>OY856409.1:214944057-217431557 GCA_963693085.1 Alisma plantago-aquatica
TTAATTAATCTGATCCTCTTGCATGAGGATGTGATCGCGGGGTCGTGGAGGCCGAGGAAGTTGTGTACCACTAGTAGTCGAGCTACAACATGGAGTGCCAAAATATACCCATTATAGGAGGAAGGGGCATGCTAGCATAAGTGGCTCTTTAGTAATTCGGCCTAGACAGCTTATTATCACATATATACTTTATATTTTATGTTGTTCTTATGGAACACCACACCTTTGGCCTTATCTATATAAGGAGGCCTATGTATGCTAAATACAACTCAACAAAGTGATTCTGATTTCACACATGGTATTAGAGCTATGGCCTAGCTTAGTTACTTTTTGCTTCTATAACTCTATCTGCTCATTCGTCCATAAATTTTTAAGAATGACTATGCACCCTTCCTTTAATTAGTTGTTGATGCATGTTTGGGGTTGTTTGGTTTATTTTTCAAAAAAAAGTAAGGAGTGGGCCCACTACCGGGTCCTACTCCTTACAAGAAGATTGTTGAATTCTCTTCCATACTAGGTAGCTTATCAGTGGCGAGCATGACACTCCTGGCATGGGCGTAGAGTGAGTTTAGCCTTGATAAGAATCTTGTACTCACTAGATCATCTTTGTCTTTAATCTGATCATTTGTGTTTAATGGTTGATAGGAACTGAGCTCTTGAGAGATTGACTGTATTTCTTCAAATTAGTCCTCTAGAGAGTGAGTGTACTGGGACCATGGTTCTAAATGTCGTCGACATTGGGCGATGTGTCGTCGAAAGTGTCGGTGTCGACAGTGGGCGACGTCGAATGCATGTAAACATTTTTTTTCTACAGTGTCGTCGACATATTGGAACGGTTCGACAACATGGGCCCAAAAGTCGCCGAAACAGGCCCGGCCCAGTGCAAATATTCTAATAAGTCGCCGAACTGGCCAACACAGCGACACATTCGCCCGACGCTGCTGCGATTTTGACGAATGCTGACTGAAGAAGAGGAAAAATGAGTTGGAGCTTGGAGCAAGGTAATTTTGATTTTTTTTTGCTTAATCTTAGTTAATAATAGTAGATCTACCCTTTTTCTACTAGATCTACCCCTTCTACACTAGATCTACCACAAATTTATCATAAATTCGTATTTTCTTCTAGTTTGCTTCCCAAATTCGTATTTTTTGAAATCTACTCACTATTGTTAGTATTTAACAACTAAAATTGGTAAATCTACTCCCTCTCTACTAGATCTAACATATATTTACGAATTTTTGTACAACTACCACATTTTCCTCTCCTACCCCTCCTAAACTCCTTTTTTTTAATATTCTCACTTTTTTGGGATTTTACATATAATATAAGTTAAATTTATATAATTTACACTCATATACAGTTATACACTACTAAAAAGGAAAAATATACTTAAAGTTAATTATAATCTACTGTTTATTACGAATTTTTGTATTAAATATTCATTACTAAGCTGAAATTTTATGAATAAATATTAAAAACTTAAGAATAATTCTAAAATGTATTAGAAAAATTAATATAATAATTGCAGCATATATTAGCTTAATTTGAGATCTGATTTGTTTAGTAAATGTGAAATCTTTTAAACATAAAATTCTAATCTTGATATCATATATACGTACTATGTTCATAACTTCATATTAAGTATATGGGTCATTAAATTAACAACTAATACACTTATATAGATCTGAAATTAAAGATAAGTATATTTTTTGTTGCATTTGATGAATGTTTACTATTGCATGTGTTTTGTAAAGTATTAAATATTAACCCTTGTATATATCTTTTAATTTCAGGCTACGAAAGTGTGATTTAAGATGTCTACGTCATTCCCTGGTTCTGAATCTGAGGGTGGTAGGATGAGCCATGATGGGAGTGGGAGGGAGGAACGTGGTGGTGGTGGTGGTAGATCTAATATTGGGGGCAAAACTGATCCAGGATGAGAGCATTGCCAAATGGTTGATGGCACTAAGCAGAAGACAAAATGCAACTATTGCAACAAGGTGATTGGTAGTGGAGGTATTTCTAGGTTTAAAAAGCATCTGACAGGAGGGGAAAAGAATGTAAAAGTCTATGGGAGATGTCCCGATGAAGCGAAGAAATACTTTAAAGATTTGGCAAATCAAAAGAATATGAAGAGAGCTGATGACACAATTAGAGATAACAGATTCAAAGAAGTATTGTTTGGTCCTAGTGTCATCTGTAGATGATAGTGACGATGATGATGATGATGATGATGATGACAATGTGTACGCTAGTGATATTGACACACCGACCAAAAGAAAAGCATGGAGGGCAATCATGAAAGAATCTGTGATGGAAAGGCATAAGAGAGATGACATTAGACAATTCATGGAAACCCGGAAAGGGTTTGGCTCTTCTACTTATGAAGCAAGGGGTGGATCTGGTGTACATCAAGCCACAAGAAGTCAAATCTTGAGCCCTACAATGGAGAATTTCAGATCCCATAGCATGAAATTCACATCTTTTGAGCCTACTTTCCGCAGGAAGGATGCAAAGCAGAAAACAATAACTGGCATTTGGAAAAATGCCAAAGAGATTGTAGGTCAAGCTATTGGAAAATTTATTTTTGCACATGGTATTGCTTCCAATGTGGCGTCTGGCCCATATATGCAACACATGATTGATGTATGTGCACAACATCGAAAGGGAACTGAGGCCCAACTCCACATGAGTTGATGAACAAGTACTTACCTGTTGAGAAGAAGGAAACAAATATGAGCAGAGAAAAAAGACTTGGCCTATCTTCAGTGTTACTCTGATGTGTGATGGTTGGACAAGTGGCACAAAGCAGCAAATTATAAATTTTCTAGCATTTAATGAGGGAATGACCTACTTTCTAAAGTCTATTGATGCATTTGCACATATCAAGGACCACAAATATCTTGCCAAGTTAATGGAGAGTGCAATTGCAGATATAGGAAAAGAGCTTGTGGTTCAGATTGTGACGAACAATGGTGGCAATTTCAAGAAAGCTGGTAACTTCTTGAAGATTCTAAAAAATATTCTCTTTATTGGACTCCTTGTGTAGCACATGTTGTTGATCTGATTCTTAAAGACATTGGGAAAACTACTTTATTCAATGAAGTAATGGTTAGTGCGAGGAGGGTCACCAACTTCATATAACCACTCTTTTCTTCTAGCAATGATGAGAAGCAAGGAGTACTGTGATGGAGATTTGGTACGTCCTGGAATTACTCGTTTTGCTAGTAATTTCATTGCAATGCAAAATATAAAGGATAAGAAACAACGGCTTCTTAGGATGTTTATATCTGAACAGTGGGCTTGTCATCCAGATTGTAAATCTGAGCAGGTCACAACAGTAAGGAAAATTCTTAATGATGACCATTTTTGGAGAAGGCTATCAAGGTGATTGAAGATAATGAGCCCACTTGTGCATGTTCTGCGAATGGTGGATAGCGACAAAAAAGCCACCTTGTCTTATGTCTATGAGGCTATGCGCATGATGAGAGAACGTGTAGAGGAGGCAGCGGGACCAAAATCTTGTAAACAATTCCTCGAATCAATTAATAAGAGATGGAAGAAATTGCTTATATAGCTATTGCCTTGATTATGATTATTCAAGAGCAATTCTCAAGTATGAAAATGAGAAATGGAAGAAAATCCAATACGGAAGGATTTTATTTGACCGTTCAGCCCCTCATGTGTGTGACTCTTGTATGCAAGCCAAGTCTTTTTCTCAGCAACAGGCTTTCATGGTTTTCATGTGATTATAGGTACTCTTTTCTTGATCATATGTGGTTCCTAAACTGAGGAAGTCGGCGGACGGTTTTCTCGTCATCCCCTTCACAAAGCTGGTAAAGATTTTGAATTAACTTTCAAGTTACAAATTACATTATAAATTTGACTGTTTTGTCTTATCTTTTTCTAAATTTGACTCACTTCAATTATTTTCCGTACCCAGCCTATTACCTCAATCCTAGGTTCCAATACAGTCTTGATCTAGGGTCGAAAGCAGACCTACAAATGGCGGTACATACAGTAATTGACAAGTACAGCGGCAATGACAGCAACAACGCATTGCTAGCTGTGGCGCAAGTAAGTTATAACTTATTAATTTACTATGAAGTATTAATAAGAATAGCTTGATCATGCAGCATATCTTGACCTATAAATTTATGTTATCTCCCCTTGAACGGATGAAGAGATTTAGGGAAGCACAAGGCATCTTTGGGATGAAAGGTGTTGTATATGCAAGGGATAAGATGGCACCTGGTATTCGAAGTTACATACTTAGTACTTACATTCTTATTAAAGACCTATGAATTATCATATTTGGTTATTAACTTTATATATTCTTTCATATGCAGCTGAATGGTGGGTCGAATATGGAATTGACTGTGAAGAGTTAAGAAGTATAGCTATTAAAGTGTTGTCCCAGACGGCTATTGCAGGGGGGTGAGAGAGAAATTGGAGCACCTTTAACTTAATTCATACAAAAAGAAGGAATAGGCTAGGGGCAAAACAATTGCACAGTTTGGTATATGTGCATTACAACATAAGGTTGAAGGAAAAATATCTTCATGAAAGATTCCGCAAGCCAACTAAAGACTTCATGACTGAAGATCCATTGGATTGGGCTTACATTTATCATAACAAAGACGTTGATGATGACCCCATGTAGGTTTGGTTGAATGAGGAAACTTATACTCCTGTTTAAGATGTAGGTAGATCAGGTGGTAACCCTGATCCTACAATTGCAAGTCAGATGGGTATTGATGTAGAACAATATAATCAAGAAGAGGGAATTCAAGCAAACTCTGCAATCAACCGACTTGAGAAAGATCTGGATGATCCAGGTGATTTCTTTGGCCCTCTACATGTAGATGAAAGTGAAGCATCCTCATGGTCAACCATACCATCTGGTGGAGGATACATTGATAAGTCTACATTTGGTGATCCTTCTACTACTGCTCCATCAGATGGATCACACATCTGAGGATGAACTCCACCACCTCCAAGTCCTCCTCTTCCTGTTGATTTGTCAAGGCTTAAAAGGACTGGAAAAGAAGCAGATCTTCCTCCTAGGCCTGCATCTACAAAACAATATCAAAGAAAAGGAAAGGATAACTCTAGCCAGCCACAACCACATCCTGAGAAACAACAACAATTGCCCTGCTTGCCCCCACTACAGACTTATGTTCCTTATGGCTATGATCAAAGTTATGGTTATGAATCTTATGATCCTTATGGACAATATGGTTATGGACAACAAGGACAAGTTCAAGTGCCAGAACAACCATCTGTTGATAACTTAACTGAGTCTATGGGATCTTGGCATATTAGTGGTCCTAGTACTGATAATGTAGAAGGATCTAGTACCATGGATGATTTATTCGGAATGGGAAATGGTGGATATAGCGTTGCACCTACTCATTATCAAATTCCAGAGAAGAAATCTGATATTGATAGTGTCTTTGGTCATTGTGGGAGTGGTCATTATACTTCTAGTGGATCCCATGGGACAAGTATTCAAAGCACAGCACATTATCCATTTAATAGCTCTATGGTGAATCCAACTAATTATCATAAAATATCTCAAGGGCAGACCTACAATCCTTTTATTCTCTCTAGTCATGAGCCCTCCTGCACACCATCTGAACATGAAAGATCATCTACACCTTTGTCACATGATTCTGACGCTCTTCCTATATCAAAATCATATAGAGTTGTTGATCTTTCTTCTTATTCTCGATTTAGATGCCTTACGGACCTTATTGATTCCGAGTTTGCGGCATTTGTAGCTGACTATGAGCTAAACCACAAAGAAAATATAACATGGATGCAATATGCTTTAAGAGTGGATAACCAAATAGTTGGCTCTAGGCATATTGGTCAATATGAAAAGCATGCAAGACATTCGGCATGGTATTAGTCTTAGTCAGCACTCATCAGACTCGACTCGAGTGGGTACTTCAGTTTGTATTATTGGTATGTTTGTTAAATTGCTTAGTTGCTTTCTACTTGTGTTATGATAGTACTTGTAATTTGTAATCTTTTAAGTTGTCTATTTGTCATAAACCTATATATCTTGAAGAAATCCCTAGTTGAACAACTTGCACTTGCATCACACACTGGCATGTAATCGTGTGTTTTTCTACGTTTGTAAATCTAGATTGTGTTTTTAAGCTAGATTTGATGAAATCTATCAATTTTCTTCACAAGCTCAGTCTTTTTTTGCTTAATTTTTGTCGAAGTTGCATCGAAGTTTGGTTGTAAAAATCCTCGACATTTCCACAAACTTCCATGTCCACACCTGTCGAAGTCGGCTCGAAGTCGAAGTCTTGTTCCATGACTGGGACCAAAACTATCGTGTTATTGGCCAGATACACCATGTCGGAAGACAAGAAACAAGGAAGTGTTGCTTGATGGAAGGCACATCGCACAGGTAGACCGGCACATCGTGCAGATGTCGATCTCCAGAAAAATAGAATAGACATGTTTGATCGAAGGCACGTTGTGCATGTAGATCAACACGTCCTCCAGACGTCAATCTCTTAAAGCTGAATATGCATGACGTCCGATGGAAGACATTTCGTGGAGGTAGATTGGCACGTCGTACCAATTGTCATGCAGGTAGACTGGACAGGAAGATGTGCCTCACGATAATGGAGATAATGCACTAGGTGGATGCCATGTGGGGTGACACGAAGAAGCATCATCACAAGTTGACAAGAATGATGACGCATTAACCCACAAATGGGGAGTATGTGGAAAGGAAGAAGAACAATGAGGAAGATTGTTTGTCTCCTTTGTGGATAGAAGAGAGCAATACTCCCCCCATTCTTTAAGAACCCACGTTTGCGATTGATTCCCTAATAGCATGGTGTACAGGGAAAGAAAAGGGGCACCGACGGCAGTGCTCCTGAATGTAAAAAGGGGTGGCGGCGCCTAACGGCTACAAAGCACGGAGAAGGGAGTGAGGTGCCTCCTAGGGTTGTGTGCACTAGAGGGAAATTTTCTCTGACACCATGACAAAGGGTTTGTTAATATATTTCATTATTTTTTTATTCTATTTTGTAATTTATATATCCTATCGGACCTCTATGTAAATTCTCCAACTTCTCTTATTAATAAAAAGGGAGAAAGCTCATTGCCTCTCCTCACGTTGCATTGCACGCAGCATTGTAGCAACCATGTTCACATGGTATCAGAGCAGGAGACCTAACCCTACCCTCACGTAGCCGCCGCCAGCTACTAGCCACCGTCAACCAGCAGCCGTCGGCGCTCACCAGCGGCCGCTGCAGGCACTGTCGGCAACCAGCAGCCGTCGGCCGCCCCGGGCCCATCCGCCGGCCCAAGGCAGGGACAGCAGCCATCGGCCCAAGGCGGGCACAGCAGCCGCCTCCCGGGGCAGGCCTAGCAGCCACAGCCAAGAGGCGAGCACAACAGTCACCGCCCCGAGCAGGAACATCGCAGCCCCTCTCTCTCCCCTCCTCTGGTATCGTCGGGTCCTTCGGTTGATCCAATAGATTTCTAAATCCCAAACTGAAGGGTCAGTCATTACATAGGAAATACCTAATCACATCTCCTCCATGTGTGATTAGGAAACTTCCGTTTGGGGGTTGTGGATGCGTCAGACACGCATCTAATTCTTCGACGTGACGTGTATCTCTCCGTCACTCAAATCTTCCTATGACGTGTATCAATCTGTCACCTTTCTTCTCGCTGAATCATGGAGGATGTGAAATAATATTGTACTGAACGCAATGGGATGAATTTAAGATTGGACGTCCTCTCCTTTATATAGGAGAGGGGAGACGCCCTAAGACTTAGGACGCAAGTAATCTAAATGGGCCGAAATACAAAAGCCCACTAACGAATTAATCTATTAACTAAATAGGCTAATATAGACTTTCTAACACTCCCCCTCAAGCTGGAGCATGGGTGAAACACATGTTCAAAGCATGGAGGTTACAAGACTTGATAAAATGATAAAAGAAATGATAAATGAAAGATAAAAGATAAATATCACTACCCATACAAAAATTGATACTCCCCCTTAATTAATACTCCCCCTGAACCATGTGGTGACAATGCCTCTCTTCTTTGAAATTGCATTCTGCAGACTGGAGATCCTCGAGCTTTGAAGGTCTTTGGAGTGCATCTGGAATGAAGAGCATCTGAAGAATGGAACCTAATACTACAGCAGTAATTCGCCACTTAGAGCAGACGATCCTCAACACCATCACTACGTCATCTTCATTGGATTACGTACTTAACGCGGCACGAACGCGGATGCCCAATGTCGATGTAGCAATAGCGGAATCTTCGAATTGTCTGAGAAGACGTGCATAATGTGGCACGAACACAAAAGGACGATGTGTTGATGATATGATGCAGGTACCATAAAACTCTGACGCATGAACCTTGGGGGCTTGATAGGAAAGGAGATATCATCCATTAAGGAAAGTCACAAGAAGATCAGCAACAGGTGATGTCAAAATAGCAGATGCGGCTCGGAGAAGATGTGATAAAGCAGCTCGGTGAAGATAAATTGGATGAATCAACCTTGCAGAAGTAGATTGGCAGGCTTGTTGAGCTTCTGAAAATCTGAAGAAGCACCCATCTGTCTCGTGTGAATGCAACTGAAGTACACCATCAACACCTGACGTACATAACGTGGTATGAACGCGGATAGCTCGGTGTTGACGTTGAATGAAGATCCTTCATTGCTGTTTTAAAGTAGAGAACAGATGTGTTGAACAATGCAAAGCTCCATGAAGATAATAGCATGGAACATATATAGCATGAATACATATCTTCTCATACTATCTCTCATACATATTCTCTCACACTCTCTCTCATATATATTCTCTCACACTCTCTCTCTTCTCATCTCTTCCTCTCCTCTCTATCCCCCCCCGCACACCAAATACAACGAGAGTGAGTGTTTGGTGTGGAGAAATGGATATATGGCCCCCCACACTGTGGAAAGGGATACACACATGATATGGGTGGGTGGGAAAGGAATTGTGGTGGATTTGAAAGAAATTTGTGATATGGAGATGTCTAATATGTAGAGAATAAAACCGATAACCGGAGAGTATGCTAAATGGATCAATGTAAGATCCGGATAGAAAAATTAAATGGATCTAGTCCCGACCCGAAAAGGGGATTTGTTAGGCCTGTTAGGGCAACAAATCCGGGAGTGCGATGGCGGAGCCCCCGCGAAAAATCCGATTAGGCTCAAAATGGAATCTGATTAGCAAAGATATGACCGATTAAGGATCTGAATAGGCATAATGAATATGGGGGCATCAGTAACTTGGGAGTAAACATGTGGGGAAACGGTTGGGTGATGATGGTCGGCAAGAGTGTTAATTGGCGGCGGGACAACAGGGATTGGCGTTGGGGAAGCAGTAATTGGCGGCTGCTGGATGATGGTCGTCGGAGATGATGCTGCTGATTGGCCTATCGTCTGTTGTTTTGTTGCTAGGTGGCGGTAATGACTGGTGATGACAGCGGTGACGTTGTTTGATGTCGGTGGCGGCATTGATAAGGAACAGCAACCTGTTGGGATGGGCTAGCAAGGGACCAGCTGCGACATTTGCTGCTCTGGTAGGCAGCGACGGCTACTGTTGCTGATGATGGTTGTAATGCATTGTTTGTTGTTAGCGAGCATGGCAGCACAAGGGGCAGATGGCAACGCAGGGTGGAGCAGCCGCGGGTGGGGCCTTGGATGACGACAAAGATTGTTGCGACTGGCGATAGCAGCATAAAATATGATTAGCAGTGATTGTTTGTTGTTTTCGTCAGCGACGCCAATATTGCTTGTGGTCGGCAGTTGTGGCGTCGATAGGCGGCGGCGTTGCTGTCCTTGACGGCTCGGAGCAGCACTCCTTTGGCGAATGCACTAATGCTGGTCGCGAATGGCGGAGGTGATGATGGCGCCGGGAAGGTGATGGTGTCGGTGCACAGAAAGAAACTAGATCGTTTGAGAACGAGAAAGATATGCCATGGAGGCCGGGAGATGCCTGACGGGCAATTGGCCTAAACCATGGCAACGGCAGTGGCCGCCTGTAGGCAGGGGTTCTTCCCCTCGGTTGCTCTCTGGAAAAGACGAGCGGCGGCGGCTAGGGCTGCGTGCACGCCGGAAAGGAGAGGGAGGAGGGGTGGCGGTTCGGTTTCCCTCGGGAGCGAACGCGCTCTGATACCATGTGAAATAACATTGTATTGAACGCAATGGGATGAATACAAGTTTAGACGTCTTCTCCTTTATATAGGAGAGGGGAGACACCCTAAGACTTAGGACGCAAGTAATCTAAATGGGCTGAAATACAAAAGCCCACTAACTAATTAACCTATTAACTAAATAGGCTAATATAGACTCTCTAACAGAGGACACCAAGGCGTCTACCATCTATAGTGAGATGTCACCTATTCCATCCATCAAGCTGAACAGGAAGAATTATCTCTTATGGATGAATGTTGTCCATACAGTGTTGGAGTCACGAGACAAGGCGAGACATGTTGATTTTGATCCTCCTGCATCTACTGGCAAAGGCTATGCTGAATGGAAGTGTCATAATAGTCTGGTGAAGACATGGCTGTGGGGAACATGGAACCTATGATTGCCTATATGTTCATGTTCTACACTACTGTCAAAGAGATATGAGATGCAGTAAAGAAACATTATTCTCAAGAAAAAAATGCTTTTCGTCAGTTCACGATATATGACCGCCTCTTTGCAGAACGACAGGGAGACAAATCTTTAGAAGAATATTTTGGAGTGATCCAAGGTATTGCACAAGAGTTGAGCTTCTATCATCCAGTGACTGTCTAGGAACAAGTCAAAGACAGAGATGACTTGATTACAGCAAAGTTCTTATCTGGTCTGAGTTCTTCGAGCAGTTCAACCGGTAGCATCATCCTAGCTTCTGACAAAATTCCCAGCTGGGAAGAAGCTTACTCAAGGTTTTTACAGGCAAATTTTGAACTTGTTGATCCTACAGCAGTCTTATCTCCTAGTGATTCCCATGCTTCTGTAGCTGCTGCAGTGAGAGGACGGACAGGTATGGGCCAAGAACGTGGTACTCGCTCGAAGTGCGCTTTCTGTGACAAACCTGGACACACTGTTGAGAAATGTTGGAAGAAGCATGGTAGACCTGCTGCACCACCTGTGGGAGCAGCAAACTATGTTGCTACTGAGTCTTTTGAGCCTCCAATTTCGAGTTCCGGTTCTTCTGGCATCATACTCACCAAGGAGGAATATGATAGATTTATTCTGGCTACCCAACATCTGAGTTTAGGGTCATCTTCTTCAGCCAACTTGGCGTCCACCACTGGTAATCAGGCTACCTCTTTATTGGCTTCTGGTTCTACTTCATGGGTGGTTAACTCTAGAGCGTCACAGCATATGACTGGTATGAGGAGACTACTTTACTCCATTGACTCACATATTCCTCACCAATCTGTAACCATGGAATAGGACTTCGACTTCGACAGGTGTGGACATGGAAGTTTGTGGAAATGTCAAGGATTTTTACAACCAAACTTCGACGCAACTTCGACAAGAATTAAGTTAAAATAGTCATTTTGTGATGAAAATCGAGAGATTTCATCAAATCTAACTAAAAAACACAATATATGTTTACATATAGACATCCATATAGGTTTACATATGTAGATAAATACACGATTACATACAGTCGTCTCCAAACTACAGAGTTCTTCCATATATAAAGTTTGTGACACTAAACAAACTACATAAAAATGGTGTAAATCTATGGTAGATTTAGCAGAGAGGGGGTCGATCTATTACTATTAGCTTAGAATAGTAAAAAATAACATCAAAATCACCTTACCTGAAGCTCCAACACTTTTCCCCCTCACACAGCAAACTCCACAAAATACTAGAAGAATGTCGCCAACTTCGACAGATGTCGAGGACATTGTAGAATTTTTGAATGGACTTGGGTCAACTTTGTCAACATATGGGGAAATGTCGACAACTTCGACGAAATGTCGATGATATTGTGGAATAAGGATGTTTAAGTGGATTCGACGTCGCCAACCGTCGACATAGACATTTTCGACGAAATTTCGCCCCATGTCAAGGACATTTAGTACCATGTTTGTAACAATAGCAGATGGTTCAGTGAGCAGAGTGTTAGCCAGTTGATCTGTTTCCCTAACTCCTAAAATTGATCTTAAATTCGTACATTATGTGCCTGCATTTCCATTTAATCTTCTCTGTTGCTAAATTGATTGATACTGAGAAATGTACAGTAAGTTTTGGACCTTCTTGTTTTGTATTACAGGATCTCAAGAGTATGAGGACGATTGGTGGGGGGCCTAAGAAATGTGATCTCTACCTCTTCCACAGTGACAGTCTTCCTCGCCAAGTATCTTCTCCTGCTCCATCTATCCTTTTGAGTGGTTCCCCCTTACTGTGCACCACACATATGGACATCCTTCATTAGAGAGCCTGAGGAAGTTAGAACCTGAGTTGTCTCAAGTATCTTCATTAGAGTGTCAATCTTGTCATCTAGGGAAACATCATAGAATGTCTTATCCCGGTCGTGTCAATAAACGGGTGTCTTGGGGTCCTGTAAAAGACCATAGCTATAATGGTTTTCATTATTTTATTTCCTTTGTGGATGATTTTTTGCGTATGACATGGATTAATTTGTTGAAAAGTCGAGAGTCTGTGATATCCATTGTCATGCATTTTCATCAAGAAATAAAAGTTCAATTTGATTACAATATTAAAATTCTTCAGTCTGATAATGCCTTGGAGTATGTTCAAAATGCTATAGCTGAATTTTGTGTTTTGTTGGGATAATACATCGTACATCCTGTCCTCACACCCATCAGTAAAATGGGGTAGCAGAGAGGAAAAATCGTTACATTCATGATATTACCAGGAGAATTATGTTTCAATCTAATGTTCCTAAGAGATTCTGGTCTGATGCTTTATTAACTACATGTTTCCTTATCAACAGGCAACCATCTTCTGTGCTCCAAGGACGTACTCCATTCTTTGTCTTACGTCCTAAAGATCAGCCTTTCCTTGTTCCCCTCAGAGTGTTTGGTTGTACTTCTTTTGTCCACAATTTTGATCCTAAGGCTGATAAGTTATCTCCTAGGTCAATTAGGACTCTTTTTCTTGGGTACTCCAACACTAGCAAAGGGTACAAGTGTTATTGTCCAAGTCTCCGTCGTATGTTTGTGTCTAGGGATGTGACTTTTCATGAATCCACTCCATATTTCTCTAGTTTTCCCAGTAAGGGGGAGCAGTTATGTGAGAGAGTGCCACCATCAGATATCAGTGAGAGAGTGATCCCACCACATCAAAGTGAGAGAGTGCCACCTATCATTCCTGACTATACTATAATTCAAGAAGAGCAGCCAGCAGATGGTCCGTTAATTCAGTAATATTCACATGTTTACAGTAGACGAGGCAGACAAGATCCAGAGGAGGTAGCGACTCCAGTCTCTGAGCCTCCCCCGTCCTCCTCTACTCAAGGGATTCCTGGAGAACCATCTGACCTTGATGTTCCCATTGTTGTCCGCAAAGGTACTCATTCATGTACTATTCGGCATCCTATTGCAAATATGTATTGTTTGTCCAAATTATCTAAGCAAGCCCGCTCATTTGCTCTTGGGATTGATTTTGTGGTCATTCCAAGAAATCATCTTGATGTTATGAAGGATATTGGCTGGAAACAGGCAATGAATGTGGAAATGTCTGCTCTTTTACAGAGAACACCTGGGAACTTGTTGACTTACCTCCAGATAAAAATGGTGGGGTGCAGATGGGTATTCACAGTAAAACACATTCCAGATGGTTTGGTGGAGAGGTTCAAAGCTAGACTGGTGGCAAAGGGGTACACATATTGAGTTGATTTTTTTGAGACATTTTCACCAGTGGCTCGTCTGAATTCTGTGTGTATTCTTATTTCTCTGGCTACTACCTTTGATTGGCCTCTATTTCAGCTAGATGTCAAGAATGTCGTTCTTCATGGTGATCTACAAGATGAGGTATACATGCAACCACCTAGTTTTATTGATCAGGGGGAGTGTCAGAAGGTGTGTAGATTGAAGAAAGCCATCTATGGATTGAAACAATCTCCTAGAGCTTGGTTTGACAAGTTCGGTGATGTTGTGCTAAAGATGGATTTTTCTCGTTCTGTGACTGATCACTCCTTGTTTTATTCTAGTTCTTCTGGTGGATCTATTATTATTGTTGTGTATGTTGATGATATAGTTATCACTGGCAGTGATTCTACAGGCATATCTCGTGTGAAAGAAGGCATGCAGGGGCACTTTCATACAAAGGATCTGGGAAAACTAAGATATTTTCTGGGGATTGAAGTACTTAGATCTCATGCAGGTACCAATTTGTCTCAGAGAAAATGTGTTGGATTTACTACAAGAAGCAGGTATGAGTGAGTCCAAGCTCGTGTCTACTCCTATGGACTATCATGTGAAGGAGATGACTGATGATATTGATTCCAGATCCAAGATATTATAGGAAAATTGTTGGTAAGCTGATATATCTGACAGTTACATGTCTTGACATTTCCTTTGTTGTAGGAGTGGTGAGTCAGCATATGAGCTCACCACAACAGTCTCATTGGACATCAGTCTGTCGTATTCTGAGATATCTGAAAGGTGCGTCCGGTAAAGGAATCACATATTATAGGCCGAAGACCCCTGTATCTACTCTTTCTTTTACTAGTTATGCAGATGCAGATTGGGCTGGTAATCTGAATTACAGGAGGTCTACATCTAGATATTGCACGTTTCTAGGAAATCACCTTATTACCTGGAAAAGCAAAAAGCAGAATGTTGTGGCAAGATCAAGCACGGAAGCTGAGTATAGAGCAATGGAACATGCCTGTTGCGAGTTGCAGTGGGTTAAATCTGTACTTTCTGAATTAAAGATTCCTATTTTGTCTCCTATAGAACTCAGATGTGACAATCAAGTTGCTATCTACATTGCCAAGAACCCAGTCTTCCATGAACGCATTAAGCACATAGAGGTTGATTGCCACTTTATTAGAGATCAGATCAAGAATGTTACTGTTGTGACTCCGCATGTCAAATCTGAACATCAACTTGCAGATGTTCTCACAAAGCCATTGAGTCCTGCAGCATTTCAGAGTTTTTGCAATAAGCTGGGCATACACAATGTGTATGCTCCAGCTTGAGAGGGAATGTTAATATATTTCATTATATTCAGTTATTTATTCTATTTTATAATTTATATATCCTCATGGATCTCTATGTAAATTCTCCAACTTCTCTTATAAATAAAAAGAGAGAAGGCTCATTGCCTCTCCTCACGCTACATTGCACGCAGCATTACGGAAACTGTGTTCACAGGGTTAATCCAAAACCATAATCCGCAATAGTGGATTGTCCTTAATTATATAGAACAGAGAAAATGAACATTTGCATAAGGAACCCAAGATGACCAAAAATAAGAAATAACACAATATAAGCATAAGAATATAACTCTATTCTAACAATTCAGATTGCAAACAACCCAGATTCTATGAACGCACAAAACAAACTGAGGTAGATTGCCATTTTGTGAGGGATCTAGTCAAAGCAAAGACAATTGTGACCTCTCAAGACCAAATTGTCGGCATATGGACAAAGCTCACCAGCTCCAGCTCTTTTTCAACATATGCCTATCAAGTTGGGACTAGACAATGTATAGTCTTGAACTGTATGGTGTTGGTATAAGTGGTTGTTGGGCTTATGCCCATGTATCCTATATTAGCATTGTGAAAGTATTGGGTCGAAGCGATGCCCTACTATAGCAGGTTAGCCTTTATTATAGGAACATTTAAAAGATAAACCCAATAAGAAAGGAAATAAGAAAGACTACATGAACAATTTTATTTTCTAACACACACCCCTCAAGTTGGAACGTACACATTGAGCATGCCCAGTTTGGAACTCATTGCTGAAAGTAGGGGTATAAGGGACTTGGTGAAGATATTTGCAACTTGTTGTGCAGCGCGAACATGAGGAGTCTGCATCTTCCTCGAGAGCACTAGATCACAAACAAAATGGTAGTTCACCTCAATGTGCTTGGTCCGCTCCAAGGAATGAAGTATCCAATTTCGATGTCGTTTTGAAAGCATGGAAACTGAAATTTATTGAAATTTTGACAGAAATTTCGATAAATGCAATTGTGCCCGTCTTGACACCAAAATGGACGAATTAGGCCATGAAATTTCACAGGCGTGATCTCTACACCTAAATGCATCGTTTTATGCAATAAAAATTGAGGTGGGGGGGTTCTTCATGTGAGAGGAAAGGAGACTTTCTATTCCCTGGGAAAATTTTGAAATTCGGGCAAAAAAATCGTTGATTTCGACATAGCGGCACAGTGGCAAGATTTCGTAGAAGATGGCATCGAAATTGAAATTTTTGGCAAAATTTTGCCAATTTTGATGAAACCTCATTCCATGGTTCGCTCATGGAATACAAGATTGCTAGCAATGTGAATGGTTGTCTGATTATCACACCCTGAGAGACATTGGAGTTTCAAAAGACACTCTCATTTCAAATAATATGACCATAACCCACTATAGTTCACAACAAACTTGTCTCAATGCTCGATTTTTGACCTTTGTGCTAACCGTACTACCACATTTTGTTTCTTGTTTCTCCATATCACTAAATGTGACCCAAGGAACACACAATATCTTCAGGTAGATCGTCTATCTCCAACATCACCTACCCAATCAACATCTATATATCTAGTAAGCTTCAAGGAAGTGGATAAGAATTCCTTGTGAAATAAGTGAGACCTTTACTTGGTGATCCTTTAAAATAACGTACGATTCGGGTCACCGCCATCTAGTACGACATCTCGGGTGCATTCATGAACTGGCTAACAACTCTCACTGCATAGGAAATATCAGACGAGTAACCATCAAATAGATCATATTACCCACAATCCGTCTGTACTTTGTTGGATCCAAAAAAATCACTGTCATCAGACATAGTTGCCTTGCTATGATAATGCGTAGGTGTGGACAGTGGTCTGCAAGGTGTTATGCATGTCTTTGCAAAAAGATCTAGGACAAATGCCTTTCTTGGAACGCAGAACCTCTATTCCAAAGAAATAACGAAGGATGCCCAAATCTTTCGTCTGAAATTGCATTTGTAGCACTCCTTGAGCTGTGAAATGTCAGTAAGATCATCACCTGTGATGACAATATCGTCCACATATACAGCTAGAATAATAGTGCCACAAGAGGAATTGCACACAAATAAAGAGTGATCAGTAGAGGACCAACTGAATTTGAATTGTACAATGTGGCACTAAATTTATCAAACCATGCTCGTAGTGATTTCTTCAGGCCATACAAGGATTTTGTCAGTTTGCACACTTACTAGCACTCTCCCTAAGCAGCATACTCAAGAGGTTGCTCCATGTACACTTCTTCAAGAAGATCACCATGAAGAAATGCATTTTGACATCCAACTGGAGAAGAGGCTAATCATATTGAGTAGCAATAGAAATAAGGAATCGTAAAGAATTGAGTCGGGCAACATGGGAAAAAGTCTCGAAGAAGTCCATCCCATGTGTCTGAGTGTACCCTTTGGCCACCAATCGAGCCTTCAAGTGGTTAATGGATCCATCCGATTTTTGTTTGACATTATACACCCAAAGACAGACTACAACAGGCTTCCCCGGAAGAAGATCCACCAAATCCCAGGTGGAGTTCTCGTAAAGAGCTTCCATCTCACTATTCATGACTTGTACCCATCCATCATGTTAGGTTGCTTCTGCATATGAGCGAGGAACATTTGTAGAATCTAACTAAAGAGCAAACACGCACATTGCGAGTGACCGATGGGGTAAGCAGCACAAGCTAGAGATCAGATGTCATATCGTGCAAGATCAAACACCTTTACGAGCTGCAACTGAAAGGTCCAAGTCTGAAATAGGAGCATTAAGAAAACTCTTATCATGAACAGGTACCTCAAGAGTATCTGATGATGATGAGTCAATCTGATGGATTGATGCCGCTACATCTTTTGGGTGATGCCTTGCTCTCCTGGTGTAAACCAGTGCAAAAGGTTGAATAGGTGGTGGTGGTGGTGATGGTAATATAATAGTCATAGTATCTAGCACACACTCATCACTCGACACATGGAGTGGTGGCTCTGCTCTCTGACTCTATCATTCTCAAATGTAAGTTCACTCTCATGGTTGTGCCCCCCCCTCACGTTGGATCACTAAAGAACGAACTGCACTCATGAAAAGTAATGTCAATGGACACAAACATACTAAGAAGACAGGGACAAGAACATTTGTAGCCCTTTTATGTGCGAGGATATCCCAAAACAATAGTGTAGAATGCACGAGGAGACAACTTGTCTACATGTGGATCAAACACATGAGCAAACGCAGTGCAACCAAAGACACGGAGTGGAACAAGAAAAGTTTGCTCGTCTAGTCGTAAAATAAAAAAGGGGTGGCCCCATGCAAGCCAGAAGATGGCTGGCGACTAATCAAGAAACAAGCATTGAGAAGAGCATTAGACCAAAACTTCTTTGGCATAGACATCTGAGGAAGTAGCATACGGGCTACATCAAGTAAATGACGATTTCTGGGCTCAACAACCCCATTTTGTTGAGATGTATGAGGACAAGTCGTTTGGTGAATCATGCCAACCGAATCACAGAAACTAGAGATAGCCTTTTGAACATACTCTTAAGGCATTATCAGTACAAAGAATTTTTATGAGTATCAAACTGAACTTTTGTTAATTGATGAAACGTTTGGATGCTCGATGAAACTTCATCCCGAGACTTAAGTATACCCAAGTCATTCAGGAGAAATCATCAATAAAAGAAAGAAAATAACAAAAGCCAGTTTAACTTGATTCTTTAACAAGATCCCAGACATCACTATGAATAAGATCAAAAGGACGGTTAGAGTGTTTTATAGTACGATGAGGGAAAGAAAAAGATGATGCTTGCCCAGTTGATAAAACTAAAATTCGATAGACTTTACCATAGATAAGTTGGGAACAAGCTTTTAAGGACTATGCAAGGAGGGATGTCCATAGCGGCAATGCCATGGTAAGGGAGAGCAACTGAGGACGGTAGATGTGGTGGAAGTGATCTGGCGAGCTGGGAAATAACCCTCGAAGAAGTAGAGACCACCTTTCTAGATCCCCCACCAATCGTCTTCTAGCTCCTGGGATCCAGTAACACGAAAAAGGAAGACCCAAATATCACCAAGTTGATTAAGGAATCAACCAACTTAACTACAAACATTAGATTAAATGGAAAGTTTGGTACATAATGTACATATTGTAGAGTCAAAGAAGATGATTCATGTACAGATCCACAGGCATGTACTGGTCTGACCATTCCATCAGCTAGTCACAGAAGAATGTGGGATATACGAATCTGAGGAAAGAAGCATGAATCGTATACCTGTCATACGTTGGGAGACCTCTGAATCCACCACCCATGTATAAGATGGGTTGGAAGCAATAAGTGATGTCCCTTGATTACCTGCATTTGAGACAAGATTGGCAGAGGAACCAAGAGAAACTTGTTCAGTGGCCTAAAGAAGACATCATACTCCTCCTAGGGGATAGTAATATCCATGTTCCTGCTACATTCAAGAATAATAAAAATGGCATTCATCTAGAAAAAATAACTCTATGAAGTGAGCTTCACAGAAATTGATTGCCTATTGTAGACTATTGTAACAGAAGTCACTGACTTTTCATCTCCCATAGTGAGATCATATCAGAATGATCGTAGCAGCAGAAGTTAGAGATAAACTGAGGGCAACACGTCGTGTAGAAATTCTGACACGACATATAAGTTGTTGACAGACGGTGTAGAGATTCTAACACACTATGTAAGTTGTTGACGCGTCGAGTGGAGGTCCGACATGCCCTGTAAGATGTCGAAGGCATAAAATAGACTTCCGCCAACACGTTGCATTAGGCGTGTAAGATGTTGAAGGCGTAAAAATAGAATTCCGCCTACACACCATGTAACTTAGATGACACGCTGTGTCAGACGATTTTGCTACAGATCTAGACAGGAATTAGCACCGTCAAAGAGAAAGATAGCCCTGGAAAGACGCATTGAGGAGAAACATAGCCCCGGGAAGACGCATCGGGGAGTGACAGGAACAAGCACCATCACTTATGTCAATAGATGATGTGAATCTGACGTATCAACAGCCTCTAGAAACTTGGGCACTCATCCACATACGGGGAATATGTGGAGAGGAAGAGAAATAGGGAAGAGGTTGTGTCTCCTTTCAACGGAATAGAACAAGCAGTTCTCCTCCTCTCCTTTAAGCAACCACCATGTTGTAGCAGAGATGGAGGAGACAGCGAGGTCGGTGGCGCACAACGAGGGATTGAAGTCGGTTGCGCCTGATGGTGGGAGAGAGAGGCAGTGGCGGCTAGCGTGGAGATGAGAGGGAGAGAGAGATAGGAGTGAGGGAAGCAAGGTTGGCGGCTAGGGTTTACTCCCTAGGGCTTGCATGATACCATGTGAAAGTATTGGGCCAAACTGATGCCCTACTGTAGCAGGTTAGCCTTTATTATATAAAGAAGTGAACATTTAAATAATAGACCTAATAAAGAAAGGAAATACAAAAAGATTACATGAATAGCTTTTATTTTCTAACAAGTTTCATATTTTAATCCTTTGTGTACTCATATTTTAAGTGAGAATCCTTTTACCCACTTAAGTATTCACCTCTCTTCTTAATCTCCTATATATAGAAGACTTTGTACCCTTATTTAACTAATCAAGAATTACTCCATAAATCCATTTACAGTGTTTTTGTAGGAGGCAACTATATCTCCTTGAAAAGCAAGAAGCAGAGAAAGGTGTTGCTCGAATGTATCAATAAGTGTGGTGCTCTGTGGTGTTCGTCTAATATAAGTGAAGTCGGGGATAAAGGTGTTGTACAACAAGGAGGACAAGAGGTAGTTGAGGACATAGGTGTTGCACGATCATAAGAGACATGGTAGGCAATGAATATGTGAACCAAATGATTTGGATAGTTACATGAATAATATACCATGTTTAACCTGCACAGCTCTATAGCACTGGGTCAAAGTGGGCCTTACTACATAAGAATAACTGAAAACTCGCTTCCAGTTTTCTCTCTCCACAAAGGAACCCTGGCCCAGCTATATTTACAACTCTTATGAGTTAACAGTCACGGCCAATCTTGTAATATGTGATTTCATGTTATATAGTGTCAGACAGTAAAAGACGTCTAGTTGTTGTATTAGATAGGAGAAACCCTGCTCCTATAAATAGGAGAGCAGGGAAGCGTACAGGACATAAGACAACCCTAATGGGCCAAGACACTTAGGCCCATATTACAAACTAATAATAAAACACTAACTAAATAACTCTCAACACTCCCCCTCAAGCTGAAGTTGGGAGAATCCCAAATCAGCTTGCAAATAGAGAGTTGGACAAAGAAAACAAAGAAACAGAATAAAATGATAAACTAAGCCCATATAAGAATTTTCTCCCCCTCAATATTACATTAAAGCACTCAAACACTCAGACACTCCCCCTCATGTAGATACTCCAAGCAAGTAGGCATGCACGCTAGCAGAAGCTTCTCCATCATCTGGAGCAGAAATAAGCAGCAACACGATCATCTGGAACAAAAGATTAAATAGTTGATAGGCACCAAGGTCTTCATCAAAGTCGTCGTTGTAGTAGCCAAAGAGTGTTGGATCACAGTAGCAAAGCCCAGAGAGTGCTGGATCACAGTAGCAGTAGTAGTCAACGTGCGAAACAGGGCACGGACGAGCCAGAGAATGCTGGCACACAGAAGTAGAGAGTCAACGTGCAAACAAGGCACGGACATGCCAGAGAGTGTTGGTGCACTGCAGTAAAAGTCGACGACGTAGGCAGATAGAAGACCAGTGTACAAAGTAGCAAGCAAATAAATAACTCCAGTATGCAATGTAGACGACGCTCCATGTAAAGTCACAACAAAAGTCTTCATCATCTTCCCTCTTCATAAAATATTCATCACAGTAGTGGTCATCAAAGTCCAGAGAGTGCTGGTTCACAGATTCCAGAGAGTGATGGTCCACAGTAGAAAGTCAACGTGCAAAATAGAGCACGGAAAACAGATAGTGCAAAAGCACAAAGCAACAGGTAAAATGTGCTAATCATAGCACAAGTAGTATCAATGACGTCCAAATATGTAACTTCATAGCAGCGTTCGAGGTAGATGATGAATAATCAATAATTGCAGCAGAAAATTTCATATAACAGCAACACAATCATGAACAAGCCACATAACAATAGACGGATCTACATAGAAGCAAAATGAACACCATATAGTAACAAAAGGATCCATATATCAGTAGTATAAGTGGCATGAAGATCCATATAGCAGCATAACTGAATTCTTCTTCTTCTTTCTTCATCTCTCCTTCGTTTCTCCCACTCACACAAACCACAGAGAAGATCAACGGTTGTAGTGGACAAAGACAAGTTCCACTGGATTTAGGAAATCAAACAAAAGAGTTGCAAGTGGTGTAAAACCTCACATAATCAAAATGTGGACCATGGTGTGCGGATTATCCGAGGCAGCCATCTTAGCAGCAATAGCATTCGAGCAGTAGCAGCGATAAATAAATGATATTTGTAGCAACAGCAAAAAAGAAAAACACAGTAACGCAATTGCAGCAGCAGTAGAGGGCTTAAAGGCCAAACTATTCCAAACCAATAGCAGAAAAGAAGAGCACCTCAACAAGGAAAACGTCAAAACTTCAAAAAATGTGCAGCAGTACACGCTGCTACAGTATCAGCGGCAGCATAGAGGTTAGAAGATCAAACTCGAGCTCATTCCATAGAGATTTGATGGTTTGGCAGTTAAGGTAGGAGATGCTCAAGACATAGATGACCTAAATGGAGCAGGTCCTAAGGAGAGGCAACACAATGGTAGGCCGTAATCGAGCCGGAGATCAAGAGTAGGGACAAACCTGTACAGACGGCCAAAAAAAGATGCAATAACTTCTTCTCCAAAGCATGTGGAAGACTTCTCCCTATCCTAGAAGCCGCTAAGGTGTTGAGGAAGAGAAGGGGGGGCACTGGAGGCTGGCAGAAACCATGAAGGAGAGGACGGGAAGCTCCCAAAATCCCGTCGTGCTAAAGTAATGTACTGTAGCAGTACGCCAGATCTGAAGGAAAGGGCGCCCGGAGCAGCAGAAAATGAAAGAAATGATATAGAGAAGCATGGGGTAACAATCTCCAATCAAGTAGAAACAATAGGAGGAGCGACAACAGCAGAAAAAGGAGAGGAAGGACCAGCAGATGCCATGGATTGATGAGTGGACAAGGCCTGCGGGCGGCCAAGAATGAAGAAGGGGCCGCCCGCCGGCTACTGCTCTCTCTTTTTTTTCTTTTTACTGGACGTCTAAGGTTTCAGATCTCTGCTCTGATACCATGTCAGACAGTAAAAGACGTCTAGTTGTTGTATTAGATAGGAGAAACCCTGCTCCTATAAATAGGAGAACAAGGAAGCGTACAGGACATAAGACAACCCTAATGGGCCAAGACACTTAGGCCCATATTACAAACTAATAATAAAACACTAACTAAATAACTCTCAACATATAGCAATAGCATAGTTTAACAGATGAAATATACAGTCACGGCCAATCTTGTAATATGTGATTCCATGTTATATAGCAATAGCATAGTGTAACAGATGAAATATATTATGAGGAGATAATGCAGTGAAACAAATCTGTAGTCATGTTTGTGTCAATTATATAGAATTACAAATGTTCTCCAAGAAACTTCTTTGATTTATAATTCACCAAGATGAGTCTAGTTTATCCTATAACTACCCCAAAGAGCAGGCAAAATTGAAAAGTAAAAAACTGACCTAAACTCAAAGACCTTAACGCCTTCTTAACACCTCCAACATAATTAAAGGCATCAAATACTGCTCTTGAATCATCAATTGTCTGGCCATCTTTCAGCAAAATAGAGGCTGTTTCAGCATCAGATTCATGTGAACGTTGAAAGCGTAGTTTCAGCGAAAATCCGCTCTCATTATGTACTCTTAATAAGGGGGACACTGTAAGCGCCGTTTCCTCCTGAAAGCAACCGATGGAGGAGGTGATGACAGGTATTAATTTAACCGCCTAAAATATTAACTTAAAATAATGAAGTACCTCAGCCTTTCGAGTAACCTCAATCACAAGAAATGGCCCAGGGAAGGACCTGGAATCTGTTTAGTGAAAGTTGATATTAAACAATTCAGATTATGTATTGAGGACCGAGAATATAAGGAGGAATGACCATAACTTTCAGTAAATATCAAGAAAGTTATAATTGATAAGACAATAAATTTCATTGAATTCAGAGGAATTACTATTTGTAAGCCGTGATGAGCATACATTTTCGCATACATGTCAGAAGAAAACTTGCTGGAGAATGTTTTATATTGTGCACTGGATCATTGGATAATAATGTCCTAAAGTGGTATAATTACAGAAGGTATATCATAGTATCTGGTATGAATGAACTAAAACCAAATACCTTCAGTGTTTCTATTCTACTACATGCACTGTTAAAAAATCTAATTATCTGATGCAGAGAACAGCCTATTCAAAAAACAAGAAGCTTGTAAAGCATAAACTATGCAGCAGCTTGAAACGTTGACACTGCACAGCCAAAAAGGATTATATAAATTACTGTAGAAGATGAGGAAAATATACAGTTATTTAAGCTTGTCAAAGTGTGTGTTTATAGCCAAAAAGTTGACTACTTCTAGAGATTTGTTATATTCATAGGGACTCAATCATAGCTAGAATCAAATGGATTAGAACTTCGATGACACATCGGATACTACATATGACTACCAACTTTGGGACCAAGCCATTAAAAACTAGTGCTTATAAAAAGAAGTGCTTTGGATACTATATGACAAATTTTAGAAGTACAAAACCTAGTGGAGAATAGCGGCGGGTCAAGTGGCTATAAGTCAATATCTATAATCAAATACCTTTAAGAGATGACACACGTGTCTTCCACGAGAGGAGAACTGGTTTTGACGTGGAGATGTCAATTGGAGATGTAGAAAATTGTCCAAGCTCAGAAAGACAAAGAGACACTAAGTTTTTGCCTGGAAGTGAATGATTCGATGTAGCAGACCTGCAGAGAAAATAGAGGCAAAGGAGGAAATCGTCACATATAGATCAATATCGGACCAATTCGAAGTGCCCTGTATATTCCTCAATCAATTGAGAGAATAGTTATATTTTATAATTGATTTAGTGAAACAAAAAATTACACTGTCCAAAGTAACAAACTATTAGGTGCTTTATGTAGAGTCGGGCTGTGGTGTAAAGGAATAGGGACAAAGGAATTAGGAGCGAAGGAAGCAGAAGAGAAAAATAATGCAGACAATGTAATACTCCCCCCTCAGTATGGCGCTTCCATGTCATTCGTGCCCAACTGGTCAACTACTACAAAATACTTATATTTGAGAGTTTGGTTAATTTAGTTAATTAAGTCATTTGAGTCTATTTGTATATGGGCCCAAGAATCTTGGCCCATTAGGGTATAGTCTTCTATACACTACCTCCTTCTCCTATATATAGGAGGGGGATTCCTCTTATCATATATAGCGCACAACCTTTTTTACTTTACAATATGGTATCAGAGCAGTGATCCAACCCTAAACTTAGAAGAGACAAAAATATTCTCTTCCATCTAGGCATGGCAGCCGCCCTTCTTGGCTTGGCTGCCTGCCGGACATCTATCCAGCCTCTGTAAAAATGTATTAATGTCTTCCACAGCCCGCTGGGCAAACTTAGCTGACCATCAATGTTGATTCCTACCATGTTGTCCTTCGTGCCAACTACTCTCCACCCGTCGCACACCTCCTTTCATATTACCCCAACCCCTTAAGTCCCTACAACCGCAAAACCAACTTTAGCTACTGCTACCAATATCCCAACTTGTTGCTTCCGCAAAAAACCCAAGACTCCTATCTCATAACCCACTCACAAAACCCAACTCCTGCTATCGTCAACATTGTCACTGCATGTCGCTAAACCCCTTCTTCCGCAATTTGGCACAATGGCAATGACCTTTCCATTCACCATCTATAACTCGAACGCCCAATGCTGCCAATTGGATGCTTGGTCTTCAACGGATCTGGCACAATGGAGTTGGCCACTCTCAGCCGCCCTCTGTTACACTCGGACGCCCTCCCTTGCTATTGGAGCTATGGCAAGTTCGTCCAGCCACCGTGAGGTAATACTTGTATAGACGAACAAATTCTATTAGACATGTCGTTGGCCAATACTGCTAGTCGAATTGACAGCGCGGGCGACACACCAGCGTCCTCTGATTTCTTCTTCGTCGCTGGCCGGTTGATGGGTATTTGGGACTTTATTTACAAGCGGTGGTTGTGTGAGATGATGAGATGTTTCCTACTCAAAAGTAAAGATCACAAAAGCAAGTATGTACTAGCATAAAATTTTGCACAAAGCTAATCCAAACCCACCATAGTCATAATATACTCCGACTTTTTGAAAAATATGCATTTAAATGCGATTTTTTTCCTAAATGTATGAAACGGCCAAATAACTCCCAATTCTTGAATATTATGTTCTATTCCCATATTATTTACGACTTATTCACATTTTACGTTTTCTTCCCGTCTAATACATATTTCCCTGTATTTTCTCATTTAATATTGTTTAAGACTAACTTGGTTTGAGTGCATATAAATGTGTTCGTACATAGTCACAATATACTCCAACTTTTTGAAAAAGTTGTGTTTAAAACATGACTTTCTCCCTAGACGTATCAAACGGCCGAATAACTCCCAATTCCCAAATATTACGTTTCATTCCCGTATTATTTACGATTTATCCACGTTTGACGTTTTCTTCCCGTTTTATACGTTTTTTCATGTACTTTCTCATTTTATACTATTTAAGACTGACGTAATTTTAATGTATATATGTGTGTATATGTGCTTCAACTTGGCCGCCGACGGATGTCCCAACCGATAGTGTCATTGGATGCCCGTCACAGAAGAAGTCAGAAGTGCATCAGTCTTCGGTACATCCGGGTAGTATAAGCCGTCTGGTCCATGTGTGATTAGGAAAATCTAAATCGGAGGACTCGTCACCCGACGGTTGGACTCCTAATCACATCTCCTCCATGTGTGATTAGGAAAATCGATTGGAGGTTGTGAATGTGTCAGTAACGCATTTATCCGTTCTTTTGGTTGTGGCGTGTATCTCGCCGTCACCCCATCTATCTCTGTGACGTGTATCTCTCCGTCACCTCAGCTTTCTTTGTGATGTGTATCAATCTGTCATTGAGTTCCCGTCTACAATGGAGGACACCAAGATTTCCTACGGCGAGGCGTCTCCTATCCCCTCCATCAAACTCAACGGGAAAAACTATCTACTATGGATGAACGTTGTTCACACTGTCTTGGAATCTCGCGATAAGGCGAGACATGTTGACTCGGGTCCTCTGGACACTGCTGATAAAGGATACGCTGAATGGAAGCGTCATGACAGTCTGGTGAAGAGTTGGTTATGGAATAGTATGGAACCTGCAATTGCGGCTAGGTTTATGTTCTATACTACAGCTAAAGATGGGACGCAGTAAAGCAACACTATTCCCAGGAGAAGAATGTTCTTCGGCTATTCATGATATATGATCGTCTATTTCCTGAGAGGCAAGGTGATAGATCTCTTGAGGAATACTTTGGAGCTATTCAGGCACTTGCTCAGGAGCTCAGCTACTATCATCCTGTGACAGATGTTGCACAGATCAAAGACTAAGACGACTTGGTTACTGCTAAATTTTTATCTGGGCTTAATTCCATTTGTGGTTCTGCCCGGAGCGTCATTTTGGCTTCTGATAAATTGCCAAGTTTTGTAGAAGCCTATTCGAGAATTCAACAGTCTGTTTTTGAGTCTGTTAATCCTGTCTCTACTATATCTTCTGGGCAGTCTCATGCATCTGTAGCTGTTGCGGTGAGAGGAGGATGACCTGGTACGGGCAGAGGACGTGGGACACGTCCGAAGTGTATCTTCTGTGACAAACCGGGACATACAGTGGAGAAGTGTTGGAAGAAACATGGGAGACCTGCTGCACCTCCTGTGGGGGCAGCACATTGTGCCACTTCTACAGATTCCGCTCCGTCTTCAGCTGTGGGCACCAATTCTGGGACCGGCATCACCCTTACTCAGGAGGAGTATGATCGGTTCCTTCAGGCTATACAGCACATGAGTGTGGGATCTTCATCTTCGTCATCAGCAAACCTAGCATCTACTGCGGTTAATCAGGCTACATCTCTCATAACTTCTGGATCTTCTACATCTTGGGTAGTTGACTCTGGCACATCACAGCACATGACTGGTATGAAGAGATTGCTCCAATCTATTGACTCGTATATCCCTCACCAATCTGTCATACTGGCAGATGGTTCAGTGAGGAGAGTGCTAGCTAGTGGATCTGTCTCTCTAACACCCAAGATTGATCTTAAATCTGTACACTTTGTGCCTGAGTTTCCGTTTAATCTTCTTTCTGTTGCAAAATTGATTGACACTGTAAAATGTACAGTAACATTTGGGCCTTCTTGCTTTGTCTTACAGGATCTCAAGAGTATGAGGACGATTGGTGGGGGGCCTAGGAAAGGTGATCTCTACCTTTTCTACGATGACAGTCTGCCTCGCCCAGTATCTGCTCCAGCTCCATCCATCCTGTTGAGTGGTTCCCCCTTACTATGGCATTGAAGATATGGACATCCGTCGTTAGAAAGCCTGCAGAAGTTAGAACCTGAGTTGTCCCATTTGTCATCTTTAGAGTGTCAGTCATGTCAGCTGGGAAAACATTATAGGTTGTCTTATCCCAGTCGTGTCAATAAGCGGCCATCTTGTCCTTTTGAGTTAGTCCACAGTGATGTATGGGGTCTTGTTAAAGACCAGAGTTATAATGGTTTTCGTTACTTTATTTCCATTGTGGATGATTTTTTCCGAATGACATGGATCTATCTTCTCAAAAATCGAGAGTTTGTGCTATCTATTGTGAAACATTTTCATAAAGAAATAAAAGTTCAGTTTGATTGCAATATAAAAACTCTCCAATCTGATAATGCTTTAGAGTATGTTCAAAAGGCTGTCTGATTTTTGTAGTTCTGTGGGCATGATCCATCGCACATCTTGTCCTCACCCCTCAGCAAAATGGGGTGGTTGAGAGGAAAAATCGTCATCTTCTTGATATTGCTCGATCGATCATGTTTCAATCCAATGTGCCTAAGAAATTCTGATCTGAAGCTTTGTTAACTGCTTGCTTCTTAATCAATAGACAACCATCCTCCGTTCTTAAAGGACAAACTCCTTTCTCTGTGTTACGGCCCACGGATCAGCCCTTCTCTGTTCCCCTCAGAGTGTTTGGTTGTACTTCTTTTGTCCATAATTTTGACCCTAAGGCTGACAAACTTTCTCCTAGGTCTATTAAAACCTTGTTCCTTGGTTATTCTAGTATTAGCAAAGGATACAAGTGTTACTATCCTAGTCTTCGTCGCATGTTTGTGTCTAGGGATGTTACCTTCCATGAGACCACTCCTTATTTCTCTGATGCTATGAGTAAGGGGGAGCAATTGAGAGAGGGAGTGCCACCATATTTTCAGAGTGAGAGTGGCACCATCTGTGCAGAGTGAGGGAGCGCCACCCATTATTCCTGATCATACTTTTATTCAGGACGAGCAGGCAGTTGACAGGCCCGTTATTCCGCAGTACCCATATGTTTACAGTAGGCGAGGCAGACAAGATCCAGAAGAGGTAGCGACACCAGTCCCTGAGTCTTCCTCATCGTCTTCTACTCACGAGATTCATGCAGAAGCATCAGATCTTGATCTTCCTATTGCTGTTCGGAAAGGTGTTCGTTCTTGTACTATTAGACATCCTATTACAAATGTGTGTTGTTTGTCTCACTTATCTAAGCAGGCTCGCACATTTACTATTGGGATTGATTCTGTTGATATACCAAGGGATCACTATGATGCTATGAAGGACAGTGGCTGGAAACAGGCAATGCAGCTTGAGATGTCAGCTCTCTTGCATAATGGCACATGGGATCCTGTTGACTTACCTGCAGGAAAGAAAGCAGTGGGTTGCAGATGGGTTTTCACCATCAAACACAATCTGGATGGATCCGTTGAGAGGTTGAAGGCCAGATTGGTAGCAAAAGGCTACACACAGACCTACGGAGTTGATTTCTTTGAGACCTTTTCTCCAGTAGCTCGTCTAAATTATGTCCAGATTATTATTTCTCTGGCTACTACATTTGATTGGCCCTTATTTCAGCTTGATGTTAAGAATGCCTTTCTACATGGTGATCTACAGGAAGAAGTATATATGGAGCAACCTCCTGGGTTTGTTGCTCAAGGGGAGTGTCAGAAAGTGTGTAAATTGAAGAAAGCCATATATGGGCCGAAACAGTCTCCTCGAGCTTGGTTCGACAAGTTCAGTGAGGTTGTACTCCAGATGGGTTTCTCTCGCTCCATGACTGATCACTCTTTATTCTACTCTAGCTCTCCTTGTGGCTCTATCATTATTGTTGTATATGTTGATGACATAGTGATTACTGGCAGTGATTCTCCAAGCATATCTCGTGTGAAGGAAGGGTTACAGAAACACTTCCAAACGAAGGATCTGGGTAAACTGAGATATTTTCTGGGCATTGAGGTGCTTAGATCTCATGCAGGTGTCAACCTATCTCAGAGGAAATATGTGCTTGACTTACTACAGGAGACAGGCATGACGGAATCTAAACCAGTATATATTCCTATGGATTATCACATCAAGGAGACGGTTGATGATGTCGAGTACTCAGATCCAGGATATTACAGGAGAATAGTTGGCAAGCTAATATATCTGACTGTTGCACGACCTGACATTTCTTTTGTTGTAGGCGTCGTGAGTCAGCATATGCACTCACCACGACAGTCACACTGGACAGCAGTTTGCAGGATTCTAAGATATCTAAAGAGTGCTCCTGGTAAGGGGATCACATATTCTAAACCCAAGGTGACTCCATCTATTGTGACTCTCACAGGGTATTCAGATGCAGATTGGGTTGGTGATCATACTGATAGAAGGTCTACATCAGGCTATTGTACTTTCCTAGGTGATCATTTGATTACTTGGAAAAGCAAAAAACAGCATGTGGTAGCTAGATTCAGCACTGAGGCTGAATACCGTACTATGGCTCATGCATGTTGTGAACTACAATGGGTCAAATCTGTTCTTTCTGAGTTAAAAATCACTATCATGTCTTCTATGGAGCTCAAGTGTGACAATCAGTCTACTATACACATTGCCAGGAACCCTATCTTTCATGAGCGTACAAAGCACATAGAAGTTGATTGCCATTTTATTCGTGATCAAATCAAAGATGGCACTATTGTGACGCCATACGTCAAGTCTGAAGATCAACTGGCAGATATCTTGACAAAGCCTTTGGGTCCAACAGCTTTTCAGAGATTATGTGGCAAGCTGGGCATACACGATGTGTACTCTCCAGCTTGAGGGGGAGTGTGAAACAACCTGCATCTCAGTCGATACCATCGACAGGAGGTCGATGGTATCGAGATAGTCACAGCGATAGAACATCAGTCTGTCGATACCATCGACAGTCCTGTCGATGGTATCGAGATCCCAAGACCCCACTCGGGAAGCGACCAAACGTTAGGTTTGACATAACCCTAATTATCTACCATTATTCGTATTTCTCAAACCCTGGTCTAGGATCAATCCATCCATCCACTTTAAAAGAACATATCAGTTGACTACAATATGCTGCCTCCATCGTCGTTCTTCATCTCTTCTCGTTCTTCCTCATACTTCCCTGATCATCTTCCCATCTCTACTTAAACTCTATACAAGCCCACAATGGCATATCCATCTTCTATTTTAAATATGTCCTTTTAAATAATTTTCAGTAGCAATAGTGATGTACATAGTTGTCTAGGTGGCTAGGCGGTCCTTCCCACCCAAGGGAAGCCTAGAGGGCCTAGGCGCCTAGGCGAGAGCCTGGGCATTTCTAGGTGTTCTTCATATTTCTTTATATTTTACATATGTATACATGGTTTTTCGTATACATTTCGATATATCCCTAAGCTTAATCGATCATAACTTCACTTGCATTGCACATGTCATGACCTAAGCTAAACCTATTCGGTCTTAATTTGACCTAACATGATCTAAATTGAACATGATTTTATTTTACCCTAATTTAGTCTAAGTCGGACCTATTTTGGCATGACATGACCAGATTAGAGGTAAATTCCCCTAGTTTGTCCTACATTGACCTAAACGAGCCATAATCTAGCTAGATCAAACCTAATTCCCACAAATCAGACATGTTTTCCCCAAATCAGACCTATTCCCCCCAAACCAGACCTACTATGCCCAAATTAGATCTGATTTGGCCTAAATCATATCTATTTCTTCCCTTAATGACTAAACTTCATTAAATTTGACCAAATTCAAACCTAATCCATTCTAATTTGGTCTTTAAGTGTCTTCATTTGGGCCGAAAAGGCCTTAGGCATCCACTTTAGTTATATAAAAGCCTAGGCTCCCGGTTTTAGGCTGCCCACCTGAAGCCTAGCAGGCCTAGGCGAGCCTCGGCTGAGCCCAGGTGGGAGCCTGGATAACTACTAGCACTGATGGCAAGGGAAGACACAGAACACCCTAATCATGAGAAGTAACTACCATCGTCCCCTCCTATCTTTGCATAGGGTTCCTTGCCTCCCTACATAGCTTGTACGCCCCCAAACTTTAGGGAGGCCACACAACCATCACCTTCTCCTTCTAACAACAGCAGGCCGTCAAGCGGGCAAGTCTACCACCTCGGTGACCCCACAAACAAGGAATGAAGTTTCGAGAAATCTACGAAATTGTGCCAAAAATTTCAATGTTCCCCTGGGTAGGAAGGACCGCCTAGCCGCCTAGACAAGTATGACAGACACAAGGGCTGTCTAGAAGTGTATGTGCTTCTTAGTAGCATGCTTTATAGGTGGGTGTATTTTCTCTCTGTGGAAATGATTTCTTGGGATTGTATCTACTCAAAGATTGGACATATCTCTGGCAGGTTGTCTCTGTTCTGGTCGGGAATCCTACTTAATTTCAAACATAATTTATTTAGGTGACAAGACTAGTCTACATGAAAGTATCTGCTCTTCTGGACAATGACACCTACAAATTATAGACTATCGCTATCCCTACATCTAGCACATATATCCGTGTCTTATTTGATGCCTTTTATGCATATACAGTAGTATACACTCTCTTGGAGCATCACCTGACTGTTCAACTCTCTTGGCCTGGAACACACTTCAAAATCAACCTTCTATATCAACCGTTGAGATTGAAGATGTATCGCAATCAGTCTTAGGTGCCTCTACAGGTGGCTTGTGATTATGACCATCACTTGGGCATCTTTTTTTTGTATGTGGATAGATAGTTAGATACTATAAAAAGAAGGTTGTTGATTGATTTATTCTTAGATGTGAAGGAGAGGATCCCATTCCGTCCTTGCAGCTCTCAATGCTGCTTGCTAGGAGATGTCTCTATATCTAACCACTATGAATGAGTTTGCAAGCTTGTTTCTATTTGTAAGCTAAAACATATTATTCATCTATTTTGTTTTCAGAATTATGAAGTGATCAACTATATTTTTGTTAGACACTTAGGCTCCTACATGATTGTTCCTATCTATAGTGCCCTAACATGATTGACAAACAAACAAAAAACTACAAGGACAATCCTATAAAGAGACAAGGAATTTGGTACAAAAGTTGCACTTTGAAGTTTGAACCTCAAAAAGGTTGTGTAGCCATCATGGATTCAGTTGATTAATATACCTGCAAGTCAATTTGATAACATGACAGAATAGTTCATGAACTTGATGAAAAGAATGAATCGCGATAGGAATCTTGTATAATGTGAAAGGAGTGTGGTTCTTTATTAGTTAAAGTGTGGCGTTCAAGTTTGGAAGCTGTCGTAACTGTGAGGATAAGTTCTAATATATTGTGCAAGTGGTTCCTACATAAACGAAACAATAAGTACAGATGAATTTGGAAACAAGACCTCAATATGACAGAAGCTGAGTGGTTTCCAGCAATCTTGATCTCTCGATCGTTAGCAAATTGACAACTAAGGCCAAGACCAGTGTGATTTTCAATCTGTTCCAGATAAAACATTGATTGGTGATTATACAAAAATTAATAAGGCATAATCTCATCATCAAGTTTAGATTTTAATGGACAGTAATACGTACAGATGATCAGGTATGCAAAAACTGGTTGTTCTACAAAGTGAGATCAGAATTAGAAGTTATACATGTTAGAGGGTTTTGTTTCAAATATGGTGTATCAAGTCAAAATTCTTGGATTTGTAGTCCCTACATATTTATCCTGTATTACCAAACTTGATGTTGAGACATTAATCCATACCCTTGACTGCCTGAGGATGAACAAAACCAAACCACACAATATTATCAGTCAAGTCAGTAATTGGTATACAGACTTGCACACTACCCTTTAATCCAGGCATAGACATTAATTAAGTCCAGCTTGTCAATAAAACTAGAAAACACCTGGTTTCCTAAAGAACTTTGCAATTTGCTCCTCTAATCTTATAAATGGGTGTTAATGGCCTTGGTCTGTATGGCTTCAGACACGAAGTAACACTCATCTTCAATGTGCTTGGTTCTTTTGTAAAATGTTGGAATATTGGATAGAGATATTGCAGCATTGTCGCTATACATGGGCATATGACCAGGAGTTACACCAATTTCAGAGAGGAAGTTTTAACCTAGATTATTTCACAAACAGATGAGCCATTGCCTTATATTCAGTCATTGTAGTGCATCGAGAAAGAACACTATGCTTTTGTGTGATATGTGACTAGGTTGCAGCCAACAGAGCTACAAAATCCAGAGGTCAGTTTCCTGTCAATACGGCTTCCAGCATAGTTTAAGACAGAGAAACATATATAATATCACATTGGTCATTCTTTTGTTAGTAGTCTTTTTCCAGGACAGCTTTTCTAATGTTGAAGGATATGGCGTACTACTTTCCAATGACAATGGCTAGGTATATCAAGGTATCAACTCACCAGTCCAATAGTTGTAATGTCAGGACGAGACACGATGAAATATATGAGTTCGCCTATTGCCTTCTTATATCTTTGATTATCTAAGGAGGGAGGCAGATGAAGGAGCCATCTTCCCAGGGAATAATGGTCTGGTGGGGTGTTTCTGTCGGTTCAACTTCATGAGTGTCATATTCACTGAAAAGATCAAGAACATATTTCTGTTGAGATAGACTACTAGCAAGTGCAATTGTACCATATTTACTGAGAAGATCAAGAACATAGTTTAGCTGGTTCAACTCCATGAACCAGATTTAACTTCATGTTTCGAGTATGTATATATGTTTTGGCTAGTTGTATCATGGTATTCTACCATGCTCCACCATGAAAGGCAAGTGACAAGAGTTAATTAATTGTTTGGCTTGTTGTGGTTATTTGGTAAACGGACCTAATTGTGCTAGCCCATTGGAGTTTTGGTCCATGTCTGTAATTGCGTCCCGTCCTATATATAGTAGGGTTCCACTAATCAAAAAGATCTATTAGCCTTCGATTTTGCTATTCTGATCGTTCTAGAAAGTGGTATGCTACGGCGGAGAGGGTACCACTTAGTATATGCAGTATGCAAGATTATATGTAGCTTTATTTTATTTTATTAAATTGATTATATATAAGCATAGACTGTACACTAAACATATAAATTTATATATGAATTGTAGAATTTATATATATTTAACTGCAAAATTATAAGTATGCATGTATAGCATGTTTATATGTGTGTTTTATATATAAATGAAATGTATGTATTTATATATGTATAACATGCTTATGTGTGTTTTTTATATATATGAAATGTATGTATTTATATATGTATATGCAATTGTATGTGTGTCATGTCAGTGTGCATATAAATATATATCCATATCTGAATGTATGTGTACAAATATGCATGTGTATTCCATATGTATTTATATATATGTCAAATGTATGCATATAAAAGTGCAGACATACGATTAAATGTATTTGTTTTATATGTATGTATCTATGCATACATACTCGTTGTATATATGTAGACATTGCATGTGTGCATACGTGTGTGCCATGCGTGCGTGCTTGTGTGTGTGTGTGGATATACGTGTATATATATATATATATATATATATATATATATAGAGAGAGAGAGAGAGAGAGAGAGAGAGTCATGCTGGAATACACTCAAGTGTATCCGGAGCATAATACACTCAAGTAGTTTTCCATGATGCAATATATTTTTTTCAAAATCTAATTCGTTGATCTTCTTAAACATCTTGTGAATAGCTCATATATAAAATTTGAGCCCATTTGGACATTTATAGGTCATGTTATGAAGACCACAAAAATTATGCATCTCAAATTAGTTTCGTGCGTCGATTTTGTTGCCCTCGGATGAGTGACTTATACTCATCCAAATGGGCTCAAAATTTTGATGTAGCCTAATTATAGTATGACAATGAAGATCAATGGTTTACATTTTATAAAAAATAGTCTTGATATGCAAACACAACTTGAGTGTAGCGTGCAATCCGTACACTCGAGTGTATTCCAGCCTGACTATATATATATATATATATAGAGTCAGGCTAGAATACACTCGAGTGTATCCGGAGCGGAATACACTCAAGTAGTTTTTCATGATGCAATATTTTTTTTGAAAATCTAATTCGTTGATCTTAGCCTGACTCTATATATATATATATATATATATATATATATATATATAGAGAGAGAGAGAGAGAGAGAGAGTCAGGCTAGAATACACTCGAGTGTATTCATAGCAGAATACACTCAAGTAGTTTTTCATGATGCAATATTTTTTTCAAAAATCTCATTCGTTGATCTTCTTAAACATCTTGTGAATAGCTCATACGCAAAATTTGAGTATATTTGGACATTTATAGGTCATGTTATAAAGACCGCAAAAATTATGCATTTCAAATTAGTTTCGCGCGTCAATTTTGTTTCCCTTGGATGAGTGACTTACACTCATCCAAATGGGATCAAAATTTGTAGGTGAAGATCAATGGTTTACATTTTACAAAAAATAGGCTTGATATGCAAACACACTTGAGTGTATTCGTGCGATCTGTACACTCGAGTGTATTCTAGCCTGACTCTATATATATATGTGTGTGTGTGTGTGTGCATTCCATGTGTGTATATCAAAATATATGCATATAAAAATGCAGATATACGAGTAGATGTATTTGTTTTATACGTATGTATCTATGCATACATACTGATATATATATATATATATGAAAATGTGTGTGTACAAACATATGTGTGCATTACATGTGTATGTGTATATATATGTCAAGATATATGCATATAAAAATGCAGATATACGAGTAGATGTATTTGTTTTACATGTATGTATCTATGCATACATACTGATATATATATATATATATATATATATATATATATATATATATATATAGAGAGAGAGAGAGAGAGAGAGAGAGTTATGATCTAGTGTGAGGCACTTTGCTGTGCGAAAATGAGAGCCAGAAACACTGGCCGTTTGATTGCGTAGACTCATATCAACGGCATGCACACGTTGCTGGCTGTAAATGAGGCATTGTCTACTTCTGACAGCGCTAGATTTTGGAGCAAGTGCACATTCAGAAATAGTGGCCGTCTGTGGCATTGGTTCTTGTGTCAATGCCAGTAAGTATCGAAAAGCATTGACGCTGGCAACAGTCTCTCTGGTAGTTTATTTTAAAATAAACAATTGTTCTCAAACCGTCCTCCGCTTCCACCTCCTTAGTTACTTCGTTATTTAATCACACAACGAGGCTCCTCAAATCCCTCCCTTGTTTAATTACAATGAGCCGCATTGTCCCTTTAGTTCCTTCCATTTTCTAGGTTTCCTTGTTTAATTAAAACGTGCCCCGTTATGTCTTTACTTCCTTCCGTCTTCTACCTTCCATTTAACTGTCGTTTCTTTTACTTGCGAATTAGAAAATCATGTCTTCACTTAGCTGAAGTTTAATCCTGTAAATTAGAAATATATCCTCAACGTAAGTTGGTATCCATGTATTGCACAATTACTGATATATTATATTCTCTCTCAAACTCATAAAATATTTAACCACATATACATCGTTTGAACTTGAAGATATTGTTTTCTAAAATATATGTTAAAAGCATTTAAAACATATGAATATATTTATGGTGCCATTAGGTTTGGCTCTAAAAATCGGTGATCGGCTAGGACACTCTTTGTACAACAACCTGTTTGGGGGTGAGGGGGCTTCAGAGCCAACGATTGTTACCCTTTTTTTCTAGGCCTCTCCCGCAATTTCGGTGTGGTGGGGTAAGATTTTGGGAGGAGAGTGTAGTTGGGATTTATGGGCTTTTGATGTTGGTGGCACTGCTTTGTGGTTCATTTTGGTCTGGCCTAGTGACATTATTAGGAGCTTGATCATAGTTGGGTCGCATTGTGGAGGGCAGTGTGAGATGTGAATCTCCATTTGTGGAGCTGGTATAAGGCTAAGTGGGAATATAATTTGAAAAATATGATTCTAGAAAAGAAAAAGCTCATCGAGATTTTTTTAAAATTTAGGCTACTACACCTATCTAAACCCAATTAATATGTCAAGTGTTGAGTCTGTATATTATTTTTCCAGCTCAAATATATACAAAATTTGACGTGCATCTATCCTACTACTACAAACCTAGGTCTTATCATCAATTTAACAAATCAAATGTCACATGATATTTTCACCATTGATATCAATGGAGACAATAGTGTCATGTGAGGCTCAACCTCTGATTGGCTTAAAAATGGGATTGGAAATTATTTTGGGCTTGTTTTTTGTGCCAGCTATGCTCAATCCAATATGTGTTAGCACCAAGGGATCTTTGGATTGGGTCCCGAAAAAAAGGGTTCTAGTTTGAATTTTTTAATCCCAAAACCCGAACCATCTAAGCCAGGTTCGTACAATATTAAACAATCCGATCCGGGTATTTTAGTAAACATGATTTGAAAATAGTTGGCATGTCCACCCCAACAAGGAGAGTATTATCTCATTCAACCTTTATTGCTCAAGCCTGACTCTTATCATATGTTTTCCTCTTTGCAGTGGGAAATGCTAGCGCGACCACCATTCATTCTTGTGGCTTCCTCGAATTTTTCACCACTTTTGAGCACAACAAGCAGCATGGCTATAGTGCCTCCCTTCGAGCTTGCTTCTGATAGGAAAAGAAGAGCCAACACCAATGGTGTGCCTCTAAAATCTGAGTTAGGGTTTCCGATTGATAATATGAGAGCTGGCAATGAAGAATCTGCTTTTTGCCCTGCCATCATGGGAGGCGCAATGCCAAAAGTGACAATACTTGTTGGTGAAATCTCTCTTGTAACCACATATTTGTTCCTACGATTTTGAAAGAAAATATTGTGTCAAAATCTTTAGTTGATGCACTTAAGTCCTTTCATAGTCCCTGAGATATCTCTCTCTTGTAACCACATATTTGTTAACCCCCAACTTGATCCTCAAGAACCTATGCAGTCTTAGATGACCCAACAATTTTTAAGAAAATGCATAACAAAAATGTTTTTGTGTTGGTATACATTCCTATTCTTCTGTCATCCTCAAAAATATCTTCACCTCCTTTCGTTGCTTCTCGTAGTATGGTTGAATATGCTATTTTATCTTTCCATAAAGGATCAACTTGTGGACATGATGGCCTTCGTGCACAATACCTTCTTGACGCTATGTGAGGTGTGGCTACTCTTGGGTGCTATATCTGTTGTTGTTAATTTATGGTTGGCTAGCCGCTATCCTATCTCTTTGGCACCTTATGTCGCTAGTGCCCCCTTGGCTCCTCTTCTTAAGCTTGACAACAAAATTCCTCCCATTGCAATTGGTACTATTTGACGTTGTCTTGTTTCAAGGATCACAACCAAAAGAGTTTTGCCAGATATTGTCTCTTATCTTCGAGATCACCCGTTTGGTGTCAGCATCTTCATAGGTGTTGAGGCTCTTTTGCATGCCATGAAACGTCTTGTTCATGACAAGCAACTTATTCATACACACTTTGGCCCTCGTGAACTTCTTCAATGCTTTCAATATGGTTGACAGGTCCACCATCTTTCGAGATTCGTCTTTGGTGTCTTGCAATCTATCGCTGGATTGAATTTTTCTACTGTTCATCATCTCATCTTTACTTAGATAAGGATGAGCCTATTATGTTGTCGACTGGGATTCAACAAGGTGACCCACTTGACCTGCTTCTTTTTTTCTACCCCTTCACCCCCTTATTTTGCACTTAAGGATGAATGTCATTTAGATTTATTATTTGGTGACTATGTTGTACACTGTCAAATCCATCATGGATTCAAGTTCCGCCATGATGTTGTTCAAGACGTCCTCTTTGATATTCCTTCTCAGGCTTAGATAAAAGTAAAAAAAAAAAGCTCTAGTCACCTTTCTTAGTTCACAACATGATGGTATTCACACTTAGGGGCCGTTTGGGTGGCCCTTTTTTAATCACCGCAGTAGTCAACAAATTATGGGAGTTCAACTATCCAATTAACAAATACCAGAATTGTTAATTACATTGTTTGGGTGACGAGTGAACATAAAATGCAGCAATTGAGATAGGGCCGTGGAGCGGAACTCCCAATCTGAATGGACATTTTTATACCACATTCTTAACATCCAGCTTCGCCTTGTACCAACTGGCAGCGGAATGGATGCGAAACTCTTTGATGACGGTCCTGATGTACCAATCGACGAAGAGAAACAGCAGCAAGTTGAACACCCAGACGCCACCTTTCAGCGAGGACAAAAAGTAGAGCACCAGGACCCGGAGGTGGCACAGCAGCCTCAGGAGCATCATTGAGCACGACGAGAAATCACAGCCAGGTAGGAAACCCAACTAAGGCCAATCCAGAACTTGTACCCATTGATGAGAACGTGGTCAACGGGATTTCCATGACTCGGAACGACTCAGAAAACTCTGTACAAGATCCACACGAACACGAGGGTGGAGTACGTGACGGTGAGACCCTGGCTGGGAAGCAGAGGAGCCAGCGGAAGGCTGTGGTCCCTGTTCGCCTTCACAGCCACCGAGTATCGCAAAACTCGGCCGCCGAGGAGAGGAGGCCCAGGAAGATCACCGCGGAGATGATGGCCATGATTATGGAGTGGACGGTCGGGACGGGGTTGCAAAGGACCAGGAGGCGGCAGAGGATCAACTCCAGATTCTCGAGCGCGTCGCGAACCACCACGAGCCACCACGTCGAAGCCCTAGTCGCCAGATCGGGAACAGGAATAATGAGGAGCAGTGGCGGCGACGGAGGGAGACGGGGGAGGAGGCGATCCCGGGAGGGACAGTTGTAGGGGAGAAGAGAGGGATCGGGAGAGACGGAGATATCGAGGCGAGTCGGGGGAGGACCCTTCCGCAGCGGTTCTAAATAACGCCAATTTTGGCGTGCTTTGAAAGGGCCGTAGAATACACATGGGTGGAAATACCGTATTCTGAAGCCGACAATCACAAAATCACTTATCGCAACCAAACGACCACATATTAAATGCAGTAGTTAGAATCCCAGATTCAATTACAATACCGCTCCCAATTACTCCACCCAAACGGCTCCTTAGAGACCTACCCATATCTAGTTATATGACTGGACTAATGGCAAACATACTGGTGTTGATCTTATTGGGATTTCTCCACTGACTGAATATATTCTTATTAGCTTAAAAGCAGGGCAAACAACTTCTAATACATCTGCACATAAAATTCACAAACATGGTGTTGCATGTGAAGCCAACAACTACCATTTTCTTCCATTTGCATTTAATATCTTTGGGATGCTAACTAATGATTCAGTTTCTCTCTTGCAACACAACCAAAATATCATAAGTAGACATGTTATGATGCCATCATCAACATCTTTAGATTTTGTATTTTGATCTTTGGGGTTTGCCATCCAAAAATGATTGCTGACCTAATTTATAGCTTGTGCCTCTACGAATACATTTCTTTAAGTGAAGAGAATCATAATACATCAATTTTTTTTAAAAAGATATCCTCCACATGTAGATTGGTGGATCCCTCATAGTTGTTGATGCGGTGCAAATTTTATGGTAAGATACTACATGATCCAACTACTCAATGCAATGGTCTTTTGAACCAGGCTCTTCAGCCCCACGATTCAATCATGTCACATCTCAAGTGGACATGTATTTTTCTAGGTTTTCATAAGTTGGCTTATATGTTTATAATGATACTATTAGCACTTTAGGACTCCCTGAAAGTATGTTATCATGCACAGTGTTCTCATATGCCCCGCATGAGGCCGCTTATGCGGCCGCATATGCTTATGCGGCCCTCAGCCGCTCCGCATATAACTATGCAGTGCTATTTTTGGGCATGGACCGAATATGCGTCCTGCGGTCCGCATATGCGGCCGCTTAGGCCCCGCATTTCATTTGATGACTTAAGTAAAAAAAAAAATAGAACCTCAAATAAAATCAACCAAGTTAAATGACAACTTCTATATAGTTGGCTTTAGATCAGATATTGAAATTTTGCTACCTCAAAAATAATTCTATTTTGAATGAGTGGTGCAAAATATATTATTACATTTTACAATTGTCAATGTTTCATTATGCTCTTTGCTTTTGCTCTTTTTTTCTCTTCTATTTTTCTCTAAGATTAGAGCCTGTTGCACATGCAACAGTTCTGATTTTGTCTTGTATAAAAGGGGAATCTATTGCAGATATTAATTGGTTGTGATATTTTCTTTTACAAAGTTTCAAATTTGTGTGCTGCCTAGGGAGTAATTTATATTCCCTACAACTTTTTCTTCTCTGTTTATTATTGATTTGATTTCTTCATATCATTTTTATGTTTTGATTTTGTTTTTGATGTTCTTTTTCTATTTCTACTTTGAACTACCATGTTGTGTTACTGTGGTTATTCTTATTGTGTTCATTCAATAAATGTTCTGCTATGAACTGCATGTGTTAGTGTGTTTTGTTACTTGTATATTCTAGTACATTATATAAACTTAGGGTTTTGTTGATTGATTTTTCTTCTTGATCATTGGAAAATATGTGTTTCTTCTTCCATGATGTAATGATCCATTGGTACATTTTAGACTATTAGGCTACAAACTAGATAGCATGAAATTTATGATTATGATTCTATTTTTTAAATAAATAGATGTATAAAATATAGAATTAATTAAAAAATCCAAAAACGCATATGCTCCGCTTATGCTCCCGCATTCCGCTTATACTCTATGCGGTACCCTGACCGAACACATACCGCATAACGCATTTCAAAACATTGATCATGCACTCCAATATAATTACAACGTGTCTTTGCTCAATGTCTGTTCATGTTTTTTTCTTATATTCTAAGTGCAAATTCTTCCTTTAGTCGAGCTAGCATCTAATGGTACAATGACTTTGTATTATTTACTTTATCCTTCCTCTGTAAAAGAATAAACACTTTCATGATATTTTAGAAGCCTTTGTATCCATACTTTTAGGGAATTTGGGAGAAAATTAAAAAATTTCATCATTAATTAGACTCTCGTAATGCCTATACCAGCGGGAAACACTTCTGTATCGATTTTAGACAGTACTTATTGTTTCATTAAAAAATACGACAACGAAACCGGATCATTAAATGATATAGTCAGAAATAAATTGTATATATGGAAAGTTGTACCACCACTATACTCCGCTACAGTTAAGTGGAAGGAAAGTATAATTTTTTTGAAATGAAGTAGTCGCATCATTTATGTGGTAGGGACGGGATGCCAAGGTTGGAAGGGCCGCATAGCAATGATGGGACTAGGGTAGTATTTATTATAATTAAATAGAAAACGAAGGGAGTCAGAAGGTTGTGGGACATTCGTGGGATGAATGGTTTCAGTATTTTTTATTCAAACAGTCACGTCTATCTGTTCTACTGTCAGAAGCATTAACTGCTTCATTTACAGCCAACAACGTGTGCGAGCCGTTGATGTGAGTCTACGTAATCAAACGGCCAGTATTTCTGGCTCTCATTTTCGCACAGCAAAGTGTCTCGCACTAGATCATACCTCTATATATATATATATGTGTGTGTGTGTGTGTGTGTGTGTGTGTGTGTGGAAATGTGTGTGTACAAACATGTGTGCATTCCATGTGTATTTGTATACATATGTCAAAATATATGCATATAAAAATGCAGATATACGAGTAGATGCATTTGTTTTATATGCATGTATCTATGCATACATACTGATATATATATATATATATATATATATATATATAATGTTTGGAATTGTATGCATATAGATATATAGACACATATATCTATATATAGGTATCTTACATGTGTATAAAGTAGTTTCAATGTAATTGAAAAATATACACTGTTATAAAATATAGATATATACCTAAATTTACAAAAGTAGTCGCAAATACCTGCATATGCTGCTAGTAGACCAAACCACATAATTGATGCTTCATATGCATATACGGTGCGGCCTATAGACAGAAACACAGAAGTGATGTATACGGGGACGCTTAGACCAATTTCCTAAACACTATGCACAAATCTACCAGAATTACCATCATATATATCTATAAAGAATGAGTTGCCTTGATATGGTGGGCTATCAGCCTCTTTATAACTGTAACAGAGAAAAATTTAGCTGGTTTTGTAAACTAAAAAGAAGGAAAGGAGACAAAATGTCTCCCATGAAAATCCCAATCGGAACAGAAATTTGGCAATTACCCTCGCCGGGCTATCAGCCTCTTTTTTACTGTAACATGGAAAAATTTAGTTGGTTTTGTAAACTAAAAATAAGGAAAGGAGACAGTGTTTCCCATGAAATCCCAATCCGAATAGAAATTTGGCAATTACCCTTGTAGTGCCACTGATCTTGTTCCCCATGTGCCACCATTAACCTCAATCCCAAATCTAACTCCTTGATTCCTACAGTGAGCGATTATATATGTAACTGATCATGGACAAGAAACATTACTATAGGAAGGGAAGTAAGGACTTGTAGAAATCAAGGCCTAAGTTATCATACAAAATGTTTTTAGTTTTTGCACTGTTTGAGTGTTACCTTTGGTTACATCCATTATTTTTCATGCTAAAGTAGAAGTTCGTAGTCCAATAGTAACAATACCAGGCTGTGTAATCAAGAAGTGCACAGCCTGCAATCAGGGGAAGGGGGCTTCTATCACAATAACGTGATATAAGGATATGATTGATTATCATTTTTACTTCACATATCAAAGCCTTACTCTAACAAGTAAGCAAGTCAATTGCATTGCCTTTCTGGCTTTCTTCCTGGATCAGTAGGATGGAACACAACTCGAGGTTCGATGAATTGGAACATTTGACCTCAGGTAACATGTTTTTTATTTCATGTTACATATATAATCACTGAGAGAAACGAGATCCAGGTTTAGTATAAGATCTTGCTTTATACTAATGGCAGCCATTTGTTTTTCTAACTGTTTGAAGTAAAGATCTTGCCCCAGTTAAGAAAGCCAATAAGATACTAACCTTACAGCAGTTGGCAAATATCATTGTTTGCTTCACAGCATAAGGATCAGTGATATCAAGTTTTGCAGCAACAAAGAGGATAACATCAAGCGAAAGTTCAGTCAAAGATACGTTCATCTGTAATAGCAAACACCAGGTTAACAGGTAATAGAAGAACAAAATACACAGTTAACTTTGTACCTGAGACATGTTAAGATGGAACTGCACAGGAACACGTTGCTGGTTATTTTCCATGTCCATCTTGAATCTAGAACGTAGGAAAATTTGCATGCATGTAGGACTGATTACATCCTTCCTGCATGTTGCAGAAGCATCGAAAAAAGTATTTAGAAATAAATAAAGCATATCAGAGAACAATTTGGAAACAAGCACAACGCAACTAAGATACCCTTATGACATGGTACACTAACCATGAATTCTTTTGAGCACTGAACACATCAGCGACTATATTAAATGTGGTCAAAATGCGGAATTTTGAGGGATATATCTGCATTGTCATATGAATACTCCTGAAGGAGGCTCGCATAAGAGGAATTTTGTCACTGGCATCAGAAATTTGATGAAGGATAGTCAGAGTGACTACATCAATTGTAACTGCAAGGCAATGGAAATTGCAGAAGATTCCAGATACATCGTCCTCTTCCAGTGGAGCCTGATTATCTGAACCTGAAATGCCATGAGGATGGGACGAAACTAATCTCCCTATATCAGGCACCAACTCATATTGATTAATCACTTTAAGCTTAAATGGATTCCCAGGCTTCTGTACAAACTCAGGAAGGCCATCAACAAAAGCAACTGCGTAGTTACTCTTTGAATTAACAAGATGAAAGGCTTTTCTGGTACGGACATCATAGGGTCTTAGCCCGCCTTCAGTATCGAGATGATTAATGTTACAGCCAATAGCTTCCCAAAGTGAGTGCTTGCTCTGTTTATTGCTCGAGACCTCGACCAATCCAGATCCAGAACAGAAAGTCAAGCAAAGTGGCTCCCCGTCATCATTTTTTGCAAACAATGATGTTAATGAAAGTCTAAGTGTTTCAGATCCCCATTGTTTCTGAAGATGATATCTCACCTGAAAAACGCAAGTATTCAGATGTAAGATACCAGCCCAACAGTCAACACGTTAAGAAAATGTGACTGTAAGAATAATAACTCTAAGAGTATGATGCAGCATTGATGTGAAGTTCATTCTAAATAGAACACGGAAATAGAGAAACTGTGAGAAACACCAGAAATCAGCAACACATGGCTGGAAATATCTCAATAAGTACATATACATATATCCTGAACAAGATCATAGTGATTATTAGTATATATGCTTTATTGCGTTATGTGGTCTTATTTGTTTTGTTATGGGCTTTAGACTTGTCTTGTCTTTAGCTTTTTTTTAATCCCATATTGCCTAGTTTTGTTTCTGTCTTACTCTCGTATCTTATAAAAGAGAGAGCATTGTATTTGCTTTGACATATCAAATAAAGGTTTCTCATTCTATATGGCATCAGACGGCTACGGGGAGTCCCTGGCACCTCTTCTCTTTTGCTCCGAGTGCCCTAGGTACCCAGCCTTCCATCCTTGGGACCAGGTATTTCTTCTCTATATTTGTTCTGGCTTTCTTATTCTTACACTGATTATCATCAACTAATTATCTTGTTCTTTTTTTTCTTCCTATTACCATAAGTGTTTTATTTAGCTATTGAGCTTGGCCAACTTATGTCTTTATTGTTTCTGTTTCTCACATAAGTGATCCATTTATCACTTAGGATCCATGTAACTCTCCTCACTTCTACATATAGGAAACCATGTACTTGGACAAAAAATAACTTGGATTAATCACTATTCCTCTACCTTTCCATCTCTCTCCAAGTTCCTTTGCTTGTTGCGAGAGAGCCCCTCCACACTTCCATATAAGTAGTGTGCCTATTGGTTCTTATGCTTTGCTTGCAGTTATTGTCAACCTATTAGGCATACCTCTAACCGTGGAGATGAAAGGACTTTGAGTTTGTGTCGACTTCACCAACCATTGAAGTGGAAGTTTGTCAAAACTTGGAAAAAGTTTTGTCGAATTTTGGATGCAAATTTTGATGGCCACTTGGACAAGCTTCATAAGAAATCTCATAATATAGGGTAAATCTGGAGACCATTTTCTAAGAAACTCTAACCTACAGGGTCGCATAACACAAATACACACATATCCAAAGAGAGAAAATTAAAATTTTACCTGATCAAATATTCGCACACTACAAATCGAGAACATAAGTTGGTTTATGAAATATTCGTAGGCTAATAGTCGAGAATGTAAGTTGGTATATAATGCTACATATTTAAATTTCATGTTAGAATGGTAAAGACACATCTGCTTTTAGCAGGAGCCGTGCTTCAGTGTGTGGAGAGCAGAAATCTAATCCAGATCTATTCCATATACAGTTAGATCTAGATCTAGATAAAACAATAAAATAAGTAACGATTTGCATAGATTTTTTCAATCTTTGAGATTGTAAAACAATAATAAGAATAACTAACCTCCACTCTCTTTCTGTAGAACTAGTCAAGATGTTGAAATATCCAACACCTCAACTGATGATGTAGACATATAAAACATGTCGGTGACTTTTGAATGTAGCCTCATTGTTTGGACCAGACTTCATACACATGGGTCAAAAAAGGGTGTTAATATATTTCATTATATTCAGTTGTTTATTTTATTTTGTAATTTATATATCCTGTTGAACCTCTATGTAAATTCACCAACTTCTCTTATTAATAAAAAGGGAGAAGGCTCATTGCCTCTCCTCACGCTGCATTACACGTAGCATTGCAGCAACCGTGTTCACATGGTATCAGAGCGGGAGACCTAACCCTACCCTCACGTAGCCGCCGCCAGCCACCAGCCAGCGCCACCGGCGCTCACCTGCGGCCGCAGCAGGCACCTCTGACAACCAGCAGCCGTCGGCCGCCCCAGGCCCAGCCGCCGCCAGCGGCCCAAGGCAAGGATAGCAGCAGCCAGCTCAAGGCGGGCACAGCAGTCGCCGCCCGGAGCAGGCGCAGCAGCCGCTATTTAGAGCAGGAGCGTCGCAGCCCCTTTCTCTCCCCTCTTCTGGTATCGTCGGGTCCTTTGGTTGATCCAACGGATTTCTAAATCTCAAACCGAAGGGTCCGTCGTTACGTAAGAAATACCTAATTACATCTCCTCCATGTGTGATTAGGGAACTTTCGTTTGGGGATGTGGATGCGTCAGACACGCATCTAACTCTTTGACGTGACGTGTATCTCTCCGTCACTCAAATCTTCTTGTGACGTGTATCAATCTGTCACCTTTCTTCTCGTTGAATCATGGAGGACACCAAGGCATCTACCATCTATAGTGAGATGTCGCCTATTCCCTCAATCAAGCTGAACGAGAAGAATTATCTTTTATGGATGAATGTTATTCATACAGTGTTGGAGTCACGAGACAAGACGAGACATGCCGATTCTGATCCTCCTACGTCTACTGACAAAGGTTATGATGAATGGAAGCGTCATAATAGTCTGGTGAAGACATGGTTGTGGGGGAGCATGGAACCTGGGATTGCCTCTAGGTTCATGTTCTACACTACTGCCAAAGAGATATGGGATGCAGTAAAGAAACATTATTCTCAAGAAAAGAATGCTCTTCGTCAGTTCACCATATATGACTGCCTCTTTGCAGAACGACAGGGAGACAGGTCTTTAGAAGAATATTTTGGAGTGAACCAAGGTATTGTACAAGAGTTGAGCTTCTATCATCCAGTGACTGTCCAAAAACAAATCAAAGACAGAGATGACTTGATTACAGCAATTTTCTTATCTGGTCTGAGTTCTTCGTGCAGTTCAGCCTGCAGCGTCATCCTAGCCTCTGACAAACTTCCCAGCTTGGAAGAAGCTTACTCAAGGATTTTACAGGCAAATTTTGAACTTGTTGATCCTATAGCAGTCTTATCTCTTAGAGATTCCCATGCTTTTGTAGTTGCTGCAGTGAGAGGAGGACGAACAGGTATGGGCCGAGGACGTGGTACTCGCCCTAAGTGTACTTTCTGTGACAAACCTGGACACGCAATTGAGAAATGTTAGAAGAAGCATGGTAGACCTGCTGCACCACCTGTGGGAGCAACAAACTATGCTGCCACTACTGAGTCTTCTGAGCCTCCTGTTTTGAGTTCTGGTTCTTCTGGCATCACACTCACCAAGGAGGAATATGATAGATTTATTCTGGCTACCCAGCATCTGAGTTTGGGGTCATCTTCTTCAGCCAACTTGGCGTCCACCACTGGTAATCATGCTACCTCTTTATTGGCTTCTGGTTCTACTTCTTCATGGGTGGTTGACTATGGAGCGTCACAGCATATGATTGGTACGAGGAGACTACATTCCATTGACTCACATATTCATCACCAATCTGTAACAATAGCAGATGGTTCAGTGAGGAGAGTGTTAGTCAATGGATCTGTTTCCCTAACTCCTAAAATTGATCTTAAATCCATACATTATGTACTTGCATTTTCATTTAATCTTCTCTCTGTTGCTAACTTGATTGATACTGTAAAATGTACGGTAACTTTTGGACCTTCTTATTTTGTATTACAGGATATCAAGAGTATGAGGACGATTGGTGGGGGGCCTAGGAAAGGTGATCTCTACCTCTTCCACGGTGACAGTCTGCCTCGCCAAGTATCTGCTCCTACTCCAGCTATCCTTTTGAGTGGTTCTCCCTTACTGTGACACTACAGATATGGGCATCCTTCGTCAGAGAGCCTGAGGAAGTTACAACCTGAGTTGTCTCAAGTGTCTTCATTAGAGTGTCAGTCCTATCAACTGGGGAAACATCATAGAATGTCTTATCCCGGTCGTGTCAATAAACGGGCATCTTATCCCTTTGAGTTAGTCCACAGTGATGTTTGGGGTCCTGTAAAAGACAATAGCTATAATGGTTTTCATTATTTTATTTCCTTAGTGGATGATTTTTCGCGTATGACATGGATTTATTTGTTGAAAAGTCAAGAGTTTGTGCTATCCATTGTCAAGCATTTTCATCAAGAAATAAAAATTCAATTTGATTGCAATATTGAAATTCTTCAATCTGATAATGCCTTGGAGTATGTTCAAAATACTACGACTAATTTGTGTAGTTCTGTTGGGATGATGCATCGTACATCCTGTCCTCACACCCATCGACAAAATGGGGTAGCAGAGAAGAAAAATCGTCACCTTCTTGATATTACCAGGACAATTATGTTTCAATCTAATGTTCCTAAGAGATTCTGGTCGGATGCTTTATTTACTGCTTGTTTCCTTATCAACAGGCAACCATCTTCTGTGCTCCAAGAACGTACTCCATTCTCTGTCTTACGTCCTAAAGATCAGCCTTTCCTTATTCCCCTCAGAGTGTTTGGTTGTACTTCCTTTGTCCACAATTTTGATCCTAAGGTTGATAAGTTATCTCCTAGGTCAATTAGGACTCTTTTTCTTGGGTACTCCAACACTAGCAAAGGGTACAAGTGTTATTGTCCAAGTCTTTGTCGTATGTTTGTGTCTAGGGATGTGACTTTTCATGAATCCACTCAATATTTCTCTAGTGTTCCCAGTAAAGGGGAGCAGTTATGTGAGAGAGTGCCACCATCAGATATCAGTGAGAGAGTGGCACCACCTATCATTCCTAATTATACTATAATTCAGGAAGAGCAGCCAGCAGATGGTCAGTTAATTCAGCAATATTGACATGTTTACAGCAGACGAGGCAGACAAGATCCAGAGGAGGTAGCGACTCCAGTCTCTGAGCCTCCCCCGTCTTCCTCTACTCAAGGGATTCCTAGAGAACCATCTGACCATGATGTTCCAATTGCTGTCCACAAAGGTACTCGTTCATGTACTGTTCGGCATCCTATTGCAAATGTGTGTTGTTTGTCCAAATTATCTAAGCAAGCCCGCTCATTTGCTCTTGGGATTGATTTTGTGGTCATTCCAAGAAATCATCTTGATGCTATGAAGGATATTTGCTGGAAACAGGCGATGAATGTGGAAATGTCTGCTCTTTTACAGAACACCTTGGAACTTGTTGACTTACCTCCAGATAAAAATGTTGTGGGGTGCAGATGGGTATTCACAGTAAAACATAATCCAGATGGTTCGGTGGAGAGGTTGAAAGCTAGACCGGTGGCAAAGGGGTACACTCAGACATATGGGATTGATTTCTTTGAGACCTTTTCACCAGTGGCTCGTTTGAATTTTGTGCGTATTCTTATTTCTCTGGCTACTACCTTTGACTGGCCTCTATTTCAGCTAGATGTCAAGAATGCTTTTCTTCATGGTGATCTACAAGAGGAGGTATACATGGAGCAACCACCTGGTTTTGTTTCTCAGGGGGAATGTCGGAAGGTGTGTAGATTGAAGAAAGCCATACATGGATTGAAACAATCTCCTAGAGCTTGGTTTGACAAGTTCAGTGATGTTGTGCTAAAGATGGGTTTTTCTCGTTTTGTGACTGATCACTCCTTATTTTATTCTAGTTGTTCTGGTGGATCTATTATTATTGTTGTGTATGTTGATGATATAGTTATCACTGGCAGTGATTCTACAGGCATATCTCGTGTGAAAGAAGGCTTGCAGGGGCACTTTCATACAAAGGATCTAGGAAACTGAGATATTTTCTGGGCATTGAAGTACTTAGATCTCATGTAGGTAACAATTTGTCTCAGAGAAAATATGTGTTGGATTTACTATAGGAAGCAGGTATGAGTGAGTCCAAGCCTGTGTCTACTCCTATGGACTATCATGTGAAGGAGATGGCTGATGATACTGATTATCTAAATCCCGGATATTACAGAAAAATTGTTGGTAAACTAATAAATCTGACAATTACACGTCCTGACATTTCCTTTGTTGTAGGAGTGGTGAGTCATCATATGAGCTCTCCACAACAGTGTCATTGGGCATCAGTCTGTCGTATTCTGAGATATCTAAAAGGTGCGCCTGGTAAAGGAATCACCTATCATAGGCCGAAGACCCCTGTATCTACTCTCTCTTACTGGTTATGCAGATGCAGATTGGGCTGGTAATCGGAATGACAGGAGGTCTACGTCTGGATATTGCACGTTTCTAGGAAATCACCTTATTACCTGTAAAAGCAAAAAGCAGAATGTTGTGGCAAGATCTAGCACGGAAGCTGAGTATAGAGCAATGGCACATGCCTGTTGCGAGTTGTAGTGGGTTCAATCTGTACTTTCTGAATTAAAGATTCCTGTTTTGTCTCCTATAGAACTCAGATGTGACAATCAAGCTGCTATCTACATTGTCAAGAACCCAATCTTCCATGAACGCACTAAGCACATAGAGTTTGACTACCACTTTATTAGAGATCAGATCAAGAACGGTACTGTTGTGACTCCGCATGTCAAATATGAAGATCAACTTGCAGATGTTCTCACAAAGCCATTGAGTCCAGCAGCATTTCAGAGTTTTTGCAACAAGCTGGGCATAGACGATGTGTATGCTCCAGCTTGAGGGGGAGTGTTAATATTATTCATTATATTCAACTATTTATTCTATTTTATAATTTATATATCCTGCTGGACTTCTATGTAAATTCTCCAACTTCTCTTATTAAAAAAAGGGAGAAGGCTCATTGCCTCTCCTCACGCTGCATTGCGGCAACCGTGTTCACAAAGGGTTTAATTTTGAACACATTGAGTTAGATGAGCATTGTGTATCTGTTAGAAACCGGATATGGAAAGCCTTAGCGTGCATGTGTATTAATACATAAAAGACTGCCCAGACTAAATACATAGATCCTTGAGACTTTTGCATGATTACAAGTTTGTCCCTAAATTTATACTAATACTCCCCTTCAAGCTAGAGCATATATATCATATGTGCCCAAGATATTACAGATGTACTGAACTCGGCAACCATTTAAGGACTTTGTAAACAAGTCAACTAACTGATCTTCTGATCAAACTAATAACAATTGATTGTCCTGGTTTCTTTTATAAGGTCAAGGACACACTTTCATTAGGACAGATTTGTGCATAGAACTTTTATCCCCAAGAATTATCGATGATGTCCAAAATCTTTGATATGAGAGTGTTATTGAAATACATCCTTTATATCAGAATTGTGTTGATTTTCATTTGCAATTACTACTATACCATGAGCATAAATAGCAAGTCATATGGATCCTTTTGAGGTTTTAGTTGAGAAGAGTGAGTGATCACTAAAGGATTGTTTTCAAAAAGTTGCTCTAGTATATAGTTGAGCTTAATAAACCTGGCATGAGACAATTGATTAAGACCATAAATGGAGCATCGGAGACAGTATGCTTTCTTACACTCCCCCTAAGCAACATAGCTAGGAGGTAGATGCACATCAATCTATTCTAACAATCGTCATGGAGAAATGCATTTTTGACATGTAACTAAAATAGAGGCCAATAAAAAATGGGCAGCCAAGGAGATAAGGATCCGAACTAATCCAATCCTCGTGACGGGAGAGAGTTTCAAAATAGTCAACACCAAAGGTTTGAGTATATCCTTTTGTAACCAGCAAGCTTTGAGTATTTCAATGGAATTGTGAGTGTGGCATTTGACTGAATACCTACCTCTCGCAACATTTTTATCTTGAGGAGGATCAACAAGATCCCATGTGTGATTGCTCATAAACACAACCATTTAATTATCTACATCACTTCTTCCAACATGGATGTTGAAGGGGCATATTATGGTGCTTTGAGATGTCAGTATAGTCTAGTGCAATTGCAAACACATGAGCAAAAGGAAAGATGTAAGAGACAACAAACAATGGTGATAGAATTGTGAATAGTACAAGATATTTACCTTTATGTGGGACCGCGATGGGTAATGAGGATTCAGGCAGAGCATAAGACATTGATGGAGTAATAGTCTGGCGATGCATAGTATCTCTTCGGTGATACACCAGAAGGTAAGGTTTAGGGATAAACTCATAGAGGGGGGTAAGAGAAGAACCTCCTACAGAAACAATAGTAGGCTATACGGTAGCTCAATTTTTCAAGTTGCTAAAGAGAGTGACACTAGTGGATCTAGGTGAGCTATTGCTGAACATCAGAAGACATATATATATGCCTCAGTGCCTTGTACAATTTCTCGACTCTAGGGTCAAAGTTATGAGATAAAGGCAGTACAGCCAGACAATGTAAGAATGAAAGAAAAAGTAGTTCTATTCAAAAAAAATGGATAATGGGGTTGCCCCATGAAGGACGGATAATTTTTATCTATTAATGGGGGGGAAGCAGTTACGATCATTTCCAACCAAAAAAAGCTTGGCAATTCTGCTTGTAAGGCGTGGGTACAAGTAACATCCAAATGATGCCAAATCTTCTGCTCGGCTACTCCATCGTAATGTAGAGTACAAGCACAAGATCGTTGGTAGATCACACCAACATCTTTGGAAAAAACTGAAAAAGTGATCTGAACATACTCAAGAAAATTAATAGTACAAAGAATTTGGAAACATATAGCCGCCAAACCTATGTTTTCTTCATTAGACATGTAAAGGTCAGTAGTGTGGGTAAGTGAAATATTTCCGAGGAATGTTTTAAAACTTTTATTACTTGGGGATCAAACCTGAGCCACTTCTTTGGCGATACATGTTCCTATCAAATGGGCTACTCCTCGGCGATATATATCTTTATCATACTAAGCATATTCAATTTTTTTGTAAGGGCTTTATTTCTTCTCTCTGGAACATAGTTGGCCATCTTGATTTTTTTACAGTGTGACTCAAATATCAACTCATTTCGCTCCAACTATATTTCAATTAGGTTTTCTTTTTATATTTTCATTTTACCATGGTTTTAAACTTCCACAGAGTTGTTAAATTTCTTTGAAATTTTGATTTTGAGGCTAGGCGACATGCAAAATGGGTGGTGTCTCGCTAGGCTGGAATTTTGAGGAAATTCCAACCATTATAGTGGCATTTCGACAAAATTCATACATAAGAGGTTGGCATGTCGACTGACAAGGAAACTTTCACAAAAAAAGTCTATAGAGGCTTGACAAAGCAATTTAGGGAACACAAATGTGGAGTAAGCATGTAAATCCAATTTCATCCTATACAAAGTAAGAGATTGTTATATCCAACCTCCCTAAGTCATGTTGGATAACAAGATACAATATTAAAACAAGGTAAACGTAAGATCTAAGTTGAATCGGGTTAAACTTTGGGTATTTTCAGTATGATTAATATGTGTGGTTTTTTGGGAAAGCAAGGAAATTGTGTGCATCTTAACATGCAACCCTATGTATCTAACCTAATGAGCTCCTTTGTGAACTAAATGGATTTTTCTCCTACATGATGCACATTTCTAGCATTTGTTTTCTTTCAAAAGTCGATTTTGTTAATTATATTGGAAAACTATCCATGTTTCATGTATAGTAGCACTAAATTCCCTAGATCTATGCTAATGAGCTCATCTATGACCAAGATGAATTTTTCACCTTCATCCACTTTTTGTTAATATTCAGTGAAACAATTATTTTTAAGATTTACTGATAAACATTTCATTTCAACCACCTATCATGTATAGTCATAGTTTTGAAAATCGGTATGTGTTATGCGTGTGGAGAGGTCACCTTATAGAGTATATGAAGTATGCGGAAACATATGCGGGAGTATATGCATTTCTGGCTTTTTTAATAAATTAATTATATATAGCATAAAAATTATATATTTCATTTGTAGAACACAAAATTGTGTAAAATCATAAGTGTCCATACAAATATATATATGTATAATATATTTAAATATTCATATATGTGCGCACATAAATAGCATATGTGAAATATGTATGTGTATTATATGTAGATATATACATATTGGCATGTAAATGTATATAAATATATGCATATGCGTGGATATGTGTGTATGTAGATGTCGAGATATATCATATATGCATGTCCCATATATATCAACATGCATATACATAAAATAGAGAATTACACATTTGAAGATGTTTGTGTATTATATGTAAGTATACCACTGATGTATCACTACAATATATATAGATATAGATAGATATTGAAAGATATTAATACATATACATATATATACATATATACATGTGGGTGTTTGGGTAAGTAAGTAGATTAAATTAAATTGAAAAAAAAGTACACAAACTTGTAATAAAGAAAGGGCCACATATACCCCGCATATGCCCTGCATAGGACCGCATAAACGGCCATGACCGCATATTGGACTGCATATGCATGTGTCAGGCATGTGGGCCACACCGCATATCCGGTGGCATATGCCCCGCATAAAAATGCTTTCTGAAACAGTGTGTATAGTAAACCAAAATTTACTTAGGTCTACCTAGATCTAAACCTACTTAGCTCATTTGTAATGGCTCATTCACGACCAAAATAGATTCCCTCATTTTTTGCCTATTCAGTGAAGCAAATTAATTTCTATTAATAATAACAATTTTCTGACACATTTAGACGCCTCCACCTATAGGCTATATAATTTTTTCAAGCTACAAGCACCAAGTTAAATTGTTACCAATATTGTTTTGTAAGGCTTATTTCATAAGTATAATTGATGTATCATTATGTGTGATAACAGAATCCTGAAACTTCAAGTTGAATTTCCACTTTTTCAATTTTATTGTTCACAATTATCGAGGTTTGTCGAGATTTCCATCATCAAACCGGTATATTCCCAAGATTCTGTCAAACTGTTCTTAATTTCCATTTCCATGGATGTCAAAATTGACATCCAATCCTTGTGTTTTACCATCTCTTCATCCACATTCAAGATACATCTTAATACTATATATGTTGTCAAATTGCTCATAAATTAAAATAAACATACTCTAAAAAGTGCCTTTTCTCCAACAAATGAATAATGAAATACACCAACTAGACGATACTTTGTCCCGGTGACATCAACCGCAAAATAAAGATGTTCATGAAGATCTTGGATTACGACAACAGCTCCTGAAAAAAAAAAATTATTAGCGACATCTAATAATCTAAATATCCCATGTAATGATATCTAACCAAATACTACCATCTGGAGGTAAGGACTCTGAACTATCCCTTTCTGAAGACTTGGATCCTGAATCTCTACTTGTATTGTTGTCATTTTTGGAACCAGACCTCTCAGATAACTGTGATCCGAGCACTAAAAGCATCTGAAAAAATAGAATAAAGTCAGTCAGCATGACATGACACCATCCTTGATAAATACTATATTATTATAAATAAAGCACAATTTTCATTCTTCCGTAGACGTCAAAAAAGTTAGCGCACCAAACCCTACCCATATATGATATAATGCAAAACATGGTTTCAAATATCTATACCGTAAACTAATGTATACTAACCCCAATGGACGTTGATTGTGCTTGTGGGTTCTAGAATATGAGGCTAATTGTCTTATTATTGATATATTAAAACCGAGTACAGTGGTTCTCTTTTATAAGACAAGAGAAAGACACATGGTTTAGATATAACCAATATGGGATAAAACAAGACAAGGAAAAGAGAGAAAAAGACTAAGTAAAAACACAGGAAAGTCTATATACTAATACTCCCCCTCAAGCTGGAGCATAGATGTCAATCATGCCCAGCTTGGATGTCATATCAGTGAAGCGCTTCTTCGGAAGAATCTTTGTGAAGATATCAGCAATCTGCTCATCAGTATGAACGTAAGGGGTAGAAATCTGACCAGATAGAACCGCCTCACGAACAAAATGACAGTCCACTTCAATATGCTTCGTGCGCTCATGGAAGGTAGGGTTGCTAGCAATGAAAGTGGCTGCTTTATTGTCACAATACATAGGAATAGCAGATGAATCAGAAAATCCAAAGTCCTTCAGCAGGCTCCGAATCCAGAATAGTTCACAAGTAGTATGTGCCATGGCACGATACTCAGCTTCAGCACTAGAGCGAGCAACTACAGACTGCTTCTTGCTTCGCCAAGTGACAAGGTTACCTCCCACGAAGGTACAGTAGCCAGAAGTAGACCGACGGTCAACCTTGCTGCCAGCATAATCAGAATCAGAATAGCCAAGGAGTTTGCAATGCCCATTTTTTTTGTAAAGTAGACCTTTTCCAGGAGAACTTTTCAAATATTTCAGAATATGACAGACAGCATCCCAATGGCATTGTCGAGGCTTATCGAGGTAGCGACTAACCAATCCAACTGCAGCAGTGATATCAGCCCGAGTAACAGTAAGATATATGAGTTTCCCAACCATACGTCGATACTGCTGATTGTCAGGGTAAGCAGGAGACTCCTCATCATCCCAGTTGATGTTGGGATCCATAGGTGTGCTAGCAGGTTTCGCACCCAAAAGACCAAATTCAGATAAGAGATCCAGGACATACTTCTGTTGAGATAAGAAGAGACCAGAAGAAGACCGGGACACTTCTATCCCAAGAAAATACCGAAGTGAGCCAAGATCCTTGGTAACAAAGTGTTTCTCCAGATAGCGCTTTGTAGACTGAATACCAACAGAATCGCTTCCAGAGAGAATAATATCATCAACATAAACAATAAGAATAACAATACCCGCAGAAGTATTTTTCACAAAAACAGAGTGATCAGATTGGGAACGTCTGAAGGAAAATTGCTGAAGAATATTGCTGAGCTTGTCAAACCACGCTCTAGGGCTCTGTTTCAAGCCATAGATAGCCTTTTTTAGCCTGCAGACTTTGGAATCCTCCCCCTGACACACAAAACCGGGAGGTTGAGACATGTATACCTCTTCATGAAGATCACCATACAGGAAAGCATTCTTGACATCAAGTTGATACAGAGGCCAGTCAGAATTGACAGCAACAGAAATCAGAATCCGGACAGAGTTCGGACGCGCTACTGGAGAGAAAGTTTCAAAGTAGTCAACTCCATAGGTCTGGGTATACCCCTTTGCCACAAGTCGCGCCTTAAGTCGTTCGACAGTACCGTCGGGATGGTATTTGACAGTGAACACCCATCGGCATCCAACTGGAGAGCAATCAGCAGGTGGCTCAACTAGGGTCCAGGTATGACGGTCAGTAAGAGCCGTCATCTCTTCTTCCATAGCCTGACGCCACGCAGGATGGTGAAGAGCCTGAGCAGCATTCTTAGGTACAGATATCGCAGACAGAGCCGCAGTGAAGTTAGCAAAATTAGTACTCAAATTAACAGTAGAGCAGAAATTTCCAATCGGATGCATAGTACAGGTACGGGTCCCTTTCCTCAGACTAATAGGAATATCAAGATCAGAAAATACCTGCGAGGATGGTTGATCTGGCACCGAGGAAGAGGACGATGGAGGGGCCATGGAGGGAGCTGTCGGCTTCGGTCTTCTTTGATAAACTTTCAGAGGTGGCTTTTCAATCAGATCCACCACAGGCAAAGGTGTATCAGCAAGTAAATCGGAAGTGAGCGCAGAACCACTCGTGGAGTAGAAAGGCATATGCTCAAAAAACACCACATCCGCAGAGACAAACCACTTTTTAGAAACAGGATCATAGCACCTATATCCTTTCTGAGTGCGAGAATATCCCAAAAAAACACACTTAGTTGCTCGAGGATCCAATTTAGTGAGGCCAGGCCGAAGATTTTTAACAAAACAAGTGCTCCCAAAAATGCGAGGCGGGACAGAGAAAAGAGATGCATCGGGAAACAGAATCTGAAAAGGAATCTGATTGCCGAGCACAGATGAAGGTATGCGGTTAATTAGATAGCAGGCAGTGGCTATCGCCTCGGGCCAAAAAGCTTGGGGAACATGATAGTGAAAGAGAAGGGTACGAGCAACCTCGAGAAGATGACGATTTTTGCGCTCAGCAACCCCGTTTTGTTGTGGGGTGTAAGCACAAGAGGTTTGATGGATTGTGCCCTGGCGACGACAGAAAGAACTAACAGATGTTTGCATGAATTCCAAAGCATTATCAGTACGAAGAATTTTGATAGGCTTAGCAAATTGAGTGCGTATCTCAGTAAAAAAGTCAGTAATTTTTTCCAGAATAGTGGATCTATCTTTAAGTAAAAACAGCCAGGTAGTTCTAGAAAAATCATCAATGAAGCTCAGAAAATATCTAAAACCGGAAGTACTTGTGACAGAGCAAGGACCCCAAACATCAGCATGTATAATATCAAAAGGTGCTTTAGAGCTGATACAAAATTTTTTTGAAAAAGTAGCACGAGTTTGCTTTCCAAGCTGACAAGTTTCGCAATGAAAATCAGAACTAACTATATCTGGTAACACGACTTTTAATTTTCCAATAGAAGGGTGTCCCAATCTATAGTGCCACTGGATGTCGGTCACCGATGATGTCAGATATGCAGCTGTCTTTGGCTCGTCCAGGTAGTAGAGTCCATCCGGTCCCTCATGGCCCGAACCAATCGTCATCCTCGTGCGCAGATCCTGAAATAAAACACCATCCGGATCAAATGTAATAGAGCAACGAAGGCTCTTCACAGTTTTACTCACAGAAAGAAGATTAATAGGAAACTTCGGGACATAAAGTGTAGAGCGCAGAGGCAGACGACCAGTAGGACAAATATCACCAATGCCAGTAACAGGTGATTTAGAATCATCAGCTAAGGTAACAGGAGGTATAAAAGAAGTCTGCTGCAGTTTAGAAAATAAAGCAGGATTGCCAGATATATGAGAAGTCGCACCAGAGTCAATAACCCAGGAATTTTTACCAGCCGTAGTCAGAAGAGCAGCACTGCCAGTATGTGAAGCCTCAGTAGAAGACGCCAGACGAGCCTGTAGAAGTTTTTCAAACTCGGAGCGGATCCAGTCAGCCGTCGGTGGAGCAGGTTCATCAGTTGTCACTTTGTTGGCCCACTCAGGTTTGCCATATTTGATCCAGCACTTATCTTCATTATGGTTGGTACGTTTGCAGTGAGTGCAATAGCGGGACTCAGCTTGATCGGATCCAGTTCCACGACCAGGAGCAGAGAACCGTCCTCCGCGACCACGACCTCTACCACGGCCACGACCACAGAAGGAATCACCAGAGCGGACAGCAAGAGCAGCACCGTCAGAGGTGTCAGGCACAGGTTGAGACAGAGGATAGACGCTGAACCCGTTTGAGAACATCACGGAGAGTAGGCAAAGGGTCGCTGGAGAGAATCTGGTCCACAACACCGGCGAAGGACGCAGGTAGGCCGGCGAGGAATTGAACTAACATAAGTTCATTCCGTTGATGGTGCACTTCTTCAATATCAGCAGTCAGAGGGTGATATACCCGGAACTCATCCCAGAGAGCACAGCAGGAGTTGTAGTAGTCCTCAACAGAGTCGGTGGCCGAATACTCCTGTTTAGCAAGCTGTTTGAATATCTCGAAGACCTTCTTCGGATTCTGCTGGTGAGAGTAAACATGGGAAAGCTGGTCCCACATTTCTTTGGCAGTCTGAAGTCGAAGCAAGGACTGGCTGATTTTTGCTTCAACACTATTCACCATCCAGGTCATGACCCCATAGTCCTCTTTGGACCATAGATCATAGGCTTGCTTGGTTTTCTCATCAGCGTCTGCAGCAGGAAGATCAGGGCCCTTGGTAGTCAGGTGAGAGTAGCGTCCTTGGGATTTGACATATAACTCGAAGGAGGCAGCCCATAGATGATAGTTGGAGTGATCCAACTTCACCGTAGTGACACAGAGAGTGCGCGGCGGGAGATCGGAAGTCGCCATCGCAGCAGTAGTAGAAGAAGAGAAGCAGCACGGGCACAGATCCAGACAGTAGTCAGCAGCAGTAGTAGACAGCAGTAGAAGTCCAACACATGGACTAGTAGCAGTAGATAGGAGATCCGAGCATGGACCTCAGAAACCCGTATAGGGCAGGAAGAAGGAAACAGAACATACGCCAACATGGAGAAGAGATCACTCCACCATGAGGCGTAGGCAGTCAGAGCCGGAAACTGGTTTTTAAGCCTTCAACGTGCCAGACTGGAAAGTGACAAGGCTGTACGTAAGCTTTTCGGAAAGGAAACGGAGACCGAAGAGAGAACCTGTGGTTGTCTAAGCCACAAGGAAAGATGTGCTTAGGGTACGGGGATTATAGGAGAGGGAAAAAGGTGGTGGAGAAAGGGTGGCGGTGGCGGTGGGGATGAGGAGGAGGCGGCGGCAGCAAGGCCTGCCGGCGGCAGGTCAGGGAGAAAAAGGGAGAGAGGGTGGGTGGAGGGAGAAGAAAAAAGGAGAGAAGAGAGGAGGGGATGGGTGGCGGCAGCAGCCTGCTGGGAGGGAGTGGGCGGCGGCTGAAGGAGGGTGGGCGGCGGCTGAAGGAGGGTGGGCGGCGGCTGAAGGAGGGTGGCGGCTGGGGTAGGGTTAGGGAGAAGGTGGGTGGCGGCTGGGGTAGGGTTAGGAAAAAGGCTAGGGTGGATCGGCCCGCTCTGATACCATCTAGAATATGAGGCTAATTGTCTTATTATTGATATATTAAAACCGAGTACAGTGGTTCTCTTTTATAAGACAAGAGAAAGACACATGGTTTAGATATAACCAATATGGGATAAAACAAGACAAGGAAAAGAGAGAAAAAGACTAAGTAAAAACACAGGAAAGTCTATATACTAATATGGGTCATTTTGTGTGTTTCTTCATTTTTGGAGAGGGGGCTAGTTGAATGGTTTTTTTATCAGAATTATTTTGAAAGGCGTCCATCTAATTGCTATGAGTTTTGCATCATATAGTTGTCCGTACAACTTCATCTAGAACTCTAAGAAGAGGCATGTAGATTATTAATCAAGTGAAGAGCATGTCCTAAAATGGTTTTATCCCTCACTCCTGTGAGAAGGATATGATGGGGTTTCCAGTCATGGTTTCACTGGAAACGGGAACACGAATTTGGTAGGACATTTTGTGCTAGGATCCAGTTTGAGCACTGCTTCGGAGATGTGTGATTGAGTGAGGGTGGTTACAGCGACTGGCTTGATAGTAACTGGACATGGTGGCACCATGTTCGATAATAGGTGGGCAAGAGTAGTAGTGATCTCTGCTAGAACTTCAATGAGAGATATGACACTTGATTCATGGCATTGGGTTGACAAGCATATTGGACAATATTTATTTTATCTAGGGAGAGAGTGCATGTAACTGCTAGAATCCTCATGTCTTCACAAGAGAATCTTTTTGTGAAACAACCTGCATCTCCGTCGATACTATCGACATGAGGTCGATGGTATCGAAACTGTCACAGCAACAGACAGCATTCTGTCGATACCATCGACAGTCCTGTCGATGGTATCGAGATTGTCACAGCGGCGGAAATCAGCAATCTGTCGTCTGGTTCTATTTTCATTATATTATTTGTTTTATTGTTTTTCTATCATTTTCTCCTTTGTACCACAATGTATCTTACCCTAATATATAAAAAGAAGTGAGACGGCTATTGCCCTCTCAAGAAAGCTGCTCCTTGCAGCCGACAAATCTTTCGGTGTTTCGTCTCCTCTCCCCCTCATCTCTTCTCACATGGTATCAGAGCAGAGCTCGATCTAAGGCACCTCTCTCCTTCCGCCACCGCTTCTTCCTTTCTCCTTCTTTCTCTTTGCCGGCAGCACTCCTCTTTCTTTCTCTCCGTGCCGGCGGCAGCGGCAGGGCCGCCGTCCGGCTGCAGCCCATCCGCCGATCTGGAGTGAGGCACCGGGCTTGCAGGGTTATCTCCTTCTACGTTGGGTCTTCGGTAGATCTCCAACGCGGCCGTAGACTCCACCACAAGTTGTTTGGGGTCTTCGGGTGATTCGACGGTTGTCTAAAATCTAAATCGGAGGACTCGTCACCTGACGGTTGGACTCCTAGTCACATCTCCTCCATGTGTGACTTGGAAAATCGATTGGAGGCTGTGAATGCGTCAGTAACGCATTTATCCATTCCTTTTTGGTTGTGACGTGTATCTCTCTGTCACCCCATCTATCTCTGTGCGTGTATCTCTCCGTCACCTCAGCTTTCTCTGTGACGTGTATCAATCCGTCACTTGTTTCCGTCTACAATGGAGGACACTAAGATTCCCTACGGCAAGGCGTCTTCTATCCCCTCCATCAAACTCAACGGGAAAAACTATCTACTATGGATGAACGTTGTTCACACTGTCTTGGAGTCTCGCGATAAGGCGAGACATGTTGACTCGGGTCCCCTGGACACTACTGATAAAGGATACGCTGAATGGAAGCGTCATGACAGTCTTGTGAAGACTTGGTTATGGAATAGTATGGAACCTGCAATTGCGGCTAGGTTTATGTTCTATACTACAGCTAAAGAGATATGGGACGCAGTGAAGCAGCACTATTCCCAGGTTAAGAATGCTCTTCGGCTATTCATGATATATGATCGTCTATTTGCTGAGAGGCAGGGTGATAGGTCCCTTGAGGAATACTTTGGAGCTATTCAAGCACTTGTTCAGGAGCTGAGCTATTATCATCCCGTGACAGCTGCTGCACAGATCAAAGATAGAGACGACTTGATCACTGCTAAATTTCTATCCGGGCTTAGTTCCATTTGCAGTTCTGCCCAGAGCGTCATTCTAGCTTCTGATAAATTGCCAAGTTTTGTAGAAGCATATTCGAGAATTCAACAGTCTATTTTTGAGTCTGTTAATTCTGTCTCTACTATATCCTCTGGGGAGTCTCATGCATCCGTAGCTGTTGCGGTGAGAGGAGGACGACCTGGTACGGGCAGAGGACGTGGAACACGTCCGAAGTGTACCTTCTGTGACAAACAGGGACATACAGTGGAGAAGTGTTGGAAGAAACATGGGAGACCTGCTGCACCTCCTGTGGGGGCAGCACATTGTGCCACTTCTATAGATTCCTCTCCGTCTTCAGCTGTGGGCACCAATTCTGGGACCGGCATCACTCTTACTAAGGAGGAGTATGATCGGTTCATTCAGGCTACACAACACATGAGTGTGGGATCTTCGTCTTCATCATCAGCAAACCTGGCATCTACTGCGGGTAATCATGCTACATCTCTCATAACTTCTGGCTCTACTACATCTTGGGTAGTTGACTCTAGCGCGTCACAACACATGACTGGTATGAAGAGATTGCTCCAATCTATTGACTCATATATTCCTCACCAATCTGTCACATTGGCAGATGGTTCAGTGAGGAGAGTGTTAGCTAGTGGATCTATCTCTCTAACACCCAAGATTGATCTGAAATTTGTACACTTTGTGCCTGAGTTTCCTTTTAATCTTCTTTCTATTGCAAAATTGGTTGACACTGTAAAATGTACAGTAACATTTGGGCCTTCTTGTTTTGTTTTACAGGATCTCAAGAGTATGAGGACAATTGGTGGGGGCCTAGGAAAGGTGATCTCTACCTTTTCCACAGTGACGGTCTGCCTCGCCCAGTATCTGCTCCAGCTCCATCCATCCTGTTGAGTGGCTCCCCTTTACTATGGCATTGCAGATATGGACATCCGTCGTTAGAAAGCCTACGGAAGTTGGAACCTGAATTGTCCCAAGTGTCATCCTTAGAGTGTCAGTCATGTCAGCTGGGAAAACATCATAGGTTGTCTTATCCCAGTCGTGTCAATAAGCGGGCATCTTGTCCTTTTGAGTTAGTCCACAGTGATGTATGGGGTCCTTTTAAAGACCAGAGTTATAATGATTTTTGTTATTTTATTTCCTTTGTGGATGATTTTTCCCGCATGACATGGGTCTACCTTCTCAAAAGTCGAGAGTCTGTGCTATCTATTGTGAAACATTTTCATAAAGAAATAAAAGTTCGGTTTGATTGTAATATAAAAATTCTCCAATCTGATAATGCTTTACAGTATGTTCAAAAGGCTATGTCTGATTTTTGTAGTTTTGTGGGCATGATCCATTGCACGTCTTGTCCTCACACCCCTCAGCAAAATGGGGTGGCTGAGAGGAAAAATTGTCATCTTCTTGATATTGCTCGTTTGATCATGTTTCAATCCAATGTGCTTAAGAAATTCTGGTCTGAAGCTCTGTTAACTGCTTGCTTCTTAATCAATAGACAACCATCCTCCGTTCTCAAAGGACAAACTCCTTTCTCTGTGTTACGGCCCATGGATCAGCCCTTCTCTGTTCCCCTCAGAGTGTTTGGTTGCACTTCTTTTGTCCATAATTTTGACCCTAAGGCTGACAAACTTTCTCCTAGGTCTATTAAAACCTTGCTCCTTGGTTATTCTAGTACTAGCAAAGGATACAAGTGTTACTGTCCTAGTCTTCGTCGCATGTTTGTGTCTAGGGATGTTACCTTCCATGAGACCACTCTGTATTTCTCCGATGCTATGAGTAAGGGGGAGCAGTTGAGAGAGGGAGTGCCACCAGATTTTCAGAGTGAGACAGTGGCACCATTTGTGTAGAGTGAGGGAGTGCCACCCATTATTCCTGATTATACTTTTATTCAGGACGAGCAGGCAGCTGACAGGCCTGTTATTCAGCAGTACCCATATGTTTATAGTAGGCGAGGCAGACAAGATCCAGAAGAGGTAGCGACACCAGTCCCTGAGTCTTCCTCATCGTCTTCTACTCACGAGATTCCTGCAGAAGCATCAGATCTTGATCTTCCTATTGCTGTTCGGAAAGGTGTTCATTCTTGTACTATTAGACATCCTATTACAAATGTGTGTTGTCTGTCACACTTATCTAAGCAGGCCCGCGCATTTGCTATTGGGATTGATTCTGTTGATATACCAAGGGATCACTATGATGCTATGAAGGACAGTGGCTGGAAACAGGCAATGCAGCTTGAGATGTCAGCCCTTTTGCATAATGGCACATGGGATCTTGTTGACTTACCTACAGGGAAGAAAGCAGTGGGTTGCAGATGAGTTTTCACCATCAAACATAATCCGGATGGATCTGTTGAGAGGTTGAAGGCCAGATTGGTAGCAAAAGGCTACACACAGACCTATGGAGTTGATTTCTTTGAGACATTTTCTCCAGTCGCTCATCTAAACTCTGTCCGGATTATTATTTCTCTGGCTACTACCTTTGATTGGCCCCTATTTCAGCTTGATGTTAAGAATGCCTTTCTACATGGTGATCTACAGGAAGAGGTATATATGGAGCAACCTCTTGGGTTTGTTGCTCAGGGGGAGTGTCAGAAAGTGCGTAAATTGAAGAAAGCCATATATGGGCTGAAACATTCTCCTCGAGCTTAGTTCGACAAGTTCAGTGAGGTTGTACTCCAGATGGGTTTCTCTCGCTCCATGACTGATCACTCTTTATTCTACTCTAGCTCTTCTTGTGGCTCTATCATTATTGTTGTATATGTTGATGACATAGTGATTACTGGCAGTGATTCTCCAGGCATATCTCGTGTGAAGGAAGGGTTACAGAAACACTTCCAAACGAAGGATCTGGGTAAACTGAGATATTTTCTGGGCATTGAGGTGCTTAGATCTCATGCAGGTGTCAACCTATCTCAGAGGAAATATGTGCTTGACTTACTACAGGAGACGGGCATGACTGAATCTAAACCGGTATCTACTCCTATGGATTATCACATCAAGGAGACGGTTGATGATGTTGAGTACTCAGGTCCAGGATATTACAGGAGAATAGTTGGCAAACTAATATATCTGACTGTTACACGACCTAACATTTCTTTTGTTGTAGGCGTTGTGAGTCAGCATATGCACTCACCATGACAGTCACACTGGACAGCAGTTTGTCGGATTCTAAGATATCTGAAGAGTGCTCCTGGTAAGGGGATCACATATTCTAAACCCAAGGTGACTCCATCTATTTTGACTCTCACAGGGTATTCAGATTCAGATTGGGCTGGTGATCATACTGATAGAAGGTCTACATCAGGCTATTGTACTTTCCTAGGTGATCATTTGATTACTTGGAAAAGCAAAAAATAGCATGTGGTAGCTAAATCCAGTACTGAGGCTGAATACCGTGCTATGGCCCATGCATGTTGTGAACTGCAATGGGTCAAATTTGTTCTCTCTGAGTTAAAAATCACTATCATGTCTTCTATGAAACTCAAGTGTGACAATCAGTTTGTTATACACATTGTCAGGAACCCTATCTTTCATGAGCGTACAAAGCACATAGAAGTTGATTGCCATTTTATTCGTGATCAAATCAAAGATGGCACTATTGTGACACCATACGTCAAGTTTGAAGATCAACTGGCGGATATCTTGACAAAGCCTTTGGGTCCAGCAGCTTTTCAGAGATTATGTGGCAAGCTGGGCATACACGATGTGTACTCTCCAGCTTGAGGGGGAGTGTGAAACAACATGCATCTCCGTCGATACTATCGACAGGAGGTCGTTGGTATCGAAACTGTCACAGCAACAGACAGCATTCTGTCGATACCATCGACAGTCCTGTCGATGGTATCGAGATTGTCACAGCGGCGGAAATCAGCAATCTGCCGCCTGGTTCTATTTTCATTATATTATTTGTTTTATTGTTTTTCTATCATCTTCTCCTTTATACCACAATGTATCTTACCCCTAATATATAAAAAGAAGTGAGACGGTTATTGCCCTCTCAAGAAAGCTGCTCCTTGCAGCCGACAAATCTTTCGGTGTTTCGTCTCCTCTCCCCCTCATCTCTTCTCACACTTTTCAACCTAAAACTTTCAAAAAGGATGAGTGTCAGCTCTTTTGTGAGCTATCTTTTCTCTTTATATTAGTCAAAAAATGGAATCTGATCTATGATCATTTAAGTCCATGTTAGTTGCATGGCTCTATTCTTCTCCTCTAAGGAATCTAGTGGCCTTTATATTCCCATGTACCTACGTGTATACTTTCTTCAAGATCCCATGACTAGGATGTTCTCTGAGAGGCCTAAGCATCTTCTACTGCTTGATGATGTTACATTATATATTTCCTGTTTTACATAGCCTGTTATTTGTTTTGTTATTTTCCTTTATATATGGACCTCTCTGTAAATCTCTCAGTATTATATATATGAGGGTGCACACATTGTGCAACCTTGAGCTTTCTGGAATTCCTGACTCTCTCACATGGTATCAGAGCAGGCTCAACCCTAGCCGTCTTTGCCTCTCTCCCTCCCTTCTCTCTCCTCCGCCCCCCCCCACCCCCCCGCCGCCCGGCCGCCGGCAGCAGGCAGCAGGCCGCCCGCCGCCGCAGCCCGCGTGCGCTGCCCGTGCGCCGGCCGGTAGCAGCCGCTGGCGTAGCCGGGGCAGCCGCAGCGCCGGCAGGCCACCACTGGCGGGCTGCAGGCTTCGCCTAGCCGCACCTCCCGGAGCACCTGCTCCCCTCCGTGGTTCCGTCTTGCCTCCTGGCTTGGTACACCGCTAGTGCTTGAGCAACCTTGGTTGTTGTTCGCACAGCAGGTGCGCTGCCGGGTGGTCGTTTTCTGCGGGACCACTGATCCACTGGTAGATCTGGACTAGTTCCGTCTTCAGGGGGAGATCGGCGCATTGTTCGTCTGAGGGACAACCTTCGGTTCGTGTTTGTTTGTGCCTGCCTGCCCGTGTAGGCCTCGGCCTCCGGGTTTTCTGCTACGCTTCGGCGTGGTTTGTATGTGAGAGGTCCACGGTGACTTGCTTCTGCCTGTTTCTGCCTGCCTGACGGCGTAGTCCGTCTTCTGCCTGTGCCTACTTGTGCCTGTGCATGTACCTGCCTTCCAGCCGGTCCTCATGGCGTCTTCTGGGGATGACATATGGAGAGACTCGCGCCGTCAAGTCACTACTGTTAAACTTGACGGACGCAACTACCAGCTTTGGGTGTGCTCCTTTGTGATCTTTGCCAAATCACAAGGGAAGTACTCTCACCTGATTCGGACTGGCCCGCCTCAGCCTGCAGAAGAGGCGGATGCAAAGGACATTAAAGCCTTTAATGACTGGGTTCGTGATGACTCGACAGTTATGACATGGATTCTCAACAGCTCCGTTGAGAATATCAGTGTCACTCTTCTTCAGCTGCCTACGGCGAAGCAGATGTGGGATCAGCTCGCCAGTACCTACTCACATAGTGAAAATCCCAAGAAGGTCTTTGATATCACCAAGCAACTAGGGCGCCTTCAGTTTACGGGATCTGACATATCTGACTACTTCTCCACCTTCACTGGTCTGTGGGGTGAGTTGGAGATGTATCACCCGCTGTCTACTGATTTAGCGACTATGCAAAAACAGCGGGCGGAACTTCAGCTGATTCAGTTTCTCAGTGGTTTACCCGAGTCCTATACTGGCGTGGTAGATCAGATCTTGGCGAGTGATCCACTTCCTACCTTGCAGACTGCCTACAAGCGTCTCCAACGCCTTCCGTCGTCTACACCGTCTCCGCCTCCTGAGACTAGAGACTCTACTGCTTTGGCTGCTTGGGGCGGGCGTGGCCGTGGTCGTGGCCGTGGTCGCTCTAATGATGGTCGTCCTCCCCTGGGTGCAGGCAGGGGACGTGGACCTGGTGCTGGACATGGAGCTCCTCCTTCTGCCCCACCTTCTGCTGCTGCGCGTCCTCAGCAGGGACAGCGCGTATGTACTTTCTGTGGCCGGTCTAACCATATTGAAGAAAAATGCTGGGAAAAGTATGGTAAGCCGGCGTGGGCCAATGCTGCTACATATTCCTCATCTACTGCGTCTGAGGATGGTGCTCAGATACCTGCTCCAGAGCCTGCGGGGGATACTGCAGACTACATTCGTGCTGAGGTGGAGCGTCTTCTTCTTGAGCGTGCTGGGTCCTCTCCTGCTGCATCTACTAGCGGAGCACATGCTGCTTTTTCTGGTTATGATACTGCATTCCTGAGCTCCTCCTCCCCTTCTACTTCTGGTAATATCAAATGGGTGATAGATTCAGGTGCATCTGCACATATTTCTGGAAATAGATCTTTGTTTAAACATATATCTGCACCTGTCCGACATTCTTCTGTTATGCTTGCTGATGGCTCCAAGTCCTCGGTCCTTGGAGTCGGTGATATTATTTCTCAGTTTGGCCTCAAATCTGCCTTATATGTGCCCAGATTTCCTCTTAACTTATTGTCTGTCAGCAAAATTTTAAGGAGTTTAAAATGTAGCTTGACATTTGTTCCTGGTTCATGCGTTTTTCAGGACCTTCGCACGAGGACGAAGATTGGTGGGGGGTATGAAGGTGCTGATGGGCTCTTCTACTTGGACCAGTTACCTCGATCAGAGAAAGCTGCTGTGATATCTGCATTATCTGCTTCTGTTTCTGCTCTACAGTGGCACTACAGGCTGGGCCATCCCTCGTCAGAGAAGCTGCGTAGTTTAGTTCCTGATATTGGCAGTTGTCATTTTCAGTGTGAATCATGTCAGCTAGGAAAACAAACTCGTACTGTGTATCCTAGACGTAGTACTGTGAGCAGTAAAAACATTTTTGATTTAGTCCACTCTGATGTATGGGGTCCATGCCATGTACCAAGTTTGTCTGGTTACAAGTATTTCATTCTTTTTATTGATGATTTTTCGAGGACTACTTGGTTGTTTCTGTTAAAAAGTAGGTCTGAAGTGCTGTCTACTATCAAATACTTCTTTGCTGAAATAAAAACGCAGTTTGGCTTGCCTATTAAAGTTTTTCGCACTGATAATGCTTTAGAGTTTGTTAAGCAAGATGTGGCTGTTTTTTGTAAATCTGTGGGTACCATTCACCAAACTTCGTGTGTTTATACCCCACAACAAAATGGTGTTGCTGAGAGAAAGAATAGACACTTATTAGAAGTTACCAGGACGATAATGATGCATTCTCATGTGCCCCGCTCTTATTGGCCTGAGGCTATCTTGACTGCCTGCTTTCTGATTAATAGGATGCCATCATCTGTTATTGGAAATAAGATTCCCATCCAGGTTTTGCACCCTGACACCTCCTTGTTTACTGTGCCTCCTAGGATTTTTGGGTGTACTTGCTTTGTTCGATTGCTTGGACCTACTTCTAATAAGCTATCTCCTCGAGCTGCTAAATGCATTTTTTGGGGCTATTCTAGAACTCAGAAGGGTTACAGATGTTATAATCCCAGCACCCGGAAGTGGTTTACCAGTAGTGATGTTTTTTTTGAAGATACATTGTATTATTCTTCAGCGGGAAATAGTTTACAGACTGACATTCTGGCTCCTCCTTTACCTGTTATTTCTGAATGTATGTCTGACCGCACTGATACTGAGATTACTGCAAAGCAAGATCCTCCTCTTATTGTTTATCAACGTAGGAATAAAGCACCTTCCACACAAGTACCCCCCCAAGACAACCAATCTTCTCCTCCAGAAGGTTCTGCTGCTCCTGAGGTACACTCTGATCTTGACATACCTATTGCACTCCGTAAGGGTACTCGTTCTTGCACTTCTCATAGCATTGCTCAGTGTGTGTCTACTGCTCATCTGCATACTCATTCCAGCAATTTTGTATCTGCTTTATCTGTTGTGGTTGTACCTAAGAATGTTCAGGATGCTTTGAAAAGTACGGCTTGGACATCTGCTATGCATGACGAGATGATTGCTCTTAGTGACAGAGACACTTGGGAGCTGGTGGATCCACCTCCTCAGTGTAAGCCTGTAGGCTGCAGGTGGGTATATGCCGTCAAATATCAACCTGATGGTACGGTTGAAAGGTTGAAGGCAAGGCTTGTTGCGAAGGGCTATACACAGACATATGGCATTGATTATTTTGAGACTTTTTCTCCTGTTGCTCGCCTTAACTCTGTCAGGATTCTTTTATCTGTTGTTGTGAATCTAAACTGGCCTCTCCTGCAGCTTGATGTGAAAAATGTTTTTCTGTATAGTGACTTACAGGAGGAGGTGTATATGGAGCAACCTCATGGGTTTGTTGCTCAGGGGGAGTCTCACAAAGTATGCAGGCTTAAGAAGTCTATCTATGGGCTCAAGCAGAGTCCTCGTGCCTGGTTTGATAAGTTGAGCAGGATCATGATTGATTTTGGCTTTCTGAGGTCACAAGTTGACCATTCTGTATTCACAAAAAAGACTTCTGCTGGTATTACTGTTCTGATTGTATATGTTGATGACATTATTATTTCTGGCAGTGACACTCTCGGTATTCAGGCTACCAAAGATCATTTGGGCAAGCATTTTGCTACCAAGGATCTAGGCAGACTTCGGTACTTTCTTGGCATAGAGGTCTCTAGAAACTCTAATGCCTTGGTTCTTTCGCAGAGAAAGTATGTTCTTGATATTCTGCAGGAGACTGGTATGCTTGGAGCGAGACCTGCGGATACTCCTCTTGATCCCAATGTTAATTGGGATGATGATTCCTCTGCTATGTTTACTGATCATAAAAAATTCAAGCGGTTGATTGGTAAATTGATCTATTTGACTGTTACTCGTCCTGATATTGCTACTGCAGTAGGTATTCTTAGCAGGTACCTCAACAAACCCAAACAGTGCCACTGGGATGCTGCATGTCAAGTTTTGAGATACTTAAAAAAGTCGCCTGGCAAGGGACTTCATTATAAAAAGAATGGGCACTGTGTTCTTGAAGGGTATTCTGATTCTGATTATGTAGGCAGCAAAGTTGATAGAAAATCTACTTCTGGTTACTGTACCTTTGTAGGAGGCAATCTTGTCACCTGGAGAAGCAAGAAACAGAACGTTGTGGCCAGATCTAGTGCTGAAGCTGAGTACAGGGCCATGGCCCATACTGCTTGTGAGTTGTTGTGGGTGCGTTCTCTCCTGAAAGAGTTTGGGATTGAGTCTTCGTCGGCCATTCCTATGCATTGTGATAATAGAGCTGCCATTTTCATTGCAAATAATCCTGTCTATCATGAGCGCACCAAACACATTGAAGTTGACTGCCACTTCATCAGAGAATCTATTCTTGCTGGCAAGATATGCACTCCATTCACAAGATCTGAAGATCAAGTTGTTGATATCTTCACCAAGCTCTTGGCGAAGAAACAGTTCTGCATGCTGTTGGACAAGTTGGGCATGATTGACATCTATGCTCCAACTTGAGGGGGAGTGTTACATTATATATTTCCTATTTTACATAGCTTGTTATTTGTTTTGTTATTTTCCTTTGTATATGGACCTCTCTGTAAATCTCTCAGTATTATATATATGAGGGTGCACACATTGTGCAACCTTGAGCTTTCTGGAATTCCTGACTCTCTCACAGATGACTCCTACAATATTTGAGACTTACGGGAGCCATAATATTTCTCAACTCTTGAGCGTATGGAACAAGACCATCAGGTTCTCTTCGCCACACATCATAGTGCCTTAATATCGTATTTTTAATTGCCTCTGAATATGAAAGTAGGGTCATAATCTTGAAATTCGTAATTAGTGGAATTCCATTTATCTTATATAAACTCAGGCAGATGTGTGAGATGTAACGTAGCGATGAAATTGGTTATTCCTGCATTAAGATAATTGTGAGTTGTGTGCGCGGAACCATAGTTTGGTTATTCCTGCATTAGGCGGATGGCGTCCCAGGGGGAGCGCTTTGCTCTGCGCTTCACCAAATTTTCCACTTTATGTTATAGTTGCGCTTTTTTTGCGTGGTAATGATTTTTAATGGTCTAGTTCAGTGTCCTAGTGTTCAAAACATACATTCTTGTGATCGTTATGTGCCAAATAATTATTTCTATTAAAAAACATTTCCAAGATTTTCATATTTTGCCATGTTGCCTTAAATTCAATTTATGTTTAGTGGATATATCATTAAAGATAATCAATATTGTTCAGTACAATAATCACTATTTATGTACTAAATCTAAATCTAATACAGTATTTAGAATTATCTTTTTCTTGTTTTGGCAATACTAAATTGTTTTAGAAAATGTAATTTTTCAAGCTCTCTTACCAAAATACATATATGTCATTCAATTAACCATAAGTTTATGTACTTACATATATAATTGTGGAGGGGCCATGGAAGGAGTGCTTGTCTTGGTCTGTCGTTTGTATACTTGCAAAGGGCAATCTTCCGACCGGTCAGAAGATGGCAAAATCTCAAAAACATCTGGCAATGGCGTCGATGCCAACATATCACTGGAGAGTGATGCCCCATCATCAGAGAGATATGGCATATGTTCAAAAATGATCACATTCGCACTGACAAACCATGGCTTTTACACAGGATCAAAACAACGATAACCTTTCTGGGTTCTAGAATATCCCAAAAATATGTATTTAGTGGAGCGAGGATCAAGCTTTGTTAGTCCTGGGCGTAGAATTTTGACAAAACAAGTACACCCAAAAATACGATGGGAACAGAGAACAGTTGTGCATCAGGGAAGAGAATGGTGTAAGGTATGTGATTGTGTAATACAGAGGATGGCATGTGATTGATAAGATAGCATGTCATAGAAACAGCTTCAGGCCAGAACCAGTGAGGTATTTTATAATGAAGAAAGTAGAGTGCAAGCAACCTCTAACAAGTGGTGATTTTTACGTTCAGCAACGCCATTCTGTTGTGGAGTGTAGGGGCAAGTAGTTTAATGGATGGTGCCACGAACAGAACAAAAAGATGTGACAGATTTTTGTATAAAATCAAGAGCATTATCGGTACAAAAAATCTTAATGATTTGTTGAACTGGGTCTGTATTTCTGAAAAGAAAATATTGATATTGTCCAAAACAGTGTTGCGGTCCTTCAGTAAAAAAAAACCAAGTAGCACGGGAATAATCATCAATAAAAGTCAGAAAGTATTCAACTCCAGAGTGACTAAGATCAAAACACGGTCCCCAGATGTCCGCATGAACAATATTTAAAAAGTGCTTTAGAACCAATTTCTTTTTTAGCGGGAAATATAGATTGTGTTTGTTTACCCAACAGACAAGATGCACAAGAAAAAGTTTTTTTCAGATAATGCTGGAAATAAATGTTTCAGCTTTGTTGCAGAATGATGACCAAGCTGGTAGTGCCACTGGAGTCTTATGACTGATGAAGACAGAAGAGCAGATGTTGCGGGTGGTCCATCCAAATAGTAGAGTCCGTCTAGTCCTTCATGGCCCGAACCAATCCTCGTCTTCGCGCGGAGATCCTTCAAAACACAACGAAAATGATCAAATTTAATGGAGCACTGAAGTTGTTTTACAGTTTTACTAACAGATAGTAAATTAACAGGAAATTGTGGGATGTATAAAACAGATTGCAGGTGCAACTTTCGTGATAAGGGAATAGTGTCGATGCCGTGAATAGGAGTCTTAGAGCCATTTGCAACAGTTACAGATCGAATATTGCTGGTTTTAGTCAAAGCAGAAAATAAGTTGATGTCGCCAGCCATGTGGCAACATATGGACAGACGCACCAGAATCAATACACCATTTATTGTTACCAGCAGAAGGAAAGACAAACATGGCAGAGGAACCAGCAGTAGATGCAGAAGGAAGCTGAGTCATGCGCTCTTGGAAAAATTTCTCGAACTCCGAGCGAAGCCACTCAGTAGACGGCGTAGTAGATGGCTAGTTGGATGCAGTATCAGTGGAGGTCTCTATAGAAGCTTAGTTCGCCCAGGCTGGTTTACCGTGCTTGATCTAGCACCGATATTCATTATCATTATCGCGACCATACTAGTTGTAGAAGTGAGGGCCAGTAGCTTGGCCTCAACCAGGAGTAGTAGAAGAACTGCGTCCACTAGTAGGAGGCAGACGTCCTCCACGACCACAGCCTCGACCTCGGCCACGTCCATATTCAGTAGTGCAAGCGGCCAGAGCAGGATGCTCAATAGCAGGGGTGGAGGTCATCGACGGAAGTCTTTGAACTCATTTAAGGACGTCGCAGAGAGTAGGCAGAGGGTCACTAGACAGAATTTGATCGACCACGCCTGAGAAGGAAGCGGGAAGAGCAATCAGAAATTGGACCAATTGAAGTTCATTGCGCTGCTTCTGGGCTTCTTTGATGTCGGTCGTCAAGGGGTGATAGATTTTATACTCATTCCAGAGAGCAGAACACTGGTTGCAGAAATCCTCCACAGAAGTGTCAGAAGAAAACACTTTTTTGGCCAAGGTTTTGAAAATTTCAAAAACACGCTTAGGATTTTGTTGATGAGAATAGACGTGAGATAGTGGATCCCACATGGCCTTAGCATCATGAAGACATAACAAGGATTGACTGATCCGCGGCTCGGTGCTATTAAGAAGCCAGCACATAACACCAAAATCGTCTTTGGACCATTGTGGATAGGTTTGTTTGCTCTTTTCATCCACAGTAGCAGTAGGGTCCGCAGGAGGATCAGTAGTGAGGTGTGAATATCGGCCTTGTGCCTTGACGTATAGAACAAAGGACGCTGACCAGAGATGATAGTTGGAGCCATCGAGTTTGACGGTGGTAACACACAGAGAATGAAGTGGCTCAACAGAGGCCATGATGAGCAGAGACAGAGCAGCAAGAAAATGAGAGGCGCAGCAGCAGCAGTCAACAGATAAGGAAACCGCTATGGGGCAGTAGAGCAGCACTAGAGATCTGAAGCATCAAATCAGAAGAGACTCGCTACGGACAGATAGACTGATAAAGGAACCTAGGTCGTCATGAGGAAGATCAAGATTCCGTCATGAGGCGTAGGCAGAAGAACCCAAAGAGCCGGAGAGACTCTCAATGTGCAAGAGCTATGGCTGTCTGAAAAATGTCACGTACGTAAAGAGGTGAAAAAAGGCGAGAGGTATTAGAGCAGCAGAGGGAGGAGTGTGAGGACAGGAGGAGGAGGAGGAAGTTGCACCAGGAAGGTGGGAGGGGCGGCGGCGGCTGGGGGAGGGGTGCTGCGGCAGCAGCGGGGGGCGGTGTGGCAGGGGGGGCTGTTGCGGCGACGGCGGCAATGGCGGCCAGGGAGGGGGGCGGGGGGGAGGTCTAGGGCATGGGGGTAGGGTGGGAATTTGCACAGAAAAAAAAATTGAACCTGTTCTTGATACCATATAGAGAGAATAGGAATTGTATATTCGATGATTGAAAGGGTGTACAATACAGTTTCTTATATAGCAGAAGAGAGCAGAGACTAAAGCAGAGATAAGCAATATGGGACTAAACTACTCAAGTAAAAACATAAGTGAGGCACATGACACTCAATAAAACATAGCATATCTCTATAAAGAACAAGTCATCGATCTTTTCACCAAGCTTCTAAGAAAGTAGACCTTCTCTATTCTATTGGACAAGCTGGGCAGTAATAGGCATCCTCCAGCTTGAGGGGAGGGTGTTAGAGTTTATTCAGTATTTATTGGAATTACTCTATGTTAGTAGGATTTACGGCCTAATTTAAGTGTATAGCTCACAGATGTTTAGTCCCACATCGTGTAATCAGGAAGTGATACCCTCTCTGATAACTATATAATCATGTACACGAATCTCATATACAGCATCAAAATTTCAAATATGTTAGTGTATATCCAACATGTTAAATTTAAAATAGACTTCCACATATTTTAGTACAAAGACGGCATTCTTCTTAGGATGGATGTTCATTAGCCTCGGTCTCAAATACAAAGCATCGCTTTCTCTAGGCAATGATTTTAATATAAACAGTGAAACTCTCAGACATAAGCATAAGAGTATTGCTGCCTGCAATTCAAACAGTAGGATACCAACATAAGATCTGTATCCAAATGATTACATTTAAAGAAATAAGTAACAATAATATCTTTAATTACCCGAATTTCATTTAGCGAAATTGATAGATCAAATCCTGAGACAGAACCACCACCAATCCAGTAATTTCTCATTTGCTGTGTACTTTCTGTGGATTGGACCTTCCTAACATTAATCGAAGCTGCTAGGTGTTCCATAATATAATTATGATTTCTGAATGATAAATCATGAGTAAATCCATTATCAACTGTAATTGTACTGCAGGAGTCTGAACTCTGGTTGGTTTGCTGGTCATCTATTATTAAAACTGTCTCTTTACTGAAGTTGCTACCACTTGGTGAATTCCTTTCCATGTCAGGGCAGAAATGAGATTTCAGCAGACTATCCTGACTGCTTTCCTTTAAAAACTGAGATATAATAGTCAAGCGAACCAGCTTAAATGAGAAATTATTTATCGAGATTTCCAACTTAATATCAGTCTCTAAAGTTAGATTCCAGTATCCACCTACTCAAATTAAATGAAGCATGTCAGTCAAAGCATTACTCAAAAATACAGAATATACTAAATAGAGGTAGAAACAAATTTTCACCAGATGCATCAGTAACGCCAAATGTAAGAGACAAATGATGTATGTCAATGGCAAGACTTGTCAGGAACTGGGTGGTGTCATGTAAGACATCTCCAGAAAAGACACTTTCCTGCGCGTGATCGTTGTTTATGGTATCCCTTCGGTCCTCAACACCCACTACATCTTGTGCATCCACATTATGACGCAATACAAAAAATATCTTGGATATTAGGCTAGATATGCACAATGAATATGCTGTCAAACACTTATAGTATGCAATCCATGCAGATACTTCAAGAAAGATATGGCCTCCCTGTCCAACATAACATTATTAGAAATTTGGATAAAACAATATGCCTGATGCACTAAGTAAAAGATTCTCAAGTCTCATTTTAAATAGTGATGAGCCATCCTTTGAGTATCAGGAGTGTTCAGTTTGTCAATATGATACCTGAGCTTGGCTGTTGATCTCATGTGGATTTCCCTTGATAGATATAGAAAGGTACAGTCTATTAGACTGATTGCTTGCGCCAACAAAATGATGTCTATGCGCATTGCACTCTTTTAGCTGAACATCATCAACTTCCATGTTGAATATAGCCCAAAACTTTGAATTTGAATCAACAATGCTTTGGTGAAGTGGATTCAGATCAGATTGGGGACCTGATCCTTTTTCCAAGGTCCGCATAGGATACGGGATCCGAGGAATGGAAATGGCAGAGACATAACCATTCCCAGCAGTATCGAAAGTTCTGGACGTTGACCATTCCTCGGTTCCTGAGTGTAAGCTAACCCTGAAATTTGACATGGATAATTGATGCAATCTATTGAAAGATTGATCTTCAGGATTTTTGGAGTACAACATATCCATGGGCATTCTGTTGCTAATTTTATTTTTGAAAAGAACAGAGCTGATGCCTGTGATGTCAAGCATCACTTCCTGAAGTCCTTGATTCCAAATAATATGGACGGTCGATTTCTGAAAAAATACTCCACAACACACATCGGGTGCATCATCTATCAGAAAATTTTGGCTCAGAATGTTGCTAGTACGAGGAACATCAAGCTTATCACCGATTTCGTCTTCAATCAAATTACACATCACCACGTCCAATGAATTTAACTCTAAAGAACCATCAAAACTGAAATTTGTACTCTGAAGAGCTAAAGTGTCAACTTCACTATCTGAAATATTGTCCGCACGAGCCTTATAATTTGATATCATCAATTTCTGAAGTGCTTGGTGTAAGCCAGGCTGATTTATGTTGCAGGTATAAGTATTTGACATTTTATAGCAGATATCAAAAACAACCTACAAGAAGAAGAAAAAACGAATAAATCCTAGCAATATAGTACACACTTGATAATGAAGCAAAAGTCAGACACTCATCCAAGGGTTTGGTGGTCCAAGGGGCAGCAAGGGGTTGACACCCTTCAGTTACTCTTTTTGTTATAATGACACAAAAGTTAATTTATGTTTATTTAAACTGGATGTGACATCTCTACAGAAGATTAGAAGGTCAAAATCAGTAGTACCACAGATTTCATTTGTGCAGATCCCATTCTTATGACCTTGAATTTGGTCATCATTAAGACCAAGCTCACAGTAGAGGGTGAAATACTTCATGATTGTGGTCAACATAATTAGTTTGTCTTTGATGTTATGATAACTAAAAGCTACTCATTTAATATTAATTTCGTAAGACCAGGCACATCCTATTCATAAAAAAACAATTCACATATCATCATAACAAGTGATAATAAAATCTTCGGTTTGACAGATATACTATGAGGCAAGGTATGAGATATCGTCGATATTAACGATATTTCGACCGATATACAGATAGGCACATCCTATTCTTAATACAAACAGCTTACATATCATCATAACAAGTGATTGAAATCTTCAGTTTGACTGATGAACTATGTGGCAAGGAACGAGATATTATCGATACCGGTGCCATTGGATATGGAACAGGTGGGCGTACCGATAGGCTCGTAAATATTGGTATACCGCCGACTCAGCCATGTTTTGCTGGTTTTGGTGCAAAATGCACTACTTCCATGTACCGAGTACCGACCGAAACCGGTGGTATATCAAGGGGTATACCGTTTTTATCGAGAATGACTGTTGTTACTGCTTGGGAGGAGAAAAGAAGGCGCAATTGGGTTATTTTTAGTGATAGGAGCTCAAATCAACCCAAATCAAGCTAAGTTTAACTAATTTCTTCCATTCTCTACCCTTTGCAGCCTCTCCGTCTCATTTTCCTACTATTTTCTTCCAACTTCACCTGAAAAATGATTTTCTACTGCCAAAACCTAGTACTACTCCAAAATGGATATGTTTGATGTCAATCATACATACATATATAAGTATATTATGTAGATCAACAATATTATCACTAGGTCTACCTAATTACAACACTATTAATTACTATTATCATGTAATTAATCTAATTACCTGTACTACTACAATAAGTATAATAATATAGTTATATATGTTTAGTAGAAGATGTTCTCTACTAAAGAATAATGAGAAGATATATGAAAGAACATATATTGGAACTATATTTTTTTAAGTAATAAAAATTGACAAACTAATTAAATTTTCAATCATTTAATTCTATATATGTTTGTGTGTATTGATGTTGTATAAGTTAAACTTATTATTTGTTGAGCTTTCAAATGCGTATTTAATCATTAAATAGCACCTCTTTATTATTTTCTATACTTTATCATAGAAACTGAATTTAAATAAAATTGTGTTTGATTACATAATACATGAGTAGTATACACTTATATAGTATTATACATGACATGTATGAGCAACATGTAACTTCATACAACCAACCTTACATAATGTACGTGTCATGGGAGCAATATGTCAACCATATCTTTTTTTGGTAACCAACTCAATACTTTGTGGAGAATCCATGAATAACACGACATACAACTGATATGAGTTGGCAAGTTACTATGCTATTCTTGTGTTGTAAATTGGATATTATTGCATAAGTGTGTGTGTTTATGTATATGGTTATGCTAGTAAAATTGCAAATCTTAATTCCAACATTTTGTCACCGGAATCCCCAGGAAACAGTTAAGGGTACAATGGACTCTTGATGCGGCCGCTCTTTACAAGGAAGGAAAGGAACCGTTGAAGGCACATGATGTACACCCCCCACATACCCCTTATAGAATTTTATTGCATAAAACGGTGCATTTAGGTGTAGAGATTACACATGTAAAATCTTATGATTTAATTCATTCATTCTGGTGTCAACGGCTTGGACTGCATATGTCAAAATTCCGAGTATATCGGTAAAGGCCTACTTCCAGGTTGTCGAAACATAATCGGGTGTTGAATACCTCATTCCTTGCAAGTATGTGGGACGGTCGAAGAGGGGGGATAAGGCCTTTGCATTTTCCTTCATTCAGAATGAAATCCTCCATGTCGGTGAGCACATGAAAAAAAGAACAATGTGCCTTCTACACTAAAACTGAAAATTGTAAAAAAGATTGCCCCCTTGACTACATCATGTAGCTTTTAATCGCATATTTCATATTAAATCATGGAAAATGTAGCATCATCAACACTTCACATATTTGCAAGTGCTAGCATAGGCACAAATTTTCCTTATGCAGCTTTCTGCATTTCAGTAATATAAGCTGAATGTAATAATTCTCTATAATAGCAATATACGTTGAATGTAATAGTAGCAACAAATTTCAGGAATTTATTCAGTATGCAATACAAAATGACTATCTTGACACGTGTTGTCTTGAATATCACTTTGAATGATAGGATATTCAATGGTTTCACATCATAGACTAGGGAAAGAACAAAAATTTCACCTGACATATAATGTTAATTTCATTTAATATTGATATAGCAACTGCTCCGGTAAGAAATCCACCAAAAGATAGGGACAGCGCACTATCAGTTGTGAAGAAGGAAAACTGAGAGTCCCTGAAAGAAAAAGTCAAAATGTTACCTACCAGACTTGTGTGTTAATAAGAACTTTAAAATAGCAAAGAAATTTAATTGTATTGAGATATACTTCTTTAGTAATTTTCCCATTATTTACACTATGTCGGAAAGGGTAGAGTGGGAGAAACATTCAAGCTATGTCATAAAGTGGGGCACATGTATTTCTTGCACAATACACTTTACATACTGTTACAAATGTAACTATCTATGCATGAAAAGTAACAGTTTGTAAGATAAGGCAACTCTCTACATGTGTAAAGTAAGAAACTCCAAAAAAGTAATCAAATTTGGAGCGGGTAGCTACCTGCGCGGGCAATGAATGAACGCCCTATATATATACATACATACATATATATATATATATATATATATATATATATATATATAGAGAGAGTGTGAGAGAGAGAGAGTCAGGCTAGAATACACTCGAGTGTATTCGGAGCAAAATACACTCAAGTAGTTTTTCATGATGCAGTATTTTTTTCAAAAATATAATCCGTTGATCTTCTTAAACATCTTGTGAATAGCTCATACGCAAAATTTGAGCACATTTGGACATTTATAGGTCGTGTTATAAAGACCGCAAAAATTATGCATTTTAAATTAGTTTCGTGCGTCGATTTTGTTGCCCTTGGATGAGTGACTTACACTCATCCAAATGGGCTCAAAAATTTGTATGTAGCCTAGTTATAGTATGACGGTGAAGATCAATGGTTTACATTTTGCAAACAATAGTCTTGATATGCAAACACACTTGAGTGTATTAGTGCGATTTGTACACTCGAGTGTATTCTAGCCTGACTATATATATATATATATATATATATATATATATATATATATATATATATATATATATATATATATATATATAGAGAGAGAGAGAGAGAGAGAGAGAGAGAGAGAGACAGAGAGAGAATGGGGCTAGAATACAATTACGTGTATTCAGCCCCAAAGACAATCAACTTTTTAGCTGTTAGATTAGCTTCTGATTAGATGAAGATCATCCACTCACAACCCAATCCGACGAGTGACCCCACCCCCACTCAACCGCACTTCCCATGATCTCTCTCTAGCTTTCTGCGACGCCTCTCTCTCTCACTCTCTCTCACGCTCTCACTGATCCATTCTCTTCCCCCCCATGATATGTTTTCTCGGTAGATTTCTGCCTCAAGTAGCCTCTCAGCCGGCAAGTGCCACCACAAACAGGCTTTCTCTTCCAGTGGACGAGTGCCACTAATAGTAGTAGTTGGCAAGTTCAGGTACGGCGAAACGCCCATCGCTGCCTCAGTCGGATGTGCCTTTGCCGATCTCGGATTCTACGTGTACGAGTGCAAGACGTGTAACAAGTGCTTCGACGTTCTGCACTCTAGGAGGCCGCAGAACAGCCACAAGAAGCCCAAGGTAGTTGATAAAATCCACCACAATACGGGAGGAGGATGGATATATACCACTCCTATCAGCTGTATCACTTTCCACCGGTCATGTTGCTCTCTGTCGACGGCCAAGCCTATATCATGAGAACACTTTCCTTATTATAGTCTAGAAGTTGAAATGTTCCCGACATTGCGCCTGTAACCACGGGCTCAGGCAGTCCAAATTGGAAGAGTGCAAGCAGCAAACAGAGAACGGAGAAGTAAGGACTCGACGACAGGGCGGCAAGAAGGTATCGCCCACGCTAGAGAAGAACTCAGTCTGTCAACAATAAAGAGGTGTTGTGGTGATGGCGGAGTCACACTCCAGTAATGAGCAACCGCGTAGGAAGCTTCAAGCAAGGGGGAGAGGCTAATGGGGAGAATCTGGAGCAAGAGGAGCCGAGGATCATCCCAGTTGTAAGCATCGCCACAACAACCCCACGACAACCACTCTGCGCAAACATACCTCTGTCCAGCACGGGACAACTACACTAGCATAAGTTTTGCTTTCTCTCAGTTCCATTCTACCAGCAATTTCTTCGTCCAACAGCGTAAGCTGGCTAGTAGGTCACCGGGATAGCAACGTGGTGGGCCGGCTTCGTTAGTATATTTGATACCGCCGCAGTAATGACTTTGGTTCTGTTCATAATGTTAATGCACCTGCTGCTACTGAAGGTTATCTCAGCCATCTTCTTCGTGTAGGATATTTTGAGTTGTTGATCAGCCTGTACATGAAAATCCAAAAAAACAAAGCGTAACAAGCCCAATCTTAAGTTCTCTCTGATTTTATCTATTCTTTTCCAATTAGATCCATGGGTGTGCGTTCTATTCACTATAACGTGAAATGACCTTTTTCTTGGAGTTTATGAACAGCAAATTAGGTAGTGCTAACAGGATATTGACAAGTCTGTTCACGACATAGTGAAATTTGTGAGCTAAAGAAAGAACATAAGTTGCATAACGTAGTCTTAATGGTGCTGAGAACCTCCATGTCAAAGAAATATAGAAGAAAATCCTAATGATGTATTGTACTTAGCACATAATATTTAAAATAGTGCAACATTATACATCTCAGACATTCTCACCTGAAACTTAAAAATAAAGGCATAATGCTAGCTGTGTTTGTTTTAGATTGCATAAGAAGACAACTTCAGTAATGTAACAATAAAACTAACATACTAAATCACAAGACGTAATATTACGAAAGTTGAAACCTAAGATGTTGAACAAAGTCTAAATAATTGCCCAATTGGATCTCCTAGAACATGTATTATCATAGCATCCATACAAACACCAAAGGCATGCAATCCAGAGGCTAGCTCTTCTTTTATCAAATGTGAATGTTTCAGTCTCATGTCATCACACTCATTGCATGGCTGTGACTCAACTCAGATGATGACAATCTCCATTAACTTTTGCCATGCACCGCTGGATAAATGAAATCTAGCTTTTAAGATTAGTGTAAGGATGCAGTTCTTAATAAATGGCCGGCTGCAGCAAAACAACTTGTTGCAAAACAGCCTAAGGCATGATAGATAGATCATGAAGGCAGGCGTATCATGTAGAGCTCGTCGTGACGTGGAACGAATGCATAAAGCTCTTGAAGCACTTAGTACACTATTTCTGGTTGGAATGCATTTGCTCTTAAGAATAGCAAATTATTGAGTACGTATAGGGATGAAGTGATGTGTTTCTCAAAGATACGCATACACTTGTTTTCTATTTGAGTGTTTAGTGTCTAGGATTTGAATGCATATGTTTGGCATTGGAAAAAAATTTCTCGGAACAGGCACAAGCATTCCGATGTGCACGACCAGTTGGCATCCAGTGATGTCATCCACATGCTAGGAGAGACCACCATCCTCTGTCACTACTCCAACAGGCGCCCGAAACGTTCAAGTTGTTCGACGACATCATGCTATTGTCTGAGATGCAGATCGTGTACCTGGGGACTTCTTCGATCTTTGCGGGTTGGGTGCCCACAGCGGAAGGGCACAACTGACTTCATCGTTGTCGCCAAAGTAATCATACGATGTAGAACAACTCCGTCTAACACCAACGCGGTGCTGGCAGCCACTGGAGATAAGGGGAGTCATTGGCGAACTGGCTGACTGCTGTTGGCGGTTGAGCCGCCATGGATGCGGGTCGTCAAGCAGTTGCGGAATGCTGGTGGTGGCACTCACTCGCTGGAGTCTGATTGAGGAAGAAAGGCGTGAAGGAGAAAGGAAAGTGGAGAATAGAAAGGACGGGAGGGGTCTTCTCTTCATGGCTGACATGAAGTCAGTGTGAGTGGGTGAATACGTGAGTCTTTTTTTAGGGAGTGATCTGATCTTAAATCAAACGGTGGAAAACTCGATTGTATTGGTGGCTGAATACATTTAGGTGTATTCTAACCTCACTCTATATATGTAAATGTGTATATATATATGTGTGTGTGTGTGTATGTATTTGTATATGTATATGTATATGTATGTGTGTGTATATATAGAGAGAGAGTCAGGCTAGAATACACTCGAGTGTACAGATCGCATGGTACACCCAAGTGATGTTTGCATATCAAGATTTTTTTTTTGCAAAATGTAAACCATTGATCTTCATTGTCATACTATAATTAAGTTACCTCCAAATTTCGAGCCCATTTGGATGAGTATAAGTCACTCATCCAGGGGCAACAAAATCAACGCACGAAACTAATTTGAAATGCATTATTTTTGTGGTCTTTATAACATGGCCTATAAATGTCCAAATAAGCTCAAATTTTATATACGAGCTATTTACAAGAATTTTAAGAAGATCGATGGAATAGATTATTAAAAATAATATTGCATCAAGGGAAAATACTTGAGTGTATTCTGCTCCAGATACACTCGTGTATATATATATATATATATATATATATATATATAGTCAGGCTAGTGTACACTCGAGTGTATCGGATGCACCGTACACCTCAGTCGTTTTTAAAGATGCAATCACTTTTTGAAAAATCTAAACCGTTGATCTTTTTAAATGTCTTAAGAACATACTATAAAATAAATTTTTGCTCATTTGGACACTTATAGGTCGTGCATCTAAAGGAGGCAAAAATCATGCATTTCAAATTAGTTTTGTGCGTCAATTTTGTTGTCCTTAGATGAGTGATTTACACTCATCCAAATAAGCTCAAATTTTGCATGTGGGCTATTATTATTGTAACCATGAAGATCAATGGATTAGATTTTGGAAAAACATGGTCTAGATAGGCAAATATCATTGGGGTGTACAGTGTGATCTGTACACTCAAGTGTATTCTAGCCTGACTCTCTCTCTCTCTCTCTCTCTATATATATATATATATATATAATGTGTGTGTATACATACATATATGTGTATATATATGTATATGTGTGTGTATTATACGAGCCATTTTATATATATCTTTTTCCCCTTCTCTTGAATCCCATTTTATATATATCTTTTTCCCCTTCTCTTGTGCCCAGCTTCTTATAAAAATCATCGAAGTATCTAGACCTTGTCTCCTGGAAAACCTTTTTTGCTTCTTTCTTTGCTTGCTTGTATCTCTGGAACGTTGCATCATCTCGAGATTTGGGCAAGCTCCTATAGATCTCCATTTTTAGTTTGATAGCATTTTGTACTTCATCATTCCACCACCAAGTCTCTTTTTGTGGAGGCCTGCAACCTTTGGACTCCCCCAAAACCTCTGACAATTTTTGTTATGTAGGAGCTCATGTTATGCTACATAGTGTTGACATCAGACTCCAAGTTCTAAGTTCCAAGTTCCCTCCTTAACGAGTTTATCATGAAAAGTCAATTTTTTTTCTTCTTTAATAGTCCACCACTTGATCATGCTATCTTGATTTCTGTTATGCTTGCCTTTATTGATCTTCATGTTAATATTCAAAACCACCAGCCTACGTCGGGTCGTGAGTTCTTCTCTAGGAATCACTTTACAGTCCTTGCATACTTTACGATCCACCCGCCTTGTAAGGAGGTAATCAATTTGGCTAAAATTGTACCCACTCTTGAAAGTAATTTATGAGATTCTTTTTTCTTGAAATGAGTGTTTGTCAAAAGCGTTTGCCAAAATTCTCAGCAAAAAAAGTGTTTGTCAAAACCATATCATATGCAACTGTAAAATCTAATATCCTCTCTCCTCTGTTTCTGTTGCCATATCCTAAACCACCATGAACTCTCTCATATCCATCACTGCTACTCCCCACATGGCCATTTAAATCACTCCCAATAATGATCTTCTCCTCTGTCGGTATTCCCTACATCAATTCATCCATGTCATCCCAATCCTTTTTAGCATCCTCGCTGAGGCCAACTTGGGAGGCATAAGTGTTTATAATGTTAAAAATCTTTCCCCGAAGAACGACCTTGATAGCTATGATTTTATCACCCATCCTAGTGATCTTGACAACATCATCCTTCAACATCTTATCAACAATAATACCTACGTCATTTCTATGTTTATTAATACTTGTATACTAGATTTTGTATCATGTGTCTCCAATCTCTCTACAACGTTCCCATATCAACTTAGTTTTCCTACAAGCAAGCTATATTGACTTTTCTTCTCATCATGGTATCCACTATCTTCTAAAAAAATTCCATGTCAAAGAGCAAATATTCCAAGATCCAACTCTAATCCTTTTTTGTTGAACTCTTGTTTCTTTACCTGTCTTCATCAAAAATGTTGGCCTTGCACATTCTTCACTACATCCGGGCAATGATGCGGCGGGACTAGCTTCTTTACCCACACCTATCCAAGATGTAGAAATTCTTGCACATTTTTCACTACATCAGGGCAATGATGCAGCGGGACTAGCTTCTTTACGCACACCCGTTCAAGATGTGAAAACCCTTGTTTGTCCTTCGACACAACCGGGCGGCGTCGTGTCGAAACCCCTTGCATATTTATCATTGCACCCGGGTGCCGATGCAGCGTGTCGCTAGGTAGGGACGCTCCAAAGAAATTTTTATAAGGATCCATGTTATAGAAAGAGTGACAAAGTAATTATGGTTGACTGGCAACCTACCACCAACCCTCCTCCTTTATCTGGGCTTGGGACCAGCTACATTTGCACAAAATGTACGAAAACAAGTATTTTTTTCATTTTATATATTGTTTTTTCCTCTTTCCCTTTCCCTAGACTAGGAGAGTATGGCAGGACTGTTTCCCCTTATATGATAGAGATTCCCCCATTGCTTTTTGTTGAATTAAGACATTTAGGTTACTAATTGAAGTTGTGCCTTACCTGATAAATGGTCGCAGAAGCTACCGTTATTAATTTGAAATGAAGTTTTGTTTTAAGGCTTCATGTTCGAGGGGGAATAACATCTTTCCTATTTTCTGGAGCCTGTGCTATCTTTATGCTAGAAAATATTAATGGTCGTGTACGTCTCATGCCCCAGCTGATGAATTTTAAGTCAATCATTTTATTATCAGACTGTATTGTGCATCAAGTACCTAAGCTATTAGCTCGTGCGTCATTTCCACCCACTGTGCCATGTATTCTCCATTGTTCCTATATGGGGGAGATGCAGTTTCACTCTCTTGTTTTATATGCTAATATGCATTGCATAATGACAGGTGTAAAATCTGGAGCAATACTATTAATCCCTCAAAGAAAGGTTTTAACCATGTAGGGTACTTGTGTATTCTTATAATATTTATCAGATTGCAATATCTCATTTTCTGAGATGCTTCTCAAGTTTTGTAATTCAAAATCTGACCTGCAGGTAGAGAAGCAGATAGTCATTGAAATGGACCCAATAGCAGGAGATTGCGGATTTTCTCCTGCTTTCCCAACTGAGAAACTTAAACTGTCAATGTTGATGATGATGTTGTGAGCTAATCTCAGCATAAAATTGAAGTTTCTGCTTATATGTATCTGAGGAATGGTAGCAAATATAGGTTCTTTCAGCCAAATGAAGTCATGTGCTTCTTCCCTGGTCTCAGCTTTCACATAATACTCCGAGAAAAAATCTTTTGAAGCTGGACAAACAGAAAAAGTTACCCTGTCCAAACCCATTGTAAAGGAATCTTTATGCCCATGGCTAATGAAATCATAATCATCCAATCTTCTAGCATCCTGAAGTCCTTGCTTTGCAGATATATTGATGTTGATACCATCAAATGCCATAGCAATCTGGATCTTCCTTTTAGGGATCAGGTCAATCATTAGTACCTTCAGTTTGTTACTATAGAAGTTAATGTGATCTTCTAAATTTAATTTGGATTTTCTTCTATGGGCAGTGCCAGAAGTGTCTGAGAAGGACTGATTACAAGAAATAGAACACTCAACTTGCTTATTTATTGAAAAAAGAGAGCTGATTGAGTTACTATCCAGGTAACACCACAATTTTCCCATGGTAAAACTGCAATTTAAAATTCCAGAGCCAGAGTCTGAACCTTGTAGTTTGCACAGAAGAAAAGGCTGGCCGTTAAACTGTAAGAATTTTCCTTTAAGCTTTTCACGTACAGAATCCTGATCCAACTTCAACTTTACAGACAGCACTTCACAAATCTGGCTCCAAGAACTGAACTGAGAAGTTGCAGCAGGGTTGGACATCTTCATCCATGTGGAAATTAGCACTGGATCACTAGCTACTATTGTCCTGAATCGTTCGCTGTTCCCATTTTTTTCTCTGAGAATGTGACCCAAACCGTAAGAAACCTCAGTGGTTTTTGCTAAGCATGATTGCACTTGAAATTCACCTAGAGCAACGTAGATAGAATCTCCATTGGGTTCCTCCACCAGACTTAGACAAATAGTCTTCAGCAAGAGAATGAAAGAGAGCTGATTCGATTTGTCATCATTTTGTTTAATAGGAGAACCAGTATCAAACGTTGGTGTCAGAGCGAAACTAAGTTCCCCGACATCAACAACCAAGCAATCATGAGATAAAGAAGGCTTCTGTATTCTTTTGTTAGAAAACAAGAAATACCATGTAAATAGAAGTGCACGAGCCACTAAGCAGAAAAGGTGGTAAACTAACTTTGAAATGAAGAGGAAAAACAAAACGAATTTCCAAAGGGAACCAATATTAAAACGGCTTGATGAGTATATTGGTACAGTGATATAATGAGATAAGACATTATGCCGTGCTATCCTCCGAGCACGTGCAACCAATTCTGGAGGCAAGTTTGTTTCCAAGTTGTCTACCATCCTCAAATGATAAGCAACTTCATTAGAATGTTTTCCTGAACTAGATACATTTGTTACACAGTCCTTAAGTGTCCAACCATGGCAATAACCAACCGATACGAGTAAGGACTCATAAATGTGGATGTATTGTATCCAAGTAACAGCAATGCTGAAAATCCTGTATAGCGAATTAGAACTCAAACGACCAATACCCCTTGCTGCTAGCTTCCACAGTTCCCTTCCACTGCGAATGCGTTGTACAGGAGATAGAACATTCAACACCACAATAAGAGCAGGAATGTGTACAGGAGAAACTCTGAAATCTGCCTGTGGAATAACAATGTAATATCCAGGAGTGTCAAGTTGATTCAAATTCATTTGTAGTGATATGTCGGCAGCAGACAGGAGACAGCTAAATAGCGTATTATCCTTCAATCCAAACTCCACATCGCGAGATTTAGTTTCCAAGATGGTATGCCTTCCAGGAAAGAAAAATGAACCAAGAAACTCTGTGAAGAGGCAAGAGTAGCAGGAAATCCGAGGCTCGAAGCTTAACTCATCTGCTCTGAGTAAGCCGGCGTACGATCCTTCCAACAGCTCCAGCTGGAATGATATGTCTCTTAACCCAATTCTAATGGAGCGTATGAAAGAAAGTTTTAAGGCTTTTATGATAGCATTAACAGAGTTACATGTGGAAACAGCACTCATAATGATTTTGTGGACAGCCACACCCTGCATACAGCAAACAGAAGTGTTTGAATGATATCAAACCAAGTAATCATCCTAACAGTCCGAAGGTGGAGAACCAGAGGTCCAAAAGTCAATAACAGTAATCCAAAATGGATACCTCCGGGTCCAAAGATGCAAGGACCTTCATCATCCTTTTGCTTTCCAAATCCTCCGCGGAATTCGCTTTAGCATCAACTGGTTGCTGCCTACACAAAACACCGTGTATCCATGTGATCCTTGTCAGAGGTTAAAAGTTAGCAGCAGCAATAATTTCGGGAGGAGAAAGGCCTTCTAACATTGCCTAACCTTGGAGTCAATGTAACATCAATTCCTGTCAAGTCTATGCTGAGCGCGGGACACGACAAAGGGGAGACCTGAAACCGCAGTTCCCGGACCACCGCATGTTTGAAGACAGCGCCAGTGGAACTGGCGATGAGAGGATTGAGAGCACGAGGGTCCAGTACCAGGTTCCTGAGTATCCCAACGGAGTTAAATAACCCTAAATTGAGCTCGAAATCTGGGTCTTCCTGCAGCCATGGCCGGAGGCGAAGGATGACCTTCGACCTCACGGCCTCCGTCAACACCATTGGCGGATGTCTAGCGCTCAACGCGCAGCAATGGCTCTTTCTCTAGTCATGACTCAATGAGGGACGCCCTAATTTGATCAAGCAGATGTTCCCGGCGAGCAGCCTCCTCGTGCTAACAGAAACAAGCTCGCCGGAGAACGAAATGCGGAATCAACCGACTGTGGGAGTGAACGGGCAAAACGACATGTCTGCTTTGCAGCTGCGTTTTATATTGAGCGCCTTATGTGGACAAGCCTCGATATGTTTTTTTGTTCAGTCGGCCATGTATATGGAGATTGCGTTTTAAAATGGACATTTTGGTTTGAAGCCTTCCCATGATGCAGTTTAGGTCTTGTTTGGTAGGACGTGGTCCGGTGTAGTTTGGTGAATTAGAAATTATATTAATCATATATTTTGTACTAACTTTTTTTTGTATGATGTGTGTTGAATTCATTATTTTTGTTCGCAATGTTTGGTAGCGGTAGGTCTTGTCAGCAATCGCATGTGTTGATGTCGAGATACAATGATATAGGAACAAAAGTGTCAGCCAAGAAAAATTAGACTAGTGGACAGACAGTTGTAACAGGTTGGCAGCTTTTTCACATTGGAGAGAGAGGTTGTCAGCTCACCACCCGTCCAACTGCATCGAACCGCAACATTGAACAGTTAAGTGTCTATTAGAAGTGATGTTATTAGGAACAGTAAAAAGAACAAGAGGCATGCCTAAATTAACTTGAAAAAACATTGTAAGGATATATTTTGAATCTTTACATATTGATCAACATATGACTCATAAATAAGTTGATTATAAGAAATGAATTATGTGTAGCTGACACCAACATCGTTGGAATTTGAGACTTATATGATGACAAAGATGATAGCGGTAGTGGTGGTGGTTGTGGTGTTGATGATGAAGGTGATGGTGATGATGATAACCAGAATGATAACAATGACGACGACGATGATGACGACGACAACGATGATGTTGATGATGATGATGATGATGATGATGATGATGATGATGATGATGATGATGATGATGATGATGATGATGATGATGATGATGATGATGATGATGATGATGATGATGGTGATGATGATGATGATGGTGATGATGATGATGATGATGATGATCAAGATGAAGATGGTAAAAATGACAATGATAATGTTGGTGATGGCGAGGGCAAGTGTGACTGTAATGACGACATTTGTGCTTAATTGGTAAACTAGGGTTTACCTGAATGATTACATGCTTGATTAGATTGAACATTGTTTTGACTTCATTAATGATAGTAGATCAATTGTGATGTTTCAAATCTAAGAAGAAACTCTAACTATAATTTTAGTTTGAAGAATTAGGGTTTGAGAAATGTAAACCCTAATCGGCAAAAATTAGGGTTTTGATAGTACATGAATATGGAATTTGATCATGATAGCGGTGTGGTAAATGATTTTTCATATTTTGTACAAATTTTGTGTTTAATTAAATTTTGGATATGATGTGGATAACTCAATCATGCATATTGGAGAAAAAATTCAGAATATTTGAGTGTTCTTTGAATGTGGTTCTCGGTCGAACTATACTTTGACCAAAATGCTGACAGAGTGCTTTTTAGCAGTGTAGTGTTTTATTTTTAATTATTTATTGGTAAATCCAAATGATCTTAATTTTAACTGGAGATCTGAAACTCAATCATAAACAACATGTAAAATTTTCATAATTTTTGGATGCGTTTAGACCTTATCAGTAGACGAATTATAGTAATATTTTTATGACAGAAAATTCAGCTGAAATAAGAGAAACTATAGTGAGTGGTTAATGTGTAATTGAACCAAGTAGCTCAATTGCTCTATATGGTCATCCTAACACACAAGGAGCTCTCATAATTCGTGATTCAAACCAAAGAAATGAAATCCTAGAGAGAGAGAGAGTTAGGGTTTGAGAGGAGAAATTGATGGAGATGCTGACCTAGGGTTTTACGGTCTGAGGAATGATGAAATCATGTAAGTTTAGCTTCTTTGGATATAATTTCATGGTGAATCTTCTCTCAGATGTCAAGATTTCATCCCTCCCCTGATTTGATTCGAAATCATATCAAATCAAGTCCTTTTCTCACTCTTTCTCTCCTAATATTCAATTCTAGGGTTTCCGAGTTGAAAGGAAGAAGAAAGTGGTGATTGCTAGGGTTTTGATATGGATTTGAGATTTTCAGATATGGGATACATTTTTAATCTATTTTACAGGTTAGGGTGAGTGGGTAAAAGAATATTTTAGTCAATTGTACTCAATTAGATGGTTTTAATTCATATTCTCGATTTATCCCTAGATGACAATAAATGAAAAGAACTGTTCTTGACTTCAGTTTATAGAATACTTCAATTCATGTTCCAACTATGATCTGAAAACGTTTATATTATGACATGGATATATATATATATATATATATATATATATATATATCCATGTATCTTGAATACTACAGAATTAAGAAGTTTATTGAGAATCTTCTGAAGATCTGAATTTTCAAGTTATTCGGGTGCTTGAACAACATTATAGCTGAAATTCAGATTTATGCTTATATGATCTTACTTATGTTCCTAGTGCATATAATTCTACATGTTTGATCTCTTTGATTTAATATATGGACAAATAGAGTTTCGGATTTTCACAATACATATCATGTGAATAGAAAGTAATCAAGGATGGAAACCTAATCTAGTATGCTTTTACAAGTATACATATCTAATTTAGTAGTAAATGGCTGATTGAAATGATTCATGTGATATTGTGGGATTTTATCCGAATATTATCTTATATGCATACATGCTTTGTTTATGAGATTCGGATTTTCTAACTCAAATACTTGTCATGAAATGCATATGTTGTTATGCTATTACAAGTGGAGAAATGTAAGGAGTAACCCTAGATAGGTATGTTATCGATGCCATGCATAAATGTGAGAAATGTTGAATGAGAATATTTATATTAGTAGACATGATATATGTTTGAATACATGAGAAGTGATATATGTGCATGAGTAAGGAGTAACCCTAAGAAAGGGGTAAACAATATGTTAAGCATTCAGTTCAGTATTATCAGTGTATTAAGAAGTTCAATTGCATGATTATAGTGCACAAAGTGCCAAGTTGACATGTATTCTGTTTATTTAAGAATTTTATTCTGCTTGTATGTATAGTATGATGATTACTCAGAATATCATAGTATTTGAATATACTGCTCTGCCAAGTTTAGAATGATATACATGTTGTGTTATAAACTTCAAATAAATAGACACGGTACCATAGAGATACCAGAGTCAAGTATAAGTAAGGGAAAAGATACAATATAGTAAGAGCTTTCCAAGAATAATAAAATAATAGACTTAAGAGTCCTGAACACTGTATATTCCCTATGAGAGGTCTGCGCTGTAGGGATGAAACGACCTAACCCTGGCAGTGTCCAGTATACGGGGGTCAGAACGTACTAACAGGTGGTACGGGGGACAAAGCCCTAGTAGAAGTCTCCTTAAAATACAGAATGTAGTGTCCAACATTAACTAGAGATCCTGGTGGCACTAGAGTACAGTAAAGCCAATAGGTGGCTTGACTCTCCACCTGTGTGCCCAGGTTAGAGGAGTCCAGTTTTTATGGCATAATAGGTGTGCTGAGGCCAGAGAGCCATTTTCCTATTGCAGACCAGAGACGTAGTCAGGCTTAGCATTCCCAGGTGTGTCAGCTAAGTCTTGTACGGTGAGATTGTAGTTTGCTACGAGTCTTCATATGTAGAGTACACTGCATATGATCAGGGCATAAGATAAAATATGTTCATATAGGTTTAAAGGGTTTCTTATAAGTAAGAAAGGCTAAGAAAGATTCGAGTACAGTTTCATAGTAGTTATTCTTAAAATGTAATATTGAATATAGTGAGGATTATATTTCCATACTTGTTTATTTCTAATTATGTAGGCTTCAATGTTATTAGTAAGTTTTTGAATATCTAGTCTTTTAATTTGAAATTAGTATCTTGTTTTATTTCAATTATCCAAGAATGATAAATGTCTGATTCAGTACTTTAGACTGCATTATTGTTTTACTCATTCACTGAGCGAGTAAGCTCACCCCTCTACTCAAAATTTTTAGGGAAACTGTGGGGATTGAAGATATCATTGCATCAGAGTAGATCTGCCATAAGAGTTAAGTCTGAGTATAGTTCAGTTCAGTCGGTCCTTGTCACTCTAGGTCCTTGTAAAGAAATAAGAGAGAGTTGTAAATGATGATGTATAACATTATTCCTCTTTTAGCAATATATGTGAATCAGCAAGTCTTATGTGCTTAAAAGTATGAGAAACATAATGAATGTTCATACATGCATTTTTACTGTTGAAATCAGATTAGAGAAATCTATGTTTATATTCCCTTGTAAAGTTAGTTTATGTGGTTCAATGTGAGAAAACAAAGAGTTTGAAAAAGAAGAAAAAGTTAAGGGTGATCTTTGTATTACGTTAAATCCTCAATTTATGCCCTAATCTCATGATTAAAGGGTATTTGTGAGATTGGGGTGTAACAGTGACGGTGATGGTAATGATGGCAATGATTATGTCATTGATGGTGGTGGGGTGGTGGTGGTGATGATGATGATGATGATGATGATGATGATGATGATGATGATGATGATGATGATGATGATGATGATGATGATGATGATGATGATGATGATGATGATGATGATGATGATGATGATTGTGGTGGTGGTGGTGGTAGCAGTGATGGTGGTGAGGATGATGATGGTTGTCGTGGATGGTGGTGGAGGTGATGGTGGGTCGTTGTTTTCATTATTGTAATGATGATGATTATGATGATGATGATGATGACAACGACGACGATGATGGTGGTGGTGGTGGTAGTAGTAGTGGTGGTAGCGGTGGTGACATCAGTGGTGGTCTTAGTGGTGATGGTGATGGTGATGGTAATGGTGATGGTGACGGTGACGGTGATGGTGATGGTGATGGTGATGGTGATGGTGATGGTGATGGTGATGGTGATGGTGATGGTGATGGTGATGGTGATGGTGATGGTGATGGTGACGGTGACGGTGATGGTGATGGTGATGGTGATGGTGATGGTGACAGTGACAGTGATGGTGATCGTTGTAGTGATGAAAGTGGTGTCACAGTGGTTGAGATGACGATGGTGATAGTGATGGTCATAGGACGGTGGTGGTTGTGGTAGTCGTGGTGATGTTGGTGGTGGTGGTAGCATCGATGGTGGTGGTAATTAAGACAATATGCCTATATGAGAGTACAATTGATAAACTACGGCATCTCAAGCTTTAAAATTGTAATTTAGAATATAATTAAGTCTATGTATCCTTTGGAAGGCCTAGGTATAGCCATGTGCCCAAGGATCCAATTTAAAGCCTTTTGGGTTTACAAATAGGTCCTTGATGTACAAATTCATAATTTATTATTGTTGTACATAATAACTATAAAATATTTTTTAATTGAAAGTTGAAGTAATTATAAGATAATGGGAGAAAATCCAATAGATTCCAAGGTAATATGTGGCCTAGGTAATCAATTAAATGATTATCTAATTATTGCTTGGAAATCAAGTTTCAAATATCTAACGGATGATTTAGGGTTATATATTATGGTTAATAGCAAAGGGAATATTATCCCTAAGTTAGAGATAAAGTAGAGAAATGTCATGGTCTAGATAAATATTTAGCTATCTTGGGTTTTTATCAAAAACAAAATAAGGAAATAGTGAGGACATAGTTTGACCTCAGGTGGACTCTGTATGCAAGTATCTGAGTGAGGGAAACTTCATCTCATCTTCTTGGACTCCATAGGAGTCCTATGGTCATAGATAGCCATGAGCTCCCCATACTCCCTACCTCTCTATTCTGGCCATCAACCTATGATTATCATGCCCACGGATTCGGGAGATGGATATGAAGCCAATGAACTCCATTTAGTCTATTATATCCAAGAAGGGAGATAATTCCCAATTCTTAGGATAGACTAGGAAATATGGTAGAGAGTTGTTGGCATTCTACCTAGTCCCATGCCTATATCAAGCATCATGGAGCTTGGCATAGAGCTTCAGAGTTCTCTGCTCCCCTCAATTTCTCTCACGTCGCCCTGAGGCTAACTGTCGACCCTAATCTTTGTCGTTGACAACTTTGTATGTTCCCTAGTACTGTAGAGCATATCCAACCAATTTATTGGCCTAGAGAATTGTGTGTCTACCCCCAAAGGTACCGGATCCTCAACAGAGCATGAGGAGCCCCATGTCCCTACCCCAAACTTTGGTCTTGACTAATTGAAGCTCGCGACCAGGAACTCAACCTCAAACCACCACAGAACCCCACATATGGTAGGAAAGGATTCTAGGACCTCATGCAAGCTTTACACATCCCAATACACCTTGAATGAAGGTAAGTCTCTTACTTCCAATTCTGCCTATAACTGTGCAAAACCTGACCTACAAAATCAGTACTTCTGGTGACTTTTGCCTCTCTACAACACCTTGCTAGATCCAACAAAGGGTGCCAAAGAAACTGGAAATCCTAATTGTTTCTCTCAGTACATAGGGTCGAGAGTCGACCATGGAGGTTGAGTTGTAGTTGTTGCTGATGCAGACCATGGTGTGAGGAGGGAAATGAATCCTTAGGGTAGCTTTACCTTGAGGCCTTAGGCATGTGATGATGTGATTCACGATGCATGGGTAATAGGTCCTTTGGCCTTTCATCAAACCCATTCTGCATGGAGCTTTGAGCCGATAAGGCACTATGCCATTGGCAAGACTTGTCCCATTGGAAACACCTTGCTAGATCCAAAAAGGGTGCCAAAGAAACTGGAAATCCCAATTGTTTCTCTCAGTACATAGGGTCGAGAGTCAACCATGGAGGTTGAGTTGCAGTTGTTGTTGATGCAGACCATGGCGTGGGGAGGGAAATGAATCCTTAGGGTAGTTTTACCTTGAGGCCTTAGGCATGTGACGATGTGATTCACGATGCATGGGTAATAGGTCCTTTGGCCTTTCATCAAACCCATTCTGCATGGAGCTTTGAGCCGATAAGGCGCTATGCCATTGGCAAGACTTGTCCCATGTAGATAATATATAATGTTAATTTTGATGATGTGTCAGTTTACAATTGGTCCAAATATATTTATCTTGAAAATATTCTAGTAATTAATTGGTAGGTTGGATTATAATAAAATTATATATGAAATTGATCAAGAAAATGAGTAGATCACTACTGAAATTGAATTAGAGTCTAATTATGCTTCTTATTCCAAAAGTATAGCTAATACATGAATGTAGGGAGACTACTACATATAAACCCTAGATTTGTTAATTAACATGTTCATATATTGCATATGTTTACTTTGTCATATAAAATGATATCATCGAATAGAATGAGAGATCCCAAGTTGATGATAATGATGATGATGTATATAAGGAATTATATATCATTAGATCCATGTACATAGGAATTAGGGTTTTAGAACCTAAACCTTAATGTCAACCCTAAACCAAGGAACCCAAACCCTATACTTAACCTTGTTTGTATCACATGACTATATGGTGACACATTTGGTAGTATACATACATGTAGATAATGTTGATTGCTTGGATGTTTAAATATGTGCTTAAAGTACTTGAAATATTCAACATAGTTCTACATTGAGGTATGTGGTTACTTATGAGCACCCACATTATCAACTACTAATGGTTTTCCATATGATTTTGATGTATCGTTTCTATGAAATAAGTTGTAGGATGTTTAATTACTTTTTATTCAACTATAGTGTCAATATGAGTATCACATAAAGTAAACTATTATTCTGAACCTTGAGTTACATGTATCAAGGGGCAATACACATTAGTCCAAGGAAGGACAACTTCAAAACTAGATATATCATACCAAAAATGGGTTAGAATATGTAATCAAAACACACGTTCATATGTTAAATAATTTGATATTGTCATTATATGTTGTCATTATACTTGCACATATTTTTGGATTATACCACATACATTGATCTTTATATCTATTTGTTGGTGATTTAGGTATCTACCACATATATGGATATGAAGACTTGTTGATCCATAGATGAAAATAATTGAAGACACAAAAGCTAAGTCACAAGGAGGATTAGCTAGATAGTCTTAATATTTCTTCTCATATATGTTAGTTATCATGTGAAATTCATGTAACTCCCTTGAGGATCCTTACTATACATCTTGCATCAAATCTTTGTTCAACTAATGGAAATTATTAATTATTATTTATTAAATATGATCTTGGAAATTTAGTTATTGATCCTTAAATTTTAGGTCTCTCTTAATTAGGAGATGCTCATAATTGGGGTTTGTTACATTTGGTTTTAGAGCCCAACATTTTCAAATAATATTTAATAGTTGATGATTTCAAATAATCCATAGAAATATAAGGAAAATTATTAGGACCTATCATAAGGGTAATGTTGTTTAGAAAGGATCACGAATTTGGATATTGGCATTACTTTTTTCTACACCATTGAGTTGGTATACATGAACTGCCTTAGCCAATGTTATACCTACCTATCCAAAACCTAGGGTTTGCCTAAAGTAATATTTTCCTAAGTCTTATCATCTCTAATTTTGTCAAATTTCTCATATACTTGCTTAATAAACCCTAAAATGCACTTCCCTCATATCAAGTTAGGATTCTGAGAATAAGTAGGATTAAGGAATCCTTTGCCAATAAATGCACATCATGTAGAAATAATAATATAGTTAGGAAAAATGTTTTATGGGTTTTTCCTTACAAAGGTAAAACCTAGATGGAGCTAGGGCTGGTTTAGGAAAACCATACAAGGGTCAAGGGATATATTAAACCCTAATATGTCCAATTGACCCTAAACCCTAATCCTGGGTAATGATAATAGTGCAGATGAGATAATATCCTTGTGCGAGTAGACCCAAGATGGGACTAGGGAAAGAGAGGACGCATGTAAATTGGGTATCCCAACTTAATTACCTAGTTTGGGTATCCTTTGTCTCACATGCATGCATGTTAGCAGAATCCATGCAGGTACGTCAAATTTCCTTGAATGGATATGCACATGAAACACTGGTTGAATGATGAAATATGTGATACACCAAAATCCCTCTTAAGGAGGGGTGTTTAGATTATCTAGGGGACATCCCAAATAGGTGAAAACCTCATGGAGGGGACTATCCAAAACCCATGGGATCAGGACATGGGGCTCGAAAGCCTGAACTCCCTAAAGAGGAATAAAGGAACCATTAGTCTAAACACTTCCTCTAAACATGATTAGAATTTTTTTAACACGAATTTAAATGTAGAAATGATCGGGATGTCCAGTAAGGACATAATCCTAACTATATAGGTGTATGATAATATAAGGCATATTCGAACTAAGGATAAAATATGTAGGGTCATCATATAATATGATGTGAGACCTTGGTTGAAGAAATCCCAACTTGAAAATATGGTGTTAAACACATACCTTAAGAGTATGGTAGGGGAGTATATATAAGCCTTATGTTTTACCTATAAGTCATGAGACCTAGGGACAAGATGAAACTTGGGTATCCTTACTCTACAAACAATGCAATGATAAAGATATTGATAACTTAAAGTTGTACATATCAGTTATCCCAATACATGGAAGTGGCCCAAAATAGACCTACGTAGGGGAAATGCTCAAGTGAGACATAGAAAAGAAGCTCAAGTGAGGCATGTAATAGACCTTTGTAGGGAAGAAGCTCAAGTGAGGCATGCAATAGTCCTTTGATGGGAAGAAGCTCAAGTTAAGCTCAAATTAGCCATGTACAGGGAAGAGCCTTATGTTAGCCCTATGTAGGGAAGATTGAGCCTTATGTTAGCCATATGCATGGAAGAGTTGATGTAAGGCCCCTAACCTGGATTAATTATTTAGTAGGCTTGATTTGCTTATTAAGATTCTTAAAACCTTAGTCTAATCCTTTGAGGTGCTTATTTAACATGTGGCAATCTTATGCTTACAGTTTGGTCCTGTTTTGAGGACGTTTGAGCTTTGTAAGCCTGATTTGCACCAAGTTGTAATTTACCCAAGTTGAGGGGTTATCTTGTAATTTTTCACATGTGGGGGTGTGCCATTTGTGTTTTAGCATTATTAGAGAGAGAATGATGATATGGGTCACCTTGCTGGACCTTGGTTGATGAGGTGGCATCTTGTAGTGATGTCAGGGTTTGTAGGGTTTGCTTGGTATCGACCCTGTTGATCTTGGTTGAGTGTTGTGACCTTTTTTTTGACCTTTATGATGTACCTTGTGTGTGTGTCTTGATTGAATCACATTCCTTGAGTGGTTTTGTTTCGACCATGATGGTATTTGAGTGGTTTGGTCGAGATGGTTTGTTCTTTTGTGATGTGTTTCAACCTTGTGTGATTGGTGAGCTTTTGTTTCAACCTAGACATGGTGCCTTAATGTATTTCTACCGAAATTAATGTGTTGGTGACCTAAAGTGGTTGATACCCAACATTGGTTGTATCACCATCTCGTGCATGCATGCCTTAAGTGGTTGCATGTGTGTTTCTTAGGTGGACAAGTGTCTCTTTGGTGCTCTCTTATGTTGATACCTCGCCCCTACCTAACTTCCCTCCTCCTTTGAGTATATAACCCTTTTCTCCTTCATGCAAGTGATCTTTTTGGACCTCCTTCTTCTACCTTTTGTTGTGTTCATTCTTGGAGCTTTTGGGAGAAATAAGTACTGATCTTGGAGCTTTAGTAGTCGATTCACCTTGCATGTGGTGCTTTGGAGCTTGATCACGTTCCTTATGGTAATCCTTGGTGGTTTCTCTTCTTGGTAAGTGGTTATACCTTCTTTATCACGTTTTTCCTTTGGAACCCTACCTTCTTTCTTCTCCTTTATTGACCAATAAGATCATGTTTTAACATGGTGGATTCCTTGAAGATGTTCTCCTCACAAAGGGGTCATAGACTATGTTTGACATGGTGACACCCGAGTGAGAGGGAGCTCTCTTCTTTTCTTCTTTCTTCTTGGTTTGGCCTAGGGTTTATCACCCTCTTTCTTGAGCATCCTTTTAACCATGGTGTTCTTCTCTTTTGAGGTGATCTTGTGGCCGAAGTGTTGACCTTGGTTGGAGCTTCATCTTCTTATTTAGAGCCTTTGATCTTAGAGTTTGGTTCTCTCCTTAAGGCGGGTTATATAACTCTCTACCTTCCTCTATTACTTGCACCATAATATTGCTTGCATGCTACTATTTTGATCCCTAAACTTGTTTCTAAAATGCTAGATGAGGTTATAATGATATAACCTTAAAAAAAGGTTATAATGATATAAGGTTTAAGACTTTGTAGTATTCTCATGTAGATTACTCTCTTTCTTAAACCCTAAGTTCTTGTACCCGACTTGTCATGTGATGGTTGAGATGATTTTGTTACATGCAACTTGATTCTTGGTTTTATCACCATGTTTTGGTTCGACCTTTGTGTTTTCTTGAGGTTTTTGAGTTAGTTTTCTTGAGGTTTAAGATTGGTCTTCTTCCACATAGTTGGTATCTTGAAGGTTCTTATTGAAGATTGGGTTTCAAGGTTTTGGTGCTTCTTTTGCATGGAGATTTCCATCTTGTGGATGCAGATTTTTCCTTGATGTTGATCTTCTATTTTAGCCATGGTATTCCTATATTTTGATCATCGTTAATCCCTATTTTGAAGTTTTTTATTTGCCTTTGTGGTAGCATAACCTTGGTGGTCACTACCACTTGATTTTTGTCTTAGTCGATACTCTTTATTTATGGGTGATGGTGGAGATGTGTTGCTTGGTTTCGGTCTTAACATTTGACCTTGTGTCACTACTGCCACCCTAACCCTAATAGGTTGAGGGTCATAACACTTGAGTGTCGAGACACATGCCTTGGCATCACGGTCAAAACCCTAACCCTAGGGTGGTCAAGACACTTGCTCCATGAATGGTCGAGACATGTGTTTTTGTCATGGTCGAAACATCAATATTGTTGGTGGTCGAGACACCATGTTTGTCATGGTCGATACACTTGGTTTTGTTACTGTCATGATGCATGCTTTTGTGGATGGTCGATACACACATTTTGTGTTGGTCGTGACTCCTATTTTGTTCAAGGTCGAGATACATGTTTAGTGCATGGTTGAGACACATGTTTTGAGGGTGGTCGTGACACATGTTGGAGTGGTTGGTACACTCATATGAGCATATGGTCATAACACATGTGAGACTTGTATGGTGGTTACTTATGTAAATGTTGGTTGATACCTAATGTGTTTTGGATAGTTAATTAATAAAGTTAATGATGATGCTTTAATCCTAATATGCTCCAAGAAAGTGGTAATTGACATAACCAGGGTTTAGCGATTGATCTATGTTATCAAACCCTAATCGGATATGTATTTGAAACCATAACCCTTTTCCTAGAGTATGTTATGCTTGTTGAGACTACATGGATGGATGGTATGTGATGACATTTTCTCTATCCTACTTGTGTGATTCTAACAATGTAGGTGAAATGAATATCATAGCTTGTGTATGCTATGGTGGTGATCATATGACACAGGGTGATGGTTATGTGCCTTGATCAGACATGATAAGATCATATTGATGTGATGGGTCCTATGACCTAGTGAAGGCATGATGCCTATTATGAGGTGATATCATCCAGTGATGTGATTGAAGGATTGATATCCCACAATTATGTGACCTGGTGGTATCCTTGTATGGTTGTATAACTTTGATGATGGCCTTGTGAATGGCAGTGCTATAAGTATCATGTGATGATGATGTGACAAGTTCACACCTTATATGTTTTATATCTTATGGACTTGTACTATTCTCTTATCTTGGTAGAGTTTATTATAAGTTTGTACATTATAACTTGATTTATGTTAAAAGACATACAATTGGCTAAATAATCAAGTGAAACCCTAATCATGTAGGTTCCTTGTGCCATAGATCCATTCCAGTGTTAGTTTTATTGTTGGATGGTGAAATGAGTCATTCCTACAGGAAACTCAGAGCGCATATTTTAAAATATGTATGTGTGGGGTGGGGGGCAAGTCGAGTATCTCCTTACGTCCACAATGACAGGTTGTGTGAGACATCCATGCATGAGTTGTTCTCCTTGTGATATGGATGTCCATGCATGAGCCAATCCTTCTTTTAAGAACGACCATGTGTGAGCCTGTTCTTTTAGCATCATGATATGTACCAAGGCGGGCTAGGTGTTTTTATATGGATGGTCATGTGTGAGCCAATCCTTGAGCTCGACTATATGTCACTATTTGTAGTTGAGTGATATGGAACCTCTGCGGTGTTTCTCTTGTACTGACCAAGAGGCGTTGCCCCATGAAGGATAATGATGTGACCCAACAGTTGAGACAGAGTCAACATGGCTCGTAGCGGAAAAAATTTAGCAGCAATGGAGGCTGAGGACGTAGATAGGCAACACAAGCCGATTCTTCTAAACAAGCCAGTAGAGGACAAGGATGACAACATGCAACGACACGATTTTATGCCATGAGTAAGCCATAAGGAGTGGTCAACCCATGAGTTGTGACAGGTCAGATGGAGTTATTTCATTCTGATTTGTCTTCTTCTTGCTTTATATTTGTCTTAGTTGACCCATGTGTGATGCACTCTTTTATCACTCGAGAGGTGATTAATAGTTGTTCCTTAACTATTAGTCGTAGATATGATAGTCTTTTTAGAAACCCCATTGGTTAGTTCCACTGAGTTGTGGGAGGTGTGTCCTTCCTATGTCCTTTCCTTTTCAGTGCACAACATTCAAGTGGACCTCATACCACTTGACATGCATCGATTCGATATGATCCTTGGAATGGACACTTTGAAGAAGTATCAGGTGGTCTTGGACTGTAGTTCCAAAGTGGCGATGTTTGTCGATGGTGGTGTGACGTGGATCTTCTAATAAGATAGGAAGATTCTCTAGACGTGTCTGGTGTTAGTGATAGTGGCATAGAAGATGATGAGGCAAGGTTGTGATGTGTTCTTAGCGTAGGTGGTGGATACCAAGGCAAGGAGTCCAAGTATCCATAAGGTACCAATTGTCTGTGAGTTCAAGGACGTGTTTTATGATGAGTTTCTAGGCATTCCTCCAGTTCGATAGATTGATTTTGAGATCACTCTAGTTCCAGGCACACAGTTGATAGCATAAACACAGTATAGGATGGCGCCAGCTGAGATGGTAGAGTTGAAGAAAAAATTGCAAGATATGCTTGAGTTATGCTTTATCAGGCCGAAAATGTCACATGGGGTGCTCCCATGTTGTTCACGAAGAATAAAGATGTAATACAGTTGTGTAGTATATTTTACTTAGGGTCAAATGTGAATAACATTAGATGAACCCTTTGCCTTATCTTTGTACCGATTTCTTGAATTATAATGTAGTAAGAGAAGTCAACTGTTATACATGTTCTTCATATTCCTTCTTAAAATATTAATTGTTCAACTACTCAATGGTAACTACCTAGTTTGTTTAATCTACATTATCTGTTGAATACATATCCTTTAGCTAAATCTTCTTAACATGTTAAGTATGTTATCTACCTACTTAGTTACATGTGCTTTTAAAATACGTCGTTGGAGAGTTATATTTTCTCTCTGGGACATTCAGTCTCACCCCGTGGGTTTCCACATCTTTTAGGTGGTCGAGCACGAAAGGGTAGAGATCGTGTTGTTGAGGCTGAGAAGCAAGAGGAGCAGTAGCTGAGTAAAGGCTGGATAAGCTGCTCATGTTTTATAGTAGAGTCCTATGTGTCGTCCATGTACTCTCATGTCCTTGGAGGAGTTTGTAGATGTTATATATCAAGACAAGGTTTTGTCTTCAAGCCCTTGTTGTATAGATATGCCATGTATGTATATGAACATGTTACCCCTTGTAATAGGTTTTGGCCAGTGATCCGGTGAAAAATGCTATGTAATAATCTTCTGGCATGTGTTATATATATACAAGTGGCTTTGGGGGACTCATATGTAATAAGTAACTTGCTTTTGTGCTTATGTGCAAATGGTTTTAATTTCTTGTGTTTTCTAGTAACATGATTGATTAGTTTTAGTTCCCATTTTGTTTTGAGTAATCTCATTCTGTGTTGTGTGGGGCATCACAGTTAAGGTCGGTATCATAGATTTAGGTTCGTTGAGTCTATAGGGACATCAGACTAGGGTTTGTATTTGTTCTAGTCCTCAAGTCTGTTTATGGTCACTTATTTTTATGCAGAAGAAGAAGAGAAGAGAAGATGGCTAGAGAACATGAAGAACATACTATTGAGAGTAGTGTTGCTGCACCTGGAGGTGGTGCGAGGAGGCATGAGAGGACTGATGGAGTGCTTGAGGTACCCCAACTTGACCCAGACATGATAGAAAATCATGCCTTTTAGTCTTTGTTTGGGCAGTTTATGATGATGATGACACACATGGCAGACATAATTCCCACACCAAAGTCAAGGGAATTGTTCCTGGTGCTGAATCTTTGAGATCTGAGAAGACCTTTGAGAGGTTGAGGCGTATTGGGGCTGTGGAGTATGTTGGTATGGAAAATCCCATAGATGATGATATTTGGTTGACGGAGTTGGATAAGGCCTTTAAGATCCTCAACATCCCTAAGGCAAACAAGGTGAAGCATGTTGTGTATCTTTTGAAGGGGAGTGCTAGAAATTGGCGGACCATTGAGGAGGAGAAAAGGCTGGGTTATGTGATCACTTGGTAGGAGTTCCAATGTGAGTTTATCAATTGATACTTTCCTCAAACCTATCTAGATGAGAAGATCATCCAGTTTGAGAGGATCTGATAGGGATCCATGTCAATCAACGAGTATGAGTCAAGCTTTATGGAGCTGCTGAGGTTCTATCATCATATGGATGCTACAGATCAATATAGGATCAGTCATTTTGAGAAGGACTTGAGCACAGAGTTGACTACACCAGTGTAAGCTTTGAAGAATTATGAGAGGTTTGCCAAATTTGTAGAGTCAATTAGGAGGATAGAAAGATCGATTGTTGAGAAATGTGAGAAGAGTGCCAAGAAGAGACTGACATAGTATCAGGTCAGTCTTATGGAGGCTTCAAGAATCCTAGGTTCTTCGCACCGCAGTCACAGTAGAGGTCAGGTGTGCAAACACAATGGTCACCAAGTAAGGGCAGAGGTTGTAGTTTTTCACTAGTAGGAGCCCACAATACATGGTCAATGTTAGTGACAGGGTCGTCTCGACCGTGGTATGTGAACAAGACTTGCTACAAGTATAGACAAACTAGGCATACACGACTGTATTGCCTCGTGAAAGATGATGAGGTGACTCAACAACTAAGATAGAGTCATAAGGGCTTATAGTGACATCCGTTTAGCATCGGTGGAGGCTGAGGACATGGACGAGCATCGCAAGCTGATTTTTTCGGACAAGCCAGTAGAGGACGGGGATGACAACAGGCAACAGATCAATTCTACACCATGAGTTATCTGGAAGGAGTGATCAACCCATGAGTTGTGATAGGTCAGATGGAGTTATTTCATTATGATTTGTCTTCTTCTAGCTTTATATCTATCTTGGTTGACCCCCGAGAGATGCACACTTTTATCACTCAAGAGGTGATTGATAGTTGTTTCTTGCCTGTTAGTCATAGATGTGATAGTCTTCTTTTAGAAACCCCATTGGTTGGTTCCGTCGAGCTGTGGGAGGTGTGTCCTTCCTCTGTCCTTTCTTTTTTAGGGCACAACATTCAAGTAGACCTCATATCACTTGACATGCATGGATTTGATGTGATCCTTGGAATGGATTCTTAAGAGAAGTATCATGTGATCTTGGACTATATTTCCAAAGTGGTGATGTTTGTCGATGTTGGTGTGACATAGATCTTCCAAGGAGATAGGAAGATTCTCTCAATGTGTCTGGTGTCAGCGATGGTGGCAGAGAAGATGATTAGTCAAGGTTGTGATGCATTCTTAGCGCATGTGGTGGATACCAAGGCAAGGGGTCCAAGTATCTAGGAGGTACCAGTTGTCATTGAGTTTGAGGACGTGTTTCCTGACGAGTTTCCAGGCGTTCCTCCAATTTGAGAAATTGGTTTTGTGATCAATCTGGTTCCAGGCACACAATTGATAGCATAGATATCGTATAGGATAATGCTAGCTGAGATGGAAGAGTTGAAGAAATAGTTGCAAGAGCTGCTTGAGAAAGGCTTTATCAGGCCGAGCATGTAGGAGGTGCTCCCATGTTGTTTGTGAAGAAGAAAGATGAATCCATTAGGCCATGCATCAATTATAGGCAGTTGAACAAGGTGATGAAAAAGAATAAGTATTCTTTGCCACAGATTGATGATCTATTTGACTAGTTGTGATGTGCTACAATCTTTCCTAAGATAGATATGAGATTGGGATATCACCAGTTGCGAATCAAGGTAGATGAAGTACAAAAGTCATCTTTTAGGACTTAGTATGGTCACTACAAGTTCATGGTTATGCTGTTTGGGCTAACCAATGCACCGACATCATTCATGACTTGATGAACAAGGTGTTTTGATCATATATGGACCAGTCTGTTGTGGTGTTTATAGATGATATCTTGATATACTTCATAGATAGTTGACAACATGAACAACATTTGTGTCAAGCATTGATCTTGCTGAGACAACATCAGTTTTATGCTAAGTTCAGCAAGTGCAAGTTTTGGCTGAAGGATGTGTCTTTTTTGGGACACTCCATATCTGCTGAGGGTGTTCGTATGGACCCCAAGAAGATTGAATCTGTGACAAAGTGGGAGTAGCCAAAGACGCTGACAAAGGTGCGCAATTTTTTGGGTCTACCAGGCTATTACATGAGGTTCATCAAGAACTTTAGTGTAGTGGAGTTACCCCTAACGAAGATGACAAGGAAAGATAAGCCTTTTGTCTAGGATGACAAGTGACAATGTGCTTTCCAGTTGTTGAAGGAGAAGTTGACTAGTGCGCCAGTGTTGGTTCTTCCAAAGCAAGGGAAAGGCTATATTGTCTTCTATGATGCATCAAGGAATGGTCAGGGTTGTGTGCTGATGCAGAATAAGAATTTGATCTATTTTGTGTAGCGATAGTTGAAGAAGCATGAGGAGAACTATACCACTCATGATCTAGATCTAGCTATAGTGGTTCATGCCTTGAAGATCAGGAGGCACTACCTTTATGGCGAGAAGTGTTGGATCTTCACATATCACAAGAACTTGAAGTACATCTTCTCATAGCAAGAGCTGAACATGCGACAGAGATGCCAGATGGACTTAATTAAAGATTATGACTGCACTATTGATTACCATCCAGGGAAGGAAAACATCATGGAAGACGTCGTGAGCAAGAAGTATTATTCGTCATCATCAAATGACAAGGCATAGTTATGTTCCTTGGTTTGCCATAAGAGAGACACATTGGTATCCTTGTGTCAGATGAATGTGAAGTTGGAGGTGTCTTTCTTAGCAGGAATGTTGACATAGTTACATGTGAAGCCTACTTTGAGGTAGTAAATTAAAGATGCATAATAGAGTGATCTTGTGATACAAGAGATACGAGCAGAGTTTGGCAGCAAGAAGCGTGATGGCTTCCACAAGGCAGAGGATGGGACAATATGTTACCACATCAGAGTTGTGGGTCCTGATTTTGATAATCTGAGGAAGATGGTTCTAGAAGAGGCTCACTCTTCAATGTATAGTATGCACCCAGGTAGCACCAAGATGTACCATAACCTTAAAGATTTGTATTGGTGGCCTGGCTTAAGGCGTGATGTAGTTGATTTCATGGCCAAGTGTGTAGTGTGTCAGCAAGTTAAAGCAGAGCATCAGAAGCCAGCAGTTACTTTAAAACTGTTGCTTGTACCACAGTGGAAATGGGATCATGTTACGATGCACTTTGTGGTTGGTCTTCCTAGGACAACCAAAGGTCATGACTCCATTTGGGTGATAGTTGACTGGTTGACAAAGACAACATACTTTTTGCCTGTAAAGATGACTTACACAGCTGAGAATCCTACACAGATATATGTTGATGAGATAGTGTGTTTGCATGGTATCCCAACTACCATAGTATCCGACAAAGGTCCTCAGTTAACCAAACTCTTTTGGGAGCGTTGCACACAACTTTAGGTATGCAGTTGAGGTTCAATAGTGTGTTTCCCCCACAAACAGACAGATAATCTGAGAGGAAGATACAGACTTTGGAGGACTTCTTGAGAGCTTGTGTCTTGCACTTTTTGAGCAGTTGGGATGTGTACCTCAGTCTCATAGAGTTTGCCTATAATAACAATTATTAGAGGAGCATTGATATGGCACCCTATGGGGCATTGTATGTGAGACGTTGTAGGTCTTTGTTGTGTTGGTATGAGACTGGTGAGTATCATCTTTTAGGTCTCGATCTTGTACAATAGACATAGATAAAATAAAGATGATACAACAACAATTGGAGGTAGCACAAGACAGGCAGAAATCATATGTTTATAATTGTCCCAAGCCCTTAGAGTTCCAAGTGGGAGATAGAGTGTATCTCAAGGTCTCTCCTTGGAAAGGAGTTTTGAGGTTTGGGAAGAAGGGTAACGTATGGGACCTTACCTTGTAGATGAACGGGTATGCAAGGTGGCTTACAAGTTGGAGTTTCCACCTGAGTTACACAGGTTAGATCTGGTGCTTCATGTATCCATGTTGAGGAAGTGTCATCCTGACACTGAGTTGGTTTTGCAGTCTGTATAGGGTTGAGCTTGATGATGATGTGTATTATGTGGAAGGTCACATGTTGATCCTGGATAGGAGGATCAATAAGTTGAAGAAGGATATCATTTTGGTCTCTAGATCTTTCAATTGGTATCAGAGCAGGTCTTAAGGAGCCCTAACAAGTCTTAAGAATGGGGGATAACTTGCTTAGAAACCTCAACCTTGAAGGAACTCATGTGACCCAACAACCACCCTTTACACTTATTGGAAAAGAGGAATGTAATTTTACTTTCAAGGAATCAACCTGGAGTTTTGGAGAATGGTATGTTTACCTTATACACTTCCTACCACTGAGTATGCAACATGGAATCCTGATACGGTAAATCAAGTTCAACTAAATGGAAAAGTAGTAAGCATATTATATTGTTCTACCTCTGTTGGCGAGTTTAATATGATATCTTCATGTGAAACAACTTATGAAATATGACATAAACTTTAAATTATACATGAAGGTACAACTCAATACTAAAATTAATATGCTTAAACAAAAGTTTGAACAATTTCTTATGCAACCTAATGAGTCTATTAGTGAAATGTATGCAAGGTTTTCTTCTATTGTTGATATATTTAGTGCCTTGGGTAAGTATACAAGTGAGGAATATAAAGTATCCAAGGTTCTTAGTTCCTTGCCTCCAAAGTACAAGCCAAAGGTGACAACCATTGAAGAATCCAATTATCTTACCACGTTGAGGGTGGAGTAACTCATTGACAATCTAGAGACACATGAGGTCACACTTGAAGAAGAAAGACTGGAGGCCAAACTTCAAAAGGAAAAAATAGACATTCTGTTAAAAGCTACAACCAAGGCTCAATGAAAAGTCATCACCCAAGAAAGTGATGAAACAATGAACCAGCTGATGAAGAATATGTTGTCATTGTAAATGGTAAGAAATATAGAAGGTATAAATCTAACAAAATTATAATGTTTCTTCCTCTTATTCCCTTGGGTGCTTTGAATGTGGCAAGAAGGGACATTTGAAAAATGAGTGTCCTAAAGTCAAGAAGGGAAATAAATCCTTTCTCAAGAAGAAAGAAAAGGCATATAAAGCAGCTTGGGATCTATCAAGCGATGATAGCAAGAGTGGAGAAGAAGAAGTAGAATGTCTCATGACTAAAGACAAGGTAAGTTGTTTCATTGTAAAAACCAATGAAGAAGAAAGTGAGGTAAGTCTTCTTGATTTATCTAAATAAGAGCTAGTCACTAGTTTTGAAGAACTACATGATAAATATGTTGATTGTAAAAGGAAATTGAAGAAGCTTACAAAACCCATGATGACTTGTATGCTAAAATTGAATGATCTTACCTTTGAAAATGAAAATCTTATGTCTAAAAAAGGTACCTTGAATCATCTATCAATGATTACAATATCAAGTTGCTTGCTCTAGAAACCAACAATAAGTTTCTTTCTCAAGAAAAAGTTGAATTGCTTGCTAAGTTAATTAATTTTCAAACTCAACCTATTCTAGGTACTCATTCAAACTATGATGTTGTTGTTAGAGAAAGAAATTCTTTGCTTTCAAGTTTAGATCAAGTAAAACTAGATATTGCAAAGAAAATTGATGAAATTACTAAGTTACAAAAACATGTTGATAGTCTAAAGAATAATAACATTCTTGATATAATCTTGGAAAAATCTTTTGGAAAAACTGTAAGAAGAGGTCTCAGATATATACCTAAAGAGAGATATTTCCAAAAGCCTCAAACAACAAAAACACAAAAACCGAAATCAAAGATCATGTATGTGCCTAAAGACAATTTAGCACATAACCAAAATGCTAAGAAGAGAAATGAAATTGATTCTATTTGCTGTAATTACTATCAACGTCTTAGACACTATTCATTTTCTTGTCCATATAAGAAAAAGAAAGATGGTGACTTGGTTTGGGTTCCAAAACCTTCAACTTAAGATTTTTGGACATATTAGTTGAGATTTGGCCTAAACTCTATTTTGAAATTCATGATGTCTATTCTCAACTAAATTAAATTTTAACTTGCATAATCTTGTAAGTTTTGATTGCCTATTTGTGTTATCCAAAAATAATAGCATAATTTATTTACATTAGAAATGTTGAATTTACTAAAAATGTATAGAACTTCATCTAGGTTGACCGAGATCTTTTATGATCGAAGAAAAGTTTGACTGAAGGTAGTTCTCTTAGAATTGTTTTCGCTGGTAAATTTATAGGACTTCATCCCATTCAACAAAGAATTCAACCAAGAAGTCTTCCAATCGAAGAAAAGTTCAACCGAAGGTAGTTATGTCAAAACTTTTTATTGAGACTAAAGTCATTAACTTGAAATTAACTTTGATGACTCAAATCTGTAATGAACTCTTCATATTAATTTTTTCTAAATATTTGAAATGATAGAATATTTATAATAATGATCCTAACCAAAAGGACCACTATATGTGGACCAAAACTTTCATACTTTGCAGGTTTGGATGGTCTATGTAAATTTCTCTAAAAAGCATATGATCGGAAACAAGAATATTTTCATACACTTGGAGAAAGGGTAAAATTATTGGTCACATTTGGAGAAAAGTTCAACGGTAAAACTATTGGCATAGGTGATGTTGGTACACATTTTTAAATTTTCTATTTGTGAAAAGAAATGCTATGACAATGGTTATGATTCATTGGAAAAAAATCAAAGTTGTTGATAAAGGAAAAATAATTGTAAACCTATTAACTCTATGGATACTATTTGCAAATAATGAATTTTTTTATGGTATAAAAAGATTGTTCATCGAATACAATTGCTTAGAATATAATCCTTACCTAAATTTTTGTGATAAATATGAAATTTGTGTATTCTAGGCAAGCAAAAGAAAGATCTCTTTTCAAAACTAAAACTTTAATCAGTAGAACTCATTCACATAAATTTATTTGGTACTATGTGAATTTTATCTTCAATAAAATATATTTTCTTCTCTTCAACAAAAGATCGTAGAGGCAAATTTGCTCTAAGTCACAAAAGGTCTTTATCCTAGAATATTCAACATCTAGAAAACCATCTAGAATTTATAAGTTTAAATCTAAGAGAGTTGAAGAATAAACGATGATTATGCACAACACGACTTAGTCATATCCTAAAAGAGTTGATTATTGGATAATTGGTATATGAGCTTACCAAGAATAATGCATAAGATTTAGACCTAAAGACAAAATTCTCATTGGTACTAAATGGGCATGATGAAATAAACTAAAGCTATGATATAATGAGAAGAAATGGACTTTGATATGACTAATGCATCTTTGGGTAGACTTGAGGTCGTTCATATGTTATTTAACTCTAGCCACTCATTAGGACATTAAATGCTTCAAATGAATGTAAAAGTTATTTTCTTAATAGAATCATAAAAAGAAGAAATCTATATTGCTTAACCCATGACTTGAAACAAGATTGAATATGCATACAAAAAGAAAGTTGATTGGTCTCTTATGCTAATATAGAAGAAAATGTTATATCTTGGATAATTCTAGATAAGTTGCATATTTTGCAGAACCACCTCTCAGCTGATAAGGAGTTCTACAGAGGGGCGCCCCGATCGAAGTCATGATCGACCAAAAATAAGCATGACAGAAATGCTTATTTGTAAATCAAACCATTCACTTGCACCCAACATTGGCATATTAAATCTATAATTTGCTGATCATGTTAAATACTTGGAATGAGAGAAATTTCTAAATCAAAATAGTTCAAGAAACAAGATTGCTTAAAGATCATAAAAATTGATCCATAGTCTTACTTGATCAATTGATTTTAAAGATGGTTATGATTTGTAATATTTAACATTTTTAGCTCACTTTTGTTATGATATTAAGGGGGAGCTCACAAATTCTTGGGTATAATGTGCATATCTTTTTGATCTTTCTCTTAATTGGATTCTCTACACCAATATTGGCTTAACTTCCCTTATATTTTTTCTAGAGACACTTTTATTCCACTATGAGCCTAAAGGATTCTCATAACATTTTAGGGCTTAACATCCCTTGTAAATGGTTGAGAAATTAATATTAGTTTCTAAATTTTGGTTAAATTTGACATTCTTTTTTTAAGTTAACAATTAAAGGGGAGTAATCAATTAAGGGGGAGTCTTATTGGTTTACACATATAATTATATTTTTGAAATGACAAAGGGGGAGAAAAAAACAGAGTAAAATATTCTAAATATTTTCATGAGTTTCATGATCTCTTGGCTTGACATTAATTGGTGCTAAATTGCCATAAGAGATGGATATCATGTTCCATATCTCTTTAGACATTTTAGCATACATTTTATGAGATCCAAGGAATCTCAAATATGTCATAGATATGAAACTCATTTCATTTCAAATATTTTTCTGTACTTAGGAATGTTTGTATTGGATAAATTGGACATTATCATACCCTTTGTTTTGATGATGACAAACATTCCATTTTTTTTGGATCTCACGTGCTACTTGAGTATTTCATGGTTCACGATGATGATAAGATCATACAAAGTGGATAATTGAAGATTCAGGCACTTAAATGTTTAATATTTTCATGATTTCACTCAATGTATTCTTAATGTAAATTTGTGCAAGTATATAATGTAAAAGTACTTAGATATCATGTAAATCAAGCATTAGATTTTCCCTATCCACCCAAAACCCTATCTTACACTCACATAAGACTTTAGGATTGATAGGTTTCATATGAGTCATCGATAGGACCTCAATACATTGCTATAAAATGTCTTTCTCGGTCAACAAAATTTTCAACCAAAAATACCTCAGTCGAAGACTCAGACAACCAAAAAATAACTTCAAATCTTTAGTTCTAAGTCAATTTCAGTCAACAATATTGTCGATCGATATATAGCCATTGTAATAGGTTTAAATAAGAGAGAGACATACATATAGCCGTTAGAGCTAGCTAAACCAACACAGTCATCCGATCGACAAGTTTGTGGACTGAGAGTCAAACTTGTTGACAATATTGTCAACCGAGAGAAGTTCTAGAAGCTTTGCTTTTAATGAATATTTTAGCCGTTGCAACCCAACTACTTTCTACCTAATAGCTAGTTAAGCACTAAGAACACTCTAGACACTCCCTACAACATCCCTAATCACTTGTAAACCATTCCTACAAACAGGAGAGGTCTTAGGACATCCAAATCATCACTTGCATACACAACACACAAGTTACACTTGAGCATCCATTCTAGAGAGAAACAAAGCTAAGAATCACTTTCAATCTTCTTCCTTGTGCTCTAAAGTTGTGTCCTATAGCTACAATCTCCTAGCCACCACATAGCCATGTCCATCTTAAGTGGATAGGAGATCTATACACTTGATATAGGATTAACGTGTTGTAATTCATTGGTTAAGTATTTCTTTTTTCCAATCTGTTTCCTTTGTATTGTATTTTGTTCTCCTTAACTACTCCTAGGGTTGGAGGCTGTTGAAGAAAGTGATTGTATCTACTTCAAGATGAAGGAAGCTTCTCTAAGTGCTTGAGGTTACTTCAAGAAGGCTACTTCAAAGGAGGTTGCAGATACTTCTAGGTGAAGGATATCTCAAGGTGGTGGAGCTACTTCTAGGTGGTGAAGGCTTCTCCAGGTGCTTGAGGTTACTTCAAGAGGGTTGCTTCAAAGGAGGTTGGAGATACTTCTAGGTGAAGGCTATCTCAAGGTGGTGGATCTACTTCAAGGTGGTGAAGGCTGCTTGACGCAGCCCTATTTTAGGGCTCCATCCTGTACCATTTTTGTACTTAAGTTGCATCTAAACATGTTAGAATTACATGTTATTATCCCCAATTTGGTTATCATTGCAAATATGCTTATGGATGTTCTTTGTGCTGTTTTTCAGGTACTTGGACCATGCTTAGATGGAAGAGAGAGAAAGGGAGTTCTAGGGTTCCCCCACTCAAGGAGGGGCCCAAAAGAAGGCCCTAAAGTCTCCCTCAACCTACCTCCAGTGGCCAAGAATCATCCCCGAGCAAAGACATCCAAAAATGACAAAGTTAGAAGAGAAATCAAGAAGTCAAGCCTCACCACGGCCGTGGCCACAATGCCATGGTTGTGGCTTTATTGCCAAGTTCCAACAGGTTGCAACAGGGAATTCCATAGATCGCCCACGACCGTGGCCTGTGAAGACAACACGACCGTGGCCATCAGCACAGTCGTGGTCAGGAGAAGAGAACACGGCCGTGGCACCCTGCCACGGTCGTGGGAATTAAATTGCAAGAAGTCAGTCGCCAACAGGGAATTTGCCTCCCAGCCACGACTGTGGCCAAGTCGCCATGACCGTGGCCGATGCTGATCAAGACGCCCGTGGCCCCTCCCCACGGTCAGCTCCAACTCCTCCAAAACGGCCGTGTTACCCAACACGGCCGTGGTGCATGCTACCCACCACGACCGTGGCACTTCGCCACGGCCGTGACCACCACCAGCTCACCACTTCCTTCACACCACGACCGTTTTCACCCCCCCACAGTTGTCCCCCACTACCCTCACCACGGCCGTGGCACACCCACCACAACCGTAGTGATCACCTACCCTATACAATTTTCCACTATTTTTCCTATTTTACCCCCACTTAGCCCTAGCTCCTATATAAGCACTAGTTGCTTCTAGGGCTCGAGAGAGAGCACCCCCTGGCCGCAACCTAGCTGCTCCCTTGCCTCCATTACTCCCATCCACCTACTTCATTGCATTTAATCCCATTTCCACCCACTTTCCACTCATTTCCACCATAGAAACCTAGTTTCTCTAGGTTTCTACCCATACATTCCACCATTTCCATGCTTTTGGGCACCATTGGAGGAGGAGGATCGTGGCTGGCAGCAAGGAGGTGAAGAAGTCAAGCTTCATCAAGCATCCATGGCATTTCCCACTCTCTTTCCCTTCTCCTTTGTTTCTATTTTGATCATGTATAGCTAAGCCCCCTTGGGTGGGCTGTTTGGGACAAAAATGTGACTTTGATACCATGTTGGGGGAATATAATTTTTAATGAATATATTTCACTTCTATGATGATTTCCTTTGCTTGTATCTCATTTCCCATTACTTGTGCATGTGATTGTTGTTTAATTACATTAATTGCTTGCCTTGTGGTGCTTGAAGACATTTGGCTCTAGGGTGTTGGTTTCTATGTAGCTATCATAGGATTGGCTCCTAGGTCCCTAATTCAGATCCCTAGCTAGCCCCCTATCTTCCTACATAATCACCTTCTTCCTACATGCAAATGTGAGTTCTAAGTGACTAGTATAAGTGTGATTAGTGCAATTGCCTAGGATTTCCTAAAGGCTGAGGTGGCTAGTGGCATGAGGTCAAATATCCTCATCTCTACTCCCATCCTCACCCTTGGTCCTCAATTGACTAATACCACTTATCCTAGAGACCTAGACTTGGTAAGTCCTATGAGAATTACACCTAGCCCTAGTTCTCCAACTAGTAGCATAGGGTACATTCTCATAGCACCCACCTTGTTGTTTGGTTTGGTAATCTAGAATGAAATATGCTAATTGCTTATTATGGTGACATCCCACAATTAATGTCAAGGTCACATTCCCAAACAGCCCACCTCCTTCATCTAATTGCTTAAAACCTCAATTGCTATGTTTGCTTGTTAATGCTAGTGTAGTTCGCTTGCTTTAGTTAACTTATTTAATTGCCTAGTTTTGTTAGCTAAGTGTTAATTTAGGTCTTTGATCTTGATTAGTGGTTAACTTAGGCTCTCAATTTCTAGTTGCTTTCTTAGTCTAGTATAGTTTGTTCTTGCTCGTGTTTAGATAGATTGTTAACTTAGATTACTAATTTAGTCTTTTGATAACTTAGTTTCATATTGCTTTTCATACTTTCTCTCTTAGCTTAATCAACAACCAGCCAACCTTAAAACCCTAAAAACCTTACTCTCTGCAATAGGAACGTAGCTCACGCCATCTAACTCTAGCGCCCCCTCTATCTCCGTGGTTCGACCCCGCATCTTGCCCTTGATCTATACTACAACAGTACCCCGTACTCTTGCGGGCGAATTGTTTTAGTTTTAGTGATAGACTTGATCTGGGACCATACAAATTTTGAAAGCAAGGATCCCATCACTCCCGTGCGCTCCCGCTAGAGGCTTACAACACCGGCCAACTGCTCTAAGGGCTTGAGGTTACTTCAAGAAGGCTGAGGTGAAGGCTACTCTGAGGTGTTCAATAGTGATTGTATTTTGTTGTAACATCCTTGCAAGGCAAACAAAATAATTCACTTTCAAAATCCCAATTAGAGATCATTGGGTAGTGGACTGACAACCTTTAATTCAAAGGTTGGAACCACTCTAAATCAAAGTGTCTTCCTTGTTTCCTCCTCCTTCTTCACTTTACATTTTTAATTAATTTTTAAAGTACCAAAATCTCTATTCACCCCCCTCTAGATCTTATAGTGGTGATGCTAGGGTTTCTAGGGTTTTCTTGGTGTCGACCATGTTGAGCTAGGTTGAGTGTTGTGACCTTTGTTTCGACCTTGATGGTGTACCTTGTGAGTGTCTCGATATAAACACCTTCCTTGAGTGGTTTTGTTTTGACCATGATGGTCTTGGAGTGGTTTGGTCGAGATGGTTTGCTCTTGTGTGATGTGTTTTGACCTTGTGTGTTTGGTGAGCTTTTTTTTGACCTAGACATGGTGCCTTTATGTGTTTTGACCAAAACCAATGTGTTGGTGACCTAAAGTGGTCGATACCCAACATTAGTTGTATCACCATGTTGTGTGTGCATCCCTTAAGTGGTTTCATGTGTGTTTCTTGGGTGGAAAAGTGTCCCTTTGGTGCTCTCTTATGTTGACACCTCATCGCTACCTAACTTCCCTCCTTTGAGTATATAACCCTTTTCTCCTTCATGCAAGTGATCTTTTCAACCCTCATTCTTCTCCCTTCTCTTATGTTCGTCCTTGGAGCTTTGGGGAGCAAGAAGGGCTGATCTTGGTGCTTCAGTGGCTGATCCACCTTGCATGTGGTGCTTTGGAGCTTGATCACCTTCCTTGTGGTGATTCTTGGTGGTTTCTCTTCTTGGTAAGTGGTTCTACCTTCTTGATCAAAATTTTACTTTAGAACCCTACCTTCTTTGTTCTCCTTTATCGACCATTAAGACCATGTTTTGACATGGTGTCTTCCTTGAAGATCTTCTCCTCACAAAGGGGTCATAGACTATGTTTGACATGATGACACCCGAGTGAGAGGGAGCTCTCTTCTTTTCTTATTTATTCTTGATTTGGTCTAGGATTTAACATCCTCTTTCTTGATCATATTTTGACCATGGTGTTCTTCTCTTTTGAGGTGATCTTGTGGCCGAAGTGCTGACCTTGGTTGTAGCTTCATCTTCTTCTTTGGATCCTTTGATCTTGGAGCTTGGTTCTCTCCTTAAGGAGGGTTATATAACTCTCTACCTTCCTCTATTACTTGCACCATAATATTTCTTGCATGCTACTATTTTGATCCCTAAACTTGATGCTGATATGCTAGATGAGGCTATCATGATATAAGGTTTAAACCTTTGTAGTATTCTCATGTAGATTACTCTCTTACTTAAACCCTAAGTTCTTGTACCTGACTTATTATGTGATGGTTGAGATGATTTTGTTACATGAAACTTGATTCTTAGTTTTATCACCATGTTTTGGTTTGGCCTTTGTGTTTTATTGAAGTTTTTGAGTTAGTTTTCTTGAGGTTGAAGATTGGTTTTCTTCCACATATTTGGTATATGGAAGGTTATTGTTGAAGATCAAGTTTCAAGGTTTTGGTGCTTCTTTTACATGGAGTTTTCCATCTTGTTGATGATGGTTTTTCCTTGATAATGGTCTTCTGTTTTGTTTGTGGTATTATTCTATTTTGATCATGGTTCATCCCTATTTTGAAGTTGGTTATTTGCCTTTGTGGTAGCATGACCTTGGTGGTCACTACCCCTTGATTTTTTTCTTGGTCAATACCCTTTGTTTATGGGTGATGGTGGAGATGCTTTGCTTAGTTTTAGTCATAACATTTGACCTTGTGTCACTACCACCACCCTAACCCTAATAGGTTGAGGGTCATAACACTTGAGGTTCGAGAAACATGCTTTGGTGTCACGGTCGGAACCTAACCCTAGGGTGGTCGAGACACTTGTTCTATGGATGGTCGAGACATGTGTTTTTGTCATGGTCAAAACACCAGGATTGTTGGTGGTCGAGACACCATGTTTGTCATGGTTGATACACTTGGTTTTGTTACGACTGTGACACATGATTTTGTGGATGGTCGATACACACATTTTCTATTGGTCATGACTCCTATTTTGTCCAAGGTCGAGACACATGTTTAATGCATGGTCAAGACACTTGTTTTGAGTGTGGTCATGATACATGTTAGAGGAGTGGTGGGGGGGGGGGAGGGGGGGAGTCGAGTATCTCCTTGCATCCACAATGACAAGTTCTGTGAGATGACCATGCATGAGTTGTTCTCCTTGTGATATGGATAGCCATGTGTGAGCTAATCCTTCTTTTAAGAAAGACCATGCGTGAGCCTGTTCTTCTAGCACCGTGACCTGTGCCAAGGTGGGCTAAGTGTTTTTATATGGATGGCCATGTGTGAGACAAACCTTCAACTTGACTATATGTCACTATTTATAGTTGACAGATATGTCTCTGTGGTGTTTCTCTTATACTGACCAAGAGGTGTTGGAGAGGTCATGGATTCCAGCTCTTCCATTAACCTTGTATGGCATCGATTTTGACTTAGCAGTGTTGGTTGGATTTGAGTGGTACAACTTAAATACTCAGGGCAATAATAAAAGTCATAATACAACCGTGTAGTATATTTTGCTTAGGGTCAAATGTGAATAATATTAGCTGAACCCTTTTACTTATCTTTGTACTGATTTCTTGAATTATAATGCAGTAAGAGAAGTCAACTGTTCTACATGTTCTACTGCTAAGTAGTAACTACCTAGTTTGTTTAATCTGCATTATCCACTGAATACATATTGTTTAGTTGAATCTGCTTAACCTGTTAAGTATGTTATCTACCTAGTTAGTTATTGATGCTTTTAATAGACATTGGAGGAGAATTATATCTCTCACTGGGACATTTGGTCTCACCCTATGGGTTTCTACATCTTTTAGGTGGCCGAGCACAAAGCTGTAGAGATTGTGTTGTTGAGGCTGAGCAATAAGAGGAGCAGTAACTGAGTAAAGGTTGGATAAGATGGTTGTGTTTTATAGTAGAGTCCTATGTGTCGTCCATGTACTCTTAGGTCCTTGGGGGAGTTTTGTAGATGTTGTATATCGACATGACATTTTGGCTTCATGCCCTTGTTGTATAGATATGGCATGTATGTATAACATGTTACCCCTAGTAACATGTTATGGCCAGTGAACCAGTGAATAGTGCTATGTAATAATCTTTTGGAAGGTGTTATATATATACATGTGGCTTTGGTGGACTCATATGTAATAAGTTACATGCTTTCATTCTTATGTGCAATCAGTTTTAATTTCTTGTGTTTTCTGGTAACCTGATTGATTAGTTTTAATTCTGCATGTTGTTTTTAGTAATGTCACTTTGTGTGGAGTGGCGCATGATACTGAGCCTTACATTATCCCTATGAAGGGAATGATCGAGCCTCACATTAGCCCTATAAAGGTAAAATCTCATGAGAAAGTCATTATAATTGAAGAACACACTTTTCCCTGGTAAGATTGGTGTCCATTTTGAGATTCTTAATGGCATAATAAGCTTTTTGTTCCAATTCTAGAGGAAGATGGCAAGATTTTCCATATATAAGGGTGGTACCAATTGGGTTTTTATAGGTAGTTTGATATGCCCAGAGGGTTCCATTGAGTTTTGAAGACAAATATCTTTTAGATTTTCCCACTATATTTTCAAGTATCTTCTTGATTTGTATGTTAGAAACTTCCACTTGTCCAACAGTTTGAGGGCGATAGGAGGTGGAGATCTTATGTTTTCCCCATATCTTTTCATAATTGTCTCAAATTATTTTTCATTAAAATGCAAGCCACTGTCACTTGTGACTGTTCTAGGAACTCTGAACCTTGGGATTTTTTAAAAAAGACACATTACTATATTAGAGTCGTAGGCTGGTAAAAGTCACAACTTCTACCCACTTGGATACATAGTCGACCACAACCAATATGTATTGATTCCCAAAAGAGTAAGGAAAATGCCCCATGAAGTGTATTCCACAAACGTCAAAGATTTTGACATCAATCTAATCGTTGAGGGACACTTCATTTCTTGTGTTGATGTTACTTATTCTCCTACAAGTATCTCATTGCTGAACATAGGTGTGGAAATCTTTAAAGATGGTTGTTTAGTAAAATCCTACATTCAAAATTTTCATAGAAGACTTTTCGACACCTAAATGCCCTCCATAAGGCACAACATGGCATTTCTTGATGATAGAGTGAGTTTCAACATTTGAGACACATTGTATATAAACATTGGTTGCAAACCTCTTAAACAAGAGTGGGTCATCCCAATTATAGTTCTTCAGATATGTAAAGATCTTCCTTTTTGGGTTATATGTCATATCGACTGGCAACTGTTGGCAGGCAAGATAGTTGCAAAAATATGCATACCATGGTTGGATGGCTCCATGGTGTGAATAGATAGAAGTGACTCGTATTGATAGGACTCATTTATCGGTAGTGGATTGTTTTTTTCCACATGTATGCAGGAAAGGTGCTCTGTGACCACAATCTTGGATCCCTTCTTGTCAATAGTTTCATGGTCAAACTCTTGTAATGGGAGAGTCCATGATAGAAGGTGAGGTTCAGTATCCCTTTTCTTTATTAAGTATTTAGTTTCTCCATGGTCGGTATAGACAATTAGCTTTCCTCCCAATAAATATGATCGAATTTATCTAATGCATAACTAATTGCTAGAATTTCCTTTTCTATGGTAGTGTAGCTTATTTGCACCTCATCAAGAGTCTTATTGGTGTAATAAATTTGATGATGTTTCTTATCCTTCTTTTGCCTTAGGACTTCCCAAACAACATAGTCACTAGCATCATAGATAAGATCGAAAGGAAGGCCCCAATCTATAGCTTTCATAAATGGTGCGGAGGTCAGGGCATCTTTGACAGTATAAGAGGATTTAATACATTCTTCATTGAAGACAAAAGCAGTGTCTTTTTATGAGAAATTTAGACATGGGTTTTGAAATTTTAGAGAAGTCTTTAATAAAATGATGATAATACCAAGAATGTCCTAGGAATCTTCATATGAAGGAGACAGAAGAAGGTGGTGGTAGCTTGGAGATAGCTTCAATTTTGCTTTTGTTGACTTCAATATCGACTTTGCAAACCTTGTGCCCGAGTACAATACCTTGTCAAACCATGAAATAAAATTTCTCTAGTTGAAAACGAGTTGTCTTTCTTCACACCTTTGAATTATAAGAGAAAGATTTTGTAGAAAGTCATCAAAATTTTTAGATAGTCATCAAAAAATGACCCATAGATGGAGAAACCATCCATAAATACTTCCATGATCTCTTCAATGAAATTGGAAAATATAGTTTACTTACACCTTTGAAAGGTGGAAGGGGCATTGCAGAGGCCGAATGGCATGTGCATAGGTTTCATAAAGACAAGTAAAAGTGGTATTTTATTGGTCATGTGGATGGATAGGCACTTGGTAGAAACCAGAGTAACTGCCTAAGTAGTAAAAGTGAGAATAATGTGCAAGGAATTCCATGAATGGAAGGGGGTGATGATCCTTTCTTGTTGCGTTGTTCAACAATCTACAACCTATGAACATTTGCCAACCAATTACTATGCAAGTGGCTAATTCCTTGCTGTCACCCCCCTTGACAATAGGCATTCCTCATTACTTTGGTACTACATGTACTAGTTTTATGAAATTACTATCACTAATGACGTAAATGATTTTGTCATTGTAGAGTTTAATAACTACCTTATGTACAACTTCACACATCTTGTCGTTTAGATTTCTATGGTTTTAGATACATGGTCTAGAAGTGTCTACTAAGTTGATTCAATGCACATAGACAGTGGGACTAAGTCCTTTGATGTCATCTATACAATAGCCAAGAGCCTTTTGTCTAAGTTTGAGTTAAACCAATAATTATACTTGTTGATCAGATGATAGTTGATAATTTATAATCATATAGTTTCTTTGCTCATGATCTAAAAATTCATACTTCAAACCTTCTGTGAGATATTTCAATTTTGATATAGGCTTTGCTGCATAATTGTTCTTGACTCTCTTTAAAGAGAGACAAACTTAACAATCAATCAAACCTTTTCGATGTGCTTCCTATGCTTTTTGGTTTCTAAGTAAGCGAAGATATTTTCTACTTCAGGATCCATAATCTCAAAAGCACGTCTAGTAAGTAGTCGCATCAATGGATCCACAATAACATTATGTTCTTGAATTTTGGCACACAACTGATTGTAACAGTCAATGCCATAACTTGTCTTCATTGGAGAAGGTCCTTTCATGTGATCTAACACATTGAAGTCAATGTGCTCCTTGCCAACTCAAATAGTAATTAGCCCATCTGCAACATCAATCATAGCATAAGTAGTAAGAGAAAATGTCATCTAAAAATCATTGGGCACATAAGATCTTTAACAACGTTAATGATGACTATGTCACAAGGGATAAAGAAATTTCTGATTCGGATAGGGACATCTTCAACTACACCAACTGACTCAGTGTAAGAATTATCAGCTAATTGGATTCTCATATTCAATTTGACAATGTTTGTCAAACCCAATCAGAGTGTTGGAGTATGTGGCATGAGGCTTATTCTAGCCATCAAAACAGTCAATCCATATGTTGTTGAAGTGTCTCCTATAAGAAATGATATGGTAAAAGCCCTATGGTTCTTCAGTTTAGTTGGCATAGTTGACTGGCAAAATGTTGTTGCCATCTTGGCTAATCGCATGGTTTCTACATCACCACTTTTTCTCTTCTCAGTGATAAGAATTTTTAGAAACTTGGCACATGTTGGCATTTCACCAATAATATCCAGAAGTCAGATGTCCAAGTGTATCCTTTTTATGATGTCCAGAAATCTAGTATACCTTTTTCCCATTTGGGACTTAATGAAAAGACGTAGAAAAGGGGCTCCATACGGGATTTTGAAAGACTTGATGGATGGAATGGGTTTAGTTGTTCCCAATGATTTCTTAGTTGTTGGAATGTCTCCTCCTAGATTTATCGAATCATCATTTAATTCAACTATGGGTAAGACAATGGGTGGTATATATGAAGTGGTTCCACACCAGAGTGTCACCATCCTTGAACTTTCACTCTTTGAGTTTTGTTCAGTGCTGGAGAGAAACTGTTCAATTACACTCTTGATGGATGCAACTATGGAGGCTACTTGTTGAGCAATCATCCCGTTGTGCTAATGCAAGTCACTAATTTGAGTGTTCATATTCCCCAAATATACTTGCATGTTGGACATAAGGTTACTATTTCTCATCCATACATTCCCCCAATCATTTATTTAGGGAATTTATCTAGTTTATGAAATTCTACTACTGTTGGAACAAGCTTCCCATGGGTGGTATGCTGAAATTGCCTTATTGTTGTAGTAATTTATTTTGTGGAAACTCCAGAGGATTTTCTCTTCCTATGGCTTGTCCTCCGTTCATTGATTGAGACAGTTGATTCAGTTGGAAAGAATTTTGTGTTGTAGAGGCATTTCCATATGAAAAATAGCATTTCCATATGAAAAGCATGAGTAATTAGGGCTTTTGTATCTTACATAAGATACATTCTCCATGGGAAGAATTTGTTGATCTTATTATTTTGGGTATAGATGCAGTTGTCGATGCCATGACCTATTTCTCTACAAGTAACACATTTCACAACCGCCTCACTATGATATCTAGTTTTTTCCTCCTTCAAGTTTTGCATATATGTTGTCATTATGTCTAGAATGCTATTCAAACTTTCAAGTAGTTTTTATTCTAATGAGCCATTGAAAGGTGGTGAGGTGGCATTAATGGATGATGCGCTTCTAGTAGAACCTCTGTCATAGTCATATAATGAATCCATATTATTTATGATTTCCCTAGATCACTTAATGTCATGATTCATGAAATCACTCCTTGTTGTTGTGATAGGGGATTTTCTTTATGTTGAGATGAGTCCTTCAGAGAAAGTGTTTATAAGATAACTCTCTTTAAGTTTTTATGTAGATAATATCATAGGTATTCTTGGTATCACTGCCAAGCTTCATACAAAATTTCAATAGGCTTTTGTTTAAAACCGGTGATCTTATGCTTGCATCAAAACGTCTTTTCAGTTGGAAGGAATTTGTTAACGAAAGATTTAGATAGTTGTGTCTAGGTGGTAACTCCCTTTAGAGATAGATACCAAGCTATAGTTTTGTCTCTTAGGGAAAAATGGAACCCTTCAGGTAAATGACGTATTGAGGAATCCTATTTACCTGAAGGGCATCACAAATATTTTTTGAAGGCATCAACATGATGGTGCATGTTTTCTTCAATAGAATTTCCTCCAAAAGTTTCATGTTGATTAATATTGAGGAAGGTATGTTTTAGGTCAAAATTGTCTAGGGGAATGCAAGGTATAAATACAGGTTGTATGTCATCATTTGCATGGGTTATGTCCAACAAGCGGATGGAAGGACTATTTTCAGGAGCTTGTCCTATAGTCGGTTGAGTAGCCATTAGATCATAAAAATGTGCTCTACTTGTGGGGATTGACTAAAAATCTCCAGTGTTGGAAGAATAAATTGGATACCTAAAAATAAATTGAACGAATCAAAGTCTAGGACTAGAAATGTAAATGATGTCGTAGGTAGACGTAAATTTAAAAGGGTGTAGTTAAGTCTATTCCTAGAATTAAGGACACAAACTAATTCTAAGTAGACCCCAAGTTTTTAGTGGTTATCCGTTGACTTATCCCCAGCCATGAAACCAAAAGTTGATTGCTATTTTTTGTGGGTCATAAGTGTAAACATTTTTTCCCAGTCAAAGGTATCAAACTCTAATTTATACTTGACTTCAAGAGACATTCACCATTCAATACATAGTCTATTTTAGTAATACGGGGCCGAACACATAGATAAAGAGAACAACATACTAAGAACAAAAAGTCTTGGCTTATTTTAGGCAAATCAAAGGGATAAAGTTGGTATTCTAGTTAAGGAACAAATTAATAATAATCAAGCAGTAACTATAAGCTATCAAAGACCAAAAGAGAAACTAAGATAATTGTGAATATGATAAAGGGAAACTTGGATTGGGTTTCACCAATTAGACCAACCTCAACCATGCAAAACCTTCTCTTCCAATTTATATATATTTGACATGTTTTGCAAATAGTCACAAAAGATATTTACTCCTTCCTTCTTTCCAGATCTAAGTATATTTAATCCAAAGGTATCTCTCTCTCAAGATGATAACCAAAAATATTAAGAACAATTGTATGCATTTTGTTATAGTAGCATCCTCACTCTCATGCCTCGTTACTTATACATACTCTAGATCTTACTGAAATCATTCTATAGAATAAATGTGGATCAATCATCACAAGAAGGTAGCTAATCAAACTAGCAACACATTAAAATAAGAGTATAGAAAAATAACTATAAGAACATATGTATCAAATAGAATAAGGAAAGTTTAAATGGTTGGGAGGGTCTGACAGCTACTCCCAACCCAAGTTATGGAGTTTAGAAACTCAGGACACAAAGATGAAATATATGACAACTTGAACATGTCATGCTACAGAAAAGAGAGGGAAGAAGTCAATACAAGGGTAGAGATCGAATGATCGATGTATCCACATTTCAATTGAACCTGGCAAGGAGATCAATGACAAAGTTTGATGACCTCCGTTCTTTCATATGATCAAGAGTGAAGCAAGAAAATCTATTGATCTATTGATAGAAGTAGTTGAATGCAAAGTCTAGAGGTAAATGATCTCACTAGGTCGATGATACTATCCAGATCGATGGTCTCTAGACTTTGGATTTGAACTTGGCAGAAGCCTTTTGGCTCGTTGACTCCAAAATCCAAGATGCATTGAAGTGGTGCATTTGGGACCTATTTATAGGGTTTTACTTGTGTTTTGTCGGTCTCTGATTGGTCCATGTGGCATAAACTCTTGGTCTTCCTACTATCAACATGGGAGGTTGATGAGTCTTTGTTTGGTTGATGACACTTGATCGATCTTGAGGATTCTCAATCTCTTGGAAGACTAACATGTTGTTTTTTGACAAAATATCTACCTGAATGTTGGCATATAGTATTTCTACTATCAGTTTGATGGCTAAAAGCTTGATGAAACTTTGTCGATCTATGATATCCTATATTTGTGTTGACATGAGATCCATCATCTTTTTTATCAATGTCTATAAGCTTAATGTATGGGTCCATCCGTCTCTGAATGAAGGTTCAAGTGTTGACCTAATAGGTTGATGAGCTATGGAAATCCATTGAGGTTGGTAGTTGTATCATGAATTATGATTAGTCTTGGAACTCGATGGAAATGCTACCAATCTTCATGAGTTTTAATCAAAGTTATGCAATTTTTCAATAAAACTTGGCCAAAATGAAGAATTTGGTAATTTAAGTATAAAATGAATGAATTTGAGATCTATAAGCATTTAGTGAGATGATTCTATTTATGAAAAAGTCACAAAATATGCATGAAACTGATGTTATTAGTGATGCCAAGCTCTTTACTGAATTGGAGGTAGCATCCATGAAATCTCCAAATGGGTGTGAGGGGGCTTCCATATCCCATCTTTAACATCATCGACCTTAAGAATCTACAATTGACATATGGAAAAGTTAGAGAGATAGACTAGGAGGATGAAACCAATAAGGAATCCAATGAGGATAACCACTGCGAGACTGAGGATGTGCAGACATACCATCATGTTATCAGAGGAGGCCACAATCCTATGACGCCTAATCTTCTACCCTGAGTCCGTCACAAGGCTAACCCATATTCATTTGAGGGCATGTATAACATACACAATACTATTTATATAGGTTAACATCAACAACAAGAGGTGATGTCTCTACTCACCTCCCAACAATATAGTATCTTTTCCAACCTATAGTAGATCTTCACACATCAACAAGCTATCGACAATGAGCCTCCTCTCTTGAGTAATCAACAAAATGTCCATCAATGCCTTTAATACATGGAGTAGACTCAACAACCTCTGTACGATCACTACTAGATCTATTATTGCTTCCATGAATACCCATAAACACCACTATGCAATCTAAACCACCCCATTTTGTCGGAACATTCTACTCACAAGATCTCAACATGTCGGTGAGACCATTCTATCTCCTGGAGCCTAAAATATATGGTACACCCATTCCGTCTCTGAGTTTGTTTTCTGTAGTGAGGAAATTGCCAAATTCAAGATTAGGGAGTGTGGAATGTGATTTATCCTACAACCTTTTATCTTGCATCTATAAATCTTATTTTTCTTATTTTTATTTCATCTTAGCTAGTTTTGCTTTTCGTTCTTGGAAATTTTCACTTTCTTGCATGTATCCACTTCTATCTAGTGTAAAATGTAGATTTTAGAAAAATTCTCATAATGAATTAGTTGAAGTTTTTCTCTTTGTGTAGTCTTATCTTTCTAAATTTGATGTTTCTTGTTTAAGAGTACTCTACATGAGGAATTGAGGGAATTAGTCAATTTAGAGACACAAGTGGCGAGCTTAACATCTAACTCTACCCTTGAATTTTTGATTGAAGATGATGTTTGAGTTTAGTATAACCAAGAATTAGCATTACCTTTTTATTAATTCAAAAGTATAATTTTTTTATCAGCTTGACATATGAGTAAATAGAAGAGAGACATATCTTGGTTAGGAAAAGCATGTAGTTCTTAGTCACTTGATATCATCCACCTTCATCTCACTTCATCACCACCATGGACTTCATACTTAATTTGAGTAATTTTTGTTTCTCCTTATTTTCATTTCATCATGATAGGTAGCATATAGTTTAGTCTTGCATAAAAAATAGAAGATTATGTTTGCATTAGTTTACACACCAACCTCCATGTAGTTGCATTCTTCATTTCATCATTTCATTCAGTTGAGCACAATATATAATTTTCACATCTTTTTTCTGATACATAAAGGAAAAATTGAAAATATCCTCACTCTTCCTCCAAGAATATAAGAATTCTCTAGCCTATACATAAATCATGTATGGCTAATTTTCCTTCAAAATGCAAAAGAAAAGAAAGAAAAAGGAGAACAGAGGAAAAATGATGAAGGAATAAATCATATCTCTCTTGTATGAGGATTAGGATAATGTAATTCTATGTTTAAGTCACCTTCCACCGTTGCTCACATTAGGATGAGGCATCCTCAACATTCATCATTCCACCAAACATAGCAGTAGTAGGACACATTCACCTTTTCATTTAGATTCATAAAGTTAGGTCATGTTTGTTCTTCTACACGAATGAGTTGGATTAAGTGTGATTTCTATTTTCAAGCTACCCATTCCATCAACCCACTACTTTATATGGTAGGCCACCAAAATAATGTATTATTCCCTTCTTTCAATATATTTTAGGGAATTGCATCCATGGTAGAAAATTCTTAATAAGAGTAGTGTTAGATAGGGAGATATTGTGACACACTCAATACAAATTAGATTTTCCATGATGTATCTCTGATTCAAGTTGTGTTTTAAGCAATCTAATTTTGATGTTTTGGTTTTCACAATTGGACAAGTATATCCGATATTTTTTCTATGGTTGGAGAGGATCAGTTTGGGAACATTGATTCGAGGATGATTAGAATGATTTCGTTCACATATGTTCCTCTCTTTTGACTATTTCAACCAAATCTAAAGTAGTATTGCTCGAGGGCAAGCAACATTCAAGCTAAGGGGACTTTAATGCATATGATTTATCTACCAAAATTGGGGCTTATTTAGTCATCATTTAAGGATGAAAATCTCATATTCATGTATTTTATGAACATTGTGCCAAAGTTGCCTAAACTATACCTTTTACGTCAATGTTATCCATTTTACATGTATTTAGCCCAAATTTTGTTTATTATAGTATATGCCTAATATATTGTTGCTTAAATTGTAGGATTTACCGAGTCAAAACATAACAAAGTACATACCACCAACTTATGTTGGTGGACTGACATAAAGAGGATGTTTACTACCACCAAGTCAAAGGAGGATTGAGAAGGAGGGTAAGAGTTAAAATGCACCATTGACCAAATCAGTGCCACTGAGAATTCAAACTATAAAGTGAAATAAATAGGAGTGGATGGCACCAACATTTATCTAAAGACCTTGATCAAGACAAGGCACATCTGACAATCCACATACAAGAGGTGCCCTAACTTTTCCTATATAACCAAAGGAGAACAACCACCTGGAGGCATATCTCATTGGAGCAACGCATCTCTCCCACGGGAAAGACATCTCATTTGGAGGCATGCCATCTTAACGCCATCCGAATGACTTTCCTTGGAGGAACCAAAGTCAAAGAAGGAGGAGACAAAGAATCCACAATAACCATTTTCAAGAGTTTTATATGGCCTTATTATTCCTCCTCCCTTCTTCTGATTCATTGTTGAGCATGAGGGGCTAACCCCCCTCCTTTAGGACCATGGAGTATCCCACTATTAACTCTGTGCATGTTATATGTTTATTCAATCTTTGCTTTAGTTTTTGATAACAAAGAACGCTAAATGTTTCAATTATGATTGATCACCATAAGTTGACCATGGTTTATCAACTACTGGGAAAGAAGGCTTAAGAATTATAAAACACGTAAATTATTTACAATCAATCACCATATTGTAATGGACTCTTAAGTGTTGCGTAAGTGGGTTAGTAGTTGGAAAAGCCATTATCATTGCTATAATCAAAGCACTGTGAAAGTGAACTTACCACTGTGAAGTGAATATCCAATGATAGTCCTTATTGTTTGGTCTCGTATATTGATGCCATGAAAGTGGATTTATAACTAGGAGAAACATTGTATTAGATACAAAGTGGGTAGTACAATCTACATATAATAAATCTAAAGAAGTAAATTTAAGTTATGTTGATATGACTGTATACATGTATAGGTTGACATTGTGGCTAAACTAATGTTATAGAGAATCCATCCCTTTGACTTTTCACTAACTTTACTTTCTACACTTCTAATTCTTATTCTTAGTCCTTGTGACCAGAGGATTAATAATTTTATTTGGGTTAGCCAATGTGTTTTAGTTAGTACTAGTCTTTAGATGTCTCAATTCCTTGAGTTTGATATATGTGCCTCTTAAGTCCCTTTGTTAATTTGACACGTACAGTTTTGTTTAGAACACACATATGTTGTGTCTTATACCTTGCTCCTCGTCTCCTCATGTTTGTCTCCTCAAGCTCTGGTATCTTTTAAAACAACTGATGCCCTCTCTCTACTGGTCCTCTTACATTTTCTACCAAAGAGGGTGAAATACCACTTATGCAACGAACCATTAGATGTTGATTTTATTAATCTCAATCATCAGGAAAATACTAGTGCCACGAACTTATCTTTTTACTCAAATAGGTAGGGCTATGTTGGTGCTATCAAGCTGACCATTAGTTTGTACTTAGATTCTACTGAGGCTTTTGGTCCTTCTTGTTGGGGCCACCTAACTCCTTGTCAGTGGTATCAACTCGACATCTCAGTGGTATTAAACCTCATCTCTATGCTACCAAGATGTCTCTATGATGAAGCCTTCTTTTTCTAATTGTTGGTGCTACTAACATGATATCAGTGGTACTGCCTTTCTCCAATTTATATTGATTTGTCTGGAATAAGGCAAACAATGCATTCAATGATAATAAAGCACATAATTTTGAACCAAATTCATAAAAATAAAATAAAATGTATGCATATGAACTATTTTAGGATATTTAGGAAAGATATACATAAAACATATGAATATTGGAGAATTTCCCATGAAAAAAATGCCTAAATTAACTTAGAGTTTGGTAGTGAAATCATGAGCATCAAGATCCCCTAAGCTTGAATATTGCTCATCCTCGAGAATCACTACTATGGATTTGGTCGAAATAGTCAAAAGAAAGACACACATGTGAAACATATTGTCTAACCACCCTTTAACTCGTTAGATCCAAACCCACCCTCTCCTATTATAGAGGAAACAAATGTTATATAAGTGACCAACTATGATAAAGAAAAACACAAAAATAAGCCACTAAACACACAAGTAAGTTGAACTAGATTCATATCATAAAAATTCCAAAATATGTTGAGTGTATCACAACATAACTCTACCTGCATTGCTCTATTAAAAAGATCATCTAATCGGGTGTCCTTCGTTGAATATTCATGAAAGATGGGAGTAAATATTTATTAGTGGCCTACCTTATAGAGAGTAGGTGAATGAAATGGGTGGAATGGAATAGAATTCACACATATTTATGAAATGAAACAAAAATGTTGATCGAAGTGATGGATGTAGTGAAATTAAATTTTTCCTAATGCCTACCATTTTTGGTGAAATGATGCATGTTGTTGATGCCTCTTCCTAATGATAAGTGTTGGTGGAAGGCGATTTAACAAAGATCACAGTCTCATTCTTTATATGAGAGAGATATGATTCTTTTTGTAAAAATACTTGTCCCTCTTCTCCTTTATGCTTTTTTCTTTTCCTTTATCCCTTTCTTTCCTTTTTTTCTATTCTCCCTCTATTATCCATACATAAATGATATATAGTCTAAGGTCTTTTAAAAAACTTCAAGGAATAAGGATATATACTACTTTCTTGCTCTCCTTATTCAGAAAAGATGTGGAAAGCTTACAATACACATTTGTGAATTTTGGAATGTAAAATTCATCTAAATGATATTTTTTATGAAAACTAATGTATATGAATGAGCTATTCATGCAATTATAAATTTATTTCTGATGCAAACTAATTACATGCTTCCTATCATTCCATGTAATGTGATCAGTGAGGAATAATGATTGGAATTATGTATTCATCCTATGGTTGTGATCTAATGAAATGAGGGTGGATGAGATCATGTAACTAAGAGAAACACTCTTCCAAACCCTGATACATATCTCTTCTATTGACTCATATGTCAGGGTGATCCCAGATCTATTCTTGACTTCACATAAAAGTTTACACCATTACTTAGTTAGATTGGAATCAAATACCATCTTCATTCAAAATCCAAGGGAGCATTAGGTGTCAAGTCCGCTACATATGTCTTTGGATTGACTAGTTCACGCAATCCCTGATGTAGTATACTCCTAACATGCATATTCAAATACAATAAGATCATATTTTCAATTAAAACATGTGAGCATTTTACATCTAAATCCTATTTTACGCTAGACATACATGTATTATGTAAAACAAAATGATAACTGAAATTGAAAGCAAACATGAACCAAACAAGATAGAAACAACAATAAAACAGCAACGCAAGATTGAAAGATGCAAGATAAAATGGATGCAAGACAAATCACATTCCATACATCCCTTAAGATTGAATTCAACAATGTTCTTATTATTGAAAATCAAACCCAGAGGTGGAACAAGGGTATTATATACTCAGAATCTAGGTGGAAAGAAAGTTCTGAGTGGGAAATTTGGCTCAGGTGGATCGAATGCACTAATGAACTGGTATGGACTGAATGCCATTGTGGGCACTTGTGGGTAGTTGGAGAAGTGGACTTGGCCCTAGTAGTGGTCATAGAGAGGTTGTTTTGTGTACTTGATGGTCTGTAGGCATTGATGGATGTTCTCTTGGTTGCTTAGGAGGGGGAACTCTTTGGTGAGTACCGCTTGTTGATGCATGAGGATGTGATCCTGAATCTGGAAGATCCACTCCTAATGTAATTCTATTTGAGTCTAATCACTTTTTTTTATCAGAGTCTAATCACTTTCTACTTTCTACTACTATAGGACCACATAAATGGGACTGAGCATGTTGTACATGCCCTCAAATGAATATGGCCCCTCTTAAGATTGAATGGGGTGGAGGAAAAAGCACCGTGGAATTGTAGCAAATGATGTGGCCTCCTGGAATCCCTCACTAGTGTAGATGCTACCTCCATGAACTCATTGTATTCATTGTTGACTGCTCACATGCTTAAAATGTGTGTGCAAAATGTAAGTATACATGCCAAGTAGTGTAGGCCTATGAGGCCCGAATGTCGAACTCAGGGAAACATTTTCTAGAGACTATTACTAACTATAAGCTAATAAGCTAGGACTAGAGAAAATGTGATTGGTTGATTGTTTATAACTAAAGTCAAGAACTATAATATAAATTAAGTGAATGTGATCAAGAATTGGTGGATTCCTTAGGATTATAGTTTCACCACAATATGAATTGCAATTAACTCCATTTCATCAATAATCGTTTACCCTAATCCCTGGACTTAGGACCTATAACAACTATTACCCACTCCCACAATGTAATAAATTACTTACACTAAGACAAACTCCACTTCTATACTTCTCAGAATTAACTAGGTGCATCAATGATACTGTAACGACAAATCCTAAACATCAAATAATTACATTTGCGAAAGCGATCATTAACAACGAATTACTGAAAATCACTAAAAATTAAAACCTTTTTCAAAGAGATCCAATCATAGGAAAACTCTTTCAACAAGAACCAATGTATAACATTTACATCCTGGTTCATAAGTACATATTTTATACCATCTCTTCTCGAGAGTTACAATATCCACTGCCTTGTTAATAGCTAAACACAGACAGTATAAGAACCTTGAGGCATCAAGCCAAAAACTCAGATCGATGTAAAAATATTAACTACTAACTCTGAGGACCTGAGAGTACAAAGACGACACATAGGAATTCTATCTACAAGACATGATAGACAGTACACTCAACCTGAGCTGTCACTGCTATCACTGCTGTCACTACTGCTGCTGATGTTCTTCCTCTGCAAGATATTCTTAGTCTCCTCCGTGCTTGTCCACCTAAAAATGTTGGATCCCACGGGGGTGAGATAATTGTAAATTGCCCCATCGAGAGATATAACTCTCCGCCAAAAACATTATTATTGCAGTTTAATGATATAAAACTGGGTAGAGAATAATTAGTTTAAAGCATTTCCATATTTTAAAGTATTGCAACTATTTATGATAGAACAATAAATCATCTATTTTCTTAATAAGGAATAGGAAGAACATGTATATCATTTGTCTATCATATTATACTGTCATGTCAAACTTCACTTGTGAAACTCATTATCTTGATATGACACCCATGAGACATTCTTGTTTCAATCTATTGGCCTTAGCCAATCTACTAAACAGATACAGAATTATATCTACCATGTACTCATATATCATTAATACAAGCATTGGGTTATTACCAATGCTGTGTCATCATTATAGGCATTGGTTTATTACCAATCCTATGTCATTATTACAGGCATTGAGCCTCTACCAGGCATTGGACTCTTCCAAACTTGATTACACCGCCAGGCATTGGACACTACCAATCCTAATTTCACAGCCAGACATTGGAATTTAATGAATCTTGATTACAGGCTTCATGCCTCTGCCAGGTATTAGACTTTAACCAATCCTGATTACACAGTCAGGCATTGGACTCTAACCAATCCTAATTACACAACCAGGCATTGGACTCTAACCAATCCTGATTACATAGCCAGGCATTGGACTCTAACCAATCCTGATTACACCGCCAGACATTGGACTTTAAAGAATCCTGATTACACCACCAAGCATTGGACTTTAACCAATCCTTATTACACCGCCAGGCATGGGACTTTAACCAATCCTGATTACAGGCTTCATGCCTCTTCCAGGTATTGGACTTTAACCAATCCTAATTACACAGCCAGACATTGGACTCTAACCAATCCTGATTACACAGCCAGGCATTGGACTCTAACCAATCCTGATTACACAGCCTAACATTGGACTCTAACCAATCCTGATTACACAACCAGACATTGGACTTTAACCAATCCTGATTACACCGCCAGGCATTGGACTCTAACCAATCCTAATTACACCGCCAGGCATTGGACTCTAACCCAGACATTGTACTCTAACCAATCCTGATTACAGGCATTATGCCTCTGCCAGGTATTGGACTTTAACCAAACCTAATTTCACAGATCATGGGATATAAATCCCTTTAACTCATAATTAGTCATCACATCCTTCTCTAGGCTTTGAACCCTGAGGTTAGCCTTCATAACTGTTCCCATTCTTTATTAAATACAATTATTCCTTTTATTAGGTTTATTATTATCATTTATTATAGTAAAATTTTATAATCATCTTGGTGCCTCTCACTATGCCACCATTGTTCTCATGGCTCATAAGGCCCATGAAGCATCTTATCACCTCTCACTAGGCAAGATCTAACCATATGGCTCACAAGGCCATTACACATCTTGTCACCTCTCACTAGGCAACAATAACATATTACCTCATGTAAAACAATAGTAACACCCCTATTCCCTCAATAGGGTTAGAGATTACTATTCACATTACATTAGGTTTTCTCATGTCCCATTGCCCAATTTAGGGTTAGGGTTTTCCCATCTCACATTAATTAGGATTTCATATGTATCAAATCAACCCAAATATATTGCTCCACACCTCTAGGAGCATCCATTAACATCTTGAGTATTCAATCATGTTTATTACTCTTAACATTGATCATTAAATGATTATCAATACAAGGTATGAGTTCATTTCTCATCCTTATCATGGTATGATTACATCATACTCATTAGTTTGGCTTAACCCCATACTTGAGGTATATTAGCCTATACTTATCAAAGTATATCAAACTCATTACATTTCATTGTAATAATTTACATAACACACTTCATGTGTTTCTTGTCCAAGTATATTGGATTTGAGGTGCATCAAGGTATATCAATCCCCATAATGCTAAAAGTGATATCTATCATATCTTGATGTATCACTTTCCTCATCACTTCCAACTTTCTTGAGTTATCAACTTATCTTGGATTAAGGTATTTCCCATCTTAATACTTTCATTTACTAACCTATCACTCTTATCATGAAGTGCATAGGTCACACACAAGAATGGTCCAACTATCTTCAATGATATGGACTCATCTCAGGTTAGGGCATCGCTTACTATAAGGTTGCCTATAATCAATCATTTGAGATATTTCACCTTTATAAGGCTTTACCCACTATTTTGTTATTAGGGTTCTGGTTTGTCATCATATTGTCCAAGATTAGGGATTCATGTATTATAGCTCCAAATTAGAGTTTCACATACCTTCACCCTGTATTAGGTTCCTAGTCATACCATTGAATAGGGTTTCACATGGCATCACCCTCAATTAGGGTTTCACATGGAATCACCCTCAATTAGGGTTTCTCATGGAATCAACCTCAATTAGGGTTTCACGTGGCATCACCCTCAATTAGGGTTTCACATGGAATCAACCTCAATTAGGGTTTCAAATGGAATCAACCTCAATTAGGGTTTCTCAATTTCATATCAATACATCAGGGTTTTACATCACATTACCCTAGTTTAGGGTTTCATGCACTTTACCCTAAAATTAGGGTTTCTTGTTCAACTATCCATAATTAAGATTTCCTATTCATCCCAATTAGGGTTTCACTCTCCATTCCCATAATTGGGGTTTTACATTATGTTACCCTAAATTAGGGTTAGGGTTCATTAACCTTCTGGATTAGGGTTTCATGATCTCTTTACTAAGGATCATAACATAATCACCACATGATTCATACTCATGTATGAATTCCTTTCTATCATCCTTTCAACTCGATTAGGTTTACATCACCCCTTTAATCAAGTTCATACATCTATGATTGGCATAGTGTACTGAGTTATTGCTTACTTAAGCTTCAAGGATTAACTCATCTAAGGATTATCAATCACGTAGTACCTTAAAGGTACAACCCTAGTGATTATCTTTGAGATAGATCAGTAACAACCATAGGGTCATTTAATCTTTCATCACCTTAGGTTTCCAATTGACTTAATCACATTGAAACATCCAAACATTCTTGACCATTGATGCTCCAAACGGTTTGAAACCGTTTAAGCAAAACAATAAAGAAACCGTATGGACAATTTACACTTGAAACGACTTGGGTCTCCAAATGGTTTGAGACCGTTTGGTCTCAAATGGTCTTGAGACTGTTTGATCCCAAACAGTCTTGAGACCGTTTGGACTCAAACGGTCTTAAGACTGTTTGGTCCAAACTCTCTCAAAACTGAATGGACAAAAAAGGTCTTTCATCACTTTATCAATTCAGGATTTCAATCATTAAACCATCTATCAATTGAACCACTGAGTTATTCTTCAATTGGACCATTGAATCACCCTTCAATTAGAACTTCAATTAGGGTTTTGAACCCAATTGAACTAGGGTTTATGATCAAGAAACCATCAATTAGGGTTTTGAAATCGAGGAACCATCAATGGTTGACATTGTGGAACTAGTCTAATTGAAATCATTGGATCATCATCAAACCATGACATGACCTGACCTCAAACGGTCTTGAGGTCGTTTGGATGACCTCCAAACGGTCTTGAGACCGTTTGCCCCATCCCACCATTGAAATTTGTGAAAATCAATTAGGGTTTGCATCATTGAATCGATCATCAAATTAGCTATTGATTGCATTTCAATTCGATATCTTTGGATCTTCAAATACTCAACCATACTCAACCCTAGACCTCCAAACGGTCTTGAGACCGTTTGGGTGACCTCCAAATGGTCTTGAGACCATTTGGGTTAATCAATCCAAAATTTAAATCAATCAATTGAAATTTCAGCACTTAACCCGATTAGGGTTTCTAATTGGAGGATTTTCCATTCATGGAATTAATCAATTGGATCCATTGAAATATCATCCAACATGTACTAGGGTCCTGACCTCAAATGGTCAACCCATCCAAATGGTCAACCCTTCCAAACGGTTTGCAAACCGTTTGGTCACCAAATAGTTTGGTGAAACTGTTTGGACCATATTGTTGAAACTGTTTGCAATAGATATTTGGGGAGGTGTGTGCTTATGATGATGTCATAATCATCAAGCTCTAAACCCACGAAACTTTCTGTGATTTTCATGGTGATTGCATCAATCAACCAAACAAAATTTTGAGAATGAAGAAAGGATCAACAATTGATAAGGAATTGAATGCTATAAAAATATTAAGGGTTATAAAACCCACCTCCAATTGAGCTTCAAAGCTCCAAGCTCCACGTCTTTAATGGTGGAAGAAGCTTTCTCAACTATCCCAAGCTCGCCCTCAAGCTTTTGAGTGAAAAGAAATGGCTAGGATAGAAGATTGCATGGAGAAAAGAAGAAATTCGTCATTTATTTTCGATTTCTACCATGAAATCATGGTGAAAGAAGGTCAAGAAGCTTACCAACAGGATGGGGGTCGTCCTCCTGTTTCTCCAAGCTCCCTTGGTAGTTTTTTCAAGCAAGAAGTGAAAGGGGTTTCGATATTACCCTTTCAACTCATGGATAAAGGAGCATATATGTACTTTATTAAAAATTCATTTAAGGAGAGAGAAAGTAGGGAATAACTCCTCCATTTCCTTGACACTTACCCCCTTCTCTTACTTAGATACGAGGCTATCTTACTTGCCTCTTATTACTCTCAATTATCCATGATTTAAATAAAAGAAAATTAAGCACCTTAAATCATATTATACTAATATCCATAAGTGAGTGGATATTTCTTTTTCTTATAATAATGTGAGTGAGTTATCCACTTCCTTTAGATATTTTCGTGCCATTGCAAGGAATTTGGTCGTCAATTACTTTGAAAAATCATCCCTCACCTTTTTGGTTGAAGGGCTCTTCAATTAATATATTTATTTTTACATTAAATTGAAGTAAAGTTCCAATTGTGCTTAAATCTTAATTATTTTAATATCAAGATTCTCTCTCCTCCAAAGTAATTCATACGAGACACCCCTCCCATTTTATTTGCTCTACATGATGCCAAGAAACATTAGGGACTATTTGAAGTGGTAATTTGCATATTGAACCCTAGGTTTTGGGTAAATTGCACATTACACCAAAACTAGGTTTTAATGCACAAATATTGCTCAACAAGCTCTTTCTTGTTATTCAGGCTACCACAAGCCACACCATTGCATCATTTTCATCCTTATGATGCTTCAACACCTGAGGAACATCTTATCATGCAACATTTGCAAGTTAACCCCTCAACTTGGGTAATTTGCACTTTAGACCAAAACCAACAAAACAATGTTTCAACATTATTCGAAAAGGACTAAAATTGAAACATAAGTTCCTCTTGAACCTTAATTACTTTTCAAGAATTAAAAGCAAGCATATAATTAACTTTAAGCAAAACATCTAGGGTTAAGGCATAACCAGGTCAGGGATGTTATAAATCATAAACCCCTAACAAGGATTTCATCCCCGAAATCCCAGATAAAAGGAGACAGATATTATTCATTCATTATATCATCGAGTCTCCACATAACATCTCATTGTCATGGAGATACCATAGAACTTTGATCAATACAAAGTTTTTCCACATAAAATTCTCATCAATGTTATGTTTATGCAAAGCATAAACCCCTAACATATGATGTCCATACTACATTAGGTAACTGGACTGATTCCACAGTTAACCATTCCAGGTAACCATCATAAAATAGACTGATATTTCTCAGATACCAGAATTCCTTACCTTGGTATCTAACACATCACGTCCTCATCTTCCTTTTTGTTTGTAAGTTGATTTATAATTAAATCAAATTCCTCCGTAAATCAATTAGAATGTGGTAGAAATATCCATGCCACATCTCCTTCTTGATTAGGCTTCTTTGGATTGTTTCAGAATGATTACTTGATCAGAGTAATCAGAAAGATAACAATCTAGGTATATCATACTTTCCTTGACTTCAATAAATGAATACCTGGCCAGGGTATTCAAGAACCGAAATTAGGTAGTACATATTTGTTTTATTTTATGTTTTCATCTCTTCCCTTCCTTAATGAAGAAAGAGAAATTTCAAAACATATAAAAGAATATTAAACTGAACACAAGTTTTCATCCTACTTATCTTTTCCTCATATCCTCAAAGGATTATACAGATGAACTAAACAAAACTACCTTTCTTATAGTAGAGAGTAGAGGATAATTCAAAATAGAAAGTAGACAGTAGAGATGTCAAGATAGAACTTTCTATTTTGAATTATCCTCTACTCTCTACTTATTACAAGTTATCTAGTGTCTTGTCTGTTGAGTCACCTTATCACTTTCTATTTGGACATTGCGACCTCAGTTGTCCTCTCTGTCCACATCTATAGCAAGCTCGAAGCATTCTAGGTGACTGCTGCTTAGGTGCACTATATTGTACTTGAGTCCGTACTACTGAAATCTTTGATTGTTTAGTACCACCAATTTCTTGTTCCTGTGACTTTTTAGACTTCCTTTTTGGGTCTGTTTCATGTTTCCTTGTCATAGACCCTTCTATCCTTCTAATTGACTCCACAAATGTGGCAAACCTCTCTCTACTTTCTAGGGAAGATGCCGGAATAGACATTTCGACATTCAGTCCCTTCTCAAAACATCGAATCTTTTCCTCCTCAGTAGCAGCCATTTGAGGACAAAACCGTAAAAGTTCCATGAACTTAACCTCATATTCACTTATCGACATGGCTCCCTGTCAAATCTTCTCAAACTGTGAGATCTTTTCATCTAAGTATGTCCTTGGAAAATACTTATTGACAAATTCTCGACGAAATTCCTCCCAATCAACCTCTTCATCATTCCTTTTTATTTCTTCTATAGCCCACCAATTTCCAGCACTACCCTCTAAAAGGTACACAACATGTTTAACTTTGTCAGCCTCTGGGATACTAAGGATCTTAAAAGCTTTTTCTAACTCAGTGAGCCATAAATTTGCATATGCTGGGTCAGATGTCCCAGTATATTCTATGGCTCCAACATGACGTAGTCGTCAAAAAGTCTTTCTAGATCCATATACCTCATTGGGAGATGGTGCCCTAGGTGCCGATGCTGGCATCTGGTCTGTCATATGCATCACTGTAGTCATGAATTGCCCAACAAGTGTAGAAAAAGTTGGGTTTCTCATCATGACTTCATCAACATGGGGATTCTCAGGCACTATTTTTTCTCTTTCCTGATCCCTGGCACCCTCTACTGGTGCAGCAACATTGCTCTCAACAATGTATTCCTCAAGTCCTCCAAACATCTTTGAGTTATATATCTTTTTCTGCATAAGCAAAATGCACTATAAGATACTCTGGATACACTTAGAACAGACTCGATACCTTAGTCCTACGTCTCTGTAGACTCAGCGAACCTAGATCTCTAATACCACTAACTGTAACGACAAATCTCAAACATCGAATAATTACATTTGCAGAAGCGATCATTAACAGCGGTTTACTAAAAATCACTAAAAATTAAAACCTTTTTCAAAGAGATCCAATCATAGGAAAACTCTTTCAACAAGAACCAATGTATTACATTTACATCCTTGTTCATAAGTACATATTTTGTACCATCTCTTCTCGAGAGTTACAATATCCACTGCCTTGTTAACAACTAAACACAGACAGTATAAGAACCTCGAGGCATCAAGCCAAAAACTCAGATCGATGTAAAAATACTAACTACTAACTCCGAGGACCTGTGAGTACAGAGACGACACATAGGACTTCAAGACATGACATACAGTACACTCAACCTGAGCTGTTACTACTGTCACTGTTGTCACTGTTGCTACTAATGTTCTTCCTCTGCAAGATATTCTTAGTCTCCTCCGTGCTTGTCCACCTAAAATGTTGGATCCCACAGGGGTGAGACAATTGTAAATTGCCCCAACGAGAGATATAACTCTCTGCCAAAAACATTATTATTGCAGTTTAATGATATAAAACTGGGCAGAGAATAAGCAGTTTAAAGCATTTCCATCTTTTAAAGTATTTCAACTGTTTATGATAGAACAATAGTAAATCATCTATTCTCTTAATAAAGAATAGGAAGAACATGTATATAATTTGTCTATCATATTATACTATCATGTCAAACTTCTCTTGTGACACTCATTATCTTGATATGATTATCTTGATATGACACCCATGAGACATTCTTGTTTCAATTGTTGACCTTAGCCAATCTATAAACAGTTATGGAATTATGTCTACCATGTACTCATATATCATTAATACAGGCATTGGGTTATTACCAATCCTGTGTCATCATTATATGCATTGGGTTATTACCAATCCTATGTCATTATTACATGCATTGAGCCTCTGCCAGGCATTAGACTCTTCCAAACCTGATTACACTACCAGGCATTGGACACTACCAATCCTGATTTCATAGCCATGCATTAGACTTTAACCAATCCTGATTATAGGCTTCATGCCTCTGCCAGGTATTGGACTTTAACCAATCCTGGTTACACAGCCAGGCATTGGACTCTAACCAATCCTGATTACACAACCATGCATTAGACTCTAACCAATCCTGATTACATAGCGAGGCATTGGACTCTAACCAATCCTGATTACACTGCCAGGCATTGGACTTTTACCAATCCTGATTACACCGCCAGGCATTGGACTTTAACCAATCCTGATTACACCGCTAGGCATTGGACTTTAACCAATCCTGATTGCAGGCTTCATGCCACTATCAGGTGTTGGACTTTAACCAATCCTGATTACACAGCCAGGCATTGGACTCTAACCAATCCTGATTACACAGTCAGGCATTGGACTCTAAGCAATCCTGATTACATAGCCAGGCATTGGACTCTAACCAATCATGATTACACCGCCAGACATTGGACTTTAACCAATCCTGATTACACCACCAGGCATTGGACTCTAACCAATCCTGATTACAACGTAAGGCATTGGACTCTAACCAATCTTCATTACACCTTTAGGTATTGGACTCTAACCAATCCTGATTATAGGCATTATGCCTCTGCTAGGTATTGGACTTTAACCAAACTTGATTTCACAGATCATGGGATATAAATCCCTTTAACTCATCATTAGTCATCACATCCTTCTCTAGGCTTTGAACCCTGAGGTTATCCTTCATAAATTTTCACATTATTTATTAAATACAATTATTCCTTTTATTAGGTTTATTATTATAATTTCTTATAGTAATTTTTTATAATCATCTTGGTGCCTCTCACTATGCCACCATTGTTCTCATGGCTCATAAAGCCCATGAAGCATCTTGTGACCTCTCACTAGGCAACATCTAACCATATGGCTCACAAGGCCATTACACATCTTGTCACCTCTCACTAGGCAACAATAACATATTACCTCATGTAAACAATAGTAACACCCCTATTCCCTCAATAGGGTTAGAGCTTACTATTCACATTACATTAGGGTTTCTCATGTCCCATTACCCAATTTAGGGTTAGGGTTTTCCCATCTCACATTAATTAGGATTTCATATTTATCAAATCAACCCTAATATATTGCTCCACACCTCTAGGAGCATCCATTAACATCTTGAGTATTCAATCATGTTTATTGCTCTTAACATTGATCATTAAATGATTATCAATACAAGGTATGAGTTCATTTCTCATCCTTATCATGGTATGATTACATCATACTCATTAGTTTGGATTAACCCCATACTCGAGGTATATTAGCCTATACTTATCAAAGTATATCAAACTCATTACATTTCATTGTAACAATTTACATAACACACTTCATGTGTTTCTTGTCCAAGTATATTGGATTTGAGGTGCATCAAGGTATATCAATCCCCATAATGCTAAAAGTGATATCTATCATATCTTGATGTATCACTTTCCTCATCACTTCCAACTTTATTGAGTTATCAACTTATCTTGGATTAAGGTATTTCCCATCTTAATACTTTCATTTGCTAACCTATCACTCTTATCATGAAGTGCATAGGTCACACACAAGAATGGACCAACTATCTTCAATGATATGGACTCATCTCAGGTTAGGGCATCACTTACTATAAGGTTGCCTATAATCAATCATTTGAGATATTTCACCTTTATAAGGCTTTACCCACTATTTTGTTATTAGGGTTCTAGTTTGTCATCATATTGTCCAAGATTAGGGCTTCATGTATTATAGCTCCAAATTAGAGTTTCACATACCTTCACCCTGTATTAGGGCTCCTCATCATACCATTAAATAGGGTTTCACATGGCATCACCCTCAATTAGGGTTTCACATGGCATCACCCTCAATTAGGGTTTCTCATGGAATCAACCTCAAATAGGGTTTCACGTGGCATCACCCTCAATTAGGGTTTCACATGGAATCAACCTCAATTAGGGTTTCACATGGAATCAACCTCAATTAGGGTTTCTCAATTTCATATCAATACATCAGGGTTTTACATCACATTACCCTAGTTTAGGGTTTCATGCACTTTACCCTAAAATTAGGGTTTCTTGTTCAACTATCCATAATTAGGATTTACTATTCATCCCAATTAGGGTTTCACTCTCGATTCCCATAATTGGGGTTTTACATTATGTTACCCTGAATTAGGGTTAGGGTTCATTAACCTTCTGGATTAGGATTTCATGATCTCTTTACTAAGTATCATAACCTAATCACCACATGATTAATACTCATGTATGAATTCCTTTCTATCATCCTTTCAACTTGATTAGGTTTACATCACCCCTTCAATCAAGTTCATACATCTATGATTGACATAGTGTACTGAGTTATTGCTTACTTAAGCTTCAAGGATTAACTCATCTAAGGATTATCAATCACTTAGTACCTTAAAGGTACAACCCTAGTGATTATCTTTGAGATAGATCAGTAACAACCATAGGGTCATTTAATCTTTCATCACCTTAGGTTTCCAATTGACTTAATCACATTGAAACATCCAAACGTTCTTGACCATTGATGCTCCAAACAGTTTGAATCTGTTTAAGAAAAACAATAAAGAAACCATATGGACAATTTACACTTGAAACCACTTGGGTCTCCAAACGGTTTGAGACCGTTTGGTCTCTAACGGTCTTGAGATTGTTTGATCCCAAACGGTCTTGAGACTGTTTGGTCCAAACTCTCTCAAAACTGAATGAACCAAAAAGGTCTTTCATCACTTTATCAATTCAGGATTTCAATCATTAAACCATCTATCAATTGAACCACTGATTTATTCTTCAATTGGACCATTGAATTGCCCTTCAATTAGACCTTCAATTAGGGTTTTGAACCCAATTGAACTAGGGTTTATGATCAAGAAACCATCAATTAGGATTTTGAAATCGAGGAACCATCATTGGTTGACATTGTGGAACTAGTCTAATTGAAATCATTGGATCATCATCAAACCATGACATGACCTGACCTGACCTCAAATGGTCTTGAGGTTGTTTGAATGACCTCCAAATGATCTTGAGACCGTTTGCCCCATCCCACCATTGAAATTTGTGAAAATCAATTAGGGTTTGCATCATTAAATCGATCATCAAATTAGCTATTGATTGCATTTCAATTTGATATCTCTAGATCTTCAAATACTCAACCATACTCAACCCTAGACGTCAAAATGGTCTTGGTTGACCTCCAAACGGTCTTGAGACCATTTGGGTGACCTCCAAATGGTCTTGAGACCGTGTGGGTTAATCAACCCAAAATTTTAAATCAATCAATTGAAATTTCAACACTTAACTCAATTAGGGTTTCTAATTGGAGGATTGTCCATTCATGGAATTAATCAATTGGATACATTGGATTATCATCCAACATGTACTAGGGTCCTGACCTCAAACGGTCAACCCATCCAAATGGTCAACACTTCCAAACGGTTTGGCTCCAAACCTCCAAACGGTTTGCAAACCGTTTGGTCACCAAACGGTTTGGTGAAACCGTTTGGACCATATTGTTGAAACCGTTTGCAATAGATATTTGGGGAGGTGTGTGCTTATGATGATGTCATCATCATCAAGTTCTAAACCCATGAAACTTGCTATGATTTTCATGGTGATTGCATCAATCAACCAAATAAAATTTTGAGAATCAAGAAAGGATCAACAATTGATAAGGAATTGAATGCAATAACAATATTAAGGGTTCAAGTTATAAAACATGCCTCCAATTGAGCTTCAAAGCTCCAAGCTCCACGTCTTTAATTGTGGAAGAAGCTTTCTCAACTATCCCAAGCTCGCCCTAAATCTTTTGAGTGAAAAGAAATGGCTAGGATAGAAGATTGCATGGAGAAAAGAAGAAATCCATCATTTATTTTTGATTTCCATCGTGAAATCATGGTGAAGGAAGGTCAAGAAGCTTACCAATAGGTTGGGGGTCATCCTCCTATTTCTCCAAGCTCCCTTGGTCATTTTTGCAAGCAAGAAGTGAAAGGGGTTTCAAAATTACCCTTTCAACTCATGGATAAAGGAGCATATATGTACTTTATAAAAAATTCATTTTAGGAGAGAGAAAGTAGGGAATAACTCCTCCATTTCCTTGCCACTTCCCCCTTCTCTTCCTTAGATACGAGGCTGTCTTCCTTGCCTCTTATTCCTCTCAATTATCCATGATTTAAAGAAAAGCAAATTAAGCACCTTAAATCATATTATTCTAATATCCACAAGTGAGTGGATATTTCTTTTTCATATAATAATGTGAGTGAGTTATCCACTTCCTTTAGATATTTTTGTGCCTTTGCAAGGCACTTGGTCATCCATTCCTTTGCAAAATCACCCTCACCTTTTTGGTTGAAGGGCTCTTCAATTAGTATATTTATTTTTACATTCTTTTTATAGGAACTAGAGAATTAATTATTATTCATACTGCTCTCTAGTGCAGCCAAAACATTGTTCAAGTTAACATGGATATCCTGGAAAAACTAGTGGGGTTTAACAGAATTGAAATTACAACAACTAAACGTGGAAAGAGAGTGTTTTGCTACTGCATCCGTGACTTTGTTCAGCTCCCGTGGAACATACTGTAAGGCGAGCAGACAATGTGCTTGGATGAGTTGACATTTCCTCCAGTAGGCCTGGAGCTTTGGGGCAGGCGGTTTGTCGCTAGTGAGTAATTTGGCTGCAGTAGTGGAATCAGAAAGGATGACTGCATGTATGAGGCCCTTTTCTTGGCATAACTTGCTAGCAAGAAGAATAGCGTGAGCTTCAGCTTCCAGTACAGAGCATGCGAAGAAAGGTGACCCCATGCCTCCCATGCAACATCCTGAGTTATCGACAATGTGAACACCTACGCTCGCCTTCTTAGAGTTATCGAATGCCGCATCAGCAAAAGAAACAACAGAGTAAGCCATAGGCGCTGAGGCTTTCGGTGTTGGTGGATGACTTGGACACTGGCATCCTTTGGGAGGAAGGTGCTCGATTGAGTGGGTTCTTTCGTTGATGAATCTGACACTACGTTGAATGTTGACAGGACGATTATAGTGAATCGTGTCGTTGTGCACTTTCCACAGGTGCCATGCTGTCACAATAGTTTGGATCACACCTGGGGCCGAAGCGTTGCTTGAAAGAATGCTAGAGATCCATTCATTTTCATCTATGTTGAAGAAGTTATTTGTTTTGCCCAAGCATATCCTCACATGTATGCTAGCATGGCAGTCCCACAGACAGTGTAAGATGGTTTTAGGGGCATTGTTACAGACCGTGCAGGTAGTGTCAGTATCAATGCGGTGCCTTTGCTTTACAACATTCGTCAAGAGAGCTCGATGCTGAAGCAGCCATGCAAAAGTCTTCAGGCGTTCCGGGATAGTTAGGCTCCAGATAGCATTCCAGTTACCTGGAGTAATGACGTTGATAACCTCCAATTTTAGGATGTTATCTTAGTCTTTTCTTCAGTTTTCCACACTCTTTCTTAATTAGAATTAGACATAATACCTAAATATTCCCTCTTGTTGTAAATATACTATTAGACTAACTTTTCCCCTTTATATTTGTAGAAAAAGACACAAAAAAATCATAAAAGACTAAATCAGCCTCAAGACCGCATCGACTCAAACGGTACCAAGACCGCATGAAGCCAATCAGTCCCGAGACCGCATGGAGTCACACGGTCTCAAGACCGCATGAAGCCAACCGGTCCCGAGACCGCATGGAGTCACACGGTCTCAAGACCGCATGAAGCCTACTGGTCCCGATACCACATGAAGCCAACCGGTCCCGAGACCACATGGAGTCACACGGTCTCAAGACCGCATGAAGCCAACCGGCCCCGAGACCGCATGGAGTCACACGGTCTCAAGACCGCATGAAGCCAACAGGTCCCGAGACCGCATGGAGTCACACGGTCTCAAGACCGCATGAAGCCAACCGGTCCCGAGACCGCATGGAGTCACACGGTCTCAAGACTGCATGAAGCCAACCGGTCCCAAGACCGCATGGAGTCAACTGGTCCTGAGACCACATGGAGTCAACCGGTCTCAAGACCGCATGAAGCCAACCGGTCCCGAGACCACATGGAGTCAACCGGTCCCGAGACCGCATGAAGCCAACTGGTCCCGAGACCGCATGAAGACACACGGTCTCAAGACCGCATGAAGCCAACCGGTCCCGAGACCGCATGAAGCCAAACGCTCTCAAGGTCCAAACGGTCTCAAGGTCCAAACGACCTTGAAGTCCAAACGGTCTTGAAGTCCAAACGGTCTCAAGATCCAAACGGTCTTGAGCTCCAAACGGTCTTGAGGTCCAAATGGTCTCCAAACCGTTTGGACTTCACTTAAGGCCTATAAATAAGACCCCAAGGGTCCTCCAAAGGGGTATCAAGTTTCAGACGTCCAAAGGCTGCCTCAATCACTCCAGAGCACATCCGACTTCCATCCTCCGCCCAGGGGCTCCGGTCTGAGACCCACACGCCATCTCGAAGCTGCTTTCTCTCTCTCCGCCAAAGAAGGTGGGAAGAGGGGATCTCATCATCAAGCAACCTGTGAAGCTGGAGGATTGTCTCTCTCTCTCCAAGGGGTTGACTTTCCTCTCTCCTTTGTGGGGATGACACTCTCTCTCTCTTCTTGCATCCTTCTTTGTCCTAGTTATGAGCGAGTAGTCTCTCTCACTAGGGTGCGGGGAGTAGCCCCGCTACCCATGTTTTCATATCATGTAAATGTAATCCATAGTTTGTAATATAGAGTTTATATCTTTTCAGTTCAACATCAAACGTTTAATGAATGCTTGTTTCTTGATCACCAACTTGTGTTATCCTTTATCTTTTAGTATGAATTGTCTACGTTTGTACTATAAGATTTGAAACTTGTTTGCATGTTGGTTCTTGATGCATGTATCCACCATGCATCTGTTTCAGTATCTAGGAGTGTCTTTCAAGAAGTGGAGTATACTCACTCTCATCGTTGTACTTTCATGCTATGAAATGGAATCAGTTGACGTGTGAAAGTACAACCTTGATGAGTCGAGGAACACGCTTTGTGAAGGGGATGATGCAAAGTAGTTGACCATTCGTTCGGGGATGGCTGACTTTGCAACACTCCCACACTTCTCGTAGTTATTTCTCCGAGAGGAAACTAAGTCTACAAAGATACTAACTGACTAAACTCTTGTTGCATGTTATGTTTTATTTTTGCATATCTTAATCCATGTGTAGTGGTGGTGAAATCCGATCACATCCTAGTGATTCCTTATCATTGTTAACAACCTAAGTTTACTTTCTTGCTTTTACTTTACTTGCACTTAGCTTAAAACAACCAAATCAACCTTTTGATATAAATACCAACTATTAAGTGATTAAGTGAAATTCCAACGTTTTCCATCTTGTTGCTCCCAACAAGACCGTTGTCCCGTGGATTCGACCCTTAACTATACTGCGATAAGACTTCCACGTATCTTAGCATATGTGGGTGGAGTTCTCTATCTAGTATAAGCAAGGCTAAACCTAAAGACTTACCATCTTTAGGATTTTTAGTTGGTGCACGCAATTCCATGTAAGTGGAAGCTCCATCAAAAAAATTGGCGCCGTTGCCGGGGACAACAGAACGTTCTAATTTCATTTAGTATCTTACTAGTTGGTTAGGGTTTTACACTTTCTTTTTAATCATTAGTCTGTATCTTTCTGAAATCATTATATACCTGCCATCATCTAAAAGGTGTTTTCTTTTCTCTACTCAGGTAGAAAACGTGTATGCAATCATCGCATAACCGCGGATTCTCCCCTGATCTAGAGTATGACTCTGAGGTAGAGAGAAGCTTCCATCACCGCATTAGACTCAATCGCCAAAGAGCCAGGCAAATTGCTGAAGATCCACGTCAGGCTGCGTTGGTAATGGAGAGGGTCAATGCCGCCATCGCTGCTCAAAGGGCACAAATTATCGCTGATACTCGTGCCCAGATTCAAGCAGAGATTCGTGCGGAGGAACAGGCCCGTATCAGAGTTGAAAATGAGGCAGCAACCCAAGCTGCTCAGTTGGAACTAAGGAACAAGCAGCTGAGGGATTATGTTGTCCCAAAGAACTACGAAGACAACCATCTGGTCCGACCTGATCATCAACATTCCAAACTTTGATATCTGGACCCAATGGATTCAGATTATGCAGGGTATCTCATTCTCTGGAGGTTCTGGAGATGACTGCATGGATCATCTGAAAAGGTTTAAGTCACTGTGCCGCCTAGTCCCACAAGCCGGAGTCACTTTTAATTCAATAATGCTTCATCTGTTTCACTTCACTCTGTCTGGGAGAGCTCTGAGTTGGTATAACTCACTTGACAGGGAGCCAATAATCACCACCTGGGCTCCCCTGGAAGAAAAGTTCTTGGAGAAGTTTTTCCCTCCTTCATTGACTTACGAGATCAGGGGATAGATTAATCACTTCTCTCAACTTCCCGGAGAATCTCTTGCTGAAGCATGGGAAAGGTTCAAAGAACTTTTGCGGAAGTGCCCTCATCATGGAATCTCCCAGAACCAATTGATAGAAACTTTCTATAGGGGAGTGAGTGATGATATCAAACAATTTTTGGATTCCTCGTCTGGAGGAAACTTTATGAGAAAGAATTATGAGGATGCCTGGAAAATAGTCACATTCGGAGCTGAGAATCAGTCCAACTGGGGATGATCAGCTGGCAAAGGAATCCTCAAGGTCTATAAAGATGAAGAATCAATAGAGATGAAGGCAATTGCTGAAGCCTTGAAAACCATAGCTCATAAGCAACAAGCTCTCGAAACTTCTCTTGGAGAATTTGACAAGATGAAAAATTCTCAGGTTCAACAGGCTAAGGCTGCCACAGGGACCTGTGAAGCCTGTCATGCTTCTGATCATCCAACCCTCTCATGCGGTATGCTTTATAACGTGATGATGGATCTGCATCCACCACCACAACAGTATGAACCTATCACTGACCAGTCTGAAGAACAACTGCCAGAACAAGTGAACTCTATCCATTCCATTCCTGGACAAGTCTATTATAATCCTAATCAGCCACGGAACCACCCAGGATTCCAATATGGGAACCCTACTGGGACCGCAAATCCACAGCACCAGACGCAGGGAGGATCCTCTAGTAGGTTACCACCTGGATTCCTAAACAATTTCAATCAAAATCAAGGGAACTCCAGGAACAATTTCCCAAGAGCCAACTACCCCAGGAACCCATCTGCTTACTATCAGTACACTCATCCTCTGCTCCACCCACAGCTGCATACTCAGTTGCAGAAACCTCAGCTAGCATTGCCTACGCAACAACCTCAACAAGGACAACAACAAATTCCTCAGAAAAACGCTCCTTCTCAGCCGGAAGATGAAATATCTTTGATAAGGCAGATGTTGCAATCCCAGCAAACTATGCTTGCTAATCAACAGGCTCAGCAAAAGGCAGTAGAAGCTCAACTTGCTTAAATTGCTGCACAACTGAAGCCTCCAGCAGGCACATTTGCAGGACAGCCCGAATCGAACCCTAGGCATGGACAGAATAGGCCTGAACAGTTGAATGCTGTTACCACGAGATCTGGACGCACTCTTCATGAACTCACAAGGATCATTCTTGATGATGATGATACACCTGCCTTCATGACAAATGAGAGCCCGAAGCCAGGAACGGAGAAGCCCACAGAGGGCACAAAGGGCAAAGATAAAGACCAAGTGTCCACAGAGCCAGAAATCGTGCAATATAAACCCAGGATCCCATATCCGGGTAGACTGCGCGAAACGAAAATGGATACCAGGTTCCAAAAATTCAAGGAGGTGATGAAGAAACTTTACATCGATATCCCACTCCTTGATGCTCTCTCCGAGGTACCGACTTGGGCAAAATACCTCAAAACTTTGTTATCAAGGAAGTACATCACTGATGAACAAGAAACTGTCAAGCTTGCACAGACCACCTCTGATATCATCCTCAATAAAATGCCAAAGAAAAAGAAGGACCCAGGTTCCTTCGGAATTCAATGCTACATTGGAAATGCATCTACCAAAAAGGGATTAGCTGACCTAGGGGCCAACATATCCATTATGCCCTATTCTATGTGCAAACGATTAGGTTTCACCGAATTACTGCCTACAACAATGACAATTCAATTAGCTGACTCCACCATCACCACACCTCTGGGGATCATTGAAGATATTCCAGTTAGGATAGGCAAGGATGCCTATATCCCATGCGACTTCGTTATCATGGATATCAAAGAAGATCTGCGATACCCAATAATTTTTGGCAGACCTTTCCTCACTACTGCCAGGGCGCTTATTGACGTTGAAGCTGGCACCATCATTCTGAGACTCGGAAAAGAAGCAATTCAATTCCGAGTTCTAAATAGCATGAAAGGCCCTAGCATCCAAGAGGAGGCCTTTCTTCTTGACGTAGTACAACAAATGTCTCAATTAGAAATATCTGAGCCAACTGACGAACTAGAGAATGTTCTAACCAATCCGGATGTCGAATTCTCTGCGAACAAACTGGTTCAACAGTGTCTGCAACACTTGGACAAGGCCGAAGAAGCACCGACGACCACTTTTGAAGAACTCAAAGCTATCACCATCATAGAAGCAGCTGAGCCACCTAAGGCCCCTGAAATGAAAACTTTACCCATGGGGCTCAAACATGTTTTCTTGGATGAAGAAAAATTATGCCTGGTTATCATCAGCTCCAACCTAACGGAAGACCAGGAAGAAAGGCTTCTGGAAGAACTGAAGAAACACAGAAAGGTCATTGGATATAAGATAACTGACCTGACGGGCATAAATCCTGCCCTATGCATGCACAAACTTCCAATGGTTGAGGAATTCAAGACATCTCACGAACATCAGAGGAAACTGAACCCTAACCTCAAAGAGGTGGTTCGCCTGGAGGTCCTCAAATTACTTAAAGCTGGCATAATCTACCCTATCTCTGACTCCCAATGGGTCAGCCCTGTCCAGGTCGTTCCTAAAAAAGGAGGCACTACTGTCGTGCTTAACGACAAAAATGAGTTAGTACCCACCATGATTGTAATAGGGTGGAGGATGTGTATTGACTATAGGAAGATGAACAAAGCCACGAGGAAAGATCACTACCCTCCACCCTTTCTCGATGAAGTCCTGGAGCATTTAGCTCATTAGAAATACTTCTGCTATCTTGATGGTTATTCCGGGTTCTACCAAATACCCATACACCCGGAAGACCAAGAAAAAACAACCTTCACCTGCCCATTTGGATCATATGCTTTTAGAAGAATGCCATTCGGGTTGTGTAACGCACCCGCTACATTCCAAAGATGTATGACCACCATTTTCGCAAGATTAACAGAATCCATAATGGAAGTTTTCATGGATGATTTCTCAGTTTACGGAGATTCTTTCGATAATTGTCTAATCAACCTTGGACAAGTTTTACAACGTTGCGAGGAAACAAACCTTATACTGAATTGGGAAAAATGCCACTTCATGGTAACTGAAGGTGTCGTCCTCGGGCATAGAGTTAGTGACAAAGGAATCGAGGTCGATAGAGCAAAAATTGATGTTATCTCGAAACTATCGCCACCAAAAGATATAAAGGGAGTAAGGGCTTTCTTGGGTCATGCGTGGTTCTACAGAAGATTCATCAAAGATTTTTCAAAGATAGCAAAACCCATGACCCAACTCCTGACTAAAGATACTGAGTTCATCTTTAACCAAGAATATATGCAAAGCTTCTCCACCCTCAAGAATGCTTTAATGTCCACACCTATTCTGAGAGCCCCAGATTGGTCGCAACCATTTGAAATCATGTGCGACGCGAGCGATTACGCCATAGGGGCTGTATTAGGACAGCGGATTGACAAGAAACCTTACGTAATCTACTACGCATCAAAAACGCTAGATGAAGCACAGAAGAACTACACTACCACAGAAAAGGAGTTCCTGGCTGTCATCTACGCGTTCGAGAAATTCCGCTCTTATTTGATTGGATCCAAAGTTATCGTTTACACCGACCATTCCGCCATTCGATACCTGATTCAGAAGCAAGATGCCAAACCCATACTTATATCTGGGTGTTGATGCTTCGGGAATTTGATTTAGAAATTAAAGATAAGAGCGGGGTGGAAAACATTGTAGTCGACCACCTCAGTCATATTGAAGTAGAAGATAACGACAAAATCCCCATCTGATATTCTCTTCCTGACGACCAATTAATGAAGGCTACCCATGGATTCCCTTGGTATGCAGATATTGTCAATTATCTAGCTACTGGGATTATTCACCCCTCTGCTTCCTACCATGACAAAAGGAAATTCCTTCATGATATAAAGCAATATTATTGGGATGAACCCTACCTGTTTCACCTATGTGCTGACAGACTTTTCCGTCGTTGCTTGCCGGAAGAAGAAATTACCCCCGTCCTAGAGCATTGCCATTCAGGACCCACAGGGGGCACATGAGTGCAAAGAAAACTGCTATAAAAGTTCTGCAATCTGGTTTCTTCTAGCCAACCATAGAAAAGGACTCCTATGATTTTGTAAAATCTTGCAACAAATGTCAATTTTCGGGTAACATATCCAAAAGGAACGAAATGCCCCTCACAATGTGGCAAGAAATTGAGCTATTCGATGTGTGGGGGGTAGACTATATGGGCCCCTTTCCTTCTTCCTATGGTTTCTCCTACATCCTGGTTGCAGTGGACTATGTCTCAAAATGGGTCGAAGCTACACCCACTGTGTCCAGCGATTCCAAACCAGTTATTAAATTATTCAAAGATATCATTTTCCCCAGATTTGGAGTTCCCAGAACTGTCATATCATATGGCGGGGCCCATTTCCTGGAGCGAAGTTTTGAAGCCTTGTTAAAGAAGTACAGATTCAACCACAAAGTAGCAACGCCTTACCATCCATAGACCAGTGGTTAGGTTGAGGTATCTAATAGACAACTAAAGGCGATCCTAGAAAAAACAATCAACAGAAACCGCACTGATTGGTCCACCAAACTTCCTGATGCCCTTTCGGCATACCGAACAGCCTATAAAACACCAACCGGGACAACCTCGTTCCGTTTGGTGTACAGGAAGTCATGTCATCTTCCAGTAGAGCTGGAACACAAAGCCTGGTGGGCCATCAAACAACTAAATTTCGATCTTAAAAGTGCAGGAGAGAATAGACAACTCCAGTTGCAGGAGCTAGAAGAGCTCCGAATGACTGCCTATCAGAGTGCCAAAATCTATAAGGAGCAGACCAAAATGTGGCACGACAGTCATCTCAAGAGAAAAGACATCGCCACTGGCAATAAAGTACTCATTTTTAACTCCAAGCTCAAGTTTTTCCCCGGAAAACTTCGAACAAAATGGTCTGGGCCCTTCACCATAAAGCATATATACCCAACTGGAGCTGTCATAATTGTCGACAACAACGGAGGAGAAAGGAAGGTCAATGACCATCGTTTAAAGAAATACTACACCCCAGCAGATAAAATGCCAAGACAGACCATTGAAATCAAAGACGCCAAGCCATCAACATAACAACGTCACAGCTTCGTCGAGCCCACGACGTAAAACCCAGGCGCTACTTGGGAGGCAACCCAAGATTTCAGCTTCTTCTTTTATTTTTTCCGTTCTTTTATTTTACCTTAGGTTTATCTTCTGAAAATATAAAAATTTCACATAACCAAAACAAACATAAAAATATAAAAATTCTCTCAACCTTAACCCTCCCAAAACGGTCCTAAAACCGTTTGGGACCAAACGACCGTTCAGAACCAAATGGTCCAGAAACCGTTTGGGACCAAACGGTCCTGAAACCGTTTGGGACCAAACGGTCTCCAAACCGTTTGGGACCAAACGGTCTCCAAACCGTTGTGGACCAAACGGTCCTGAAACTGTTTGACCTAGGGTTTTTATCAGGTCAACCTCCATTTCCTATAAATATAAACCCTACCCCCTCATTTTTCTCTCTTTGACTCTCGAACTCTCTCGAGCTTCTGTGCAAGTGCTGTTCCATTGCCTTCGTCTCCTTACTCCCGCGTGGCTCGCCTCCTTCGACCTACTTCCCCTGCTCCCGCGCAGCCTCGCCTCCGCCCTCCGCTTCACGGTCGTCGTCTCCGCTTTCGGCTGCAAGGTAGTCCAGCCACCGCGGCAACCTGGCCGACCATTTCACTTCCGCAACCTTCTTTACCGCCGTCAGCAACTTCGGCGCCACCGCGGCGTTTCCCCTCCTCCTTCGCTGCCTTCGTCTTCATTGCCGCCGACTCCGCCGTGATCCCCTTTATCTTCGTTTGTATCACCGTCGGTTCTTTCCGTCGCCGCCTTCGCCTTCGCCGGCTGTTACCTGACGTTTTGCCTTCCAAACGGTCTTCAAACTGTTTGGGACCAAACAATCTTGAAACCGTTTGGGACCAAACAGTCTTCAAACTGTTTGGAACCAAACGGCCCTGAAACCGTTTGGAACCAAACGGTCCTGAAACCGTTTGGAACCAAATGGTCCTGAAACTGTTTGGAACCAAACGGTCCTCAAACCGTATGGAACCAAACGGTCCTGAAACCGTTTGGAACCAAATGGTCTTTAAACCATTTGGCCTTCTCATATATATATATATATATATATATATATATATATATATATATAACCACATAAATACTAATAAAATCCAAATTTTTCTAAAACATGTTGTTCTAACTCATGATCTCCCATTTTGCAGATATGGCATCACCAGCAAAGGAGGCCACCAGATCTGAAAATGCTCAAATCTGGACCAATGAGCAACTGAGGGCAGATCAAGCCAAAATCCAGCAGATCATTGACGACTACAACAGGACTGGAAAGGCCCCGCCAAATGTCAAAATGATGCAAGTCTTGTGCGACCTTGATCGCCTCAACAAGTGCCTAGCTGAGGCACCTGAAGAAGAAATTCAAATTTATTCCGATGATGATGAAGGCTCGGAATACAAGCCAAATTCCGAGGAGGAATCCCCAACCGAAGAACAAAAGGGGAAATGCAAAGCCCAAGAAACTACAACTGGACAACCCTCCAAGAAATGAGCCAGAAAGCAAGTCCGGCCTGCCTCTGCTAGGGACCAACCCCTTGCAACACCTACCACCACCATCCCTGTTACCACCCCCACCTTCTCAGTTCTCACCACCACCGTGCCCCCACCAGAAAACCTTTACATCCACACCATCCCATCCATCGACAAAATCTTGAAACCTACAAAGTACGTCTGCTCAAGCATACTACTGAAGATGGGGATCTATGACAGAGTCCTCACAATACTCGACACCGCCAACTTATCCAGACTCTATTTCATCCCCGAAATCTCTTATGTCGAGCCCACCATAGAATTCTTTACCCATCTTACTAAATAAACGATGGAAATTGCACACAGAGCAAGGGATGGTGGTGATCTCCGGTTGGTAACCAAGCTCTTTGGGAATGACATTGTGATAACAGAAAATCTTCTAAACGAAATCTTCATCGACAATCCAGAGCAGCTCAAAAAACCCAGAGCTGCAGGAACAGAGGTCCACCCGTTTAATAAACACACCTTCTGGAAGTCACTAACAGGGATCCCAAGCTACGAGCCAAAGATATGTAAAGCCTCTAATATTCACTCAGGGTTCGGGCGCACGCTTCACAAAATCATTACCAGTACACTGTTCCCCAGATTAGAGGGAGGAAATGTTATTTCTGCCGACCTCTTAATCCTATGGTCAATCCTGCACGGAAAACTGGTCAACATCGGACGACATTTGATACAAAAGTTCTCCAACTACGCCATAGGAAAGGAAATTTGAATGGGGGGCCATGTCACATCCATCATAAAATACCTCAAGATGGACAGACCCCTACCGTGCTGCATGAAAATAAAGGGCGACATCCTTACTAATGAACAAACCTTGAAGAACTCCTTTATTATTAAGGAAAAGGATGAGAAACTATATTACGTCTTCTACCCTACAGTCAAGTCATCCAGAACTCTCCTCCCGCTTCTGGAGCTCGCAAATTATGACATAGAAAAGCTCCTCTTCTCTGATGAGGAGCTTACACACCTCTTAGCTTCAGTTAAAGCAACCGAAAAGAAAGAAAAAGTGGGACAGACGGAGCTAAGTATCACAGCCCCGACAGCTCGACCATCAAAAATACCTGCAAAACGACCTTCCAGAAGGCAGTTGTAGGCACAACAGCTGTCAGGGACACCGACATCAAGGCCACATCCAGAGGCCGACCCCCTCCAAGAAGAACACATCACCACCTCATCAATTGACTCTTTCATTAAGAGTCTACATGATCAGCTAACTGCCACCACCACTCCACCCTCCACCTTTCCAACATCCACCACTCTTCCTTTTTTCACCACATCCATGCAACCACTCGCATCCTCTTCTTCACCCCTTTTTCCTTCGGGCTCTCCCTTCTCCACCCCTATGCCTCACTTTACCACTTTCCCATCCACCTCCACAATCGCTACCCCATCGCTACCACTCCACCACCCACTTTCACCTGAGATACCACCACCTTTCACATCCACCACCACCCCGACACCACTGGTGACCCCATCCATAGTCACCACGCAGTTCGGGGCACCATCAGTGTCTCTTCCGCAAGACACTACCACCGTCCCACGCAGACCCCAGTCATCCCACCCTTCCGCTTCTGGGGTCCCCTTTTCCAACATCGGTGAGGAATTCAGACGTCAATTCGACGCCGTCCGAAACCTCCTCACCGATCCTTCTAACATTTTACATTCTATTTTTTCTTGTGTGCAAGGTTTATCCAGACAGGTGGCCATGATCGACGAACAAAACCGAGCCTTGCCCAACATCCTCCAAGGTTTTCCGCAATGACAAGATGAGGTGGCTAAGCAAGTTGAGCACATCAACAACCACTACAACAACTTGCCGGAACTGGTCCTTGGAGCGAAGCGCCAGTAAGAAGCGACGGCAAAGCAAGTCGATGAGATCTCTACGCAGACTCAACCTCTGCCCGAGACTCTCCGCGAGCTCCAGCAACAACAAGCAGTTCTGAGCACGCGCTTGGACACCATCAGCAACACCCTCACACAACTACATAATCGCAAAGAGGAGTCAACTAATAATGAAATCCAGCAACTACGTGCTCAAGTAACAGATCTTACAGCACGTATCCTCTCCGCCGAGGGCCGATATACCGACCTCAAAGAAACCTACGACGCACTGCTCGAAACACACGAGCATGTGCAAGTAGCTTTTGATGAGTTACAAGCCACCCACCGGCGGTGCAAAAAGACCGCAAGCAAAAAGCCAGCAGACAAGGAAGCGGCTGACAAAGATGGCGATAGTGACGAAGAAGAGGACACCGACTCATATGCTAATTCAAACAATGATACCACCTCCTCAGGTGATAAATCTGATGATGGGGAGGACCCAGGTCAAGCAGCAGAACCTTCTCAGAAAGGTTCCGACAAAGGTCAACTAGACGGTGGGCATCACCCCAAGTCCCCCCACAATAATAATGTAAACATGTCATATGGGGACCAATTCCTTGATTATTCTGCTCTGGGGTCCATCAGGGAGTCAGCTAAAGACGCGACTTTCACTGAGTTCCACCAATGTATATTAGGAACCAGCGCAAGCCCACCCACAACAACCGCTCCACCTTTCTCCGCACCTAACACATCAGTGCCCTTCCCACAAGACCAGGACGAGGCAAAACGAGTAAGTTTAGATACAGATGAAGAACTTGATTCTACCTCCGATTCGGATGACGATCTACAAGGCTATGCAGAAGTCCTGGAACAACCTTCTTCTCCCCCTCCGCAGGAGCTTCCCCCGCCACCACCTCTACCGCACAAAATGCATGACCTAGATATGGCGGCCATCTCCACATTAGATGCTCAGGATTTTTTTATACTGAACACTATTGTGGATGATGCAAAGGTAGGGGAAGACATCATGTACCAGAACACCAAAACTAAGCGCAAGATGACACGAGAAGACTTCCGCAACATCCTGCAACCTCGGTCCACGATGCCAATGGCAATCTTCCGTGTCCTCCTCGCCAACTGCATAGAGGTGTATAGAAGTTCTAAGAGGCAGCAACCAGTTTTCAATGCCTCACCTGCTCTGTCTATCGGCCTTTTATACAAAGACATAAGAGCAAAGTCAATCGAGCGGCTACGTGCTGGTTTAGCATGACGGGCACGTTATCTTACCGTGCCCTTCCAAGTTTCGGACCACTGACTATTTATGATTGTGGACACCGAGGCTCGGGATGCCAAAGTTTATAATTTTTGCGGTGCTGAGCTACCCGCCGGTACAATAAACTTCGTTGGTGAAGCAGCAGGTGAAGCGAGATGTATACCCTTCCGGTTGCTTAAGTTAATTTGGGCTGCACGCCCATCCCTCCGCCAAGACTGGAACCAGCCCTGGTTCCAAATAATTAACCCTCAAGTTCAAGCTGCCGAGGGATCTGGGGACTGCGCTTTCTGCACTATACATCACATCCAAGCGCTGAACCAAGAAATCCCATTTACTGACCTAGTTGCTGAAGATTTTCACTCCTTGCGAGGGCGTTACGCCATGGAGCTCATTTGCGATAGAAGGTTCTTCAAGGACCCGACAATGGCACCGGATGACGTCCCTCGTTACCTTTTTTCAGCTGTCCAACGCCCACAGAGGCGTCCTTTCTGACAAACTCTGAAAGAGTCGGAGACATCCAAGGAGCCAGCCTTAGCTACCGAGCAAAGTAAAAGAAACATCGATCCTTTGTCTGCCATAGAACCAACCTTTCCTGACTTCGATCACAGTGCTTGCAAAGGTCTCTCCGACATCGAACTACGTCTCATTATGTCACGACTTTCAGCTGAGAAGGATGAACTCGTATTCATGTCTAGTGACATTCTAGTAATGGCAGACATGCTTCGAGAGACTTTACAGTTTAAAGGATCCCTCTCCGTCAGCTTAATGGCCGCTTATCAGTTTCTACTCGGCCAAAACAACCCCACAACTTACATGGCGTCCCCATACATGAAGGATGATCTTTTAAAGTTAAAGAACTTCAGAACAACTACAACACTGATCTCCTTTCTACAACACACAATGCCAAAGTTCATCATGCTACCCTTCCTCTATCATGAGCACTGGATGCTCCTGGCAACAAACCTACCAGAAGGAACTACTACAATCTATAACAGTTCTGACAGCCAGTACAATCCACGGCAGAAGAACTATGTCGTGACACCAAAGACGCCAACATAGGTAGTAGCGAAGGAATGCACTGACAAATTAATCGCCTTTCTAAGTCAGCATACACGGGTTTACGACAAAGAGCATTTTCATCGCCCTTCCTTCAGCCACAAATGTCCCCAGCAAATCCGAGAATCAAATGACTGCGGCTTCCACGTCCTCTACTGGATGTACACCATCATCGTCCTTCAAAGACCAGTAGAAGATATGACTGATGTGGATTACCACGCTCTACGCGGACAGTTTGCAACTAATCTACTTCACTCACCAGGGGCAAATTCAGATTTAACTTAGCCTGCAACCCTTGTCATCGTACTTCTCAACCTATCACTTTGACACTCTAAGGACAGAGTGAGTGATAAGTTGGGGGGGGGGTACACTAGACAAGGGCAAGGTATCATTTCTATATCCCTCTTTTCCCATCTTCTCCCTCATTTTTGTACAAATTTTCTTAGTTTCCTTTACACATTTAGCTTCCATTTCAAATAACTCACCCAACAATAAATCTTTGGAATAAAGTCACCCTCAACTAACTTTAGAATCATGTTAGTCCTCAAAAGTAAATAGCACTTAGACATATAATGGCGACTTAATAATGTCTCCCCACTATTGATTTTCATGCTTTTATTTCACTTCTACATCTGACTCTCCACAGGTCAATATCAAGGCAGAAATAAGCCAAGCTCTCAAGGATGAGAGGGGCATCAGGCGACTTCTAAATCAAGAAGTCTTGCAAGCGGACCACAAAATAAGTGCATGTTGAAAAAACTCTAAGAACAGTTTTCCTCGCTTCAAATAAAAGAGGCTTGGCCGCCCAAAATAATTTCCCGAACAAAACCCCAAAACCCAAGCCTGCGAGTCTTCGAATAAAATCCAGAGAGTTGAATAAAATTGTGAGAGTTGTGCCATAAATAAGGATCTATATAAAGAACCGATGAAGGTCTCACCCGGCCGGCACATTCAGCTGCCCTCATAAAGGCAGATGTGTCGTGCCCGGTATTGAAACCCTAAGGTATCTAAATATATGAAAGGCTTATAAAGGACTCACCCGGCCGGTACATTCAGCTGCCCTCACAAAGGCAGATGTGTCGTGCCCGGTAGTGAGATCCTAAAAGCATAGACAATCCCTCCCCCACTCGAAGGGGGAGTTACACTTCAAGCCTTTAGCCAACCCTCATACCCTCTCTAGCTTCCAGTAGGTCCTTCAGAGAGGTATAAAGCTGATTAGAATCAACAACATGCACAGAATAAAGGTGGTCCCGATGCGAGCTACGAGATACGGAAGGAACCTGAGACCCAAGCAACTCTCGAAACCTGAAGGAGTCAAGGCAAGCAATAAGTCCTGATATGACCTTAGGAGAACTCAGATTGAGAATTGAAGCAAGAGTATGGAAATCCCAACTAATAAAATCACCTCGCCATTACATGCCTCAGCTCTATCTAACTTGAGGACAAGCTAGACTCTAAGTTGGGGGGGGTGATAACCTCCAATTTTAGGATGTTATCTTAGTCTTTTCTTTAGTTTTCCACACTCTTTCTTAATTAGAATTAGACATAACACCTAAATATTCCCTCTTATTGTAAATATACTATTAGACTAACTTTCCCCTTTATATTTGCAGAAAAAGACATAAAAAAAATCATAAAAGACTAAATCAGCCTCAAGACCGCATGGACTCAAACGGTCCCAAGACCGCATGAAGCCAATCAGTCTCGAGACCGCATGGAGTCACACGGTCTCAAGACCGCATGAAGCCAACCGGTCCCGAGACCGCATGGAGTCACACGGTCTCAAGACCGCATGAAGCCTACCGGTCCCGAGACCGCATGAAGCCAACCGGTGCTGAGACCGCATGGAGTCACACGGTCTCAAGACCGCATGAAGCCAACCGGCCCCGAGACCGCATGGAGTCACACGGTCTCAAGACCGCATGAAGCCAACAGGTCCCGAGACCACATGGAGTCACACGGTCTCAAGACCGCATGAAGCGAACCGGTCCCAAGACCGCATGGAGTCACACGGTCTCAAGACCGCATGAAGCCAACCGGTCCCGAGACCGCATGGAGTTAACCGGTCTCGAGACCGCATGGAGTCAACCGGTCTCAAGACCGCATGAAGCCAACCGGTCCTGAGACCGCATGGAGTCAACCGGCCCCGAGACCGCATGAAGCCAACCGGTCCCGAGACCGCATGGAGACACACGGTCTCAAGACCGCATGAAGCCAACCGGTCCCGAGACGGCATGAAGCCAAACGGTCTCAAGGTCCAAACGGTCTCAAGGTCCAAACGGCCTTGAAGTCCAAACGGTCTTGAAGTCCAAACGGTTTCAAGATCCAAACGGTCTTGAGCTCCAAACGGTCTTGAGGTCCAAATGGTCTCCAAACCATTTGGACTTCACTTAAGGCCTATAAATAAGACCCCAAGGGTCCTCCAAAGGGGTATCAAGTTTCAAACGTCCAAAGGCTGCCTCAATCACTCCAGAGCACATCCGACTTCCATCCTCCACCTAGGGGCTGCCGGTCTAAGACCCACATGCCATCTCGAAGCTGCTTTCTCTCTCTCCGCCAAAGAAGGTGGGAAGAGGGGATCTCGTCATCAAGCAACCTGTGAAGCTGGAGGATCGTCTCTCTCTCTCCAAGGGGTTGACTTTCCTCTCTCCTTTGTGGGGATGACACACTCTCTCTCTTCTTGCCTCCTTCTTTGTCCTAGTTATGAGCGAGTAGTCTCTCTCACTAGGGTGCGGGGAGTAGCCCTGCTACCCATGTTTTCATATCATGTAAATGTAATCCATAGTTTGTAATATAGAGTTTATATCTTTTCAGTTCAACATCAAACGTTTAATGAATGCTTGTTGCTTGATCACCAACTTGTGTTATCCTTTATCTTTTAGTATGAATTGTCTACGTTTGTACTATTAGATTTGAAACTCATTTGCATGTTGGTTCTTGATGCATGTATCCACCATGCATCTGTTTCGGTATCTAGGAGTGTCTTTCAAGAAGTGGAGTATACTCACTCTCATTGTTGTACTTTCATGCTATGAAATGGAATCAGTTGACGTGTGAAAGTACAACCTTGATGAATCGAGGAACACGCTTTGCGAAGGGGATGATGCAAAGTAGTTGACCATTCGTTCGGGGATGGCTAACTTTGCAACACTCCCGCACTTCTCGTAGTTAGTTCTCCGAGAGGAAACTAAGTCTACAAAGATACTAACTGACTAAACTCTTGTTGCAGGTTATGTTTTATTTTTGCATATCTTGATCCATGTGTAGTGGTGGTGAAATCCGATCACATCCTAGTGATTCCTTATCATTGTTAACAACCTAAGTTTACTTTCTTGCTTTTACTTTACTTGCACTTAGCTTAAAACAACCAAATCAACCTTTTGATATAAATACCAACTATTAAGTGATTAAGTGAAATTCCAACGTTTTCCATCTTGTTGCTCCCAACAAGACCGTTGTCCCGTGGATTCGACCCTTAACTATACTGCGATAAGACTTCCATGTATCTTAGCATACGTGGGTGGAGTTATCTATCTAGTATAAGCAAGGCTAAACCTAAAGACTTACCATCTTTAGGATTTTTAGTTGGTGCACGCAATTCCACATAAGTGGAAGCTCCATCAGACGTTCTTCTCAGATCTGGTCCAGGAGTAGGCCGTGGATGTAGAAAAGAATCCCAAGTCTTCAAAGGGCCAAGCCCAGATGTCACCCACCTGCTCACACACTGGTGGCGGGATGGATTTAATTCTATTAGCAATATCATGGGGAAGGAATTGATTTATGAAGGCTAGGTCCCAATCTCCATTATCTAGATGTAGAGACTGGACAAGGAGGTCTTAAAGGTCATTTAGGATGTTCCAGTTGGGATGGAGAGATTTAATGGACTCACCTTGAATCCAATTATCAGACCAAACATTGGTAGTCATGCCGAAGATGACCACCTTGTGGCTGACGCTTTGAAGAGCAGGGATGTTATTTTTGATAAAGGCCCAGGCAGAGGAGCATGGCTTATTGCTCATAACAGGGTTCTTCATATACTTTTCTTTCATGATGCGAACCCAGGGGGTAGGATGATTGCAGAGAAAGAGCCATGCGTTCTTGAGCATGAGAGCAATGTTTTGGTCCCTGGCATCTTTTATGCCAAGACCACCCATGTTCTTAGGGGATGTAATTTTCTTCCATGAGTCCAGAGACAATTTCCTCTGGTCCCAGCTACTAGACCAGATGAAGTCCTTGACTTGTCTATTGATGTCATCGCAGAGTCTCGACGAAAGCCTGACCGTTTGCATGGCATAAGCTGGGATAGCTTGAAGAGTAGATTTAGCAAGTGTGATGCGGCCAGCGAGAGAGAGGCTCCTTGCAGACCAACTAGTCATTCACTCTTTGATACTGCTAGTCAGCTGTTGATGGGTGGCATGATTGATTCTGTGGTGCAAGATGGGAACTCCAAAATAGCGGCCCATGTCATATGTTTGCTCAATGCCAATACGCCTGCAAAAAGCACACTTTTCAGTTCGGCTGGTGTTCGCCAAGAAGAAGCATCGAGATTTAGCTTGGGATATTTCTTGACCCGACGCCGCAGAGAAGGCTTGTAGGATCTTCATGATGTTATCAGCTTGGGATGGGCTCACTTCCGACATAAGAAGGATTTCATCAGTGAAGAGGACATGGGATAGAGGCGATCCATGTCTTGTGAGCTTAATAGGTAGCCAGTGACCGTCCGCTACCGCCTGGGTGATACATTGTGACAGCCGCTCCATACACAGCATGAAGAGATAGGGGCTTAACGGGTCTCCCTGTCTTACCCCTTGGGATGAATGGAAGGGTTCCATCGGTACCCCATCCCAAAGGATGGAGGTGCTGCCCGTAGAAATAATACTCATGATAAGCTTGATTGTTAAATTAGGAAGCTCGATCTTCAGTAAGGTGTCTTTAATGAAGGACCATTTCATTTTATCAAAGGCCTTTGACAACAACCTATTGTTTCCACCCTTTTTTCTTCCTCATAGAGTGGATAACCTCATGCACGAGAAGTATACTATCGCTTATTCTTCTGCCTGGAATGAAGTTGGACTGTGTTTCAGAGATCCAAACATTCAGATGGGGCTTGAGTCTCTCCACAAGAATCTTAGAAATGAGTTTGAAACAACCATTGTTTAAGGAGATGGGACGGAGGTCCGAGCATTTAGCAGGCTAGCGTGTCTTGGGTATGAGCACCATGTAGGAGTTTGCAATTCGGTGATCGATTTGTCTAGAGTTGAAGCAACTTTGTACTGGGGAAACAATGGAATCTTCAAGGGTGCGCCAATTGGATTGTATGAATTCAGTGTAGACACCATCAGGCCCAGGAGCCTTTGAGGGAGACATCATAAATTCTATGGCTTTAATCTCATCCAGACTAGGGGTGCGAGCGATGGAGTTGAGTTCTTGCACAGATAGAGCGGTGAACTGGCCCGGAAACCAAGGCACAGTTCCCGGGTTGTCAGAACTAGCACTCTCGGTCATGAGCCTGAGAAAGAAACTACAGACCATGCACTTGAGGGCAATCAGATCTTCCACCCAAGTACCAGAATCACTTGAGGGTAATATATTTATTTTTACATTAAATTGAAGTAAAGTTCCAATTGTGCTTAAATCTTGATTATTTTAATATCAAGATTCTCTCTCCTCCAAAGTGATTCAAATGAGACACCCTCTCATTTTCTTTGCTCTACATGATGCCAAGAAACATTAGGGACTATTTTGAAGTGGTAATTTTCATATTGAACCCTAGGTTTTGGGTAAATTGCACATTACACCAAAACTAGGTTTTAATGCACAAACATTGCTGATGCGATGATTTTGAGTCGCATTTATAGACCTGTTTGATATGTGTTTTATGCTTTTATTGGTCATTTTTATGGTTAATGTGGCATAATTCATCCACTTTGGTCTTTGTTACTATTTTATGTCAAATCCCCTTTATTTCATCGTTTTGAGCATTAATTGTCAAAATATTATTATTTGTGTGAATTTATGTGATCTTGTGTTTGAATTTAAGGACAAATGAGTATTTGCTTCCGTCGAAACCATCAACGGAAGTCGATACCATCGACATGATCACAGGTTGCCAGCCGAAAGGAGCAGCAAAGCGTCGATACTATCGACATGGATGTCGATGGTATCGAGATACCATCAGCTTGCTGGCGAGGAAGCAGTCGATAGTATCGACACCAAGTCGATACCATCGACGCATGGAGGCTACAGCGATGCAAAATGACAAAAACTGATGCCTACAGGAAGTCGATACCATCGACCCACGTCGATGGTATTGAGCCATCATCAGGCACTCAGACGAAAGGAAAGAAGGGCGGTCACTACTACAGTGGGTCGATACCATCGACCCGCGTCGATGGTATCGACACCGTAGGATATGAGTTGGCTTCCTAATGATCTCAATCGTACGGCTACGGTTAATTAGTGACCTAATGACCGAGATATACCTAATGACGGCCGCCCAGACGTGGGGGGGATCTGAGAGCCATTGCACAAGTACCGAGGAGGAGTAGAAAGGAGAACAAAGGCTAGAAGCTCATACCAGTTGATTCGGACGCCGCAGAAGACGGATTTCACCACCGAAAGGCGGGAGAGAATGTGTTCTACGCAAAGGATCAACTAGTTCTTCTCCGTTCAGGGGTTTTCCCTTTCATTTCACGTTTTTCACATGTTTTCCCCTATTTCTACCATGTACTTGTGTGAGATGAACATGCGGGGCTAATCCCCTTCGTCTTTAGGACCGGGAGTAGCCCGATGATTCATTGTATGACAATTTTATAATAGTAATTCATATTTTATCTCTTAAATCCATGGTATAGTTTCATTTTCTCCATATATTGTTATGCTTGATCACCATAATAATAACTTAATGCCCTTAATCACTTTGAAAGAAGGATTAACGGTTGAAAAGAGATGAAATCTACATTAATCGGAGACCAAAAAAAAATCTACATTAATCGATAAATCCCTTGACCAAGGTGGTGTAAAATTAATGTTCGATACTGAGAGATCGTTCATAATTCACCGAGTTTAGGGTATAGGTTACTACGACGGTGGAACTGACCTAGACCTAGGTAGTGAATTGTACCACGACAATGGGCATTTCTATTTTCATGCCACTACCCGGATAGAGAGATAAAATTGAGGCATTATATAAAATCTAATACAATGAAAACCCACGGTGAAACCGCAATCCTAAAGATACCTTCTTGAATTGATTAAACCAAAAATTTAATCGATTGTTCGTTTTGTTTTCTTTTAATTTTATTTTTAATTTAAAAAAAAAACCCTCAACTTTTAATCGGCTTAGCTGATCGCAACTAGTTAGTAGGAGTCACCAACAATTTCGAGTATCCCTGTGTTCGACTCAGGCCTCACAAAGGCCTGTATTACTTCGACGCGTTCACTTGCATTTATACGCACAGTAAAATTGCGTCAAGTTTTTGGCGCCGTTGCCGGGGATACGGCGAATTGTTGGCACTTTGAGTGCTACGAGCGGCCATTCTGGGCCACATTTTTTTATTTAGATTGAAACAACTTCAAATATTTTTAAATTATTTGATAATTTTTACACTCGTCATAGCACTGTACTGAACTTGAATTTTCTCATTTCAGGTACTGTGCATGGTGCAGACGCATAGTACTGACTACGCAGGTTGCACACTCGAGGTTCCGTTGCCGGGACCTGAGGACGAGGATTATCACGAGCAAAAGCAACCAGAAGAGGTAGATTCTGAACTTGAACAGGAAGAGATGGCCGAGCCATAGACTATATGGGAGAAGATCAAGGCTTCTTCCTCATCAGCTTCAAAAGGGCCTATAAAGCAGCTGGCAATCAACATACCTACTTATAAGATTGATCCGGCGTTGATAAATCTGGTGAAGTCGAATGCTTTCCATGGGCTCAAAAATGAGGACCCCGTCGCGCACATCAGCCACTTTGTCGAGAACTGTGACATGGTAAAAATCGATAGGTTTCCACAGGAGGCACTGTATCTCAAGCTTTTCCCGAGTTCATTGACGGGAGCCACGCGAGAATGGTTACATAATTTGGATGATGAGTTTGTGGAGTCCTGAAACCATATGGTGGAGGTTTTCTTTGAGAGGTTCTTCCCTCCTGAGAAGACTAACGACATGATCCAGAAGATTCATAACTTTACCCAACAGGCCGGTGAGACATATTCTGAGACCTGGGAGAGATTTCAGGTTATGCTGAGGAGGTGCCCACATCATGGGTTGGATAAAGAGACGCAGGTGAAGATCTTCTATTTTGCTCTCTCCGAGCACGATAGGAGTAATCTGGATTCAGCTGGGTCAGGATTCTTTCTGAACAATACGGACACCAGATACTGGGAGATACTAAAGAATATGGCTAGAAAGCAGTCATGGGGTGAGAGAGAAAGAGGCCCGGTAGAGCAAGTTCGAGTAGCAGGTGAGTCCAAGGCAATGAAAGAGCTGAATGAGAAGATGGATCTTCTCACAAAGAAGCTACTGGAAAAGGAGGATAATGAGTCCGAGGATGAGGCTCAAGTCAAATTTATGAGGCAGCAGCCAGGTTATAGGAACAATGATTATTCATGGAGAAAAGACAAAAAGTTCTCGTGGAAGGATCCAAACAATTTTCTACAGGATCCGGATGTCAAATCCCCGCCAGCAATAGAAGATAAGAGTACAGAGCTGCTCAATCAGGTTATAAAGCAAAATCAAGAGCTAATGAATACGTTTGGCCAGCAAATCAAGCAGTAAGGAGAGTACATGAACTAATTCGGGCAAACGTTGCAGAGCCATGGGACTCAAATGAGGACCATTGAGACATCTATGACACAGATGGCAGCAAAGATCGCCAGTTTGAAGAAACCGGCACATCCAGGTTTTCCGGGAAATACCAATGTTCCAGGGGGAAACCAGCAGGCAAAAGCCATCATGCTCAGAAGCGACAAGAAATTGTTAAATCCAAGGGCCGAGGAGACAAGCACACCACAAGCTGAAGTAGAAGGTGAAGCCAATGAGGAGCAGCCCGCACCGGTCACAGATCTAGTCAATGACACAGTGGTGGATTCTACTGAAGACCCAATTGCAGAGGAGGAACCTCAGAAAAAGACACCTTATGTGCCACCTCACCAAAGGGCACAAGCGGTCCCGGTCCCGTATCCAAATAGTGCGAAGGCAAGGAAGGCAGATGCTCAATTTAAGAAATTCTTAGATAGTTTTAGGAAGCTTTCAGTCAATATCCCTTTACAGGAAGCCATTGAGCAAATTCCTTCATACGATAAGTTTCTAAAAGACATCATAACGAAGAAGAGGAAAATTCCGGATACAGAGGTTGTTGTGCTAAAGGAGCAAGTGAGTGCCTTCATCATGGGAACTTTGCCACCAAAGAGGCAAGATCCAGAGTGTTTTAACATTTCTTGTTATATTGGGAAGGTTAAATTTGGTGAAGCATTATGTGACTCAGGGGCAAGCATCAACTTGATGCCCCTTTCTACATTCAAAAAGCTGGGATTGAAGGAGTCACGACCAAGCAATATGACTATTCAATTGGTGGATAACTCTATGGTAAAGCCTTATGGAATCTGTGAAGATGTGTTAGTCAAGGTGGATAGGTTTGTTTTTCCAGCAGATTTCGTGGTCATGGAGATGCAGGACGAACATGGCAACGAGCTGTTACTTGGACGTCCTTTCCAAGCTACAATCGACATGATCTTAGAGATGGGAAGAGGTCGTTTGACCTTGGGCATAGCTGATGACCGCTTTGAGATGGTCATGCCTTCTAATACTATGTCATCTAAAGAAAAGGAATAATGCAATATGGTAAAACATCTGGATAGTAACATCTCACTCTGTCTTGGGAAGCCATTTCTGGACATGGCTCATGTGATGAGCAAGGTGGACAATGGAACTTTGGCTGTGGATATCATGAAGCAGACCAAAGTAGTTTCTCTGTGCAAAGCTGTAGGATTCCCGAAGGATGAGGAGGAGGACATTTCGCCCTCCATGGAAGATGATGTTATTGCTATTTCTGTTCTTGACACATATCCAGAATTTCCATTGGAGGCTTGTTTGGTAAATATTACACATGATTGGATGAGGAGCAAATCACTCAAGGAGTGCGCCAAGATGCTCCAGATGCTTCCATGCGTCTATGCGAGGCATTATGAAGATCTAGGTGAACTTCCCCCGCCACTTCAATCATCTTTGATGAGTCCGCCGGATCTAGAATTAAAGACGCTGCCACCACATCTCAAATATGTCTTCCTAGCTGAGGGGGACAAGTTACCAGTGATCATATCTACTTATTTGAGTGCGGAAGAGGAAGACCAACTGTTGATAGTGCTGAAGAACCACCGGGGAGCTTTTGGGTGGTCCGTTGCAGATATCAAGGGGATTTTCCCTACTCTATGTCAGCACAAGATTCGGCTTGAGGAGGGAGCCAAGCCCGTGATTCAACCTCAACGACGTCTCAATCCAAGCATGATGGAGGTTGTGAAGAAGGAGGTTATTAAACTTCTTGCTGCATGTATTATTTACGCCATATCAGACTCGACATGGGTGAGTCCCACACAGGTAGTCCCTAAGAAGGGGGGAATTACTGTCACCCAAAATATATTGAATGAACCTGTCACCACCCGATTGGTAACCAGGTGGAAAGTGTGTATTGATTACCTCCGTTTGAATGCCGCCACGCTAAAGGATCACTTTCCTTTACCTTTCATTGATCAAATCCTAGAGCGTCTTGCCGGCCGATCGCACTTCTGTTTTCTAGACGGGTACTCGGGGTACAACCAGATTTCAATTGATCCTTTGGACCAAGAGAAATCTACTTTCACTTGCCCCTATGGTACTTTCGCGTACCACCAAATGCCTTTTGGTTTATGCAATGCACCTGTGACGTTTCAACGTTGTATGCTCGCCATATTTTCAGACATGGTCGAGCGCTGTCTTGAGGTGTTTATGGATGACTTTTCGGTGTATGGTGCATCGTTTGATGAATGTCTCTACAATTTGGATAAAGTTTTACAGCGCTGTGAGGACACACATTTGGTCCTCAACTGGGAGAAATGGCACATGATGGTGATTGAGGGGATAGTGCTAGGACACAAGGTGTCTAGCAAAGGTTTAGAGGTAGATCCAGTCAAAATTGAAGTCATTTCCAAGTTGCCCCCACCAAATTATGTTAAAGGGGCAAGAAGTTTCTTGGGACATGCCGGGTTCTATCGTCGATTTATAAAAGATTTTTCTAAAATTGTGAAACCTCTATCCGAGCTTTTAGAGAAAGACGCTGTTTTTGATTTTAATGACAAGTGCCTACATGCGTTCGACGTGTTAAAAGAAAAACTGATTTCCGCACCGGTTGTTCAAACGCCGGATTGGACAAAACCGTTCGAACTAATGTGTGACGCTTCAGACTTTGCGGTAGGAGCTGTGTTGGGGCAGCGGGTGGACAATAAACCAGCCGTGATTTTTTACGCTTCAAAGACTTTGAATGACGCCCAATTAAATTATACAACTACCGAGAAAGAATTACTCGCCGTTGTTTTTGCTTTTGAGAAATTCCGGCAGTACTTAGTTGGATCTAAGGTAGTTGTATGGACTGACCATGCCGCAATTAAATACTTAATGGAGAAAAAAGACGCAAAGCCTAGACTCATTAGGTGGATTTTGCTCTTATAAGAATTCAACATCGAAATCAAGGATAAATCTGGGATTGAAAATGTTGTTGCTGATCATTTGTCTAGGTTAGAAAGGGTGGATGAAATAGATTTACATATACCCATAACCGAGACATTTCTGGATGAACAAATTTTAAAAATTAACTCTAAGGATCCTTGGTTCGCTGAGATTGTAAACTATTTGGCTTGCGGGATCATCCTGGAGGATTGGTCATATCAGGAGAAGAAGAGATTCTTCCATTCTTTACGGTATTATTTTTGGGATGACCCGATTCTTCTTAAGCAATGCAGGGACGGTATCTTGCACAGGTGTGTGCCTGAAGTGGAGTATGAGAGCGTTTTACGTCATTGCCACGCATCACCTACGGGAGGACACCACGCCAGCTCGCATACGGCAGCAAAAGTTCTGGAGAGTGGCCTTTATTGGCCAACCTTGTTCCGAGATGCCTATGAGTTTGTAAGGCAATGCGATTCTTGCCAACGAGCCGGTAATATCTCAAAGAGATAGGAAATGCCCCTGAATGTGTTTCAGGAAGTGGAGGTATTTGATTTGTGGGGAATAGATTTCATGGGACCCTTTGTGTCCTCAAATTCCAATTTATATATCTTGTTAGCAGTTGATTATGTGTTGAAGTGGGTGGAAGCAATACCCACAAGGACTAATGATTCCACTGTAGTGTGCAGATTTGTGAAAGAAAATATTTTCTGTAGGTTTGGGGTGCCCCAAATGATAATCAGTGATGGGGGTACGCATTTTAGGAATAAAAAATTCTCTACATTATTGAAGAAATATGGGGTTAAGCACAACATAGGTACCCCATATCATCCGCAAACTCAAGGCCAGGTGGAGGTCTCCAACCGTGAAATTAAGAAGATTTTAGAGCATACGGTGGCATCCACGAGGAAGAACTGGAGTTCCCTACTGCCGGATGCTCTGTGGGCATACATGATGGCTTATAAAACACCTATAGGCACTACGCCTTTTAGGTTGGTGTATGGCCGGGCTTGTCACCTACCGGTAGAGTTGGAGCACAAGGCGCATTGGGCACTAAGAAGGCTAAATCTGAGTTACAATGAAGCGAGAAGGAAGAGATTGCTGGAATTGAATGAGTTGGATGAGCTACGGATGACGGCGTATGAGAACGCACGGATATACAAGGAGCGCACAAAGCTGATCCACGACCGCCACATCCAATTGTGCACGTTCAAAAAGGGAGACAGTGTTTTGTTGTTCAATTCACAACTCAAGTTGCATCCCGAGAAGCTAAAATCCCGGTGGAGTGGACCGTTCGTGGTAGAGGAGGTCAAACCGCACGGCGCGATCTTAGTGCGTGATGGTGATACCACGTTCTTGGTAAATGGACAAAGGTTGAAGCTCTATTTTGGTGAGAACTACAAGAGGAAAATGAATGAGGTCAAACTCATTTCACTTTCAGATGCATGAAGTGCCAAAAGCCGTCTAGCCTAAGACGTTAAATAAGGGTGCTTGTTGGGAGGCAACCCAACCATTGGTACCTTCGTTTAGTTCATTTACATTCATAGTTTAATTTGTTTTTACTTAGTTTTTCATGTAAAAAATATACCGTGATCGGTGTGTTCTTTGTGCAGGCTGGGGCAGAGTCGATACTATCGACACACTGGTCGATGGTATTGACCATGGAACATATTGACGACTGCAGATTTCACACTGCGTCGATACCATTGACGGCCTCGTCGATGGTATCGACAGACCTACATGCAGATCGAATAATAAATGTCGATGGTATCGACATGCCAGTCGATACCATCGAGATCTCTAAAGATTTACAGAAGAAATCGACTCAGTAAAGTCGATACCATTGACGGGCGTGTCGATGGTATCGACACTTTCAAGTGAAAAAGGCGGCGGCTGGTCTCGCGAGAATTTACCCTAATCAGGATAGTCGATACTATCGAATTTCGTCGATGGTATCGACAATCCACGTCACCGATCCGCGCGAACTAATCAACGACGATCGCGGCAGCCACATCATCGATCCGGGTGAAGAGTCGATACCATCGACTTGTGTCGATGGTATCGACACGTCAGTGATCCGGGTTTCAAGATCCAACCATCGACAACCGTCGATACTCATGATGGGGGTGGATAGCATCGACTAGTGTCGATACCATCGACTCGCGTCGATGGTATCGACGGTCCAACAGTGGCGCCGGCCAAGTCTATTTAAAGAGATTCATTACGTCAGTTGACGTCACACCTTCAGAGCGATCTCCTCCCTTTGCGCCGAGCACTCCCCCGAGCTGTCCAAGCCCGAAGAAGAGCAGCAACGAGCGAAGGTCTTCATCGAGCGGAGATTCAACTCTCCATTCTTCACCGAGCTCTCTTTCTAATCCCCATTTCTCGTCGCCAACATGGTGAATGTGACTGGAGCTTCTTCCTCATGCGCGACTCCGCCGGAATTCGTGCCACCACCGCCATCATCGATCGTACGTCCCCGCATTGTCCATCCTTCCTCGGAGGTCCGGAAGATCTACGAGGAGATCATGCGGAGGAATATAGAACCCACCCGGTATGTGGACCGGGAGATGATCCGAGATCTCGGATTTGAGGCCAACTTGGCCTATGTTCTGAATGGGCAGGCCCGTCACACACCGATAAGGCCTGGTGAGCTGGAATTTCACCAAGATGGCCAACCATTCTTCGGTGACTGGCCCACGTACAAGGAATTGGTGGCAGAATTCATGGCGTCGTTGGACGTCTGAATCGTGCCCAACGACATTGTAGCTACCGACTGTGAGTGGATCCAGGGCCGGGTGTCTTTCCGGCTATTCAACATCGACTACACCCTGACGCTCCGGCAATTCAACGTGATCTTCAACTGGAACCATTTGCAATATGACTACCGGCGGCCGGACAACCACACCGACTATGACGCAATCTTCGCCGAACTGGTGACGGTGCCGTAAGGAAAGTCGGTGAGCTACCACAATGCCGCGGTAGCCGATTTCGAGCACCCTTTCGTCCGGGTCTTGCACCGGATGCTCAGTTCCACAGTTTTTGCTCGGGGTGATCTCGCCCTCAGCAAGTTTCAGGGGTCGGACCTATTCTTTCTGTATAAACTCCTGAAGAAACAAGAATGCAACTGGGGTGCTTTCTTTCTGTAACGAGTATTGGACGTGAAGAGGAGTACAAGGAAAGTGCCGATTCACTTCGGCGGGCTCATCACCAAGCTGGCTTCATACCTTGGCTTGAATTTCCAGACCCTCACTCCTCTATCTACTAGGAGCAAGGTAAACTTGCAACATTTGCACAGGTCCAATCTCCTACTTCTCCGAGATGGCGTGGCGTTTGCACACTGCCACGTAAATCAAGCATATTAAGAATGTTCTCTTCCCGATCCTGTTTTCAACATCGAAGGTGCACAACATTTCCGGTGGCCAATCATAGCCATCGCAGACTCTGATGAAGAAGGCAGTGATGACAGAAATGATGACGTGGCCGAGGAGGAAGAGGAGGCATTTACACCTCTTCGAGCACGAGTGGCACCACAGAAGCGTCCTCGGATGCATCCGGGTGCATCTTCATCATCTCAGCCTACTCCGCCACCACCACCACCCTCGTAGCCAAGCGAGGATGTCTATTCCATGCAGGGCATGTGCACTATGCTGCACGACATACAACAGTCGCAGCAGCAGCACATGGCGATGTATACCGGTATTCAAGACACTATGAACCGGATACTAGATAACCAGAGGGCGATGTTCAAGAATGAGCGTCTTCTCCTTGACAACCAACAACAGATACATGATTAGTTGTATCGGATGGAGACGCAGTAGGAGCCCTTCTACGACCACTATTGGAGCCAGAATTATTTTGGAGGTTATCCACAACCTCCACCCAGGGCCCAGTTTGATCCAAGCTTCCAGGGGGAGTATTCTTCTTGGGATCCTACGGCTCCACAGTACCCGCCTCCACCACCAGAGACATGATCCGGTATCACTGTTCCAATCTTTAAGTTTGTTTTTGACTATGAGGCCATAGTCGAATTCAAGCTTAGGGGGGGGGTAGTTGGAACAACTTTATCTTTTACTGTTTTTAGTTTTTCACTTTATTGTTTTTGTTCTTGTTATTTGTTTCTTACATTTTTAGTTTTTGTAGGACCCACATGCTATCTAGTGTAATCGTGGATGTCATAAAGTTTGTGTCATCTCATTAATTGTGCATGGGAAAATCAAGGGAAAATTAAAAATTTTGTGTGTTTGGAAAGCTTGTCTTGTTTAACCTTGGGCACATATCCTACGAAAATGATTGGTTTTGTCAAATTTAAAACAACAATTCACAACTTTACTCCTAATGATTCATGAAAGTGAACGGAAATGGTTGTTTGAGCCTAAACTGACCAAATGGTAATGTGACTTTAATTGGAAGTAGGAGAGAGAAACCTCTTGACTACTACACAGGTCAGTAAGGAGGGACACATAATATCTTTCTAAGGTTCAGTCACCTAGTCTTGTGATCTTTCCACCTCTTCGCTTTTCACAATCCACCGCAAGATTTGGAAGTATTTTACAGTTTTAACCTCTTTGACTGCATTGCACGTAGATAGGACTTGCATTAATTCTTTTTCCATATGTTTTGCATACAAAGAAAGAAAAAAAATGAGAATAGTGATACATGCACATTACCCTTAGGTGCATGCCATGTAGTTGCATTCATAATTTTTCATGCATAATGTACATCATGTATCTCAATTTTTCTCCAATGGTGAATTAAATTGTTCTATACCTTCTAAATAGTGCAAATTTCTGAATTAGGAAGAAAAATAAGCCTGATAAAATATTCATTATCAATTATGGATATAAAGGGTTGAAAAAAAAAGATACGCAAAAAAATCTAAAAGAAAATCTGGATAATGAAAAAAAAGGAGTTATGTAGAAGCAACAAGAATAAGAAGGAGAAAGGAACATAATATCACCTGCATTTCGAGATAATTGCGTACATGATGTAGCTTAAATAGATGTCCATTTCGTTTTGAGATGGATGGTTAGTACATGCATCATTCCACCCAATTTTAGGCATTAGGGAATTTTTTCATGTGCATTTGCATCATTTAGGACATTTTTGTTTTATGCATGTTGAAACTGTGTAATACTTCCACTTTCTTCCATGAACCACCCATCTTCATCCACCCGTTACTCGGATTGGTAGGCCACCGCGAATTTCTCCTCACTAAAGTATATAGGGAGAACTGCTTCCATGTAGATGGTAGTTAGGGCGAGCAACGTAGTATAGGAGATCACAAGATGCACCAAGTCTGAACCAGCGCATTTTATTATGTTAACTGCCTTATGTGATAGTGTTCATCAGTTTTGAGGTCCATTTCTTTTATGGATGATTACTGTCGCCTTCAGGGTAATTACCGTTTTGTGGTTAGAGAGGGCCGATATGTGAATGTCCGGTGGGAGTCATATGGGATGTTGGTTGTGGTGTGATGTTCTTCAGTTGACATTAGCAATTCTATTCTAAGGATTAGTTGCTCGAGGGCGAGCAACGTTCAAGCTTAGGGGAGTTTGATGCGATGATTTTGAGTCACATTTATAGACCTGTTTGATATGTGTTTTATGCTTTTATTGGTCATTTTTATGGTTAATGTGGCAAAATTCATCCACTTTGGTCTTTGTTACTATTTTATGTCAAATCCCCTTTATTTCATCATTTTGAGCATTAATTGTCAAAATATTATTATTTGTGTGAATTTATGTGATCTTGTGTTTGAATTTCAGGACAAACGAGTATTTGCTTCCGTCGATACCATCGACATGATCACAGGTTGCCAGCCGAAAGGAGCAGCAAAGCATCGATACTATCGACATGGATGTCGATGGTATCGAGATACCATCAACTTGCTGGCGAGGAAGCAGTCGATAGTATTGACACCAAGTTGATACCATCGACGCATGGAGGCTACATCGACGAAAAACGACAAAAACCGACGCCTACAGGAAGTCGATACCATCGACCTGCGTCGATGGTATCGAGCCGTCATCAGGCACTCAGACGAAAGGAAAGAAGGGCGGCCGCTACTATAGCAGGTCGATACCATCGACCCGCGTCGATGGTATCGACACCGTAGGATATGAGTTGGCTTTCTAATGATCTCAATCAGACGGCTACGGTTAATTAGCGACCTAATGACTGAGATATACATAATGACGGCCGCCCAGACGTGGGGGGGGATCTGAGAGCCATTGCACAAGTACCGAGGAGGAGTAGAAAGGAGAACGGAGGCTAGAAGCTCATACCAGTTGATTCGGACGCCGCAGAAGACAGATTTCACCACCGAAAGGCGGGAGAGAACGTGTTCTACGCAAAGGATCAACCGGTTCTTCTCTGTTCAGGGGTTTTCCCTTTCATTTCACGTTTTTCACATGTTTTCCCCTATTTCTACCATGTACTTGTGTGAGATGAACATGCGGGGCTAATCCCCTTCGTCTTTAGGACCGGGAGTAGCCCGGGGATTCATTGTATGACAATTTTATAATAGTAATTCATATTTTATCTCTTAAATCCGTGGTATAGTTTCGTTTTCTCCATATATTGTTATTCTTGATCACCATAATAATAACTTAATGCCCTTAATCACTTTGAAAGAAGGATTAACGGCTGAAAAGAGACGAAATCTACATTAATCGATAAATCCCTTGACCAAGGTGGTGTAAAATTAATGGTGGATACTGAGAGATCGTTCATAATGCACCGAGTTTAGGGTATAGGTTACTACGACGGTGGAACCGACCTAGACCTAGGTAGTGAATTGCACCACGACAGTGGGCAATTCTGTTTTCAGGCCACTACCCGGATAGAGAGATAAAATTGAGGCATTATATAAAATCTAATACAATGAAAACTCGCGGTGAAACTGCAATCCTAAAGATACCTTCTTGAATTGATTAAACCAAAAATTTAATCGATTGTTCGTTTTGTTTTCTTTTAATTTTATTTTTAATTTTCACAAAAAAAAAACCCTCAACTTTTAATCGACTTAGCTGATCGCAACTAGTTAGTAGGAGTCACCAACAATTCCGAGTATCCCTGTGTTCGACTCGGGCCTCACAAAGGCCTGTATTACTTCGACGCGTTCACTTGCATTTATACGCACAGTAAAATTGCGTCAATTGCTCAACAAGCTCTTTCTTGTTATTCAGGCTACTACAAGCCACACCACTGTATCATTTTCATCCTTATGATGCTTCACCACTTGAGGAACATCTTATCATGCAACATTTGCAAGTTAACCCCTCAACTTGGGTAATTTGCACTTTAGTCCAAAACCAACAAATCAATGTTTCAACATTATTCGAAAAGGACTAAAATTGAAACATAAGTTCCTTTTGAACCTTAATTACTTTTTAAGAATTAAAAGCAAGCATATAGTTAACTTTATTAAGAAAAACATCTAGGGTTAAGGCATAACCCAGGTCAGGGATGTTACAAATCATAAACCCCTAACAAGGATTTCATCCCCGAAATCCCAGATAAAAGGAGACAGATATTATTCATTCGTTATATCATCGAGTCTCCACATAACATCTCATTGTCATGGAGATACCATATAACTTTGATCAATACAAAGTTCTTCCACATAAAATTCTCATCAATGTTATGTTTATTCAAAGCATAAACCCCTAACATATGATGTCCATACTACATTAGGTAACTGGACTGATTCCACAGTTAACCATTCCAGGTAACCATCATAAAATAGACTGATATTTCTCAGATACCAGAATTCCTTACCTTGGTATCTAACACATCACGTCCTCATCTTCCTTTTTATTTGTAAGTTGATTTATAATTAAATCAAATTCCTCCGTATATCAATTAGAATGTGGTAGAAATATCCATGCCACATCTCCTTCTTGATTAGGCTTCTTTGTATTGTTTCAGAATGATTACTTGATCAGAGTAATAAGAAAGATAACAATCTAGGTATATCATACTTACCTTGACTTCAATAAAGGAATACCTGGCCAGGGTATTCAAGAACCAAAATTAGGTAGTACATATTTGTTTTATTTTATGTTTTCATCTCTTCCCTTCCTTAATGAAGAAAGAGAAATTTCAAAACATATAAAAGAATATTAAACTGAACACAAGTTTTCATCCTACTTATCTTTTCCTCATATCCTCAAAGGATTATACATATGAACTAAACAACACTACCTTTCTTATAGTAGAGAGTAGAGGATAATTCAAAATAGAAAGTAGACAGTAGAGATGTCAAGATAGAACTTTCTATTTTGAATTATCCTCTACTCTCTACTTATTACAAGTTATCTAGTGTCTTGTCTGTTGAGTCACCTTATCACTTTCTATTTGGACATTGCCACCTCAGATGTCCTCTCTGTCCACATCTATAGCAAGCTCGAAGCATTCTAGGTGACTGCTGCTTAGGTGCACTATATTGTACTTGAGTCGGTACTACTGAAATCTTTGATTGTTTAGTACCACTAATTTCTTATTCATGTGACTGTTTAGACTTCATTTTAGGGTCTGTTTCATGTTTCCTTGTCATAGACCCTTCTATCCTTCGAATTGACTCCAAAAATGTGGCAAACCTCTCTCTACTTTCTAGGGAAGATGCCGGAATAGACATTTTGACATTCAGTCCCTTCTAAAAATGTAGAATCTTTTCCTCCTCAGTAGTAGCCATTTGAGGAAAAAATCATAAAATTTCCATGAACTTAACCTCATATTCACTTATCGACATGGCTCCCTGTCGAATCTTCTCAAACTGTGAGATCTTTTCATCTAAGTATGTCCTTGGAAAATACTAACTGACAAATTCTCGAAGAAATTCCTCCCAATCAACCTCTTCACCATTCCTTTTTATTTCTTCTATAGCCCACCAATGTCCAACACTACCCTTCAAAAGGTACACAACATGTTTAACTTTGTCAGCCTCTGGGATACTAAGGATCTTAAAAGCTTTTTCTAACTCAGTGAGATGTCCCAACATATTCTATGGCTCCAACATGACGTAGTCATTCAAAAGTCTTTGCAGATCCATATCCCTCATTGGGAGCTGGTGCCCTAGGTGCCGATGCTGGCATCCGGTCTATCATATGCATCACTGTAGTCATGAATTTCCCAAAAAGTGTAGAAAAGCTGGGTTTCTCATCATGATTTCATCAACATGGGGATTCTCAGGCACTGTTTCTTCTCTTGCCTGATCCCTGGCACCCTCTACTGGTGCAGCAACATTGCTCTCAGCAACGTATTCCTCATGTCCTCCAGACATATTTGAGTTATATATCTATATAAGTAGAAGACATTATAACATACACTGGATACACTTAGAACGGACTCAATACCTTAGTCCTACGTCTCTGTAGACTGAATGAACCTAGAGCTCTAATACCACTAATTGTAATGACAAATCCCAAACATCGAATAATTACATTTGCGGAAGCGATCATTAACAGCGGATTATTGAAAATCACTAAAAATTAAAACCTTTTTCAAAGAGATCCCATCATAGGAAAACTCTTTCAACAAGAACCAATGTATTACATTTACATCCTGGTTCATAAGTACATATTTTGTACCATCTCTTCTCGAGAGTTACAATATCCACTGCCTTGTTAACAGCTAAACACAGACAATATAAGAACCTTGAGGCATCAAGCCAAAAACTCAGATCGATGTAAAAATACTAACTACTAACTCTGAGATCATGAGAGTACAAAGACGACACATAGGACTTCTATCTACAAGACACGACAGATAGTACACTCAAACTGAGCTGTCACTGCTGTCACAGTTGTCACTGCTGCTGCTGATGTTCTTCCTCTACAAGATATTCTTAGTCTCCTCCGTGCTTGTCCATCTAAAAATGTTGGATCCTACAGGGGTGAGACAATTGTAAATTTCCCCAGCGAGAGATATAACTCTCTGCCAAAAACATTATTATTGTAGTTTAATGATATAAAACTGGTCAGAGAATAAGCAATTTAAAGCATTTCCATCTTTTAAAGTATTTCAACTGTTTATGATAGAACAGTAGGAAATCATCTATTCTCTTAATAAGGAATAGGAAGAACATGTATATCATTTGTCTATCATATTATACTGTCATGTCAAACTTCTCTTGTGACACTCATTATCTTGATATGACACCCATGAGACATTCTTGTTTCAATTTGTTGGCCTCAGCCAATCTACTAAATAGATATGGAATTATATCTACCATGTACTCATATATCATTAATACAGGCATTGGGTTATTACCAATCCCTTGTCATCATTATAGGCATTGGGTTATTACCAATCCTATGTCATTATTACAAGCATTGAGCCTCTTCCAGGCATTGGACTCTTCCAAACCTGATTACACCACCAGGCATTGGACACTACCAATCATGATTTCACAGCCAGACATTGGACTTTAACCAATCCTGATTACAGGCTTCATGTCTCTGCCAGGTATTGGACTTTAACCAATCCTGATTACACAGCCAGACATTGGACTCTAACCATTCCTGATTACACAGCCAGACATTAGACTCTAACCAATCCTGATTACACAGCCAGGCATTGGACTCTAACCAATCCTGATTACACCGCCAGGCATTGGAATTTAACCAATCCTGATTACACCACCAAACATTGGACTTCAACCAATCCTGATTACACCGTGAGGCATTGGACTTTAACCAATCTTGATTACAAGCTACATGCCTCTGCCAGGTATTGGACTTTAACCAATCCTGATTATAGGCTTCATGCCTCTACCAAGTATTGGACTTTAACCAATCCTGATTACACATCCAGACATTGGACTCTAACCAATCCTGATTACACAACCAGGCATTAGACTCTAACCAATCCTGATTACACAGCCAGGCATTGGACTCTAACCAATCTTGATTACACTGCCAGGCATTCGACTTTAACCAATCCTGATTACACCGCCAGACATTGGACTCTAACTAATCCTGATTACACCGCCAGACATTGGAATCTAACCAATCCTGATTACACCGCCAGACATTGGACTCTAACCAATCCTGATTACAGGCATTATGCCTCTGCCAGGTATTGGACTTTAACCAAACCTGATTTCACAGATCATGGGATATAAATCCCTTTAACTCGTCATTAGTCATCACATCCTTCTCTAGGCTTTGAACCCTAAGGTTAGCCTTCATAACTGTTCACATTCTTTATTAAATACAACTATTCCTTTTATTAGGTTTATTGTTATCATTTCTTACAGTAAACGTTTATAATCATCTTGGTGCCTCTCACTATGCCACCATTGTTCTCATGGCTCATAAGGCCTATGAAGCATCTTGTCACCTCTCACTAGGCAACATCTAACCATATGGGTCACAAGGCCATTACAAATCTTATCACCTCTCAATAGGCAACAATAACATATTACCTCATGTAAAACATGTTGGCTAAATGGACATCTGTAAATCCCTTTATTTTGATAATGACAAACATTTCATTCTTGTTGATCTAACGTGCTACTTGAGTGTTGCAGGAATAAGGTGGATGACAAAGCCCTAGGGAATCTATATGCTTGAATGATTGTAAATGTCATGAAATGTAATCAAATTGTAAACTTGTACAAATATATAATGTAAAAGTACTCAGACTTCATGTAAATCAAGCGTTAGATCTTCCCTAGCTAAATACAACATTTAGATCGGTCATCCCCTTCAATAGTGTCACATATGCACACTCATACATACACTTAATGTCTTCATTTGAAACATTGAAATAGGGTCCATCTCGGTCGACAAAATCCTCGACCGAGACACTCTCGGTCGAAAAACTTCTCGACCGAGAAAGACCCAAGTAGCCGTTAGACACAACTGAAAAGGTAGTTGGCAGTTGGAGATAAACGTTGCAAACACTTGATCCAGAGAGCCTGTCGGTCGACAATCTCTCGACCGAGTAGGTGTCTCGATCAACCATTTCTCGACCGAGATGGTCTCTGACAGCAACTGCAGAATTAATTAATTAGCCGTTGTTAAAGCAACTAACTTATATCTAACGGCTAGTTAAGCACTTAGAAACCTCTAGAAAGTGTCTAGAACGTCCTTAAGCACTTGTAGGACATTCCTATAAATAGGACATGCCTTAGGACACCTAAACTCACTTGATTACACACTTGAGCAATCTTTGAGCATACATTTACTTTGAGCAATCTGTTTGTGAGCAATTAAGCATATTGGCAATTGGCTACTTCATCTCCTAGCTCAAATTTCGTGTCCTATAGGCTATCATCTCCTAATCCACAGCAATCACTTTCCATACACATTGGTTAGGAGATCTACACGCTTGATCTAGGCAAATCAAGCCTTGTGCTTCAAAGGATAAGTTGTAATTTCCATTTTCCTTTCTTGTTCACTATTATTGTTTGTACTCTCCTTGCTACTCCTAGGTTGGAGGCTGCGGATTGGAGAGGTTGGAAGATCTTCTTGGTGAAGAAGGGGACCTTGAACTACTTCAAGAAGGCTGGTGCAATGGGAGGTTACTTCTAAAGAGGAAGGCTACTTCAAGGGGGAGCTTGGAGTTACTTCAAGAAGGCTACCTCGGGTTGGTGCATCTACTTCAAGTGAAGGCTGTTCAAGGGGTGTAAGAAAGTATTGTATTTTGTGTAAATCCTTGTGAAGGTAATAAAATTAATACTTTCAAAATCCTGGTTGGGTAAGCAACCGGGTAGTGGACTGACAACCTTAGTATTTGCTAAGGTTGGAACCACTCTAAACACTTGTCTCCTTCTTCCATTTTCAATTGTGGTTGTTTGAGTTAAATAATTGTTAAAATCTTTAAAAACTCTATTCACCCCCCCTCTAGTGTTTTTCAATTGGTATCAGAGCAGGCTTCAAGGAGCTCTAATCGAGTCTTGAAGTATGAAGGGTGGTGGTGTCTACAACCGCAAACAAAGGAAAAGTATGGAGCAATCTTCAACAAGTTGCAGTTGGTGCTTAGGAACAAGCCACACAACACTTGGTTGCCCGTGGAGGTCAAAGAAGGAAGATACGCATAAAGAATGCCTTATTGCTACAATAAGTGAAGAAGAAGAAGAAGAGGTAAGCCTTTTTGATTTATCTAAAGAAGAGCTAGTTGCTAGTCTTGAAAAGACACATAATAAATATATTGAGTGCAAGAAGAAATTAAAGAAATCTAATAAAGAAAATGATGAGTTACATGCTAAACTTCTTGCTCTTACATCTGAAAATGAAGATCTCAAAAAGGTTATTGAAGATCATAATATTAAGCTAAAATCTGTAGAAGCAAATTGCAATCTTCTTTCTCTAGAAAAGTTAAATTTGCAAACTCAAGTGAACGATCTTCAAAAACAACCTGTTTTGTGCTCACATCTAGATTATGATACTATCGTAAAAGAAAGAAATTCATTATCATCTAATCTAGATCAAGCAAAGCTAGATATCAAGAAGAGAATGGATGAGATTGCTAAGTTACAACAAAAAGTTAGTAGTATAAATAATAATGGTATTCTTGATCAAATCTTAAATGATTCCTACCATCAAGTTGGAAGGAGAGGACTAGGTTACAAGCCTAAGGGAAAATTTTATCATAAACCTAGTTGGAGAAAGACACAAGCACATCAATCTATATATATACCTAAAGGCACAAATACAAATATAACCAAGAATAACCTAGACCAAAATCATAGAAAGAGATATGAGGTTGATTCTATATGTTGTCATTATTGTTTGCGCCTTGGTCACTATTCCTTTTCATGTCCTTATAAGAAAAAGGATGTCGAGTAAGTTTGGGTTCCAAAACCTCTAAATAAATGCACGGAATTAAGTTGAGATATGACCAAGGACCTTAGTTGATTATTTCCATGTCTATCTCAACTCAACATAGTAGCATAACAAATTAGTTCAAGTATCCAAAACATCTAACTGGGATATATACTAAAAAATTCTGAAATAATGCAGAACCATTCTCGGTCGAGAATCTGTCAACCGAGAACAATAGTCGGTCGAGAAATGATCGACCGATCCGGTCACTGTTGTCAAAACTGAAATTATGCTTAGTTTGATAAAAAGAAATCTCTGTTCATATTTTCTGGTCTACCCATGTAGAAATTATGTGTTTTGACATCTAGTTCAAATAAACACAATCATTGCGGAATTATCATTATATGCTCTTATTGTTCTATCATTACATATGTTTTTCAGCTCATAAAGAAGATGATATGTTAGCACGAATAGATAATGATAATTGTATGCATTGATGATGCATAGGCAAGCAAAATGACTTATTGGTAATATGTTTCTTAGAACAAGAACCCTAATGTTTGCAAGAGTACAATGTTATAACATACAAATTTCTCAATTGGCAATTTTAAAAGACTTGAGATATTAATTAAGTTTTCATTTGATATTTATATAATCTACAACAAAGTCTTCTAGGAAAATCAAGGACAAATATTTTTCTTAAATATCAGTTAAAATGCTTCAAATTGATATCAAATCAAGTTACATGCAGATATATGAATGCTCAATTTGGAAATCTACAAATTTGCCTCTTGGTTGAAATGAAATTTGACAAAGGGGCGCTATGGTCGTAGTCAAAGTCGACCTAAAATAAGTTTGGCACAATACTTATTTGAATATCATTGTGATCAAAAGAAAAATTAACTTATGATCACAAAATATTGTAATAATAATCACAATATTACTCCCTTAGAAAATATATATATGCTCTACAAATTCAGTCTATCATTTACATTAAAAAATCAGGTTAAAAATCATTCACAAAAAGTCTGTCGGTCGACGAATTCTTCGACCGAAAACATCTCGGTCTGCCTATCTCTTTCGACCGACAGACCTCAAGTAAAAATTACATCAGATACACTTCCGGTCGACAATTATTCGACCGAGCCGATGTCGGTCGACAATTGTTCGACCGAGAATTGACCGTTGGGATATGACCGTTGCAATCCGACCATTTTATGACCGTTGCAACCCATCAATCGAACGTTGGGGGGGCGAGTGGCGCGTATGGGATATGACCGTTGCGGTCGATCGGTCGACAAATTGTCGACCGACCTGGTCACTGGATTGCTATAAAAAGGATAAAAAACGGGTCATTGTTACACACTCTCATATTCTTACTTCCATAGCTTCTCTCTAGTGCATTCTTGTGCAATCCTTTAGCTTCTTCATCCCCAAGACTTTCTTGCTTCTTCTCCACCTTAAAGCAAAGAAATGGCTTCATCCTCTACACGTGGAAAGAAGAAAGTTGCTAGCAAGAAAGGAAGGGTGGCTACTCCTCCATTGACGATCATCAACGACATCCCCTTCGTCGACGCAGATGCTGGTGATCGCTATCTCAGGCTCTCCTCCAAAACTCCTCTTCCATGACGGCCGGTTGACGTCATGGACTTCCTCAGCATCGTCGACATGGAGGATCTTTTTGAGGTGCAAAATTTGAAAGAATTTCTTAACCCTTCCTTCCCTTCCTACTCATCAAAAGTGGTAAATGAGTTCTATGCAAACCTAATCTCCCATTCCGAAAATGAAAATAACTTCTTCTACTCTATGGTCAATGGGCATATCTTTCGATTTACTGAAGAGCATATTCTTGACATGCTCAACATCGACTTAGATGAATATCAAGACACTCTTGACCTCACAACTGGAAATCCACTCAATACATTTTCCCAAGGTGATAATACCGTCAGTCTTAATGACATTAAACGAGCCATTTTTCAATCTAATACTACTTGTCACGAAGATAGGGGTACCTACTATGCCATAAATCTCAAACCTGCAGCTAGGATTGTCAATCTTATTGTTTCCAAAAACATACATCCTAGAGCAAACAAGTCTGAAGTCCCTATTTTTCGCATGTGTTTAATTTATGCAATTATCAAACGTATTCCCATAAATTTTATCCGCATAATCCTTAAGAACATGCTTGAGTTTTCTGGCAATCCCCCATATGCTGATTTTGTATGCCAAATCACTCAACACTTTCTTAAAACACAAATTGAGGATATGGGATACACATGGGAAAGAAGACCACAAAAAATAAGCAAAAACACAGTAGAGAAAATGGGAATGGATTTTGGTCACAAGAGGGCCAGGACGGAAGGTGAGACATCTACTCAAGATATACCACCACCACCTCCTCCTACCAACCCATCCTATGATCCCATCCAAAACACTCTAACCTATGTTGCTGGGTCACAATATCATCTAAGCAGACAATTAGACTATAACCACCATGCCATGACCTACCTAAATCAAAGGATGCAAACCCTCTCTCCAAATCAACCAGATGAGTATCCTTATTCTTTAAATCCTGGCATGCTCAACCCATATAATCCATCTTACAACTACTACCAACATCCACCTCCACCATCTACAGATCTCACACATACTCAGTTCTCCTCAATACAATTACAAGACATTGCTGCTCATTTCCGCTTTGATCGAGTTCCTACCTTCTTGGAAGCATATGCTTTAACCAAGACAGGTGCTTTGGAGTGGCAAACTTTAGTCCAATATTATGGAACTGAGCCATTTCTTGGAAAAGACCCTGATATTGATGTAATACTTAAGTATTTCCAGTGAGATTTGGAGTGTCCGTTGTATTAGTTGTAATGAAATGATTATCTTTGCATGATTGTAATAAAATGGTTATCTTTACATGAAATTGTTATCTTTGCATGATTGTAAAAATTCCATGATTCAAATAAATTGGTTATCTTTACTGATTATATTGGATATTCCTCTATGGCATCATTTGAATATGGCTTATAAGACAATTCTAGTAGAGCATACAAAGTAAGGGGAGTAATAAATATGTCATAAATAAAAAAGGATGACATCTTTGCAAATACCTGAAATTTAGAGTTGTGGCTAAATTGACCATCTATTAAAAACAAATATTTATTTAAGGGGGAGCAATACTTTTCATACAATATTTGTTCTTAAACGGATATCTTTTTGAAATGACAAAGGGGGAGAAATAAATATAAAACTTAATATTTGTGCAAAACTCAATCAATGAGTTTCAAAAACTCTTGGCTTTACATTGAGAGTTGCTATATTCCCTAAAGAATTGGATTTCATGTTTCATAATTCATGGGGAATAATAAGCACACATTTTACAAATAAGAGAAGAAATTTACAAAGGTAATCTTCAGGTATGAAACTCACATGTTTTTATACTTTCTTATTTTATATTTAGGAAATGTTTGTCATCTTCAAAAAGGGGGAGATTGTTGGCTAAATGGACATCTGTAAATCCCTTTGTTTTGATAATGACAAACATTTCATTCTTGTTGATCTAACGTGCTACTTGAGTGTTGCAGGAATAAGGTGGATGACAAAGCCCTAGGGAATCTATATGCTTGAATGATTGTAAATATCATGAAATGTAATCAAATTGTAAACTTGTACAAATATATAATGTACAAGTACTTAGACTTCATGTAAATCAAGCGTTAGATCTTCCCTAGCTAAACACAACATTTAGACAGGTCATCCCCTTCAATAGTGTCACATATGCACACTCATACATACACTTAATGTCTTCATTTGAAACATTGAAACAGGGACCATCTCGGTCGACAAAATCCTCGACCGAGACACTCTCGGTCGACAAACTTCTCGACCGAGAAAGACCCAAGTAGCCGTTAGACACAACTGACAAGGTAGTTGGCAGTTGGAGATAAACGTTGCAAACACTTGATCCAGAGAGCCTGTCGGTCGACAATCTCTCGACCGAGTAGGTGTCTCGGTCGACCATTTCTCGACCGAGATGGTCTCTGACAGCAACTGCAGAATTAATTAATTAGCCGTTGTTAAAGCAACTAACGTATATCTAACGACTAGTTAAGCACTTAGAAACCTCTAGAAAGTGTCTAGAACGTCCTTAAGCACTTGTAGGACATTCTTATAAATATGACATGCCTTAGGACACCTAAACTCACTTGATTACACACTTGAGCAATCTTTGAGCATACATTTACTTTGAGCAATCTGTTTGTGAGCAATTAAGCATATTGGCAATTGGCTACTTCATCTCCTAGCTCAAATTTTGTGTCCTATAGGCTATCATCTCCTAATCCACAGCAATCACTTTCCATACACATTGGTTAGGAGATCTACACGCTTGATCTAGGCAAATCAAGCCTTGTGCTTCAAAGGATAAGTTGTAATTTCCATTTTCCTTTCTTGTTCACTATTATTGTTTGTACTCTCCTTGCTACTCCTAGGTTGGAGGCTGTGGATTGGAGAGGTTGGAAGATCTTCTTGGTGAAGAAGGGGACCTTGAACTACTTCAAGAAGGCTGGTGCAACGGGAGGTTACTTCTAAAGAGGAAGGATACTTCAAGGGGGAGCTTGGAGTTACTTCAAGAAGGCTACCTCGGGTTGGTGCATCTACTTCAAGTGAAGGCTGTTCAAGGGGTGTAAGAAAGTATTGTATTTTTTGTAAATCCTTGTGAAGGTAATAAAATTAATACTTTCAAAATCCCAGGTGGGTAAGCAACCGGGTAGTGGACTGACAACCTTAGTATTTGCTAAGGTTAGAACCACTCTAAACACTTGTATCCTTCTTCCATTTTCAATTGTGGTTGTTTGAGTTAAATAATTGTTAAAATATTTAAAAACTCTATTCACCCCCCCCTCTAGTGTTTTTCAAAATAATAGTAACACCCCTATTCTCTCAATAGGGTTAGAGCTTACTATTCACATTACATTAGGGTTTCTCATGTCCCATTACCCAATTTAGGGTTAGGGTTTTCCCATCTCACATTAATTAGGATTTCATATTTATCAAATCAACCATAATATATTGCTCCACACCTCTAGGAGCATCCATTAACATATTGAGTATTCAATTATGTTTATTACTCTTAACATTTATCATTAAATGATTATCAATACAAGGTATGAGTTCATTTCTCATCCTTATCATGGTATGATTACATCATACTCATTAGTTTGGCTTAACCCCATACTGAGGTATATTAGCCGATACTTATCAAAGTATATCAAACTCATTACATTTCATTGTAAAAATTTACATAACACACTTCATGTGTTTCTTGTCCAAGTATATTGGATTTGAGGTGCATCAAGGTATATCAATCCCCAGAATGCTAAAAGTGATATCTATCATATCTTGATGTATCACTTTCCTCATCACTTCCAACTTTCTTGAGTTATCAACTTATATTGGATTAAGGTATTTCCCATCTTAATACTTTCATTTACTAACCTATCACTCTTATCATGAAGTGCATAGGTCACACAAAAGAATGGTCCAACTATCTTCAATGATATGGAATCATCTCAGGTTAGGGCATCACTTACTATAAGGTTGCCTATAATCAATCATTTGAGATATTTCACATTTATAAGGCTTTACCCACTATTTTGTTATTAGGGTTCTGGTTTGTCATCATATTGTCCAAGATTAGGGCTTCATGTATTATAGCTCCAAATTAGAGTTGCACATACCTTCACCCTGTATTAGGGCTCCTCATCATACCATTGAATAGGGTTTCACATGGCATCACCCTTAATTAGGGTTTCACATGTAATCACCCTCAATTAGGGTTTCACATGGCATCACCCTCAATTAGGGTTTCTCATGGAATAAACCTCAATTAGGGTTTCACGTGGCATCACCCTCAATCAGGGTTTTACATGGAATCAACCTCAATTAGGGTTTCACATGGAATCCACCTCAATTAGGGTTTCTCAATTTCATATCAATACATCAGGGTTTTACATCACATTACCCTACTTTAGGGTTTCATGCACTTTAACCTAAAATTAGGGTTTCTTGTTCAACTATCCATAACTAGGATTTACTATTCATCCCAATTAGGGTTTCACTCTCCATTCCCATAATTGGGGTTTTACATTATGTTACCCTGAATTAGGGTTAGGGTTCATTAACCTTCTGGATTAGGGTTTCATGATCTCTTTACTAAGGATCATAACCTAATCACCACATGATTAATACTCATGTATGAATTCCTTTATATCATACTTTCAAATTTATTAGGTTTACATCATCCCTTCAATCAAGTTCATACATCTATGATTGACATAGTATACTGAGTTATTGCTTAATCACATTGAAACATCCAAACGTTCTTGACCATTGATGCTCCAAACAGTTTGAAACCATTTAAGCAAAACAATAAAGAAACCATATGGACAATTTACACTTGAAACCACTTGGGTCTCCAAACGGTTTGAGACCATTTGGACTCAAACGGTCTTAAGACCGTTTGGTCCAAACTCTCTCAAAACTGAATGGACCAAAAAGGTCTTTCATCACTTTATCAATTCAAGATTTCAATCATTAAACCATCTATCAATTGAACCACTGATTTATTATTCAATTGGACCATTTAATCACCCTTTAATTAGACCTTCAATTAGGGTTTTGAACCCAATTGAACTAGGGTTTATGATCAAGAAACCATCAATTAGGATTTTGAAATCGAGGAACCATCAATGGTTGACATTGTGGAACTAGTCCAATTGAAATCATTGGATCATCATCAAACCATGACATGACCTGACCTCAAACGGTCTTGAGGTCGTTTGGATGACCTCCAAACGGTCTTGAGACTGTTTTCCCCATCCCACCATTGAAATTTGTGAAAATCAATTAGGGTTTGCATCATTGAATCGATCATCAAATTAGCTATTGATTACATTTCAATTTGATATCTTTGGATCTTCAAATACTCAACCATACTCAACCCTAGACCTCCAAACGGTCTTGGTTGACCTCCAAATGGTCTTGAGACCGTTTGGGTGACCTACAAATGGTCTTGAGACCGTTTAGGTTAATCAACCCAAAATTTTAAATCAATCAATTGAAATTTCAACACTTAACCCGATTAGGGTTTCTAATTGGAGGATTGTCCATCCATGGAATTAATCAATTGGACCCATTGGATTATCATCCAACATGTACTCGGGTCCTGACCTCAAATGGTCAACCCTTCCAAACGGTTTGGCTCCAAACCTCCAAATGGTTAGCAAACCGTTTGGTCACCAAACGGTTTGGTGAAATCGTTTGGACCATATTGTTGAAACCGTTTGCAATAGATATTCGGGGAGGTGTGTGCTTATTATGATGTCATCATCATCAAGCTCTAAACCCACGAAACGTTCTGTGATTTTCATGGTGATTGAATCAATCAACCAAATAAAATTTTGAGAATGAAGAAAGGATCAACAATTGATAAGGAATTGAATGCAATAACAATATTAAGGGTTCAAGTTATAAAACCCACCTCCAATTGAGCTTCAAAGCTCCAAGATCCAGGTATTTAATGGTGGAAGAAGCTTTCTCAACTATCCCAAGCTCTCCCTCAAGCTTTTGAGTGAAAAGAAATGGCTAGGATAGAAGATTGCATGGAGAAAAGAAGAAATTCATCATTTATTTTCAATTTCCACTATGAAATCATGGTGAAAGAAGGTCAAGAAGCTTACCAACAGGTTGGGGGTCATCCTCCTATTTCTCCAAGATCCCTTGGCCGTTTGTGCAAGCAATAAGTGAAAGGGGTTTCGAAATTACCCTTTCAACTCATGGATAAAGGAGCATATATGCACTTTATTAAAAATTCATTTTAGGAGAGAGAAAGTAGGGAATAACTCCTCCATTTCCTTGCCACTTGCCCCCTTCTCTTCCTTAAGATAGATACGAGGCTATCTTCCTTGCCTCTTATTACTCTCAATTATTCATGATTTAAATAAAAGCAAATTAAGCACCTTAAATCATATTATACTAATATCCATAAGTGAGTGGATATTTCTTTTTCTTATAATAATGTGAGTGAGTTATCCACTTCCTTTAGATATTTTCATGCCTTTGCAAGGAACTTGGTCGTACATTCCTTTGAAAAATCACCCCTCACCTTTTTGGTTGAAGGGCTATTCAATTAATATATTTATTTTTACATTAAATTGAAGTAAAGTTCCAATTGTGCTTAAATCTTGATTATTTTAATACCAAGATTCTCTCTCCTCCAAAGTGATTCAAATGAGACACCCCTCTCATTTTATTTGCTCTAAATGATGCCAAGAAACATTAGGGACTATTTTGAAGTGATAATTTGCATATTGAACCCTAGGTTTTGGGTAAATTGCACATTACACCAAAACTAGGTTTTAATGCACAAACATTGCTCAACAAGCTCTTTCTTGATATTCAGGCTACCACAAGCCACACCACTGCTTCACTTTCATCCTTATGATGCTTCAACACCTGAGTAACATCTTATCATGCAACATTTGCAAGTTAACCCCTCAACTTGGGTAATTTGCACTTTAGTCCAAAACCAACAAAACAATGTTTCAACATTATTCGAAAAGGACTAAAATTGAAACATAAGTTCCTCTTGAACCTTAATTACTTTTCAAGAATTAAAAGCAAGAATATAATTAACTTTATTAAGAAAAAAATCTAGGGTTAAGGCATAACCCAGGTCAGGGATGTTACAAATCATAAACCCCTAACAAGGATTTCATCCCCGAAATCCCAAAGAAAAGGAGACATATATTATTCATTCATTATATCATCGAGTCTCCACATAACATCTCATTGTCATGGAGATACCATAGAACTTTGATCAATACAAATTTCTTCCACATAAAATTCTCATCAATGTTATGTTTATGCAAAGCATAAACCCCTAACATATGATGTCCATACTACATTAGGTAACTGGACTGATTCCACAGTTAACCATTCCAGGTAACCATCATAAAATAGACTGATATTTCTCAGATACCAGAATTCCTTACCTTGGTATCTAGCACATCAAGTCCTCATCTTCCTTTTTGTTTGTAAGTTGATTTATAATTAAATCAAATTCCTCCGTATATCAATTAGAATGTGGTAGAAATATCCATGCCACATCTTCTTCTTGATTAGGCTTCTTTGGATTGTTTCAGAATGATTACTTGATCAGAGTAATCAGAAAGATAACAATCTAGGTATATCATACTTACCTTGACTTCAATAAATGAATACACGTCCAGGGTATTCAAGAACCGAAATTAGGTAGTATGTATTTGTTTTATTTTATGTTTTCATCTCTTCCCTTCCTTAATGAAGAAAGAGAAATTTCAAAACATATAAAAGAATATTTAACTGAACACAAGTTTTCATCCTACTTATCTTTTCCTCATATCCTCAAAGGATTATACAGATGAACTAAACAACACTACCTTTCTTATAGTAGAGAGTAGAGGATAATTCAAAATAGAAAGTAGATAGTAGAGATGTCAAGATAGAACTTTCTATTTTGAATTATCCTCTACTCTCTACTTTTTACAAGTTATCTAGTGTCTTGTCTGTTGAGTCACCTTATCACTTTCTATTTGGACATTGCCACCTCAGATGTCCTCTCTGTCCACATCTATAGCAAGCTCGAAGCATTCTAGGTCACTGCTTCTTAGGTGCACTATATTGTACTTGAGTCAGTACTACTGAAATCTTTGATTGTTCAGTATCACCAATTTCTTATTCCTGTGACTGTTTAGACTTCCATTTAGGGTCTGTTTCATGTTTCCTTGTCATAGACCCTTCTATCCTTCAAATTGACTCCACAAATGTGGCAAACCTCTCTCTACTTTCTAGGGCAGATGCCGGAATAGACATTTTGTCATTCAGTCCCTTCTCAAAACGTCGAATGTTTTCCTCCTCAGTAGCAGCCATTTGAGGACAAAATCATAAAATTTCCATAAACTTAACCTCATATTCACTTATCAACATGGATCCCTGTCGAATCTTAAGACCGTTTGATCCCAAATGGTCTTGAGACCGTTTGGACTCAAACAGTCTTAAGACCGTTTGGTCCAAACTCTCTCAAAACTGAATGGACCAAAAAGGTCTTTCATCACTTTATCAATTCAGGATTTCAATCATTAAACCATCTATCAATTGAACCACTGATTTATTCTTCAGTTGGAACATTGAATCGCCCTTCAATTAGACCTTCAATTAGGGTTTTGAACCCAATTGAACTAGGGTTTATGATCAAGAAACCATCAATTAGGGTTTTGCAATCGAGAAACCATCAATGGTTGACATTGTGGAACTAGTCCAATTGAAATCATTGGATCATCATCAAACCATGACATCACCTGACCTGAAACGGTCTTGAGGTCGTTTGGATGACCTCCAAACAGTCTTGAGACCGTTTTCCCCATCCCACCATTGAAATTTGTGAAAATCAATTAGGGCTGCATCATTGAATCGATCATCAAATTAGCTATTGATTGCATTTCAATTTGATATCTTTGGATCTTCAAATACTCAACCATACTCAACCCTAGACCTCCAAATGGTCTTGGTTGACCTCCAAATGGTCTTGAGACCGTTTGGGTGACCTCCAAACGGTCTTGAGACCGTTTAGGTTAATCAACCCAAAATTTTAAATCAATCAATTGAAATTTCAACACTTAACCCGATTAGGGTTTCTAATTGGAGGATTGTCCATTCATGGAATTAATCAATTGGATCCATTGGATTATCATCCAACATGTACTGGGGTCCTGACCTCAAATGGTCAACCCATACAAATGGTCTACCCTTCCAAACGGTTTGGCTCCAAACCTCCAAACAGTTAGCAAACCGTTTGATCACCAAATGGTTTGGTGAAACCGTTTGGACCATATTGTTGAAACCATTTGAAATAGATATTTGGGGAGGTGTGTGCTTATTATGATGTCGTCATCATCAAGCTCTAAACCCACGAAAATTTCTGTGATTTTCATGGTGATTGCATCAATCAACCAAATAAAATTTCGAGAATGAAGAAAGGATCAACAGTCGATAAGGAATTGAATGCAATAACAATATTAAGGATTCAAGTTATAAAACTCACCTCCAATTGAGCTTCAAAGCTCCTAACTCCACGTATTTAATGGTGGAAGAAGCTTTCTCAACTATCCCAAGCTCTCCCTCAAGCTTTTGAGTGAAAAGAAATGGCTAGGATAGAAGATTGCATGGAGAAAAGAAGAAATCCATCATTTATTTTCGATTTCCACCATGAAATCATGGTGAAAGAAGGTCAAGAAGCTTACCAACGGGTTGGGGGTCATCCTCCTGTTTCTCCAAGCTCCCTTGGTCGTTTTTGCAAGCAAGAAGTGAAAGGGGTTTCGAAATTACCCTTTCAACTCATGGATAAAGGAGCATATATGCACTTTATTAAAAATTCATTTTAGGAGAGAGAAAGTAGGGAATAACTCCTCCATTTCCTTGCCACTTCCCCCTTATCTTCCTTAGATACGAGGCTATCTTCTTTTCCTCTTATTACTCTCAATTATCCATGATTTAAACAAAAGCAAATTAAGCACCTTAAATCATATTATACTAATATCCATAAGTGAGTGGATATTTCTTTTTCTTATAATAATGTGAGTGAGTTATCCACTTCCTTTAGATATTTTCGTGCCTTTGCAAGGAACTTGGTCGTACATTCATTTTAAAAATCATCCCTCACCTTTTTGGTTGAAGGTCTCTTCAATTAATATATTTATTTTTACATTAAATTGAAGTAAAGTTCCAATTGTGCTTAAATCTTGATTATTTTAATACCAAGATTCTCTCTCCTCCAAAGTGATTCAAATGAGACACCCCTCTCATTTTATTTGCTCTACATGATGCCAAGAAACATTAGGGACTATTTTGAAGTGGTAATTTGCATATTGAACCCTAGATTTTGGGTAAATTGCACATTACACCAAAACTAGGTTTTAATGCGCAAACATTGCTCAACAAGCTGTTTCTTATTATTTAGGATACCACAAGCCATACCACTGCATGATTTTCATCCTTATGATGCTTCAACACTCGAGGAACATATTATAATGCAACATTTGCAAGTTAACCCCTCAAATTGGGTAATTTGCACTTTAGTCCAAAACTAACAAAACAATGTTTCAACATTATTCGAAAAGGACTAAAATTGAAACATAAGTTCCTCTTGAACCTTAATTACTTTTCAAGAATTAAAAGCGAGCATATAATTAACTTTATTAAGCAAAACATCTAGGGTTAAGGCATAACCCAGGTCAGGGGTGTTACAGATACCTCTAGGTTGTTCCTTCATAGTAGTAAGACCTCTCCCGATGCATGTCATTAGTTGTGTAAATATACAACCTTTCCAACCCCTAATCCCTCTCTCGAAGCAACTAGTGGTTTAAGAAATTGCTTGTAGTGATAAAGCACAGAAAATTCATTAAGAAATCATGGATTATATCCAAAATGAAAGAAAATATATATCATTGATTCATAAAAGTAAACTACAATGAAATACCAGGCTACTTCCAGGTCCTAAGGAATAGGGAATTATCCCCACATGATTTCTACCATCAAATACAGAGAGGAAGATGAAGAAAACAAGGTAAACATCAGAAAAACCAATGATAACCCTTGAAGTAGCCAGTCCTAACGATCCCTTCTAGTAGGTACCTCAATCTGCAACATTCTAGTTACAATCTGCCTCTCGAAAGTGCTTAGAGCGTCCGTTAGGTGACTTCTCATTCGTATCCTCCTCTGTGGGATACATGCTTCATTGCAATGAGATAGAATTTGATATCTTTCTTTGGTCAAAGTACCCTTAGGTCATAAGTGAGGCTCTATCCATCATTAAGTCTTATCGTCTGATCTTTCATCATCTTTAATCTGAACTAATCACACAAAACTGGTACCACTGGCTGGATGTTGGTGGCACCGAGTTGTCAGTTGACCCAAAACCCTTGATAAGTGTCAGCACCACCGACAAGTATGTTGATAGTACTGAGTTTTCTCTTGGAGAGTTATGACTTGTTATGGATGCAAAAGTCAATACCACTAACTAGGCTGTCAGTGGTACCGAGGCTACTAGTGTTTTTGGGTAGAAAGTGGGTGGCTTCGACTCTAATATTTGGTAGCATCAAACATCATCTTGGTTGCATTGAGTGCTATCTCGCTGAGTGCTATCTCAATAGCACTGAGATTTCTAGAATTCCCTATTGAATTTTATACAATGTCGGTACCATCGACTGTGATTCCGATGGCACCACTATGTCATATAAATGCTCGAATTGCCTGAAACAATAAAAAACCAACATTAGTCAGAATAGAAATTGATAATTTAACATAATTGGTAAAACTACTTAATAATTAATGAAATAGTGTTTCATGGGCTAATAATGATAAACAAGGAATAACTAATATCAAAATGAATAAGTATGCACTAAATACATGGAAAAATAGTTTATGGAAAGAAACTAAATCTTAGTGTATAAAAATCCCTTAAGCTTGAATGTTTCTCACCCTTGAGCAGCACTAACTTTGAATCAATTTGATATAAGTCAACAAAAGGACAAATATTATGAATTACATTTCTCATATACCCCTACTTGACGGTCCTGAACTGACCCTTACAAACCACTGAACAAATAAGTACTCTGAAATGACAAAAATGTTCATTAAATATGTCCAACATTAGATCAATGAAACACTATTAATAGAGCAGTTAATATCATAATCGATCAAGCATATGCTTGATGCACCATGTGATTCCCTATCTACATTGCTCTGGTCAACCTACCAAACTATGTGGGAATCAGTTCCCTATATAAAGGATTGAGGGGATCAATCATATATTTATTTATAGCCAACCAAACAGAGCAATGGGTGGCATGAAATAGGTGGGTATGAAAAGAACCACAAGTAACATCCAAATTGTATATGCAAAAAAAAGATGAATCTACAAAATGAAAAGAATGAAAAATGCATGATTCCTAATGCCTACTATCATGATGCAATGACGAATGCATTGAATATCTCATATGAGTGATGAGTGTGGGTGAAAGAATGCACACACGTAAACTATTTTCACTTCTCCTTGAAGAAAAATTCAGATTGAGTTCAAGGCATCCTTTTCTCTCTTTTTATTTGATATTTATCTTTTTATACCCTCTTATTTTAGTATGATTTATGAGTTATGCTTGGGACTTTTTCGACATTAACATTATTTTTTTTTCATTGGGAGGGAGATGGATGTAGATCCTTTCTCTTTAGTATGTGGAGGCATCTACAAAAGCTACATGTTGTACAAAATGATGCAAATCATGATGCAAAAGAAAAAAATGCAATCTACATGAAATTTGTTATGCAAGTAATTGATATGCACATCTTGTAGGGAAATATGTCGACAAATACGACCGTGGATTTTTTTTTGCCATGTTCCCCTAACTAGCATATGGCGTCAACAACTATGAAGTGGGAAGGAGGGTCGTAAGTCATATACCTAGTCTTAGAGAAAGTCCAATGACAATCCTTGTAGATTTGTGCTTCTTTCTCAAGCAACACACCAACAGTCGTCGGTGACGGCCTCCTAATGTGGCACCACAGATGATGTTTGTCAGTGTTCTCCTAGCGTGATGAAACAACCTTCATGCCTCTACATATTCCACGCAAACCACCGAGAATTCCTTGTCGTTCTTCTAGAAATGATGTGAAGGAGTTGTCCCTTTGTGTTGTCAACGTGCTAGTATCAACTTTTGTCCCCTTTGTCTATCTCTCCCTTTTACAGGTAAGATGCCTATAGCTCTCATGTTACCCCAATGTTGATATGAGGAGTCTTGTCATACAAGAGTTTTTAGAGCCTTGGTCACCTCCCTTTTATATAGGAGTGGATGGGCTAGGGTTTCCACAAACCCAAGGACATGATGGGTTGAATTTCATGAACTTGCAACTGCTACAAATTATGAGTCAGTCAATCTGGAGTCCCAATTGATTGACTGGCATGTGAGTCAGTCAATAGGACACTCCAATCATTCAATTGGCTATTTTTTCTATACACAAACACATTGGCTTTCAATGCGATAGTTGATGCACGTTATGACATCATCATCAACTTCTTGACCTAGTCCTACTGATCATCCAGTCGGCCGACTGCCAAATGTGCCTTAGACAAATGATCCTATGAAAAACCAAAAGAAACTTTGATAGAAATCTCATATTCAAGTGCAGCGAGTCCGTATAGATACTCATGTTTTATTGAATAGAGCGGCCAATTCAAGGGGAAGAGAGAGTGAATTTTCTAGGGGAGGTAAACTACACATAAATTTGACATCCTCTTTGATTGTGCTAATTCCTAAAAGAGACAATTCAACATCATGATCTTAGTTTTGTAGACTTTTTATTTGGTCAATTGGACACTCTAGTCAATCAACTTGCATTACCAGTCAATTGAATCACATCCAGTCAGCCAAATGCCAGCCAATGTTATTTAAGTTTATTACCTAAACACTTTAGTAACCAAGTTAAACCTTATCCATGTGTAAATTTCTATTCCAAGTGCATCCTATGTATGTGACCCTATCGGTCCCAAACTACATGGGCAGTGAATGTCCATAACTTGATCATGACACCAAAAATAGTGAACAACATCTGGCAACACATCATTGCTACATAATTAATTGGAAAGTTGGAGAAAAACTTCAACCTACAATCCATGATCAATGTTATTGTGATCATATAGTCCCCTTATCATTGATATCCATATTGACTGTGAGGCATCAAATCGTCATCCTCTTAATACTCAATATATGTTTCTTGAACCAGAGTAGACTATTGAGATACACATGACCTCAATATCATCTACTCAACATTTCTTAGTCTCTCTTGTCAAGTGTCTAGGGTATCATATCTAGTGGGAGGGACAAATCCCATCTACATCACTCACAGTCAATCCTAATGTGTCACAAAATACCTAAGCACCACAATTATAGTAAGCTTTATTCAAAGTCACGTTGGATGATGTCAAAGTTCATCAAACGACATGATAGGAGTGTAGTGACTTTAGGTCTATGAACCACAATCACCACCATCACTTTGAGAGATGATTTTTTACTACGATTCAACGGTTCCATGTATCACTCTCAAAGTGGGTCTATTTGGCACAATATTTTCTAACAAGTACCTATGTGTTTGACTTGATGTCCTATATCATGACTAATGAGACTCTGTCATCAGTCAACACACATTCTAGTTATATGCATTACTATCATCTATTTTACTTTTGCAGTAATATCTGACTAGGGACATAATAAGAATGTATGCAATCTTATCATACATTATGATCTCATTGTTCATGTCCTAAACTTAAATACAAATGTAATTGAGTAGCATCATTCTTAATAAATCTATTACATTATATCATTATCTCATAATTTGAACAAAATAGAATAGATAAAATTGCCTTTGTTATTTATAAAATCAATTACATTATGCCTCATTACAAACATCATATGACTGGCTCTCTGGGCATATATAGCAATAGACTCCCACTTGCACTTAGAGACAATCACCCATGAATATTATCCCAAGTGATCTATCATGACAATTGTGCTTCTTCTAAAAAAGTGCTTTTGCCAGTGGATCAACAATATTGCTTTTAGTCAGAACTGCAAATCTTCACATATTGTTGTATGATATCTCTTATGAGATGAAAGTGTTGAAGTATTTTCTTGGAATGCTAATGTGATATAGGTTCTCTAGCCTATGCAACAGCTCCATTGTTGTCACCAATACAACTCTACTACATCGCTAATGCTTGGAACCACTCCAAGTTCACTGATGAGCTTCTTGATCCAAATAGCTTCCTTTGTTGTGCTCGGAGAAGAAATGTACTAGCTTTCGTTGTAAAATCAAGAATTATTTCTTGCTTGGAACTTTTCCAAGTCACATCTCAATTGTTAAGGTGAAACACAAATTGAGATTGCAATCAATAATCATCTTTGTCCGTTTGGAAGCTTGCATCGGTGTAACCCTTTACACCCAACACTCCCTCATCGCCATAGATAAGGAATTGATCCTTCGTCCTTCTCAAGTACTTAAGGATGTTCTCTACAGTAGTCCAATAACTCTCATTGAGATTTAATTGATATCTAACCAATATCTTCTTGTCATGCTCAAGGAATACAAGACATCAAGACAAGTACATACCATTGCATCATGATATATCCAATTGAGGATGCATATATCATCTTACTCTTGTGTTCCCATTCTTCATAAGAACTTGGACACTGGGATTTAGAGTGGATAATTCCATGGAACATGAGAAAATTTGCTCTCTTTGAGTCCTGCGTGTTAAACCTCATCAACAATTTTTAATGTATGTGCTCTATCTTAGGCCAAGAAGCCTTCTAGATCTATCTCTAGATCCTTTTTCATAAGATATATGATGCTTCACCTAAATCCTTCATAGAGAAGGTACTTTCTAGCCAATTCTTTACCATGTCTAGGGTAATGATGTCATTCCCCATCAAAGTATGTCATATACATACAATATGAGGAATACAACTATGCTCTCACTAACTTTTGCGTACACATAGGGTTCATCTTCATTTTGACAAAACTTTAACTCTTTGACTGCCTCATCAAATTGAAGATTCCAGCCCCAAGATGCTTGCTTCAATCCATAGATTGAAATTTGTAGCTTGCATACTTTATTTGCATCCTTTGGATTTGTAAAACCTTCAGGTTGTATCATGTACACATACTCAAGAAGATTTCCATTAAGGAAAGTAGTTTTAACATCCATATGCTAAATCTCATAATCATAATAAGCTGCAATGACAATCATGATCTTGATGAATTTAACCATGGAAATTGGTGAAAAGGTTTCATCATAGATAACACATTTAACTTGTCTGAAACCCTTTGCAACCAATCTGCACTTATAGTTTTGTACATTACCATCCATGTCGGTCTTCTTCTTGAAGACCCACTTTCACCCTATGGGTTTTACTCCTTTGGGTGGATCCACCAGAGGACCATACCTTGTTGGTGTACATGGATTCCATCTCAGATCTCATGACTTCAAGCCATTTCTCAGAATCTAGTCCCCTAATAGCTTCTATGTAGGTTGTTGGCTCATAAAATATGACCAACTTACCACCTTCTTGATTGACAAGATAACCAAATATTTTTGGCTCAAAGCGTGTCCTACTAGATTTACAAGGTTCTTATGTTACATAAGGAACTTGAGATTCCACAATGATTTGTGAGTCTTCTTGTTCCTTTTGTACCTCTGTAGGTTCAATGTTTTCTTATAAATCCTGAATCTCTTTGAGTTCTACTTTCCTCCCACTGATTCCTTTAGAAATAAATTCCTTTTCAAGGAATACATCAGTCCTAAAATCAAACACTTTGTTGTCAGATGGACTGTAAAAGTAGTATCCCCTAGATTCTTTGGGATATCCAACAAAATAACACTTATCTGATTTGGGTCCAAGCTTTTCAGGAAACATTTTCTTGATATAAGTTTCATATTCCCAATTCTTCATAAAAGACACATTTGGATGCTTCCCATACCATATCACATATGGTGTCTTTTGAACCAATCTAGATGGTACAGTGTTTAGTGTAAACACCACAATTTATAGAGAATGTCCCTAGAAAGAAGTCAGTTAATCAACAAAACTCATCATTGATCACACCATATCTCGCAATGTGTGATTCCATCTTTTTGATACACCATTATGCTATGGTGTTCTAGGCAAAATCCACTATGATACAATACCATGGGCTCACAAAAGGTCCTCAAACTCTTGGCTTAAATATTGTACACCTCGATCAGAATGAATCACTTTAATACTTTTACCAAGTTGGTTCTGTACTTATTCATGACTATGCCCTCATAGTTAGAATTCAAATAAAGAGGTGGAACAGGAGTACCACATGCTCAGAAGGGTGGTGGTGGTGGCTGAAACATTCCCAGTGGCATATGTGGATTAGGAGGATAGGAAGTGCTGGTGAATGTGGGTGGGTAGGTTGGAATTTCTGGTGGCTGCAGATAGCCACACTACTACAGAAACATCATTCAGTGTCGCTTTTCTGGGTGTCAGTTATTTAGGAAAATCGATGCCTATAATATTAGACGTCAGTTATTTATGCAAACCGACATCTATATTCGAAGACCATCCAGACACGGGTACCACTTTGTATTCAGCGTCGGCTGGTTATAATAGACCGATGCCTAAAATCGCCCGCAAAATCCAATTTTCGAGCGAAAAAATTTTAGGTCATCTACATCGTCGGTTTTTAACTATTCACCGATGCCTATTTAAAATGAAAATTTGCGTGAAAAGTCCCACTTTCAGTGTCAGTTATCCATCGATAACCGACGCTGATAATGGTTCCCACCAAATAATTTAGGGTAAAGGTTGTCTAGTTGGGCGTCGGTGTTTTACTATCAACTGACGCTAAAGCATAATAGGCGTCGGTTTTGTAGATAACCGACGCCGTTGACCAACTTAATAGACCCGATCACCCATCTCTTCCCCCTTTCTTCCTGTTTCATCGTGATATTCTCCTGTGCTGCTGCTCACCGCCGCTCTCCTGAAATCGCCTGACGACCCCGCTACTGCTCGCCGCCGCTACTACTGGTGCTTCTCCGCTCACCGCCGCCACTGCTGCTGGTGCGCCGCTGCTGCTAGTGCACCTCTACTCACCGCCGCCGCCGCTACTGGTGTGCCGCGCGCTGCTCTGCTCATTCCCAGTGCCACTACTGTTCACCGCCCGCCGCTCTGCTCTCTCTTCTTCCGCCGCCACTGCTGCCGCCGCTCGCCGCTGCGCTTTCCACACTAGCTCTAGGTAGCCCTACCTCTTTGCTTCCTTCTCCCTAGCTATTTACCAACAGAAAGCACATCCATGGCTGTGTTGGCCTACCACGGGCGTGCTATCCAACACGGCCGTGGTAGGCCAACACAGCCACGGCCGTGCTTGCTGTTGGTAAGGATATGAACAAAATTTTATGTAATGCTCTATGTAAATCCTATGATATGAACAAATTTTTTGCTTGCATATATTTGTCCTTCTAATCCTAATGTTTGACTTAATTTAGGAAATTTTGATGCATGTTGAAATAAGATTTAAACTTGTCAATTCTAGCATCCTAATTTGATTTGATTAAACCTAACATTGATGAAACCCTAACATCAATTGTGATGAAACCCTAACATTAATTGTGATGAAACCCTAACATGTACATATCTATTACTGTATTTGTTGGCCTAGAAACCCGTCCAAGATTTACTCATTAGGAGTAAATCTTGGATAGTCCCCGGTTTGGGTACTGTTCTTGAACACCTAATCTCACTTAGGATGCAAGTGTATAACGTGTATTGGGTTTTCGAGAAAATTTCGGTAGCATTTCCCCGTTTGTTCTCTAAGTACATATGTACTTAGAGAACATTGGGGAAATGTTGCCGAAATTTTCTTGAAAACCCAATACACATTATACACTTACTAGTGAGATTAGTTCAAGGATGGGATAGGTGGTACACATTTATTATATATAAGAATGACATCACATGTGTTTGTTGGCCTAGAAACCCGTCCAAGATTTACTCATTAGGAGTAAATCTTGGATAGTCCCCGGTTTGGGACTGTTCTTGAACACCTAATCTCACTTAGGATGTAAGTGTATAATGTGTATTGGGTTTTCGAGAAAATTTCGGTAGCATTTCCCCGTTTGTTCTCTAAGTACATATGTACTTAGAGAACAGCGGGGAAATGCTGCTGAAATTTTCTTGAAAACCCAATACACATTATACACTTACTAGTGAGATTAGGTGTTCAAGGATGGGATAGGTGGTACACATTTATTATATATAAGAATGACATCACATGTGTTTGTTGGCCTAGAAACTCGTCCAATATTTACTCATTAGGAGTAAATCTTGGATAGTCCTTGGTTTGGGACTGTAATAGGAGTAAATCTTGGATAGGATGTAAGTGTATACCCTAATCTTTTCCTAATATATACTTATTTTCTCTTTGATCATAGAATGGATAGATCATGGATGTCCATTCGCAATCGCTGCACCCCAGAGTTTATATCTGGTCTTGATCAGTTTATTAGATTTGCTGAGGAACATAGGAAAAAGCCTACAGATAGGTTCTACTGTCCATGTAGGCATTGCGGTAACAACTTGAAAGTCAACACTGGTGAGGAAATCAAAAGTCATGTCATGTGCAACGGGATTGTACAAGGCTATACAGAATGGCACTGGCATGGAGAGATTTCAAACTCGAAACATATCTAAATGTTTTCCTTTTTCTAGTTAATACAAATGCTAAATGTTTGCCTTTTTCTAGTTAATACAAATGCTAAATATTTGCCTTTTTCTAGTTAATACAAATGCTAAATGTTTGCCTTTTTAGTGACATTTTCAGATGGCTGACCATGATGAGCATGATGTCCATGATGAGCATGAAGTCCATGATGAGCATGCTGTCCATGAAGAGCATGGCGAGGATACCAATGTAAGTTCTAAAAACATATCCTGTATTTCTATAAAATTCATTGTCTTCTAGTTATGTCATATATCCCATATTTCTATATTGCGCTAATTTAGTGGGTTTATTTTTGTCAAATTTTAGGTTGATGATGCACATGTACCCACTGAAGAACTGGAGCAACTTGATGCGCAGCACCAAACACTTAACAAGAAAAGGGGCATCACTCCGTTGAAGAAGTTAATAGCGCTAAGTGGTAGTGGATCCAAATTGGTTGTGGAGTTTGATAATGGAGGAAATGCAATTGGAGTGAACCTCAATAATTTTGTAAACTATCTTGGGTGTGTCACTCGAAGCCATTGTGGTGTTAAGTATGATAATTGGCATAAAGTTCCTCAGGGGAAGAAAGACTTGATATGGAAGGATTTATGCGTGAGTTATTATTATTTGCAATTCTATTTTGTAGATTACAAATTATATTATTTGCAATTCTATTTTTGGATACTAGTTAATAAGAATTCTATTTTACATAATCTGTTTTCATTGGATGAGAAGCTGCATCGTAAAAGCGTGATGCAACGCGCTGGAAAGATGGTTAGGAACTATAGGACAAATCTCAATAGAGAATACATAAAAGATGGTGATAAGAAGAAGAAGTCAGCCCTTGAATAGTGGAACTTCTTAGACAAAGAAGATTGGGACAATTTTGTTGCTTCAAGAAAATCTGAAGAATTCAAGGTATTAGGCGTCACTCCCAATTTAATTAATATACATTGTATTCACCTATTCAAGATTAACATTTAGTGCTACTAACCAAATCATTAATGTGCATACTAACTAGGCCCTCAGTGATGCACAAAAAGCAAGGTGTGCACTGAATGTGCATGACCACACTATGGGTCCAAAGGGCTATGCAAGCATTTGCCAAAGACTACAGGTGGAGTCTACGGCTACTCAGGAGTCTGCTCCTACTCAGGAGTCTGCCACACCCATGCCTCGCCATGATATCTGGATAGCTGGGAGGCAAAACAAGAAGGGTGAAATAAAGAAGCCCGTAACTGCTGAGGTGGCTGCGAAAATGGTAAAATACAACTCTTAGAGCAATCGTTTGAATATTGATTATTTGTGGTGTTAACTTACCAATTTCTGTTGATGGTGATTAGCGGGAGCTGCACGAGCAGAGGAAACACGGCACGTTCATCCCTCAGGGCACAAGGGATGAATTGACAGTTGCTCTGGGTCACCCAGAGCATCCTGGACATGTTAGGGGTGCAGGCGCTGGTGTGGGCATCAAAGCATTCTTTGGGCCATCCCAGTGCAAACCCAGAGCGGGACTTTCACAAGAAGAGGTAACCTATTCTTTTTTTTAGAATGTTATTGCAAAAGGGAATTCAATAATAAGAAGCTAATGTTTCTTTTATCCATGTATAGGAGAATAAGAGATTCGAGGATATAGTTGCTAAGAAGGTCAATGATATAGTTGCTGAGAAGGTCAAGGAAGAAATAGTGCGGTGGCAGGCATCTCAGGCTTCCAATCAGCCTATGGCGACCCACTCTTCTCCTGATGCACAGACTGTGAGTAATCCTTGAGACCCATCACCTAACACGTCTACTGTAAGTATTGTTTATGACATTGTAGCTAGTCTTTTCAAGATGATATGTTTTCAAGATGATATGTATATATGTATAACATTCTTTACGTAAATTTGTAGGCATTGAAGCCATGCCGTTTAAGAATGCAAGACTATGTTGTTGTAGAGGCGCAGGCTTACCAGTCCCTTCCTGGGGCAACGTTTCATGGGACTCCAATGCCACAGGGCTACGTTCATGTGAGTCCGATATGTGTATTACCTGATTGGAGGGAAGCTGCATTGCCATATGCCCACACAGATATTGATACACTTGGTGAGGCAGAAGGCGGGGTGATATTGTGGCCCAAAGCAGATGTCGTCTACACTACTGAAATTGTAAGATAAATTTACATTACTTTAGATTGTTAATGTGTATATATGAGGTCAACTGATCTGAAATTATATATACAGGTTAAAAAGAAGACACCCGCATCACCTAGGCCTCCACCTCCACTTCCTGCATTACCAAGTTGGGTTCCAACTGACCTAAAATATCCGTTAGGTCCTGCTTGTAGGGGAATGGCATGTTGGCTACGGGCACATAATATACATTGCCCTATAATTGTTTCTTTAGAAGTAGATTATGCAGGTCAATCATACGATAACTCTTTATTTATACAAGATATTATTGAGCTGTTTATGTATGATTGGCTGAATACATCACTGATAGAGACATGGATAAGGTGAGATCTTGTTTATACATCCATATACCTTGTGTAAGATCCGGTGATCTGGTTTCTTATATATTAATGCATACGTAATACATGTTTTGCAGCTACTTAGTCGAAGATCAATGCAAACAATTTGCATTTGATCATGTGGGTTTTTTGATTCCATCATTGATTAATATGGTAGCTAAAGACCCTGATAGTGTTCAACAATACTGTATAGATGCTTTTACAATTTTCAGTCAGCAAAAGAAGACGATAATAATAGCTCCATTCAATGTCAAGTAAGTTTACTTTATTTATAATTTGGACTTAAGAAAATTCCATTTTTATTGTGCATTTTGAGTTATTAATTTTTAACTTTTTTACCTCTAGCGGTAGACATTGGGAGTTACTAGTTATTGTCCCCAGGACGTTCACTATTTATTATCTAGATCCTACGGGAAGTACATTGAACACTAAATTGGACACATATTGAGAATGCCATTATTCTGGTGAGAAATATTTCATTTTTATATCTGTTAACATATGTTATTACATTACTATTTAATTATGCAATTTACTGTGTTACATTAACATGTAGGGGGTTAGATGCATTCAAAAATGCTGGAGGAAATGTCCCAAGGAGAAAGAACTAGCCAATAATTTGGGAGAACGTAAAAGTAAGTTCCCGACTCCAATGCATATATTATTTATGTGAACTGTGCTTAGTTGTATTTTTTAATATTTTGTATGTTTCAATTTATAGTGCGCTACACAAGACAACGGCTGGGCATGCGCATACTATGTGATGCGATTTATGCAGATGATTATCCGACATGCCGCATTGGATATTAATACCATACATGAGGTATTATATATAGTCTCATTAGTTAGTATGAAATATATCAATCTTATTTTTATATTATTACTTATATATACATCATTCTCTTTGCAGGTGTTTAAAACTTACCACACTATAGGTAAACACTTAAAAACTTTACATGCTCCATATACGATGGAAGCATTAAATGAAGTAAGAGAAGAATGGGCAAAAGCCATACAAGCAGTGGCGATTGTAAGATATAATTGGGATGCTGATAGCGATGCTGAATGATATTTTGTAAATGAATATTTCTGAATGTTTATACATGTCTGAATGTTTCTACATGTATTTGAATGTTTCTACATGTGTGAATGTGAGAATTGAATTGATGTCTGAATGTATCTACTTGTGTGAAAAAATATTTGTTGATTTTGCAAGTTTGTGGCCTGTTTGTAGGCTGATATCAATGAATGTCGTAAACCTGCAGTTCAGAAAACTAAACTGTAGGTTCTCATCCTGCTGACCAGCCACAGCAGGCCTGCAAACTGATAAGAAAAAATAAATTAAAGTATAGGCGTCGGTTATTTATAAAACCTCGTCATCAAAGGCCTACAACGTCGGTTATTAGATAAAAATTGACGCCTAATATGACAAACAACCCGACCGTGCAGGAAAGCACGGCCGTGGTGGAAAAGGCGTCGCTTATTCATATAAAACCGACACCTATAGTACTAAACACGGCCGTGCAGCGAAGCACGGCCGTGTCATCTGGGATTATGGCGTCGGTTGTTCAGTTGTTAACCGACGCAGAAAGTGTCCTAGGTGGTTCCCTTCTTTGTGGCGCGAAACCTATAGACATCGGCCAACTATATATAACTGACACCTATATATCATATCGGCGTCGGTTAGAAAACCGACGCCGAAGAGTTCGACCTTTAGCGGCGCCCACATAGGCGTCGCTTGAAAACCGTCACCAATGGGGGTTAAACAACCAACGCCAAAGGCGTATTCTGTAGTAGTGCCAATGAAGTTTCTTTGACTCTGATAGTGGTCGTAGAGCGGCTACTGATGATACTCAGTGTGTTGCATGCGAGTGTGCATGTTCTCCTGGTTGGCTAGGAGAAGACACTCATTGGCATAGATTGACTACTACTATTGTAGGGGTTACTCCTAGACACCATTAATCTACATCAAGGTGGAATACTATTAGTGATGTCCTTTCTGAATGAACTACAACATCCCATACATACCCTCCATGGAGAAAGAGTCTCCAAGTCGTGGAGTTGTAAATCTAGATGTTGGATATCAGTGCAGTGTGGTAAAGTCATCACAATGGTGTGTAGGGCATAACAAACTATTCTTGTTCATCATATGTTTATTCTTCTTCTTCCTCCTCCTCTTTGACATCCTATCACTCTAGTAAATGCTCTATATCATCAACCGGTCAACAGAGATGGCACACTCCCCATAAGTGAAAGATGGGGCCAGGTAGAGCCATTCCTTCATTCTTCCATCAACAATGAACAAGCATGCATTCTTTCCAAGTATTTGGTAACCAAGTGTGCCATCTTGAAATGCTTGAAGTCAAGCATCAAAGATATCTTTAGTGCATTGGCTTTGGAGAGATCGAGGTGGAGGTGTAGGGTGAGCAGTGTAAGCAGTCCTTTAAAGTGGATTTGGGTCTCCTATGAGCTTTCCTCTTAATCACTAACATGTGTTTAAGGAAGAACAACTCAAGATTGATCATCTCCTTCCCTAAAGTCAGAATTGCAAACAATACAAATAAGTCCAACTTCTAGGCCTTCCCTTGCCCATGAGTGGACCTGGAGAATATAGTGTTCGTCAGGTAGCGGTGTAGAATACAGGCAAAGGGATGATCAATATTCATCACTAAGGACTACTTACAGTTGAAGAAGAACCCTTCAGGAAGGCATGCCATATGTCGCCAGGCCATGCTCGTTCAAAGTCCCCCAATATGAAGCGTGATCCACCCATTGACCAACCATAGATCAAGTTGGATTCTGATAGAGTGAGGTGGTGGTCGATGTTGTAAAGATGGAACTTGACCCAACATTTCTCACAACCCTTCATGCTCGGGGATGAAATATATATCCATTATTGTGAGGAACTTGCAAGCAACCTCCTAGTAGGTGGCTAATCACCAAAGAATAGGTGATCTCCCCCATACCATGCCTGATGCTGACATGACGAAGGTTGTTAGTGAAGCCGATGTCATTTAGGAATGCGTGGTTGGCATACCACGTGTGAATGATCTCCCTCTTCATAATGGCGGTGTAGAGTTTCTTCTGATCTTGATATGGAAAAGCCATCCTTGATGGATTTGATACCATCTTCTCAAACACACATAGTGAAGAAGCTTACCTCCTTGAAGGCATTGATGCTGAAAGTAGAAAGGAGACAAAGGAAGGGAGATTAATGTAGACTCAGGGACTTCATGGATCTCTTACAAGTCTTTGATGCATATGGAACCTTCTTAAGTGTAAGGGGAGTGCTTTGAGTGTGAATGATAACACCCATTGCCTTCCCTTATGTATCCGATGAGTTGCCCTGACGCGCCGTGTTGGTTCCACCGACTAAAAATGTCGGTGGTATTGACTCCTATCGCTATATGTGGGTGTCAATGTCATATTTTGATACCAACAACATTGGACCATATATGTACCAACCTGATCCTTTTTTTTTGGATGTACCAACTTTTGTATGCGTGCCTAGATCAATGCCACCGATGGTTTGATGTTGAAGATCTCAATTGATGTTAGTGCCACAAATTTTGGTCTTTTGAGTTAGTGCCACCGACGTGGTGTTGGTGGTACTGAAATGTTCTTTGCACATATCTAATATCTTTTGTTGGTGCCACCAACTTCTAGTGTTGCTGGTATTGAGCTTTGTCGATTTTGCCAAATTTGAGCTAAATCAGTCGATACGACCAAACAACCTCTTGGTAGTATCAACTAAGATTTTCTGGGCTACTAACTGTTCATGCCAAATATCGGTGCTACCAACTTTGGTGTTGTTTCTACCGAATTCCTTTAGAAATCCTTGTTGCTAAGGATTTGGTGCAACTAACTCTCCTGTTAGTGGTATGAAAAAATTCATTTTCCTTGTTGAAAATTGATCACCAGTCGGTGCCACCAACCACTTTTTGGTGGTACTAAAAATTTTCTTGCCTACACACCACAGAAAAGCATCAAGGCACCTTTTTTAAACTTTATAAAATTCTAATAAAAAAAATACAAAAAGTCTACTAGAAATGGTAAATAAAAGATAAATGACACAAATTGAGAACAAATGAGTTTCCTCCTCTAAGCTCCCTTGTTAAATGTCTTTGGCCCAAAAATATTTTTCTGTGGAAAGCTCAATGAAGCTTAAAGGGATTCAAATCCTCTCCCCCATGGACCACTTCTCCTCCATAATAATGTTTTGAGGCATTGTCCATTAGTCAAAATGGTCTTGGGTCCATCACTAATCTCTACTGTGCCATGCGGGAATGCCTTAACTGCCACATAGGGTCCACTCCATTGGGACCTCAACTTCTCGAGATTCCATTTTATCCTAGAGTTAAACAATAAAACTTGCTAACCTGGTAGAAATACCCTTTGTAGAATGTGGTGGTCATGCACTTTCTTAGTCTTATCCTTGTAGATTTTAGAACTCTCATCTAACCTAATCTCATATAGTTCATTTAGTTCTAGTCCACACTTCTTCCCTTCACTATAAATATTAAGTTCAATTTTCTTAAAGACCATTTGTATTTATGCTCTAATTACATGGGAAAATGACATGCCCTCCCATAAACAAGTCTATAGGTAGCATGCCTATGGGTGTCTTAAAAGTCATCTTATAGGCCCATAGAGCATCATTCAATTGCATGCTCCAATTAGTCCTACTGGTTGATACAATCTTCTCTAGAATCATCTTAATTTCCCTATTTGACACCTCAATCTAGCCTTGAGTCTAGGGATAATATTGGGTTCCTAGTCTATGCTTCATTCCACATTTGCTCAATAAAGCCCCAAATTTTCTATTAGTGAAGTGAGATCCCCCATCATTTATAATCATTATGTTAGCCCAAACCTTTTGAAGATGTAATCCCTAACAAATTTTCATACAACATGTGCATCATTGATATGGGTTGGAATTGCTTCCACCCATTTTGATACATAGTCAACTGCAAGAAAAATATACATATAAGAATTAGAAGACACAAATGTTACCATAAAATCAATTCCCTATAAATTAAATACCTATACCTCTTGAAATGTATTAAGAAATGTTTCATGTTGTGTAGATACATTCCCTAATCTTTGACATGCATCACACCTACACACATAGTCATAAGCATCTTGAAATAATGACAGCCAACCAAAACCACTCTTTAAAACCTTATTCGTCATCGTCGAACTAGCATGGTGTCCCCCAGTGGATAAGGAATAACAGTTAGCAAGTATGCTCTCAAACTCACACTCTAGAAAACACTTCCTCAGAATTCCTTCCCTGCATCGATTAAAAAAATAGGGTCACCCATACTTAAAATCTCAAGGAATGGAAAATTTATTCTTTTCTAGATATACCCAATCTTCCAGTATTTCTCCACACACCAAATAATTCACTATATGAGAAAACTAGTGATCCTTATCTTTTATGGCAAATAACTACTCATCGGGGAACTCCTTAGCAACAGGTACTTACAACCCCAACTCATTCACCCTCTATAACTAAGACAAATAATTTGCTACTACATTCTCCGCTCCAACCTTATCCATAATTTCAATATCAAACTCATGTAGTAGCAAAATGCATCTTGTCAACATTTATTTGGCATCGTTATTCTGAAAAAGATACTTAATAGCTCCATGATCAGTCCACACTGTCACTTTTTCCCCTACCAAATATTATCTAAATTTATCAAAGGCAAATATTACAACTAGAAGTTCTTTTTTTTGTGGTGTTACAATTAAGTTGTGTATCATTAAGGGTTCTAGATGCATAGTTAATGAACCAAAGAGCCCAATCATTATGTTGTCTTATAGTAGCCCCTATTGTAAAATCTGATGCATCACACATCAATTCAACAATTGACTCTAATATGGAGCCACCACGATGGGTGTGGAGATCAGTTTCCCTTTCAAAATCTCAAATGCTTTCAAATAACGCTTCTCAAAATTGAATTCAATGCCCTTCTCTAAAAATTTGGAAAGAGGCTTTGCAATATTTGAAAAATCTTTGATGAAGCATTGAGAAAATTCAGCATGTCCTAAAAATCTCCTATCCCTATTTGCTGCTGATGGTGGAGGTAGTATATATATCACCTCTATTTTTGCCAAGTTGACTTCCATCCCTTTGTTGGGCACTTTGTATCTTAGCACAATCTCCTCACTCACCATCATGTGACATTTTTCCCAGTTCAAAACTTGGTGAGTGTCCTCACATCTTTACAAAACTCTATCAAGATTGGCAAGGCACTCCTTAAATGACTCTCAACAATATGGAAAATCATCCATAAAAGTCTCAACACAATGCTCCACCATATCTAAACAAATAGAGAGGATACATATTTGAAACGTCAGTGGAGCATTGCAAAAACCAAATGGCATCCAACTACAAGCGAAAGTACCATAGGGACAAGTGAAGGTGGACTTCTCTTGGTCCTGTGGGTCTTTAAAAATATGGTTGTAATCAGAATTCCCATCTAAAAATAAAAAATGTGAGCGGGTCGACGAGCCTCTCAAAATTTTTACCAATAAAGGAAAGAGGGAAATGATCTTTCAAGGTAGAAACATTCTAATGATAATAATCAATATACACACACCACCAAATCACTAGCCTAGTTGGGACTAACACACTTCCATAATTTGTAGTGATTGTAATTCCTCCCTTTTTAGGAACAACCTGAGTTGGGCTAATCTACTTAGAATAAGAGATAACATAAATTATACCTACCGAGAGAAGCTTCACTATCTCCTTCTTCACCACCTCCATGGTGATGGGATTTAGACGCCACTGAAGTTGTGCTATATGTTTCACTCCTTTAATTCTGATCTTATACTGACATAAACCTGGAGAAATCCCCTTCATGTCAGCAATGGACCACCCAAATGCAGCCTGGTGATTCCTTAGAATTGGAAGTAGATGATCCTCCTCCTTCACACTCGTGATGAAGAAATTATCAATGGGAGTTTGTTTTCCACTTCTAGGAATGTGTACTTGAATTACAACGATAGTGGTTTCAATTCTAGCTCGGTAGGACATTGCAAGGATGGGATTAAAGGTGGCAATGGCGGTCATAGATCTTCATAGTGTCTTATATAGAAGCATGATAATGACTTTAGAAACAAGTCACACTCCTCCTGTAAATGATAGTGAGTGTTTTCATCCACTAGATTCATGAGACAAGCTTCTAATGGTAACTAAGGATATGCCCAGGTCATTGCAGAAGAGACCACATATGAAACTATCATTGAGTACTTTTCCTCCCCTATGAATCATCATATTACTACTTCACCACCTTTGTCTGAGATATTTCTTTTATATGATCCATTATATCAACAACTAGAGTACCCTTGTCCACCTTTTTCATAACATAGGCCATGCCCAAAAATGGTTTCCCCAAGAACATAGACTCCTTATTACCCAAGTGCTGCATCATGTAACATTGTGCCCTCTCCTTGTGTGGTGATTGATAATTTGGTAGCTTTATCTCAAAGTGTTCATCCTAGATACCTTGTGTCAATCTTCCTTGACACGTATCTAAGATGACATTTGTTGTGTCTTGGAACGGTTTGTGTAGTAGTAGTTCACTGCCATAATCATCCTGCATTTCCATGATGAAAAAAATCTGTTGGAAATATGAATTTCTCAACCTTCATAAGAACATCTTCACAGATGCCTATTATCCTTACTACTAAATTTATTTTCCATCTGGATTGTCATGTTTCTCTTTCTTGATTCTTTAGGTCTTAGTTTCTTGAATGACGTTAGCAGTATGAGAATGATGCTTGCCCCAGTATCACATAGTGTGTCTTCAAACTTGACCCTGCCAATGTACCACAATATGTTGAAACACCCTGGATCGTGTCTCTTCTATGGAAAATTCCTTTGTATCAAAACATTAACCTCTTCATTTAGGGAAACTATATCAGAATCAAATATCCTCTTCTTATTTGATAATATAATTCAAGAACTTGCCATACAAAAGAATTTTCTCAAGGGAATCAACTAGTGGTAGATTGATATGGAGTTTCCTAAATGCATCCATAAATTTCTTGAACTATTGATCAACCTTCTTAGACTTCAAGCTATTAGGAAATGGTAATTGAGTCACATTCTTACGTTGATGGGGTGGAATGTATGACTCCTTAGCTTCTACCTTCTCAGTTGATTCCTTTTTTGGGCTCTCCTCATGTAGTGTGGTGTCATGTGGCTGTTCTCCTCACAAAGGGGTCATAGACTATGTTTGACATGGTGACACCCAAGTGAGAGGGAGATCTCTTCTTTTCTTCTTTCTTCTTGGTTTGGCCTAGGGTTTATCACCCTCTTTCTTGAGCATCCTTTTAACCATGGTGTTCTTCTCTTTTGAGGTGATCTTATGGCCGAAGTGTTGACCTTGGTTGGAGCTTCATATTTTTATTTAGAGCCTTTGATCTTAGAGTTTGGTTCTCTCCTTAAGGTGGGTTATATAACTCTCTACCTTCCTCTATTACTTGCACCATAATATTGCTTGCATGCTACTATTTTGATCCCTAAACTTGTTTCTAAAATGCTAGATGAGGTTATAATGATATAAGGTTTAAGACTTTGTAGTATTATCATGTAGATTACTCTCTTTCTTAAACCCTAAGTTCTTGTACCCGACTTGTCATGTGATGGTTGAGATGATTTTGTTACATGCAACTTGATTCTTGGTTTTATCACCATGTTTTGGTTCGGCCTTTGTGTTTTCTTGAGGTTTTTGAGTTAGTTTTCTTGAGGTTTGAGATTGGTCTTCTTCCACATAGTTGGTATCTTGAAGGTTCTTATTGAAGATTGGGTTTCAAGGTTTTGGTGCTTCTTTTGCATGGAGATTTCCATCTTGTGGATGATGTTTTTCCTTGATGCTGATCTTCTATTTTAGCCATGGTATTCCTATATTTTGATCATGGTTCATCCCTATTTTGAAGTTTGTTATTTGCCTTTGTGGTAGCATAACCTTGGTGGTCACTACCCCTTGATTTTTGTCTTAGTCGATACTCTTTGTTTATGGGTGATGGTGGAGATGTGTTGCTTGGTTTCGGTCTTAACATTTGACCTTGTGTCACTACTGCCACCCTAACCCTAATAGGTTGAGGGTCGTAACACTTGAGTGTCGAGACACATGCCTTGGCGTCACGATCAAAACCCTAACCCTAGGGTGGTCGAGACACTTGCTCTATGAATGGTCGAGACATGTGTTTTTGTCATGGTCGAAACATTAAGATTGTTGGTGGTCGAGACACCATGTTTGTCATGGTCGATACACTTGGTTTTGTTAATGTCATGATGCATGCTTTTGTGGATGGTCGATACAAACATTTTGTGTTGGTCGTGACTCCTATTTTGTGCAAGGTTGAGATACATGTTTAGTGCATGGTTGAGACACATGTTTTGAGGGTGGTCATGACACATGTTGGAGTGGTTGGTACACTCATATGAGCATATGGTCGTAACACATGTGAGACTTGTATGGTGGTTACTTATGTAAATGTTGGTTGATACCTAATGTGTTTTGTATAGTTAATTAATAAAGTTAATGATGATGCTTTAATCCTAATATGCTCCAAGAAAGTGGTAATTGACATAACCATGGTTTAGCGATTGATCTATGTTATCAAACCCTAATCGGCTATGTATTTGAAACCATAACCCTTTTCCTAGAGTATGTTATGCTTGTTGAGACTGCATGGATGGATGGTATGTGATGACATTTTCTCTATCCTACTTGTGTGATTCTAACAATGTAGGTGAAATGAATATCATAGCTTGTGTATGCTATGGTGGTGATCATATGACACAGGGTGATGGTTATGTGCCTTGATGAGACATGATAAGATCATATTGATGTGATGGGTCCTATGACCTAGTGAAGGCATGATGCCTATTATGAGGTGATATCATCCAGTGATGTGATTGAAGGATTGATATCCCACAATTATGTGACCTGGTGGTATCCTTGTATGGTTGTATAGCTTTGACGATGGCCTTGTGAATGGCAGTGCTATAAGTATCATGTGATGATGATGTGACAAGTTCACACCTTATATGTTTTATATCTTCTGGACTTGTACTATTCTCTTTTCTTGGTAGAGTTTATTATGAGTTTGTACATTATAACTTGATTGATGTTAAAAGACATACAATTGGCTAACTAATCAAGTGAAACCCTAACCATGTAGGTTGCTTGTACCATAGATCCATTCCAGTGTTAGTTTTATTGTTGGATGGTGAAATGAGTCATTCCTACAGGAAACTCAGAGCGCATATTTTAAAATATGTGTGTGTGGGGTGGGGGGCAAGTCGAGTATCTCCTTACGTCCACAATGACAGGTTGTGTGAGACATCCATGCATGAGTTGTTCTCCTTGTGATATGGATGTCCATGCATGAGCCAATCCTTCTTTTAAAAACGACCATGTGTGAGCCTGTTCTTTTAGCATCATGATATGTACCAAGGCGGGCTAGGTGTTTTTATATGGATGGTCATGTGTGAGCCAATCCTTGAGCTTGACTATATGTCACTATTTGTAGTTGAGTGATATGGAACCTCTGCGGTGTTTCTCTTATACTGACCAAGAGGTGTTGGAGAGGTCATGGATTCCTTCTCTTCCATTGACCTTGTATGGCAATGATTTTGACTTAGTAGTGGTCAGTTGGATTTGAGTGGAATGACTCAAATCCTCAGGGCAATAATAAAAGATGTAATATAGTCGTGTAGTATATTTTTCTTAGGGTCAAATGCGAATAACATTGGATGAACCCTTTGCCTTATCTTTATACTAAATTTTTGAATTATAATAGGTAAGAGAAGTCGAGTGTTATACATGTTCTTCATATCCTTCTTAAAATATTAAGCGTTCTATTGCTCAATGGTAACTACCTAGTTTTTTAATATGCATTATCTGTTGAATACATGTCATAAACTGAATATGCTTAACCTATTAAGTATTTTATCTACTTGCTTAGTTACATGTGCTTTTAATAGACGTTGATGAAGAGCTATATTTTCTTGCTGGGACATTTGGTCTCACCCCTTGGGTTTCCACATCTTTTAGGAGGTCGAGCATGAAGAGGTAGAGATCATGCTTTTGAGGCTGAGCAGCAAGAGGAGCAATATCTAAGTAAAGGTTGGATAAGTTGCTCATGTTTTTTAGTAGAGTCCTATGTGTCGTACATGTACTCTCATGTCCTTGGAGGAGTTTTGCAGATGTTGTATATCGAGACGAGGTTTTGTCTTGATGCCCTTGTTGTACAGATATGGCATGTATGTATATGAACATATTACCCCTTGTAATAGGTTATGGATACTGAGCTAGTGAACAATGCTATGTAATAATCTTTTGGCAGGTGTTATATATATATATATATATATATATATATATATATATATATATATGTGTGTGTGTGTGTGTGTGTGTGTGTGTGTGTGTGTGCACAAGTGGCTTTTATGGACTCATATGTAATAAGTTACATCCTTTTGTGCTAATGTGCAAATGGTTTTAATTTCCTGTGTTTTCTGGTAACCTGATTGATTAATTTTAATTCCACATTTTGTTTTGAGTAATCTCACTTTGTGTGGCGCAAGGCGTCACAGTTAAGGTTGGTATTAGATATTTATGCTCACTGAGTCTATAGGAAGATAGGACTAGGGTTTGTGTCTTTCCTAATGTCCTCAAGTCTTTTTATGGTCACTTCTACTTATGCAGAAGAAGAAGAAGAAGAAAAGAGAAGATGGCTGGAGAATACGAAGAACATGTTGTTGAGACCAGTGCTGTTGCACCTGAAGATGGTGCAAGGAGGCAGGAGAGGGCTGATGGAGTGCTTGAGGTACCCCAATTTAATCCATCCATGATAGAAATTCCTACCTTTCATTCTTTGTTCAGGCAGTTCATGGAGACAACGACACACATGGTTGATAGAATGGCCATACCATGTTAAGGAAATCTGTTTCTAGTGTTGAATCTTCAGGAACCGGGAAGACCTTTAAGAGGTTGAGGTGAGTTGGGGCTGTGGAGTATGTTGGCAAGGCAGATCCAATAGATGTTGATCTTTGGTTAACAGAGTTGGAGAAGGCCTTTAAGATCCCCAACATCCCTAAGGCAGACGAGGTGAAGCATGTTGTGTGTCTTTTAAAGGGGAGTGTTGGCCATTGCTGGGCCATTGAGGAGGAGAAAACTCCTAGTGTTGTGATCACTTGGGAGGTGTTATGATGTGAGTTCACCAAATGGTACTTTCCTCAAACCTACATGGATGAGAAGATCAACCAATTTGAGAGGATCTGAAAGGGATCTGTGTCGATCAATGAGTATGAGGCAATGTTTATGGAGCTGCTGAGGTTCTATCCTCATATGGATGTTATAGTTCAAGAGAGGATCAAGCATTTTGAGAAGGGCTTGAGCACAAATTTGACTACACCAGTGTCAGCTTTGGAGAACCATGAACAGTATTTCCATATTCATAGAGTTGGTTAGGAGGATAGAGAGATCGATTGTTGAGAAATGTGAGAAGAGTGCCAAGAAGAGACCAACACAGTATCAGGGCAGTCTTCTGGAGGCTTCAAGAAGCCTAGGTTCTCTGTGCCATAGGGGCAGTCTTCTAGAGGCTTCAAGAAGCCTACGTTCTCTGTGCCACAGTCATAGCAGTGGTTAGGTGTGCAAACACAATAGTCGCCAAGTAAGGGCAGAGATCACAATTTTCAACCAGGAGGTGCCCACAACACAACGTCTGTGTCAGTGACGGGGCCGTCTTGTCCGTGGTATGAGAACAAGACTTGCTACAAGTGTGAATAGACCAAACATAAAAAATTGTATTGCCCCATGAAGGATAATGATGTGACCCAATAGTTGAGATAGAGTCAACATGGCTTGTAGCGACAAAAATTTAGCAGCAATGGAGGCTGAGGATTTAGATAGGCAACACAAGCCGATTCTTCTGAACAAGCCAGTAGAGGACAAGGATGACAACATGCAACGACATGATTTTATGCCATGAGTCAGCCAGAAGGAGTGGTCAACCCATGAGTTGTGACAGGTCAGATGGAGTTATTTCATTCTGATTTGTCTTCTTATTTCTTTATATCTGTCTTAGTTGACCCATGTGTGATGCACTCTTTTATCACTCGAGAGGTGATTAATAGTTGTTCCTTACCTATTAGTCGTAGACGTGATAGTCTTTTTAGAAACCCCATTGGTTAGTTCCACTGAGCTGTGGGAGGTGTGTCCTTCCTATGTCCTTTCCTTTTCAGTGCACAACATTCAAGTGGACCTCATACCACTTGACATGCATCAATTCGATATGATCCTTGGAATGGACACTTTGAAGAAGTATCAGGTGGTCTTGGACTGTAGTTCCAAAGTGGCGATGTTTGTCGATGGTGGTGTGACGTGGATCTTCTAAGAAGATAGGAAGATTCTCTAGACGTGTCTGGTGTTAGTGATAGTGGCATAGAAGATGATGAGGCAAGGTTGTGATGTGTTCTTAGCATAGGTGGTGGATACCAAGGCAAGGAGTCCAAGTATCCAGGAGGTACCAATTGTCTGTGAGTTCAAGGACGTGTTTCCTGACAAGTTTCTAGGCATTCATCCAGTTCGATAGATTGATTTTGAGATCACTCTGGTTCCAGGCACGCAGCCGATAGCATAAACACAGTATAGGATGGCGCCAACTGAGATGGCAGAGTTGAAGAAAAAATTGCAAGAGATGCTTGAGTTAGGCTTTATCAGGCCGAAAACGTCACATGGGGTGCTCCCGTGTTGTTCATGAAGAATAAAGATGTAATACAGTTGTGTAGTATATTTTGCTTAGGGACAAAAAAAAATGTGAATAACATTAGATGAACCCTTTGCCTTATCTTTGTACCGATTTCTTGAATTATAATGTAGTAAGAGAAGTCAACTGTTATACATGTTCTTCATATTCCTTCTTAAAAATTTAATTATTCAACTACTCAATGGTAACTACCTATTTTGTTTAATCTACATTATCTGTTGAATACATATCCTTTAGCTAAATCTTCTTAACATGTTAAGTATGTTATCTACCTACTTAGTTACATGTGCTTTTAAAATACATCGTTGGAGAGTTATATTTTCTCTCTGGGACATTCAGTCTCACCCTGTGGGTTTCCACATCTTTTAGGTGGTCGAGCACGAAAGGGTAGAGATCGTGTTGTTGAGGCTGAGAAGCAAGAGGAGCAATAGCTGAGTAAAGGCTGGATAAGCTGCTCATGTTTTGTAGTAGAGTCCTATGTGTCATCCATGTACTCACATGTCCTTGGGGGAGTTTGTAGATGTTATATATCAAGACAAGGTTTTGGCTTCAAGCCCTTGTTGTACAGATATGGCATGTATTTATATGAACATGTTACCCCTTGTAATAGGTTTTGGCCAGTGATCCAGTGAAAAATGCTATGTAATAATCTTTTGGCATGTGTTATATATATACAAGTGGCTTTGGTGGACTCATATGTAATAAGTAACTTGCTTTTGTGCTTATGTGCAAATGGTTTTAATTTCCTGTGTTTTCTAGTAACATGATTGATTAGTTTTAGTTCCCATTTTGTTTTGAGTAATCTCATTTTGTGTTGTGTGGGGTATCACAATTAAGGTTGGTATCATAGCTTTAGGTTTGTTGAGTCTATAGGGACATAAGACTAGGGTTTGTATTTGTTCTAGTCCTCAAGTCTGTTTATGGTCACTTATTTTTATGCAGAAGAAGAAGAGAAGAGAAGATGGCTAGAGAACATGAAGAACATACTATTGAGAGTAGTGTTGCTGCACTTGGAGGTGGTGCGAGGAGGCATGAGAGGACTGATGGAGTGCTTAAGGTACCTCAACTTGACCCAGACATGATAGAAAATCATGCCTTTCAGTCTTTGTTCAGGCAGTTTATGATGATGATGACGCACATGGCAGACATAATTCCCACACCAAAGTTAAGGGAATTGTTCATGGTGCTGAATCTTTGAGATCTGAGAAGACCTTTGAGAGGTTGAGGCGTATTGGGGCTGTGGAGTATGTTGGTATAGAAAATCCCATAGATGATGATATTTGGTTGACGGAGTTGGATAAGGCCTTTAAGATCCTCAACATCCCTGAGGCAAACAAGGTGAAGCATGTTGTGTATCTTTTGAAGGGGAGTGCTAGCAATTGGCAGACCATTGAGGAGGAGAAAAGGCTAGGTGCTGTGATCACTTGGTAGGAGTTCCGATGTGAGTTTATCAATTGATACTTTCCTCAAACCTACCTGGATGAGAAAATCATCCAGTTTGAGAGGATCTGATAGGGATCCATGTCAATCAATGAGTATGAGTCAAGATTTATGGAGCTGTTGAGGTTTTATCATCATATGGATGCTACAGATCAAGATAGGATCAGTCATTTTGAGAAGGGCTTGAGCACAGAGTTGACTACACCAGTGTCAGCTTTGAAGAACTATGAGAGGTTTGCCAAATTTGTAGAGTCAATTAGGAGGATAGAAAGATAAATTGTTGAGAAATGTGAGAAGAGTGCCAAGAAGAGACCGACACAGTATCAGGTCAGTCTTATGGAGGCTTCAAGAATCCTAGGTTCTTCGCACCACAGTCACAGTAGAGGTCAGGTGTGCAAACACAATGGTCACCAAGTAAGGGCAGAGGTTGTAGTTTTTCACCAGTAGGAGCCCACAATACATGGTCAATGTTAGTGACGGGGTCGTCTCGACCGTGGTATGTGAACAAGACTTGCTACAAGTATAGAAAAACTAGGCATACACGACTGTATTGCCCCGTGAAAGATGATGAGGTGACCCAACAACTAAGATTGAGTCAGAAGGGCTTATAGCGACATCCGTTTAGCATCAGTGGAGGGTGAGGACATGGACGAGCATCGCAAGCTGATTTTTTCGGACAAGCCAGTAGAGGACGGGGATGACAACAGGAAACAGATCAATTCTACACCATGAGTTATCCGGAAGGAGTGGTCAACCCATGAGTTGTGACAGGTCAGATGGAGTTATTTCATTCTGATTTGTCTTCTTCTAGATTTATATCTATCTTGGTTGACCCCCGAGAGATGCACACTTTTATCACTCGAGAGGTGATTGATAGTTGTTTCTTTCCTGTTAGTCATAGATGTGATAGTCTTCTTTTAGAAACCCCATTGGTTGGTTCCGTCAAGCTGTGGGAGGTGTGTCCTTCCTTGGTCCTTTCTTTTTTAGGGCACAACATTCAAGTAGACCTCATATCACTTGACATGCATGGATTTGATGTGATCCTTGGAATGGATTCTTAAGGGAAGTATCATGTGGTCTTGGACTATATTTCCAAAGTGGTGATGTTTGTCGATGTTGGTGTGACATAGATCTTCCAAGGAGATAGGAAGATTCTCTCAATGTGTCTGGTGTCAGCGATGGTGGCAGAGAAGATGATTAGTCAAGGTTGTGATGCATTCTTAGCGCATGTGGTGGATACCAAGGCAAGGGGTCCAAGTATCCAGGAGGTACCAGTTGTCATTGAGTTTGAGGACGTGTTTCCTGACGAGTTTCCAGGTGTTCCTCCAATTTGAGAAATTGATTTTGTGATCAATCTGGTTCCAGGAACACAACTGATAGCATAGACATCGTATAGGATAATGCCAGCTGAGATGGAAGAGTTGAAGAAATAGTTGCAAGAGCTGCTTGAGAAAGGCTTTATCAGGCCGAGCATGTAGGAGGTGCTCCCATGTTGTTTGTGAAGAAGAAAGATGAATCCATTAGGCCATGCATCAATTATAGGCAGTTGAACAAGGTGATGAAAAAGAATAAGTATCTTTTGCCACAAATTGATGATATATTTGACTAGTTGTGAGGTGCTACAGTCTTTCCTAAGATAGATATGAGATTGGGATATCACCAGTTGCGAATCAAGGTAGATGAAGTACCAAAGTCAGCTTTTAGGACAAAGTATGGTCACTACAAGTTCATGGTTATGCTGTTTGGGCTAACCAATGCACCGACATCATTCATGACTTGATGAACAAGGTGTTTTGATCATATCTGGACCAGTATGTTGTGGTGTTTATAGATGATATCTTGATATACTTCATAGATAGTCGACAACATGAACAACATTTGTGTCAAGCATTGACCTTTCTGAGACAACATCAGTTTTATTCTAAGTTCAGCAAGTGCAAGTTTTGGATGAAGGATGTGTCTTTTTTGGGACACTCCATATTTGCTGAGGGTGTTCGTATGGACCCCAAGAAGATTGAATCTGTGACAAAGTGGGAGTAGGCAAAGACGCTGACAAAGGTGCACAGTTTTTTGGGTCTGCTAGGCTATTACAGGAGGTTCATCAAGAACTTTAGTGTAGTGGAGTTACCCCAAACGAAGATGACAAGGAAAGATAAGACTTTTGTCTAGGATGACAAGTGACAATGTGCTTTCCAGTTGTTGAAGGAGAAGTTGACTAGTGCGCCAGTGTTGGTTCTTCCAAAGCAAGGGAAAGGCTATATTGTCTTCTGTGATGCATCAAGGAATGGTCAGGGTTGTGTGCTGATGCAGAATAAGAATTTGATCTATTTCGTGTAGCGATAGTTGAAGAAGCATGAGGAGAACTATACCACTCATGATCTAGATCTAGCTATAGTGGTTCATGCCTTGAAGATCTGGAGGCACTACCTTTATGGCGAGAAGTGTCGGATCTTCACATATCACAAGAACTTGAAGTACATCTTCTCATAGCAAGAGCTGAACATGCGACAGAGATGCCAGATTGACTTAATTAAAGATTATGACTGCACTATTGATTACCATCCAGGGAAGGAAAACATCATGGAAGACGTCGTGAGCAAGAAGTATTATTCGTCATCATCAAATGACAAGGCATAGTTATGTTCCTTGGTCTGCCATAAGAGAGACACGTTGGTATCCTTGTGTCAGATGAATGTGAAGTTGGAGGTGTTTTTCTTAGCAAGACTGTTGACACAGTTATAGGTGAAGCCTACTTTGAGGTAGTAAATTAAAGATGCATAATAGAGTGAACTTGTGATACATGAGATATGAGTAGAGTTTGGAAGCAAGAAGCGTGATGGCTTCCACAAGGCAGAGGATGGGACAGTATGTTACCACATCAGAGTTGTGGGTCCTGATTTTGATAATCTGAGGAAGATGGTTCTAGAAGAGGCTCACTCTTCAATGTATAGTATGCACCCAGGTAGCACCAAGATGTACCATAACCTTAAAGATTTGTATTGGTGGCCTGGCTTAAGGCATGATGTAGTTGATTTCATGGCCAAGTGTGTAGTGTGTCAGCAAGTTAAAGCAGAGCATCAGAAGCCAGCAGTTACTTTAAAACTGTTGCCTGTACGACAGTGGAAATGGGATCATGTTACGATGGACTTTGTGGTTGGTCTGCCTAGGACAACCAAAGGTCATGACTCCATTTGGGTGATAGTTGACCGGTTGACAAAGACAACATACTTTTTTCCAGTAAAGATGACTTACACAACTGAGAATCCTACACATATATATGTTGATGAGATAGTGTTCTTGCATGGTATCCCAGCTACCATAGTATCCGACAAAGATCCTCAGTTAACCAAACTCTTTTGGGAGCGTTGCACACAACTTTAGGTATGCAGTTGAGGTTCAATACTGTGTTTCACCCACAAACAGACAGATAGTCTAAGAGGAAGATACAGACTTTGGAGGACTTCTTGAGAGCTTGTGTCTTGCAGTTTTTGGGCAGTTGGGATGTGCACCTCAGTCTCATAGAGTTTGCCTATAATAACAATTATTAGAGGAGCATTGATATGGCACCCTATGAGGCATTGTATGTGAGACGTTGTAGGTCTTTGTTGTGTTGGTATGAGACTGGTGAGTATCATATTTTAGGTCTCGATCTTGTACAATAGACATAGATAAAATAAAGATGATACAACAACAATTGGAGGTAGCACAAGACAGGCATAAATCATATGTTTATAATTGTCCCAAGCCCTTAGAGTTCCAAGTGGGAGATAGATTGTATCTCAAGGTCTCTCCTTGGAAAGGAGTTTTGAGGTTTGGGAAGAAGGGTAACGTATGGGACCTTACCTTGTGGATGAACAGGTATGGAAGGTGGCTTACAAGTTGGAGTTGCCACCTGAGTTACACAGGTTAGATCTGGTGCTTCATGTATCCATGTTGAGGAAGTGTCATCCTAACACTGAGTTGGTTTTGCAGTATGTATAGGGTTGAGCTTGATGATGATGTGTATTATGTGGAAGGTCACATGTTGATCCTGGATAGGAGGATCGATAAGTTGAAGAAGGATACCATTTTGGTTTCTAGATCTTTCAATTGGTATCATAGCAGGTCTTAAGGAGCCCTAACAAGTCTTAAGAATGGGGGATAACTTGCTTAGCAACCTCAACCTCGAAGGAACTCATGTGACCCAACAACCACCCTTTACACTTATTGGAAAAGAGGAATGTAATTTTACTTTCAAGGAATCAACCTGGAGTTTTGGAGAATGGTATGTTTACCTTATGCACTTCCTACCACTGAGTATGCAACATGGAATCCTGATACAGTAAATCAAGTTCAACTAAATGGAAAAGTAGTAAGCATATTATATTGTTCTACCTCTGTTGGCGAGTTTAATATGATATCTTCATGTGAAACAACTTATGAAATATGACATAAAATTTCAATTATACATGAAGGTACAACTCAATACTAAAATTAATATGCTTAAACAAAAGTTTGAACAATTCCGTATGCAACCTAATGAGTCTATTAGTGAAATGTATGCAAGGTTTTCTTCTATTGTTGATAGATTTAGTGCCTTGGGTAAGTATACAAGTGAGGAAGATAAAGTATCCAAGGTTCTTAGTTCCTTGCCTCCAAAGTACAAGCCAAAGGTGACAGCCATTGAAGAATCCAATTATCTTACCACGTTGAGGGTGGAGTAACTCATTGACAATCTAGAGACACATGAGGTCACACTTGAAGAAGAAGAAAGACTGGAGGCCAAACTTCAAAAGGAAAAAAAAGGACATTCTGTTAAAAGCTACAACCAAGGATCAATCAAAAGTCATCACCCAAGAAAGTGATGAAACAATGAAGCAGATGATGAAGAAGATGTTGTCATTGTAAATGGTAAGAAATATAGAAGGTATAAATCTAACAAAATTCTAATGTTTCTTCCTCTTCTTCCCTTGGGTGCTTTGAATGTGGCAAGAAGGGACATTTGAAAAATGAGTGTCCTAAAGTCAAGAAGGGAAAGAAATCCTTTCTCAAGAAGAAAGAAAAGGCCTATAAAGCAGTTTGGGATCTGTCAAGCGATGATAGCAAGAGTGGAGAAGAAGAAGTAGAATGTCTCATGACTAAAGACAAGGTAAGTTGTTTCATTGTAAAAACCAATGAAGAAGAAAGTGAGGTAAGTCTTCTTGATTTATCTAAATAAGAGCTAGTCACTAGTTTTGAAGAACTACATGATAAATATGTTGATTGTAAAAGGAAATTGAAGAAGCTTACAAAACCCATGATGACTTGTATGCTAAAATTGAATGATCTTACCTTTGAAAATGAAAATCTTATGTCTAAAAAAGGTACCTTGAATCATCTATCAATGATTACAATATCAAGTTGCTTGCTCTAGAAACCAACAATAAGTTTCTTTCTCAAGAAAAAGTTGAATTGCTTGCTAAGTTAATTAATTTTCAAACTCAACCTATTCTATGTACTCATTCAAACTATGATGTTTTTGTTAGAGAAAGAAATTCTTTGCTTTCATGTTTAGATCAAGTTAAACTAGATATTGCAAAGAAAATTGATGAAATTACTAAGTTACAAAAACATGTTGATAGTCTAAAGAATAATAACATTCTTGATATAATCTAGGAAAATTCTTTTGGAAAAACTGTAAGAAGAGGTCTCGGATATATACCTAAAGAGAGATATTTCCAAAAGCCTCAAACAAAAAAAAACACAAAAACTGAAATCAAAGATCATGTATGTGCCTAAAGACAATTTAGCACATAACCAAAATGCTAAGAAGAGAAATAAAATTGATTCTATTTGCTGTAATTACTGTCAACGTCTTAGACACTATTCATTTTCTTGTCCATATAAGAAAAAGAAAGATGGTGACTTGGTTTGGGTTCCAAAACCTTCAACTTAAGATTTTTGGACATATTAGTTGAGATTTGGCCTAAACTCTATTTTGAAATTCATGATGTCTATTCTCAACTAAATTAAGTTTTAACTTGTATAATCTTGTATGTTTTGATTGCCTATTTGTGTTATCCAAAAATAATAGCATAATTTATTTACATTAGAAATGTTGAATTTACTAAAAATTTATAGAACTTCATCTAGGTTGACCGAGATCTTTTATGATCAAAGAAAAGTTTGACTGAAGGTAGTTCTCTTAGAATTGTTTTCGTTGGTAAATTTATAGGACTTCATCCAATTCAACAAAGAATTCAACCAATAAGTCTTCCAATCGAAGAAAAGTTCAACCGAAGGTAGTTCTGTCAAAACTTTTTATTGAGACTAAAGTCATTAACTTGAAATTAACTTTGATGACTCAAATCTGTAATGAACTCTTCATATTAATTTTTTCTAAATATTTGAAATGATAGAATATTTATAATAATGATCCTAACCAAAATGACCACTATATGTGGACCAAAACTTTCATACTTTGCAGGTTTGGATGGTCTATGTAAATTTCTCTAAAAAGCATATGACCGGAAACAAGAATATTTTCATACACTTGGAGAAAGGGTAAAATTATTGGTCACATTTGGAGAAAATTTCAACGGTAAAAATATTGGCATAGGTGATGTTGGTACACATTTTTAAATTTTCTATTTGTGAAAAGAAATGGTATGACAATGGTTATGATTCATAGGAAAAAAATCAAATTTGTTGATAAAGGAAAAATAATTGTAAACCTATTAACTCTATGGATACTATTTGCCAATAATGATTTTTTTATGGCATAAAAGGATTGTTCATAGAATAAAATTGCTTAGAATATAATCCTTACCTAAATTTTTGTGATAAATATGAAATTTGTGTATTCTAGGCAACCAAAAGAAAGATCTCTTTTCAAAACTAATACTTTACTCAGTAGAACTCATTCACATAAATTTATTTGGTCCTATGTGAATTTTATCTTCAATAAAAGATATTTTCTTCTCTTCAACAAAAGATGGTAGAGACAAATTTGCTCTAAGTCACAAAAGGTCTTTATCCTAGAATATTCAACATCTAGAAAACCATCTAGAATTTATAAGTTTAAATCTAAGAGAGTTGAAGAATAAACAATGATTATGCACAACAAGACTTAGTCATATCCTAAAAGAGTTGATTATTGGATAATTGCTATATGAGCTTACCAAGAATAATGCATAAGATTTAGACCTAAAGACAAAATGATCATTGGTACTAAATGGGCATGATGACATAAACTAAAGCTATGATATAATGAGAAGAAATGGACTTTGATATGACTAATGCATCTTTGGCTAGACTTGAGGTCGTTCATATGTTATTTAACTCTAGACACTCATAAGGACATTAAATGCTTCAAATGAATGTAAAAGTTATTTTCTTAATAGAATCATAAAAAGAAGAAATCTATATTGCTTAACCCATGACTTGAAACAAGATTGAATATGCATACAAAAAGAAAGTTGATTGGTCTCTTATGCTAATATAGAAGAAAATGTTATATCTTGGATAATTCTAGATAAGCTGCATATTTTGCAGAACCGCCTCTCAGCTGATAAGGAGTTCTACGGAGGGGCACCCCGATCAAAGTCATGATCGACCAAAAATAAGCCTGACAGAAATGCTTATTTGTAAATCAAATCATTCACTTGCACCCAACATTGGCATATTAAATCTATAATTTGCTGATCATGTTAAATACTTGGAATGAGAGAAATTTCTAAATCAAAATAGTGCAAGAAACAAGATTGCTTAAAGATCATAAAAATTGACCCATAGTCTTACTTGATCAATTTATTTTAAAGATGGTTATGATTTGTAATATTTAACATTTTTTAGCTCACTTTTGTTATGATATTAAGGGGGAGCTCACAAATTCTTGGGTATAATGTGCATATCTTTTTGAACTTTCTCTTAATTGGATTCTCTACACCAATATTGGCTTAACTCCCCTTATATTTTTTCTAGAGACACTTTTATTCCACTATGAGCCTAAAGGATTCTCATAAAATTTTAGGGCTTAACATCCCTTGTAAATGGTTGAGAAATTAATATTAGTTTCTAAATTTTGGTTAAATTTGACATTCTTTTTTTAAGTTAACAATTAAAGGGGAGTAATCAATTAAGGGGGAGTCTTATTGGTTTACACATATAATTATATTTTTGAAATGACAAAGGGGGAGAAACAAAAATAGAGTAAAATATTCTAAATATTTTCATGAGTTTCATGATCTCTTGGCTTGACATTAATTGGTGCTAAATTGCCATAAGAGATGGATATCACGTTCCATATCTCTTTAGGCATTTTAGCATACATTTTATGAGATCCAAGGAATCTCAAATATGTCATAGGTATGAAACTCATTTCATTTAATTTTTTTTCTTTACTTAGGAATGTTTGTATTGGATAAATTGGACATTATCATACCCTTTGTTTTGATGATGACAAACATTCCATTTTTTTTGGATCTCACGTGCTACTTGAGTATTTCAGGGTTCACGATGATGATAAGATCATACAAAGTGGATAATTGAAGATTAAGGCACTTAAATGTTTAATATTTTCATGATTGCACTCAATGTATTCTTAATGTAAATTTGTGCAAGTATATAATGTAAAAGTACTTAGATATCATGTAAATCAAGCATTAGATTTTCCCTATCCACCCAAAACCCTATCTTACACTCACATAAGACTTTAGGATTGATAGGTTTCATATGAGTCATCGATAGGACCTCAAAACATTTCTACAAAATGTCTTTCTCGGTCAAAAAAATTGTCAACCAAAAATACCTCAGTCGAAGACTCAGACAACCAAAAAATAACTTCAAATCTTTAGTTCTAAGTCAATTTCAGTCGACAATATTGTCGATCGATATATAGCCATTGTAATAGGTTTAAATAAGAGAGAGACATAGATATAGCCATTAGAGCCAGCTAAACCAACACAGTCATCCGGTCGACAAGTTTGTGGACTGAGAGTCAAACTTGTTGACAATATTGTCAACTGAGAGAAGTTCTAGAAGCTTTGCTTTTAACGAATATTTTAGCCGTTGCAACCCAACTACTTTCTACCTAATAGATAGTTAAGCACTAAGAACACTCTAGACACTCCCTACAACATCCCTAATCACTTGTAAACCATTCCTACAAACAGGAGAGGTATTAAGACATCCAAATCATCACTTGCATACACAACACACAAGTTACACTTGAGCATCCATTCTAGAGAGCAACAAAGCTAAGAATCACTTTCAATCTTCTTCCTTGTGCTCTAAAGTTGTGTCCTATAGCTACAATCTCCTAGCCACCACATAGACACGTCCATATTAAGTGGATAGGAGATCTATACACTTGATATAGGATTAAAGTGTTGTAATTCATTGGTTAAGTATTTCTTTTTTCCAATCTGTTTCCTTTGTATTGTATTTTATTCTCCTTAACTACTCATAGGGTTGGAGGTTGTTGAAGAAAGTGATTGTATCTACTTCAATATGAAGGAAGCTTCTCTAAGTGCTTGAGGTTACTTCAAGAAGGCTACTTCAAAGGAGGTTGTAGATACTTCTAGGTGAAGGATATCTCAAGGTGGTGGAGCTACTTCAAGGTGGTGAAGGCTTCTCCAGGTGCTTGATGTTACTTCAAGAGGGCTGCTTCAAAGGAGGTTGGAGATACTTATAGGTGAAGGCTATCTCAAGGTGGTGGATCTACTTCAAGGTCGTGAAGGCTGCTCCAAGGGCTTGAGGTTACTTCAAGAAGGCTGAGGTGAAGGCTACTCTGAGGTGTTCAAAGGTGATTGTATTTTATTGTAACATCCTTGCAAGGAAAACAAAATAATTCACTTTCAAAATCCCAATTAGAGATCATTGGGTAGTGGACTGACAACCTTTAATTTAAAGGTTGGAACCACTCTAAATCAAAGCGTCTTCCTTGTTTCCTCCTCCTTCTTCACTTTAAGTTTTTAATTAATTTTTAAAGTACCAAAATCTCTATTCACCCCCCTCTAGATCGTATAGTGGTGATGCTAGGGTTTCTAGGGTTTTCTTGGTGTCGACCATGTTGAGCTAGGTTGAGTGTTGTGACCTTTGTTTCGACCTTGATGGTGTACCTTGTGAGTGTCTCGATATAAACACCTTCCTTGAGTGGTTTTGTTTTGACCATGATGGTCTTGGAGTGGTTTGGTCAAGATGGTTTTCTCTTTTGTGATGTGTTTTGACCTTGTGTGTTTGGTGAGCTTTTTTCTGACCTAGACATGGTTCCTGTATGTGTTTTGACCAAAACCAATGTGTTGGTGACCTATAGTGGTCGATACCCAACATTAGTTGTATCACCATGTTGTGTGTGCATCCCTTAAGTGGTTGCATGTTTGTTTCTTGGGTGGAAAAGTGTCCCTTTGGTGCTCTCTTATGTTGACACCTCATCGCTACCTAACTTCCCTCCTTTGAGTATATAACCCTTTTCTCCTTCATGCAAGTGATCTTTTCAACCCTCATTCTTCTCCCTTCTCTTGTGTTCGTCCTTGGAGCTTTGGGGAGCAAGAAGGACTGATCTTGGTGCTTCAGTGGCTGATCCACCTTGCATGTGGTGCTTTGGAGCTTGATCACCTTCCTTGTGGTGATTCTTGGTGGTTTCTCTTCTTAGTAAGTGGTTCTACCTTCTTGATCACATTTTTACTTTAGAACCCTACCTTCTTTGTTCTCCTTTATCGACCATTAATACCATGTTTTGACATGGTGTCTTCCTTGAAGATCTTCTCCTCACAAAGGAGTCATAGACTATGTTTTACATGATGACACCCGAGTGAGAGGGAGCTCTCTTATTTTCTTATTTATTCTTGGTTTGGTCTAGGATTTAACATCCTCTTTCTTGAGAATCTTTTGACCATGGTGTTCTTCTCTTTTGAGGTGATCTTGTGGCCAAAGTGCTGACCTTGTTTGTAGCTTCATCTGCTTCTTTGGATCCTTTGATCTTGGAGCTTGGTTCTCTCCTTAAGGAGGGTTATATAACTCTCTACCTTCCTCTATTACTTGCACCATAATATTTCTTTCATGCTACTATTTTGATCCCTAAACTTGATGCTGATATGCTAGATGAGGCTATCATGATATAAGGTTTAAAACATTGTAGTATTATCATGTAGATTACTCTCTTACTTAAACCCTAAGTTCTTGTACCTGACTTATTATGTGATGGTTGAGATGATTTTGTTACATGAAACTTGATTCTTAGTTTTATCACCATGTTTTGGTTTGGCCTTTGTGTTTTCTTGAAGTTTTTGAGTTAGTTTTGTTGAGGTTGAAGATTGGTTTTCTTCCACATATTTGGTATATGGAAGATTATTGTTGAAGATCAAGTTTCAAGGTTTTGGTGCTTCTTTTACATGGAGTTTTCCATATTGTTGATGATGGTTTTTCCTTGATAATGGTCTTCTATTTTGTTTGTGGTATTCTTCTATTTTGATCATGGTTCATCCCTATTTTGAAGTTGGTTATTTGCCTTTGTGGTAGCATGACCTTGGTGGTCACTACCCCTTGATTTTTTTCTTGGTCAATACCCTTTGTTTATGGGTGATGGTGGAGATGCTTTGCTTGGTTTCAGTCATAACATTTGACCTTGTGTCACTACCACCACCCTAACCCTAATAGGTTGAGGGTCATAACACTTGAGGTTTGAGAAACATGCTTTGGTGTCACGGTCGGAACCAAACCCTAGGGTGGTCTAGACACTTGTTCTATGGATGGTCGAGACATGTGTTTTTGTCATGGTCAAAACACCAGGATTGTTGGTGGTCGAGACACCATGTTTGTCATGGTTGATACACTTGGTTTTGTTACGACTGTGACACATGATTTTATGGATGGTCGATACACACATTTTCTATTGGTCATGGCTCCTGTTTTGTCCATGGTCGAGACACATGTTTAATGCATGGTCAAGACACTTGTTTTGAGGGTGGTCATGACACATGTTACAGGAGTGGTCGATACACTCATATGAGCATATCATCATAACACATGTCAGACTTGTATGGTTGTTACTTATGTACATGCAAATGTTGGTTGATACCTAATGTTGTTTGTATAGTTAATTAATCAAGTTAATGATGATGCTTTAATCCTAATATGCTCCAAGAAAGTGGAAATTGACATAACCAGGGTTTGGTGATTGATCTATGCTATGGAACCCTAATCGGCTATGTATTTGAAACCATAAACCTATTTCTAGATTATGTTATTCTTGTTGGGATAGCATGGATGGATGGTATGTGATTACATTTTCTCTCTCCTACTTGTGTGATTCTAACCATGCAGGTGATATGAATATCATAGCTTGTGTATGCTATGGGGTGATCATATAACAAAGGGTGATGACTTTGAGCCTTGATGAGACATGATAATATCATATTGATGTGATGGATCCTATGACCTGGTGAAGGCATGATGCCTATTGTGAGGTGATATCCTCTAGTGATGTGATTGAAGGATTGATATCCCACAATGATGTGACTTGGTGGTAGCCTTGTATGGATGTATGGCTTTGGTGATGGCCTTGTGAATGGAAATGCTACAAGTATCATGTTATGATGATGTGACAAGTTCATACCTTATACATTTTGTATCTTCTGGATTTATATTATTCCCTTATCTTGGTAGAGTTTGTTTGGAGTTTGTACATTGTAACTTGATTGATGTTAAAAGACACACAATTGGCCTAATTAATCAAGTGAAACCCTAATCATGTAGGTGCCTTGTGCCAAAGATCCATTCCAGAGTCAGTTTTATTATTGAATGGTGAAATGAGTCATTCCTACAAGAAACTCAGAGTTCATATTTTTGAATATGTGTGGGAGGGGGAGGGGGGAGTCAAGTATCTCCTTGCATCCACAATGACAGGTTCTGTGAGACGACCGTGCGTGAGTTGTTCTCCTTGTGATATGGATAGCCATGTGTGAGCTAATCCTTCTTTTAAGAATGACCATGCGTGAGCCTGTTCTTCTAGCACCGTGACCTGTGCCAAGGTGGGCTAAGTGTTTTTATATGGATGGCCATGTGTGAGCCAAACCTTCAGCTTGACTATATGTCACTATTTATAGTTGACAGATATGTCTCTGCGGTGTTTCTCTTATACTGACCAAGAGGTGTTGGAGAGGTCATGGATTCCGGCTCTTCCGTTAACCTTGTATGGCACCGATTTTGACTTAGCAGTGTTGGTTGGATTTGAGTGGTACAACTCAAATGCTCAGGGCAATAATAAAAGTCATAATACAACCGTGTAGTATATTTTTCTTAGGGTCAAATGTGAATAATATTAGCTGAACCCTTTTCCTTATCTTTGTACTGATTTCTTGAATTATAATGCAGTAAGAGAAGTCAAATGTTATACATGTTCTACTGCTAAGTGGTAACTACCTAGTTTGTTTAATCTGCATTATCCACTGAATACATATTGTTTAGCTGAATCTGCTTAACATGTTAAGTATGTTATCTACCTAGTTAGTTACTAATGCTTTTAATAGACATTGGAGGAGAATTATATCTCTCACTGGGACATTTGGTCTCACCCTATGGGTTTCCACATCTTTTAGGTGGCCGAGCACAAAGCTGTAGAGATTGTGTTGTTGAGGCTGAGCAATAAGAGGAGTAGTAACTGAGTAAAGGTTGGATAAGATGGTTGTGTTTTATAGTAGAGTCCTATGTGTCGTCCATGTACTCTTAGGTCCTTGGGGGAGTTTTGTAGATGTTGTATATCGACATGACATTTTGGCTTCATGCCCTTGTTGTATAGATATGGCATGTATGTATACGAACATGTTACCCCTAGTAACATGTTATGGCCAGTGAACCAGTGAATAGTGCTATGTAATAATCTTTTGGAAGGTCTTATATATACATGTGGCTTTGGTGGACTCATATGTAATAAGTTACATGCTTTCATTCTTATGTGCAATCAGTTTTAATTTCTTGTGTTTTCTGGTAACCTGATTGATTAGTTTTAATTCTGCATGTTGTTTTTAGTAATCTCACTTTGTGTGGTGTGGCGCATGATACTGAGCCTTACATTATCCCTATGAAGGGAATGATTGAGCCTCACATTAGCCCTATAAAGGTAAAAGATCATGAGAAAGTCATTATAATTGAAGAACACACTTTTCCCTAGTAAGATTGGTGTCCATTTTGAGATTCTTAATGGAATAATAAGCTTTTTGTTCCAATTCTAGAGGAAGATGGCAAGATTTTCCATATATAAGGGTGGTACCAATTGGGTTTTTATAGGTAGTTTGATATGCCCAGAGGGTTCCATTGAGTTTTGAAGGCCAATATCTTTTAGATTTTCCCACTATATTTTTAAGTATCTTCTTGATTTGTCTGTTAGAAACTTCCACTTGTCCAACAGTTTGAGGGCGATAGGAGGTGGAGATCTTATGTTTTTCCCCATATCTTTTCATAATTGTCTCAAATTATTTTTCATTAAAATGCAAGCCACTGTCACTTGTGACTATTCTAGGAACTCTGAACCTTGGAATTTTTTTTTTAAAAAGACACATTACTATATTAGATTCGTAGGCTGGTAAAAGTCACAACTTCTACCCACTTGGATACATAGTCGACCACAACCAATATGTATTGATTCCCAAAAGAGTAAGGAAAATGCCCCATGAAGTGTATTCCACAAACGTCAAAGATTTTGACCTCAATCTAATCATTGAGGGACACTTCATTTTTTGTGTTGATGTTACTTATTCTCCTACAAGTATCTCATTGCTGAACATAGGTGTGAAAATCTTTAAAGATGGTTGTTTAGTAAAATCCTACATTCAAAATTTTCATAGAAGTCTTTTCGACACCTAAATGCCCTCCATAAGGCACAACATGGCATTTCTTGATGATAGAGTGAGTTTCAACATTTGAGACACATTGTATATAAACATTGGTTGCACACCTCTTAAACAAGAGTGGGTCATCCCAATTATAGTTCTTCAGATATGAAAAGATCTTCCTTTTCAGGTTATATGTCATATCGGTTGGCAGCTGTTGGCAGGCAAGATAGTTGCAAAAATATGCATACCATGGTTGGATGGCTCCATGGTGTGAATAGATAGAAGTGACTCATATTGATAGGACTCATTTATCGGTAGTGGATTGTTTTTTTCCACATGTATGCAGGAAAGGTGCTATGTGACCACAATCTTGGATCCCTTCTTGTCAATAGTTTCATGGTCAAACTCTTGTAATGGGAGAGTCAATGATAGAAGGTGAGGTTCATTATCCCTTTTCTGTATTAATTATTTAGTTTCTCCATGGTCGGTATAGACAATTAGCTTTCCTCCCAATAAATATGATCGAATTTATCTAATGCATAACTAATTACTAGCATTTCCTTTTCTATGGTAGTGTAGCTTATTTGCACCTCATAAAGAGTCTTATTGGTGTAATAAATTAGATGATTTTTCTTATCCTTCTTTTGCCTTAGGACTGCCCAAACAACATAGTCACTAGCATCATAGATAAGATCGAAAGGAAGGCCCCAATCTATAGCTTTCATAATTGGTGCGGAGGTCAGGGCATCTTTGACAGTATAGAAGGATTTAATACATTCTTCATTTAAGACAAAAGCAATGTCTTTTTATGAGAAATTTAGACATGGGTTTTGAAATTTTAGAGAAGTCTTTAATAAAATGATGATAATACCAAGAATGTCCTAGGAATCTTCATATGAAGGAGACAGAAGAAGGTGGTGGTAGCTTGGAGATAGCTTCAATCTTGCTTTTTTTGACTTCAATACCGACTTTGCAAACCTTGTGCTTGAGTACAATACCTTGTCAAACTATGAAATAAAATTTCTCTATTTGAAGACGAGTTGTCTTTCTTCACACCTTTGAATTATAAGAGAAGGATTTTGTAGAAAGTCATCAAAATTTTCAGATAGTCATCAAAAGATGACCCATAGATGGAGAAATCATCCATAAATACTTCCATGATCTCTTCAATGAAATTGGAAAATATAGTTTACTTACACCTTTGAAAGGTGGAAGGGGCATTGCAGAGGGTGAATGGCATGTGCATAGGTTTCATAAAGACAAGTAAAAATGGAATTTTATTGGTCATGTGGATGGATAGGCACTTGGTAGAAACCAGAGTAACTGCCTAAGTAGTAAAAGTGAGAATAATGTGCAAGGAATTCCATGAATGGAAGGGGGTGATGATACTTTCTTTTTGTGTTGTTCAACAATCTACAATCTATGCACATTTTCCAACCAATTACTATGCGAGTGGCTAATTCCTTGCTGTCACCCCCTTGACAATAGGCATTCCTCCTTACTTTGGTACTACATGTACTAGTTTTATGAAATTACTATCACTAATGACGTAAATGATTTTGTCATTGTAGAGTTTAATAACTACCTTATGTACAACTTCACACATCTTGTCGTTTAGCTTTCTATGGTTTTAGATACATGGTCTAGAAGTGTCTACTAAGTTGATTCAATGCACATAGACAGTGGGACTAAGTCCTTTGATGTCATCTATACAATAGCCAAGAGTCTTTTGTCTAAGTTTGAGTTCAACCAATAATTATACTTGTTGATCAGATGATAGTTGATAATTTATAATCATATAGTTTCTTTGCTCATGATCTAAAAATTCATACTTCAAACCTTTTGTGAGATATTTCAATTTTGATATAGGCTTTGCTGCATAATTGTTCTTGACTCTCTTTAAAGAGAGATGAACTTAACAATCAATCAAACATTTTCTATGTGCTTCCTATGCTTTTTGGTTTCTAAGTAAGCAAAGATATCTTCTACTTCAGGATCCATAATCTCAAAAGCACGTCTAGTAAGTAGTCACATCAATGGATCCACAATAACATTATGTTCTTGAATTTTGGCACACAACTGATTGTAACAGTCAATGCCATAACTTATCTCCATTGGAGAAGGTCCTTTCATGTGATCTAACACATTGAAGTCAATTTGCTCCTTGCCAACTCAAATAGTAATTAGCCCATCTGCAACATCAATCATAGCATAAGTAGTAAGAGAAAACGTCATCAAAAAATCATTGGGCACATAGGATCTTTAACAACGTTAATGATGACTATGTCACAAGGGATAAAGAAATTTATGATTCGGATAGGGACATCTTCAACTACACCAACTGACTCAGTGTAAGAATTATCAGCTAATTGGATTCTCGTATTCAATTTGACAATGTTTGTCAAACCCAATCGGAGTGCTGGAGTATGTGGCATGAGGCTTATTCTAGCCATCAAAACAGTTAATCCATATGTTGTTGAAGTGTCTCCTATAAGAAATGATATGGTAAAAGCCCTATGGTTCTTCAATTTAGTTGGCATAGTTGACTGGCAAAATGTTGTTGCCATCTTGGCTAATCGCATGGTTTCTACATCACCACCTTTTCTCTTCTCAGTGACAAGACTTTTTAGAAACTTGGCACATGTTGGCATTTCACTAATAATATCCAGAAGTCAGATGTCCAAGTGTATCCTTTTTATGGTGTCCAGAAATTTAGTATACCTTTTTCCGATTTGGGACTTAATGAAAAGACGTAGAAAAGGGGCTCCATACGAGATTTTGAAAGACTTGATGGATGGAATGGGTTTAGTTGTTCCCTATGATTTCTTAGTTGTTGGAATGTCTCCTCCTAGATTTATCGAATCATCATTTCATTCAACTATGGGTAAGACAATGGGTGGTATATATGAAGTGGTTCCACTCCAGAGTGTCACCATCCTTGAACTTTCACTCTTTGAGTTTTGTTTAGTGCTGGAGAGAAACTGTTCAATTACACTCTTGATGGATGCAACTATGGAGGCTACTTGTTGAGCAATCATCCCGTTGTGCTAATGCAAGTCACTAATTTGAGTGTTCATATTCCCCAACTATACTTGCATGTTGGACATAAGGTTACTATTTCTCATCCATACATTCCCCCAATCATTTATTTAGGGAATTTATCTAGTTTATGAAATTTTGCTGCTATTGGAACAAGCTTCCCCTGGGTGGTATGCTGAAATTGCCTTATTGTTGTAGTAGTTTATTTTGTGGAAACTCTAGAGGATTTTCTCTTCCTATGGCTTGTCCTCGGTTCATTGATTGAGACAGTTGATTCAGTTGGAAAGAATTTTGTGTTGTAGAGGCATTTCCATATGAAAAACAACATTTCCACATGAAAAACATGAGTGATTAGGGCTTTTGTATCTGACATAAGATACATTCTCCATGGGAAGAATTTGTTGATCTTATTATTTTGGGTATAGATGCAGTTGTCGATGCCATGACCTATTTCTCTGCAAGTAACACATTTCACAACCGCCTCACTATGATATCTTGTTTTTTCCTCCTTCAAGTTTTGCATATATGTTGTCATTATGTCTAGAATGCTATTCAAACTTTCAAGTAGTTTTTATTCTAATGATCCATTGAAAGGTGGTGAGGTGGCATTAATGGATGATGTGCTTCTAGTAGAACCTCTGTCATAGTCCTATAATGAATCCATATTATTTATGATTTCCCTAGATCACTCAATGTCATGATTCATGAAATCACTCCTTGTTGTTGCGATAGGGGATTTTCTTTATGTTGAGATGAGTCCTTCAGAGAAAGTGTTTATAAGATAACTCTCTTTAAGTTGTTATGTAGATAATATCATAGGTATTCTTGGTATCACTACCAAGCTTCATACAAAATTTCAATAGGCTTTTGTTTAAAATCGGTGATCTTATGATTGCATCAAAACATCTTTTTAGTTGGAAGGAATTTGTTAATGAAAGATTTAGATAGTTGTGTCTAGGTGGTAACTCCCTTCAGAGATAGATACCAAGCTATAGTTTTGTCTCTTAGGGAAAAATGGAACCCTTCAGGTGAATGACGTATTGAGGAATCCTATTTACCTTAAGGACATCACAAATATTTTCTGAAGGCATCAACATGATGGTGCATGTTTTCTTCAATAGAATTTCCTCCAAAAGTTTCATGCTGATTAATATTGAGGAAGGTATGTTTTAGGTCAAAATTGTCTAGGGGAATGCAAGGTATAAATACAGGTTGTATGTCATCATTTGCATGGGTTATGTCCAACAAGCGGATGGAAGGACTATTTTCAGAAGCTTGTCCTATAGTTGGTTGAGTAGCCATTGGATTGTCAAAAATGTGCTCTACTTGTGGGGATTGACTAAAAATCTCCAGTGTTGGAAGAATAAATTGGATACCTAAAAATAAATTGAACGAATCAAAGTCTAGGACTGGAAATGTAAATGATACTATAGGTAGACGTAAATTTAAAAGGGTGTAGTTAAGTCTATTCCTAAAATTAAGGACACAAACTAATTCTAAGTAGACCCCAAGTTTTTAGTGGTTATCCGTTGACTTATCCCTAGCCATGAAACCAAAAGTTGATTGCTATTTTTTGTGGGTCATAAGTGTAAACATTTTTTCCCAGTCAAAGGTATCAAACTCTAATTTATACTTGACTTCAAGAGACATTCACCATTCAATACATAGTCTATTGTAGTAATACAGGGCCGAGCACATAGATAAAGAGAACAACATACTAAGAACAAAAAGTCTTGGCTTATTTTAGGCAAATCAAAGGGATAAAGTTGGTATTCTAGTTGAGGAACAAATTAATAATAATCAAGCAGTAACTATAAGCTATCAAAGACCAAAAGAGAAACTAAGATAATTGTGAATATGATAAAGGGAAACTTGGATTGGGTTTCACCAATCAGACCAACCTCAACCATGCAAAACCTTCTCTTCCAATTTATATATATTTGACATGTTTTGCAAATAGTCACAAAAGATATTTACTCCTTCCTTCTTTCCAGATCTAAGTATATTTAATCCAAAGGTATCTCTATCTCAAGATGATAACCAAAAATATTAAGAACAATTGTATGCATTTTTTTTTATAGTAGCATCCTCACTCTCATGCCTTGTTACTTATACATACTCAAGATCTTACTGAAATCATTCTATATAATAAATGTGGATCAATCATCACAAGAAGGTAGCTAATCAAACTAGCAACACATTAAAATAAGAGTATAGAAAAATAACTATAAGAACATATGTATCAAATAGAATAAGGAAAGTTTACATGGTTGGGAGGGTCTGACAGCTACTCCCAACCCAAGTTCTGGAGTTTAGCAACTCAGGACACAAAGATGAAATATATGACAACTTGAACATGTCATGCGACAAAAAAGAGAGGGAAGAAGTCAATACAAGGGTAGAGATGGAATGATCGATGTGTCCACATTTCAATCGAACCTGGCAAGGAGATCAATGACAAAGTTTGATGACCTCTGTTCTTTCGAATGATCAAGAGTGAAGCAAGAAAATCTATTGATCTATTGATAGAAGTAGTTGAATGCAAAGTCTAGAGGTCAATGATCTCACTAGGTCGATAATACTATCCAGATCGATGGTCTCTAGACTTTGGATTTGAACTTGGCAGAAGCCTTTTGGCTCGTTGACTCCAAAATCCAAGATGCATTGAAGTGGTGCATTTGGGACCTATTTATAGGGGTTTACTTGTGTTTTGTCGGTCTCTGATTGGTCCATGTGGCATAAACTCTTGGTCTTCCTACTATCTTGATGAGTCTTTGTTTGGTTGATGACACTTGATCGATCTTGAGGATTCTCAATCTCTTGGAAGACTAACATGTTGATTTTTGACAAAATATCTACCTGAATGTTGGCATATAGTATTTCTACTATCAGTTTGATGGCTAAAATCTTGATGAAACTTTGTCGATCTCTGATATCCTATATTTGTGTCGACATCAGATCCATCATCTTTTTTTTTTATCAATGTCTATAAGATTAATGTATGGGTCCATCAGTCTCTGAATGAAGGTTCAAGTGTTGACCTAATAGGTCGATGAGCTATGGAAATCCATTGAGGTCGGTAGTTGTATCATGAATTATGATTAGTCTTGGAACTCGATGGAAATGTTACCAATCTTCATGAGTTTTAATCAAAGTTATGCAATTTTTCAATAAAACTTGGCCAAAACGAAGCATTTGGTAATTTAAGTATAAAATGAATGAATTTGAGATCTATAAGCATTTAGCGAGATGATTCTATTTATGAAAAAGTCACAAAATATGCATAAAACTGATGTTATTAGTGATGCCAAGCTCTTTACTGAATTGGAGGTAGCATCCATGAAATCTCCAAATGGGTGTGAGGAGGCTTCCATATCCCATCTTTAACATCATCGACCTTAAGAATCTACAATTGACATATGACAAAGTTATAGAGATAGACTAGGAGGATGACACCAATAAGGAATCCAATGAGGATAACCACTGTGAGACTGAGGATGTGCAGACATACCATCATGTTATCAGAGGAGGCCACAATCCTATGACGCCTAATCTTCTACCCTGAGTCCGTCACAAGGCTAACCCATATTCATTTGAGGGCATGTATAACATACAAAATACTATTTATATAGGTTAACATAAAAAACAAGAGGTGATGACTCTACTCACCTCCCAACAATATAGTATTTTTTCCAACCTATAGTAGATCTTCACACATCAACAAGCTATCGACAATGAGCCTCCTCTCTTGAGTAATCAACAAAATGTCCACCAATGCCTTTAATACATGGAGTAGACTCAACAACCTCTGTACGATCACTACTAGATCTATTATTGCTTCCATGAATACCCATAAACACCACTATGCAATCTAAACCACCCCATTTTGTCGGCACATTCTACTCACTAGATCTCAACATGTCGGTGAGACCATTCTATCTCCTGGAGCCTAAAATATATGGTACACCCATTCCGTCTCTGAGTTTGTTTTATGTAGTGAGGAAGTTGCCAAATTTAAGATTAGGGAGTGTGGAATGTGATTTATCCTACAACCTTTTATCTTGCATCTATAAATTTTATTTTTCTTATTTTTAGTTTCATCTTAGTTTGTTCATCTTAGCTAGTTTTGCTTTTCATTCTTGCAAATTTTCACTTTCTTGCATGTATCCACTTCTATCTAGTGTAAAATGTAGATTTTAGAAAAATTCTCATAATGAATTAGTTGAAGTTTTGCTCTTTGTGTAGTCTTATCTTTCTAAATTTGATGTTTCTTGTTTAAGAGTACTCTACATGAGGAATTGAGGGAATTAGTCAATTTAGAGACACAAGTGGCGAGCTTAACATCTAACTCTACCCTTGAATTTTTGATTGAAGATGATGTTTGAGTTTAGTATAACCAGAAATTAGCATTACCTTTTTATTAATTCAAAAGTATAATTTTTTTATCAGCTTGACATATGAGTTAATAGAAGAGAGACGTATCTTGGTTAGGAAAAGCATGTAGTTCTTAGTCACTTGATATCATCCACCTTCATCTCACTTCATCACCACCATGGACTTCATACTTAATTTGAGTAATTTTTGTTTCTCCTTATTTTCAATTCATCATGATAGGTAGCATATAGTTTAGTCTTGCATAAAAAATAGAAGATTATGTTTGCATTAGTTTACACACCAACCTCCATGTAGTTGCGTTCTTCATTTCATCATTTCATTCAGTTGAGCACAATATATATTTTTCACATCTTTTTTCTGATACATAAAGGAAAAATTGAAAATATCCTCACTCTTCCTCCAAGAATATAAGAATTCTCTAGCCTATACATAAATCATGTATGGATAATTTTCCTTCAAAATGCAAAAGAAAAGAAAGAAAAAGGAGAACAGAGGAAAAATGATGAAGGAATAAATCATATCTCTCTTGTATGAGGATTAGGATAATGTAATTCTATGTTTAAGTCACCTTCCACCGTTGCTCACATTAGGATGAGTCATCCTCAACATTCATCATTCCATCAAACATAGCAGTAGTAGGACACATTCACCTTTTCATTTAGATTCATAAAGTTAGGTCATGTTTGTTCTTCTACACTAATGAGTTGGATTAAGTGTGATTTCTATTTTCAAGCTACCCATTCCATCCACCCACTACTTTATATGGCAGGCCACCAAAATAATGTATTATTCCCTTCTTTCAATATATTTTAGGGAATTGCATCCATGGTAGAAAATTCTTAATAAGAGTAGTGTTAGATAGGGAGATATTGTGACACACTCAATACAAATTAGATTTTCCATGATGTATCTCTGATTCAAGTTGTGTGTTAAGCAATCTAATTTTGATGTTTTGGTTTTCACAATTGGACAAGTATATCTGATATTTTTTCTATGGTTGGAGAGGATCAGTTTGGGAACATTGATTCGAGGATGATTAGAATGATTTCGTTCACATATGTTCCTCTCTTTTGACTATTTCAACCAAATCTAAAGTAGTATTGCTCGAGGGCAAGCAACATTCAAGCTAAGGGGACTTTAATGCATATGATTTATCTACCAAAATTGGGGCTTATTTAGTCATCATTTAAGGATGAAAATCTCATATTCATGTATTTTATGAACATTGTGCCAAAGTTGCCTAAACTATACCTTTTACGTCAATGTTATCCATTTTACATGTATTTAGCCCAAATTTTGTTTATTATAGTATATGCCTAATATATTGTTGCTTAAATTGTAGGATTTACCGAGTCAAAACATAACAAAGTACATACCACCAACTTATGTTGGCGGACTGACATAAAGAGGATGTTTACTACCGCCAAGTCAAAGGAGGATTGAGAAGGAGGGTAAGAGTCAAAATGCACCATTGACCAAATCAGTGCCGCTGAGAATTCAAACTATAAAGTGAAATAAATAGGAGTGGATGGCACCAAAATTTATCTAAAGACATTGATCAAGACAAGGCACATCTGACAATCCACATACAAGCGGTGCCCTAACTTTTCCTATATAACCAAAGGAGAACAACCACCTGGAGGCATATCTCATTGGAGCAAGGCATCTCTCCCACGGGAAAGACATCTCATTTGGAGGCATGCCATCTTAATGCCATCCCAATGACTTTCCTTGGAGGAACCAAAGTCAAAGAAGGAGGCGACAAAGAATCCACAATAACCATTTTCTAGAGTTTTATATGGCCTTGTTATTCCTCCTCCCTTCTTATGATTCATTGTTGAGCATGAGGGGATAACCCCCCTCCTTTAGGACCATGGAGTAGCCCACTATTAACTCTGTGCATGTTATATGTTTATTCAATCTTTGCTTTAGTTTTTGATAACAAAGAATGCTAAATGTTTCAATTATGATTGATCACCATAAGTTGACCATGGTTTATCAACTACTGGGAAAGAAGGCTTAAGAATTATAAAACACGTAAATTATTTACAATTAATCACCATATTGTAATGGACTCTTAATTGTTGTGTAAGTGGGTTAGTAGTTAGAAAAGCCATTATCATTGCTGTAATCAAAGCACTGTGAAAGTGAACTTACCACTGTGAAGTGAATATCCAATGACAGTCCTTATTGTTTGGTCTCGTATATTGATGCCATGAAAGTGGATTTATAACTAGGAGAAACATTGTATTAGATACAAAGTGGGTAGTACAATTTACATATAATAAATCTAAAGAAGTAAATTTAAGTTATGTTGATATGACGGTATACATGTATAGGTTGACATTGTGGCTAAACTAATGTTATAGAGAATCCATCCCTTTGACTTTTCACTAACTTTACTTTCTACACTTCTAATTCTTATTCTTATTCCTTGTGACCAGAGGATTAACAATTTTATTTGGGTTAGCCAATGTATTTTAGTTAGTACTAGTCTTTAGCTGTCTCAATTCCTTGAGTTTGACATATGTGCCTCTTAAGTCCCTTTGTTAATTTGACACATACACTTTTATTTAGAACACACATATGTTGTGTCTTGTACCTTGCTCCTCGTCTCCTCATGTTTGTCTCCTCAGGCTCTGGTCTCTTGTAAAACAACTGATGCCCTCTCTCTACTGGTCCTCTTACGTTTTCTACCAAAGAAGGTGAAATACCACTTATGCAACGAACCATTAGATGTTGATTTTATTAATCTCAATCATCAGGAAAATACTAGTGCCACCAACTTATCTTTTTACTCAAATAGGTAGGGCTATGCTAGTGCTATCAAGCTGACCATTAGTTTGTACTTAGATTCTACTGAGGCTTTTGGTCCTTCTTGTCGGGGCCACCTAACTCCTTGTCAGTGGTATCAACTCGACATCTCAGTGGTATTAAACCTCATCTCTATGCTACCAAGATGTCTCTGTGATGAAGCCTTCTTTTTCTAATTGTTGGTGCTACTAACATGATATCAGTGGTACTGACTTTCTCCAATTTATATTGATTTGTCTGGAATAAGGCAAACAATGCATTCAATGATAATAAAGCACATAATTTTGAACCAAATTCATAAAAATAAAATAAAATGTATGCATATGAACTATTTTAGGATATTTAGGAAAGAGATACATAAAACATATGAATACTGGAGAATTTCCCATGAAAAAATGCCTAAATTAACCTAGAGTTTGGTAGTGAAATCATGAGTATCAAGATCCCCTAAGTTTGAATATTGTGCATCCTCGAGAATCACTACTATGGATTTGGTCGAAATAGTCAAAAGAAAGACACACATGTGAAACATATTGTCTAACCATCCTTTAACTCGTTAGATCTGAACCAACCCTCTCCTATTATAGAGGAAACAAATGTTATATAAGTGACCAACTATGATAAAGAAAAACACAAAATAAGCCACTAAACACACAAGTAAGTTGAACTAGATTCATATCATAAAAAGTCCAAAATATGTTGAGTGTATCACAACATAACTCTATCTGCATTGCTCTATTAAAAAGATCATCTAATCGGGTGTCCTTCGTTGAATATTCATGAAAAATGGGAGTAAATATTTATTAGTGGTCTACTTTATAGAGAGTAGGTGAATGAAATGGGTGGAATGGAATAGAATTCACACATATTTATGAAATGAAGCAAAAATGTTCATCGAAGTGATGGATGTAGTGAAATTAAATTTGTCCTAATGCCTACCATTTTTGGTGAAATGATGCATGTTGTTGATGACTCTTCCTAATGATAAGTGTTGGTGGAAGGCGATTTAACAAAGATCACAGTCTCATTCTTTATATGAGAGAGATATGATTCTTTTTGTAAAAATACTTTTCCCTCTTCTCCTTTATGCTTTTTTCTTTTCCTTTATCCCTTTCTTTCCTTTTTTCCCTTCTCCCTCTATTATCCATACATAAATGATATATTCTCTAAGGTCTTTTAAAAAACTTAAAGGAATAATGATATATACTACTTTCTTGCTCTCCTTATTCAGAAAAGATGTGGAAAGCTTACAATACACATTTGTGAATTTTGGAATGCAAAAGTCATCTAAATGATATTTTTATGCAAACTAATGTATATGAATGAGCTATTCATGCAATTATAAATTTATTTCTGATGCAAACTAATTACATGCTTCCTATCATTCCATGTAATGTGATCAATGAGGAATAATGATTGGAATTATGTATTCATCCTATGGTTGTGATCTAATGAAATGAGGGTGGATGAGATCATGTAACTAAGAGAAACACTCTTCCAAACCCTGATACATATCTCTTCTATTGACTCATATGTCAGGGTGATCCTAGATCTATTCTTGACTTCACATAAAAGTTTACACCATTAATTGGTTAGATTGGAATCAAATACCATCTTCATTCAAAATCCAAGGGAGCATTAGGTGTCAAGTCCGCTACATATGTCTTTGGATTGACTAGTTCATGCAATTCCTGATGTAGTATACTCCTAACATGCATATTCAAATACAATAAGATCATATTTTCAACTAAAACATGTGAGCATTTTACCTCTAAATCCTATTTTACGCTAGACATACGTGTATTATGTAAAACAAAATGATAATTGAAATTGAAAGCAAACATGAACCAAACAAGATAGAAACAACAATAAAATAGCAACGCAAAATTGAAAGATGCAAGATAAAATGGATGCAAGATAAATCACATTCCATACATCCCTTAAGATTGAATTCAACAATGTTCTTATTATTGAAAATCAAACCCAGAGGTGGAACAAGGGTATGAGATACTCAGACTTTAGGTGGAAAGAAAGTTCTGAGTGGGAAATTTGGCTCAAGTGGATCGAATGCACTAATGAACTGGTATGGACTGAATGCCATTGTGGGCACTTGTGGGTAGTTGGAGAAGTGGACTTGGCCCTAGTAGTGGTCATAGAGAGGTTGTTTTGTGTACTTGATGGTCTGTAGGCATTGATGGATGTTCTCTTGGTTGCTTAGGAGGGGGAACTCTTTGGTGAGTACCACTTGTTGATGCATGAGGATGTGATCCTGAATCTGGAAGATCCACTCCTAATGTAATTCTATTTGAGTCTAATCACTTTTTTTTATCAGAGTCTAATCACTTTCTACTTTCTACTACTATAGGACCACATAAATGGGACTGATCATGTTGTACATGCCCTCAAATGAATATGGCCCCTCTTAATATTGAATGGGGTGGAGGAAGAAGCACCGTGGAATTGTAGCAAATGATGTGGCCTCCTGGAATCCCTCACTAGTGTAGATGCTACCTCCATGAACTCATTGTCTTCATTGTTGACTGCTCACATTCTTAAAATGTGTGTGCAAAATGTAAGTGTACACGCCAAGTAGTGTAGGTCTATGCGGCCCAAATGTCGAACTCAGGGAAACATTTTCTAGAGACCACTACTAACTATAAGCTAATAAGCTAGGCCTAGAGAAAATGTGATTAGTTGATTTTTATAACTAAAGTCAAGAACTATAATATAAATTAAGTGAATGTGATCAAGAATTGGTGGATTCCTTAGGATTATAGTTTCACCAAAATATGCATTGTAATTAACTCCATTTCATCAATAATCATTTACCCTAATCCCTGGACTTAGGACCTATAGCAAGTATTACCCACTCCCATAGTTTAATAAATTACTTACACTAAGACAAACTCCACTTCTATACTTCTGAGAATTAACTAGGTGCATCAATGATACTGTAATGACAAATCCCAAACATCAAATAATTACATTTGCAGAATCATTAATAGCAGATTACTGAAAATCACTAAAAATTAAAACCTTTTTCAAAGAGATCCAATCATAGGAAAACTCTTTCAAAAAGAACCAATGTATTACATTTACATCCTGGTTCATAAGTACATATTTTGTACCATCTCTTCTCGAGAGTTACAATATCCACTGCCTTGTTAACAGCTAAATACAGACAGTATAAGAACCTCGAGGCATCAAGCCAAAAACTCAGATCGATGTAAAAATACTAACTACTAACTCCGAGGACCTGAGAGTACAAAGACGACACATAGGACTTCTACCTACAAGACATGACAGACAGTACACTCAACCTGAGCTGTCACTGCTATCACTGCTGTCACTATTGCTGCTAATGTTCTTCCTCTGCAAGATATTCTTAGTCTCCTCCGTGATTGTCCACCTAAAAAATGTTGGATCCCACGGGGGTGAGACAATTTTACATTGCCCCAGCGAGAGATATAACTCTCTGCCAAAAACATTATTATTGCAGTTTAATGATATAAAATTGGGCAGAGAATAAGTAGTTGAAAGCATTTCCATCTTTTAAAGGATTGCAACTATTTATGATAGAACAGTAAATCATCTATTCTCTTAATAAGGAATAGAAAGAACATTTATATCATTTGTCTATCATATTATACTATCATGTCAAACTTCACTTGTGACACTCATTATCTTGATATGACACCCATGAGACATTCTTGTTTCAATCTGTTGGCCTTATCCAATCTACTAAATAGATACGGAATTATATCTACCATGTACTCATATATCATTAATACAAGCATTGGGTTATTACCAATGCTGTGTCATCATTATAGGCATTGGGTTATTACCAATCCTATGTCATTATTATAGGCATTGAGCCTCTGCCAGGCATTGGACTCTTCCAAACCTGATTACACCGCCAGGCATTGGACACTACCAATCCTGATTTCATAGCCAGGCATTGGAATTTAACCAATACTGATTACAGGCTTCATGCCTCTGCCAAGTATTGGACTTTAACCAATCCTGATTACACACCCATGCATTGGACTCTAACCAATCCTGATTACACATCCATGCATTGGACTCTAACCAATCCTTATTACATAGCCAGGCATTGGACTCTAACCAATCCTGATTACACCGCCAGGCATTGGACTTTAAAGAATCCTGATTACACCACCAGGCATTGGACTTTAACCAATCCTGATTACACTGCCAGGCATTGGACTTTAACCAATCCTGATTACAGGCTTCATGCCTCTGCCTGGTATTGGACTTTAACCAATCCTAATTACACAGCCAGACAGTGGACTCTAACCAATCCTGATTACACAGCCAGGCATTGGACTCTAACCAATCCTGATTACACAGCCTGGCATTGGACTCTAACCAATCCTGATTACACAACCAGGCATTGGACTTTAACCAATCCTGATTACACCGCCAGGCATTGGACTCTAACCAATCCTGATTACACCACCAGGCATTGGACTCTAACCAATCCTGATTACACCACCAGGCATTGGACTCTAACCAATCCTGATTACACTGCCAGACATTGGACTCTAACCAATCCTGATTACAGGCATTATGCCTCTGCCAGGTATTGGACTTTAACCAAACCTGATTCCATAGATCATGGGATGTAAATCCCTTTAACTCATAATTAGTCATCACATCCTTCTCTAGGCTTTGAACCCTGAGGTTAGCCTTCATAACTGTTCACATTCTTTATTAAATACAATTATTCCTTTTATTAGGTTTATTATTATCATTTCTTACAGTAAACTTTTATAATCATCTTGGTGCCTCTCACTATGCCACCATTGTTCTCATGGCTCATAAGGACCATGAAGCATCTTATCACCTCTCACTAGGCAACATCTAACCATATGGCTCACAAGGCCATTACACATCTTGTCACCTCTCACTAGGCAACAATAACATATTTCCTCGTGTAAAACAATAGTAAAATCCCTATTCCCTCAACAGGGTTAGAGCTTACTATTCACATTACATTAGGGTTTCTCATGTCCCATTACCCAATTTAGGGTTAGGGTTTTCCCATCTCACATTAATTAGGATTTCATATTTATCAAATCAACCCTAATATATTGCTCCACACCTCTAGGAGCATCCATTACCATCTTGAGTATTCAATCATATTTATTACTCTTAACATTGATCATTAAATGATTATCAATACAAGGTATGAGTTCATTTCTCATCCTTATCATGGTATGATTACATCATACTCATTAGTTTGGCTTAACCCCATACTTGAGGTATATTAGCCTATACTTATCAAAGTATATCAAACTCATTACATTTCATTGTAATAATTTACATAACACACTTCAATTGTTTCTTGTCCAAGTATATTGGATTTGAGGTGCATCAAGGGATATCAATCCCTAGAATGCTAAAAGTGATATCTATCATATCTTGATGTATCACTTTCCTCATCACTTCCAACTTTCTTGAGTTATCAACTTATCTTGGATTAAGGTATTTCCCATCTTAATACTTTCATTTACTAACCTATCACTATTATCATTAAGTGCATAGGTCACACACAAGAATGGTCCAACTATCTTCAATGATATGGACTCATCTCAGGTTAGGGAATCACTTACTATAATGTTGCCTATAATCAATCATTTGAGATATTTCACCTTTATAAGGCTTTACCCACTATTTTGTTATTAGGGTTCTGGTTTGTCATCATATTGTCCAAGATTATGGCTTCATGTATTATATCTCCAAATTAGAGTTTCACATACCTTCACCATGTATTAGGGTTCCTCGTCATACCATTGAATAGGGTTTCACATGGCATCACCCTCAATTAGGGTTTCACATGGCATCACCCTCAATTAGGATTTCACATGGCATCACCCTCAATTAGGGTTTCTCATGGAATCAACCTCAATTAGGGTTTCACATGGCATGACTCTCAATTAGGGTTTCACATGGAATCAACCTCAATTAGGTTTCAAATGGAATCAACCACAATTAGGGTTTCTCAATTTCATATCAATACATCAGGGTTTTACATCACATTACCCTAGTTTAGGGTTTCATGCACTTTACCCTAAAATTAGGGTTTGTTGTTCAACTATCCATAATGAGGATTTACTATTCATCCCAATTAGGGTTTCACTCTCCATTCCCATAATTGGGGTTTTACATTATGTTACCCTAAATTAGGGTTACGGTTCATTAACCTTCTGGATTAGGGTTTCATGATCTCTTTACTAAGGATCATAACCTAATCACCACATGATTAATACTCATGTATGAATTCCTTTCTATCATCCTTTCAACTTTATTAGGTTTACATCACCCCTTCAATCAAGTTCATACATCTATGATTGACATAGTGTACTGAGTTATTGCTTACTTAAGCTTCAAGTATTAACTCATCTAAGGATTATCAATCACGTAGTACCTTAAAGGTACAACCCTAGTGATTATCTTTGAGATAGATCAGTAACAACCATAGGGTCATTTAATATTTCATCACCTTAGGTTTCCAATTGACTTAATCACATTGAAACATCCAAACATTCTTGACCATTGATGCTCCAAACGGTTTGAAACTGTTTAAGCAAAACAATAAAGAAACCATATGGACAATTTACACTTGAAACGACTTGGGTCTCCAAACGGTTTGAGACCGTTTGGTCTCAAATGGTCTTGAGACCGTTTGATGCCAAACAGTCTTGAGACTGTTTGGACTCAAACAGTCTTAAGACCGTTTGGTCCAAACTCTCTCAAAACTGAATGGACCAAAAAGGTCTTGCATCACTTTATCAATTCAGGATTTCAATCATTAAACCATCTATCAATTGAACCACTGAGTTATTCTTCAATTGTACCATTGAATCACCCTTCAATTAGAACTTCAATTAGGGTTTTGAACCCAATTGAACTAGGGTTTATGATCAAGAAACCATCAATTAGGGTTTTGAAATCGAGGAACCATCAATGGTTGACATTGTGGAACTAGTCTAATTGAAATCATTGGATCATCATCAAACCATGACATGACCTGACCTCAAACGGTCTTGAGGTCATTTGGATGACCTCCAAACAGTCTTGAGATCGTTTGCTCCATCCCACCATTGAAATTTGTGAAAATCAATTAGGGTTTGCATCATCGAATCGATCATCAAATTAGCTATTGATTGCATTTCAATTTGATATCTCTGGATCTTCAAATACTCAACCATACTCAACCCTAGACCTCCAAACGGTCTTGGTTGACCTCCAAACGGTCTTGAGACCATTTGGGTGACCTCCAAATGGTCTTGAGACCATTTGGGTTAATCAACCCAAAATTTAAATCAATCAATTGATATTTCAACACTTAACCCGATTAGGGTTTCTAATTGGAGGATTGTCCATTCATGGAATTAATCAATTGGATCCATTGAATTATCATCCAACATATACTAGGGTCCTGACCTCAAATGATCAACCCTTCCAAACGGTTTGGCTCCAAACCTTTAAACGGTTTGCAAACCGTTTGGTTACCAAACGGTTTGGTGAAACTGTTTGGACCATATTGTTGAAACTGTTTGCAATAGATATTTGGGGAGGTGTGTGCTTATGATGATGTCATCATCATAAAGCTATAAACCCACAAAACTTGCTGTGATTTTCATTGTGATTGCATCAATCAACCAAACAAAAATTTGAGAATGAAGAAAGGATCAACAATTAATAAGGAATTGAATGCAATAACAATATTAAGGGTTCAAGTTATAAAACCCACCTCCAATTGAGCTTCAAAGCTCCAAGCTCCACGTCTTTAATGGTGGAAGAATCTTTCTCAACTATCCCATGCTCGCCCTCAAGCTTTTGAGTGAAAAGAAATGGCGAGGATAGAAGATTGCATGGAGAAAAGAAGAAATCCGTCATTTATTTTTGATTTCCACCATGAAATCATGGTGAAAGAAGGTCAAGAAGCTTAGAAACAGGATGGGGGTCGTCCTCTTGTTGCTCCAAGCTCCCTTGGTCGTTTTTTCAAGCAAGAAGTGAAAGGGGTTTCGAAATTACCCTTTCAACTCATGGATAAAGGAGCATATATGCACTTTATTAAAAATTCATTTAAGGAGAGAGAAAGCAGGGAATAACTCCTCCATTTCCTTGACACTTACCCCCTTCTCTTCATTAGATACGAGGCTATATTCCTTGCCTCTTATTACTCTCAATTATCCATGATTTAAATAAAAGAAAATTAAGCACCTTAAATCATATTATACTAATATCCATAAGTGAGTGGATATTTCTTATTCTTATAATAATGTGAGTGAGTTATCCACTTCCTTTAGATATTTTCGTGCCATTGCAAGGAACATGGTCGTCCATTCCTTTGAAAAATCATCCCTCACCTTTTTGGTTGAAGGGTTCTTCAATTAATATATTTATTTTTACATTAAATTGAAGTAAAGTTCCAATTGTGCTTAAATCTTAATTATTTTAATATCAAGATTCTCTCTCCTCCAAAGTGATTCAAATGAGACGCCCCTCCCATTTTATTTGCTCTACATGATGCCAAGAAACATTAGGGACTATTTTGAAGTGGTAATTTGCATATTTAACCCTAGGTTTTGGGTAAATTGCACATTACACCAAAACTAGGTTTTAATGCACAAATATTGCTCAACATGCTCTTTCTTATTATTCAGGCAACCACAAGCCACACCACTGCCTCATTTTCATCCTGATGATTCTTCAACACCTAAGGAACATCTTATCATGCAACATTTGCAAGTTAACCCCTCAACTTGGGTAATTTGCACTTTAGTCCAAAACCAACAAAACAATGTTTCAACATTATTCGAAAAGGACTAAAATTGAAACATAAGTTCCTATTGAACCTTAATTACTTTTCAAGAATGAAAAGTAAACATATAATTAACTTTAAGAAAAACATCTAGGGTTAAGGCATAACCCAGGTCAGGGATGTTACAAATCATAAACCCCTAACAAGGATTTCATCCCCGAAATCCCAGATAAAAGGAGACATATATTATTCATTCATTATATCATCCAGTCTCCACATAACATCTCATTGTCATGGAGATACCATAGAACTTTGATCAATACAAAGTTCTTCCACATAAAATTCTCATCAATGTTATGTTTATGCAAAGCATAAACCCCTAACATATGATGTCCATACTACATTAGGTAACTGGACTGATTCTACAGTTAACCATTCCAGGTAACCATCATAAAATAGACTGATATTTCTCAGATACCAGAATTCCTTACCTTGGTATCTAACACATCACGTCCTCATCTTCCTTTTTGTTTGTAAGTTGATTTATAATTAAATCAAATTCCTCCGTATATCAATTAGAATGTAGTAGAAATATCCATGCCACATCTCCTTCTTGATTAGGCTTCTTTGGATTGTTTCAGAATGATTACTTGATCAGAGTAATAAGAAAGATAACAATCTAGGTATATCATACTTACCTTGACTTCAATAAATGAATACCTGGCCAGGGTATTCAAGAACTGAAATTAGGTAGTACATATTTGTTTTATTTTATGTTTTCATCTCTTCCCTTCCTTAATGAAGAAAGAGAAATTTCAAAACATATAAAAGAATATTAAACTGAACACAAGTTTTCATCCTACTTATCTTTTCCTCATATCCTGAAAGGATTATACAGATGAACTAAACAAAACTACCTTTCTTATAGTAGAGAGTAGAGGATAATTCAAAATAGAAAGTAGACAGTAGTGATGTCACGATAGAACTTTCTATTTTGAATTATCCTCTAGTCTCTACTTATTACAAGTTATCTAGTGTCTTGTCTGTTGAGTCACCTTATCACTTTCTATTTGGACATTGCCACCTCAGATGTCCTCTCTGTCCACATCTATAGCAAGCTCGAAGCATTCTAGGTGACTGCTGCTTAGGTGCACTATATTGTACTTGAGTCGGTACTACTGAAATCTTTGATTGTTTAGTACCACCAATTTCTTGTTCCTGTGACTGTTTAGACTTCCTTTTAGGGTCTGTTTCATGTTTCCTTGTCATAGACCTTTCTATCCTTTGAATTGACTCCACAAATGTGGAAAACCTCTCTCTACTTTCTATGGAAGATGTCGGAATAGACATTTTGACATTCACTCCCTTCTTAAAACATCGAATCTTTTCCTCCTAAGTAGCAGCCATTTGAGGACAAAACCATAAAAGTTCGATGAACTTAACCTCATATTCACTTATCGACATGGCTCCCTATCGAATCTTCTCAAACTGTGAGATCTTTTCATCTAAGTATGTCCTTGGAAAATACTTATTGACAAATTCTCGATGAAATTCCTCCCAATCAACCTCTTCATCATTCCTTTTTATTTCTTCTATAGCCCACCAATGTCCAACACTACCCTTCAAAAGGTACACAACATGTTTAACTTTGTCAGCCTTTGGGATACTAAGGATCTTAAAAGCTTTTTCTAACTCAGTGAGCCATAAATTTTCATCTGCTGGGTCAGATGTCCCAGCATATTCTATGGCTCCAACATGACGTAGTCATCAAAAAGTCTTTCTAGATCCATATACCTCATTGGGAGATGGTGCCCTAGGTGCCGGTGCTGGCATCCGGTCTATCATATGCATCACTGTAGTCATGAATTTCCCAACAAGTGTAGAAAAAGTTGGGTTTCTCATCATGACTTCATCAACATGGGGATTCTCAGGCACTGTTTTTTCTCTTTCCTGATCCCTGGCATGCTCTACTGGTGCAACAACATTGCTCTCATCAACATATTCCTCAAGTCCTCCAAACATCTTTGAGTTATATATCTTTTTCTGCATAAGAAAAATGCACTATAAGATACACTGGATACACTTAGAACAGACTCGATACCTTAGTCCTATGTATCTGTAGACTCAGCGAACCTATATCTCTGATACCACTAATTGTAACGAAAAATCCCAAACATCGAATAATTACATTTGCGGAAGCGATCATTAACAGCGGATTACTGAAAATCACTAAAAATTAAAACCTTTTTCAAAGAGATCCAATCAAAGGAAAACTCTTTCAACAAGAACCAATGTATTACATTTACATACTTGTTCATAAGTACATATTTTGTACCATCTCTTCTCGAGAGTTACAATATCCACTGCTTTGTTAATAGCTAAACACAGACAGTATAAGAACCTCGAGGCATCAAGCCAAAAACTCAGATTGATGTAAAAATACTAACTACTAACTCCGAGGACCTGAGAGTACAGAGACGACACATAGGACTTCAAGACACGACAGACAATACACTCAACCTGAGCTGTCACTACTGTCACTGTTGCTACTAATGTTCTTCCTCTACAAGATATTCTTAGTCTCCTCCGTGCTTGTCCACCTAAAATGTTGGATTCCACGGGGGTGAGACAATTGTAAATTGCCACAACGAGAGATATAACTCTCTGCCAAAAACAGTATTGTTGCAGTTTAATGATATAAAACTGGGCAGAGAATAAGCAATTTAAAGCATTTCCATCTTTTAAAGTATTTCAACTATTTATGATAGAACAGTAGTAAATCATCTATTCTCTCAATAAGGAATAGGAAGAACATGTATATCATTTGTCTATCATATTATACTATCATGTCAAACTTCTCTTGTGACACTCATTATCTTGATATGACACCCATGAGACATTCTTGTTTCAATCTGTTGGCCTTAGCCAATCTATAAACAAATATGGAATTATATCTACCATGTACTCATATATCATTAATACAGGCATTGGGTTATTACCAATCCTGTGTCATCATTATATGCATTGGGTTATTACCAATCCTATGTCATTATTACATGCATTGAGCCTCTGCCAGACATTGGACTCTTCCAAACCTGATTACACCGCCAGGCATTGGACACTACCAATCCTGATTTCATAGCCATGCATTGGAATTTAACCAATCCTGATTATAGGCTTCATGCCTCTGCCAGGTATTGGACTTTAACCAATCCTGATTACACAGCCAGTCATTGGACTCTAACCAATCCTGATTACACAAACATGCATTCGACTCTAACCAATCCTAATTACACAGCCAGGCATTGGACTCTAACCAATTCTGATTACACCGCCATGCATTGGACTTTTACCAATCCTGATTACACCGCCAGGCATTGGACTTTAACCAATCCTGATTACACTGCTAGGCTTTAGACTTTAGCCGATCCTGATTACAGGCTTCATGCCACTGTCAGGTATTGGACTTTAACCAATCCTTATTACACAGCCAGGCATTGGACTCTAACCAATCCTGATTACACAGCCAGGCATTGGACTCTAACCAATCCTGATTACATAGACAGGCATTGGACTCTAACCAATCATGATTACACCACCAGACATTGGACTTTAACCAATCCTGATTACACCACCAGGCATTGGACTCTAACCAATCCTGATTACAACGCCAGACAGTGGACTCTAACCAATCGTGATTACACCGCTAGGTATTGGACTCTAACCAATCCTCATTATAGGCATTATGCCTCTGCAAGGTATTGGACTTTAACCAAACTTGATTTCACAGATCATGGGATATAAATCCCTTTAACTCATCATTAGTCATCACATCCTTCTCTAGGCTTTGAACCCCGAGGTTAGCCTTCATAACTGTTCACATTCTTTATTAAATACAATTATTCCTTTTATTAGGTTTATTATTATCATTTCTTATAGTAAATTTTTATAATCATCTTGGTGCCTCTCACTATGCCACCATTGTTCTCATGGCTCATAAGGCCCATGAAGCATCTTGTCACCTCTCACTAGGCAACATCTAACCATATGGCTCACAAGGCCATTACATATATTGTCACCTCTCACTAGGCAACAATAACATATTACCTCATGTAAAACAATAGTAACACCCCTATTCCCTCAATAGGGTTAGAGCTTACTATTCACATTACATTAGGGTTTCTCATGTCCCATTACCCAATTTAGGGTTAGGGTTTTCCCATCTCACATTAATTAGGATTTCATATTTATCAAATGAACCCTAATATATTGCTCCACACCTCTAGGAGCATCCATTAACATCTTGAGTATTCAATCATGTTTATTGCTCTTAACATTGATCATTAAATGATTATCAATACAAGGTATGAGTTCATTTCTCATCCTTATCATGGTATGATTACATCATACTCATTATTTTGGCTTAACCCCATACTCGAGGTATATTAGACTATACCTATCAAAGTATATCAAACTCATTACATTTCATTGTAACAATTTACATAACACAGTTCATGTGTTTCTTGTCCAAGTATATTGGATTTGAGGTGCATCAAGGTATATCAATCCCCATAATGCTAAAAGTGATATCCATCATATCTTGATGTATCAGTTTCCTCATCACTTCCAACTTTATTGAGTTATCAACTTATCTTGGATTAAGGTATTTCCCATCTTAATACTTTCATTTACTAACCTATCACTCTTAAGTGCATAGGTCACACACAAGAATGGACCAACTATCTTCAATGATATGGACTCATCTCAGGTTAGGGTATCACTTACTATAAGGTTGCCTATAATCAATCATTTGAGATATTTCACCTTTATAAGGATTTACCCACTATTTTGTTATTCGAGTTCTGGTTTGTCATCATATTGTCCAAGATTAGGTCTTCATGTATTATAGCTCCAAATTAGAGTTCCACATACCTTCACCCTGTATTAGGGCTCCTCATCATACCATTGAATAGGGTTTCACATGGCATCACCCTCAATTAGGGTTTCACATGGCATCACCCTCAATTAGGGTTTCTCATGGAATCAACCTCAATTAGGGTTTCACATGGCATCACCCTCAATTAGGGTTTCACATGGAATCAACCTCAATTAGGGTTTCACATGGAATCAACCTCAATTAGGGTTTCTCAATTTCATATCAATACATCAGGGTTTTACATCACATTACCCTAGTTTAGGGTTTCATGCACTTTACCCTAAAATTAGGGTTTCTTGTTCAACTATCCATAATTAGGATTTACTATTCATCCCAATTAGGGTTTCACTCTCCATTCCCATTATTGGGGTTTTACATTATGTTACCCTGAATTAGGGTTAGGGTTCATTAACCTTCTGGATTAGGGTTTCATGATCTCTTTACTAAGTATCATAACCTAATCACCACATGATTAATACTCATGTATGAATTCCTTTCTATCATCCTTTCAACTTGATTAGGTTTACATCACCCCTTGAATCAAGTTCATACATCTATGATTGACATAGTGTACTGAGTTATTGCTTACTTAAGCTTCAAGGATTAACTCATCTAAGGATTATCAATCACTTAGTACCTTAAAGGTACAACCCTAGTGATTATCTTTGAGATAGATCAGTAACAACCATAGGGTCATTTAATCTTTCATCACCTTAGGTTTCCAATTGACTTAATCACATTGAAACATCCAAACGTTCTTGACCATTGATGCTCCAAACGGTTTGAAACCGTTTAAGAAAAACAATAAAGAAACCTATGGACAATTTACACTTGAAACCAATTGGGCCTCCAAACTGTTTGAGACCGTTTGGTCTCAAACGGTCTTGAGACTATTTGACCCCAAACGGTCTTGAGACCGTTTGGTCCAAACTCTCTCAAAACTGAATGGACCAAAAAGGTCTTTCATCACTTTATCAATTCAGGATTTCAATCATTAAACCATCTATCAATTGAACCACTGATTTATTCTTCAATTGGACCATTGAATCTCCCTTCAATTAGACCTTAAATTAGGGTTTTGAACCCAATTTAACTAGGGTTTATGATCAAGAAACCATCAATTAGGGTTTTGAAATTGAGGAACCATCATTGGTTGACATTGTGGAACTAGTCCAATTGAAATCATTGGATCATCATCAAACCATGACATGACCTGACCTCAAACGGTCTTGAGGTTGTTTGAATGACCTCCAAACGATCTTGAGACCGTTTTCCCCATCCCACCATTGAAATTTGTGAAAATCAATTAGGGTTTGCATCATTGAATCGATCGTCAAATTAGCTATTGATTGCATTTCAATTTGATATCTCTGGATCTTCAAATACTCAACCATACTCAACCCTAGACCTCAAAACGGTCTTGGTTGACCTCCAAACGGTCTTGAGACCATTTGGGTGACCTCCAAATGGTCTTGAGACCGTGTGGGTTAATCAACCCAAAATTTTAAATCAATCAATTGAAATTTCAACACTTAACCCGATTAGGGTTTCTAATTGGAGGATTGTCCATTCATGGAATTAATCAATTGGATCCATTGGATTATCATCCCACATGTACTAGGGTCCTAACCTCAAATGGTCAACCCATCCAAATGGTCAACACTTCCAAACACTTTGGCTCCAAACCTCCAAACGGTTTGCAAACCGTTTGGTCACCAAACAGTTTGGTGAAACTGTTTGGACCATATTGTTGAAACCATTTGCAATAGATATTTGGGGATGTGTGTGCTTATGATGATGTCATCATCATTAAGTTCTAAACCCATGAAACTTGCTGTGATTTTCATGGTGATTGCATCAATCAACCAAATAAAATTTTGAGAATGAAGAAAGGATCAACAATTGATAAGGAATTGAATGCAATAACAATATTAAGGGTTCAAGTTATAAAACCTGCCTCCAATTGAGCTTCAAAGCTCCAAGCTCCACGTATTTAATGGTGGAAGAATCTTTCTCAACTATCCCAAGCTCACCCTAAATCTTTTGAGTGAAAAGAAATGGCTAGGATAGAAGATTGCATGGAGAAAAGAAGAAATCCATCATTTATTTTCGATTTCCACCATGAAATCATGGTGAAGGAAGGTCAAGAAGCTTACCAACAGGTTGGGGGTCGTCCTCCTGTTGCTCCAAGATCCCTTGGTCATTTTTTCAAGCAAGAAGTGAAAGGGGTTTCGAAATTACCCTTTCAACTCATGGATAAAGGAGCATATATGCACTTTATAAAAAATTCATTTTAGGAGAGAGAAAGTAGGGAATAACTCCTCCATTTCCTTGCCACTTTCCCCCTTCTCTTCCTTAGATACGAGGCTGTCTTCCTTGCCTCTTATTCCTCTCAATTATCCATGATTTAAAGAAAAGCAAATTAAGCACCTTAAATCATATTATTCTAATATCCACAAGTGAGTGGATATTTCTTTTTCTTATAATAATGTGAGCGAGTTATCCACTTCCTTTAGATATTTTTGTGCCTTTGCAAGGAACTTGGTAATCCATTCCTTTGCAAAATCATCCCTCACCTTTTTGGTTGAAGGGCTCTTCAATTAATATATTTATTTTTACATTCTTTTTATAGGAACTAGAGAATTAATTATTATTCATACTGCTCTCTAGTGCAGCCAAAACATTGTTCAAGTTAACATGGATATCCTGGCAAAGCCAGTGGGGTTTAACAGAATTGAAATTACAACTACTAAACATGGAAAGAGAGTGTTTTTCTACTGCATCCGCGACTTTGTTCAGCTCTCGTGGAACATACTATAAGGCGAGCGGACAATGTGCTTGGATGAGTTGACATTTCCTCCAGTAGGCCTGGAGCTTTGGGGCAGGCGGTTTGTCGCTAGTGAGTAATTTGGCTACTGTAGTGGAATCAGAAAGGATGACTGCATGTATGAGGCCCTTTTCTTGGCATATCTTGCTAGCAATAAGAATAGAGTGAGCTTCAGCTTCCAGTACAGAGCATGCAAAGAAAGGTGACCCCATGCCTCCCATGCAACATCCTGAGTTATCGACAATGTGAACACCTACGCTCGCCTTCTTAGAGTTATTGTCGAATTCCGCATCAGCAAAAGCAACAACAAAGTAGGCCATAGGCACTGAGGCTTTTGGTGTTGGTGGACGACTTGGACACTGGCATCCTTTGGGAGGAAGGTGCTCGATTGAGCAGGTTCTTTCTTTGATGAATTTGACACTACGTTGAATGTTGACAGGACGATTATAGTGAATCGTGTCGTTGCACACTTTCCACAGGTGCCATGCTGCCACAATAGTTTGGATCACACCTGGGGCCGAAGCATTGCTTGAAAGAATGCTAGAGATCCATTCATTTTCATCTATGTTGAAGAAGTTATTTGTTTTTCCCAAGCATATCCACACATGTCTGCTAGCATGGCAGTCCCGTAGATAGTGTAAGATGGTTTTAGGGGCGTTGTTACAAATCGTGCAGGTAGTGTCAGTATCAATGTGGTGCCTTTGCTTTACAACATTCGTCAAGAGAGCTCGATGCTGAAGCAGCCATGCAAAAGTCTTCAGGCGTTCCGGGATAGTTAGGCTCCAGATAGCATTCCAGTTACCTGGAGTAATGACGTTCTTCTCAGATCTGGTCCAGGAGTAGGTCGTGGATGTAGAAAAGAATCCCAAGTCTTCAAAGGGCCAAGCCCAGATGTCACCTACCTTCTCACACATTGGTGGCGGAATGGATTTAATTCTATTACCAATATCATGGGGAAGGAATTGATTTATGAAGGCTAGGTCCCAATCTCGATTATCTAGATGTAGAGACTGGACAAGGAGATCTTAAAGGTCATTCGGGATGCTCCAGTTGGGATGGAGAGCTTTAATGTACTCGCCTTGAATCCAATTATCAGACCAGACATTGGTAGTCATGCCGGAGATGACCACCTTGTGGCTGACGCTTTGAAGAGCAGGGATGTTATTTTTGATAAAGGCCCAAGTAGAGGAACAGGGCTTATTTCTCATAACAGAGTTCTTCATATACTTTTCTTTCATGATGCGAACCCAGGGGGCAGGATGATTGCAGAGAAAGAGCCATGCATTCTTGAGCATGAGAGCAATGTTTTGGTCCCTGGAATCTTTTATGCCAAGCCCACCCATGTTCTTAGGGGATGTAATTTTATTCCATGAGACCAGAGACAATTTCCTCTGGTCCCGGCTACCAGACAAGATGAAGTCCTTGACTTGTCTATTGATGTCATCGCAGAGTCTCGGCGAAAGCCTGACCATTTGCATGGCATAAGCTGGGATAGCTTGAAGAGTAGATTTAGCAAGTGTGATGCGGCCAGTGAGAGAGAGGCTCCTTGCAGACCAACTAGTCATTCACTCTTTGATACTGCTAGTCAGCTGTTGATGGGTGGCATGATTGATTCTGTGGTGCAAGATGGGAACTCCAAGATAGCGGCCCATGTCATATGTTTGCTCAATGCCAATACGCCTGCAAAAAGCACGCTTTTCAGTTCGGCTGGTGTTCGCCAAGAAGAAGCATCACGATTTAGCTTGGGATATTTCTTGACCCGACACCGCAGAGAAGGCTCGTAGGATCTTCATGATGTTATCAACTTGGGATGGGCTCACTTCTGACATAAGAAGGATTTCATCAATGAAGAGGACATGGGATAGAGGCGATCCATGTCTTGTGAGCTTAATAGGTAGCCACTGGCTGTCTGCTACCGCCTGGGTGATTCATTGTAACAGCCGCTCCATACACAACATGAAGAGATAGGGGCTTAATGGGTCTCCTTATCTTAACCCTTGGGATGAATGGAAGGGTTCCATCGGTAACCCATCCCAAAGGATAGAAGTGCTGCCCGTAGAAATAATACTCATGATAAGCTTGATTGTTAAATCAGGAAGCTCGATATTCAGTAAGGTGTCTTTAATGAAGGACCATTTCATTTTATCAAAGGCCTTTGAAAGATCTAATTTGACAGCAACCTATTGTTTCCACCCTTTTTTCTTCCTCATAGAGTGGATAACCTCCTGCATGAGAAGTATATTATCACTGATTCTTCTGCCTGGAATGAAGCTGGACTGTGTTTCAGAGATCCAAACATTCAGATGGGGCTTGGGTATCTCCACAAGAATCTTAGAAATGAGTTTGAAACAACTATTTTTTAAGGAGATGGGACGGAGGTCCGAGCATTTAGCAGACCGACGTGTCTTGGGTATGAGCACCATGTAGGAGTTTGCAATTCGGTGATCAATTTGTCTAGAGTTGAAGGAACTTTGTACTGTGGAAACAATGGAATCTTCAAGGGTCCGCCAATTGTATTGTATGAATTCAGTGTAGACACCATCAGGCCCAGGAGCCTTTGAGGGAGACATCATAAATGCTGTGGCTTTAATCTCGTCCAGACTAGGGGTGCGAGCGATGGAGTTGAGTTCTTGCAGAGACAGAGCGGTGAACTAGCCCGGAAACCTAGGCATAGTTCTCGGGTTGTCAGAACTAGCACTCTCGGTCATGAGCCTGAAAAAGAAACTACGGACCATGCACTTGAGGGTAATATATTTATTTTTACATTAAATTGAAGTAAAGTTCCAATTGTGCTTAAATCTTGATTATTTAAATATCAAGATTCTCTCTCCTCCAAAGTATTCAAATGAGACGCCCTCTCATTTTATTTGATCTACATGATACCAAGAAACATTAGGGACTATTTTGAAGTGGTAATTTGCATATTGAACCCTAGGTTTTGGGTAAATTGCACATTACACCAAAACTAGGTTTTAATGCACAAACATTGCTCAACAAGCTCTTTCTTGTTATTCAGGCTACCACAAGCCACACCAATGTATCATTTTCATCCTTATGATGCTTCACCACTTGAGGAACATCTTATCATGCAACATTTGCAAGTTAACACTTCAACTTGGGTAATTTGCACTTTAGTCCAAAACCAACAAAACAATGTTTCAACATTATTCGAAAAGGACTAAAATTGAAACATAAGTTCCTTTTGAACCTTAATTACTTTTCATGAATTAAAAGCAAGAATATAATTAAATTTATTAAGAAAAACATCTAGGGTTAAGGCATAACCCAAGTCAGGGATGTTACAAATCATAAACCCCTAACAAGGATTTCATCCCTGAAATCCCAGATAAAAGGAGACAGATATTATTCATTCGTTATATCATCGAGTCTCCTCATAACATCTCATTGTCATGGAATTACCATAGAACTTTGATCACTACAAAGTTCTTCCACATAAAATTCTCATCAATGTTATGTTTATGCAAAGCATAAACCCCTAACATATGATGTCCATACTACATTAGGTAACTGGACTGATTCCACAGTTAACCATTCCAGGTAACCATCATAAAATAGACTGATATTTCTCAGATACTAGAATTCCTTACCTTGGTATCTAACACATCACGTCCTCGTCTTCCTTTTTGTTTGTAAGTTGATTTATAATTAAATCAAATTCCTCTGTATATCAATTAGAATGAGGTAGAAATATCCATGCCACATATCCTTCTTGATTAGGCTTCTTTGGATTGTTTTAGAATGATTACTTGATCAGAGTAATCATAAAAATAACAATATAGGTATATCATACTTACCTTGACTTCAATAAATGAATACCTGGCCAGGGTATTCAAGAACCAAAATTAGGTAGTACGTATTTGTTTTATTTTATGTTTTCATCTCTTCCCTCCCTTCATGAAGAAAGAGAAATTTCAAAACATATAAAAGAATATTAAACTGAACACAAGTTTTCATCCTACTTATCTTTTCCTCATATCCTGAAAGGATTATACAGATGAACTAAACAACACTACCTTTCTTATAGTAGAGAATAGAGGATAATTCAAAATAGAAAGTAGACAGTAGAGATGTCAAGATAGAACTTTCTATTTTGAATTATCCTCTACTCTCTACTTATTACAAGTTATCTAGTGTCTTGTCTGTTGAGTCACCTTATCACTTTCTATTTGGACATTTCCACCTAAGATGTCCTCTCTGTCCACATCTATAGCAAGCTCGAAGCATTTTAGGTGACTACTGCTTAGGTGCACTATATTGTACTTGAGTCGGTACTACTGAAATCTTTGATTGTTTAGTACCACCAATTTCTTGTTCCTGTGACTGTTTAGACTTCCTTTTAGGGTCTGTTTCATGTTTCCTTGTCATAGACCCTTCTATCCTTTGAATTGACTCCACAAATGTGGCAAACCTCTCTCTACTTTCTAGGGCAGATGCCGGAATAGACATTTTGACATTCAGTCCCTTCTAAAAATGTAGAATCTTTTTGTAACACCCAGATTTTCATAACACATGAGCGGAAGCTATATTTTTTTTTCTGGGAGTGTCAAAAACATGATAATCATTGCAATAAAAGCAAATGAAACACTTTGCATAATTGGAAAACTGATTCATACATAGTTTTGACAAAGAAAAACAAGTCATCTAATATACTCTACTAAGAAGACTATGCATAATAAAAGATGTCTAAACTCTGGATCGTATCGGTAGATGGCACCCCACTAGGCAAGCTTGAAAGTCTCTTAAGCCTTTGTTGGTCCCTTTGTTCTTCAATTTCTTTAAAACATGCAGACATCGCGTCCCCATCCATGCATTGGGAAAAACAGTCGTTAGAGTAAGTGGCATGAGTATTCTAACATATACATTGCTAAAGAATTGAAATATTACTAAAGATTCTTGAAATCATAAAATAAAATGAACATTAAACTCTGATTAAATCTAGAAACATATTATCTTTCATTTCTTAAACTCTTATTTTCTACTCTATCTTTTCTGGAGACCTATACTCTAGGTCTCATGGCCTACGCCAAAGTCTCTGGATCATAAATATCTTATCTGAACTCCTCTCATCACACTCGTGGATGAGATTATAGACATGTTCTAATCTTAAGTATCTTTTACTTACGATTTTTATCTGTTTGTGGCCACCATTATACAATAAGTCCTCCTGAATTGGCGTATCTACGCCCTGAATTGGTACCGAAGTACCCTGAAATGGCACTACATGCCCTGGATGACACCGAGGTGTCTCTGAATTGGCGTGTCTACGCCCTGAAATGGTGCCGCAACACCTCTAAGTTGGAGTAAACACTCCTCTGAATTGGCAACAGATGCCTCTGAAACGTCCCAGGACTACTGAATGAGGACTTATCATATAATGTCTTATGTGAATGTTTCAACTTATTTATCTTAAGTCTAAACTTACTTAATTCTTAATCTGAACTGAAGTTGAATACTGATAGCTTTACTGAATACTGAATCTGAACTTATCTTATACTAAAAACTGAATACTGATAACTGAACTTATCTGAAACTGATTACTGAGTACCGAGCACGTACTGAATTCTGAATCTGAAACGGAATTTCTTATTCTTGAGTTCTAAATTGAAGCTAGAGTTGGCAATGAATATGGATCCCAATTATTTCATAATTGAAACTGGGTCTAAAATCCTCATCATGTATCTTTATTCTATATCTGACTACTCATACAATGAGTAGTCCAAGTCTGAATCTAAATCTAATGTGCTTATTATCTGGATAAGCCTAAATCTGAGACTCTAATTTAATAGAGATGACTTTCTTGATATTGAATATGACCAATTGGTATAAAATCTTAGGAAAAGGATCTATACTGAATATAGAAATACTAAGTATACAAAGTATCTTAAGTCAATCTTATAAAAGTATCATAAGTACAACATATCTAAAAATATCAATTCTGAAAAGATGGTTCAATCCTTCTTATAAAATATGATGTTACCCTGAAACTTTGCATATGAACTTACATGTTAGACCTTAAATATCAAAATAGAAATCTTACGAAATATTGTCTTGCAACCTAATCATAACTTAATGTGTCATTATCTTATAATGCCATCATGAACTCATCTTTATAGTACATTGTGATCCCGACACCTTTATTTCCAAAAGTAGACCATGTCTTAATATTCTGAAATTCATATTCTTACATTGTAATTAAATTCTAGATATTCTTCATTCTAAGGAATCTAGTCTTAGATCTCTACATATGTATAAAATCTTAAGGGAATGTTTCTACTTGAAATATTTCTACATTCTTATCCCACACTGTCAATCTTGGTTGCATATCTTATCTGGGGGTCTTATTCATCAATATGAATCATTACTAATAGTTCTTATACAAAACATGATCCTTTAGTTTTCTCATGAACCTAGTTCATGAGTCCCTATCATTCTTATAAATCTTAATAACATATCTCTTCTCGAGATATTAGGCACATGTAAGGATGTATCCATGAATGTATAAAAGTCATACTTGCATATCTTAACATCAAATCTTAGAACATTGGATCACATAAAGTATAAATTCTTACAAAAATATGCCAAGTTTGATAGATATGAATACTCATGGGCATTAACCACTTACCTTTATAATGAAGATGTTCTTGATGTAGCCTTGTTTCCTTGTTTCACAACATATATACCTAGTTATCAACAAAATCGTATAAGTCCATGTGTAATCTCCTCTCTTTATTTCTAAATCTCAAACCCCATACATCTAAACTCCTGGACTGAATTAGGAATCATGTATGGCTAAGACTAACTCTTCTTTAAAACATGTTTCATGTCTAAACATTCCACATTATATAGCATACACATACTAATATATTCCTCATACCAAAAAAATATATCATATGCCATATTATATAAGCATGTACTTCATATACCAACAGTGAACTCCATACATACTCACATATACTACTCTCACTGACTTATTTATAAAATCAGATGAAAATATAATGATACTAATTTTCCATACTAAATAGGCACATAAAATACATGTTGCCTCACAAATACTCATGAATCATCTTTCATAATGGCCACTTAGGCCAAAAACTAAATACGAATTCAATTATATATGAAACTCCATCAAAACTTTCAAAAAGTAATCATACAATATAGTAAGATCATGTATTAAAATATCATGTCATTTAAAAATCAAATCATGGGTGAAATACCCAAAATACCCTTATTAGGATTTACATTAAAAATCTCATTAAGAGTTCATATATGAAAGATCAGGCACTAAAGTAATGTTAAACATATCGAAATACACATTCAGTAAAATTTGTATGAATTTCCAAATTCATTTGCTATTTTTAATTGATAAAAATATCTAAATCATATAGTTTTGGCTACCGAACACATAATAAATAATAGACATATAAATCACATTCTGGAGATATTTTTAGAATATAGTACATTCGAAGAGATTTCCATGGATATCTTATTTGATAAAATCCGAGTTCCCAATCTCAAGATATGGATTTTTGAATATACCTCAATTTGGATCAACCCCAGCCGTTTCTTTGAGATCTAAGGGACTGTGGCATGCGGCCCCCTTCTCCTTGCTTTCTGGGTCACGGATCCAGCAGGACCGGTCTCCTTGTTCACCCATGAACCTGAATGAGGGGAGGTCCCCTGTTCTATGTGCGTAGGCCGCTGCAACCGTAGGGTTTGCCGTTGGCACCCTCAATCTCGACAATTAGGTCGTCAAAGCTTGCGCCCCCAACGTCAGACACCTCTGTCCGACCTCCCTGCCCTTGCCAGCACCGTCAAGAAACACCATTAGACCAAGATCAGAGTTGTTAGCCTCTACCCTACTTCCACTGCCATGGCTCTTCTCCACTCTTTCTCTTTCTCTCGCCCTCGGTTTCATGTGAAACCCTAGAATCAAGGTCGTCGGCCCCTCATAACTCGGAATCCGAGGTTTTTATAGCCTTTCGAGCCTGCGATCATGGGCGAGGGCCCCCTTTTGTGGGTGCTCTATTCGCACCCCGTAAACAGGGGCCGCGGCCTCCGGTCCGCGTGGACTGGGGTCGCCTCCTTTATTTATTTATTTATTTAATTTCTTTTGCATAAAACTCCAGTTTCTCGAAATATTTCTACAGACCACTACATGACCCCATTTGAACTCAAATTTTGGGGTAACTGATATATTATCATCAACTTCACATGAGCAAGATTTTAAGTAAAAACTAGCATAAAACCACTCCAAACATGTCATTTAAATAAAAACATTATAATTACTAATTTAATTACCTAGGCCACTATATACATCACAATCATCTAAATTTTCTCCCTTGACATTGTATATCAAATATCCATCTATCAAAATTATATTGAGTATTTATTATGAACACAAAATGCTAAATCCCCAAATTTGAATTCCAAGGACTCATATGTGAAACTTAATTGGTCTAAAAGGGTTGGAGTTGGGATCTAGGGCACATATCCCATCCCTTAGTATTTCAAAGGGTCCATGAGCTTAATTGTATTCTAAATCATGAAAATATGTCTTCAATCAATATAATTTCTCAATCGAGGCTCATGTATGACATATGTGATTAATATTTCTTTAGTTACATAACATGAAGACCTAAGCTAGGTCTAAGGCTCAAGCCATGAACTGGACTCATCATATTATATATTTATCACATTATTGTTCATAGGAATAATTCATTTATATTCATCTACATCCGACTACAATCATATACATTTAATCCATTATGTGAGTATTAGTTGACCGGATAACTTGTTTTACAATTTTGTGAACTTAATTACCTACCTAGCCATGGTTAGGTTCATTAAGTCCCTTGGCATACACCTATTAGAAAACCCCACATTATCGGCTTGGACTAGTTATGAAATTGAGGATGTTACACTTTTCCTCCTCAGTAGCATCCATTTGAGGACAAAATCATAAAATTTCCATGAACTTAACCTCATATTCACTTATCGACATGGCTCCCTGTCGAATCTTCTGAAATTGTGAGATCTTTTCATCTAAGTATGTCCTTGGAAAATACTTACTGACAAATTCTCGACGAAATTCCTCCCAATCAACCTCTTCATCATTCCTTTTTATTCTTCTATAGCCCACCAATGTCCAACACTACCCTTCAAAAGGTACACAACATGTTTAACTTTGTCATCCTCTGGGATACTAAGGATCTTAAAAGCTTTTTCTAACTCAGTGAGCCATAAATCTGCATCTGTTGGGTCAGATGTCCCAGCATATTCTATGGCTCCAACATGACGTAGTCATTCAAAAGTCTTTGCAGATCCATATCCCTCATTGGAAGCTGGTGCCCTAGGTGCCGATGCTGGCATCCGGTCTATCATATGCATCACTGTAGTCATGAATTGCCCAAAAAGTGTAGAAAAAGCTGGGTTCCTCATGATGATTTCATCAACATGGGGATTCTAAAGAACTGTTTCTTCTCTTGCCTGATCCCTGGAACCCTCTACTGGTGCATCAACATTGCTCTCAGCAACGTATTCCTCATGTCCTCCAGACATATTTGAGTTATATATCTACATAAGAAGAAGACATTATAACATACACTGGATACACTTAGAACAGACTCGATACCATAGTCCTACGTCTCTATAGACTCAATGAACCTAGAGCTCTGATACCAATAATGGTAATGACAAATCCCAAACATCGAATAATTACATTTGCGGAAGCGATCATTAACAGCGGATTATTGAAAATCACTAAAAATTAAAACCTTTTTCAAAGAGATCCAATCATAGGAAAACTCTTTCAACAAGAACCAATGTATTACATTTACATCCTGGTTCATAAGTACATATTTTGTACCATCTCTTCTCGAGAGTTACAATATCCACTGCCTTGTTAACATCTAAACACATACAATATAAGAACCTCGAGGCATCAAGCCAAAAACTCAGATCAATGTAAAAATACAAACTACTAACTCCGAGGACATGAGAGTACAAAGATGACACATAGGACTTCTATCTACAAGACACGACAGATAGTACACTCAAACTGAGTTGTCACTGCTGCTGCTGATGTTCTTCCTCTACAAGATATTCTTAGTCTCCTCCGTGCTTGTCCACCTAAAAATGTTGGATCCTACGGGGGTGAGACAATTGTAAATTGCGCCAGCGAGAGATATAACTCTCTGCCAAAAACATTATTATTGTAGTTTAATGATATAAAACTGGTCAGAGAACAAGCAGTTTAAAGCATTTCCATCTTTTAAAGTATTTCAACTGTTTATGATAGAACAGTAGTAAATCATCTATTCTCTTAATAAGGAATAGGAAGAACATGTATATCATTTTTCTATCATATTATACTGTCATGTCAAACTTCTCTTGTGACACTCATTATCTTGATATGACACCCATGAGACATTCTTGTTTCAATCTGTTGGCCTCAGCCAATCTACTAAACAGATATGGAATTATATCTACCATGTACTCATATATCATTAATACAGGCATTAGGTTATTACCAATCCCTTGTCATCATTATAGGCATTGGGTTATTACCAATCCTATGTCATTATTACAAGAATTTAGCCTCTGCCAGGCATTGGACTCTTCCAAACCTGATTACACCACCAAACATTGGACACTACCAATCCTGATTTCATAGCCAGGCATTGGACTTTAACCAATCCTGATTACAGGCTTCATGTCTATGCCAGGTATTGGAATTTAACCAATCCTGATTACACAGCCAGGCATTGGACTCTAACCAATCCTGATTACAAAGCCAGACATTGGACTCTAACCAATCCTGATTATACAACCAGACATTGGACTCTAACCAATCCTCATTACACTGCCAAGCATTGGAATTTAACCAATCCTGATTACACCGCCAAACATTGGACTTTAACCAATCCTGATTACACCACAAGGCATTGGACTTTAACCAATCTTGATTACAGGCTTCATGCCTCTGCCAGGTATTGGACTTTAACCAATCCTGATTACAGGCTTCATGCCTCCGCCAAGTATTGGACTTTAACCAATCCTGATTACACATCCAGACATTGGACTCTAACCAATCCTGATTACACAACCAGGCCTTAGACTCTAACCAATCCTGATTACACAGCTAGGCATTGGACTCTAACCAATCCTGATTACACCGCCAGGCATTAGACTTTAACCAATCCTGATTACACCGCCAGGCATTGGACTCTAACCAATCCTGATTACACCGCCAGACATTGGAATCTAACCAATCCTGATTACACCTCCAGACATTGGACTCTAACCAATCCTGATTACAGGCATTATGCCTCTACCAGGTATTGGACTTTAACCAAACCTGATTTCAAAGATCATGGGATATAAACCCCTTTAACTCATCATTAGTCATCACATCCTTCTCTAGGCTTTGAACCCTAAGGTTAGCCTTCATAACTGTTCACATTCTTTATTAAATACAACTATTCCTTTTATTAGGTTTATTATTATCATTTCTTACAGTAAACTTTTATAATCATCTTGGTGCCTCTCACTATTCCACCATTGTTCTCATGGCTCATAAGGCCCATGAAGCATCTTGTCACCTCTCACTAGGCAACATCTAACCATATGGTTCACAAGGCCATTAGACATCTTATCACCTCTCACTAGGCAACAATAACATATTACCTCATGTAAAATAATAGTAACACCCCTATTCCCTCAATAGGGTTAGAGCTTACTATTCACATTACATTAGGGTTTCTCATGTCCCATTACCCAATTTAGGGTTAGGGTTTTCCCATCTCACATTAATTAGGATTTCATATTTATAAAATCAACCATAATATATTGCTCCACACCTCTAGGAGCATCCATTAACATCTTGAGTATTCAATCATGTTTATTACTCTTAACATTTATCATTAAATGTTTATCAATACAAGGTATGAGTTCATTTCTCATCCTTATCATGGTATGATTACATCATACTCATTAGTTTGGCTTAACCCCATACCTAGGTATATTAGCCGATACTTATCAAAGTATATCAAACTCATTACATTTCATTGTAAAAATTTACATAACACACTTCATGTGTTTCTTGTCCAAGTATATTGGATTTGAGGTGCATCAAGGTATATCAATCCCCAGAATGCTAAAAGTGATATCTATCATATCTTGATGTATCACTTTCCTCATCACTTCCAACTTTCTTGAGTTATCAACTTATCTTGGATTAAGGTATTTCCCATCTTAATACTTTCATTTACTAACCTATCACTCTTATCATGAAGTGCATAGGTCACACACAAGAATGGTTCAACTATCTTCAATGATATGGACTCATCTCAGGTTAGGGCATCGCTTACTATAAGGTTACCTATAATCAATCATTTGAGATATTTCACATTTATAAGGATTTACCCACTATTTTGTTATTAGGGTTCTGGTTTGTCATCATATTGTCCAAGATTAGGGCTTCATGTATTATAGCTCCAAATTAGAGTTTCACATACCTTCACCCTGTATTCGGGCTCCTCATCATACCATTGAATAGGGTTTCACATGGCATCACCCTTAATTAGGGTTTCACATGTCATCACCCTCAATTAGAGTTTCACATGGCATCACCCTCAATTAGGGTTTCTCATGGAATCAACCTCAATTAGGGTTTCACGTGGCATCACCCTCAATTAGGATTTTACATGGAATCAACCTCAATTAGGGTTTCACATGGAATCAACCTCAATTAGGGTTTCTCAATTTCATATCAATACATCAGGCTTTTACATCACATTACCCTAGTTTAGGGTTTCATGCACTTTACCCTAAAATTAGGGTTTGTTGTTCAACTATCCATAATTAGGATTTACTATTCATCCCAATTAGGGTTTCACTCTCCATTCCCATAATTGGGGTTTTACATTATGTTACCCTGAATTAGGGTTAGGGTTCATTAACCTTCTGGATTAGGGTTTCATGATCTCTTTACTAAGGATCATAACCTAATCACCACATGAATAAAACTCATGTATGAATTCCTTTCTATCATCCTTTCAACTTGATTAGGTTTACATCACCCCTTCAATCAAGTTCATACATCTATGATTGACATAGTGTACTGAGTTATTGCTTACTTAAGCTTCAAGGATTAACTCATCTAAGGATTATCAATCACTTAGTACCTTAAAGGTACAACCCTAGTGATTATCTTTGAGATAGATCAGTAACAACCATAGGGTCATTTAATCTTTCATCACCTTAGGTTTCTAATTGACTTAATCACATTGAAACATCGAAACGTTCTTGACCATTGATGCTCCAAACGGTTTGAAACCATTTAAGCAAAACAATAAAGAAACCATATGGACAATTTACACTTGAAACCACTTGTGCCTCCAAACGGTTTGAGACTATTTGATCCCAAATGGTCTTGAGACCGTTTGGACTCAAACGGTCTTAAGACCGTTTGGTCCAAACTCTCTCAAAACTGAATGGACCAAAAAGGTCTTTCATCACTTTATCAATTCAGGATTTCAATCATTAAACCATCTATCAATTGAACCACTGATTTATTCTTCAGTTGGACCATTGAATCACCCTTCAATTAGACCTTCAATTAGGGTTTTGAACCCAATTGAACTAGGGTTTATGATCAAGAAACCATCAATTAGGGTTTTGAAATCGAGGAACCATCAATGGTTGACATTGTGGAACTAGTCCAATTGAAATCATTGGATCATCATCAAACCATGACATGACCTGACCTCAAACGGTCCTGAGGTCGTTTGGATGACCTCCAAATGGTTTTGAGATTTTTTTCCCATCCCACCATTGAAATTTGTGAAAATCAATTAGGGTTTGCATCATTGAATCGATCATCAAATTAGCTATTGATTGCATTTCAATTTGATATCTTTGGATCTTCAAATACTCAACCATACTCAACCCTAGACCTCCAAACGGTCTTGGTTGACTTCCAAATGGTCTTGAGACCGTTTGGGTGACCTCCAAATGGTCTTGAGACCATTTAGGTTAATCAACCCAAAATTTTAAATCAATCAATTGAAATTTCAGCACTTAACCCGATTAGGGTTTCTAATTGGAGGATTGTCCATTCATGGAATTAATCAATTGGATCCATTGGATTATCATCCTACATTTACTAGGGTCCTGACCTCAAATGGTCAACCCTTCCAAACGGTTTGGCTCCAAACCTCCAAACGGTTAGCAAACCGTTTGGTCACCAAACGGTTTGGTGAAACTGTTTGGACCATATTGTTGAAACCGTTTGCAATAGATATTTGGGGAGGTGTGTGCTTATTATGATGTCATCATGATCAAGCTCTAAACCCACGAAACTTTCTGTGATTTTCCTGGTGATTTCATCAATCAACCAAATAAAATTTTGAGAATGAAGAAAGGATCAACAATTGATAAGGAATTGAATGCAATAACAATATTAAGGGTTCAAGTTATAAAACCCACCTCCAATTGAGCTTTAAAGATCCAAGATCCAAGTATTTAATGGTGTAAGAAGCTTTCTAAACTATCCCAATCTCTCCCTCAAGCTTTTGAGTGAAAATAAATGGCTAGGATAGAAGATTGCATGGAGAAAAGAAGAAATCCATCATTTATTTTCGATTTCCACCATGAAATTATGGTGAAAGAAGGTCAAGAAGCTTACTAACAGGTTGGGGGTCGTCCTCCTATTTCTCCAAGCTCCCTTGGTCGTTTTTGCAAGCAAGAAGTGAAAGGGGTTTCGAAATTACCCTTTCAACTCATGGATAAAGGAGCATATATGCACTTTATTAAAAATTCATTTTAGGAGAGAGAAAGTAGGGAATAACTCCTCCATTTCCTTGCCACTTGCCCCCTTCTCTTCCTTAATATATATACGAGGCTATCTTCCTTGCCTCTTATTCCTCTCAATTATCCATGATTTAAATAAAAGCAAATTAAGCACCTTAAATCATATTATACTAATTTCGATAAGTGAGTGGATATTTCTTTTTCTTATAATAATGTAAGTGAGTTATCCACTTCCTTTAGATATTTTCGTGCCTTTGCAAGGCACTTGGTCGTCCATTCCTTTGCAAAATCATCCCTCACCTTTTTGGTTGAAGGGCTCTTCAATTAATATATTTATTTTTACATTAAATTGAAGTAAAGTTCCAATTGTGCTTAAATCTTGATTATTTTAATACCAAGATTCTCTCTCCTCCAAAGTGAGTCAAATGAGACACCCCTCTCATTTTCTTTGCTCTACATGATTCCAAGAAACATTAGGGACTATTTTGACGTGATAGTTTTCATATTGAACCCTAGGCTTTGGGTAAATTGCACATTACACCAAAACTAGGTTTTAATGCACAAACATTGCTCAACAAGCTCTTTCTTGTTATTCAGGCTACCACAAGCCACACCACTGCATCATTTTCATCCTTATGATGCTTCAAAACCTGAGGAACACATTATCATGCAACATTTACAAGTTAACCCCTCAACTTGGGTAATTTGCACTTTAGTCCAAAACCAACAAAACAATGTTTCAACATTATTCGAAAAGGACTAAAATTGAAACATAAGTTCCTCTTGAACCTTAATTACTTTTCAAGAATTAAAACAAGCATATAATTAACTTTATTAAGCAAAACATCTAGGGTTAAGGCATAACCCAGGCCAGGGATGTTACAAATCATAAACCCCTAACAAGGATTTCATCCCCGAAATCCCAAATAAAAGGAGACAGATATTATTCATTCATTATATCATCGAGTCTCCACATAACATCTCATTTTCATGGAGATACCATAGAACTTTGATCAATACAAAGTTCTTCCACATAAAATTCTCATCAATGTTATGTTTATGCAAAACATAAACCCCTAACATATGATGTCCATACTACATTAGGTAACTGGACTGATTCCACAGTTAACCATTCCAAGTAACCATCATAAAATAGACTGATATTTCTCAGATACCAGAATTCCTTACCTTGGTATCTAGCACATCACGTCCTCATCTTCCTTTTTGTTTGCAAGTTGATTTATAATTAAATCAAATTCCTTGGTATATCAATTAGAATGTGGTAGAAATATCCATGCCACATCTCCTTCTTGATTAGGCTTCTTTGGATTGTTTCAGAATGATTACTTGATTGGAGTAATCAGAAAGATAAAAATCTAGGTATATCATACTTACCTTGACTTCAATAAATGAATACTTGGCCAGGGTATTCAAGAACCGAAATGAGGTAGTATGTATTTGTTTTATTTTATGTTTTCATCTCTTCCCTTCCTTAATGAAGAAAGAGAAATTTCAAAACATATAAAAGAATATTAAATTGAACACAAGTTTTCATCCTACTTATCTTTTCCTCATATCCTGAAAGGATTATACAGATGAACTAAACAACACTACCTTTCTTATAGTAGAGAGTAGAGGATAATTCAAAATAGAAAGTAGACAGTAGAGATGTCAAGATAGAACTTTCTATTTTGAATTATCCTCTACTCTCTACTTATTACAAGTTATCTAGTGTCTTGTCTGTTGAGTCACCTTATCACTTTCTATTTGGACATTGCCACCTGAGATGTCCTCTCTGTCCACATCTATAGCAAGCTCGAAGCATTCTAGGTGACTGCTTCTTAGGTGCACTATATTGTACTTGAGTCGGTACTACTGAAATCTTTGATTGTTTAGTACCACCAATTTCTTATTCCTGTGACTGTTTAGACTTCCTTTTAGGGTCTGTTTCATGTTTCCTTGTCATAGACCCTTCTATCCTTCAAACTGACTCCACAAATGTGGCAAACCTCTCTCTACTTTCTAGGGTAGATGCCGGAATAGACATTTTGTCATTCAGTCCCTTCTCAAAAAGTCGAATCTTTTCCTCCTCAGTAGCAGCCATTTGAGGACAAAATCATAAAATTTCCATAAACTTAACCTCATATTCACTTATCAACATGGCTCCCTGTCGAATCTTCTCAAACTGTGAGATCTTTTCATCTAAGTATGTCCTTGGAAAATACGTACTGACAAATTCTCGACAAAATTCCTCCCAATCAACCTCTTCATCATTCCTTTTTATTTCTTCTATAGCCCACCAATGTCCAACACTACCCTTCAAAAGGTACACAACATGTTTAACTTTGTCAGCCTCTGGGATATTAAGGATCTTAAAAGCTTTTTCTAACTCAGTGAGCCATAAATCTGCATTTGCTGGGTCAGATGTCCCAGCATATTCTATGGATCCAACATGACGTAGTCGTTCAAAAGTCTTTCCAGATCCATATCCCTCATTGGGAGCTGGTGCCCTAGGTGCCGATGCTGGCATCTGGTCTATCATATGCATCACTGTAGTCATGAATTGCCCAAAAAGTGTAGAAAAAGCTGGGTTTCTCATCATGATTTCATCAACATGGGGATTCTCATGCATTGTTTCTTCTCTTGCCTGATCCCTGGCACCCTCTACTGGTGCATCAACATTTCTCTCAGCAACGTATTCCTCATGTCCTCCAGGCATCTTTGAGTTATATATCTTCTTCTACATAAGAAGAAGACATTATAACATATACTAAATACACTTAGAACAGACTCGATACCTTAGTCCTACGTCTCTGTAGACTCAATGAACCTAGAGCTCTGATACCACTAATTGTAATGACAAATCCCAAACATCGAATAATTACATTTGCGGAAGCGATCATTAACAGCGGATTACTGAAAATCACTAAAAATTAAAACCTTTTTCAAAGAGATCCAATCATAGGAAAACTCTTTCAACAAGAACCAATGTATTACATTTACATCTTGGTTCATAAGTACATATTTTGTACCATCTCTTCTCAAGAGTTACAATATCCACTGCATTGTTAATAGCTAAACACAGACAGTATAAGAACCTCAAGGCATCAAGCCAAAAACTCAGATCGATGTAAAAATACTAACTACTAACTCTGAGGACATGAGAGTACAAAGACGACACATAGGATTTCTATCTACAAGACACGATAGACAATACACTCAACCTGAGCTGTCACTACTGTCACTGTTTTAACTACTACTGTTGATGTTCTTCCTCTACAAGATATTCTTAGTCTCCTCCGTGCTTGTCCACCTAAAAATGTTGGATCCCACGGGGTGTGACAATTGTAAATTGCCCCAACGAGAGATATGACTCTCTGCCAAAAACATTATTATTGCAGTTTAATGATATAAAACTGGGCAGAGAATAAGTAGTTTAAAGCATTTCCATCTTTTAAAGTATTTCAACTATTTATGATAGAACAGTAGTAAATCATATATTCTCTTAATAAGGAATAGGAAGAAAATGTATATCATTTGTCTATCATATTATACTGTCATGTCAAACTTCTCTTGTGACACTCATTATCTAGATATGACACCCATGAGACATTCTTGTTTCAATCTGTTGGCCTTAGCCAATCTACTAAACAGATATGGAATTATATCTACCATGTAATCATATATCATTAATACAGGCATTGGGTTATTACCAATCCTATGTCATCATTATAGGCATTGGGTTATTACCAATCCTACATCATTATTACAAGCATTGACCCTCTTCCAGGCATTGGACTCTTCCAAACCTGATTACACCGCCAGACATTGGACACTACCAATCCTCATTTCACAGCCAGGCATTGGACTTTAACCAATCTTGATTACAAGCTTCATGTCTCTACCAGGTATTGGACTTTAACCAATCCTGATTACACATCCAGACATTGGACTCTAACCAATCCTGATTACACAGCCGGACATTGGAATCTAATCAATCCAGATTACACAGCCAGTCATTGGACTCTAACCAATCCTGATTACACCGCCAGGCATTAGAATTTAACCAATCTTGATTACACCGCCAGACATTGGACTTTAACCAATCCTGATTACACTGCGAGGCATTGGACTTTAACCAATCCTGATTACAAGCTTCATGCCTCTGCCATGTATTGGACTTTAACCAATCCTGATTATATGCTTCATGCCTCTGCTAGGTATTGGACTTTAACCAATCCTGATTACACAACCAGACATTGGACTCTAACCAATCCTGATTACACAGCCAGGCATTGGACTCTAACCAATCCTGATTACACAACCAGGCATTGGACTCTAACCAATCCTGATTACACCGCCAGGAATTGGACTTTAACCAATCCTGATTACACCGCCAGGCATTGGACTCTAACCAATCCTAATTACACCGCCAGACATTGGAATCTAACCAATCCTGATTACACCTCCAGACATTGGACTCTAACCAATCCTGATTACAGACATTATGCCTCTGCCAGGTATTGGACTTTAACCAAACCTAATTTCACAGATCATGGTATATAAATCCCTTTAACTCATCATTAGTCATCACATCCTTCTCTAGGCTTTGAACCCTGAGGTTAGCCTTCATAACTGTTCACATTCTTTATTAAATACAACTATTCCTTTTATTAGGTTTATTATTATCATTTCTTACAGTAAACTTTTATAATCATCTTGGTGCCTCTCACTATGCCACCATTGTTCTCATGGCTCATAAGGCCCATGAAGCATCTTGTCACCTCTCACTAGGCAACATCTAACCATATGGCTCACAAGGTCATTACACATCTTGTCACCTCTCACTAGGCAACAATAACATATTACCTCATGTAAAATAATAGTAACACCCCTATTCCCTCAATAGGGTTAGAGCTTACTATTCACATTACATTAGGGTTTCTCATGTCCCATTACCCAATTTAGGGTTAGGGTTTTCCCATATCACATTAATTAGGATTTAATATTTATCAAATCAACCCTAATATATTGCTCCACACCTCTAGGAGCATCCATTAACATCTTGAGTATTCAATCATGTTTATTACTCTTAACAATTATCATTAAATGATTATCAATACAAGGTATGAGTTCATTTCTCATCCTTATCATGGTATGATTACATCATACTCATTAGTTTGGCTTAACCTCATACCGAGGTATATTAGCCTATACTTATCAAAGTATATCAAACTCATTACATTTCATTGTAAAAATTTACATAACACACTTCATGTGTTTCTTGTTCAAGTATATTGGATTTGAGGTGCATCAAGGTATATCAATCCCCAGAATGCTAAAAGTGATATCTATCATATCTTGATGTATCACTTTCCTCATCACTTCCAACATTCTTGAGTTATCAACTTATCTTGGATTAAGGTATTTCCCATCTTAATACTTTCATTTACTAACCTATCACTCTTATCATGAAGTGCATAGGTCACATACAAGAATGGTCCAACTATATTCAATGATATGGACTCATCTCAGGTTAGGGCATCACTTACTATAAGGTTGCCTATAATCAATCATTTGAGATATTTCACATTTATAAGGCTTTACCCACTATTTTGTTATTAGGGTTCTGGTTTGTCATCATATTGTCCAAGATTAGGGCTTCATGTATTATAGCTCCAAATTAGAGTTTCACATACCTTCACCCTATATTAGGGCTCCTCATCATACCATTGAATAGGGTTTCACATGGCATCACCCTTAATTAGGGTTTCACATGGCATCACCCTCAATTAGGGTTTCACATGGCATCACCCTCAATTAGGGTTTCTCATGGAATCAACCTCAATTAGGGTTTCACGTGGCATCACCCTCAATTAGGGTTTTACATGGAATCAACCTCAATTAGGGTTTCACATGGAATCAACCTCAATTAGGGTTTCTCAATTTCATATCAATACATCAGGGTTTTACATCACATTACCCTAGTTTAGGGTTTCATGCACTTTACCCTAAAATTAGGGTTTCTTGTTCAACTATTCATAATTAGGATTTACTATTCATCCCAATTAGGGTTTCACTCTCCATTCCCATAATAGGGGTTTTACATTATGTTACGCTAAATTAGGGTTAGGGTTCATTAACCTTCTGGATTAGGGTTTCATGATCTCTTTACTAAGGATCATAACCTAATCACCACATGATTAATACTCATGTATGAATTCCTTTCTATCATCCTTTCAACTTGATTAGGTTTACATCACCCCTTCAATCAAGTTCATACATCTATGATTGACATAGTGTACTGAGTTATTGCTTACTTAAGCTTCAAGGATTAACTCATCTAAGGATTATCAATCACTTAGTACCTTAAAGGTACAACCCTAGTGATTATCTTTGAGATAGATTAGTAAAAACCATAGGGTCATTTAATCTTTCATCACCTTAGGTTTCCAATTGACTTAATCACATTGAAACATCCAAACGTTCTTGACCATTGATGCTCCAAACAGTTTGAAACCGTTTAAGTAAAACAATAAAGAAACCATATGGACAATTTACACTTGAAACCACTTGGGTCTCCAAATGGTTTGAGACCATTTGATCCCAAATGTTCTTGATACCATTTGATCCCAAATGGTCTTGAGACCGTTTGGACTCAAACGGTCTTAAGACCGTTTGGTCCAAACTCTCTCAAAACTGAATGGACCAAAAAGGTCTTTCATCACTTTATCAATTCAGGATTTCAATCATTAAACCATCTATCAATTGAACCACTGATTTATTCTTCAGTTGGACCATTGAATCACCCTTCAATTAGACCTTCAATTAGGGTTTTGAACCCAATTGAACTAGGGTTTATGATCAAGAAACCATCAATTAGGGTTTTGAAATCGAGAAACCATCAATGGTTGACATTGTGGAACTAGTCCAATTGAAATCATTGGATCATCATAAAACCATGACATGACCTGACCTCAAACGGTCCTGAGGTCATTTGGATGACGTCCAAACGGTCTTGATACCGTTTTCCCCATCCCACCATTGAAATTTGTGAAAATCAATTAGGGTTTGCATCATTGAATCGATCATCAAATTAGCTATTGATTGCATTTCAATTTGATATCTTTGGATCTTCAAATACTCAACCATACTCAACCCTAGACCTCCAAACTGTCTTGGTTGACCTAAAAATGGTCTTGAGACCGTTTGGGTGACCTCCAAATGGTCTTGAGACTGTTTAGGTTAATCAACCCAAAATTTTAAACCAATCAATTGAAATTTCAGCACTTAACCCGATTAGGGTTTCTAATTGGAGGATTGTCCATTCATGGAATTAATCAATTGGATCCATTGGATTATCATCCAACATGTACTAGGGTCCTGACCTCAAATGGTCAACCCATACAAATGGTCAACCCTTCCAAACAGTTTGGCTCCAAACCTCCAAACGGTTAGCAAACCGTTTGATCACCAAACGGTTTGGTGAAACTATTTGGACCATATTGTTGAAACCATTTGCAATAGATATTTGGGGAGGTGTGTGCTTATTATGATGTCATCATAATCAGGCTATAAACCCACGAAAATTTCTATGATTTTCATGGTGATTGCATCAATCAACCAAATAAAATTTCGAGAATGAAGAAAGGATCAACAATTGATAAGGAATTGAATGCAATAACAATATTAAGGGTTCAAGTTATAAAACCCACCTCCAATTGAGATTCAAAGCTCCAAGCTCCATGTATTTAATGGTGGAAGAAGCTTTCTAAACTATCCCAAGCTCTCCCTCAAGCTTTTGAGTGAAAAGAAATGGCTAGGATAGAAGATTGCATGGAGAAAAGAAGAAATCCATCATTTATTTTCGATTTCCACCATGAAATCATGGTGAAAGAAGGTCAAGAAGCTTACCAAGAGGTTGGGGGTCGTCCTCCTGTTTCTCCAAGATCCATTGGTCGTTTTTGCAAGCAATAAGTGAAAGGGGTTTCGAAATTACCCTTTCAACTCATGGATAAAGGAGCATATATGCACTTTATTAAAAATTCATTTTAGGAGAGAGAAAGTAGGGAATAACTCCTCCATTTCCTTGCCACTTGCCCCCTTATCTTCCTTAGATACGAGGATATCTTCCTTGCCTCTTATTACTCTCAATTATCCATGATTTAAATAAAAGCAAATTAAGCACCTTAAATCATATTATACTAATATCCATAAGTGAGTGAATATTTCTTTTTCTTATAATAATGTGAGTGAGTTATCCACTTCCTTTAGATATTTTCGTGCCTTTGCAAGGAACGTGGTCGTCCATTACTTTGCAAAATCATCCCTCACCTTTTTGGTTGAAGGCCTCTTCAATTAATATATATATTTTTACATTAAATTGAAGTAAAGTTCCAATTGTGCTTAAATCTTGATTATTTTAATACCAAGATTCTCTCTCCTCCAAAGTGATTCCAATGAGACACCCCTCTCATTTTATTTGCTCTACATGATGCCAAGAAACATTAGGGACTATTTTTAAGTGGTAATTTGCATATTGAACCCTAGGTTTTGGGTAAATTGCACATTACACCAAAACTAGGTTTTAATGCACAAACATTGCTCAAGAAGATGTTTCCTGTTATTCAGGCTACCACAAGCCACACCACTGCATCATTTTCATCCTTATGATGCTTCAACACTGGAGGAACATATTATCATGCAACATTTTCAAGTTAGCCCCTCAACTTGGGTAATTTGCACTTTAGTCCAAAGCCAACAAAACAATGTTTCAACATTATTCAAAAAGGACTAAAATTGCAACATAAGTTCCTATTGAACCTTAATTACTTTTCAAGAATTAAAAGCAAGCATATAATTAACTTTGTTAAGCAAAACATCTAGGGTTAAGGCTTAACCCAGGTCAGGGATGTTACAGATACCTCTAGGTTGTTCCTTCATAGTAGTAAGACCTCTCCCGATGCACGTCATTAGTTGTGTAAATATACAACCTTTCCAACCCCTAATCCCTCTCTCGAAGCAACTAGTGGTTTAAGAAACTGCTTGTAGTGATAAAGCACAAAAAATTCATTAAGAAATCATGGATTATATCCAAAATGAAAGGAAATATATATCACTGATTCATAAAAGTAAACTACAATGAAATACCAGGCTACTTCCAGGTCCTAAGGAATAGGGAATTATCCCCACATGATTTCTACCATCAAATACAGAGAGGAAGAGGAAGAAAACAAGGTAAACATTAGAAAAACCAACGATAACCCTTGAAGTAGCCAGTCCTAACGATCCCTTCTAGTAGGTACCTCAATCTGCAACATTCTAGTTACAATCTGCCTCTCGAAAGTGCTTAGAGCGTCCATCAGGTGACTTCTCATTCGTATCCTCCTCTGTGGGCTTCATGCTTCATTGCAATGAGATATAATTTGATATCTTTCTTTGGTCAAAGTACCCTTAGGTCATAAGTGAGGCTCTGTCCATCATTAAGTCTTGCCATCTGATCTTTCATCATCTTTAATATGAACTAATCACACAAAACTGGTACCACTGGCTGGATGTTGGTGGCACCGAGTTGTCAGTTGACCCAAAACCCTTGATAAGTGTCAGCACCACCGACAAGTATGTTGATAGTACCGAGTTTTCTCTTGGAGAGTTATGACTTGTTATGGATGCAAAAGTCAATACCACTAACTAGGCTGTCAGTGGTACCGAGGCTACTAGTGCTTTTGGGTAGAAAGTGGGTGGCTTCGACTCTAATATTTGGTAGCATCAAACATCATCTCAGTTGCATTGAGTGCTATCTCGCTGAGTGCTATCTCAGTAGCACTGAGATTTCTAGAATTCCCTATTGGATTTTATACAATGTCGGTACCATCGACTGTGATTTCGATGGCACCACTATGTCATATAAATGCTCAAATTGCCTGAAACAATAAAAAACCAACATTAGTCAGAATAGAAATTGATAATTTAACATAATTGGTAAAACTACTTAATAATTAATGAAATAGTGTTTCATGGGCTAATAATGATAAACAAGGAATAACTAATATCAAAATGAATAATTATGCACTAAATACATGGAAAAATAGTTTATAGAAAGAAAATAAATCTCAGTGTATAAAAATCCCTTAAGCTTGAATGTTTCTCACCCTTGAGCAACACTAACTTTGAATCAATTTGATATAAGTCAACAAAAGGACAAATATTATGAATTACATTTCTCATATACCCCCACTTGATGGTCCTGAACTGACCCTTACCAACCACTGAACAAATAAGTACTCTGAAATGACAAAAAATGTTCATTAAATATGTCCAACATTAGATCAATGAAACACTATTAATAGAGCAGTTAATATCATAATTGATCAAGCATATGCTTGATGCACCATGTGATTCCCTATCTACATTTCTCTGGTCAACCTACCAAACTATGTGGGAAGCAGTTCCCTATATAAAGGATTGAGGGGATCAATCATATATTTATTTATAGCCAACCAAACAGAGCAATGGGTGGCATGAAATAGGTGGGTATGAAAAGAACCACAAGTAACATCCAAATTGTATATGCAAAAAAAAGATGAATCTACAAAATGAAAAGAATGAAAAATGCATGATTCCTAATGCCTACTATCATGATGCAATGACGAATGCATTGAATATCTCATATGAGTGATGAGTGTGGGTGAAAGAATGCACACACGTAAACTATTTTCACTTCTCCTTGAAGAAAAATTCAGATTGAGTTCAAGGCATCCTTTTCTCTCTTTTTATTTGATATTTATCTTTTTATACCCTCTTATTTTAGTATGATTTATGAGTTATGCTTGGGCCTTTTCCGACATTAACATTATTTTTTTTTCATCGGGAGGGAGATGGATGTAGATCCTTTCTCTTTAGTATGTGGAGGCATCTATAAAAGATACATGTTGCACAGAATGATGCAAATCATGAAGCAAAAGAAAAAAAATGCAATCTACATGAAATTTGTTATGCAAGTAATTGATATGCACATCTTGTAGGAAAATATGTCGAAAAATATGGCCGTGGATTTTTGTTTGCCATGTTCCCCTAACTAGCATATGGCGTCAACAACTATGAAGTGGGAAGGAGGGTCGTAAGTCATATACCTAGTCTTAGAGCAAGTCCAATGACAATCCTTGCAGATTTGTGCTTCTTTCTCAAGCAATACACCAACGGTCGTCGGTGACGGCCTCCTAATGTGGCATCACAGACGATGTTTGTTAGTGTTCTCCTAGAGTGATGAAACAACCTTCATGCCTCTACATATTCCACACAAACCACTGAGAATTCCTTGTCGTTCTTCTAGAAATGATGTGAAGGAGTTGTCCCTTTGTGTTGTCAATGTGCTAGTATCAACTTTTGTCCCCTTTGTCTATCTCTCCCTTTTATAGGTAAGATGCCTCTAGCTCTCATGTTACCCCAATGTTGATATGAGGATACTTGTCATACAAGAGTGTTTAGAGCCTTCATCACCTCCCTTTTATATAGGAGTGGATGGGCTAGGGTTTCCACAAACCCAAGGACATGATGGGTTGAATTTAATGAACTTGCAACTGCTACAAATTATGAGTCAGTCAATCTGGAGTCCCAATTGATTGACTGGCATGTGAGTTAGTCAATAGGACACTCCAATCATTTAATTGGCTATTTTTTCTATACACAAACACATTGGCTTTCAATGCGATAGTTGATGCACGTCATGACATCATCATCAACTTCTTGACCTAGTCCTACTGATCATCCAGTCAGTCGACTGCCAAATGTGCCTTAGACAAATGATCCTATGAAAAACCAAAAGAAACTTTGATAGAAATCTCATATTCAAGTGCAGCGAGTCCGTATAGATACTCATGTTTTATTGAATAGAGCGGCCAATTCAAGGGGAAGAGAGAGTGAATTTTCTAGGGGAGGTAAACTACACATAAGTTTGGCATCCTCTTTGATTGTGCTAATTCCTAAAAGAGACAATTCAACATCATGATCTTAGTTTTGTAGACTTTTTATTTGGTCAATTGGACACTCTAGTCAATCAACTTGCATTCCCAGTCAATTGAATCACATCCAGTTAGCCAAATGCCAGCCAATGTTATTTAAGTTGATTACCTAAACACTTTAGTAACCAAGTTAAACCTTATCCATTTGTAAATTTCTATTCCAAGTGCATCCTATGTATGTGACCCTATAGGTCCCAAACTACATTGGCAGTGAATGTCCATAACTAGATCATGACACCAAAAATAGTGAACAACATCTGGCAACACATCATTGCTACATAAGTAATTGGAAAGTTGGAGAAAAACTTCAACCTACAATTCATGATCAATGTTATTGTGATCATATAGTCCCCTTATCATTGATATCCATATTGACTGTGAGGCATGGAATCGTCATCCTCTTAATACTCAATATATGTTTCTTGAACCAGAGTAGACTATTGAGATACACATGACCTCAATATCATCTACTCATCATTTCTCAGTCTCTCTTATCAAGTGTCTAGGGTATCATATCTAGTGGGAGGGACAAATCCCATCTACATCACTCATAGTCAATCCTAATGTGTCACAACGTACCTAAGCACCACAATTATAGCAAGCTTTATTCAAAGTCACGTTGGATGATGTCAAAGTTCATCAAACGACATGATAGGAGTGTAGTGACTTTAGGTCTATGAACCACAATCACCACCATCACTTTGAGAGATGATTTTTGACTACCATTCAATGGTTCCATGTATCACTCCCAAGGTGGGTCTATTTGGCACAATATTTTCTAACAAGTACCTATGTGTTTGACTTGATGTCCTATATCATGACTAATGAGACTCTGTCATCAGTCAACACACATTCTAGTTATATGCATTACTATCATCTATTTTACTTTTGCAGTAATATCCGACTAGGGACATAATAAGAATGTATGCAATCTTATCATACATTATGATCTCATTGTTCATGTCCTAAACTTAAATACAAATGTAATTGAGTAGCATCATTCTTTATAAATCTATTACATTATATCATTATCTCATAATTTGAACAAAATAGAATAGATAAAATTGCCTTTATTATTTATAAAATCAATTACATTATGCCTCATTACAAACATCATATGACTGGCTCTCTGGGCATATATAGAAATAGACTCCCACTTGCACTTAGAGCCAATCACCCATGAATATTATCCCAAGTGATCTATCATGACAATTGTGCTTCTTCTAAAAAAGTGCTTTTGCCATTGGATCAACAATATTGCTTTTAGTCAGAACTGCAAATCTTCACATATCGTTGTATGATATCTCTTATGAGATGAAAGTGTTGAAGTATTTTCTTGGAATGCTAATGTGATCTAGGTTCTCTAGCCTATGCAATAGCTCCATTGTTGTCACCCATACAACTCTACTACATCGCTAATGCTTGGAACCACTCCAAGTTCATTGATGAGCTTCTTGATCCAAATAGCTTCCTTTGTTGTGCTCAGAGAAGAAATGTACTAGCTTTCGTTGTAAAATCAAAAATGATTTCTTGCTTGGAACTTTTCCAAGTCACATCTCAATTGTTAAGGTGAAACACAAATTGAGATTGCAATCAATAATCATCTTTGTCCGTTTGGAAGCTTGCATCGATGTAACCCTTTACACCCAACACTCCCTCATCGCCATAGACAAGGAAATGATCCTTAGTCCTTCTAAAGTACTTAAGGATGTTCTCTACAGTAGTCCAATAACTCTCATTGAGATTTAATTGATATCTAACCAATATCTTCTTGTCATGCTCAAGGAATACAAGACATCAAGACAAGTGCATACCATTGCATACATGATATATCCAATTGAGGATGCATATATCATCTTACTCTTGTGTTCCCATTCTTCATAAGAACTTGGACACTGGGATTTAGAGTGGATAATTCCATGGAACATGAGAAAATTCGCTCTCTTTGAGTCCTACATGTTAAACCTCATCAACAATTTTTAATGTATGTGCTCTATCTTAGGCCAAGAAGCCTTCTAGAGCTATCTCTAGATCCTTTTTCATAAGATATATGATGCTTCACCTAAATCCTTCATAGAGAAGGTACTTTCTAGCCAATTCTTTACCATGTCTAGGGTAATGATGTAATTCCCCATCAAAGTATGTCATATACATACAATATGAGGAATACAACTATGCTCTCACTAACTTTCGTGTACACATAGGGTTCATTTTCATTTTGACTAAACTTTAACTCTTTGACTGCCTCATCAAATTGAAGATTCCAACCCCAAGATGCTTGCTTCAATCCATAGATTGAAATTTGTAGCTTGCATACTTTATTTGCATCCTTTGGATTTGTAAAACCTTCAGGTTGTGTCATGTACACATACTCAAGAAGATTTCCATTAAGGAAAGTAGTTTTAACATCCATATGCTAAATCTCATAGTCATAATAAGCTGCAATGACAATCATGATCTTGATGAATTTAACCATGGCAATCGGTGAAAAGGTTTCATCATAGATAACACATTTAACTTGTCCGAAACCCTTTGCAACCAATCTGCACTTATAGTTTTGTACATTACCATCCATGTCGGTCTTCTTCTTGAAGACCCACTGTCACCCTATGGGTTTTACTCCTTTGGGTGGATCCACCAGAGGACCATACCTTGTTGGTGTACATGGATTCCATCTCAGATCTCATGACTTCAAGCCATTTCTCAAAATCTAGTCCCCTAATAGCTTTTATGTAGGTTGTTGGATCATAAAATATGACCAACTTACCACCTTCTTGATTGACAAGATAACCAAATATTTTTGGCTCAAAGCGTGTCCTACTAGATTTACAAGGTTCTTATGTTACATAAGGAACTTGAGATTCCACAATAATTTGTGAGTCTTCTTGTTCCTTTTGTACCTCTGTAGGTTCAATGTTTTCTTATAAATCCTAAATCTCTTTGAGTTCTACTTTCCTCCCACTGATTCCTTTGGAAATAAATTCCTTTTCAAGGAATACATCAGTCCTAAAATCAAACACTTTGTTGTCAGATGGAGTGTAAAAGTAGTATCCCCTAGATTGTTTGGGATATCCAACAAAATAACACTTATCTGATTTGGGTCCAAGCTTTTCAGGAAACATTTTCTTGACATAAGTTTCATATTCCCAATTCTTCATAAAAGACACATTTGGATGCTTCCCATACCATATCACATATGGTGTCTTTTGAACCAATCTAGATGGTACACTGTTTAGTGTAAACACCACAATTTATAGAGAATGTCCCTAGAAAGAAGTCAGTTAATCAACAAAACTCATCATTGATCACACCATATCTCACAATGTGTGATTCCATCTTTTTGACACACCATTATGCTATGATGTTCTAGGCAAAATCCACTATGATACAATACCATGGGCTCACAAAAGGTCCTCAAACTCTTGGCTTAAATATTGTACACCTCAATCAGAATGAATCACTTTAATACTTTTACCAAGTTGGTTCTGTACTTATTCATGACTATGCCCTCATAGTTAGAATTCAAATAAAGAGGTGGAACAGGAGTACCACATGCTCAAAAGGGTGATGGTGGTGGCTGAAACATTCCCAGTGGCATATGTGGATCAGGAGGATAGGAAGTGCTGGTGAATGTGGGTGGGTAGGTTGGAATTTCTGGTGGCTGCAGGTAGCCAGTGAAGTTGCTTTGACTCCGATAGTGGTCGTAGAGCGGATACTGATGATACTCAGTGTGTTGCATACGAGTGTGCATGTTCTCCTGGTTGGCTAGGAGAAGACACTCATTGGCATAGTTTGACTACTACTGTTGTAGGGGTTACTCCTAGACACCATTAATTTACATCGAGGTGGAATACTATTAGTGATGTCCTTTCTGAATGAACTACAACATCCCATACATACCCTCCATGGAGAAAGAGTCTCCAAGTCATGGAGTTGTAAATCTAGATGTTGGATATCAGTGCAGTGTGGTAAAGTCATCACAATGGTGTGTAGGGCATAACAAACTATTCTTGTTCATCATATGTTTATTCTTCTTCTTCCTCCTCCTCTTTGACATCCTATCACTCTAGTAAATGCTCTATATCATCTACCGGTCAACAGATATGACACACTCCCCATAAGTGAAAGATGGGGCCAGATAGAGCCATTCCTTCATTCTTCCATCAACAATGCAACAAGCATGCATTCTTTCCAAGTATTTGGTAACCAAGTGTGCCATCTTGAAATGCTTGAAGTCAAGCATCAAAGATATCTTTAGTGCATTGGCTTTGGAGAGATCGAGGTGGAGGTGTAGGGTGAGCAGTGTAAGCAGTCCTTTAAAGTGGATTTGGGTCTCCTATGAGCTTTCCTCTTAATCACTAACATGTGTTTAAGGAAGAACAACTCAAGATTGATCATCTCCTTCCCTAAATTCAGAATTTCCAACAACACAAATAAGTCCAACTTCTAGGCCTTCCCTTGCCCATGAGTGGACCTGGAGAATATAGTGTTTGTCAGGTAGCGGTGTAGAATACAGGCAAAGGGATGATCAATATTCATCACTAAGGACTACTTACAGTTGAAGAAGAACCCTTCAAGAAGGCATGCCATATGTCGCCAGGCCATGCTCGTTCAAAGTCCCCCAATATGAAGCACGATCCACCCATTGACCAACTGTAGATCAAGTTGGATTCTGATAGAGTGAGGTGGTGGTCGATGTTGTAAAGATGGAGCTTGACCCAACATTTCTCACAACCCTTCATGCTCGGGGATGCAATATATATCCATTGTTGTGAGGAACTTGCAAGCAGCCTCCTGGTAGGTGGCTAATCACCAAAGAATAGGTGATCTCCCCCATACCATGCCTGATGCTGACATGACGAAGGTTGTCAGTGAAGCCGATGTCATTCAGGAATGCATGGTTGGCATACCACGTGTGAATGATCTCCCTCTTCATAATGGCGGTGTAGAGTTTCTTCCGATCTTCATATGGAAAAGCCATCCTTGATGGATTCGATACCATCTTCTCAAACACACATAGTGAAGAAGCTTACCTCCTTGAAGGCATTGATGCTGAAAGTAGAAAGGAGACAAAGAAAGGGAGATTAATGTAGACTCAGGGACTTCATGGATCTCTTGCAAGTCTTTGATGCATATGGAACCTTCTTAAGTGTAAGGGGAGTGCTTTGAGTGTGAATGATAACACCCATTGCCTTCCCTTATGTATCCGATGAGTTGCCTTGACGCGCCGTGTTGGTTCCACCGACTAAAAATGTCGGTGGTATTGACTCCTATCGCTATATGTGGGTGTCAATGTCATATTTTGATACCAACAACATTGTACCATCTATGTATCAACCTGATCCTTTTTTTTTGGATGTACCAACTTTTGTATGCGTGCCTAGATCAATGCCACCGATGGTTTGATGTTGAAGATCTCAATTGATGTCAATGCCAAAAATTTTGGTCTTTTGAGTTAGTGCCACCGACGTGGTGTTGGTGGTACTGAGATGTTCTTTGCACATATCTAATATCTTTTGTTGGTGCCACCAACTTCTAGTGTTGCTGGTATTGAGCTTTGTCGATTCTGCCAAATTTGAGCTAAATCACTCGATACGACCAAACAACCTCTTGGTAGTATCAACTAAGATTTTCTGGGCTACTAACTTTTCATGCCAAATATCGGTGCTACCAACTTTGGTGTTGTTTCTACCGAATTCCTATAGAAATCCTTGTTGCTAAGGATTTGGTGCAACTAACTCTCTTGTCAGTGGTATGAAAAATTTCATTTTCTTTGTTGAAAATTGATCACTAGTCGGTGCCTCCAACCACTTTTTGGTGGTACTAAAAATTTTCTTGCCTACACACCACACAAAAGCATCAAGAAACCTTTTTTAAACTTTATAAAATTCTAATAAAAAAATACAAAAAGTCTACTAGAATTGGAAAATAAAAGATAAATGACACAAATTGAGAACAAATGGGTTTCCTCCTCTAAGCTCCCTTGTTAAATGTCTTTGGCCCAAAAATATTTTTTTGTGGAAAGCTCAATGAAGCTTAAAGGGATTCAAATCCTCTCCCCCATGGACCTCTTCTCCTCCATAATAATGTTTTGAGGCATTGTCCATTAGTCAAAATGGTCTTGGGGCCATCACTAATCTCTACTACACCATGAGGGAATACCTTAACCACCACATAGGGTCCACTCCATCGAGACCTCAACTTCTCGAGATTCCATTTTATCCTAGAGTTAAACAATAAAACTTGCTAACCTGGTAGAAATACCCTTTGTAGAATGTGGTGGTCATGCACTTTCTTAGTCCTATCCTTGTAGATTTTAGAACTCTCATCTAACCTAATCTCGTATAGTTCATTTAGTTCTAGTCCACACTTCTTCCCTTCACTATAAATATCAAGTTCAATTTTCTTAAAGCCCATTTGTATTTATGCTCTAATTACATGGGCAAATGACATGCCCTCCCATAAACAAGTCTATAGGTAGAATGCAATGGGTGTCTTAAAAGTCGTGTTATAGGCCCATAGAGCATCATTCAGTTGCATGCTCCAATTAGTCCTACTGGTTGATACAATCTTCTCTAGAATCATCTTAATTTCCCTATTTGACACCTCAACCTAGACTTGAGTCTAGGGATAATATTGGGTTCCTAGTCTATGCTTCATTCCACATTTGCTCAATAAAGCCCCAAATTTTCTATTAGTGAAGTGAGATCCCCCATCATTTATAATCATTATGGTTACCCCAAACCTATAGAAGATGTAATCCCTAACAAAATTTCATACAAAATGTGCATCATTGATATGGGTTGGAATTGCTTCCACCCATTTTGATACATAGTCAACTGCAAGAAAAATATACAGATAAGAATTAGAAGACACAAAGGTTACCATAAAATCAATTCCCTATAAATTAAATACCTCTACCTTTTGAAATGTATTAAGAAATGTTTCATGTTGTGTAGATACATTCCCTAATCTTTGACATGCATCACACCTACACACATAGTCATAAGCATCTCGAAATAATGACATCCAACCAAAACCACTCTTTAAAACCTTATTCGTCGTCGTTGAACTAGCATGGTGTCCCCCAGTGGATAAGGAATAACAGTTAGCAAGTATGCTCTCAAACTCACACTCTAGAAAACACTTCCTCAGAATTCCTTCCATGCATCGATTAAAAAAATAGGTTCACCCATAATTAAAATCTCAAGGAATGGAAAATTTATTCTTTTCTTGATATACCCAATCTTCTAGTATTTCTCCACACACCAAATAATTCACTATATGAGAAAACTAGTGATCCTTATCTTTTATGGCAAATAACTACTCATCGGGGAACTCCTTAGCAATAGGTACTTACAACCCCAACTTATTCACCCTCTATAACTAAGACAAATAATTTGCTACTACATTCTCCGCTCCAACCTCATCCTTAATTTCAATATCAAACTCATGTAGTAGCAAAATGCATCTTGTCAACATTTATTTGGCATCGTTATTCTGAAAAAGATACTTAATAGCTCCATGATCGGTCCACACTATCACTTTTTCCCCTACCAAATATTATCTAAATTTATCAAAGGCAAATATTACAACTAGAAGTTCTTTTTTTGTGTTGTTACAATTAAGTTGTGCATCATTAAGGGTTCTAGATGCATAGTTAATGAACCAAAGAGCCCAATCCTTATGTTGTCTTATAGTAGCCCCTATTGTAAAATCTGATGCATCACATATCAATTCAACAATTGACTCTAATATGGAGCCACCACAATGGGTGTGGAGATCAGTTTCCCCTTGAAAATCTCATAGGATTTCAAATAACACTTCTCAAAATTGAATTCAATGCCCTTCTCTAAAAATTTGGAAAGAGGCTTTGCAATATTTGAAAAATCTTTGATGAAGCATTGAGAAAATTCAGCATGTCCTAAAAATCTCCTATCCCTATTTGCTGCTGATGGTGGAGGTAGTATATATATCACCTCTATTTTTGCCAGGTTGACTTCCATCCCTTTGTTGGGCACCTTGTATCTTAGAAAAATATCCTCACTCACCATCAAGTGACATTTTTCCCAGTTCAAAACTTGGTGAGTGTCCTCACATCTTTACAAAACTCTATCAAGATTGGCAAGGCACTCCTCAAATGACTCTCAACAATATGAAAAATCATCCATAAAAGTCTCAAGACAATGCTCCACCATATCTAAACAAATAGAGAGGATACATATTTGAAACGTCAGTGGAACATTGCAAAAACCAAATGGCATCCAACTACAAGAGAAAGTACCATAGGGACAAGTGAAGGTGGACTTCTCTTGGTCCTGTGGGTCTTTAAAAATTTGGTTGTAATCAGAATTCCCATCTAAAAAGAAAAAATGTGAGCGGGTCGACAAGCCTCTCAAAATTTTTACCAATAAAGGAAAGAGGGAAATGATCTTTCAAGGTAGAAACATTCTAATGATAATAATCAAGATACACACACCACCAGATCACTAGCCTAGTTGGGACTAACACACTTCCAGAATTTGTAGTGACTGTAATTCCTCCCTTTTTAGGAACAACCTGAGTTGGGCTAATCTACTTAGAATCAGAGATAACATAAAGTATACCTATCGAGAGAATCTTCACTACCTCCTTCTTCACCACCTCCATGGTGATGGGATTTAGATGCCACTGAAGTTGTGCTATATGTTTCACTCCTTTAATTCTGATCTTATACTGACATAAACCTGGAGAAATCCCCTTCATGTCAGCAATGGACCACCCAAATGCAGCCTGGTGATTCCTTAGAATTGGAAGTAGATGATCCTCCTCCTTCACACTCGTGATGAAGAAATTATCAATGGTAGTTTGTTTTCCACTTCCAGGAATGTGTACTTGAATTGCAGCGATAGTGGTTTCAATTCTAGCTCGGTAGGACATTGCAAGGATGGGATTAAAGGTGGAAATGACGGTCATAGATCTTCATAGTATCTTGTATAGAAGCATGATAATGACTTTAGAAACAAGTCACACTCCTCCTATAAATGATAGTGAGTGTTTTCATCCACCAGATTCATGAGACAATCTTCCAATGGTAACTAAGGATATGCCCGGGTCATTGCAGAAGAGACCACATCTGAAACTATCATTGAGTACTTTTCCTCCCCTCTGAATCATCATATTACTACTTCACCACCTTTGTCTGAGATATTTCTTTTGCATGATCCATTATATCAACAACTAGAGTACCCTTGTCCACCTTTTTCATAACATAGGCCATGCCCAAAAATGGTTTCCCCAAGAACATAGACTCCTTATTACCCAAGTGCTGCATCATGTAACATTGTGCCCTCTCCTTGTGTGGTGATTGATAATTTGGTAGCTTTATCTCAAAGTGTTCATCCTAGATACCTTGTGTCAATATTCCTTGACACGTATCTAAGATGACATTTGTTGTGTCTTGGAACGGTTTGTGTAGTAGTAGTTCATTGCCATAACATCATGCATTTCCATGATGAAAAAATCTGTTGGAAATATAAATTTATCAACCTTCATAAGAACATCTTCACAGATGCCTATTGTCCTTACTACTAAATTTATTTTCCATCTGGATTGTCATGTTTCTCTTTCTTAATTCTTTAGGTCTTAGTTTCTTGAATGAAGTTAGCGGTATGAGATTGATGCTTGCCCCAGTATCACATAGTGTGTCTCCAAACTTGACCCTACCAATGTACCACAATATGTTGAAACACTCTGGATCGTGTCTCTTCTATGGCAAATTCCTTTGTATCAAAACATTAACCTCTTCATTTAGGGAAACTATATCAGAATCGACTATCCTCTTCTTATTTGATAATATAATTCAGAACTTGCCATACAAAAGAATTTTCTCAAGGGAATCAACTAGTGGTAGATTGATATGGAGTTTCCTAAATGCATCCATAAATTTCTTGAACTATTGATCAACCTTCTTGGACTTCAAGCTATTAGGAAATGGTAATTGAGTCACATTCTTACATTGATGGGGTGGAATGTATGACTCCTTAGCTTCTACCTTCTCAGTTGATTCCTTTTCTGGGCTCTCCTCACGTAGTGTGGTGTCATGTGGCTGTTCTCCTCACAAAGGGGTCATAGACTATGTTTGACATGGTGACACCCGAGTGAGAGGGAGCTCTCTTCTTTGCTTCTTTCTTCTTGGTTTGGCCTAGGGTTTCTCGCCCTCTTTCTTGAGCATCCTTTTAACCATGGTGTTCTTCTCTTTTGAGGTGATCTTGTGGCCAAAGTGTTGACCTTGGTTGGAGCTTCATCTTCTTATTTAGAGCCTTTGATTTTAGAGTTTGGTTCTCTCCTTAAGGCGGGTTATATAACTCTCTACCTTCCTCTATTACTTGCACCATAATATTGCTTGCATGCTACTATTTTGATCCCTAAACTTGTTTCTAAAATGCTAGATGAGGTTATAATGATATAAGGTTTAAGACTTTGTAGTATTCTCATGTAGATTACTCTCTTTCTTAAACCCTAAGTTCTTGTACCCGACTTGTCATGTGATGGTTGAGATGATTTTATTACATGCAACTTGATTCTTGGTTTTATCACCATGTTTTGGTTCGGCCTTTGTGTTTTCTTGAGGTTTTTGAGTTAGTTTTCTTGAGGTTTAAGATTGGTCTTCTTCCACATAGTTGGTATCTTGAAGGTTCTTATTGAAGATTGGGTTTCAAGGTTTTGGTGCTTCTTTTGCATGGAGATTTCCATCTTGTGGATGATGATTTTTCCTTGATGCTGATCTTCTATTTTAGCCATGGTATTCCTATATTTTGATCATGGTTCATCCCTATTTTGAAGTTTGTTATTTGCCTTTGTGGTAGCATAACCTTGGTGGTCACTACCCCTTGATTTTTGTCTTAGTCGATACTCTTTGTTTATGGGTGATGGTGGAGATGTGTTGCTTGGTTTCGGTCTTAACATTTGACCTTGTGTCACTACTGCCACCCTAACCCTAATAGGTTGAGGGTCGTAACACTTGAGTGTCGAGACACATGCCTTGGCGTCACGGTCAAAACCCTTACCCTAGGGTGGTCGAGACACTTGCTCTATGAATGGTCGAGACATGTGTTTTTGTCATGGTTGAAACATCAAGATTGTTGGTGGTCGAGACACCATGTTTGTCATGGTCGATACACTTGGTTTTGTTACTGTCATGATGCATGCTTTTGTGGATGGTCGATACACACATTTTGTGTTGGTCGTGACTCCTATTTTGTGCAAGGACGAGATACATGTTTAGTGCATGGTTGAGACACATGTTTTGAGGGTGGTCGTGACACATGTTGGAGTGGTTGGTACACTCATATGAGCATATGGTCGTAACACATGTGAGACTTGAATGGTGGTTACTTATGTAAATGTTGGTTGATACCTAATGTGTTTTGGATAGTTAATTAATAAAGTTAATGATGATGCTTTAATCCTAATATGCTCCAAGAAAGTGGTAATTGACATAACCAGGGTTTAGCGATTGATCTATGTTATCAAACCCTAATCGGCTATGTATTTGAAACCATAAACCTTTTCCTAGAGTATGTTATGCTTGTTGAGACTGCATGGATGGATGGTATGTGATGACATTTTCTCTATCCTACTTGTGTGATTCTAACAATGTAGGTGAAATGAATATCATAGCTTGTGTATTCTATGATGGTGATCATATGACACAGGGTGATGGTTATGTGCCTTGATGAGACATGATAAGATCATATTGATGTGATGGGTCCTATGACCTAGTGAAGGCATGATGCCTATTATGAGGTGATATCATCCAGTGATGTGATTGAAGGATTGATATCCCACAATTATGTGACCTGGTGGTATCCTTGTATTGTTGTATAGCTTTGATGATGGCCTTGTGAATGGCAGTGCTATAAGTATCATGTGATGATGATGTGACAAGTTCACACCTTATATGTTTTATATCTTCTGGACTTGTACTATTCTCTTATCTTGGTAGAATTTATTATGAGTTTGTACATTATAACTTGATTGATGTTAAAAGACATACAATTGGCTAACTAATCAAGTGAAACCCTAATCATGTAGGTTCCTTGTGCCATAGATCCATTCCAGTGTTAGTTTTATTGTTGGATGGTGAAATGAGTCATTCCTACAGGAAACTCAAAGTGCATATTTTAAAATATGTGTGTGTGAGGTAGGGGGCAAGTCGAGTATCTCCTTACATCCACAATGACAGGTTGTGTGAGACATCCATGCATGAGTTGTTCTCCTTGTGATATGGATGTCCATTCATGAGCCAATCCTTCTTTTAAGAACGACCATGTGTGAGCCTGTTCTTTTAGCATCATGATATGTACCAAGGCGGGCTAGGTGTTTTTATATGGATGGTCATGTGCGAGCCAATCCTTGAGCTTGACTATATGTTACTATTTGTAGTTGAGTGATATGGAACCTCTGCGGTGTTTCTCTTGTACTGACCAAGAGGTGTTGGAGAGGTCATGGATTCCTTCTCTTCCATTGACCTTGTATGGAAATGATTTTGACTTAGTAGTGGTCAGTTGGATTTGAGTGGAATGACTCAAATCTTCAGGGCAATAATAAAATATGTAATATAGTCGTGTAGTATATTTTGCTTAGGGTCAAATGTGAATAACATTGGATGAACCCTTTGCCTTATCTTTATACTGAATTTTTGAATTATAATAGGTAAGAGAAGTCGAGTGTTATACATGTTCTTCATATCCTTCTTAAAATATTAAGCGTTCTACTGCTCAATGGTAACTACCTAGTTTTTTAATCTGCATTATCTGTTGAATACATATCATAAATTGAATATGCTTAACCTATTAAGTATGTTATCTACTTGCTTAGTTACATGTGCTTTTAATAGACGTTGATGAAGAGCTATATTTTCTTGCTGGGACATTTTGTCTCACCCCTTGGGTTTACACATCTTTTAGGAGGTCGAGCACGAAGAGGTAGAGATCATGCTTTTGAGGCTGAGCAACAAGAGGAGAAATATCTAAGTAAAGGTTGGATAAGTTGCTCATGTTTTTTAGTAGAGTCCTATGTGTCGTACATGTACTCTCATGTCCTTGGAGGAGTTTTGCAGATGTTGTATATCGAGACGAGGTTTTGTCTTGATGCCCTTGTTGTACAGATATGGCATGTATGTATATGAACATATTACCCCTTGTAACAGGTTATGGCTACTGAGCTAGTGAACAATTCTATGCAATAATCTTTTGGCAGGTGTTATATATATATATGTATATATATATGCACACACAAGTGGCTTTTATGGACTCATATGTAATAAGTTACATCCTTTTGTGATAATGTGCAAATGGTTTTAATTTCCTGTGTTTTCTGGTAACCGAATTGATTAATTTTAATTCCACATTTTGTTTTGAGTAATCTCACCTTTGTGTGGCGCAAGGCGTCATAGTTAAGGTTGGTATCAGATATTTATGCTCGCTGAGTTTATAGGAAGATAGGACTAGGGTTTGTGTCTTTCCTAATGTCCTCAAGTCTTTTTATGGTCACTTCAACTTATGTAGAAGAAGAAGAAGAATAGAGAAGATGGATGGAGAATACGAAGAACATGTTGTTGAGAGCAGTGTTGTTGCACCTGAAGATGGTACAAGGAGGCAGGAGAGGGCTGATGGAGTGCCTGAGGTACCCCAATTTAATCCATCCATGATAGAAATCCCTGCCTTTCATTCTTTGTTCAGGCAGTTCATGGAGACAACGACACACATGGTTGATAGAATGCCCACACCATAGTCAAGGACATCTGTTTCTAGTGTTGAATCTTCAGGAACCAGGAAGACCTTTGAGAGGTTGAGGTGAGTTGGGGCTATGGAGTATGTTGGTAAGGCAGATCCAATAGATGTTGATCTTTGGTTAACAGAGTTGGAGAAGGCCTTTAAGATCCCCAACATCCCTGAGGCAGACGAGGTGAAGCATGTTGTGTGTCTTTTAAAGGGGAGTGTTGGCCATTGGTGGGCCATTGAGGAGGAGAAAAGTCCTAATGTTGTGATCACTTGGGAGGTGTTATGATGTGAGTTCGCCAGATGGTACTTTCCTCAAACCTACATGGATGAGAAGATCAACCAATTTGAGAGGATCTGAAAGGGATATGTGTTGATTAACGAGTATGAGGCAATGTTTATGGAGTTGCTGAGGTTCTATCCTGATATGGATGTTATAGATCAAGATAGGATCAAGCATTTTGAGAAGGGCTTGAGAACGAATTTGACTACACCAGTGTCAGCTTTGGAGAACCATGAACAATATTTCCATATTCATAGAGTTGGTTAGGAGGATAGAGAGATCGATTGTTGAGAAATGTGAGAAGAGTGCCAAGAAGAGACCAACACAGTATCAGGGAAGTCTTCTGGAGGCTTCAAGAAGCCTAGGTTCTCTGTGCCATAGGGGCAATCTTCTAGAGGCTTCAAGAAGCCTGCGTTCTCTGTGCCACAGTCATAGCAGTGGTTAGGTGTGCAAACACAATAGTCGCCAAGTATGGGCAGAGATCGCAATTTTCCACCAGTAGGAGCCCACAACACAACGTCTGTGTCAGTGATGGGGCCGTCTTGGACGTGGTATGAGAACAAGACTTGCTACAAGTGTGAATAGACCAAACATACAAAATTGTATTGCCCCATGAAGGATAATGATGTGACCCAACAGTTGAGACAGAGTCAACATGGCTCATAGCGGCAAAAATTTAGCAACAATGGAGGCTGAGGACGTAGATAGGCAACACAAGCCGATTCTTCTGAACAAGCCAGTAGAGGACAAGGATGACAACATGCAATGACACAATTTTATGCCATGAGTAAGCCAGAAGGAGTGGTCAACCCGTGAGTTGTGACAGGTCAGATGGAGTTATTTCATTCTGATTTGTCTTCTTCTTGCTTTATATCTGTCTTAGTTGACCCATGTGTGATGCACTCTTTTATCACTCGAGAGGTGATTAATAGTTGTTCCTTACCTATTAGTCGTAGACGAGATACTCTTTTTAGAAACCCCATTGGTTAGTTCCACTGAGCTGTGGGAGGTGTGTCCTTCCTATGTCCTTTCCTTTTCAGTGCACAACATTCAAGTGGACCTCATACCACTTGACATGCATCGATTCGATATGATCCTTGGGATGGACACTTTGAAGAAGTATCAGGTGGTCTTGGACTGTAGTTCCAAAGTGGCGATGTTTGTCAATGGTGGTGTGACGTGGATCTTCTAAGAAGATAGGAAGATTCTCTAGATGTGTCTGGTGTTAGTGATAGTGGCATAGAAGATGATGAGGCAAGGTTGTGATGTGTTCTTAGCGTAGGTGGTGGATACCAAGGCAAGGAGTCTAGTTCGATAGATTGATTTTGAGATCACTCTGGTTCTGGGCACGCAGCCGATAGAATAAACACAGTATAGGATGGCGCCAGTTGAGATGGCAGAGTTGAAGAAAAAATTGCAAGAGATGCTTGAGTTAGGCTTTATCAGGCCGAAAACGTCACATGGGGTGATCACGTGTTGTTCATGAAGAATAAAGATGTAATACAATTGTGTAGTATATTTTGCTTAGGGTCAAATGTGAATAACATTAGATGAACCCTTTGCCTTATCTTCGTACCAATTTCTTGAATTATAATGTAGTAAGAGAAGTCAACTATTATACATGTTCTTCATATTCCTTAAAATATTAATTGTTCAACTACTCAATGGTAACTACCTAGTTTTTTTAATCTACATTATTTGTTGAATACATATCCTTTAGCTAAATCTTCTTAACATGTTAAGTATGTTATCTACCTACTTAGTTACATGTGCTTTTAAAATATGTAGTTGGAGAGTTATATTTTCTCTCTGGGACATTCAGTCTCACCCTGTGGGTTTCCACATCTTTTAGGTGGTCGAGCACGAAAGGGTAGAGATCGTGTTGTTGAGGTTGAGAAGCAAGAGGAGAAGTAGCTGAGTAAAGGCTGGATAAGATGCTCATGTTTTGTAGTAGAGTCCTATGTGTCGTCCATGTACTCTCATGTCCTTGGGGGAGTTTGTAGATGTTATATATCAAGACAAGGTTTTGGCTTCAAGCCCTTGTTGTACAAATATGGCATGTATGTATATGAACATGTTACCCCTTGTAATAGGTTTTGGCCAGTGATCCAGTGAAAAATGCTATGTAATAATCTTTTGGCATGTGTTATATATATATACAAGTGGCTTTGGTGGACTCATATGTAATAAGTAACTTGCTTTTGTGCTTATGTGCAAATGGTTTTAATTTCCTGTGTTTTCTAGTAACATTATTGATTAGTTTTAGTTCCCATTTTGTTTTGAGTAATCTCATTTTGTGTTGTGTGGGGCATCACAGTTAAGGTCAGTATCATAGCTTTAGGTTCTTTGAGTCTATAGGGACATAAGACTAGGGTTTGTATTTGTTCTAGTCCTCAAGTCTGTTTATGGTCACTTATGTTTATGCAGAAGAAGAAGAGAAGAGAAGATGGCTAGAGAACATGAAGAACATACTATTGAGAGTAGTGTTGCTGCACCTGGAGGTGGTGCGAGGAGGCATGAGAGGACTGATGGAGTGCTTGAGGTACCCCAACTTGACCCAGACATGATAGAAAATCATGCCTTTCAGTCTTTGTTCGGGCAGTTTATGATGATGATGACGCACATGGCAGACATAATTCCCACACCAAAGTCAAGGGAATTGTTCCTGGTGCTGAATCTTTGAGATCTGAGAAGACCTTTGAGAGGTTGAGGCGTATTGGAGCTGTGGAGTATGTTGGTATGGAAAATCCCATAGATGATGATATTTGGTTGACGAAGTTGGATAAGGCCTTTAAGATCCTCAACATCCCTGAGGCAAACAAGGTGAAGCATGTTGTGTATCTTTTGAAGGGGAGTGCTAGCAATTGGCGGGCCATTGAGGAGGAGAAAAAGCTGGGTGCTGTGATCACTTGGTAGGAGTTCCGATGTGAGTTTATCAATTGATACTTTCCTCAAACCTACCTGGATGAGAAGATCATCCAGTTTGAGAGGATCTGATAGGGATCCATGTCAATCAATGAGTATGAGTCAAGCTTTATGGAGCTGCTGAGGTTCTATCATCGTATGGATGCTACAGATCAAGATAGGATCAGTCATTTTGAGAAGGGCTTGAGCACAGAGTTGACTACACCAGTGTCAGCTTTGAAGAACTATGAGAGGTTTGCCAAATTTGTAGAGTCAATTAGGAGGATAGAAAGATCAATTGTTGAGAAATGTGAGAAGAGTGCCAAGAAGAGACCGACACAGTATCAGGTCAGTCTTATGGAGGCTTCAAGAATCCTAGGTTCTTCGCACCGCAGTCACAGTAGAGGTCAGGTGTGCAAACACAATGGTCACCAAGTAAGGATAGAGGTTGTAGTTTTGCACCAGTAGGAGCCCACAATACATGGTCAATGTTAGTGACGGGGTCGTCTCGACCGTGGTATGTGAACAAGACTTTCTACAAGTATCGACAAACTAGGCATACACGACTGTGTTGCCCCGTGAAAGATGATGAGGTGACCCAAAAACTAAGATAGAGTCAGAAGGGCTTATAGCGACATCCGTTTAGCATCAGTGGAGGCTGATGACATGGACGAGCATCACAAGCTGATTTTTTTGGACAAGCCAGTAGAGGACGGGGATGACAATAGGCAACGGATCAATTCTACACCATGAGTTATCCGGAAGGAGTGGTCAACCCATGGGTTGTGACAGGTCAGATGGAGTTATTTCATTCTGATTTGTCTTCTTCTAGCTTTATATCTATCTTGGTTGACCCCCGAGAGATGCACACTTTTATCACTCGAAAGGTGATTGATAGTTGTTTCTTGCCTTTTAGTCATAGATGTGATAGTCTTCTTTTAGAAACCCCATTGGTTGGTTCCGTCGAGCTGTGGGAGGTGTGTCCTTCCTCTGTCCTTTCTTTTTTAGGGCACAACATTCAAGTAGACCTCATATCACTTGACATGCATGGATTTGATGTGATCCTTGGAATGGATTCTTAAGGGAAGTATCATGTGGTCTTGGACTATATTTCCAAAGTGGTGATGTTTGTCGATGTTGGTGTGACATAGATCTTCCAAGGAGATAGGAAGATTCTCTCAATGTGTCTGGTGTCAGCGATGGTGGCATAGAAGATGATTAGTCAAGGTTGTGATGCATTCTTAGCGCATGTGGTGGATACCAAGGCAAGGGGTCCAAGTATCCAGGAGGTACCAGTTGTCATTGAGTTTGAGGACGTGTTTCCTGACGAGTTTCCAAGCGTTCCTCCAATTTGAGAAATTGATTTTGTGATCAATCTGGTTCTAGGCACACAATTGATAGCATAGACATCGTATAGGATAATGCCAGCTGAGATGGAAGAGTTGAAGAAATAGTTGCAAGAGCTGCTTGAGAAAGGCTTTATTAGGACGAGCATGTAGGAGGTGCTCCCATGTTGTTTGTGAAGAAGAAAGATGAATCCATTAGGCCATGCATCAATTATAGGCTGTTGAACAAGGTGATGAAAAAGAATAAGTATCCTTTTCCACAGATTGATGATCTATTTGACTAGTTGTGAGGTGCTACAGTCTTTCCTAAGATAGATATGAGATTGGGATATCACCAGTTGCGAATCAAGGTAGATGAAGTACCAAAGTCAGCTTTTAGGACTTAGTATGGTCACTACAAGTTCATGGTTATGCTGTTTGGGCTAACCAATGCACCGAAATCATTCATGACTTGATGAACAAGGTGTTTTGATCATATCTGGACTAGTCTGTTGTGGTGTTTATAGATGATATCTTGATATACTTCATAGATAGTCGACAACATGAACAACATTTGATTCAAGCATTGACCTTGCTGAGACAACATCAGTTTTATGCTAAGTTCAGCAAGTGCAAGTTTTGGCTGAAGGATGTGTCTTTTTTGGGACACTCCATATCTGATGAGGGTGTTCGTATGGACCCCAAGAAGATTGAATCTGTGACAAAGTGGGAGTAGGCAAAGACGCTGACAAAGGTGCACAATTTTTTGGGTTTGCCAGGCTATTACAGGAGGTTCATCAAGAACTTTAGTGTAGTGGAGTTACCCCTAACGAAGATGACAAGGAAAGATAAGCCTTTTGTCTAGGATGAAAAGTGACAATGTGCTTTCCAGTTGTTGAAGGAGAAGTTGACTAGTGCGCCAGTGTTGGTTCTTCCAAAGCAAGGGAAAGGCTATATTGTCTTCTGTGATGCATCAAGGAATGGTCAGGGTTGTGTGCTGATGCAGAATAAGAATTTGATGTATTTCGTGTAGCGATAGTTGAAGAAGCATGAGGAGAACTATACCACTCATGATCTAGATCTAGCTATAGTGGTTCATGCCTTGAAGATCTGGAGGCACTACCTTTATGGCGAGAAGTGTCGGATCTTCACATATCACAAGAACTTGAAGTACATCTTCTCATAGAAAGAGTTGAACATGCGGCAGAGATGCTAGACAGACTTGATTAAAGATTATGACTGCACTATTGATTACCATCCAGGGAAGGAAAACATCATGGAAGACGTCGTGAGCAAGAAGTATTATTCGTCATCATCAAATGACAAGGCATAGTTATGTTCCTTGGTCTTCCATAAGAGAGACACGTTGGTATCCTTGTGTCAGATGAATGTGAAGTTGGAGGCGTCTTTCTTAGTAGGACTGTTGACACAGTTACAGGCGAAGCCTACTTTGAGGTACTAAATTAAAGATGCATAATAGAGTGATCTTGTGATACAGGAGATACGAGCAGACTTTGGCAGCAAGAAGCGTGATGGCTTCCACAAGGCAGAGGATGGGACATTATGTTACCACATCAAAGTTGTCGGTTCTGATTTTGATAATCTGAGGAAGATGGTTGTAGAAGAGGCTCACTCTTCAATGTATAGTATGCACCCAGGTAGCACCAAGATGTACCATAACCTTAAAGATTTGTATTGGTGGCCTGGCTTAAGGGCTGATGTAGTTGATTTCATGGCCAAGTGTGTAGTGTGTGAGCAAGTTAAAGCAGAGCATCAGAAGCCAGAAGTTACTTTAAAACTGTTGCCTGTACCACAGTGGAAATGGGATCATGTTACGATGGACTTTGTGGTTGGTCTTCCTAGGACAACCAAAGGTCATGACTCCATTTGGGTGATAGTTGACCAGTTGACAAAGGCAACATACTTTTTGCCAGCAAAGATGACTTACACAGCTGAGAATCCTACACAGATATATGTTGATGAGATAGTGTGTTTGCATGGTATCCCAGCTACCATGGTATCCGACAAAGGTCCTCAGTTAACCAAACTCTTTTGGGAGCGTTGCACACAACTTTAGGTATGCAGTTGAGGTTCAATACTATGTTTCACCCACAAACAGACAGATAGTCTGAGAGGAAGATACAGACATTGGAGGACTTCTTGAGAGCTTGTGTCTTGCAGTTTTTGGGCAGTTGGGATGTGCACCTCAGTCTCATAGAGTTTGCCCATAATAACAATTATTAGAGGAGCATTGATATGGCACCCTATGAGGCATTATATGTGAGACATTGTAGGTCTTTGTTGTGTTGGTATGAGACTGGTGAGTATCATCTTTTAGGTTTCGATCTTGTACAATAGACATAGATAAAATAAAGATGATACAACAACAATTGGAGGTAGCACAAGACAGGCAGAAATCATATGTTTATAATTATCCCAAGCCCTTAGAGTTCCAAGTGGGAGATAGAGTGTATCTCAAGGTCTCTCCTTGGAAAGGAGTTTTGAGGTTTGGGAAGAAGGGTAACATATGGGACCTTACCTTGTGGATGAACGGGTATGGAAGGTGGCTTACAAGTTGGAGTTTCCACCTGAGTTACACAGGTTAGATCTGGTTCTTCATGTATCTATGTTGAGGAAGTGTCATCCTGACACTGAGTTGGTTTTGCAGTTTGTATAGGGTTGAGCTTGATGATGATGTGTATTATGTGGAAGGTCACATGTTGATCCTGGATAGGAGGATCAATAAGTTGAAGAAGGATATCGTTTTGGTCTCTAGATCTTTCAATTGGTATCAGAGCAGGTCTTAAGGAGCCCTAACAAGTCTTAGGAATGGGGGATAACTTGCTTAGCAACCTCAACCTTGAAGGAACTCATGTGACCCAACAACCACCCTTTACACTTATTGGAAAAGAGGAATGTAATTTTTCTTTCAAGGAATCAACCTAGAGTTTTGAAGAATGGTATGTTTACCTTATGCACTTCCTACCACTGAGTATGCAACATGGAATCCTGATACGGTAAATCAAGTTCAACTAAATGGAAAAGTAGTAAGCATATTATATTGTTCTACCTCTGTTGGCGAGTTTAATATGATATCTTCATGTGAAACAACTTATGAAATATGACATAAACTTTCAATTATACATGAAGGTACAACTCAATACTAAAATTAATACGCTTAAATAAAAGTTTGAACAATTCCATATGCAACCTAATGAGTCCATTAGTGAAATGTATGCAAGGTTTTCTTCTATTGTTGATAGATTTAGTGCCTTGGGTAAGTATACAAGTGAGGAAGATAAAGTATCCAAGGTTCTTAGTTCCTTGCCTCCAAAGTACAAGCCAAAGGTGACAGCCATTGAAGAATCCAATTATCTTACCACGTTGAGGGTGGAGTAACTCATTGACAATCTAGAGACACATGAGGTCACACTTGAAGAAGAAGAAAGACTGGAGGCCAATCTTCAAATGGAAAAAAGGACATTCTGTTAAAAGCTACAACCAAGGCTCAATCAAAAGTCATCACCCAAGAAAGTGATGAAACAATGAAGCAGATGATGAAGAAGATGTTGTCATTGTAAATGGTAAGAAATATAGAAGGTATAAATCTAACAAAATTCTAATGTTTCTTCCTCTTTTTCCCTTGGGTGCTTTGAATGTGGCAAGAAGGGACATTTGAAAAATGAGTGTCCTAAAGTCAAGAAGGGAAAGAAATCCTTTCTCAAGAAGAAAGAAAAGGCCTATAAAGCAGCTTGGGATTTGTCAAGCGATGATAGTAAGAGTGGAGAAGAAGAAGTAGAATGTCTCATGACTAAAGACAAGGTAAGTTGTTTCATTGTAAAAACCAATGAAGAAGAAAGTGAGGTAAGTCTTCTTGATTTATCTAAATAAGAGCTAGTCACTAGTTTTGAAGAACTACATGATAAATATGTTGATTGTAAAAGGAAATTGAAGAAGCTTACAAAACCCATGATGACTTGTATGCTAAAATTGAATGATCTTACCTTTGAAAATGAAAATCTTATGTCTAGAAAAGGTACCTTGAATCATCTATCAATGATTACAATATCAAGTTGCTTGCTCTAGAAACCAACAATAAGTTTCTTTCTCAAGAAAAAGTTGAATTGCTTGCTAACTTAATTAATTTTCAAACTCAACCTATTCTATGTACTCATTCAAACTATGATGTTGTTGTTAGAGAAAGAAATTCTTTGCTTTCAAGTTTAGATCAAGTAAAACTAGATATTGCAAAGAAAATTGATGAAATTACTAAGTTACAAAAACATGTTGATAGTCTAAATAATAATAACATTCTTGATATAATCTTGGAAAATTCTTTTGGAAAAACTGTAAGAAGAGGTCTCGGATATATACCTAAAGAGAGATATTTCCAAAAGCCTCAAACAACAAAAACACAAAAACTGAAATCAAAGATCATGTATGTGCCTAAAGACAATTTAGCACATAACCAAAATGCTAAGAAGAGAAATGAAATTGATTCTATTTGCTATAACTACTGTCAACGTCTTAGACACTATTCATTTTCTTGTCCATATAAGAAAAAGAAAGATGGTGACTTGGTTTGGGTTCCAAAACCTTCAACTTAAGATTTTTGGACATATTAGTTGAGATTTGGCCTAAACTCTATTTTGAAATTCATGATGTCTATTCTCAACTAAATTAAGTTTTAACTTATATAATCTTGTATGTTTTGATTGCCTATTTGTGTTATCCAAAAATAATAGCATAATTTATTTACATTAGAAATGTTGAATTTACTAAAAATGTATAGAACTTCATCTAGGTTGACCGAGATCTTTTATGATCGAAGAAAATTTTGACTGAAGGTAGTTCTCTTAGAATTGTTTTCGCTGGTAAATTTATAGAACTTCATCCCATTCAACAAAGAATTCAACCAAGAAGTCTTCCAATCGAAGAAAAGTTCAACCGAAGGTAGTTCTGTCAAAACTTTTTATTGAGACTAAAGTCATTAACTTGAAATTAACTTTGATGACTCAAATCTGTAATGAACTCTTCATATTAATTTTTTCTAAATATTTGAAATGATAGAATATTTATAATAATGATCCTAACCAAAAGGACCACTATATGTGGACCAAAACTTTCATACTTTGCAGGTTTGGATGGTCTATGTAAATTTCTCTAAAAAGCATATGACCGGAAACAAGAATATTTTCATACACTTGGAGAAAGGGTAAAATTATTGGTCACATTTGGAGAAAATTTCAACAGTAAAACTATTGGCATAGGTGATGTTGGTACACATTTTTAAATTTTCTATTTGTGAAAAGAAATGCTATGACAATGGTTAATATTCGTAAGAAAAAAATCAAAGTTGTTGATAAAGGAAAAATAATTGTAAACCTATTAACTCTATGGATACTATTTGCAAATAATGAAATTTTTATGGCATAAAAAGATTGTTCATAGAATAAAATTGCTTAGAATATAATCCTTACCTAAATTTTTGTGATAAATATGAAATTTGTGTATTCTAGGCAAGCAAAAGAAAGATCTCTTTTCAAAACTAAAACTTTACTCAGTAGAACTCATTCACATAAATTTATTTGGTCCTATGTGAATTTTATCTTCAATAAAAGATATTTTCTTCTCTTCAACAAAAGATGGTAGAGACAAATTTGCTCTAAGTCACAAAAGGTCTTTATCCTAGAATATTCAACATCTAGAAAACCATCTAGAATTTATAAGTTTAAATCTAAGAGAGTTGAAGAATAAACAATGATTATGCACAACAAGACTTAGTCATATCCTAAAAGAGTTGATTATTGGATAATTGCTATATGAGCTTACCAAGAATAATGCATAAGATTTAGACCTAAAGACAAAATGCTCATTGGTACTAAATGGGCATGATGAAATAAACTAAAGCTATGATATAATGAGAAGAAATGGACTTTGATATGACTAATGCATCTTTGGCTAGACTTGAGGTCGTTCATATGTTATTTAACTCTAGCCACTCATAAGGACATTCAATGCTTCAAATGAATGTAAAAGTTATTTTCTTAATAGAATCATAAAAAGAAGAAATCTATATTGCTTAATCCATGACTTGAAACAAGATTGAATATGCATACAAAAAGAAAGTTGATTGGTCTCTTATGATAATATAGAAGAAAATGTTATATCTTGGATAATTCTAGATAAGCTGCAGATTTTACAGAACCACCTCTCAGCTGATAAGGAGTTCTATGGAGGAGCGCCCCTATTGAAGTCATGATCGACCAAAAATAAGCCTGATAGAAATTCTTATTTGTAAATCAAATCATTCACTTGCACCCAACATTGGCATATTAAATCTATAATTTGTTGATCATGTTAAATACTTGGAATGAGAGAAATTTCTAAATCAAAATAGTGCAAGAAACAAGATTTCTTAAAGATCATAAAAATTGACCCATAGTCTTACTTGATCAATTGATTTTAAAGATGGTTATGATTTGTAATATCTAACATTTTTAGCTCACTTTTGTTATGATATTAAGGGGGAACTCACAAATTCTTGGGTATAATGTGCATATCTTTTTGATCTTTCTCTTAATTGGATTCTCTACACCAATATTGGCTTAACTTCCCTTATATTTTTTCTAGAGACACTTTTATTCCACTATGAGCCTAAAGGATTCTCATAACATTTTAGGGCTTAACATCCCTTGTAAATGGTTGAGAAATTAATATTAGTTTCTAAATTTGGTTAAATTTGACATTCTTTTTTTAAGTTAACAATTAAAGGGGAGTAATCAATTAAGGGGGAGTCTTATTGGTTTACACATATAATTATATTTTTGAAATGACAAAGGGGGAGAAACAAAAATAGAGTAAAATATTCTAAATATTTTCATGAGTTTCATGATCTCTTGGCTTGACATTAATTGGTGCTAAATTGCCATAAGAGATGGATATCATGTTCCATATCTCTTTAGGCATTTTAGCATACATTTTATGAGATCCAAGGAATCTCAAATATGTCATAGGTATGAAACTCATTTCATTTCAAATATTTTTCTTTACTTAGGAATGTTTGTATTGGATAAATTGGACATTATCATACCCATTGTTTTGATGATGACAAACATTCCATTTTTTTTGGACCTCATGTGCTACTTGAGTATTTCAGGGTTCACAATGATGATAAGATCATACAAAGTGGATAATTGAAGATTAAGGCACTTAAATGTTTAATATTTTCATGATTGCACTCAATGTAAATTTGTGCAAGTATATAATGTAAAAGTACTTAGATATCATGTAAATCAAGCATTAGATTTTCCCTATCCACCCAAAACCCTATCTTACACTCACATAAGACTTTAGGATTGATAGGTTTCATATGAGTCATCGATAGGACCTCAATACATTGATTCAAAATGCCTTTCTCGGTCAACAAAATTGTCAACCAAAAATACCTCAGTCGAAGACTCAGACAACCAAAAAATAACTTCAAATCTTTAGTTCTAAGTCAATTTCAGTCGACAATATTGTCGATCGATATATAGCCATCGTAATAGGTTTAAATAATAGAGAGACATACATATAGCCGTTAGAGCCAGCTAAACCAACACAGTCATCCGATCGACAAGTTTGTGGACTAAGAGTCAAACTTGTTGACAATATTGTCAACCGAGAGAAGTTTTAGAAGCTTTGCTTTTAACGAATATTTTAGCCATTATAACCCAACTACTTTCTACCTAATAGCTAGTTAAGCACTAAGAACACTCTAGACACTCCCTACAACATCCCCAATCACTTGTAAACCATTCCTACAGACAGGAGAGGTCTTAGGACATCCAAATCATCACTTGCATACACAACACACAAGTTACACTTGAGCATCCATTCTAGAGAGAAACAAAGCTAAGAATCACTTTCAATCTTCTTCCTTGTGCTCTAAAGTTGTGTCCTATAGCTACAATCTCCTAGCCACCACATAGCCACGTCCATATTAAGTGGATAGGAGATATATACACTTGATATAGGATTAAAGTGTTGTAATTCATTGGTTACATATTTCTTTTTTCCAATCGTTTTCCTTTGTATTGTATTTTGTTCTCCTTAACTACTCCTAGGGTTGGAGGCTGTTGAAGAAAGTGATTGTATCTACTTCAAGATGAAGGAAGCTTCTCTAAGTGCTTGAGGTTACTTCAAGAAGGCTACTTCAAAGGAGGTTGTAGATACTTCTAGGTGAAGGATATCTCAAGGTGGTGGAGCTACTTTAAGGTGGTGAAGGCTTCTCCAGGTGCTTGAGGTTACTTCAAGAGGGCTTCTTCAAAGGAGGTTGGAGATACTTCTAGGTGAAGGCTATCTCAAGGTGGTGGATCTACTTCAAGGTGGTGAAGGCTGCTCCAAGGGCTTGAGGTTACTTCAAGAAGGCTGAGGTGAAGGCTACTCTGAGGTGTTCAAAGGTGATTGTATTTTGTTGTAACATCCTTGCAAGGCAAACAAAATAATTCACTTTCAAAATCCCAATTAGAGATCATTGGGTAGTGGACTGACAACCTTTAATTCAAAGGTTGGAACCACTCTAAATCAAAGTGTCTTCCTTGTTTCCTCCTCCTTCTTCACTTTAAGTTTTTAATTAATTTTTAAAGTACCAAAATCTCTATTCACCCCCCTCTAGATCTTATAGTGGTGATGCTAGGGTTTCTAGGGTTTTCTTGGTGTCGACCATGTTGAACTAGGTTGAGTGTTGTGACCTTTGTTTTGACCTTGATGGTGTACCTTGTGAGTGTCTCGATATAAACACCTTCCTTGAGTGGTTTTGTTTTGACCATGATGGTCTTGGAGTGGTTTGGTCGAGATGGTTTTCTCTTGTGTGATGTGTTTTGACCTTGTGTGTTTGGTGAGCTTTTTTCTGACCTAGACATGGTGCCTTTATGTGTTTTGACCAAAACCAATGTGTTGGTGACCTAAAGTGGTCGATACCCAACATTAGTTGTATCACCATGTTGTGTGTGCATCCCTTAAGTGGTTGCATGTGTGTTTCTTGGGTGGAAAAGTGTCCCTTTGGTGCTATCTTATGTTGACACCTCATCGCTACCTAACTTCCCTCCTTTGAGTATATAACCCTTTTCTCCTTCATGCAAGTGATCTTTTCAACCCTCGTTCTTCTCCCTTCTCTTATGTTCGTCCTTGGAGCTTTGGGGAGCAAGAAGGACTAATCTAGGTGCTTCAGTGGCTGATCCACCTTGCATGTGGTGCTTTGGAGCTTGATCACCTTCCTTGTGGTGATTCTTGGTGGTTTCGCTTCTTAGTAAGTGGTTCTACCTTCTTGATCACATTTTTACTTTAGAACCCTACCTTCTTTGTTCTCCTTTATCGACCATTAAGACCATGTTTTGACATGGTGTCTTCCTTGAAGATCTTCTCCTCACAAAGGGGTCATAGACTATGTTTGACATGATGACACCTGAGTGAGAGGGAGCTCTCTTCTTTTTTTATTTATTCTTAGTTTGGTCTAGGATTTAACATCCTCTTTCTTGAGCATCTTTTGACCATGGTGTTCTTCTCTTTTGAGGTGATCTTGTGGACGAAGTGCTGACCTTGGTTGTAGCTTCATCTTCTTCTTTGGATCCTTTGATCTTGGAGCTTGGTTCTCTCCTTAAGGAGGGTTATATAACTCTCTACCTTCCTCTATTACTTGCACCATAATATTTCTTGCATGCTACTATTTTGATCCCTAAACTTGATGCTGATATGCTAGATGAGGCTATCATGATATAAGGTTTAAAACTTTGTAGTATTCTCATGTAGATTACTCTCTTACTTAAACCCTAAGTTCTTGTACCTGACTTATTATGTGATGGTTGAGATGATTTTATTACATGAAACTTGATTCTTAGTTTTATCACCATGTTTTGGTTTGGCCTTTGTGTTTTCTTGAAGTTTTTGAGTTAGTTTTCTTAAGGTTGAAGATTGGTTTTCTTCCACATATTTGGTATATGGAAGGTTATTGTTGAAGATCAAGTTTCAAGGTTTTGGTGCTTCTTTTACATGGCGTTTTCCATCTTGTTGATGATGGTTTTTCCTTGATAATGGTCTTATGTTTTGTTTGTGGTATTCTTCTATTTAGATCATGGTTCATCCCTATTTTGAAGTTGGTTATTTGCCTTTGTGGTAGCACGACCTTGGTGGTCACTACCCCTTGATTTTTTTCTTGGTCAATACCCTTTGTTTATGGGTGATGGTGGAGATGCTTTGCTTGGTTTCAGTCATAACATTTGACCTTGTGTCACTACCACCACCCTAACCCTAATAGGTTGAGGGTCATAACACTTGAGGTTTGAGAAACATGCTTTGGTGTCACGGTCGGAACCTAACCCTAGGGTGGTCGAGACACTTGTTCTATGGATGGTCGAGACATGTGTTTTTGTCATGGTCAAAACACCAGGATTGTTGGTGGTCGAGACACCATGTTTGTCATGGTTGATACACTTGGTTTTGTTACGACTGTGACACATGATTTTGTGGATGGTCGATACACACATTTTCTATTGGTCATGACTCCTATTTTGTCCAAGGTCGAGACACATGTTTAATGCATGGTCAAGACACTTGTTTTGAGGGTGGTCATGATACATGTTAGAGGAGTGGTCGATACATTCATATGAGCATATCATCATAACACATGTCAGACTTGTATGGTTGTTACTTATGTACATGAAAATGTTGGTTGATACCTAATGTTGTTTGTATAGTTAATTAATCAAGTTAATGATGATGCTTTAATCCTAATATGCTCCAAGAAAGTGGAAATTGACATAAATAGGGTTTGGTGATTGATCTATGCTATGGAACCCTAATCGGCTATGTATTTGAAACCATAACCCCATTTCTAGATTATGATATGCTTGTTGGGATAGCATGGATGGATGGTACGTGATTACATTTTCTCTCTCCTACTTGTGTGATTCTAACCATGCAGGTGATATGAATATCATTGCTTGTGTATGCTATGGGGTGATCATATAACAAAGGGTGATGGCTTTGAGCCTTGATGAGACATGATAATATCATATTGATGTGATGGGTCCTATGACCTGGTGAAGGCATGATGCCTATTGTGAGGTGATATCCTCTAGTGATGTGATTGAAGGATTGATATCCCACAATGATGTGACTTGGTGGTAGCCTTGTATGGTTGTATGGCTTTGGTGATGGCCTTGTGAATGGAAATGCTACAAGTATCATGTTATGATGATGTGACAAGTTCATACCTTATACATTTTGTATCTTCTGGATTTATATTATTCCCTTATCTTGGTAGAGTTTGTTTGGAGTTTGTACACTGTGACTTGATTGATGTTAAAAGACACACAATTGGCCTAATTAATCAAGTGAAACCCTAATCATGTAGGTGCCTTGTGCCAAAGATCCATTCCAGAGTCAGTTTTATTGTTGAATGGTGAAATGAGTCATTCCTACAAGAAACTCAGAGTTCATATTTTTGAATATGTGTGTGTGGGGGGGGGGGGAGTCGAGTATCTCCTTGCATCCACAATGACAGGTTCTGTGAGACGACCATGCATGAGTTATTCTCCTTGTGATATGGATAGCCATGTGTGAGCTAATCCTTCTTTAAGAATGACCATGCGTGAGCCTGTTCTTCTAGCACCGTGACCTGTGCCAAGGTGGGATAAGTGTTTTTATATGGATGGCCATGTGTGAGCCAAACCTTCAGCTTGACTATATGTCACTATTTATAGTTGACATATATGTCTCTACGGTGTTTCTCTTATACTGACCAAGAGGTGTTGGAGAGGTCATGGATTCCGACTCTTCCGTTAACCTTGTATGGCACCGATTTTGACTTAGCAGTGTTGGTTGGATTTGAGTGGTACAACTCAAATACTCAGGGCAATAATAAAAGTCATAATACAACCGTGTAGTATATTTTTCTTAGGGTCAAATGTGAATAATATTAGATGAACCCTTTTCCTTATCTTTGTACTGATTTCTTGAATTATAATGCAGTAAGAGTAGTCAACTGTTATATATGTTCTACTGCTAAGTGGTAACTACCTAGTTTGTTTAATCTGCATTTTCCACTGAATACATATTGTTTAGCTGAATCTACTTAACCTGTTAAGTATGTTATCTACCTAGTTAGTTACTGATGCTTTTAATAGACATTGGAGGAGAATTATATCTCTCACTGGGATATTTGGTCTCACCCTATGGGTTTCCACATCTTTTAGGTGGCCGAGCACAAAGCTGTAGAGATTGTGTTGTTGAGGCTGAGCAATAAGAGGAGCAGTAACTGAGTAAAGGTTGGATAAGATGGTTGTGTTTTATAGTAGAGTACTATGTGTCGTCCATGTACTCTTAGGTCCTTGGGGGAGTTTTGTAGATGTTGTATATCGACATGACATTTTGGCTTCATGCCCTTGTTGTATAAATATGGCATGTATGTATACGAACATGTTACCCCTAGTAACATGTTATGGCCAGTGAACCAGTGAATAGTGCTATGTAATAATCTTTTGGAAGGTGTTATATATATACATGTGGTTTGGTGGACTCATATGTAATAAGTTACATGCTTTCATTCTTATGTGCAATCAGTTTTAATTTCTTGTGTTTTCTGGTAACCTGATTGATTAGTTTTAATTCTACATGTTGTTTTTAGTAATCTCACTTTGTGTGGTGTGGCGCATGATACTGAGCCTTACATTATCCCTATGAAGGGAATGATCGAGCCTCACATTAGCCCTATAAAGGTAAAAGCTCATGAGAAAGTCATTATAATTGAAGAACACACTTTTCCCTGGTAAGATTGGTGTCCATTTTGAGATTCTTAATGGTATAATAAGCTTTTTGTTCCAATTCTAGAGGAAGATGGCAAGATTTTCCATATATAAGGGTGGTACCAATTGGGTTTTTATAGGTAGTTTGATATGCCCAGAGGGTTCCATTGAGTTATGAAGACCAATATCTTTTAGATTTTCCCACTATATTTTCAAGTATCTTCTTGATTTGTCTGTTAGAAACTTCCACTTATCCAAAAGTTTGAGGGCGATAGGAGGTGGAGATCTTATGTTTTTCCCCATATCTTTTCATAATTGTCTCAAATTATTTTTCATTAAAATGCAAGCCACTGTCACTTGTGACTGTTCTAGGAACTCTGAACCTTGGGATTTTTAAAAAAAAGACACATTACTATATTAGAGTCGTAGGCTGGTAAAAGTCACAACTTCTACCCACTTGGATACATTGTCAACCACAACCAATATGTATTGATTCCCAAAAGAGTAAGGAAAATGCCCCATGAAGTGTATTCCACAAACGTCAAAGATTTTGACCTCAATCTAATCATTGAGGGACACTTCATTTCTTGTGTTGATGTTACTTATTCTCCTATAAGTATCTCATTGCTGAACATAGGTGTGGAAATCTTTAAAGATGGTTGTTTAGTAAAATCCTACATTCAAAATTTTCATAGAAGTCTTTTCGACACCTAAATGCCCTCCATAAGGCACAACATGGCATTTCTTGATGATAGAGTGAGTTTCAACATTTGAGACACATTGTATATAAACATTGGTTGCACACCTCTTAAACAAGAGTGGGTCATCCCAATTATAGTTCTTCAGATATGAAAAGATCTTCCTTTTCAGGTTATATGTCATATCGGCTGGTAGCTGTTGGCAGGCAAGATAGTTGCAAAAATATGCATACCATGGCTGGATGACTCCATGGTGTGAATAGATAGAAGTGACTCGTATTGATAGGACTCATTTATCGGTAGTGGATTGTTTTTTTCCACATGTATGCAGGAAAGGTGCTATGTGACCACAATCTTGGATCCCTTCTTGTCAATAGTTTCATGGTCAAACTCTTGTAATGGGAGAGTCCATGATAGAAGGTGAGGTTCAGTATCCCTTTTCTGTATTAAGTATTTAGTTTCTCCATGGTCGGTATAGACAATTAGCTTTCCTCCCAATAAATATGATCGAATTTATCTAATGCATAACTTATTGCTAGCATTTCCTTTTCTATGGTAGTGTAGCTTATTTGCACCTCATCAAGAGTCTTATTGGTGTAATAAATTAGATGATGTTTCTTATCCTTCTTTTGCCTTAGGACTGCCCAAACAACATAGTCACTAGCGTCATAGATAAGATCGAAAGGAAGGCCCCAACATATAGCTTTCATAATTGGTGCGGAGGTCAGGGCATCTTTGACAGTATAGAGGGATTTAATACATTCTTCATTGAAGACAAAAGCAATGTCTTTTTATGAGAAATTTAGACATGGGTTTTGAAATTTTAGAGAAGTCTTTAATAAAATGATGATAATACCAAGAATGTCCTAGGAATCTTCATACGAAGGAGACAGAAGAAGGTGGTGGTAGCTTGGAGATAGCTTCGATCTTGCTTTTGTTGACTTCAATACCGACTTTGCAAACCTTGTGCCCGAGTACAATACCTTGTCAAACCATGAAATAAAATTTCTCTAGTTGAAGACGAGTTGTCTTTCTTCACACCTTTGAATTATAAGAGAAAGATTTTGTAGAAAGTCATCAAAATTTTCAGATAGTCATCAAAAGATGACCCATAGATGGAGAAATCATCCATAAATACTTCCATGATCTCTTCAATGAAATTGGAAAATATAGTTTACTTACACCTTTGAAAGGTGGAAGGGGCATTGCAGAGGCCGAATGGCATGTGCATAGGTTTCATAAAGACAAGTAAAAGTGGTATTTTATTGGTCATGTGGATGGATAGGCACTTGGTAGAAACCAGAGTAACTGCCTAAGTAGTAAAAGTGAGAAAAATTTGCAAGGCATTCCATGAATGGAAGGGGGTGATGATCCTTTCTTGTTGCCTTGTTCAACAATCTACAATCTATGCACATTTGCCAACCAATTACTATGCGAGTGGATAATTCCTTGTTGTCACCCCCCTTGACAATAGGCATTCCTCCTTACTTTGGTACTACATGTACTAGTTTTATGAAATTACTATCACTAATGACGTAAATGATTTTGTCATTGTAGAGTTTAATAACTACCTTATGTACAACTTCACACATCTTGTCGTTTAGCTTTCTATGGTTTTAGATACATGGTCTAGAAGTGTCTACTAAGTTGATTCAATGCACATAGACAGTGGGACTAAGTCCTTTGATGTCATCTATACAATAGCCAAGAGCCTTTTGTCTAAGTTTGAGTTCAACCAATAATTATACTTGTAGATCAGATGACATTGATAATTTATAATCATATAGTTTCTTTGCTCATGATCTAAAAATTCATACTTCAAACCTTCTGTGAGATATTTCAATTTTGATATAGGCTTTGCTGCATAATTGTTCTTGACTCTCTTTAAAGAGAGACGAACTTAACAATCAATCAAACCTTTTCGATGTGCTTCCTATGCTTTTTGGTTTCTAAGTAAGTGAAGATATCTTCTACTTCAGGATCCATAATCTCAAAAGCATGTCTAGTAAGTAGTCGCATCAATGGATCCACAATAACATTATGTTCTTGAATTTTGGCACACAACTGATTGTAACAGTCAATGCCATAACTTGTCTCCAATGGAGAAGGTCCTTTCATGTGATCTAACACATTGAAGTCAATGTGCTCCTTGCCAACTCAAATAGTAATTAGCCCATCTGCAACATCAATCATAGCATAAGTAGTAAGAGAAAACGTCATCAAAAAATCATTGGGCACATAGGATCTTTAACAACGTTAATGATGACTATGTCACAAGGGATAAAGAAATTTCTGATTCGGATAGGGACATCTTCAACTACACCAACCGACTCAGTGTAAGAATTATCAGCTAATTGGATTCTCATATTCAATTTGACAATGTTTGTCAAACCCAATCGGAGTGCTGGAATATGTGGCATGAGGCTTATTCTAGCCATCAAAACAGTCAATCCATATGTTGTTGAAGTGTCTCCTATAAGAAATGATATGGTAAAAGCCCTATGGTTCTTCAGTTTAGTTGGCATAGTTGACTGGAAAAATGTTGTTTCCATCTTGGCTAATCGCATGGTTTCTACATCACCACTTTTTCTCTTCTCAGTGATAAGACTTTTTAGAAACTTGGCACATGTTGGCATTTCACCAATAATATCCAGAAGTCAGATGTCCAAGTGTATCCTTTTTATGGTGTCCAGAAATATAGTATACCTTTTTCCTATTTGGGACGTAATGAAAAGACGTAGAAAAGGGGCTCCATACAGGATTTTGAAAGACTTGATGGATGGAATGGGTTTAGTTGTTCCCTATGATTTCTTAGTTGTTGGAATGTCTCCTCCTAGATTTATTGAATCATCATTTCATTCAACTATGGGTAAGACAATGGGTGGTATATATGAAGTGGTTCCACACCAGAGTGTCACCATCCTTGAACTTTCACTCTTTGAGTTTTGTTCAGTGCTGGAGAGAAACTGTTCAATTACACTCTTAATGGATGCAACTATGGAGGCTACTTATTGAGCAATCATCCCGTTGTGCTAATGCAAGTCACTAATTTGAGTGTTCAAATTCCCCAACTATACTTGCATGTTGGACATAAGGTTACTATTTCTCATCCATACATTCCCCCAATCATTTATTTAGGGAATTTATCTAGTTTATGAAATTCTGATGCTGTTGGAACAAGCTTCCCCTGGGTGGTATGCTGAAATTGCCTTATTGTTGTAGTAGTTTATTTTGTGGAAACTCCAGAGGATTTTCTCTTCCTATGGCTTGTCCTCGGTTCATTGATTGAGACAGTTGATTCAGTTGGAAAGAATTTTGTGTTGTAGAGGCATTTCCATATGAAAAACAACATTTCCACATGAAAAACATGAGTGATTAGGGCTTTTGTATCTGACATAAGATACATTCTCCATAGGAAGAATTTGTTGATATTATTATTTTGGGTATATATGCAGTTGTCGATTCCATGACCTATTTCTCTGCAAGTAACACATTTCACAACCGCCTCACTATGATATCTAGTTTTTTCCTCCTTCAAGTTTTGCATATATGTTGTCATTATGTCTAGAATCCTATTCAAACTTTCAAGTAGTTTTTATTCTAATGAGCCATTGAAAGGTGGTGAGGTGGCATTAATGGATGATGCGCTTCTAGTAGAACCTCTATCATAGTCCTATAATGAATCCATATTATTTATGATTTCCCTAGATCACTCAATGTCATGATTCATGAAATCACTCCTTGTTGTTGCGATAGGGGATTTTCTTTATGTTGAGATGAGTCCTTCAGAGAAAGTGTTTATAAGATAACTCTCTTTAAGTTGTTATGCAGATAATATCATAGGTATTCTTGGTATCACTTCCAAGCTTCATACAAATTTTCAATAGGCTTTTGTTTAAAATCGGTGATCTTATGCTTGCATCAAAACGTGTTTTCAGTTGGAAGGAATTTGTTAACGAAAGATTTAGATAGTTGTGTCTAGGTGGTAACTCCCTTTAGAGATATACCGAGCTATAGTTTTGTTTCTTAGGGAAAAATGGAACCCTTCAGGTAAATGACGTATTGAGGAATCCTATTTACCTTAAGGGCATCACAAATATTTTTTGAAGGTATCAACATGATGGTGCATGTTTTCTTCAATAGAATTTCCTCCAAAAGTTTCATGCTGATTAATATTGAGGAAGGTATGTTTTAGGTCAAAATTGTCTAGGGGAATGCAAGGTATAAATACAGGTTGTATGTCATCATTTGCATGGGTTATGTCCAACAAGCGGATGGAAGGACTATTTTCAAGAGCTTGTCCTATAGTTGGTTGAGTAGCCATTGGATCGTCAAAAATGTGCTCTACTTGTGGGTATTGAATAAAAATCTCCAGTGTTGGAGGAATAAATTGGATACCTAAAAATAAATTGAACGAATCAAAGTCTAGGACTGGAAATGTAAATGATACCATAGGTAGATGTAAATTTAAAAGGGTGTAGTTAAGTCTATTCCTAAAATTAAGGACACAAACTAATTCTAAGTAGACCCCAAGATTTTAGTGGTTATCCGTTGACTTATCCCCACCCATGAAACCAAAAGTTGATTGCTATTTTTTGTGGATCATAAGTGTAAACATTTTTTCCCAGTCAAAGGTATCAAACTCTAATTTATACTTGACTTCAAGAGACATTCACCATTCAATACACAGTCTATTGTAGTAATACGGGGCCGAACACATAAATAAAGAGAACAACATACTAAGAACAAAAAGTCTTGGCTTATTTTAGGCAAATCAAAGGGATAAAGTTGGTATTCTAGTTAAGGAAAAAATTAATAATAATCAAGTAGTAACTATAAGCTATCAAAGACAAAAAGAGAAACTAAGATAATTGTGAATATGATAAAGGGAAACTTGGATTGGGTTTCACCAATCAGACCAACCTCAACCATGCAAAACCTTCTCTTCCAATTTATATATATTTGACATGTTTTGCAAATAGTCACAAAAGATATTTACTCCTTCCTTCTTTCCAGATCTAAGTATATTTAATCCAAAGACATCTCTCTCTCAAGATGATAACCAAAAATATTAAGAACAATTGTCTACAATTTGTTATAGTAGCATCCTTACTCTCATGCCTCATTACTTATACATACTCTAGATCTTACTGAAATCATTCTATAGAATAAATGTGGATCAATCATCACAATAAGGTAGCTAATCAAACTAGCAACACATTAAAATAAGAGTATAGAAAAATAACTATAAGAACATATGTATCAAATAGAATAAGGAAAGTTTACATGGTTGGGAGGGTCTGACAGCTACTCCCAACCCAAGTTATGGAGTTTAGCAACTCAGGACACAAAGATGAAATATATGACAACTTGAACATGTCATGCTACAGAAAAGAGAGGGAAGAAGTCAATACAAGGGTAGAGATCGAATGATCGATGTATCCACATTTCAATTAAACCTGGCAAGGAGATTAATGACAAAGTTTGATGACCTCCGTTCTTTCGTATGATCAAGAGTGAAGCAATAAAATCTATTGATCTATTGATAGAAGTAGTTGCATGCAAAGTCTAGAGGTCAATGATCTCACTAGGTCGATGATACTATCCAGATCGATGGTCTCTAGACTTTGGATTTGAACTTGGCAGAAGCCTTTTGGCTCGTTGACTCCAAAATCCAAGATGCATTGAAGTGGTGCATTTGGGACCTATTTATAGGATTTTACTTGTGTTTTGTCGGTCTCTGATTGGTCCATGTGGCATAAACTCTTGGTCTTCCTACTATCAACATGGGAGGTTGATGAGTCTTTGTTTGGTTGATGACACTTGATCGATCTTGAGGATTCTCAATCTCTTGGAAGACTAACATGTTGATTTTTGACAAAATATCTGCCTGAATGTTGGCATATAGTATTTCTACTATCAGTTTGATGGCTAAACGCTTGATGAAACTTTGTTGATCTCTGATATCCTATATTTGTGTCGACATCAGATCCATCATCTTTTTTATCAATGTCTATAAGCTTAATGTATGGGTCCATCAGTCTCTAAATGAAGGTCTATGGAAATCCATTGAGGTCAGTAGTTGTATCATGAATTATGATTAGTCTTGGAACTCGATGGAAATACTACCAATATTCATGAGTTTTAATCAAAGTTATGCAATTTTTCAATAAAACTTGGCCAAAATGAAGCATTTGGTAATTTAAGTATAAAATGAATGAATTTGAGATCTATAAGCATTTAGCGAGATGATTCTATTTATGAAAAAGTCACAAAATATGCATAAAACTGATGTTATTAGTGATGCCAAGCTCTTTACTGAATTGGAGGTAGCATCCATGAAATCTCCAAATGGGTGTGAGGGGGCTTCCATATCCCATCTTTAACATCATCGACCTTAAGAATCTACAATTGACATATGACAAAGTTAGAGAGATAGACTAGGAGGATGACACCAATAAGGAATCCAATGAGGATAACCACTGTGAGACTGAGGATGTGTAGACATACCATCATGTTATCAGAGGAGGCCACAATCCTATGACACCTAATCTTCTACCCTGAGTCCATCACAAGGCTAACCCATATTCATTTGAGGGCATGTATAACATACACAATACTATTTATATAGGTTAACATCAACAACAAGAGGTGATGACTCTACTCACCTCCCAACAATATATTATCTTTTCCAACCTATAGTAGATCTTCACACATCAACAAGCTATCGACAATGAGCCTCCTCTCTTAAATAATTTAACAAAATGTCCACCAATGCCTTTAATACATGGAGTAGACTCAACAACCTCTGTACGATCAATACTAGATCTATTATTGCTTCCATGAATACCCATAAACACCACTATGCAATATAAACCACCCCATTTTGTCGGCACATTCTACTCACAAGATCTCAACGTGTCGGTGAGACCATTCTATCTCCTGGAGCCAAAAATATATGGTACACCCATTCCGTCTCTGAGTTTGTTTTTTGTAGTGAGGAAGTTGCCAAATTCAATATTAGGGAGTGTGGAATGTGATTTATCCTACAACCTTTTATCTTGCATCTATACATCTTATTTTTCTTATTTTTAGTTTCATCTTAGTTTGTTCATCTTAGCTAGTTTTGCTTTTCGTTCTTGCAAATTTTCACTTTCTTGCATGTATCCACTTCTATCTAGTGTAAAATGTAGATTTTAGAAATATTCTCATAATGAATTAGTTGAAGTTTTGCTCTTTGTGTAGTCTTATCTTTCTAAATTTGATGTTTCTTGTTTAAGAGTACTCTACATGAGGAATTGAGGGAATTAGTCAATTTAGAGACACAAGTGGCGAGCTTAACATCTAACTCTACCCTTGAATTTTTGATTGAAGATGATGTTTGAGTTTAGTATAACCAAGAATTAGCATTACCTTTTTATTAATTCAAAAGTATAATTTTTTTATCAGCTTGACATATGAGTTAATAGAAGAGAGACGTATCTTGGTTAGGAAAAGCATGTAGTTTTTAGTCACTTGATATCATCCACCTTCATCTCACTTCATCACCACCATGGACTTCATACTTAATTTGAGTAATTTTTGTTTCTCCTTATTTTCATTTCATCATGATAGGTAGCATATAGTTTAGTCTTGCATAAAAAATAGAAGATTATGTTTGCATTAGTTTACACACCAACCTCCATGTAGTTGCGTTCTTCATTTCATCATTTCATTCAGTTGAGCACAATATATATTTTTCACATATTTTTTCTGATACATAAAGGAAAAATTGAAAATATCCTCACTCTTCCTTCAAGAATATAAGAATTCTCTAGCCTATACATAAATCATGTATGGCTAATTTTCCTTCAAAATGCAAAAGAAAAGAAAGAAAAAGGAGAACAGAGGAAAAATGATGAAGGAATAAATCATATCTCTATTGTATGAGGATTAGGATAATGTAATTCTATGTTTAAGTCACCTTCCACCGTTTCTCACATTAGGATGAGGCATCCTCAACATTCATCATTCCACCAAACATAGTAGTAGTAGTACACATTCACCTTTTCATTTAGATTCATAAAGTTAGGTCATGTTTTTCTTCTACACTAATGAGTTGGATTAAGTGTGATTTCTATTTTCAAGCTACCCATTCCATCCACCCACTACTTTATATGGCAGGCCACCAAAATAATGTATTATTCCCTTCTTTCAATATATTTTAGGGAATTGCATCCATGGTAGAAAATTCTTAATAAGAGTAGTGTTAGATAGGGAGATATTGTGACACACTCAATACAAATTAGATTTTCCATGATGTATCTCTGATTCAAGTTGTTTGTTAAACAATCTAATTTTGATTTTTTGGTTTTCACAATTGGACAAGTATATCCGATATTTTTTCTATGGTTGGAGAGGATCAGTTTGGGAACATTGATTTGAGGATGATTAGAATGATTTCGTTCACATGTGTTCCTCTCTTTTGACTATTTCAACCAAATCTAAAGTAGTATTGCTCAAGGGCAAGCAACATTCAAGCTAAGGGGACTTTAATGCATATGATTTATCTACCAAAATTGGGGCTTATTTAGTCATCATTTACGGATGACTCTCTCATAATCATGTATTTTATGAACATTGTGCCAAAGTTGCCTAAACTATACCTTTTACGTCAATGTTATCCATTTTACATGTATTTAGCCCAAATTTTGTTTATTATAGTATATGCCTAATATATTGTTGCTTAAATTGTAGGATTTACCGAGTCAAAACATAACAAAGTACATACCACTAACTTATGTTGGTGGTCTGACATAAAGAGATGTTTACTACAACCAAGTCAAAGGAGGATTGAGAAGGAGGGTAAGAGTCAAAATGCACCACTGACCAAATCAGTGCCACTGAGAATTCAAACTATAAAGTGAAATAAATAGGAGTGGATGGCACCAACATTTATCTAAAGACCTTGATCAAGACAAGGCACATCTGACAATCCACATACAAGTGATGCCCTAACTTTTCCTATATAACCAAAGGAGAACAACCACCTAGAGGCATATCTCATTGGAGTAAGGCATCTCTCCCACGGGAAAGACATCTCATTTGGAGGCATGTAATCTTAATGCCATCCCAATGACTTTCCTTGGAGGAACCAAAGTCAAAGAAGGAGGAGATCAAGAATCCACAATAACCATTTTCAAGAGTTTTATATGGCCTTATTATTCCTCCTCCCTTCTTCTGATTCATTGTTGAGCATGAGGGGATAACCCCCCTCCTTTAGGACCATGGAGTAGCTCACTATTAACTCTGTGCATGTTATATGTTTATTCAATCTTTGCTTTAGTTTTTGATAACAAAGAATGCTAAATGTTTCAATTATGATTGATCACCATAAGTTGACCATGGTTTATCAACTACTGGGAAAGAAGGCTTAAGAATTATAAAACACGTAAATTATTTACAATTAATCACCATATTGTAATGGACTCTTAATTGTTGCGTAAGTGGGTTAGTAGTTGGAAAAGCCATTATCATTGCTGTAATCAAATCACTATGAAAGTGAACTTACCACTGTGAAGTGAATATCCAATGATAGTCCTTATTGTTTGGTCTCGTATATTGATGCCATGAAAGTGGATTTATAACTAGGAGAAACATTGTATTAGATACAAAGTGGGTAGTACAATCTACATATAATAAATCTAAAGAAGTAAATTTAAGTTATGTTGATATGATTGTATACATGTATAGGTTGACATTGTGGCTAAACTAATGTTATAGAGAATCCATCCCTTTGACTTTTCACTAACTTTACTTTCTACACTTCTAATTCTTATTCTTAGTCCTTGTGACCAGAGGATTAACAATTTTATTTGGGTTAGCCAATGTGTTTTAGCTAGTACTAGTCTTTAGCTGTCTCAATTCCTTGAGTTTGATATATGTGCCTCTTAAGTCCCTTTGTTAATTTGACACATACACTTTTGTTTAGAACACACATATGTTGTGTCTTGTACCTTGCTCCTCGTCTCCTCATGTTTGTCTCCTCAGGATCTGGTCTCTTGTAAAACAACTGATGCCCTCTCTCTACTGGTCCTCTTACATTTTCTACCAAAGAGGGTGAAATACCACTTATGCAACGAACCATTAGATGTTGATTTTATTAATCTCAATCATCAGGAAAATACTAGTGCCACCAACTTATCTTTTTACTCAAATAGGTAGGGCTATGTTGGTGCTATCGAGCAGACCATTAGTTTGTACTTAGATTCTACTGAGGCTTTTGGTCCTTCTTGTCGGGGCCACCTAACTCCTTGTCAGTGGTATCAACTCGACATCTCAGTGGTATTAAACCTCATCTCTATGCTACCAAGATGTCTCTGTGATGAAGCCTTCTTTTTCTAATTGTTGGTGCTACTAACATGATATCAGTGGTAATGACTTTCTCCAATTTATATTGATTTGTCTGGAATAAGGCAAACAATGCATTCAATGATAATAAAGCACATAATTTTGAACCAAATTCATAAAAATAAAATAAAATGTATGCATATGAACTATTTTAGGATATTTAGGAAAGAGATACATAAAACATATGAATATTGGAGAATTTCCCATGAAAAAATGCCTAAATTAACCTAGAGTTTGGTAGTGAAATCATGCGCATCAAGATCCCCTAAGCTTGAATATTGCTCATCCTCGAGAATCACTACTCTGGATTTGGTCAAAATAGTCAAAAGAAAGACACACATGTGAAACATATTATCTAACCATCCTTTAACTCGTTAGATCCGAACAAACCCTCTCCTATTATAGAGGAAACAAATGTTATATAAGTGACCAACTATGATAAAGAAAAACAAAAAATAAGCCACTAAACACACAAGTAAGTTGAACTAGATTCATATCATAAAAAGTCCAAAATATGTTGAGTGTATCACAACATAACTCTATCTGCATTGCTCTATTAAAAAGATCATCTAATCGGGTGTTCTTCGTTGAATATTCATGAAAGATGGGAGTAAATATTTATTAGTGGCCTACCTTACAGAGAGTAGGTGAATGAAATGGGTGGAATGGAATAGAATTCACACATATTTATGAAATGAAACAAAAATGTTCATCGAAGTGATGGATGTAGTGAAATTAAATTTGTCCTAATGCCTACCATTTTTGGTGAAATGATGCATGTTGTTGATGCCTCTTCCTAATGATAAGTGTTGGTGGAAGGCGATTTAACAAAGATCACAGTCTCATTCTTTATATGAGAGAGATATGATTCTTTTTGTAAAAATACTTTTCCCTCTTCTCCTTTATGCTTTTTTCTTTTCCTTTATCCCTTTCTTTCCTTTTTTCCCTTCTCCCTCTATTATCCATACATAAATGATATATTGTCTAAGGTCTTTTAAAAAACTTAAAGGAATAAGGATATATACTACTTTCTTGCTCTCCTTATTCAGAAAAGATGTGGAAAGCTTACAATACACATTTGTGAATTTTGGAATGCAAAATTCATCTAAATGATATTTTTTATGCAAACTAATGTATATGAATGAGCTATTCATGCAATTATAAATTTATTTCTGATGCAAACTAATTACATGCTTCCTATGATTCCATGTAATGTGATCAGTGAGGAATAATGATTGGAATTATGTATTCATCCTATGGTTGTGATCTAATGAAATGAGGGTGGATGAGATCATGTAACTAAGAGAAACACTCTTCCAAACCCTGATACATATCTCTTCTATTGACTCATATGTCAGGGTGATCCCAGATCTATTCTTGACTTCACATAAAAGTTTACACCATTACTTGGTTAGATTGGAATCAAATACCATCTTCATTCAAAATCCAAGGGAGCATTAGGTGTCAAGTCCGCTACATATGTCTTTGGATTGATTAGTTCACGCAATTCCTGATGTAGTATACTCCTAACATGCATATTCAAATACAATAAGTTCATATTTTCAACTAAAACATGTGAGCATTTTACCTCTAAATCCTATTTTACACTAGACATACGTGTATTATGTAAAACAAAATGATAACTGAAATTGAAAGCAAACATGAACCAAACAAGATAGAAACAACAATAAAATAGCAACGAAAGATTGAAAGATGCAAGATAAAATGGATGCAAGATAAATCACATTCCATACACCCCTTAAGATTGAATTCAACAATGTTCTTATTATTGAAAATCAAACCCAGAGGTGGAACAAGGGTATGAGATACTCAGACTCTAGGTGGAAAGAAAGTTCTGAGTGGGAAATTTGGCTCAGGTGGATCGAATGCACTAATGAACTGGTATGGACTAAATGCCATTGTGGGCACTTTTGGGTAGTTGGAGAAGTGGACTTGGCCCTAGTAGTGGTCATAGAGAGGTTGTTTTGTGTACTTGATGGTCTGTAGGCATTGATGGATGTTCTCTTGGTTGTTTAGGAGGGGGAACTCTTTGGTGAGTACCGCTTGTTGATGCATGAGGATGTGATCCTAAATCTAGAAGATCCACTCCTAATGTAATTCTATTTGAGTCTAATCACTTTTTTTTATCAGAGTCTAATCACTTTCTACTTTCTACTACTATAGGACCACATAAATGGGACTGAGCATGTTTTACATGCCCTCAAATGAATATGGCCCCTCTTAAGATTGAATGGGGTGGAGGAAGAAGCACCGTGGAATTGTAGCAAATGATGTGGCCTTCTGGAATCCCTCACTAGTGTAGATGCTACCTCCATGAACTCATTGTCTTCATTGTTGACTGCTCACATGCTTAAAATGTGTGTGCAAAATGTAAGTGTACATGCCAAGTAGTGTAGGCCTATGAGGCCCAAATGTCGAACTCAGGGAAACATTTTCTAGAGACTACTACTAACTATAAGCTAATAAGCTAGGCCTAGAGAAAATGTGATTGGTTGATTGTTTATAACTAAAGTCAAGAACTATAATCTAAATTAAGTGAATGTGATCAAGAATTGGTGGATTCCTTAGGATTATAGTTTCACCACAATATGCATTGCAATTAACTCCATTTCATCAATAATTGTTTACCCTAATCCCTAGACTTAGGACCTATAGCAAGTATTACCCACTCCCACAGTGTAATAAATTACTTACACTAAGACAAACTCCACTTCTATACTTCTCATAATTAACTAGGTGCATCAATGATACTGTAACGACAAATCCCAAACATCAAATAATTACATTTGCGGAAGCGATCATTAACAGCAGATTACTGAAAATCACTAAAAATAAAAACCTTTTTCAAAGAGATCCAATCATAGTAAAACTCTTTCAACAAAAACCAATGTATTACATTTACATCCTGGTTCATAAGTACATATTTTGTACCATCTCTTCTCGAGAGTTACAATATCCACTACCTTGTTAACAGCTAAACATAGACAGTATAAGAACCTCAAGGCATCAAGCCAAAAACTCAGATTGATGTAAAAATACTAACTACTAACTCTGAGGACCTGAGAGTACAAAGATGACACATAGGACTTCTATCTACAAGACATGACGGACAGTACACTCAACCTGAGCTGCCACTGCTATCACTGCTGTCACTACTGCTGCTGATGTTCTTCCTCTACATAATATTATTAGTCTCCTCCGTGCTTGTCCACCTAAAAATGTTGGATCCCACGGGGGTGAAACAATTGTAAATTGCCCCAGCGAGAGATATAACTCTCCGCCAAAAACATTATTATTGCAGTTTAATGATATAAAACTGGGCAGAGAATAAGTAGTTTAAAGCATTTCCATCTTTTAAAGTATTGCAACTATTTATGATAGAACAGTAAATCATCTATTCTCTTAATAAGGAATAGGAAGAACATGTATATCATTTGTCTATCATATTATACTGTCATGTCAAACTTCACTTGTGACACTCATTATCTTGATATGACACCCATGAGACATTCTTGTTTCAATCTGTTGGCCTTAGCCAATCTACTAAACCGATACGGAATTATATCTACCATGTACTCATATATCATTAATACAAGCATTGGGTTATTACCAATGTTGTTTCATCATTATAGGCATTGGGTTATTACCAATCCTATGTCATTATTACAGGCATTGAGCCTATTCCAGGCATTGGACTCTTCCAAACCTGATTACACTGCCAGGCATTGGACACTACCAATCCTGATTTCAGAGCCAGACATTGGAATTTAACCAATCCTGATTACAGGCTTCATGCCTCTGCCAGGTATTGGAATTTAACCAATCTTGATTACACAACCATGCATTGGACTCTAACCAATCCTGATTACATAGCCATGCAATGGACTCTAACCAATCCTGATTACATAGCCAGGCATTGGACTCTAACCAATCCTGATTACACTACCAGGCATTGGACTTAAAAGAATCCTGATTACACCACCAGACATTGGACTTTAACCAATCCTGATTACACTGGCAGGCATTGGACTTTAACCAATCCTGATTACAGGCTTCATGCCTCTGCCAGGTATTGGACTTTAACCAATCCTAATTACACATCCAGACATTGGACTCTAACCAATCCTGATTACACAGCCAGGCATTGGACTCTAACCAATCCTGATTACACAGCTAGGCATTGGACTCTAACCAATCCTGATTACACAACCAGGCATTGAACTTTAACCAATCGTGATTACACCGCCAGTCATTGGACTCTAACCAATCCTGATTACACCTCCAGTCATTGGACTCTAACCAATCCTGATTACAGGCATTATGCCTCTACCAGGTATTGGACTTTAACCAAACCCGATTTCACAGATCATGGGATGTAAATCCCTTTAACTCATCATTAGTCATCACATCCTTCTCTAGGCTTTGAACCCTGCGGTTAGCCTTCATAACTGTTCACATTCTTTATTAAATACAATAATTCCTTTTATTAGGTTTATTATTATCATTTCTTACAGTAAACTTTTATAATCATCTTGGTGCCTCTCACTATGCCACCATTGTTCTCATGGCTCATAAGGCCCATGAAGCATCTTATCACCTCTCACTAGGCAACATCTAACCATATGGCTCACAAGGCCATTGCACATCTTATCACCTCTCACTAGGCAACAATAACATATTACCTCATGTAAAACAATAGTAACACCCCTATTCCCTCAATAGGGTTAGAGCTTACTATTCACATTACATTAGGGTTTCTCATGTCCCATTACCCAATTTAGGGTTAGGGTTTTCCCATCTCACATTAATTGTGATTTCATATTTATCAAATTAACCCTAATATATTGCTCCACACCTCTAGGAGCATCCATTAACATCTTGAGTATTCAATCATGTTTATTACTCTTAACATTGATAATTAAATGATAATCAATACAAGGTATGAGTTCATTTCTCATCCTTATTATGGTATGATTACATCATACTCATTAGTTTGGCTTAACCTCATACTTGAGGTATATTAGCCTATACTTATCAAAGTATATCAAACTCATTACATTTCATTGTAATAATTTACATAACACACTTCATGTGTTTCTTGTCCAAGTATATTGGATTTGAGGTGCATCAAGGTATATCAATCCCCATAATGCTAAAAGTGATATCTATCATATCTTGATGTATCACTTTCCTCATCACTTCCAACTTTCTTGAGTTATCAACTTATCTTGGATTAAGGTATTTCCCATCTTAATACTTTCATTTACTAACCTATCACTCTTATCATGAAGTGCAAAGGTCACACACAAGAATGGTCCAACTATCTTCAATGATATGGACTCATCTCAGGTTAGGGCATCGCTTACTATAAGGTTGCCTATAATCAATCATTTGAGATATTTCACCTTTATAAGGATTTACCCACTATTTTGTTTTTAGGGTTCTGGTTTGTCATCATATTGTCCAAGATTAGGGCTTCATGTATTATAGCTCCAAATTAGAGTTTCACATACCTTCACCCTGTATTAGGGTTCCTCATCATACCATTGAATAGGGTTTCACATGGCATCATCCTCAATTAGGGTTTCACATGGCATCACCCTCAATTAGGATTTCACATGGCATCACCCTCAATTAGGTTTTCTCATGGAATCAACCTCAATTAGGGTTTGACGTGGCATCACCCTCAATTAGGGTTTCACATGGTATCAACCTCAATTAGGGTTTCAAATGGTATCAACCTCAATTAGGGTTTCAAATGGAATCAACCTCAATTAGGTTTTCTCAATTTCATATCAATACATCAGGATTTTACATCGCATTACCCTAGTTTAGGGTTTCATACACATTACCCTAAAATTAGGGTTTGTTGTTCAACTATCCATAATTAGGATTTACTATTCATCCCAATTAGGGTTTCACTCTCCATTCCCATAGTTGGGGTTTTACATTATGTTACCCTGAATTAGGGTTAGGGTTCATTAACCTTCTGGGTTAGGGTTTCATGATCTCTTTACTAAGGATCATAATCTAATCACCACATGATTAATACTCATGTATGAATTCCTTTCTATCATCCTTTCAACTCGATTAGGTTTACATCACCCCTTCAATCAAGTTCATACATCTATGATTGACATAGTGTACTGAGTTATTGCTTACTTAAGCTTCAAGGATTAACTCATCTAAGGATTATCAATCACTTAGTACCTTAAAGGTACAACCCTAGTGATTAGATTTGAGATAGATCAGTAACAACCATAGGGTCATTTAATCTTTCATCACTTTAGGTTTCCAATTGACTTAATCACATTGAAACATCCAAATATTCTTGTCCATTGATGCTCCAAACAGTTTGAAACCGTTTAAGCAAAACAATAAAGAAACCGTATGGACAATTTACACTTGAAACCACTTGGGTCTCCAAACGGTTTGAGACCGCTTGGTCTCAAATGGTCTTGATACCATTTGATCCCAAACAGTCTTGAGACCGTTTGGACTCAAACAGTCTTAAGACCGTTTGGTCCAAACTCTCTCAAAACTGAATGGACCAAAAAGGTCTTTCATCACTATATCAATTCAAGATTTCAATCATTAAACCATCTATCCATTGAACCACTGAGTTATTATTCAATTGGACCATTGAATCACCCTTCAATTAGAACTTCAATTAGGGTTTTGAACCCAATTGAACTAGGGTTTATGATCAAGAAACCATCAATTAGGGTTTTGAAATCGAGGAACCATCACTGGTTGACATTGTGGAACTAGTCTAATTGAAATCATTGGATCATCATCAAACCATGACATGACCTGACCTCAAACGGTCTTGAGGTCGTTTGGATGACCTCCAAACGGTCTGGAGACCGTTTGCCCCATCCCACCATTGAAATTTGTGAAAATCAATTGGGGTTTGCATCATTGAATCAATCATCAAATTAGCTATTGATTGCATTTGAATTTGATATCTCTGGATGTTCAAATACTCAACCATACTCAACCCTAGACCTCCAAACGGTCTTGAGACCATTTGGGTTAATCAACCCAAAATTTAAATCAATCAATTGAAAATTCAGCACTTAACCCGATTAGGGTTTCTAATTGGAGGATTGTCCATTCATGGAATTAATCAATTGGATCCATTGAATTATCATCCAATATGTACTAGGGTCCTGACCTCAAACGGTCAACCCATCCAAATGGTCAACCCTTCCAAACGGTTTGGCTCCAAACCTTTAAACGGTTTGCAAATCGTTCGGTCACCAAACAGTTTGGTGAAACTATTTGGACCATATTGTTGAAACTGTTTGCAATAGATATTTGGGGAGGTGTGTGCTTATGATGATGTCATAATCATCAAGCTCTAAACCCATGAAACTTGCTGTGATTTTCATGGTGATTTCATCAATCAACCAAACAAAATTTTGAGAATGAAGAAAGGATCAACAATTGATAACAAATTGAATGCAATAACAATATTAAGGGTTCAAGTTATAAAACCCACCTCCAATTGAGCTTCAAAGCTCCACGCTCCACATATTTAATGGTGGAAGAAGCTTTCTCATCTATCCCAAGCTCACCCTCAAGCTTTTGAGTGAAAAGAAATGGCTAGGATAGAAGATTGCATGGAGAAAAGAAGAAATCCGTCATTTATTTTCGATTTCCACCATGAAATCATGGTGAAAGAAGGTCAAGAAGCTTACCAACAGGATGGGGGTCGTCCTCCTGTTGCTCCAAGCTCCCTTGGGCGTTTTTTCAAGCAAGAAGTGAAAGGGGTTTCGAAATTACCCTTTCAACGCATGGATAAAGCAGCATATATGCACTTTATAAAAATTCATTTAAGGAGAGAGAAAGTAGGGAGTAACTCCTCCATTTCCTTGACACTTACCCCCTTATATTCCTTAGATACGAGGCTATCTTCCTTGCCTCCTATTACTCTCAATTATCCATGATTTAAATAAAAGAAAATTAAGCACCTTAAATCATATTATACTAATATCCATAAGTGAGTGGATATTTCTTTTTCTTATAATAATGTGAGTGAGTTATCCACTTCCTTTAGATATTTTCGTGCCATTGCAAGGAACTTGGTCGTCCATTCCTTTGAAAAATCATCCCTCACCTTTTTTGTTGAAGGGCTCTTCAATTAATATATTTATTTTTACATTAAATTGAAGTAAAGTTCCAATTATGCTTAAATCTTAATTATTTTAATATCAAGATTCTCTCTCCTCCAAAGTGATTCAAATGAGACGCCCCTCCCATTTTATTTGCTCTACATGATGCCAAGAAACATTAGGGACTAATTTGAAGTGGTAATTTGCATATTGAACCCTAGGTTTTGGGTAAATTGCACATTACACCAAAACTAGGTTTTAATGCACAAATATTGCTCAACAAGCTCTTTCTTGTTATTCAGGCTACCACAAGCCACACCACTGCATGATGTTCATCCTTATGATGCTTCAACACCTTAGGAACATCTTATCATGCAACATTTGCAAGTTAACCCCTCAACTTGGGTAATTTGCACTTTAGTCCAAAACCAACAAAATAATGTTTCAACATTATTCGAAAAGGACTAAAATTGAAACATAAGTTCCTCTTGAACCTTAATTACTTTTCAAGAATTAAAAGCAAGCATATAATTAACTTTAAGCAAAACATCTAGGGTTAAGGCATAACCCAGGTCAGGGATGTTACAAATCATAAACCCCTAACAAGGATTTCATCCCAAAAATCCCAGATAAAAGGAGACAGATATTATTCATTCATTATATCATTGAGTCTCCACATAACATCTCATTGTCATGGAGATACCATAGAACTTTGATCAATACAAAGTTCTTCCACATAAAATTCTCATCAATGTTATGTTTATGCAAAGCATAAACCCCTAACATATGATGTCCATACTACATTAGGTAACTGGACTAATTCCACAGTTAACCATTCCAGGTAACCATCATAAAATAGACTGATATTTCTCAGATACCAGAATTCCTTACCTTGGTATCTAACACATCACGTCCTCATCTTCCTTTTTATTTGTAAGTTGATTTATAATTAAATCAAATTCCTCTGTATATCAATTAGAATGTGGTAGAAATATCCATGCCACATCTCCTTCTTGATTAGGCTTCTTTGGATTGTTTTAGAATGATTACTTGATCAGAGTAATAAGAAAGATAACAATCTAGGTATATCATACGTACCTTGACTTCAATAAATAAATACCTGGCCAGGGTATTCAAGAACCAAAATTAGGTAGTACATATTTGTTTTATTTTATGTTTTCATCTCTTCCCTTCCTTAATGAAGAAAGAGAAATTTCAAAACATATAAAAGAATATTAAACTGAACACAAGTTTTCATCCTACTTATTTTTTCCTCATATCCTCAAAGGATTATACAGATGAACTAAACAAAACTACCTTTCTTATAGTAGAGAGTAGAGGATAATTCAAAATAGAAAGTATACAGTAGAGATGTCAAGATAGAACTTTCTATTTTGAATTATCCTCTACTCTCTACTTATTACAAGTTATCTAGTGTCTTGTCTGTTGAGTCACCTTATCACTTTCTATTTGGACATTGCCACCTCAGATGTCCTCTCTGTCCACATCTATAGCAAGCTCGAAACATTCTAGGTGACTGCTGCTTAGGTGCACTATATTGTACTTGAGTCGGTACTACTGAAATCTTTGATTGTTTAGTACCACCAATTTCTTGTTCCTGTGACTGTTTAGGCTTCCTTTTAGGGCCTGTTTCATGTTTCCTTGTCATAGACCCTTCTATCCTTTGAATTGACTCCACAAATGTGGCAAACCTCTCTCTACTTTCTAGGGAAGATGCCGGAATAGACATTTCGACATTCAGTCCCTTCTCAAAACATCGAATCTTTTCCTCCTCAGTAGCAGCCATTTGAGGATGAAACCGTAAAAGTTCCATGAACTTAACCTCATATTCACTTATCGCCATGGCTCCTTGTCGAATCTTCTCAAACTGTGAGATCTTTTCATCTAAGTATGTCCTTGGAAAATACTTATTGATAAATTCTCGAAGAAATTCCTCCCAATCAACCTCTTCATCATTCCTTTTTAATTCTTCTATAGCCCACCAATGTCCAGCACTACCCTTCAAAAGGTACACAACATGTTTAACTTTGTCAGCCTCTGGGATACTAAGGATCTTAAAAGCTTTTTCTAACTCAGTGAGCCATAAATTTGCATCTACTGGGTCAGATGTCCCAGCATATTATATGGCTACAACATGACGTAGTCGTCAAAAAGTCTTTCTAGATCCATATACCTCATTGGGAGATGGTGCCCTAGGTGTCGGTGCTGGCATCCGGTCTGTCATATGCATCACTATAGTCATGAATTGCCCAACAAGTGTAGAAAAAGTTGGGTTTCTCATCATGACTTCATCAACATGGGGATTCTCAGACACTGTTTTTTCGCTTGCCTGACCACTGGCACCCTCTACTGGTGCAACAACATTGCTCTCAACAACGTATTCCTCAAGTCCTCCAAACATCTTTGAGTTATATATCTTTTTCTGCATAAGCAAAATGCACTATAAGATACATTGGATACACTTAGAACAGACTCGATACCTTAGTCCTACATCTCTATAGACTCAGCGAACCTAGATCTATGATACCACTAATTGTAACGACAAATCCCAAACATCGAATAATTACATTTGCGGAAGCGATCATTAACAGCGGATTATTGAAAATCACTAAAAATTAAAACCTTTTTCAAAGATATTTAATCATAGGAAAACTCTTTCAACAAGAATCAATGTATTACATTTACATCCTTGTTCATAAGTACATATTTTGTACCATCTCTTCTCGAGAGTTACAATATCCACTGCCTTATTAACAGCTAAACACAGACAATATAAGAACCTCAAGGCATCAAGACAAAAACTCAGATCGATGTAAAAATACTAACTACTAACTCTGAGGACCTGAGAGTACAGAGACGACACATAGGACTTCAAGACACGACAGATAGTACACTCAACCTGAGCTGTCACTACTGTCACTGTTGTCACTGTTGCTACTAATGTTCTTCGTCTGCAAGATATTCTTAGTCTCCTCCGTGCTTGTCCACCTAAAATGTTGGATCCCACAGGGGTGAGACAATTGTAAATTGCCCCAACGAGAGATATAACTCTCTGCCAAAAACATAATTATTGCAGTTTAATGATATAAAAATAGGCAGAGAATAAGCAGTTTAAAGCATTTCCATCTTTTACAGTATTTCAACTATTTATGATAGAACAATAGTAAATCATCTATTCTCTTAATAAGGAATAGGAAGAACATGTATATCATTTGTCTATCATATTATACTATCATGTCAAATTTCTCATGTGACACTCATTATCTTGATATATCACCCATGAGACATTCTTGTTTCAATCTGTTGGCCTTAGCCAATCTATAAACAGATATGGAATTATATCTACCATGTACTCATATATCATTAATACATGCATTGGGTTATTACCAATCCTGTGTCATCATTATATGCATTGGGTTATTACCAATCCTATGTCATTATTACATGCATTGAGCCTCTGCCAGGCATTGGACTCTTCCAAACCTGATTACACCGCCAGGCATTGGACACTACCAATCCTCATTTCATAGCCATGCATTGGACTTTAACCAATCCTGATTATAGGCTTCATGCCTCTACCGGGTATTGGACTTTAATCAATCCTGATTACATAGCCAGGCATTGGACTCTAACCAATCCTGATTACACAACCATGCATTAGACTCTAACCAATCCTGATTACACAACCATGCATTGGACTCTAACCAATCCTGATTACACCGCCAGGCATTGGACTTTTACCAATCCTGCTTACATCGCCAGGCATTGGACTTTAACCAATCCTAATTACAGGCTTCATGCCACTGTCAGGTATTGGACTTTAACCAATCCTGATTACACAACCAAGCATTGGACTCTAACCAATCCTGATTACACAGCCAGGCATTGGACTCTAACCAATCCTGATTACATAGCCAGGCATTGGACTCTAACCAATCATGATTACACTGCCAGACATTGGACTTTAACCAATCCTGATTACACCACTAGGCATTGGACTCTAACCAATCCTGATTACAATGCCATGCATTGGACTCTAACCAATCCTGATTACACCACTAGGTATTGGACTCTAACCAATCCTGATTACAGGCATTATGCCTCTACCAGGTATTGGACTTTAACCAAACTTGATTTCATAGATCATGGGATATAAATCCCTTTAACTGATCATTAGTCATCACATCCTTCTCTAGGCTTTGAACCCTGAGGTTAGCCTTCATAACTGTTCACATTCTTTATTAAATACAATCATTCCTTTTATTAGGTTTATTATTATCATTTCTTATAGTAAATTTTTATAATCATCTTGGTGCCTCTCACTATGCCACCATTGTTCTCATGGCTCATAAGGCCCATGAAGCATCTTGTCACCTCTCACTAGGCAACATCTAACCATATGGCTCATAAGGCCATTACACATCTTGTCACCTCTCACTAGGCAACAATAACATATTACCTCATGTAAAACAATAGTAACACCCCTATTCCCTCAATAGGGTTAGAGCTTACTATTCACATTACATTAGGGTTTCTCATGTCCCATTACCCAATTTAGGGTTAGGGTTTTCCCATCTCACATTAATTAGGTTTTCATATTTATCAAATCAACCCTAATATATTGCTCCACACCTCTAGGAGCATCCATTAACATATTGAGTATTCAATCATGTTTATTGCTTTTAACATTGATCATTAAATGATTATCAATACAAGGTATGAGTTCATTTCTCATCCTTATCATGGTATGATTACATCATACTCATTAGTTTGGCTTAACCCCATACTCAAGATATATTAGCCTATACTTATCAAAGTATATCAAACTCATTACATTTCATTGTAACAATTTACATAACACACTTCATGTGTTTCTTGTCTAAGTATATTGAATTTGAGGTGCATCAAGGTATATCAATCCCCATAATGTTAAAAGTGATATCTATCATATCTTGATGTATCACTTTCCTCATCACTTCCAACTTTATTGAGTTATCAACTTATCTTGGATTAAGGTTTTAATCCATCTTAATACTTTCATTTACTAACCTATCACTCTTATCATGAAGTGCATAGGTCACACACAAGAATGGACCAACTATCTTCAATGATATGGACTCATCTCAGGTTAGGGCATCACTTACTATAAGGTTGCCAATAATCAATCATTTGAGATATTTCACCTTTATAAGGCTTTACCCACTATTTTGTTATTAGGGCTCTAGTTTGTCATCATATTGTCCAAGATTAGGGCTTCATGTATTATAGCTCCAAATTAGAGTTTCACATACCTTCACCCTGTATTAGGGCTCCTCATCATACCATTGAATAGGGTTTCACATGGCATCACCCTTAATTAGGGTTTCACATGGCATCACCCTCAATTAGGGTTTCTCATGGAATCAACCTCAATTAGGGTTTCACGTGGCATCACCCTCAATTAGGGTTTCACATGGAATCAACCTCAATAAGGGTTTCACATGGAATCAACCTCAATTAGGGTTTCTCAATTTCATATCAATACATCAGGGTTTTACATCCCATTAACCTAGTTTAGGGTTTCATGCACTTTACCCTAAAATTAGGGTTTCTTATTCAACTATCCATAATTAGGATTTACTATTCATCCCAATTAGGGTTTCACTCTCCATTCCCATAATTGGGGTTTTACATTATGTTACCCTGAATTAGGGTTAGGGTTCATTAACCTTCTGGATTAGGGTTTCATGATCTTTTTACTAAGTATCATAACCTAATCACCACATGATTAATACTCATGTATGAATTCCTTTCTATCATCCTTTCAACTTGATTAGGTTTACATCACCCCTTCAATCAAGTTCATACATCTCTGATTGACATAGTGTACTGAGTTATTGCTTACTTAAGCTTCAAGGATTAACTCATCTAAGGATTATCAATCACTTAGTACCTTAAAGGTACAACCCTAGTGATTATCTTTGAGATAGACCAGTAACAACCATAGGGTCATTTAATCTTTCATCACCTTAGGTTTCCAATTGACTTAATCACATTGAAACATCCAAACGTTCTTGACCATTGATGCTCCAAACGGTTTGAAACCGTTTAAGAAAAACAATAAAGAAACTGTATGGACAATTTACACTTGAAACCACTTGGGTCTCCAAACGATTTGAGACCATTTGGTCTCAAATGGTCGTGAGACTGTTTGATCCCAAATGGTCTTGAGACCGTTTGGTCCAAACTCTCTCAAAACTGAATGGACCAAAAAGGTCTGTCATCACTTTATCAATTCAGGATTTCAATCATTAAACCATCTATCAATTGAACCATTGATTTATTCTTCAATTAGACCATTGAATGGCCCTTCAATTAGGGTTTTGAACCCAATTGAACTAGGGTTTATGATCAAGAAACCATCAATTAGGGTTTTGAAATCGAGGAACCATCATTGGTTGACATTGTGGAACTAGTCCAATTGAAATCATTGGATCATCATCAAACCATGACATGACCTGACCTGACCTGACCTCAAACGGTCTTGAGGTTGTTTGAATGACCTCCAAACGATCTTGAGACTGTTTTCCCCATCCCACCATTGAAATTTGTGAAAATCAATTAGGGTTTTCATCATTGAATCGATCATCAAATTAGTTATTGATTGCATTTCAATTTGATATCTCTAGATCTTCAAATACTCAACCATACTCAACCCTAGACCTCAAAACGGTCTTGGTTGACCTCCAAACGGTCTTGAGACCGTTTGGGTGACCTCCAAATGGTCTTGAGACAGTGTGGGTTAATCAACCCAAAATTTTAAATCAATCAATTGAAATTTCAACACTTAACCCGATTAGGGTTTCTAATTGGAGGATTGTCCATTCATGGAATTAATCAATTGGATCCATTGGATTATCATCCAAAATGTACTAGGGTCCTGAGCTCAAACGATCAACCCATCCAAATGGTCAACACTTCCAAACAGTTTGGCTCCAAATCTTTAATGGTGGAAGAAGCTTTCTCAACTATCCCAAGCTCGCCCTAAATCTTTTGAGTGAAAAGAAATGGCTAGGATAGAAGATTGCATGGAGAAAAGAAGAAATCCATCATTTATTTTCGATTTCCACCATGAAATCATGGTGAAGGACGGTCAAGAAGCTTACCAACAGGTTGGGGGTCGTCCTCCTATTTCTCCAAGATCCCTTGGTCGTTTTTGCAAGCAAGAAGTGAAAGGGGTTTCGAAATTACCCTTTCAACTCATGGATAAAGGAGCATATATGCACTTTATAAAAATTCATTTTAGGAGAGAGAAAGTAGGGAATAACTCCTCCATTTCCTTGCCACTTTCCCCCTTCTCTTCCTTAGATACGAGGCTGTCTTCCTTGCCTCTTATTCCTCTCAATTATCCATGATTTAAAGAAAAGCAAATTAAGCACCTTAAATCATATTATTCTAATATCCACAAGTGAGTGGATATTTGTTTTTATTATAATAATGTGAGTGAGTTATCCACTTCCTTTAGATATTTTTGTGCCTTTGCAAGGAACTTGGTCATCCATTCCTTTGCAAAATCATCCCTCACCTTTTTGGTTGAAGGGCTCTTCAATTAATATATTTATTTTTACATTCTTTTTATAGGAAATAGAGAATTAATTATTATTCATACTGCTCTCTAGTGCAGCCAAAACATTGTTCAAGTTAACATGGATATCCTGGCAAAGCCAGTGGGGTTTAACAGAATTGAAATTATAACTACTAAACGTGGAAAGAGAGTGTTTTGCTACTGCATCCGCGACTTTGTTCAGCTCCCATGGAACATACTGTAAGGTGAGCGGACAATGTGCTTGTATGAGTTGACATTTCCTCCAGTAGTCCTGGAGCTTTGGGGCAGGCGGTTTGTTGCTAGTGAGTAATTTGGCTGCTGTAGTGGAATCAGAAAGGATGACTACATGTATGAGGCCCTTTTCTTGGCATAACTTGCTAGAAAGAAGAATAGCGTGAGCTTTAACTTCCAGTACAGAGCATGCGAAGAAAGGTGACCCCATGCCTCCCATGCAACATCCTGAGTTATCGACAATGTGAACACCTACGCTCGCCTTCTTAGAGTTATTGTCGAATGTCGCATCAGCAAAAGCAACAACAGAGTAAGCCATAGGCGCTGAGGCTTTCGGTGTTGGTGGACGACTTGGACACTGGCATCCTTTGGGAGGAAGGTGCTCGATTGAGCGAGTTCTTTCTTTGATGAATCTGACACTACGTTGAATGTTGACAGGATGATTACAGTGAATCATGTCATTGCACACTTTCCACTGGTGCCATGCTGCCATAATAGTTTGGATCACACCTGGGGCCAAAGCATTGCTTGAAAGAATGCTAGAGATCCATTCATTTTCATCTATGTTGAAGAAGTTATTTGTTTTACCCAAGCATATCCACACATGTCTGCTAGCATGGCAGTCCCGCAGACAATGTAAGATGGTTTTAGGGGAGTTGTTACAGACCGTGCAGGTAGTGTCAGTATCAATGTGGCACCTTTGCTTTACAACATTCATCAAGAGAGCTCGATGCTGAAGCAGCCATGCAAAAGTCTTCAGGCGTTTCGGGATAGTTAGGCTCCAGATAGCATTCCAGTTACCTGGAGTAATGACGTTCTTCTCAGATCTGGTCCAGGAGTAGGTCGTGGATGTAGAAAAGAATCCCAAGTCTTCAAAGGGCCAAGACCAGATGTCACCCACCTGCTCACACACTGGTGGCGGGATGGATTTAATTCTATTACCAATATCATGGGGAAGGAATTGATTTATGAAGGCTAGGTCCCAATCTCCATTATCTAGATGCAGAGACTAGACAAGGAGATATTAAAGGTCATTCAGGATGCTCCAGTTGGGATGGAGAGCTTTAATGGACTCGCCTTGAATCCAATTATCAGACCAGACATTGGTAGTCATGCCGGAGATGACCACCTTGTGGCTGACGCTTTGAAGAGTAGGGATGTTATTTTTGATAAAGGCCCAGGCAGAGGAGCAAGGCTTATTGCTCATAACAGAGTTCTTCATATACTTTTCTTTCATGATGTGAACCCAGGGGGCAGGATGATTGCAGAGAAAGAGCCATGCGTTCTTGAGCATGAGAGTAATGTTTTGGTCCCTGGCATGTTTTATGCCAAGACCACCCATGTTCTTAGGGGATGTAATTTTCTTCCATGAGACCAGAGACAATTTCCTATGGTCCCGACTACCAGACCATATGAAGTCCTTGACTTGTCTATTCATGTCATCGTAGAGTCTCGGCGAAAGCCTGACCGTTTGCATGGCATAAGCTGGGATAGCTTGAAGAGTAGATTTAGCAAATGTGATGCGGCCAGCGAGAGAGAGGCTCCTTGCAGACCAACTAGTCATTCACTCTTTGATACTACTAGTTAGCTGTTGATGGGTGGCATGATTGATTCTGTGGTGCAAGATGGGAACTCCAAGATAGCGGCCCATGTCATCTGTTTGCTCAATGCCAATACGCCCGCAAAAAGCACACTTTTCAATTCGGCTGGTGTTCGCCAAGAAGAAGCATTGAGATTTAGCTTGGGATATTTCTTGACCCGACGCCACAGAGAAGGCTCGTAGGATCTTCATGATGTTATCAGCTTGGGATGGGCTCACTTCCGACATAAGAAGGACTTCATCAGTGAAGAGGACATGGGATAGAGGCGATCCATGTCTTGTGAGCTTAATAGGTAGCCACTGGTCGTACGCTACCGCCTGGGTGATACATTGTGACAGCCTCTCCATACACAGCATGAAGAGATAGGGGCTTAATGGGTCTCCTTGTCTTACCCATTGGGATGAATGGAAGGGTTCCATCGGTACCCCATCCCAAAGGATGGAAGTGCTGCCCATAGAAATAATACTCATGATAAGCTTGATTGTTAAATCAGGAAGCCCGATCTTCAGTAAGGTCTCTTTAATGAAAGACCATTTCATTTTATCAAAGGCCTTTGACAGATCTAATTTGACAGCAACCTATTCTTTGCACCCTTTTTTCTTCCTCATAGAGTGGATAACCTCCTGCACGAGAAGTATATTATCGCTGATTCTTCTGCCTGGAATGAAGCTGGACTGTGTTTCAGAGATCCAAACGTTCAGATGGGGCTTGAGTCTCTCCACAAGAATCTTAGAAATGAGTTTGAAACAACTATTGTTTAAGGAGATGGGACGGAGGTCCGAGCATTTAGTAGGCTGGCGTGTCTTGGGTATGAGCACCATGTAGGAGTTTGCAATTCGATGATCAATTTGTCTAGAGTTGAAGGAACTTTGTACTGTGGAAACAATGGAATCTTCAAGGGTGTGCCAATTGGATTGTATGAATTCAGTGTAGACACCATCAGGCCCAGGAGCCTTTGAGGGAGACATCATAAATGCTATGGCTTTAATCTCGTCCAGACTAGGGGTGCGAGCGATGCAGTTGAGTTCTTACAGAGACAGAGTAGTGAACTGGCCCAGAAACCTTGGCACAATTCCCGGGCTGTCAGAACTAGCACTCTCGGTCATGAGCCTGAGAAAGAAACTACTGACCATGAACTTGAGGGCAATCAAATATTCCACCCAAGTACCAGAATCACTTGAGGGTAATATATTTATTTTTACATTAAATTGAAGTAAAGTTCCAACTGTGCTTAAATCTTGATTATTTTAATATCAAGATTCTCTCTCCTCCAAAGTGATTCAAATGAGATTCCCCTATCATTTTCTTTGCTATAAATGATTCCAAGAAACATTAGGGACTATTTTGAAGTGGTAATTTTCATATTGAACCCTACGTTTTAGGTAAATTGCACATTACACCAAAACTAGGTTTTAATGCACAAACATTGCTCAACAAGCTCTTTCTTGTTATTCAGGCTACCACAAGCCACACCACTGTATCATTTTCATCCTTATGATGCTTCACCACTTGAGGAACATCTTATCATGCAACATTTGCAAGTTAACCCCTCAACTTGGGTAATTTGCACTTTAGTCCAAAACCAACAAAACAATGTTTCAACATTATTTGAAAAGGACTAAAATTGAAACATAAGTTCCTTTTGAACTTTAATTACTTTTCAAGAATTAAAAGCAAGCATTTAATTAACTTTATTAAGAAAAACATCTAGGGTTAAGGCATAACCCAGGTCAGGGATGTTACAAATCATAAACCCCTAACAAGGATTTCATCCCCAAAATCCCAGATAAAAGGAGACAAATATTATTTATTCATTATATCATCGAGTCTCCACATAACATCTCATTGTCATGGAGATACCATAGAACTTTGGTCAATACAAATTTCTTCCACATAAAATTCTCATCAATGTTATGTTTATGCAAAGCATAAACCCCTAATATATGATGTCCATACTACATTAGGTAAATGGACTGATTCCACAGTTAACCATTCCAGGTAACCATCATAAAATAGACTGATATTTCTCAGATACCATAATTCCTTACCTTGGTATCTAACACATCACGTCCTCATCTTCCTTTTTGTTTGTAAGTTGATTTATAATTAAATCAAATTCCTCCGTATATCAATTAGAATGTGGTAGAAATATCCATGCCACATCTCCTTCTTGATTAGGCTTCTTTGGATTGTTTCAGAATGATTACTTGATCAGAGTAATTAGAAAGATAACAAATCTAGGTATATCATACTTACCTTAACTTCAATAAATGAATACTTAGCCAGGGTATTCAAGAACCAAAATTAGGTAGTACGTATTTGTTTTATTTTATGTTTTCATCTCTTCCCTTCCTTAATGAAGAAAGAGAAATTTCAAAACATATAAAAGAATATTAAACTAAACACAAGTTTTCATCCTACTTATCTTTTCCTCATATCCTCCAAGGATTATAGAGATGAACTAAACAACACTATCTTTCTTATAGTAGAGAGTATAGGATAATTCAAAATAGAAAGTAGACAATAGAGATGTCCAGATAGAACTTTCTATTTTGAATTATCCTCTACTCTCTACTTATTACAAGTTATCTAGTGTCTTGTCTGTTGAGTCACCTTATCACTTTCTATTTGGACATTGCCACCTCAGATGTCCTCTCTGTCCACATCTATAGAAAGCTCGAAGCATTCTAGGTGACTGCTTCTTAGGTGCACTATATTGTACTTTAGTCGGTACTACTGAAATCTTTGATTGTTTAGTACCACCAATTTCTTGTTCCTGTGACTGTTTAGACTTCCTTTTAGGGTCTGTTTCATGTTTCCTTGTCATAGACCCTTCTATCCTTTGAATTGACTCCACAAATGTGGCAAACCTCTCTCTACTTTCTAGGGCAGATGTCGGAATAGACATTTTGACATTCAGTCCCTTCTAAAAATGTAGAATCTTTTCCTCCTCAGTAGCATCCATTTGAGGACAAAATCATAAAATTTCCATGAACTTAACCTCATATTCACTTATCGACATGGCTCCCTGTCGAATCTTCTCAAACTGTGAGATCTTTTCATCTAAGTATGTCCTTGGAAAATTCTTACTGACAAATTCTCGACGAAATTCCTCCCAATCAACCTCTTCATCATTCCTTTTTATTTCTTCTATAGCCCACCAATGTCCAACACTACCCTTCAAAAGGTACACAACATGTTTAACTTTGTCAGCCTCTGGGATACTAAGGATCTTAAAATCTTTTTCTAACTCAGTGAGCCATAAATCTGCATCTGCTGGGTCAGATGTCCCAACATATTCTATGGCTCCAACATGACGTAGTCATTCAAAAGTCTTTGGAGATCTATATCCCTCATTGGGAGATGGTGCCCTAGGTGTCTATGCTGGCATCCGGTCTATCATATGCATCACTGTAGTCATGAATTTCCCAAAAAGTGTAGAAAAAGCTGGGTTTCTCATCATGATTTCATCAACATGGGGATTCTCAGGCACTGTTTCTTCTCTTGCCTGATCCCTGGCACCCTCTACCGGTGCAACAACATTGCTCTCAACAACGTATTCCTCATGTCCTCCAGACATATTTGAGTTATATATCTACATAAGCAGAAGACATTATAACATACACTGGATACACTTAGAACAGACTCGATACCTTAGTCCTACGTCTCTATAGACTCAATGAATCTAGAGCTCTGATACCACTAATTGTAATGACAAATCCCAAACATCGAATAATTACATTTGCAGAATCGATCATTAACAAAAGATTATTGAAAATCACTAAAAATTAAAACCTTTTTCAAAGAGATCCAATCATAGGAAAACTCTTTCAACAAGAACCAAAGTATTACATTTACATCCTGGTTCATAAGTACATATTTTGTACCATCTCTTCTTGAGAGTTACAATATCCACTGCCTTGTTAACAACTAAACACAGACAATATAAGAACCTCGAGGCATCAAGCTAAAAACTCAGATCGATGTAAAAATACTAACTACTAACTCTGAGGACATGAGAGTACAAAGACAACACATAGGACTTATATCTACAAGACACGACATATAGTACACTCAAACTGAGATGTCACTGCTGCTGCTGATGTTCTTCCTCTACAAGATATTCTTAGTCTCCTCCGTGCTTGTCCACCTAAAAATTTTGTATCCTATGGGGGTGAGACAATTGTAAATTGCCCCAGCGAGAGATATAACTCGCTGCCAAAAACATTATTATTGCAGTTTAATGATATAAAACTGGGTAGAGAATAAGCAGTTTAAAGCATTTCCATCATTTAAAGTATTTCAACTGTTTATGATAGAACAGTAGTAAATCATCTATTCTCTTAATAAGGAATAGGAAGAACATGTATATCATTTATCTATCATATTATACTGTCATGTCAAACTTCTCTTGTGACACTGATTATCTTGATATGACACCCATGAGACATTCTTGTTTCAATCTATTGTCCTCAACTAATCTACTAAACAGATATGGAATTATATCTGCCATGTACTCATATATCATTAATACAGGCATTGGGTTATTACTAATCCCTTGTCATCATTATAGGCATTGGGTTATTACCAATCCTATGTCATTATTACAAGCATTGAGCCTTTGCCAGACATTGGACTCTTCCAAACCTGATTACACCACCAGGCATTGGACACTACCAATCCTAATTTCACAGCCAGGCATTAGACTTTAACCAATCCTGATTAAAGACTTCATGTCTCTGCCAGGTATTGGACTTTAACCAATCCTGATTACACAGCCATGCATTGGACTCTAACCAATCCTGATTACACAGCCAGACATTGGACTCTAACCAATCCTGATTACACAGCTAGGCATTGGACTCTAAACAATCCTGATTACACCGCCAGGCATTGGAATTTAACCAATCCTGATTACACCGCCATACATTGGACTTTAACCAATCCTGATTACACCACGAGGCATTGGACTTTAACCAATGCTGATTATAGGCTTCATGCCTCTGCCAGGTATTGGACTTTAACCAATCCTGATTATAGGCTTCATGCCTCTGCCAAGTATTGGACTTTAACCAATCCTGATTACACATCCAGACATTGGACTCTAACCAATCCTGATTACACAACCAGGCATTAGACTCTAACCAATCCTGATTACACAGCCAGGCATTGAACTCTAACCAATCCTGATTACACCGCCAGGCATTGGACTTTAACCAATCCTGATTACACCGCGAGGCATTGGACTCTAACCAATCCTGATTACACCGCCATACATTGGAATCTAACCAATCCTGATTACACCGCCGGGCATTGGACTCTAACCAATCCTGATTACAGGCATTATGCCTCTGCCGGGTATTGGACTTTAACCAAACCTGATTTCACAGATCATGGGATATAAATCCCTTTAACTCATCATTAGTCATCACATCCTTCCCTAGGCTTTGAACCCAGAGGTTAGCCTTCATAACTATTCACATTCTTTATTAAATACAACTGTTCCTTTTATTATGTTTATTATTATCATTTCTTACAGTAAACTTTTATAATCATCTTGGTGCCTCTCACTATGCCACCATTGTTCTCATGGCTCATAAGGCCCATGAAGCATCTTGTCACCTCTCACTAGGCAACATCTAACCATATGGCTCACAAGGCCATTACAAATCTTATCACCTCTCACTTGGCAACAATAACATATTACCTCATGTAAAATAATAGTAACACCCCTATTCCCTCAATAGGGTTAGAGCTTACTATTCACATTACATTAGGGTTTCTCATGTCCCATTACCCAATTTAGGGTTAGGGTTTTCCCATCTCACATTAATTAGGATTTCATATTTATCAAATCAACCATAATATATTGCTCCACACCTCTAGGAGCATGCATTAACATCTTGAGTATTCAATCATGTTTATTACTCTTAACATTTATCATTAAATGATTATCAATACAAGGTATGAGTTCATTTCTCATGCTTATCATGATATGATTACATCATACTCATTAGTTTGGCTTAACCCCATACCGAGATATATTAGCCGATACTTATCAAAGTATATCAAACTCATTACATTTCATTGTAAAAAATTACATAACACACTTCATGCGTTTCTTGTCCAAGTATATTGGATTTGAGGTGCATCAAGGAATATCAATCCCCAGAATGGTAAAAGTGATATCTATCATATCTTGATGTATCACTTTCCTGAGCACTTCCAACTTTCTTGAGTTATCAAATTATCTTGGATTAAGGTATTTCCCATCTTAATACTTTCATTTACTAACCTATCACTCTTATCATGAAGTGCATAGGTCACACACAAGAATGGTCTAACTATCTTCAATGATATGGACTCATCTCAGGTTAGGGCATCACTTACTATAAGGTTGCCTATAATCAATCATTTTAGATATTTCACATTTATAAGGCTTTACCCACTATTTTGTTATTAGGGTTCTGGTTTGTCATCATATTGTCCAAGATTAGGGCTTCATGTATTATAGCTCCAAATTTGAGTTTCACATACCTTCACCCTGTATTAGGGCTCCTCATCATACCATTGAATAGGGTTTCACATGGCATCACCCTTAATTAGGGTTTCACATGGCATCACCCTCAATTAGGGTTTCACATGGCATCACCCTCAATTAGGGTTTCTCATGGAATCAACCTCAATTAGGGTTTCACGTGGCATCACCCTCAATTAGGGTTTTACATGGAATCAACCTCAATTAGGGTTTCACATGGAATCAACCTCAATTAGGGTTTCTCAATTTCATATCAATACATCAGGATTTTACATCACATTACCCTAGTTTAGGGTTTCATGTACTTTACCCTAAAATTAGGGTTTCTTGTTCAACTATCCATAATTAGGATTTACTATTCATCCCAATTAGGGTTTCACTCTCCATTCCCATAATTGGGGTTTTACATTATGTTACCCTAAATTAGGGTTAGGGTTCATTAACCTTCTGGATTAGGGTTTCATGATGTCTTTACTAAGGATCATAACCTAATCACCACATGATTAATACTCATGTATGAATTCCTTTCTATCATCCTTTCAAATTTATTAGGTTTACATCATCCCTTCAATCAAGTTCATACATCTATGATTGACATAGTATACTGAGTTATTGCTTACTTAAGCTTCAAGGATTAACTCATCTAAGGATTATCAATCACTTAGTACCTTAAAGGTACAACCCTAGTGATTATCTTTGAGATAGATCAGTAACAACCATAGGTTCATTTAATCTTTCATCACCTGAGGTTTGTAATTGACTTAATCACATTGAAACATCCAAATGTTCTTGACCATTGATGCTCCAAATGGTTTGAAACCATTTAAGAAAAACAATAAAGAAACCATATGGACAATTTACACTTGAAACCACTTGGGTCTCCAAACGGTTTGAGACCGTTTGGTCCAAACTCTCTCAAAACTGAATGGACCAAAAAGGTCTTTCATCAGTTTATCAATTCAGGATTTCAATCATTAAACCATCTATCAATTGAACCACCGATTTATTCTTCAATTAGACCATTGAATCACCCTTCAATTAGACCTTCAATTAGGGTTTTGAACCCAATTGAACTAGGGTTTATGATCAAGAAACCATCAATTAGGGTTTTGAAATCGTGGAACCATCAATGGTTGACATTGTGGAACTAGTCCAATTGAAATCATTGGATCATCATCAAAACATGACATGACCTGACCTCAAACGGTCTTGAGGTCGTTTGGATGACCTCCAAATGGTCTTGAGACTGTTTTCCCCATCCCACCATTGAAATTTGTGAAAATCAATTTGGGTTTGCATCATTGAATCCATCATCAAATTAGCTATTGATTGCATTTGAGTTTGATATCTTTGGATCTTCAAATACTCAACCATACTCAACCCTAGACCTCCAAACGGTCTTGGTTGACCTCCAAATGGTCTTGAGACCGTTTGGGTGACCTCCAAACGATCTTGAGACCTTTTAGGTTAATCAACCCAAAATTTTAAATCAATCAATTGAAATTTCAGCACTTAACCCGATTAGGGTTTCTAATTGGAGGATTGTCCATTCATGGAATGAATCAATTGGATCCATTAGATTATCATCCAACATGTACTAGGGTCCTAACCTCAAATGGTCAACCCATCCAAATGGTCAACCCTTCCAAATGGTTTGGCTCCAAACCTCCAAACGGTTAGCAAACCGTTTGGTCACCAAACGGTTTGGTGAAACCGTTTGGACCATATTGTTGAAATCGTTTGCAATAGATATTTGGGGAGGTGTGTGCTTATTATGATGTCATCATCATCAAGCTCTAAACCCATGAAACATTCTGTGATTTTCATGGTGATTGCATCAATCAACCAAATAAAATTATGAGAATGAAGAAAAGATCAACAATTGATAAGGAATTGAATGCAATAACAATATTAAGGGTTCAACTTATAAAACCCACCTCCAATTGAGCTTCAAAGCTCCAAGATCCACGTCTTTAATGGTGGAAGAAGCTTTCTCAACTATCCCAAGATCTCCCTCAAGATTTTGAGTGAAAAGAAATGGCTAGGATAGAAGATTGCATGGAGAAAAGAAGAAATCCATCATTTATTTTCGATTTCCACCATGAAATCATGGTGAAAGAAGGTCAAGAAGCTTACCAACAGGTTGGGGGTCGTCCTCATGTTTCTCCAAGCTCCCTTGGTCATTTTTGCAAGCAAGAAGTGAAAGGGGTTTCGAAATTACCCTTTCAACTCATGGATAAAGGATCATATATGCACTTTATTAAAAATTCATTTTAGGAGAGAGAAAGTAGGGAATAACTCCTCCATTTCCTTGCCACTTGCCCCCTTATCTTCCTTAAGATAGATACGAGGCTATCTTCCTTGCCTCTTGTTACTCTCAATTATCCATGATTTAAATAAAAGCAAATTAAGCACCTTATATCATATTATACTAATATCCATAAGTGAGTGGATATTTCTTTTTCTTATAATAATGTGAGTGAGTTATCCACTTCCTTTAGATATTTTCGTGCCTTTGCAAGGAACGTGGTCGTCCATTCCTTTTCAAAATCATCCCTCACCTTTTTTGTTGAAGGGCTCTTCAATTAATATATTTATTTTTACATTAAATTGAAGTAAAGTTCCAATTGTGCTTAAATCTTGATTATTTTAATACCAAGCTTCTCTTTCCTCCAAAGTGATTCAAATGAGACACCCCTCTCATTTTATTTGCTCTACCTGATTCCAAGAAACATTAGGAACTATTTTGAAGTGATAATTTGCATATTGAACCATAGGTTTTGGGTAAATTGCACATTACACCAAAACTAGGTTTTAATGCACAAACATTGCTCAACAAGTTGTTTCTTATTATTCAGGCTACCACAAGCCACACCACTGCATCATTTTCATCCTTATGATGCTTCAACACCTGAGGAACATCTTATCATGCAAAATTTGCAAGTTAACCCCTCAAATTGGGTAATTTGCACTTTAGTCCAAAACCAACAAAACAATGTTTCAACATTATTCGAAAAGGACTAAAATTGAAACATAAGTTCCTCTTGAACCTTAATTACTTTTCAAGAATTAAAAGCAAGCATATAATTAACTTTATTAAGCAAAACATCTAGGGTTTAGGCATAGCCCAGATCAGGGATGTTACAAATCATAAAGCCCTAACAAGGATTTCATCCCTGAAATCCCAAATAAAAGGAGACAGATATTATTCATTCATTATATCATCAGGTCTCCACATAACATATCATTGTCATGGAGATAACATAGAACTTTGATAAATACAAAGTTCTTCCACATAAAATTCTCATCAATGTTATGTTTATGCAAAACATAAACCCCTAACATATGATGTCCATACTACATTAGGTAACTGGACTGATTCCATAGTTAACCATTCCAGGTAACCATCATAAAATAGACTAATATTTCTCAGATACCAGAATTCCTTACCTTGGTATCTAGCACATCACGTCCTCATCTTCCTTTTTGTTTGTAAGTTGATTTATAATTAAATCAAATTCCTCCGTATATCAATTAGAATGTGGTAGAAATATCCATGCCACATCTCCTTCTTGATTAGGCTTCTTTGGATTGTTTCAGAATGATTACTTGATCAGAGTAATCAAAAAGTTAACAATCTAGGTATATCATACTTACCTTGACTTCAATAAATGAATACCTGGCCAGGGTATTCAAGAACTGAAATTAGGTAGTACGTATTTGTTTTATTTTATGTTTTCATCTCTTCCCTTCCTTAATGAAGAAAGAGAAATTTCAAAACATATAAAAGAATATTAAACTAAACACAAGTTTTCATCCTACTTATCTTTTCCTCATATCCTCAAAGGATTATACAGATGAACTAAACAACACTACCTTTCTTATAGTAGAGAGTAGAGGATAATTCAAAATAGAAAGTAGACAGTAGAGATGTCAAGATAGAACTTTCTATTTTGAATTATCCTCTACTCTCTACTTATTACAAGTTATCTAGTGTCTTGTCTGTTGAGTCACCTTATCACTTTCTATTTGGACATTGCCACCTCAGATGTCCTCTCTGTCCACATCTATAGCAAGCTCGAAGCATTTTAGGTGACTAATTCTTAGGTGTACTATATTGTACTTGAGTCGGTACTACTGAAATCTTTGATTGTTTAGTACCACCAATTTCTTATTCCTGTGACTATTTAGACTTCCTTTTAGGGTCTGTTTCATGTTTCCTTGTCATAGACCCTTCTATCCTTCGACTTGACTCCACAAATGTGGCAAACCTCTCTCTACTTTCTAGGGAAGATGCTGGAATAGACATTTTGACATCCAGTCCCTTCTCAAAATGTCGAATCTTTTCCTCCTCAGTAGCAGCCATTTGAGGAAAAAATCATAAAATTTCCATAAACTTAACCTCATATTCACTTATCGACATGGCTCCCTGTCGAATCTTCTCAAAATGTGAGATCTTTTCATCTAAGTATGTCCTTGGAAAATACATACTGACAAATTCTCGACAAAATTCCTCCCAATCAACCTCTTCATCATTCCTTTTTATTTCTTCTATAGCCCACCAATGTCCAAAACTACCCTTCAAAAGGTACACAACATGTTTAACTTTGTCAGCCTCTAGGATACTAAGGATCTTAAAAGCTTTTTCTAACTCAGTGAGCCATAAATCTGCATATGATGTGTCAGATGTCCCAGCATATTCTATGGCTCCAACATGACGTAGTCGTTCAAAAGTTTTTCCAGATCCAGATCCCTCATTGGGAGCTGGTGCCCTAGGTGCCGATGCTGGTATCCGGTCTATCATATGCATCACTGTAGTCATGAATTTCCCAAAAAGTGTAGAAAAAGCTGGGTTTCTCATCATGATTTCATCAACATGGGGATTCTCAGGCACTGTTTCTTCTCTTGCCTGATCCCTGGCACCCTCTACTGGTGAAGCAACATTGCTCTCAGCAACGTATTCCTCATGTCCTCCAGACATCTTTGAGTTATATATCTTCTTCTACATAAGAAGAAGACATTATAACATACACTGGATACACTTAGAGCAGACTCGATACCTTAGTCCTACGTCTCTGTAGATTCAATGAACCTAGAGCTCTGATACCACTAATTGTAATGACAAATCCCAAACATCGAATAATTACATTTTCGGAAGCGATCATTAACAGCGGATTACTAAAAATCACTAAAAATTAAAACCTTTTTCAAAGAGATCCAATCATAGGAAAACTCTTTCAACAAGAACCAATGTATTACATTTACATCCTGGTTCATAAGTACATATTTTGTACCATCTCTTCTCGAGAGTTACAATATCCACTGCATTGTTAACAGCTAAACACAGACAGTATAAGAACCTCGAGGCATCAAGCCAAAAACTCAGATTGATGTAAAAATACTAACTACTAACTCTGAGAACATGAGAGTACAAAGACGACACATGGGACTTCTATCTACAAGACACGACAAACAATACACTCAACCTGAGCTGTCACTACTATCACTATTTTCACTGTTGTTGCTGATGTTCTTCCTCTACAAGATATTCTTAGTCTCCTCCGTGCTTGTCCACCTAAAAATGTTGGATCCCACGGGGGTGAGACAATTGTAAATTGCCCCAGCGAGAGATATAACTCTCTGCAAAAACATTATTATTGCAGTTTAATGATATAAAACTAGGCAGAGAATAAGCAGTTTAAAGCATTTCCATCTTTTAAAGTATTTCAACTGTTTATGATAGAATAGTAGTAAATCATCTATTCTCTTAATAAGGAATAGGAAGAACATGTATATCATTTATCTATCATATTATACTGTCATGTCAAACTTCTCTTGTGACACTCATTATCTTGATATGACACCCATGAAACATTCTTGTTTCAATCTGTTGGCCTGAGCCAATCTACTAAACAAATATGGAATTATATCTACCATGTACTCATATATCATTAATACAAGCATTGGGTTATTACCGATCCTGTGTCATCATTATAGGCATTGGGTTATTACAAATCCTATGTCATTATTACAAGCATTGAGCCTCTGCCAGGCATTAGACTCTTCCAAACCTAATTACACCGCCAGGCATTGGACACTACCAATCCTCATTTCATAGCCAGACATTGGACTTTAACCAATCTTGATTACAGGCTTCATGTCTCTGCCAGGTATTGGACTTTATCCAATCCTGATTACACAACCAGACATTGGAGTCTAACCAATCATGATTACACAGCCAGACATTGGACTCTAACTAATCCTGATTACACAGCCAGACATTGGACTCTAACCAATCCTGATTACACCGCCAGGCATTGGAATTTAACCAATCCTGATTACACTGCCATGCATTAGACTTTAACCAATCCTGATTACACCGCGAGGCATTGGACTTAAACCAATCCTGATTACAGGCTTCATGCCTCTACCAGGTATTGGACTTTAACCAATCCTGATTATAGGCTTCATGCCTCTTCCAGGTATTGGACTTTAACCAATCCTGATTACACATCCAGACATTGGACTCTAACCAATCCTGATTACACAGCCAGGCATTAGACTCTAACCAATCATGATTACACAGCCAGGCATTGGACTCTAACCAATCCTGATTACACTACCAGGAATTGGACTTTAACCAATCCTGATTACACCGCCAGGCATTGGACTCTAACCAATCCTGATTACACCGCCAGATATTGGAATCTAACCAATCCTGATTACACCTCCAGACATTGGACTCTAACCAATCCTGATTACAGGAATTATGGCTCTGCCAGGTATTGGACTTTAAGAAAACCTAATTTCACAGATCATGGGATATAAATCCCTTTAACTCATCATTAGTCATCACATACTTCTCTAGGCTTTGAACCCTGAGGTTAGCCTTCATAACTGTTCACATTCTTTATTAAATACAACTATTCCTTTTATTAGGTTTATAATTATCATTTCTTACAGTAAACTTTTATAATCATCTTGGTGCCTCTCATTATGCCACCATTGTTCTCATGGCTCATAAGGCCCATGAAGCATCTTGTCACCTCTCACTAGGCAACATCTAACCATATGGCTCACAAGGCCATTACACATCTTGTCACCTCTCACTAGGCAACAATAACATATTACCTCATGTAAAATAATAGTAACACCCCTATTCCCTCAATAGGGTTAGAGCTTACTATTCACATTACATTAGGGTTTATCATGTCTCATTACCCAATTTAGGGTTAGGGTTTTCCCATCTCACATTAATTAGGATTTCGTATTTATCAAATCAACCCTAATATATTGTTCCACACCTCTAGGAGCATCCATTAACATCTTGAGTATTCAATCATGTTTATTACTCTTAACATTTATCATTAAATGATTATCAATACAAGGTATGAGTTCATTTCTCATCCTTATCATGGTATGATTACATCATACTCATTAGTTTGGCTTAACCTCATACCGATGTATATTAGCCTATACTTATCAAAGTATATCAAACTCATTACATTTCATTGTAAAAATTTACATAACACACTTCATGTGTTTCTTATTCAAGTATATTGGATTTGAGGTGCATCAAGGTATATCAATCCCCATAATGCTAAAAGTGATATCTATCATATCTTGATGTATCACTTTCCTCATCACTTCCAACTTTCTTGAGTTATAAACTTATCTTGGATTAAGGTATTTCCCATCTTAATACTTTCATTTACTAACCTACCACTCTTATCATGAAGTGCATAGGTCACACACAAGAATGGTCTAACTATCTTCAATGATATGGACTCATCTCAGGTTAGGGCATCACTTACTATAAGGTTGCCTATAATCAATCATTTGAGATATTTCACATTTATAAGGCTTTACCCACTATTTTGTTATTAGGGTTCTGGTTTGTCATCATATTGTCCAAGATTAGGGCTTCATGTATTATAGCTCCAAATTAGAGTTTCACATACCTTCACCCTGTATTAGGGCTCCTCATCATACCATTGAATAGGGTTTCACATGGCATCACCCTTAATAAGGGTTTCACATGGCATCACCCTCAATTAGTGTTTCACATGGCATCACCCTCAATTAGGGTTTCTCATGGAATCAACCTCAATTAGGGTTTCACGTGGCATCACCCTCAATTAGGGTTTTACATGGAATCAACCTCAATTAGGGTTTCACATGGAATCAACCTCAATTAGGGTTTCTCAATTTCATATCAATACATCAGGGTTATACATCACATTACCCTAGTTTAGGGTTTCATGCACTTTACCCTAAAATTAGGGTTTCTTGTTCAACTATCCATAATTAGGATTTACTATTCATCCCAATTAGGGTTTCACTCTCCATTCCCATAATTGGGGTTTTACATTATGTTACCCTAAATTAGGGTTAGGCTTCATTAACCTTCTGGATTAGGGTTTCATGATCTCTTTACTAAGGATCATAACCTAATCACCACATGATTAATACTCATGTATGAATTCCTTTCTATCATCATTTCAACTTGATTAGGTTTACATCACCCCTTAAATCAAGTTCATACATCTATGATTGACATAGTGTACTGAGTTATTGCTTACTTAAGCTTCAAGGATTAACTCATCTAAGGATTATCAATCACTTAGTACCTTAAAGGTACAACCCTAGTGATTATCTTTGAGATAGATCAGTAACAACCATAGGGTCATTTAATCTTTCATCACCTTAGGTTTACAATTGACTTAATCACATTGAAACATCCAAACGTTCTTGACCATTTATGCTCCAAACGGTTTGAAACCGTTTAAGTAAAATAATAAAGAAACCATATGGACAATTTACTCTTGAAACCACTTGGGTCTCCAAACGGTTTGAGACCGTTTGATCCCAAATGGTCTTGAGACCATTTGATCCCAAACGGTCTTGAGAGCGTTTGGACTCAAACGGTCTTAAGACCGTTTGGTCCAAACTCTCTCAAAACTGAATGGACCAAAAAGGTCTTTCATCACTTTATCAATTCAGGATTTCAATCATTAAACCATCTATCAATGGAACGACTGATTTATTCTTCAGTTGGACCATTGAATCACCCTTCAATTAGACCTTCAATTAGGGTTTTGAACCCAATTGAACTAGGGTTTATGATCGAGAAACCATCAATTAGGGTTTTGAAATCGAGAAACCATCAATGGTTGACATTGTGGAACTAGTCCAATTGAAATCATTGGATCATCATCAAACCATGACATGACCTGAACTCAAACGTTCTTGAGGTCGTTTGGATGACCTCCAAACGGTCTTGAGACTGTTTTCCCCATCCCACCATTGAAATTTGTGAAAATCAATTAGGGTTTGCATCATTGAATCAATCATTAAATTAGCTATTGATTGCATTTCAATTTGATATCTTTGGATCTTCAAATACTCAACAATACTCAACCCTAGACCTCCAAACGGTCTTGGTTGACCTCCAAATGGTCTTGAGACCGTTTGGGTGACCTCCAAACAGTCTTGAGACCGTTTAGGTTAATCAACCCAAAATTTTAAATCAATCAATTGAAATTTCAACACTTAATCCGATTAGGGTTTCTAATTGGAGGATTGTCCATTCATGGAATTAATAAATTGGATCCATTGGATTATCATCCAACATGTACTAGGGTCCTGACCTCAAATGGTTAACCCATACAAATGGTCAACCCTTCCAAACGGTTTGGCTCCAAACCTCCAAACGGTTAGCAAACCGTTTGATCACCAAACGGTTTGGTGAAACCGTTTGGACCATATTGTTGAAACAGTTTGCAATAGATATTTGGGGAGGTGTGTGCTTATTATTATGTCATCATCATCAAGCTATAAACCCATGAAACTTTCTATGATTTTCATGGTGATTTCATCAATCAACCAAATAAAATTTCGAGAATGAAGAAAGGATCAACAATTGATAAGGAATTGAATGCAATAACAATATTAAGGGTTCAAGTTATAAAACCCACCTCTAATTGAGCTTCAAAGCTCCAAGATCCACGTATTTAATGGTGGAAGAAGCCTTCTCAACTATCCCAAGCTCTCCCTCAAGCTTTTGAGTGAAAAGAAATGGCTAGGATAGAAGATTGCATGGAGAAAAGAAGAAATCCATCATTTATTTTCGATTTCCATCATGAAATCATGGTGAAAGAAGGTCAAGAATCTTACCAATAGGTTGGGGGTCGTACTCCTGTTTCTCCAAGCTCCCTTGGTCGTTTTTGCAAGCAAGAAGTGAAAGGGGTTTCGAAATTACCCTTTCAAGTCATGGATATATGCACTTTATTAAAAATTCATTTTAGGAGAGAGAAAGTAGGGAATAACTCCTCCATTTCATTTCCACTTGCCCCCTTATCTTCCTTAGATACGAGGATATATTCCTTGCCTATTATTACTCTCAATTATCCATGATTTAAATAAAAGAAAATTAAGCACCTTATATCATATTATACTAATATCCATAAGTGAGTGGATATTTCTTTTTCTTATAATAATGTGAGTGAGTTATCCACTTCCTTTAGATATTTTCGTGCCTTTGCAAGGAACTTGGTCGTCCATTCCTTTGCAAAATCATCCCTCACCTTTTTGGTTGAAGTGCTCTTCAATTAATATATTTATTTTTACATTAAATTGAAGTAAAGTTCCAATTGTGCTTAAATCTTGATTATTTTAATACCAAGATTCTCTCTCCTCCAAAGTGATTCAAATGAGACACCCCTCTCATTTTCTTTGCTCTACATGATGCCAAGAAACATTAGGGACTATTTTGAAGTGGTAATTTTCATATTGAACCCTAGGTTTTGGGTAAATTGCACATTATACCAAAACTAGGTTTTAATGCACAAACATTGCTCAACAAGCTGTTTCTTGTTATTCAGGCTACCACAAGCCACACCACTGCATCATTTTCATCCTTATGATGCTTCAACACTCGAGGAACATATTATCATGCAACATTTGCAAGTTAACCCCTCAACTTGGGTAATTTGCACTTTAGTCCAAAACCAACAAAACAATGTTTCAACATTATTCGAAAAGGACTAAAATTGAAACATAAGTTCCTCTTGAACCTTAATTACTTTTCAAGAATTAAAAGCAAGCATATAATTAACTTTATTAAGCAAAATATCTAGGGTTAAGGCATAACCCAGGTCAGGGATGTTACAGATACCTCTAGGTTGTTCCTTCATAGTAGTAAGACCTCTCGCGATGCACGTCATTAGTTGTGTAAATATACAACCTTTCCGACCCCTAATCCCTCTCTAGAAGCAACTAGTGGTTTAATAAATTGCTTGTAGTGATAAATCACAGAAAATTCATTAAGCAATCATGGATTATATCCAAAATGAAAGGAAATATATATCAATGATTCATAAAAGTAAACTACAATGAAATACTAGGCTACTTCCAGGTCCTAAGGAATAGGGAATTATCCCCACATGATTTCTACCATCAAATACAGAGAGGAAGAGGAAGAAAACAAGGTAAACATCATAAAAACCAATGATAACCCTTGAAGTAGCCAGTCCTAACGATCCCTTCTAGTAGGTACCTCAATCTGCAACATTCTAGTTACAATCTGCCTCTCGAAAGTGCTTAGAGCGTCCGTCAGGTGACTTCTCATTCGTATCCTCCTCTGTGGGCTACGTGCTTCATTGCAATGAGATAGAATTTGATATCTTTCTTTGGTCAAAGTACCCTTAGGTCATAAGTGAGGCTCTGTCCATCATTAAGTCTTGCCGTCTGATCTTTCATCATCTTTAATTTGAACTAATCACACAAAACTGGTACCACTGGCTGGATGTTGGTGGCACCGAGTTGTCAGTTGACCCAAAACACTTGATAAGTGTCAGCACCACCGAAAAGTATGTTGATAGTACTGAGTTTTCTCTTGGAGAGTTATGACTTGTTATGGATGCAAAAGTCAATACCACTAACTAGGTTGTCAGTGGTACCGATGCTACTAGTGTTTTTGGGTAGAAAGTGGGTGGCTTCGACTCTAATATTTGGTAGCATCAAACATCATCTCAGTTGCATTGAGTGCTATCTCGCTGAGTGCTATCTCAGTAGCACTGAGATTTCTAGAATTCCCTATTGGATTTTATACAATGTCGGTACCATCGACTGTGATTTCGATGGCACCACTATGTCATATAAATGCTAGAATTGCCTGAAACAATAAAAAACCAACATTAGTCAGAATAGAAATTGATAATTTAACATAATTGGTAAAACTACTTAATAATTAATGAAATAGTGTTTCATGGGCTAATAATGATAAACAAGGAATAACTAAAATCAAAATGAATAATTATGCACTAAGTACATGGAAAAATAGTTTATGGAAAGAAACTAAATTTTAGTGTATAAAAATCCCTTAAGCATGAATGTTTCTCACCATTGAGCAACACTAACTTTGAATCAATTTGATATAAGTCAACAAAAGGACAAATATTATGAATTACATTTCTCATATACCCCCACTTGACGGTCCTGAACTGACCCTTACCAACCATTGAACAAACAAGTACTCTGAAATGACAAAAAATGTTCATTAAATATGTCTAACATTAGATCAATGAAACACTATTAATAGAGCAGTTAATATCATAATCGATCAAGCATATTCTTGATGCACCATGTGATTCCCTATCTACATTGCTCTGGTCAACCTACCAAACTATGTGGGAAGCAGTTCCCTATATAAAGGATTGAGGGGATCAATTATATATTTATTTATAGACAACCAAACAGAGAAATGGGTGGCATGAAATAGGTGGGTATGAAAAGAACCACAAGTAACATCCAAATTGTATATGCAAAAAAAATATGAATCTACAAAATGAAAAGAATGAAAAATGCATGATTCCTAATGCCTACTATCATGATGCAATGACAAATGCATTGAATATCTCATATGAGTGATGAATGTGGGTGAAAGAATGCACACACATAAACTATTTTCACTTCTCCTTGAAGAAAAATTCAGATTGAGTTCAAGGCATCCTTTTCTCTCTTTTTATTTGATATTTATCTTTTTATACCCTCTTATTTTAGTATGATTTATGAGTTATGCTTGGGCCTTTTCCGACATTAACATTATTATTTTTTTCATTGGGAGGGAGATGGATGTAGATCCTTTCTCTTTAGTATGTGGAGGCATCTACAAAAGATACATGTTGCACAGAATGATGCAAATCATGATGCAAAAGAAAAAATGCAATCTACATGAAATTTGTTATGCAAGTAATTGATATGCACACCTTGTAGGGAAATATGTCGACAAATATGGCCGTGGATTTTTTTTCCATGTTCCCCTAACTAGCATATGGCGTCAACAACTATGAAGTGGGAAGAAGGGTCGTAAGTCATATACCTAGTCTTAGAGCAAGTCCAATGACAATCCTTGCATATTTGTGCTTCTTTCTCAAGCAACACACCAACGGTCATCGGTGACGACCTCCTAATGTGGCACCACAGACGATGTTTGTCAGTGTTCTCCTAGTGTGATGACACAACCTTCATGCCTCTACATATTCCACGCAAACCACCGAGAATTCCTTGTTGTTCTTCTAGAATCGATGTGAAGGAGTTGTCCCAATGTGTTGTCAACGTGCTAGTATCAACTTTTGTCCCCTTTGTCTATCTCTCCCTTTTACATGTAAGATGCCTCTAGCTCTCACGTTACCCCAATGTTGATATGAGGAGTCTTGTCATACAAGAGTGTTTAGAGCCTTGGTCACCTCCCTTTTATATAGGAGTGGATGGGCTAGGGTTTCCACAAACCCAAGGACATGATGGGTTGAATTTCATGAACTTGCAACTGCTACAAATTACGAGTCAATCAATCTGGAGTCCCAATTGATTGACTGGCATGTGAGTCATTCAATAGGACACTCCAATCATTCAATTGGTTATTTTTTCTACACAAACACAATGGCTTTCAATGCAATAGTTGATGCACGTCATGACATCATCATCAACTTCTTGACCTAGTCCTACTGATCATCCAGTCGGTCGACTGCCAAATGTGCCTTAGACAAATGATCCTATGAAAAACCAAAAGAAACTTTGATAGAAATCTCATATTCAAGTGCAGTGAGTCCGTATAGATACTCATGTTTTATTGAATAGAGCGGCCAATTCAAGGGGAAGAGAGAGTGAATTTTATAGGGGAGGTAAACTACACATAAGTTTGACATCCTCTTTGATTGTGCTAATTCCTAAAAGAGACAATTCAATAACATGATATTAGTTTTGTAGACTTTTTATTTGGTCAATTGGACACTCTAGTCAATCAACTTGCATTCCCAGTCAATTGAATCACATCCAGTCAGCCAAATGCCAGCCAATGTTATTTAAGTTGATTACCTAAACACTTTAGTAACCAAGTTAAACCTTATCCATGTGTAAATTTCTATTCCAAGTGCATCCTATGTATGTGACCCTATAGGTCCCAAACTACATTGGCAGTGAATGTCCATAACTAGATCATGACACCAAAAATAGTGAACAACATCTGGAAACACATCATTGCTACACAAGTAATTGGAAAGTTGGAGAAAAACTTCAACCTACAATCCATGATCAATGTTATTGTGATCATATAGTCCCCTTATCATTGATATCCATATTGACTGTGAGGCATTGAATCGTCATCCTCTTAATACTCAATATATGTTTCTTGAACCAGAGTAGACTATTGAGATACACATGACCTCAATATCATCTACTCAACATTTCTCAGTCTCTCTTATCAAGTGTCTAGGGTATCATATCTAGTGGGAGGGACAAATCCCATCTACATCACTCACAGTCAATCCTAATGTGTCACAACGTACCTAAGCACCACAATTATAGCAAGCTTTATTCAAAGTCACATTGGATGATGTCAAAGTTCATCAAATGACATGATAGGAGTGTAGTGACTTTAGGTCTATGAACCACAATCACCACCATCACTTTGAGAGATGATTTTTGACTACCATTCAACGGTTCCATGTATCACTCTCAAGGTGGGTCTATTTGGCACAATATTTTCTAACAAGTACCTATGTGTTTGACTTGATGTCCTATATCATGACTAATGAGACTCTGTCATCAGTCAACACACATTCTAGTTATATGCATTACTATCATCTATTTTACTTTTGCAGTAATATCTGACTAGGGACATAATAAGAATGTATGCAATCTTATCATACATTATGATCTCATTGTTCATGTCCTAAACTTAAATACAAATGTAATTGAGTAGCATCATTCTTTATAAATATATTACATTATATCATTATCTCATAATTTGAACAAAATAGAATAGATAAAATTGCCTTTATAATTTATAAAATCAATTACATTATGCCTCATTACAAACATCATATGACTGGCTCTCTGGGCATATATAGAAATAGACTCCCACTTGCACTTAGAGCCAATCACCCATGAATATTATCCCAAGTGATCTATCATGACAATCGTGCTTCTTCTAAAAAAGTGCTTTTTCCAGTGGATCAACAATATTGCTTTTAGTCAGAACTGCAAATCTTCACATATCGTTGTATGATATCTCTTATGAGATGAAAGTGTTGAAGTATTTTCTTAGAATGCTAATGTGATCTAGGTTCTCTAGCCTATGTAATAGCTCCATTGTTGTCACCAATACAACTCTACTACATCGCTAATGCTTGGAACCACTCCAAGTTCACTGATGAGCTTCTTGATCCAAATAGCTTCCTTTGTTGTGCTCGAAGAAGAAATGTACTAGCTTTCGTTGTAAAATCAAGAATTATTTCTTGCTTGGAACTTTTCCAAGTCACATGTCAATTGTTAATGTGAAACACAAATTGAGATTGCAATCAATAATCATCTTTGTCTGTTTGGAAGCTTGCATCGGTGTAACCCTTTACACCCAACACTCCCTCATCACCATAGACAAGGAAATGATCCTTAGTCCTTCTCAAGTACTTAAGGATGTTCTCTAAAGTAGTCCAATAACTCTCATTGAGATTTAATTGATATCTAACCAATATATTCTTGTCATGCTCAAGGAATACAAGACATCAAGACAAGTGCATACCATTGCATACATGATATATCCAATTGAGGATGCATATATCATCTTACTCTTGTGTTCCCATTCTTCATAAGAACTTGGACACTGGGATTTAGAGTGGATAATTCCATGGAACATGAGAAAATTCGCTCTCTTTGAGTCCTGCATGTTAAACCTCATCAACAATTTTTAATGTATGTGCTCTATCTTAGGCCAAGAAGCCTTTAAGATCTATCTTTAGATCCTTTTTCATAAGATATATGATGCTTCACCTAAATCCTTCATAGAGAAGGTACTTTCTAGCCAATTCTTTACCATTTCTAGGGTAAGGATGTCATTCCCCATCAAAGTATGTCATATACATACAATATGAGGAATACAACTATGCTCTCACTAACTTTCACATACACATAGGGTTCATCTTCATTTTGACTAAACTTTAACTCTTTGACTGCCTCATCAAATTGAAGATTCCAGGCCCAAGATGCTTGCTTCAATCCATAGATTGAAATTTGTATCTTGCATACTTTATTTGCATCCTTTGGATTTGTAAAACCTTCAGGTTGTGTCATGTACACATACTCAAGAAGATTTCCATTAAGGAAAGTAGTTTTAACATCCATATGCTAAATCTCATAGTCATAATAAGCTGCAATGACAATCATGATCTTGATGAATTTAACCATGGCAATTGGTGAAAAGGTTTCATCATAGATAACACATTTAACTTGTCTGAAACCCTTTGCAACCAATCTGCACGTATAGTTTTGTACATTACCATCCATGTCGGTCTTCTTCTTGAAGACCCACTTTCACCCTATGGGTTTTACTCCTTTGGGTGGATCAACCAGAGGACCATACCTTGTTGGAGTACATGGATTCCATCTCAGATCTCATGACTTCAAGCCATTTCTTAGAATCTAGTCCCCTAATAGCTTCTATGTAGGTTGTTGGCTCATAAAATATGACCAACTTACCACCTTCTTGATTGACAAGATAACCAAATATTTTTGGCTCAAAGTGTGTCCTACTAGATTTACAAGGTTCTTATGTTACATAAGGAACTTGAGATTCCACAATAATTTGTGAGTCTTCTTGTTCCTTTTGTACCTCTGTAGGTTCAATGTTTTCTTATAAATCCCGAATCTCTTTGAGTTCTACTTTCCTCCCACTGATTCCTTTGGAAATAAATTCCTTTTCAAGGAATACATCAGTCCTAAAATCAAACACTTTGTTGTCAGATGGAGTGTAAAAGTAGTATCCCCTAGATTCTTTGGGAAATCCAACAAAATAACACTTATCTGATTTGGGTCCAAGCTTTTCAGGAAACATTTTCTTGACATAAGTTTCACATTCCCAATTCTTCATAAAAGACACATTTGGATGCTTCCCATACCATATCACATATGGTGTCTTTTGAACCAATCTAGATGGTACACTGTTTAGTGTAAACACCACAATTTATAGAGAATGTCCCTAGAAAGAAGTCAGTTAATCAACAAAACTCATCATTGATCACACCATATCTCGCAATGTGTGATTCCATCTTTTTGATACACCATTATGCTATGGTGTTCTAGGCAAAATCCACTATGATACAATACCATGGGCTCACAAAAGGTCCTCAAACTCTTGGCTTAAATATTCTACACCTCGATCAGAATGAATCGCTTTAATACTTTTACCAATTTGGTTCTGTACTTATTCATGACTATGCCCTCATAGTTAGAATTCAAATAAAGAGGTGGAAGAGGAGTACCACATGCTCAGAAGGGTGGTGGTGGTGGCTGAAACATTCCCAGTGGTATATGTGGATCAGGAGGATAGGAAGTGCTGGTGAATGTGGGTGGGTAGGTTGGAATTTTTGGTGGCTGCAGGTAGCCAGTGAAGTTGCTTTGACTCCGATAGTGGTCGTAGAGCGGCTACTGATGATACTCAGTGTGTTGCATGCGAGTGTGCATGTTCTCCTGGTTGGCTAGGAGAAGACACTCATTGGCATAGATTGACTACTACTGTTTTAGGGGTTACTCCTAGACACCATTAATCTACATCAAGGTGGAATACTATTAGTGATGTCCTTTCTGAATGAACTACAACATCCCATACATACCCTCCATGGAGAAAGAGTCTCCAAGTCGTGGAGTTGTAAATCTAGATGTTGGATATCAGTGCAGTGTGGTAAAGTCATCACAATGGTGTGTAGGGCATAACAAACTGTTCTTGTTCATCATATGTTTATTCTTCTTCTTCCTCCTCCTCTTTGACATCCTATCACTCTAGTAAATGCTCTATATCATCTACTGGTCAACAGAGATGGCACACTCCCCATAAGTGAAAGATGGGGCAAGGTAGAGCCATTCCTTCATTCTTCCATCAACAATGCAACAAGCATGCATTCTTTCCAAGTATTTGGTAACCAAGTGTGCCATCTTGAAATGCTTGAAGTCAAGCATCAAAGATATCTTTAGTGCATTGGCTTTGGAGAGATCGAGGTGGAGGTGTAGGGTGACCAGTGTAAGCAGTCCTTTAAAGTGAATTTGGGTCTCCTATGAGCTTTCCTCTTAATCACTAACATGTGTTTAAGGAAGAACAACTCAAGATTGATCATCTCCTTCCCTAAAGTCAGAATTTCCAACAACACAAATAAGTCCAACTTCTAGGCCTTCCCTTGCCCATGAGTGGACCTGGAGAATATAGTGTTCGTCAGGTAGCGATATAGAATACATGCAAAGGGATGATCAATATTCATCACTAAGGACTACTTATAGTTGAAGAAGAACCCTCCAGGAAGGCATGCCATATGTCACCAGGCCATGCTCGTTCAAAGTCCCCCAATATGAAGCGCGATCCACCCATTGACCAACCGTAGATCAAGTTGGATTCTGATAGAGAAGCAGGTGGTGGTCGATGTTGTAAAGATGGAACTTGACCCAACATTTCTCACAACCCTTCATGCTCGGGGATGCAATATATATCCATTGTTGTGAGGAACTTGCAAGCAGCCTCCTGGTAGGTGGCTAATCACCAAAGAATAGGTGATCTCCCCCATACCATGCCTGATGCTGACATGACGAAGGTTGTCAGTGAAGCCGATGTCATTCAGGAATGCGTGATTGGCATACCACATGTGAATGATCTCCCTCTTCATAATGGCAGTGTAGAGTTTCTTCTGATCTTCATATGGAAAAGCCATCCTTGATGGATTCGATACCATCTTCTCAAACACGCATAGTGAAGAAGCTTACCTCCTTGAAGGCATTGATGCTGAAAGTAGAAAGGAGACAAAGGAAGGGAGATTAATGTAGACTCAGGGACTTCATGGATCTCTTGCAAGTCTTTGATGCATCTGGAACCTTCTTAAGTGTAAGGGGAGTGCTTTGAGTGTGAATGATAACACCCATTGCCTTCCCTTATGTATCTGATGAGTTGCCTAGACGCACCGTGTTGGTTCCACCGACTAAAAATGTCGGTGGTATTGACTCCTATCGCTATATGTGGGTGTCAATGTCATATTTTGATACCAACAACATTGAACCATCTATGTACCAACCTGATCCTTTTTTTTTTTGATGTACCAACTTTTGTATGCGTGCCTAGATCAATGCCACCGATGGTTTGCTGTTGAAGATCTCAATTGATGTCAGTGCCACAAATTTTGGTCTTTTGAGTTAGTGCCACTGACGTGGTGTTGGTGGTACTGAGATGTTATTTGTACATATCTAATATCTTTTGTTGGTGCCACTGACTTCTAGTGTTGCTGGTATTGAGCTTTGTCGATTCTGCCAAATTTGAGATAAATCAGTCGATACGACCAAACAACCTCTTGGTAGTATCAACTAAGATTTTATGGGCTACTAACTTTTCATGCCAAATATCGGTGCTACCAACTTTGGTGTTGTTTCTACCGAATTCCTATAGAAATCCTTGTTGCAAAGGATTTGGTGCAACTAACTCTCCTGTTAGTGGTATAAAAGATTTCATTTTCCTTGTTGAAAATTGATCACCAGTCGGTGCCACCAACCACTTTTTGGGGGTACTAAAAATTTTCTTGCCTACACACCACACAAAAGCATCAAGGCACCTTTTTTAAACTTTATAAAATTCTAATAAAAAAAATACAAAAAGTCTACTAGAAATGGTAAATAAAAGATAAATGACACAAATTGAGAACAAATGGGTTTCCTCCTCTAAGATCCCTTGTGAAATGTCTTTGGCCCAAAAATATTTTTCTGTGGAAAGCTCAATGAAGCTTAAAGGGATTCAAATCCTCTCCCCCATGGACCACTTCTCCTCCATAATAATGTTTTGAGGCATTTTCCATTAGTCAAAATGGTCTTGGGACCATCACTAATCTCTACTGCGCCATGAGGGAATGCCTTAACCACCACATAGGGTCCACTCCATCGAGACCTCAACTTCTCGAGATTCCATTTTATCCTAGAGTTAAACAATAAAACTTGCTAACCTGGTAGAAATACCCTTTGTAGAATGTGGTGGTCATGCACTTTCTTAGTCCTATCCTTGTAGATTTTAGAACTCTCATCTAACCTAATCTCGTATAGTTCATTTAGTTCTAGTCCACACTTCTTCCCTTCACTATAAATATTAAGTTCAATTTTCTTAAAGCCCATTTGTATTTATGATCTAATTACATGGGCAAATGACATGCCCTCCCATAAAAAAGTCTATAGGTAGCATGCCTATGGGTGTCTTTAAAGTCGTCTTATAGGCCCATAGAGCATAATTCAGTTGCATGCTCCAATTAGTCCTACTGGTTGATACAATCTTCTCTAGAATCATCTTAATTTCCCTATTTGACACCTCAACCTAGCCTTGAGTCTAGGGATAATATTGGGTTCCTAGTCTATGCTTCATTCCACATTTTCTCAATAAAGCCCCAAATTTTCTATTAGTGAAGTGAGATCCCGCATCATTTATAATTATTATGGTTACCCCAAACCTATAGAAGATGTAATCCCTAACAAATTTTCATACAACATGTGCATCATTGATATGGGTTGGAATTGCTTCCACCCATTTTGATACATAGTCAACTGCAAGAAAAATATACAGATAAGAATTAGAAGACACAAAGGTTACCATAAAATCAATTCCCTATAAATTAAATACCTCTACCTCTTGAAATGTATTAAGAAATGTTTCATGTTGTGTAGATACATTCCCTAATCTTTGACATGCATCACACCTACACACATAGTCATAAGCATATTGAAATAATGACAGCCAACCAAAACCACTCTTTAAAACCTTATTCGTCGTCTTTGAACTAGCATGGTGTCCCCCAGTGGATAAGGAATAACAGTTAGCAAGTATGCTCTCAAACTCACACTCTAGAAAACACTTCCTCAGAATTCCTTCCCTGCATCGATTAAAAAAATAGGGTCGGGGAAGGTCTTTAGGATTTCTATATAAAATACACCTTCTCGGGACGTATGCAGCGGCTAATGACATGATAGATTGCTCTTGGCCACCGTCATTAGGTATAATCACCGAGTTAGGTCACCAAAATATCGTAGTCGTCGGATTTAGATCAATCTGAAGCAAACTTGTATCTGACGGTGTCGATACTATCGACTCGAGTCGATAGTATCGACCTTGCGCGGTATCGGCTGATCTTCTTTTCTTTTCTCTTTCACGACTGATGCTAACTCGATACCATCGACGAGGGTCGATGGTATCGACTCTCTTAGGTGTCACTTTTGTCTTTTTCCGTCGCTAGAGCTCCTCGTGTCGATAGTATCGACTTTAGGGTCGATAGTATCGACTGTCTTCTCGCCAGCAACCTGATGGTATATCGATACCATCGACTTCTATGTCAATAGTATCGACTCTGCGATGCTCCTTGCGGCTGGCAACCTGTGCTCTGGTTGATGGTATCGACCACTGTCGATGGTATCGACAGTAGCAGATATTCATTTTTCCTGAAATTGCAACACAAAACCACATAAGCCAAAATAAAACATATTATTGTAATCATTTATGCTCAAAATACCAAAATAAGGGAGATTTTACATAGAGAAGGATCATAGACCAAAGTAAATGAATCATGCAATATTAACCACCAAAATGACCAATAAATGCATAAAACACAAGTAAAATATGTCTATAATTGCGACTCAAAATAATCGCATCAAACTCCCCTAAGCTTGAACATTGCTCGCCCTCGAGCAACTAAACTTTAGAATAGAATTGCGAGGGTCAACTAAAGAATAGATCATCACAACAAACATCACCATATGATCCCCACCGGACATTCACATTCCAGCCCTTACTAACCACAGAATGATAATTACCCTAAAGGTGACAATAATCATCCATAAAAGATATCGACCTCAAAATTGATGAACACTATCATATAAGATAGTTGACATAATAAAATTTGCCGGTTCAGACTCGGTGCATCTTGTGATCTCCTATACTACGTTGCTCGCACTAACTACCATCTACATGGAAGCAACTCTCCTGATATTCACAAGTGAGGAGAAAATCACGGTGGCCTACCAATTCGAGCAATGGGTGGATGAAATGGGTGGCTCATGGAAGAAATGGAATCATTATACAGGTTCAACATGCACAAAGCAAAAAAGACCTAAATGATGCATATGCAAGTGTAAATGCCCTAATGCCTACATTTGAGTGTAATGATGCATGCACTATCATTCCATCTCAAGGTGAGATGGAATATCTACAAAAGCTACACCATGTGCTTATTCTTCTTAATATACAATGAAAACATGTTCCTTTCCCACTCTTATTCCTATTTACTTCTCAATTCTCTTTTTTTTCATATTTTTCTTTTTTTTTCATTTTAAGGCCCTTTATATCCAATAATGACAATGAATTATTTGTCGGGCTCACTTTTTCAGCATAGCTCAAATGTTTGAAGCATTTAGAAGGTATGGAACAAGTTAATCACCCTTATTGTTTCAGAAGAAATAAGATACATGATGTACTGTATGCATAAAAATTATGAATGCATTTAAATGACACGCACCTAAGGATAATGTGCATGTATAGCTACTCTAATTTTTTATTTTCATGCAAAACATGTGAAAATACTTTGCAATGCAAGACCTATCTACATGAGATGCATTCAACAAGATTAAAACCGTAATGTACTTCCAATTCTTATGGTGGCTTATGAAAATAATGAGGTGAATAGATCACAAGACTAATTGACTGAACCTTTGAAAATTATTATGTGTCCCTCCTTACTGACCTGTGTAGTAATTAAGAGGTTTCTCTCTCTTATTTCAAATTAAGATCTCATTATCATTTAGTAAGTTTAGGCTCAAACAACCAATTCTGTCCACTTTTCACGAATCCTTAGGAATGTACAGTTGTGATTTTTTTTTAAAGTTGACAAACCCAATCATTTTCTTAAGTTATGTGCCCAAAGTCGAACAACACAAGCTTGCAAAGCACTAAATTTTTTTTAAGTTTTCCCTTAATTCCCATGTACAAGCAAACGAGATGACACATGACTTAAGACATCCACAATTACACTAGATAGAGTGTGGATCTTACAAAAAAACTAAGAACTAAGAAAAACAAATGACAAAAGACAAAATAATAATACTAAAAACTGAGAAAACTAAAGGATAGGGCTGTTCCAACTCCCCCCCAAGCTTGAATTCGACTATGGCCTATTAGTCAAAAACAATCTTAAAGGTTGGAACAGAGACACCGATCACTCTTCTGGCGGAGGTGGGTACTGTGGGGCCGTGGGGTCCCAAGATGGGTACTGCCCCTGAAAGCTCTGATCATAGTGGGGCATGGGCGGAGGTTGTGGATACCCCCCAAAGTAGTTCTGGCTCTAGTAATGATCATAGAAGGGTTGCTGCTGCATCTCCATCCTATGCAACCTGTCGTGAATCTTCTGTTGGTTGTTGAAGAGGAGGTGCTCATTTTCAAACATAGCCCTCTGGTTGTCAAGCAACCGGTTCGTAGTATCATGAATACCGGCATATGTCGCTGTATGGTGTTGCTGCGTCTGCTGGATATCCTGCAGCATGGCATACATTCCTTGCATTGAGTAGACATCCTCGCTTTGCTGCGAGGGCGGTGGTGGTGGCGATGGCAGAGGCTGGTAGGAAAAAGATGCACCCAGATGCATGCGAGGACGCTTCCTAGGTGCCACTTGTGCACGAAGAGGAGTGTAAGCCTCCTCTTCCTCTTCATTCTCATCGCCGTCATTATCGTTGTCGTCATTGCCGCCATCCTCATCTGAATCAGAAATGGCTATGATTGACCATCAGAAATGCTGCGCACCATCAATGTGGAAGATGGGGTCTGGAAGTGAACACTCTTGATATGCTTGGTTGACATGGCAGTGTGCATATGCCAAGCCATCTCGAAGAAGGATGAGGTTGGAGCGGTGCAGATGTTGCAAGTTAACCTTGCTTCTATTGGAGAGAGGAGTCAGCTGGGAGAAATTCAACCCAAGATAGTGGGCCAATGGTGTGATGAGCCCTCCAAAATGAATTGGAGCCTTCCGCGTACTCCTCTTTACCGCCAACTCACGCGTCAGGAAAAATGCTCCCCAGTTACACTCTTGCCGCTTCAGTAACTTGTGCAGGAAAAATAGGTTTGTCTCTTGAAACTTGCTAAGAGACAGGTCACTACGAGCAAAGAGTGTGGTGCACAACATGCGGTGAAGAATCCGCACGAACGGATGCTTGAAGTCCGTCACCGCCGCGTTGTGGTAGCTCACAGATTTGCCTAGCGGCACAGTCACTAGCTCGATGAAGATAGCATCATAATCAGTCCGGTTGTCTGTCCACCAGTACTTCTCTCGCCCATGATTCCAGTTATAGATGGAGTTGAACTACCTGAGGGTGAGAGTGTAATCATTGTTATATAGCCAGAAAGAAACATGGCCGTTGATCCACTCCCGATCCGTGGCGATGATGTCGTTTGGCACGATGCATATGTCCAACGACGCCATGAATTCCGCCACCAGCTCCTTGTACGTGGGCCATTCACCGAAGAATGGCTGGCCATCGGCGTGGAGTTCCATCTCATCGGGCCTCCTGCCCGTATGCCTCGCCTGGCCCTTGAGCACGTAGGCCAGATTAGCCTCGAACCCCAGGTTGCAGATCATCTCCCGGTCAACATAGCGGGTTGGCTCAATCTTGCGCTTCATCAGTTCCTCATAGACCTTCTTGATTTCTGCAGAAGGATGGACAATCTGCGGACGTGGAATGGATGCAGTCTGTGGAGGAACGAACACCGAGATCTCCATTGGTGTCGTGTGTGAAGAAGATGCGCCGGCGGTGTGCACCATTGTCGAAGAAGAAAGGATAGAGATGGAGCTCGGGGAAGGTCGGAGAAGAATATCTCTGCTCGATGAAGAACTTGCTCCTAGGATGCTCGTGGCTGGGCTCTGATTGCTCGCAAAGATGCACGACACAAGTGGAGAAGGATTGCTCTGAAGTTGTGACGTCATATGACGACAATCCATCCCTTATATAACTGTGGCCGGCGCGCTTGTATGCCCTTTGATACCATCGACACGAGTCGATGGTATCAACTCCTGTAGCACAATCCGTCCGCCACTGGTATCGACGGTCATCGATGCTTGATGTGTGGGCCTGGATCGATGACGTGTCGATACTATCGACATGTGTCGATGGTATCGACCCGTCCCACGGATTGACTCTCCTGACGCAGCGATCGCCGTTAATCTCCTCTCGCGGATCGGTGACATGTCACATCGATACTATCGACGCAAGTCGATAGTATCGACTGCTAGTTAGGGCAACACCCTCACGAGGCCCGGCCGCCGCTTTCTGCCTGTAACTTGGTCGATACCATCGACAGGCCTGTCGATGGTATCGACTTCACTGAGACAATTTGCATATGAATATCTCCAGAGATCTCGATAGTATCGACATGCATGTCGATACTATCAACCTCATCTTTGCGATCAACCAGTTAGTATGTCGATACCATCGACAAGGCCGTCGATAGTATCGACACAGAGCGATTTTTGCAGCCACCAACCTGTACCCATCTCGATACCATCGACTCAAGGGTCGATGGTATCAACTCTGCCTCAGTCCTGCACATTGAGCAAATGATCACAGTACCCTTTTTACCCTAAAAACAAAGTCAAATCAAATCAAAGTACAAAATGTGAAAGAAACTAACACACTAGTGGTGGCTGGGTTGCCTCCCAACAAGCGCCCTTATTTAACATCTTAGGCTAGACGACTTGAAGCTCCTCATGCATCCGGAAGTCCAATCAGTTTGACCTCATTCACTTTCCTTGTGTAATCTTCACCGAAGTACAATTTCAATCATTGTCCATTGACCAGGAATGTTGTCTCACCATCACGCACCATGATTGTGCCATGTGGCCTGACCTCCTCTCAGTGAACGGTCCACTCCACTGGGATTTCAATTTCCCGGGATGCATCTTCAACCTGGAGTTGAACAAAAGTACACGATCTCCTTTCTTGAAGATGCGCATTTGAATATGGCGATCATGAATCAACTTTGTTCGCTCCTTGTAGATCCGCGAGCTTTCATATGCATTCATCTGCAGCTCGTCAAGTTCATTAAGCTCAAGCAACCTTTTCTTTCCCGCTTCATCATAGCTAACATATAGCTTCCTTAGCGCCCAGTGCGCTTTATGCTCTAATTCCACCGGCAAATGGCAGGCCCGACCATAAGCCAACCTAAAAGCTGTAGTGCCTATAGGTGTCTTAAACGCCATCCTGTACGCCCACAAAGCATCCGGTAGAAGGGTACTCCAATTCTTTCTTGTTGAAGCCACAGTACGCTCCAAGATCTTCTTAATCTCCCGATTGGAGACCTCCACTTGCCCTTGATTTTGAGGGTGGTACGCGGTACCAATGTTGTGCTTTACCCCATACTTTCTCAATAGTGCCGCAAATTGTTGATTCCAAAAATGCGTACCACCATCACTAATGATCATTTTTGGTACACCAAACCTGTAGAAAATATATTATTTGAAAAACCTTCACACTACAGCGGCATCATTAGTCCTAGTGGGTATTGCCTCTACCCACTTCGACACATAATCAACAGCTAAAAGAATGTACAAATTAGAATTTGAGGACACAAAGGGTCCCATAAAATCAATACCCCACAAGTTGAATACCTCAACCTCTTAAAATACATTGAGGGGAATCTCTTGTCTTTTTGAAATGTTACATGTCCTTTGGAAGGAATTCCATTGCCGCACAAAATCATAAGCATCCCTGAACAAAGTAGGCCAGTATAGGCCACTTTCAAGTACTTTGGCTGAAGTGTGAGAACTAGCGTGGTGCCCACCCGTCGGTAGTGTATGGCAATGACGAAGAACACTTTCGTATTCCACATCAGGTACACACCTACGTAAGATACCATCCCTGCACTGCTTCAACAGTATAGGGTCAACCCAAAAATAATAACACAAGGAATGGAAAAATTTCTTCTTCTCTTGGTATGTCCAATCATCCGGGATAATTTTGCAGGCAAGATAGTTAACAATGTCAGAAAACCAAGGGTCTTTCGATTTCACTTTTAAAAGTTGTTCATCCGGAAATGTCTCGGTAATGGGTATGTGTAAATCCTTTTCATCTACCCTCTCCAACCTAGACAAATGGTCTGCGACCACATTTTCAATGCCCGCCTTATCTTTGATTTCAATATCAAATTCTTGTAAAAGCAAGATCCACCTAATCAATCTAGGTTTGGCATCCTTTTTCTCCATCAAATACTTAATGGCGGCGTGGTCCGTCCATACCACAACTTTTGATCCAACAAGGTATTGCCGAAATTTTTCGAAAGCAAAAACAACAGTGAGAAGTTCTTTTTCGGTTGTCGTGTAATTCAGTTGAGCGTCATTCAAGGTTTTGGACGCATAGAAAATGACATCGGGTTTATTGTCCACACGTTGTCCCAAAACAGCCCCAACTACGAAATTGGATGCATCACACATTAATTCAAATGGCTTAGTCCAGTCCGGTGTTTGCACAACCGGTGCGAAAATCAGTTTTTCTTTAAGCATGTTGAACGCATTCAAACACTTGTCATTAAAATAAAAAACAACATCTTTTGCCAACAACTCAGATAATGGTATGGCGATTTTAGAGAAATCTTTTATAAATCGGCGATAAAAACCGGCATGACCTAGAAAGCTCCGAACCCCTTTAATCGAATTCGGTGGGGGAAATTTGGAAATAATTTCGATCTTAACCGGCTCTACCTCCAACCCATTGCTAGACACTTTATGTCCAAGCACGATCCCCTCGCTTAGCATCATGTGGCATTTCTCCCAATTGAGGACCAAATGTGTGTCCTCACAATGTTGCAAAACCTTGTCCAAATTATATAAACACTCGTCAAAGGATGCACCGTAGACAGAGAAATCATCCATAAAAACCTCCAAACAACGTTCAACCTTATCAGAAAAGATGGCAAGCATGCAACGCTGAAAGGTCGTCGGTGCATTACACAACCCAAATGGCATACGACGGTATGCAAATGTTCCATAAGGACAAGTGAAGGTGGACTTCTCTTGGTCCTTAGGATCAATAGAAATTTGATTGTACCCCGAATAACCATCAAGAAAACAAAAATGCGATCGGCCGGATAAACGCTCTAAAATTTGATCAATGAATGGAAGAGGGAAATGATCTTTAAGTGTAGCAACATTCAATCGATGGTAGTCTATACATACACGCCACCCGGTTACCAAACGGGTCATGATAGGTTCATTTAACAAATTATTTGTAACTGTATTTCCCCCCTTTTTAGAGACTACCTGTGTGGGACTCACCCACGTCGAGTCTGATATCGCATAGATGATACCTGTAGAAAGGAGCTTGATCACCTCCTTCTTTACTACCTCCATCATTCTAGGATTTAGTCGATGTTGTGGTTGAATCATTGGCTTGGCTCCCTCCTCGAGTCGAATCTTGTGCTGGCACAATGTAGGGGAGATCCCCTTTATGTCTGCGACCGACCACCCGAATGCACCTCGGTGGTTCTTCAACACAATTAGCAGCTGGTCTTCCTCCTCGGCACTGAGATATGCCGAAATAATCACATGCAACTTCTCTTCCTTAGCTAGAAATGCGTACTTCAAGTGCGGTGGCAATGGCTTCAATTCCAAATCTGGCGGGCTGATTAAGGATGACTGAAGCGGTGGTGGGAGTGCACCGAGGTCTTCATAGTACTTAGCATAAAAACATGGAAGCACCTGAAGCATCTTGGCACACTCCTGTAGTGACTTGCTTCTCATCCAATCATGTGTTGTATTAAGCAGGCAGGCTTCAAGTGGTAATTCAGGATATGCATTGAAAACCGAACTCGCTATGGCCTCATCTTCAGTAGAGGGGGGAATGTCCTCCTCTTCATCATTAGGAAAACCCACAGCTTTGGTAAGGGACACAACCTTGGTTTGCTCCATGATGTCAACTGCCAATGTCCCTTTCTCCACCTTAGTCATTACATGAGCCATATCTAAAAATGGCTTCCCTAGACAAAGTGAGATATTGTGATCAAAATGCTTTACCATGCGGCATTGCTCCGTTGCTTTAGATGATGTGGTGCTGGAAGGCATGACCATCTCGAACCGATCATCGGCGATACCCAAGGTCAAATGACCTGTCCCCATCTCGAGTATCATGTCAGCTGTAGCTTGGAAGGGTCGTCCAAGTAGTAACTCATTGCCTTGTTCATCTTGCATCTCCATTACTACAAAATCTGCTGGAAATACAAACCGATCTACTTTCACTAACACATCTTCACAGATACCATAAGGCTTCACCACTAAATTGTCCGCTAGCTGAATTGTCATATTGCTCGGCCATGATTCTTTTAATCCCAATTTCTTGAATGTAGAGAGAGGCATCAAGTTTATGCTTGCCCCGGAATCACACAGTGCTTCTCCGAATTTCACCTTACCAATGTAACATGAAATGTTGAAGCAGCCTGGATCCTGCCTCTTAGTTGGCAATGTGCCCATGATGAAGGCACTCACGTTCTCCTTGAGAACTACAACCTCCGTGTCAGGGATCTTCCTCTTCTTAGTAATGATGTCTTTCAGAAATTTGCCATAAGAATGAATTTGCTCTATTGCTTCTGATAATGGGATGTTGACAGAGAGCTTTCTGAAACTGTCTAGAAACTTCTTGAACTGTGTGTCCACCTTCTTTTCTTTCACACTATTCGGATATGGGACCGGGACAGCCTGTGCCCTTTGATGCGGCGACACATAAGGTGTCCTTTTTTGTGTCTCCTCCTCAACAACAATGGGCTCCGCAGTGATATCCTCTGCTATTTCCTCAACTGGATCTGTGACTGAGTTTGGCACTTCCTCAGTGGCCTCACCTTCGGTTTCAGACTGGGGTTTGCTTGGTTCATCGGCCCTGGGGTTTAAAAGCTTCTTGCCACTCCTTAGCAAGATTGCCTTCGCCTGCTGGTTTCCTCCTGGAATTTTTGTGTTACCCGAAAAGCCTTGCTGCACTGGCTTCTTAAGATTGGTTATCTCTACTGCCATTTGCGCCATCGACGTCTCTATTGTCCTCATCTGAGCCCCATGACTCTGCAATGTCTGTCCAAACTGATTCATAAATTCCCCCTGTTGCTTGATCTGCTGACCAAAGGTGTTCATAAGTTCTTGGTTCTGCTTTATCACTTGGTTGAGCAACTCCGTGCTCTTATCTTCCGCCACCGGCTGGGGTTTTGCATCGGGGTCCTACAAAAAGTTATTTAGATCTTTCCAGGAGAATTTCTTGTCCTTCCTCCATGAGTAATCATTATTTCTGAAGCCCTACTGCTGGCTCATGAATTTGACTTGGGCTTCATCCTTGGATTCAGTACCTTCTTTTGCAAGCAGTTTCTTCGCTAGAAGGTCCATCTTCTCATTCAACGCTTTGATGGCCTTTGACTCCCCCGCAACTCGAACGTGTTCAACGACGTCCCTATCTCCCCAGGATTTCTTCTTGGCCATATTTTTCAGAATTTCCCAACACCTCATGTCCGTGTTATTCAAAACGAATCCTGAGCCTGCGGAATCTAGGTTACTTCTATCATGTTCGGAAAGAGCAAAATAGAAGATTTTGACCTGTGTCTCCTTATCAAGCCCGTGATGCGGGCACCTCCTAAGCATGATCTGAAACCTCTCCCAGGTCTCAGAGTAGGTCTCTCCTGCCTTCTGGGTGAAATTGTAGATTTTCCTGATCATGCCATTGGTCTTCTCGGGCGGGAAGAACCTTTCAAAGAATACCTCCACCATGTGGTTCCATGATTCCACATATTCATCGTCCAGATTGTGCAACCATTCTCGTGTGTTCCCTTCCAGAGAACTCGGGAACAGCTTCAGGTAAAGCGTCTCCTGTGGAAATTTGTCAATTTTAATTATGTCGCAGTTCTCCACGAATTGGCTTATATGAGTGACTGGGTCTTTGTTCTTTAGCCCATGGAATGCATTTGACTTGACCAGATTAATTAATACGGGATCAATCTTATACTTCAGAATGTTGATTGCCTGCTTCTTGATTGTCCCCTTTGAAGCAGATGAGGAAGATGCCTTGATCTTCTCCCATATTGTTTGTTCCTCTGCCATTTCTTCTTGTTCCGATTCTAAATCTGTCTCTTCCAAGTGGTCTTGATTGTAATCCTCCTTATCGTAAGGTCCCGACAGTGGAACCTCTGGTGCCTGTTGCGTGTAGTCGATGCTACGCATCTGCACCATGCACAATACCTTCAAAAATGGAAATTTGAGTTCAGTACCGCATTAGACGATTACAAAAATTAGAGAGATAGACTATGAATTTTTAGAAATGAATTCAAAATAATAAAAGTAAAAAGTGGCCTAGAGTGGCCGCTTGTAGCACTCATAGTGCCGGCAATTGCCGTGTCCCCGGCAACGGCACCAAAAACTTGACACACTTTTACTGTGCGTCAAACGCAAGTATACGCGTCGATGTAGTACAAGACCTTGTGAGGCCCGAGTCGAACACAGGGACACTAAATTATCGGAGACTACTACTAACTACTCACAATCAGCTAGACCAGTTTAAAATGGTTTGAGAATTGTTGTAAAATTAAAAGAAAAGAAAACAAAATAAAACAATCGATTAAAGGTTTAATTTAATCAATTCAAGTGGAGATCTTTACGATTGCGGTTTCACCGCGGGTTATCATTGTATGAATTTCTATATAGCAACTCAGATTTATCTCTCTATCCGGGTAGTGGCCTGTAGTCAGAATTGCCCACTGTTGTGGTACAATTCACTACCTATGTCTAGGTCGGTTCCACCATCGTAGTAACCTATACCCTAAACTAGGTGCATTAGAAACAACCTCTGGGTTTCCACCATTAACCTTACATCACCTTGTTCAAGGGATTTGTCAATTAATGTGAAATACGTCTCTTTTCAATCGTTAATTCTTCTTTCAAAGTAATTAAGGACATTAGATTATTATTATGGTGATCAAGCATAACAATATAATTGAGAAAACTAAATCATACCACGGATTTAAGAGATAAACGATGAATTACTATGATAAAATTGTCATATAACGACTCCCCAGGCTACTCCCGGTCCTAAAGATAAAGGGGATTAGCCCCGCATGTTCATCTCAGAGCAAAACATGGTAGAGACAAGGGGAAACATGGAGAAAAACGTGATTAAGTAGTGAAACCCCTGAACGGAGAAGATCCAAGAGTTCCTTGGCGTAGAATGCACGATCTCCGGCCTTTCGGATGTGGAAAACGTCTTCTTCGGTGTCCGGAACGACTGGGGCGTGCTTTTGGGCTCCGTTCTTCTCTCCACACCTTATCGGGACGTGTGCAGCAGCTAATGACGTGATAGATTGCTCTTGGCCTCCGTCATTAGGTATAATCACCGAGTTAGGTCGCCAAAATATCGTAGCCGTCAGATTTAGATCGATCTGAAGAAAACTTGTATCTGACGGTGTCAATACTATCGACTCGAGTCGATAGTATCGACCTTGCGCGGTATCGGCTGATCTTATTTTCTTTTCTCTATCGCGACTGATTGCTAACTCGATACCATCGATGAGGGTCAATGGTATCAACTCTCTTAGGCGTCGCTTTTGTCTTTTTCCGTCGCTAGAGCTCCTCGTGTCGATAGTATCGACTTTAGGGTCGATAGTATCGACTGTCTTCTCGCCAGCAACCTGATGGTATATCGATACCATCGACTTCTGTGTTGATAGTATCGACTCTGGGATGCTCCTTGCGGCTGGCAACCTGTGGCCCGGTCGATGGTATCGACCACTGTCGATGGTATCGACAGTAGCACATATTCGTTTTTCTTGAAATTGCAACAAAAAACCACATAAGCTGAAATAAAACATATTATTGTAATCATTTATGCTCAAAATACCAAAATAAGGGAGATTTGACATAGAGAAGGATCATAGACCAAAGTAAATGAATCATGCAATATTAACCACCAAAATGACCAATAAATGCATAATACACAAGTAAAATATGTCTATAAATGCGACTCAAAATCATCGCATCAAACTCCCCTAAGCTTGAACATTACTCTCCCTCGAGCAACTAAACTTTAGAATAGAATTCCGAGGGTCAACTAAAGAATAGATCATCACAACAAACATCACCATATGATCCCCACTGGACATTCACATTCCGACCCTTACTAACCATGAAATGATAATTACCCTAAAGGTGACAATAATCATCCATAAAAGATATCTACCTCAAAATTGATGAACACTATCATATAAGGCAGTTGACATAATAAAATTTGCCGGTTCAGACTCGGTGCATCTTGTGATCTCCTATACTACGTTGCTCGCCCTAACTACCATCTACATGGAAGCAGCTCTCCTGATATTCACAAATGAGGAGAAAATCACAGTGGCCTACCAATTCGAGCAACGGGTGGATGAAATGGGTGGCACATGGAAGAAATGGAAGCATTATACAGGTTCAACATGCACAAAGCAAAAATGACCTAAATGATGCATATGCAAGTGTAAATGCCCTAATGCCTACATTTGAGTGTAATGATGCATGCACTATCATTCCATCTCAAGGTGAGATGGAATATCTACAAAAGCTACACCATGTGCTTATTCTTATTAATATACAGTGAAAAACATGTTCCTTTCTCCCTCTTATTCCTATTTACTTCTCAATTCTCTTTTTTTTCATATATATTTTTTTCAATTTAAGGCCCTTTATATCCAATAATGACAATGAATTATTTGTCGGGCTCACTTTTTCTGCATAGCTCAAATGTTTGAAGAATTTAGAAGGTATGGAACAAGTTAATCACCCTTATTGTTTCAGAAGAAATAAGATACATGATGTACTGTATGCATAAAAATTATGAATGCAGCTAAATGACACGCACCTAAGGATAATGTGCATGTATAGCTACTCTAATTTTTTTATTTTCATGCAAAACATGTGAAAATACTTTGCAATGCAAGACCTATCTACATGAGATGCATTCAACAAGATTAAAACCGTAATGTACTTCCAATTCTTATGGTGGATTATGAAAATAATGAGGTGAATAGATCACAAGACTAATTGACTGAACCTTTGAATATTATTATGTGTCCCTCCTTACTGACCTGTGTAGTAATTAAGAGGTTTCTCTCTCTTATTTCAAATTAAGGTCTCATTATCATTTGGTCAGTTTAGGCTCAAACTACCATTTCCGTCCACTTTTCATGAATCCTTAGGAATGTACATTTGTGATTTTTTTTGTTTTAAAGTTGACAAACCCAATCATTTTCTTAAGTTATGTGCCCAAAGTCGAACAACACAAGCTTGCAAAGCACTAATTTTTTTTTAAGTTTTCCCTTAATTCCCATGTACAAGAAAACAAGATGACACATGACTTAAGACATCCACAATTACACTAGATAGAGTGTGGATCCTACAAACAAACTAAGAACTAAGAAAAACAAATGACAAAAGACAAAATAATAATACTAAAAACTGAGAAAACTAAAGGATAGGGCTGTTCCAACTCCCCCCAAGCTTGAATTCGACTATGGCCTCATAGTCAAAAACAATCTTAAAGGTTGGAATAGATATATCGATCACTCTTCTGGTGGAGGCGGGTACTGTGGGGCCGTGGGGTCCCAAGATGGGTACTGCCCCTGAAAGCTCAGATCATACTGGGGCATGGGCGGAGGTTGTGGATACCCCCCAAAGTAGTTCTGGCTCCAGTAATGAGCATAGAAGGGTTGCTGCTGCATCTCCATCCTATGCAACATGTTGTGAATCTATTGTTAGTTGTCGAAGAGGAGGCGCTCATTTTCAAACATAGCCCTCTGGTGAATGTCGGAGAAGGTAAAAAAAAAGGATAGAGACAGAGCTCGGGGAAGGTCAGAGAAGAATATCTCCGCTCGATGAAGAACTTGCTCCTAGGATGCTCGTGGCCAGGCTCCGATTACTCACAAAGACACACGGAACAAGTGGAGAAGGATTGCTCTGAAGTTGTGACATCATATGATGACAATCCATCCCTTATATAACTGTGGCTGGCGCTGCTGTATTCCCGTCGATACCATCGACTCTTGTAGCACAATCTGTCTGCCGCTGGTATCGACGGTCGTCGATGGCTTGATGTGGGGGCCCGGATCGATGACGTGTCGATACTGTCGATACTGTCGACATGTGTCGATGGTATCGACCCATCCCACAGATCGACTCTCCTGACGCTGCGATCGCCGTTAATCTCCTCTCGCAGATCGGTGACATATCGCGTCGATACTATTGACGCAAGTCGATAGTATCGACTGCTGGTTAGGGCAACACCATCGCGAGGCCCGACCACCACTTTCTGCCTGTAACTTGGTCGATACCATCGACAGGCCTGTCGATGGTATCGACTTCACTGAGACAATTTGCGTCTAAATATCTCCAGAGATCTCGATAGTATCGACATCATGTCGATACTATCGACCTCATCTTTGCGATCAACCTGTTATTGTGTCGATACCATCGGCGAGGCCATCGATAATATCGACACAGAGTGATTTTTGCAGCCGCCAACCTGTACCCATCTTGATACCATCGACTCAAGGGTTGATGTTATCGACTCTGCCTCAGTCCTACACATTGAGCAAATGATCACAGTACCTTTTTTACCCTAAAAACAAAGTCAAATCAAATCAAAGTACAAAATGTGAAAGAAACTAACTACACTAGCGATGGCTGGGTTTCCTCCCAACAAGCACCCTTATTTAACGTCTTAGGCTAGACGACTTGAAGCTCCTCATGCATTCGGAAGTGTAATGAGTTTGACCTCATTCACTTTCCTTGTGTAATCTTCACCGAAGTACAATTTCAATCGTTGTCCATTGACCAGGAATGTTGTCTCACCATCACGCACCATGATTGCTTCATGTGGCCTGACCTCCTCTACGGTGAACGGTCCACTCCACCGGGATTTCAATTTCCCAGGATGCATCTTCAACCTGGAGTTGAAAAAAAGTACACGATCTCCTTTCTTGAAGACGCACATTTGAATATGGCGATCATGAATCAACTTTGTTCGCTCCTTGTAGATCCATGAGCTTTCATATGCATTCATCCGCAGCTCGTCAAGTTCATTAAGCTCAAGCAACCTTTTCTTTCCTGCTTCATCATAGCTAACATTTAGCTTCCTCAGCGCCCAGTGCGCTTTATGCTCTAATTCCACCGGCAAATGGAAGGCCCGACCATAAGCCAAACTAAAAGGCGTAGTGCCTATAGGTGTCTTAAACGCCGTCCTGTACGCCCACAAAGCATCCGGTAGCAGGGTACTCCAATTCTTTCTTGTGGAAGCCACAATATGCTCCAAGATCTTCTTAATCTCTCGATTGGAGACCTCCACTTGCCCTTGAGTTTGAGGATGGTACAGGGTACCAATGTTGTGCTTTACCCCATACTTTCTCAATAGTGCCGCAAACTGTTGATTCCGGAAATGCGTACCAGCATCACTAATGATCATTCTTGGTACACCAAACCTGTAGAAAATATATTCTTTGACAAACCTGCACACTACAACGACATCATTAGTCCTAGTGGGTATTGCCTCTACCCACTTCGACACATAATCAACAGCTAAAAGAATGTACAAATTAGAATTTGAGGACACAAAGAGTCCCATAAAATCAATACCCCACAAGTCGAATACCTCAACCTCTTGAAATACATTGAGGGGCATCTCTTGTCTTTTTGAAATGTTACCTGTCCTTTGGCAAGAATCACATTGCCGCACAAAATCATAAGCATCCCTGAACAAAGTAGGCCAGTATAGGCCACTTTCAAGTACTTTGGATGAAGTGCGAGAACTAGCGTGGTGCCCACCCATCGGTAGTTTATGGCAATGACGAAGAACACTTTCGTATTCCACCTCTGGTACACACCTGCGTAAGATACCATCCCTGCACTGCTTCAACTGATTAGGGTCATCCCAGAAATAATAACGCAAGGAATGGAAAAATGTCTTCTTCTCTTGGTATGTCCAATCATCCGGGATAATTTTGCAGGCAAGATAGTTAACAATGTAAGAAAACCAAGGGTCTTTCGATTTCACTTTTAAAAGTTGTTCATCCGGAAATGTCTCGGTAATGGGTATGTGTAAATCCTTTTCATCTACCCTCTCCAACCTAGACAAATGGTCCGCGACCACATTTTCAATGCCCGCCTTGTCTTTGATTTCAATATCAAATTCTTGTAAAAGAAAGATCCACCTAATAAATCTAGGTTTGGCATCCTTTTTCTCCATCAAATACTTAATGGCGGCGTGGTCTGTCCATACCATGACTTTTGATCCAACAAGGTATTGCCGAAATTTTTCGAAAGCAAAAATAACGGCGAGAAGTTCTTTTTCAGTTGTCGTGTAATTCAGTTGAGCATCATTCAATGTTTTGGATGCATAGAAAATGACAACGGGTTTATTGTCCACACATTGTCCCAAAACAGCCCCAACTGCGAAATCGGATGCATCACACATTAATTTAAACGGCTTAGTCCAGTCCGGTGTTTGCACAACTGGTGCGGAAATCAGTTTTTCTTTAAGCACGTTGAACACATTCAAACACTTGTCATTAAAATAAAAAACAACATCTTTTTCTAACAACTCAGATAATGGTTTCGCGATTTTAGAGAAATCTTTTATAAATCGGCGATAAAAACCGGCGTGACCTAGAAAGCTCCGAACCCCTTTAACCGAATTCGGTGGGGGCAATTTGGAAATAACTTCGATCTTAACCGAGTCTACCTCCAACCCTTTGCTAGACACTTTATGTCCAAGCACAATCCCCTCGCTTACCATCATGTGGCATTTCTCCCAATTGAGGACCAAATGTGTGTCCTCACAATGTTGCAAAACCTTGTCCAAATTATATAAACACTCGTCAAAGGATGCACCATAGACAGAGAAATCATCCATAAAAACCTCCAAACAGCGTTCAACCATATCAGAAAAGATGGCAAGCATGCAACGCTGAAAGGTCGCCGGTGCATTACACAACCCAAATGGCATACGACGGTATGCAAATGTTCCGTAAGGACAAGTGAAGGTGGACTTCTCTTGGTCCTTAGGATCAATACAAATTTGATTGTACCCTGAATAACCATCAAGAAAACAAAAATGTGATCGGCCGACTAAACGCTATAAAATTTGATCAATGAATGGAAGAGGGAAATGATCTTTAAGTGTAGCAACATTCAATCGACGGTAGTCTATACATACACGCCACCCGGTTACCAAACCGGTCATGACAGGTTCATTTAACAAATTATTTGTAACTGTAATTCCCCCCTTTTTAGAGACTACCTATGTGGGACTCACCCACGTCGAGTCTGATATCGCATAGATGATACCTGCAGAAAGGAGCTTGATCACCTCCTTCTTTACTACCTCCATCATGCTAGGATTTAGTCGACGATGTGGCTGAATCACTGGCTTGGCTCCCTCCTCGAGTCGAATCTTGTGCTGGCACAATGTAGGGGAGATCCCCTTTATGTCTGCGACCGACCACCCGAATGCACCTCGGTGGTTCTTCAACACAATTAGCAGCTGGTCTTCCTCCTCGGCATTGAGATATGCCGAAATAATCACAGGCAGCTTCTCTTCCTTAGCTAGAAATGCGTACTTCAAGTGCGGTGGCAATGGCTTCAATTCCAAATCTGGCGGTCTGATTAAGGATGACTGAAGTGGTGGTGGGAGTTCGCCGAGGTCTTCATAGTACTTAGCATAAAAACATGGAAGCACCTGAAGCATCTTGGCACACTCCTATAGTGACTTGCTTCTCATCCAATCATGTGTTGTATTAAGCAGGCAGGCTTCAAGTGGTAATTCAGGATATGCATTGAAAACCGAACTCGCTATGGCCTCATCTTCAGTAGAGGGGGGAATGTCCTCCTCTTCATCATTAGGAAAACCCACAGCTTTGCTAAGGGACACAACCTTGGTTTGCTCCATGATGTCAACCGCCAATGTCTCTTTCTCCACCTTAGTCATTACATGAGCCATATCTAAAAATGGCTTCCCTAGACAAAGTGAGATATTGTGATCAAAATACTTTACCATGCGGCATTGCTCCATTGCTTTAGATCATGTGGTGCTGGAAGGCATGACCATCTCGAACCGATCATCGGAGATACCCAAGGTCAAACGACCTCTCCCCATCTTGAGTATCATGTCAGCTGTAGCTTGGAAGGGTCGTCCAAGTAGTAACTCATTGCCTTGTTCATCTTACATCTCCATTACTACAAAATCTGCTGGAAATACAAACCGATCTACTTTCACTAACACATCTTCACAGATACCATAAGGCTTCACCACTGAATTGTCCGCCAGCTGAATTGTCATATTGCTCGGCCTTGATTCTTTTAATCCCAATTTCTTGAATGTAGAGAGAGGCATCAAGTTTATGCTTGCCCCGGAATCACACAGTGCTTCTCCAAATTTCACCTTACCAATGTAACATGAAATGTTGAAGCAGCCTGGATCCTGCCTCTTAGGTGGCAATGTGCCCATGATGAAGGCACTCACCTTCTCCTTGAGAACTACAACCTCCGTGTCAGGGATCTTCCTCTTCTTAGTAATGATGTCTTTTAGAAATTTGCCATAAGAAGGAATTTGCTCTATTGCTTCTGATAATGGGATTTTGACGGAGAGCTTTCTGAAACTATCTAGAAACTTCTTGAACTGTGCATCCACCTTCTTTGCTTTCACACTATTCGGATATGGGACCGGGACAGCCTGTGCCCTTTGATGTAGCGACACATAAGGAGCCCTTTTCTGTGTCTCCTCCTCAACAACAATGGGCTCCGCAATGATATCCTCTGCTATTTCCTCAACTAGATATGTGACTGAGTTTGGCACTTCCTCAGTGGCCTCACCTTCGGTTTCAGACTGGGGTTTGCTTGGTTCATCGGCCCTGGGGTTTAAAATCTTCTTACCACTCCTTAGCAAGATTTCCTTCGCCTGCTGGTTTCCTCCTGGAACGTTTGTGTTACCCGAAAAGCCTTGCTGCACTGGCTTCTTAAGATTGGCTATCTCCGCTGCCATTTGCGCCATCAACGTCTCTATTGTCCTCATCTGAGCCCCATGGATCTGCAATGTCTGTCCAAACTGATTCATAAATTCCCCCTGTTGCTTGATCTGCTGACCAAAGGTGCTCATAAGTTCTTGGTTCTGCTTTATCACTTGGTTGAGAAACTCCGTGCTCTTATCCTCCGCCACCGGCAGGGGTTTTGCATCGGGGTCCTACAAAAAGTTATTCAGATCTTTCCAGGAGAATTTCTTGTCCTTCCTCCATGAGTAATCATTATTTCTGAAGCCCTGCTGCTGACGCATGAATTTGACTTGGGCTTCATCCTCGGATTCAGTACCTTCTTTTGCAAGCAGTTTCTTCGCTAGAAGGTCCATCTTCTCATTCAGCTCTTTGATGGCCTTTGACTCCCCCGCAACTCGAACGTGTTCAACGGCGTCCCTATCGCCCCAGGATTGCTTCTTGGCCATATTTTTCAGAATCTCCCAACACCTCGTGTCCGTGTTGTTCAAAAAGAATCCTGAGCCCGCAGAATCTAGGTTACTTCTATCATGCTCGGAAAGAGCAAAATAGAAGATTTTGACCCGTGTCTCCTTATCAAGCCCGTGATGCAGGCACCTCCTAAGCATGATCTGAAACCTCTCCCAGGTCTCTGAGTAGGTCTCTCCTGCCTTCTGGGTGAAATTGTGGATTTTCCTGATCATGTCATTGGTCTTCTCAGGCGGGAAGAACCTTTCAAAGAATACCTCCACCATGTGGTTCCATGATTCCACATATTCATCATCTAGATTGTGCAACCATTCTTGTGCGTTCCCTGCCAGAGAACTCGGGAACAGCTTTAGGTAAAGCGTCTCCTGTGGAAATCTGTCAATTTTAATCATGTCGCAGTTCTCCACGAATTGGCTTATATGAGTGACTGGGTCTTCATTCTTTAGCCCATGGAATGCATTTGACTTGACCAGATTAATTAATGCGGGATCAATCTTGTACGTCGGAATGTTGATTGCCTGCTTCTTGATTGGCCCTTTGAAGCAGATGAGGAAGACGCCTTGATCTTCTCCATATTGTTTGTTCCTCTACCATTTCTTCTTGTTCGGATTCTGAATTTGTCTCTTCCAAGTGGTCTTGATTGTAATCCTCCTCGTCGTAAGGTCCCGATAGTGGAACCTCTGGTGCCTGTTGCATGTAGTCGGTGCTACGCGTCTGCACCATGCACAGTACCTGCAAAAATGGAAATTTGTGTTCAGTACCGCGTTAGACGATTACAAAAATTGGAGAGATAGACTATGAATTTTTAGAAATGAATTCAAAATAATAAAAGTAAAAAATGGCCTAGAGTGGCCGCTTGCAGCACTCGTAGTGCCGACAATTACCGTGTCCCCGAAAACGGAACCAAAAACTTGACACGCTTTTACCGTGCGTCAAACGCAAGTGTACGCGTCAATGTAGTACATGCCCTTGTGAGGCCCGAGTCGAACACAGGGAAACTGAATTATCAGAGACTACTACTAACTACTCGCAATCAGCTAGACCGGTTGAAAATGGTTTGAGAGTTGTTGTAAAATTAAAAGAAAAGAAAACAAAATAAGACAATTGATTAAATGTTTAATTTAATCAATTCAAGTGGAGATCTTTAGGATTGTGGTTTCATCGTGGGTTATCATTGTATGAATTTCTATATAGCAACTCAGATTCATCTCTCTATCCGGGTAGTGTCCTATAGTCAGAATTACCCACTGTCGTGGTACAATTCACTACCTATGTCTAGGTCGGTTCCACCATCGTAGTATCCTATACCCTAGACGAGGTGCATTAGAAACAACCTTTGGGTTTCCACCATTAACCTTACACCACCTTGTTCAAGGGATTTGTCAATTAATGTGAAATACATCTCTTTTCAACCGTTAATTCTTCTTTCAAAGTAATTAAGGGCATTAGATTATTATTATGGTGATCAAGCATAACAATATAATTGAGAAAACAAAATCAAACCACGGATTTAAGAGATAAACGATGAATTACTATGATAAAATTGTCATACAACGACTCCACGGGCTACTCCCAGCCCTAAAGATAAAGGGGATTAGCCCCGCATGTTCATATCAGAGCAAAACATGGTAGAGACAAGAGGAAACATGGAGAAAAACGTGATTAAGTAGTGAAACCCCTGAACGGAGAAGATCCAAGCGTTCCTTGGCGTAGAATGCACGATCTCCGGCCTTTCGGCTGTGGAAAACGTCTTCTTCGGCATCCGGAATGACTGGGGCATGCTTCTGGGCTCCGTTCTTCTCTCCACACCTTCTCAGGACGTGTGCAGTGGCTAATGACGTGATAGATTTGTCTTGGCCGTCGTCATTAGGTATAATCACCGAGTTAGGTCGCCAAAATATCGTAGCCGTCAGATTTAGATCGATCTGAAGCAAACTTGTATCTGACGGTGTCGATACTATCGAGTCGAGTCGATAGTATCGACCTTACACGGTATCAGCTGATCTTCTTTTCTTTTCTCTATCACGACTGATGCTAACTCGATACCATCGACGAGGGTCGATGGTATCGACTCTCTTAGGCGTTGGTTTTTTCTTTTTCCATCGCTAGAGCTCCTCGTGTCGATAGTATCGACTGTCTTCTCGCCAGCAACCTGATGGTATATCGATACCATCGACTTCTGTGTCGATAGTATCGACTCTGCGATGCTCCTTATGGCTGGCAACCTGTGGTCTGGTCGATGGTATCGACCACTGTCGATGGTATCGACAGTAGCAGATATTCGTTTTTCCTGAAATTGCAACACAAAACCACATAAGCCGAAATAAAACATATTATTGTAATTATTTATGCACAAAATACAAAAATAAGGGAGATTTGACATAGAGAAGGATCATAGACCAAAGTAAATGAATCATGCAATATTAACCACCAAAATGACCAATAAATACATAAAACACAAGTAAAATATGTTTATAAATGCTACTCAAAATCATCACATCAGTGACCCATACTTAAAATCTCAAGGAATGGAAAATTTATTCTTTTCTTGATATACCCAGTCTTCCAGTATTTTTCCACACACCAAATAATTCACTATATGAGAAAACTAGTGATCCTTATCTTTTATGGCAAATAACTACTCATCAGGGAACTCCTTAGCAATAGGTACTTACAACCCCGACTCATTCACCCTCTATAACTAAGACAAATAATTTGCTACTACATTCTCCGCTCCAACCTTATCCTTAATTTCAATATCAAACTCATGTAGTAGCAAAATGCATCTTGTCAACATTTATTTGGCATCGTTATTCTAAAAAAGATACTTAATAGCTCCATGATCAGTCCACACTGTCACTTTTTCCCCTACCAAATATTATCTAAATTTATCAAAGGCAAATATTACAACTAGAAGTTCTTTTTTTGTGGTGTTACAATTAAGTTGTGCATCATTAAGGGTTCTAGATGCATACTTAATGAACCAAAGAGCCCAATCCTTATGTTGTCTTATAGTAGCCCCTATTGTAAAATCGGATGCATCACACATCAATTCAACAATTGACTCTAATATGGAGCCACCACGATGGGTGTGGAGATCAGTTTCCCCTTCAAAATATCAAAGGCTTTCAAATAACGCTTCTCAAAATTGAATTCAATGCCCTTCTCTAAAAATTTGGAAAGAGGCTTTACAATATTTGAAAAATCTTTGATGAAGCATTGAGAAAATTCAGCATGTCCTAAAAATCTCCTATCCCTATTTGTTGTTGATGGTGGAGGTAGTATATATATCACCTCTATTTTTGCCAGGTTGACTTCCATCCCTTTGTTGGGAACCTTGTATCTTAGCACAATCTCCTCACTCACCATCATGTGACATTTTTCCCAGTTCAAAACTTGGTGAGTGTCCTCACATCTTTACAAAACTCTGTCAAGATTGGCAAGGCACTCCTCAAATGACTCTCAACAATATGAAAAATCATCCATAAGTCTCAAGACAATGCTCCCCCATATCTAAACAAATAGATAGGATACATATTTGAAACGTCAGTGGAGCATTGCAAAAACCAAATGGCATCCAACTACAAGTGAAAGTACCATAGGGACAAGTGAAGGTGGACTTCTCTTGGTCATGTGGGTCTTTAAAAATTTGGTTGTAATCAGAATTCCCATCTAAAAAGAAAAATGTGAGCGGGTCGACAAGCCTCTAAAAATTTTTACCAATAAAGGAAAGAGAGAAATGATCTTTCAAGGTAGAAACATTCTAATGATAATAATCAATATACACACACAACCAGATCACTAGCCTAGTTGGGACTAACACACTTCCAGAATTTGTAGTGACTGTAATTCCTCCCTTTTTAGGAACAACCTGAGTTGGGCTAATCTACTTAGAATCAGAGATAACATAAATTATACCTACCGAGAGAAGCTTCACTACCTCCTTCTTCACCACCTCCATGGTGATGGGATTTAGACGCCACTGAAGTTGTGCTATATGTTTCACTCCTTTAATTCTGATCTTATACTGACATAAACCTGGAGAAATCCCCTTCATGTTAGCAATGGACCACCCAAATGCAGCCTGGTGATTCGTTAGAATTGGAAGTAGATGATCCTCCTCCTTCACACTCGTGATGAATAAATTATCAATGGGAGTTTGTTTTCCACTTCCAGGAATGTGTACTTGAATTGCAGCAATAGTGGTTTCAATTCTAGCTCGGTAGGACATTGCAAGGATGGGATTAAAGGTGGCAATGGCGGTCATAGATCTTCATAGTGTCTTGTATAGAAGCATGATAATGACTTTAGAAACAAGTCACACTCCTCCAGTAAATGATAGTGAGTGTTTTCATCCACCAGATTCATGAGACAAGCTTCTAATGGTAACTAAGGATATGCCTGGGTCATTGCAGAAGAGACCACATCTGAAACTATCATTGAGTACTTTTCCTCCCCTCTGAATCATCATATTACTACTTCACCACCTTTGTCTGAGATATTTCTTTTGTATGATCCATTATATAAACAACTAGAGTACCCTTGTCCACCTTTTTCATAACATAGGCCATGCCCAAAAATGGTTTCCCCAAGAACATAGACTCCTTATTACCCAAGTGCTGCATCATGTAACAATGTGCCCTGTCCTTGTGTGGTGATTGATAATTTGGTAGCTTTATCTCAAAGTGTTCATCCTAGATACCTTGTGTCAATCTTCCTTGACACGTATCTAAGATGACATTTGTTGTGTCTTGGAACAGTTTGTGTAGTAGTAGTTCACTACCATAATCATCCTGCATTTCCATGATGAAAAAATCTGTTGGAAATATGAATTTGTCAACCTTCACAAGAACATCTTCACAGATGCCTATTGTCCTTACTACTAAATTTATTTTCCATCTGGATTGTCATGTTTCTCTTTCTTGATTCTTTATGTCTTAGTTTCTTGAATGAAGTTAGCAGTATGAGATTGATGCTTGCCCCAGTATCACATAGTGTGTCTCCAAACTTGACCCTACCAATGCACCACAATATGTTGAAACACCCTGGATCGTGTCTCTTCTATGGCAAATTCCTTTGTATCAAAACATTAACCTCTTCATTTAGGGAAACTATATCAGAATCGACTATCCTCTTCTTATTTGATAATATAATTCAAGAACTTGCCATACAAAAGAATTTTCTCAAGGGAATCAACTAGTGGTAGATTGATATGGAGTTTCCTAAATGCATCCATAAATTTCTTGAACTATTGATCAACCTTCTTGGACTTCAAGCTATTAGGAAATGGTAATTGAGTCACATTCTTACGTTGATGGGGTGGAATGTATGACACCTTAGCTTCTACCTTATAAGTTGATTCCTTTTGTGGGCTCTCCTCATGTAGTGTGGTGTCATGTGGCTGTTCTAGAGAGATAGATTTTGCCACCTCCCCTGTGTCAACTGTAGTGATGTTCTTCTCTAGAGTCACCATCTTCTTCTTCATCAACACTTTGCCACTATGGAGAAGCACTACCTTCACTTGTTGATTTCTAGTTTGGATATCTGTGTTCCCTAGAAATCCTTGATGACTGGACTTCTTAAGGGATGACACCTCTTCTCTAGATGAGAAATATAATTTTCAATATTGTGGATCTCTGACCCTTGATTTTTCTACTCCATTTTGTCTGGTCCAAAAGTGCCTCATTATAACTCACCAACCTACCCAACATGTCTTCTATTCAATCTATCTTACTGGGGATGTCCTGCTGATACTACTGTGACATGTTGCCCTATTGTTGTTTAGCCAGATGTGCCTACGAAGGGTCTTAGTGGAAATTGTTGGGATCTTTCTATGAGAACTTGGGATACTTTCTCCATGCATAATTATTTCTGCCCTTGTTGTTCTACTACCTAACACACACATTCCTCCTCTTGACCTCCAGATGAGGTTCTAGATTTTTGATCTACTCTTTTGGTGAGGCTATCCATCTTTGCCTTCAAGATTGTGATCTTCCTTGATTCCAAAACACTTTTGATGGTTTCCAACAAACACGATCGTATCCCGTAGATTGATTCTTGCCACATTCTTTAATATCTCATGATACCTGGTAGTTTTATTGTTTAGAAAGAAACCTGCTCTTGCATTGTCAAGAGTAGTTCTCAACCCTTTGTATAGCCCATAATAAAATGTTTTTGCCTAGCCATAAAGATCAATCCCGTGACAAGGGACCTTCCTAAGCATTCTGAGTAGAACTCCTCTGTGTGTTGCTTGAAGTTATAAATTTTCCCAACCAAGTCATGCATATTATTTGGAGGGAAGTACCTCTCAAATAATGCATCTATCATCTCATCCCAGGTCTCTATGGATTCTCAAGGAATACTGAGAAACCATGCTTTTGCCTTATCTGACAATGAGTAAGAGAATAACTTCAAGTATATCACTATAGTTGGGAGCCTGTTGATCTTCAACATATCACAACTTTCCATAAAGATGTTGACGCGTGCCATTGGGTCCTGTCAACTGTGGTGATGGAATGATTGAGATTTAATCTATGCCACTAGTCCAAGATTTATTTTGTAACTGCCCACATTGATCGCGTGTCGTTTGATTATCCCAATTTGCATTGTGGTTGAGGATGCCTATATTTTCTCCCATACAATTTTCTCCTCAGGCTCTTCCTCAAAATGGTCATCACCGCTATGTGACATGATTGCCGCCTCTACTTTCTATACATGTGGTGGGGTTTGAATGAGATTCTCAGCTAAAGCCCCAAACTCTCTTGCTTTCCAAAGGATATCCTTGTAGACTGTACCTGTGGGAGTGGATTCCCCATAGTCTATGGTTCTGGTGTGAGCCATGCACTAGTATTTGAAACTAATATGAAAGTGTGAGAGAATGAATACTAGTATATTGTTTCTAGAAAAAGATGTTCAATTATTCACAATTTCAAAGATTTTTTTTTTTAAAATATCTAAAGGAAAAAGAAATGACCTAAAATGGTCGGTCACAACATTCGAAGTGCTTGAGTTGCCATTTTCCCAAACACTGTGTCGAAAACTTGACACACCTAAACTATGTGTGCAAATCACAAGTGTTTGCGTCTAGTAGTATAGGCATATGAGGCCTAAATGTAAAACTTAGGGAAACCTTCTATAGAGACTACTACTAACTATAGCCTAATCATCTAGGCCTAGAGAAAATGTGATTGTTTTTTGTTTGTAACTAAAGGCATAAATTAGAATCTAACTTAAGTGAATCTGATCAGGAATTGGTGGATTACTTAGGATTACAATTTCACCATAATATGAATTGTAATTAACTCGATTTCATTAATAACCATTTACCCTTATCCTTGGACTAAGGACATGTAGCAAGTATTACCCACTCACACAACTTAATACACTACCTACACTAAGACAAACCCCACTTTAGTAGTGGATTAAGAATTAGCTAGGTGCATTAGTGATACCTCTAGGTTGTTCCTTCATAGTCATAAGCCCTCTCTCAAGACATGATATTACCTGTGTAAATCTACAACCTTTCCAACCCTCGACTTGTCATATTTAAATGACCCTCTCCATTTATAGAGGAAACAAATGCTATACATGTGAAGAATTATGAAAAAGTAAAATAAAATTATACCACCAAGCACACAAGTAAGTTGAACTAGAGGATACTATGGAAATTCAAAAATATGTTGAGTGTATCAGGAGAGATCCCTATCTACATTGCTCTATTGAAAAAATCATCTAATCGGGTGTAGTTAGATGAATATTTGTTAAAGAAGGGAATAAATATTTACTGATGGCCTACCTTGTAGAGAAGTAGGTGGAGAAAATTGGTGGAATGGAATAGAATTCACACATATCTATGAAATAAAACAAAAATGTTCACCTAAATGATAGATGTAGTGAAATTAAATGCATCCTAATGCCTACCATTTTTGGTGATATGATGCTTGTTGTTGATGCCTCATCCTAACAGTGAGTGTTGGTAGACAGTGACTAAACATAGATCCACAATCTCATTCTTTATATGAGAGAGATACAATTCTTTTTTGTAAAAATCCTTTTCCTCCTCCTTTATGCTTTTATGTTTTCTTTATCTTTTTTCCCTTTTTTTCTTCTCCATCTATTATCCATAAAATTATGATATATTGGCTAATATTGTTTTACAAAACTTGGAGGAGTAAGGATATATACAACTTTCTTTGTCTCCTTATTCATAGAAGATATGGAAAGCCCAAAATATACCTTTGTGGATTACAAAATGCAATGCATTTAAATAATTTTTTGTTATGAAAACTAATTTATATGAATGAGTGATTCAAGCAATTATATATTTATTTCTAATGCAAACTAACTTCATGTTTCCTATCATGCCATATTATGTGATTAATGAGGAATAGTGATTTGAATTATGTATTCATCCTATGGTGGTGATGTAATAAAATGAGGGTATATGAAATCATGTGACTAAGAGAAACACTCATCCTAGCCATGATACATATGGGTTCTATTAACTCATATGTCAGGGTGATCCAAGATCTATTCTTGATTTCACAAAAAAAATCACAATATTACTTGGTTATATGGGAATCAAATACCATCTTCATTCAAAATCCAAGGGTAGAATCAGGTGTCAAGTCCGCTACATATGTCATTGGATTTACTACTCCACTCAATTATGAATTTAGTATACTCCTAACATGTATATTAAATTTGAGGGTACAATGAGACCATATTTTCAACTGAATCACGTGAGAATTTGACCTCTAAATCCACTTTTATGCCAGACATATGTGTATTATATAAAAAAAATGAAAACTGAACTAAAAACAAACATGAACTAAATAAGATAGAAAAAACAATAAAACAAAAAATGTAAGATAGAAAGATGCAAGATAAAATGGATGCAAGATAAAATGGATGCAAGATAAGTCACATTCCATACCTCCCTTAAGATTGAATTTGACAATGTTCTCATTATTGAAAATCAAACCTAGAGGTGGAACGGGTGTATAAGATACTCAGACTCCAGTTGGAAAGAAAGTTATGGGTGGAAAATTTGGATGATGTGGATAGAATGTTGGGGTGAACCGGGGTGGATCGGATGGCATTGGTGGCAGTTGTGGGTAGCTAGAGAAGTGGCCCTATCTCTAGTAGTGGTCATAGAAAGACTTCTATGTGTATTCCACTTTTTGTAGGAGTTGGTGGATATTCTCCTGGTTGCTCATTGGTGAACATCGCTTGCTAATGCATGCAGATGTGATCCTAATTCTGGAAGATCCTCTCCTAATGTGATTCTATTTGAGTCATCATAACTTTTTGCTATTATAGGACCATATCAATGGGACTGAGCATGTTGTACATGCCCTCAAATGAATATCGGCCCTCCTGAGACTGAGTGGGGGTGGAGGAAGAAGCATCGTGGAAATGCAGAAAATGATGTGTCATTATGCAATTCCTCATTAGTGTAGCTGCTACCTCCATGACCTCATTGTCATCATAGTCGGGTGCTGAAATGCCTAAAATGTGCATGCAAAACGTAAGTGTATGAGTCGAGTAGTATAGGCATATGAGGCCCCAATCTCAAACTGAGGGAAACATTCTCCAAAGAATACTACTAACTATAACCTAATCAACTAGGCTAGAGAAAATGTGATTGGTTGATTGTTTATAACTAAATACAAAAATTGACATCTAAATTAAGTGAGTGTGATCATGTTGGTGGATTCCTTAGGATTACAGTTTCACAAAAATATGCATTACAATTAACTCTATTTCAGAAATAATCATTTACCCTTACTCTAGAATAAGGACCTAAAGCAAGTGTTACCCACTCCCATAACATAACATACTACCTACACTAAGACAAAACCCACTTCTATTGTGGTCCAATAATTACTTAGGTGCATTAATGATAGCCTTAGGTTGTTCCTTTACAACGGTAAGCCCTCTCATGAGGCACATTATTAGTCTTGTAAATATACAACCTTTCCAACCCTTAATCCCTCTCCTGAAGCAAATAGTGGTCTAAGAAATTTCTTGTGGTGATCAAGCATAGAATATTCATTTAGCAATCATATATTTATGTCCATAGTCAAAGGAAATATATATTATTAATTCATAAAAGTCAACTACAATGCAATATTAGCCTACTCTTGGATCCTAAATAATAGGGGATTAGACCCACATGATTTCTACCATCGAATATAGAGAGGAAGAGGAATAAGACAATATAAACATCATAAAAAATAATTGTAACCCTCAGATAAGTCGATCCTAACAATCCCCTCTAGTAGGCACCTTGATCTACACTATTCTGATTGCAAATTTGCCTCCAGAAATTGCCCATAGTGTCTGATGCATGGCCTTCTCCTTCATCTCCTCCTCTCTAGGCTACGTGCTCTGTTGCAATAAGATAGAACATGACATCTTTCTTTGGCTTAACTCCCCTTACATCATACGTGAGGCTTTGGCCATCATTTAATCTTGCTGTCAGATATGTGATAATCTTTAGTCTGCACTGATCGCACAGTGTCAGTACCATCGACTAGATGTTGGTGGAATCAAGATATCAGCTGAGTCAAAACCCTTGATAAGTGTCAATACTACCAACGAGTATGTCAATAGTACTGAGTTGTCTCTTGGTAAGTCCTGACTTGTGCTAGATGTAGAAGTAGGTAACAATGACTAGGCTATCAGTGACACCAAGGCATTAGATTCCACTATTGTTGTTTTTGGATAGAAAGTCGATGGATCTGACTCCAATATATAATAGAATCCAACATCGTCTTGATAGTATCGATACTTCTAGAATTCCCTATTGGATTTTGCACAATGCTAGTACCACTAATGTGATGTTAGTGGCACCGAGTTGTCATATAAGTGTTTGAATTTCTCGAAACAATGAAAAACCAACATAAGTTTGAATACCAATTGATGATTTAACGTAATTCAGTAAAACTACTTAATAATTGATGCAATATTGTTTCACATGCTAATAATTATAAACAAGGCATAACTAATATCCAAATGAACAGTCATGCACTAAACACATGGAAAAATAGCTTGTGAAAAGCAACTAAACTCAGTGCAACAACTGCCTCATCGACATACTCCTACCCTTGGTTTTTTTATTCACAACATCATCTAACCAACATAGATGTTCAAGATTGATGATGTCAAAGATGGGGTCTGGAAGTTCACATTGACCATCTTGGAGATGGCATGGATCTTCTCTCCATATTGGGAAAAGAACTTGGCATTAAGGAAATGCCTAAAGTCCAAGTTCCCCTCAACTGTACTATATGTATATGTGAGAAAACATGGTTGAAGTAGATGACGATCCTCGTGATGAGACTACCAAAGTTGACGGGAACCTTCCTGTTATCAATTTTGGCCATTTATTACGCATGTCCAAGGAACATTGTGTTGGATCCTAGATGGGTGATTAGATGCTCTAGAAGGGGGGTGAATAGAGCTGAATGCACTTAAACAAAATTCATTAAACCTTCAAGATATATCACAAGATAAGGTTTCTAAATAGGAAATTTGTGTGAAACTAAAACATGCATAGCAAGGATGAGAGAGATTGAGCAAGCACAAGTAGACAAGCTATTTAGAGTGATTCCACACTTCAAACTAGAAGTATGTCAGTCCACTTACCTAGAGAGGTCAACCTCTAGGATTTCCTAACCATTGCATTCTTATATTCATTCATAAGTCTTACAATACATGACCAAACAAAGTACTTACCTATCCAATACAAAGAGTCTTCAACCTTGCCAAGGACTTACCCACTTTGCAAAGAGTCTTCCACCTTCTTCCAAGGACTTACCTACTCTTGCACAAGTCTTCCAACTTGCAGGGATTATCCACTCTTCTTGGATCTTCCGCCTTTGACTTCACCTTCACTCGGAGAAGCTTCCACCAAGGACTTACCCACTTGAGCAAGGAGTCTTCTGCCTTCACCAAGGGCTTACCCACTCTAGCTCCAAGTCTTCAGCCTTGATATTCACCAAGGGACACCTTACCTTGTTCTTCTTCACCTCTCTTAGCTAAGAGAGAGAACCTTCATCTTCATGATTGAATTGAGAGAAAGGGAGGTGGTGGAAGTGAGAGCCTCACAAGATATACATGTAGGACTAGCTCTCTTACAAATTTCCTACTCACTCTAATGGATGTAGCAAGTGATTAAGCTTAGAGAGAGAGAGAGAAGGCTGTAGGAAGCACACAACTATAGAATAGGAACCTCACATAGAGTTTTGCATTGAATGCTCAACCTTGGAATGAAGCCCCATGGGTCCTATTTATAGCTAGGGATGCCTCTTAGCCTTTGGGAACACTTGAGAATGAAAACTAGCCATTTTGTGGCTTGCAACGGATATATTTTCACTTGTTGCAACTCCACAATGGCTAGAAGCACTATTCTGCACTTTTTCGTATAGTGCAATCGGTCGAGTTTCTATAGAGGTAACACAACTGATAGAGTAAAAGACAAAGCCGATATTTAGACCATCGGTCGAGTTTGTCCTGGGGAAACTCGACCAATGAAAATCAAATTGGCCAGTTACTCCATCGGTCGAGTTCTGTGAAGTATAAACTCGACCGATCAAAAGTCATTTTCAAGATCCAATCAGGATCGATCGAGTTTGCAACTCACAAAACTCGACCGATGAACAACCTGATGTGAATTTTGGAAAATGGCTTTTGAGTGCTTAAACATTCGATCTAAGTGCTCTTGATTTTTTCTAAGCTTAATTACAAGTCATACAATCATTACAAGTGATTTACAACATGATTCTAATGGATTTACATCATATTACAAAACATGCACTTGTATTGACTTTGACTTGTCTTTTCTCCAATTTGAGATGCGCAAGTTAGGGCATTTGCAGTGTATCTATACCTAATCTGAAATCACTCAAGTAGAGACATTATACACCAATTTGTGGAATGGTTAGTAATCATCAAAACATGGGTTTAGTCAATTTAGACATGAGTCAACATTGACCTAATTGACCTTGAGTCAACACATTGTGCCTAGGTTGACTTTCTCCCTCCCCAATGAGAGGAATGCAAAGTCCGTAGTTTAGCCTTCCCTTGCCCATGTGTACTAATCAAAGGGTTGGCACTGCCAATATTTTCCTATAGAATCATGTTAAAATTAGTCTTGGTCTCAGTGGTCTACACGTTTGTACCATCAAGATATTACTATGAAGTCTTGCATCAAAGGGTTAGCAAACTCAAACAATGATCTTGGTGGTACTAATCAAGGGGTTGACACTACCAAGATTTTCCTATAGAATCATGTTAAAATTAATCTTGGTCTTAGTGGTCTTTGTGTTAGTACCGTCAAGATATTACTATGAAGTCCTGCATCAAAGGGTCAGTAAACTCAAACATGTACCTTGGTGGCACCGTCTGCACTATTCCAACAAGTTTTTCATGTAGCACTTAACCAAGTTTCATTAGTAAGGTCAATGCGACCGATAAGAAATTTATGGTACCAAAATCTATGAAAATAACACTACTAGTGTCACTACTTAACTGATTAATAATAGGTGGTATCAAATATTGAATCATGCCCCTAATATTTACATGTATAATCATCAAATTTCATGAGTCATCTAAGTATAACTGGGTAGTCGGCAGTACTGACATCCTGCTATGAAAATCAATGTTCATTATTGATGGAAAGTCGGTGCCATCGAGTTGAGGGTCGGTGGTACCTAATTTTCCCTATTCATGAACATGAAACATATGCATCAACAATAATCAAGTTTCATCAAAACTAATTAATCAACATCTATGTTAAAAATGGAGAATTAAACCCATTGAAGTAAAGTATATATGTGTAGGTTGCCTCCCACCTAGCTCCCTTGTTTGAATTTATATGCTCAACTAAGTAAAATTAACTAACGTTGTTTGTCACACATTAGTGGTAATGAATTATCTATTAACCTAAATTCCACCGTGTCATCATCGATCCCTAGAGTCAGATATCTTCTACCCATAGAAATGATCACATATGTAGTGGACTGAAATGGTCATCCCAATAGCAATTTGAACCCCTTCTTTTCCTACATGTCCATCACATAAAAGTCGACCATATAGATGAATTTATCTACTTTTACTTACACATCTTTGTAGATCCTCAAAGGTCTAACAATAGAATTATCGGCCAGGTCTATTACCATGTTTGTCTTAGTAGGCCCTTTCAATCCTATTCTCTTGAAAGTAACAAGTGGCTTCGAATTGATTCTTGCTCCTACATTACAGGGTTTATCTCCAAACTTACTTATAACGATTGAAAAATGAATGTTAGAGCATCTTAGATTCTTTCCATTTTTTGGTAGACATTTTTAATCAGTAAATTGACAAATTCCTTAATAATAACAAGATCTAATTGTTTGATGTGCCTCGTTTTGCTAATGGTATGTTTCAAAAACCTCCCATATTCCATGATTCTCTCCATAGCCACCAGCAAAGGAATAATGATGTGCAGTTTGTAGAAGATATCCAAGAATTTCTTGAATGGTTTGTCTTAGTTTCCAATCATTAGGCTATCTATAGATGAAGTATGAGCTGCACCTTCATGAACTGTGGCTAGTGGTTTCATGGTGGGGCATTTATGTGTACAGATCTATAATTCCTTATGGTTTTACTCCCCTAAGGTTGTAGTGGACTCATCCTCCATGATCACCTGATCTTGTGTGATTGTAATTCCCTGTGGTAGGTACTTCTTAGGTGTAGGTGTCTTATTATTATTGTGACTACTATGCTTCAAAGTAGCACCTTGACACACTCTTATTGCACAAACACATAATCACTAATTTAGGGAGTATGCATAGTGATTTTGGAGTCTTGAGGTGCTTCACCTTGCTTAGTTGGTGTATCTGAAATATCATAGTTGTGACACACTGATCACACCAAAGTGAGATTACTCAAAACAAAATGCAAAATTATCAAATAACAACCACATTACTACAAAACATCATAAATTAAATCTGATCTGATATAACTGTCTCAAGTGGAAACATATACATTAGAGTTCACAAACTGTGCCACCTATATCATATATCATACTATAAAGGTACAAAAATCCATGTAAAGTGGCCATCAAGCCATAATCTATTACAAAGATAACATGTTCACATATACAAGCCATACATGTACAACTATGTCATACTACCAAAAAACTTGTATCGATGTACATCATCTAAAAAAACACCCCCAAGGACCTGAGAGTACAGGGACAACATGTAGGACTCTACTGCAAAACACTAGCATCATATCCAACCTTCAACAACTATTGATCTCCTTGCTTCTCTTCCTCACCGCACGATCTCTATCGCATCCTACACAACCACCTAATAAATGTGGAAACCCATAGGGTGTGACCAACGTCCCAACAAAAGATATAACTCTCTTGCCAACAACTATTGTTAACACATATAGATATATAGCAAGAAAGTAATACTATTAATAGGATGAGCATATTTAATTAAATGAACAAGTAAAATTGTAAACAGAGATTAAGCAGCTACAAACTGATAAGTAGAACATATATACATTTATAAGGAATATGAAGAACATGTAGCACCATTATTGACTAAAAAGTATAAGAAACAAGGTAAGGGTCATTCAATGTGAATCGTGTTTAACCCTAAGCAAATATACTACCCAACTGTATTATGTCTTTTATTATGCCCAGTGGATATGAGGTATAACACTCATACTAAAACTAACCACTACTAAGTTGAAATCAATGCCATACAAGATCTGGGAGGACCATACTCCTATGATCTCCCACACCCTCGATCAGTCTGAGTCTGTTGTAGTGACATATAGAGTCCAACTACAAAATCAGTCTAGTCCTCCTTGGTATATAGGCATGACACTAGTAAACAGAGTATACAAACCCAATCATCCAAGGTACAAACCATAGCTGACCTTTCTCACATCATATACTAGGATATGACCACAACCGTTCTCCTACCAAGGCATGACAACAATAATATTCCATAACCTATAATTATGGATGCAAGGATATACCCCCAACTTGCACCCCCACATATTCAACAAAATGTGCTTTGAGTTTCCCTTAGGAATTACTCGTTTCACCATTCGGTAAGTGCTAGCACTGAATATGGATCTATGGCTCAGGGTAACTACATGATCATGGTTTCACTTGATTAGTTATAACCAATTGGGTATCTTTTAAAGAATCAATCAAGTTACAATATATAAACCCTAAACAGATTCTACAAACATAAGGGTAGATTGCAACTCCAGAAGATATAAAATGTATTAAGCATAAAGAGGATCACAACACTACATGATAATATCTCACTGCATTACACAAGGCCATCACCATCATGACATCACTATGGGACAACCAACCCTCATCACATTATCATATGATAGGACCTCACATTAGGAACAAAGCCATCATCGAGGTCATTAGACCATCACATTATTTCTGTTCTTGTAGGGAATATTGTTTGCTCACCATGCCCCATTAAAGCTTATAATCATCATCATGTATCACATAAGAGATACCATGGCAATCACTATCTATGATGTTCATTCAACCTGCAACATTAGGGTCACACAAGTAGGAGAGAGAAAACACTTTAATACATGGTAATTATCCAAGTGAGTAAGCATTAAGCATGATGTACTCAAACATTAGGGTTAGGGTTTCTCATAGATAACTGATTAGGGTTTCCAAAACAACAACTATCACTACACCCTAATTATCATCTTTCCCATCTTCTTGGAAGGAATAAGATTAACTATTATCATCATTAGATAACAACTCAAGGCAACCATGTGTCTAGGAATTACCATTGACTGAAGAGGATGTTAGGTCACAAAAATATGTGACCAAAGAGAACATGTTCACATGGTCGAAGACCATCGCCAAAGCAAAAAACCAAAGACATAACCATCAACCCTTGGATCGAAGGGACACAAGACACATTCGATTGAAGAGAAACACAAACATCATACCTAGGTCAAAAAGGACAACAACACACTCAGGTCAAAGGGAAAACCAGGTCATACGACTGAAGAGAACAAAAAACCACATCGACCAAAGAATCAGGAGTCATCTATGCCACCTCTCTAAGGAAATCATCTCATCGACCAAGAACCATCACCAAAACTTTGACCACTTGGAGTATATCACAAAGTTCATTAAGAGAGAGAAAAACACATGTCCATACATGATCAAAATAGGTGGGTTATTGTCATAAAACCAAAACCTCAAAGAGTGTAGTACATCAAGGAAATCATCATCCAAAACCCTAGGATCCAATCATCAAAACATAGGAATAATCAAACCATAATTATGAGGGAAAAACCAACATTCCAAACCATCACATGCATCCAAATTATCGATCTCCAAAAGAGAGAAAACAAAACCAAGACATGGGGAAAACCATCATTTAAAAGGGTGCATGCAAGAGCCAACATTCCCACCATCCTTCACATCTTGGATACAAGAATTAGGGTTAAGGAGAAAGAGCTAATCTATGCAAGATTACTATCGAACGATAAACCCTAAGAAATGGTATCATAATCAAGCATCTTATAATCATGTTTTTAAAGGTAAGATAAACTTGCATGTAAGATTAAGGTGCAACAATATTAGAGGAGAGAGTTATATAAACTGCCTTGACGTGAAGATCAACTCCAAAAGCCAGGAAGCTCCAAGAGAGAGAAGAAACACCAAGGTTAGGTCAACTCCATGGACAAGGAAGATCACCTCAAGAGAAGAAGAGCAAACCAAGGTTAAAGGAAAGCTTAAAGAGAAAAGGGTAAAAATTCTAAGCCAAAAATAAAGGGAAAGGAGGAGATCTCCATCTCACATAGGTACTACCATGGAAAACCATGTATTTGACCTCTATTGGAGAGAAGTTACTCAAAAAGACCACCATGGAGAACCATGTTTCGGAAAGGAGAAGAAAAGAGAAGGTAAGGTTCAAGAAATGAGATTAAGAGGGATAAAACACTTACCAAGTACAAGGAACACCAAAGGATCAACAAAGGAAGATGCTTCAACCCTAGAACACCACATGCAAGGGGTCAATCACCTTGCTCCAAGGTTGATATCCTTATCCATCATCAAGGTCACAAGGAAGAGATCCAAGGAAGAGGAGAGAAAGAGAGGGTGAAAAAGGATCACTTGCATGCAAAAGAAGGGGTATAAATACCCAAAGGTAGGAGAGAGGTAAGGAAGGATAGGTGTCCAACTAAACATGCCACTTGTCCATCGTAGAACCTCCATGCAAGCATGACATATGCATGTGAAACTAGGGTTGTTAAAACCAAAGTAGGCCATCAACCTTAGTTGGTCTAAAGGACCATCAGTCAAAGAGGGACCAATGTAATCCAGTTCGGTCAAAGAAGAAAACCTAGTGACCAAAACCCTAGAGTCCTTCGTGACCAAGGAGAGGGTTTAAGACTGTTCGACTACAAGGAACATAGGGCACACATAAAAAATCTTTGACTACAACAAAACATAAACAAAGAAAGCCTATAGGTTGTTACACACAAAGGAACCAACATCAACTAGGGTATCCATGTATCCCATGCAAACCCTAACTCCACACATGCATCACCACTTACTTCCTCATAAAAACAAGGTGCCCTCAACCACCACTCTCCTCATAAAGATGCCAAAACATATGAGGTACATCAAACATATGAAAAATTCCAAGATAAACCCTCAATATGGGTTTATTGTAAAATAGGCGCACATATAGCATAACTAGCTCAAACATCATGTAGACTGGACCAACATGAAAACACAAGCACGTCACATGTTATTAAACACATCATATGATTATATTAAGGTATAAGCATCTCATTAAGAAAAAGCAAGCAAGATCAAGCAAGAATTCTAGGTCAGGGGTCTTACAACCATAAACCCCTAATAAGGATTTCACCCCTAAAATCCTATGAAACTCATCCTCCAACTCCCACATGGATTCCTCCACGCCATGATGATGACACAAAACCTTAACCAAGACTATAGCCTTCTTCTTCAACTTATTCACCCTTCTATCCAAGATCAAAATAGGACCATCCACATATGACACATCCTCTTCCAACTCAACCTCCACATGCTGTAAAACCAACTCTGTGTCAGGGTGACACTTCCTCAACACTGAAAAATGGAAGACCGGATGCAACATGTGCAACTCATGTGGAAAGTCCAACTTTTAAGACACCTTCCCAACACGCACCACCATAGGGTAAGGTCCCATATACATGGGAGCCAACTTACCCTTCTTCCCAAACCACAACACGCCTTTCTAATGAGAGACCTTAAGGTAAACCTTGTCTCCCACTTGGAACTCCAATGGCCTCTGACTATTATAAACATAAGACTTCTATCTGTCTAGAGCTGCCTTCAACTGCTGCTATATCATCTTCATCTTCTATGTCATATGTTGTACAAGATCAGCCCCCAAAAGCTGATACTCACCCATTTCATACCAACACAATAGAGATCTACAATGTATCCCATATAAAGTCTCACATGGTGCCATGTCCATACTACTCTGATAGCTACTGTTATAAGAAAACTCTATCAAACTGAAGTGGACATACCAACTGCCCAAAAATTATAGAACACAAGCTCTTAACAGATCCTCCGACGTCTATATAGTCCTCTCAGAATGCCCATCTATCTGCGAGTGAAACGATGTGTTGAATATCTACTACGTACCCATCGTCGTGTACAGATGCTCCCAAAACTAGCTGGTAATCTAAGGACCTCTGTCAGATACTATCATCATTGGGATACCATGCAAATGAACTATCTCATAAACATATATTTGTGCAAGCTTCGCTGTTGTATATGTCATCTTCATAGGGAGGAAGTGTGTTGACTTGGTCAACCTGTCCACCATTACCCAAATGGAATCATGACCTTTGGATGTCCTAGGGAGACCAAAAACAGTCTATAATGATATGATCCCATTTCCACTATGGTATAGGAAACAATTGTAACGTCCTTGCATGTTTCTGATGCTCAACCTTTATGTGCTAACACACCAAACACTTTGCCATGAACTCAGACACGTCACGCTTCAAGCCAGGCCACCAATACAAATCTTTTAGATTATAGTACATCTTGATGCTACCTAGATGCATGGTGTACATTGAAGAGTGATTCTCTTCTAGAACCAACTTCCTCAGATTGTCAACATCAGGAACCACTGCTCTACCATGGTAACACACTATCCCGTCCTCTGACTCATGGAAGCCATTACACTTCTTGCTGCCAAACTCTGATTAGATCTACTATATCATCACATTATGCATCTCTGATTTACTATCTCATCGTAGGCTTCACCTTTAACTGAGCCAACAAGCCTGCCAATAAGGAGACCTCCAAACTTACATCATCTGGTAAAGAGACACCAACATGTTTTGCTTATGGCACACCAAAGAACACAACTACACCTTATCAAAAAATGATGACGAACAAGACTTCCTGCTCAAAGCATCTGCCACCAAACTTGCCTTCCCTGGATGGTAGTCTATGGTGCAATAATAATTGTGTTGTTTCCACATATTCAACTCGTACTTTGAGAAGTTGTACTTTAGGTTCTTGTGGTCAGTCAAGATCTGGAACTTCTCACCATAAAGTTAGTGTCTCCAAATCTTCAAAGCATGGACCACATCAGCAAGCTCCAAATCATATGTTGGGTAGCTCTCCTTGTGTTTCTCAAGTTGTCGTGAAGCAAAAGAAATAACATTTTTATCCTGCATCAACATGCAACCCAAACCATTCTTTGATGCATCACAGAAGACGATATAACCCTTCCCTTGCTCAGGCAACAATAACACTATATAATTGGTTATCTTCTCCTTCAAAATCCAAAAAGAATGCTGACACTTGTCATCTCAAACAAACGACACACCCTTCCTTGTCAACTTCATTAGGGGTAACACCACTACGCTAAAGTTTTTGATAAACCTCTTGCCATAGCCTGCCAGACCTAGGAAACTGCAAACCTCCATTAGTGTCTTAGGTTGCTCCCACTCTAACACCGACAAAACCTTCTTAGGATCCACTCAAACACCCTCATTAGATATCAAATGTCCAAGGAAAGACACCTCCTTTAGCCAAAGCTCTCACTTGCTGAACTTGGCATACAACTTATGCTGTCTCAACAAAGTCAACACCACTGATAGATGCTACTCATGTTGTTGGATATCTCGAAAGTATATTAGGATGTCATCAATAAACACAACTATGAACCGGTCAAGATAAGGCCAGAACACCCTATTCATCGGATCCATGAATGCTTCCAGTGCATTGGTTAGATCAAATGACATAACCACATTTTCATAGTGACCATACCTAGTCCTAAAAGCTGACTTGGGTATGTCATCTGCCTTGATCCACAACTGATGGTATCCTATCCTTAGATCTATCTTGGAAAACACTATATATCCTCTCAACTGACTGAACAAATCATCTATCCCCAACAACGGGTACTTTTTCTTCATTGTCATCTTGTTTAACTGCTGGTAATTGATGAATAACCTCATAGATCCGTCCTTCTCCTTAACAAACAACATGGGAGCACTCCATGGGGAAGTACTCAGTCTGATGAAGTCCTTCTCTAGTAGCTCCTACAACTACTTCTTCAATTCCTGCATCTCAGTTGGTGCCATCCTGTATGATGTTGATGTAGCCCTATTTTAGGGCTCCATCTTGTGCCATTTTGCACTTTAATCACATCTAAACAAGTTAGATTGTAAGTTAATTTCCCCAATATGTGTTTTACTACCAAATGCACTTATGGATGTTCTTTGCATCATTTTCAGGTACTTGGACCATGATTAGGGTGAATGAGAGAGAAGGAAGGAGTCCTAGGGTTCCTCCACTCATGTAGGGGTCCAAAGAAGGCCCCAAAAGCTCCCTCAAACTACCTTTAATGGCCAAGGATCGACATCAAGCAAAGAAATCCATGAATGATGAAGTTTGAAGTTCAATTCCCTACTACAAACCCCAACATAGCCGTGGGCATACCCCCATGGTCGTGTCGTATATGGAGAAGAATTGACAAAATCAATAGGGATTTGCACCCAATTTTCCATGACCGTGGCCATCAGCACGACTGTGTCCCATTGAAGATACCACAGCCGTGGACACCAACACGGTCGTGGCCAACAGAGTAAAAGATGGTTGTGGGCATACCCCCACGGTCTTGTCAGTTATAGCCCAAGAATCCCAGAATCAACAGGGAGTTTCCCCCAATTCGCGACAATTGTGGCAGTTTGCCACGGCCGTGGCCTCTGAAGATCAACTCACCCATGTTGATGCTCCATGACCAAGTCCTCCTCCTCCTCCAAAATGGTCATTTTACTCAACACGACCGTGGCACTCCGCCATGGCAGTGTCCACCTCCTTGCTTGCATTTCCACCACCCTCTCCACACCATGCCCATGCCAACTCCCCACGACCGTCCCATACTACCCCCACTACGACCGTGGCCCATCAACACGGTCGTGGTGACCAGCCAACCCTACCACTTTTCTGCAGTGATTTTCCTATCCTACCCCTACTTACCCTAGTGCTTCCCCACCACCTATATATACATAGGTGGTGGCTGGGGCACGAAGGTTAGCCACCCTATATCTGCTCCTAGGCCCCATTACTCCTCTCCACCCACTCCTTGAGCATTTAGTGCATTTCCCTTGTATTTATGCTCTCCACCCACCATTTCCATCTCCCTTTCACCTTGGAAACCTAGTTTTCTAGGTTTTCCTCCATAATCCCCCATATCTTCATGCTCATATGCACCCTTGGAGGAGAGAGGACGTCCCTACCAACAAGGAGGTGAAGAAGAAGGCTACTTTCCCAAGCTCCATGGAGTTTCTTCCCCTTTCTTTTGCTATTTCTTTGATCATGTCTAGCTAAGCTCCTAGTGGTGGGTTGTTTGGGGTTAAAATGTGACTTTGATACCATGTTGGGGGAAAATAGCTTGTAATGAACATAATTTCTATATATGATGATTTCTTCTTGCTTCTATCTCATTTCCTATTTTATTGCATGCGATTTGTGCTTATAACATGAGTTTCTTGCTTTGAGATGTTTGATGACACTTAGCTTCTAAGAGGAATTGGAGTGTATGTGGCAATATTAGGAATGACTCCTAGGTCCAATTAGTGGATCCCTATCTATCTCCCTTTGTTCCTACATACACATCCCTCCTCCTACAAGTGAGTGTGAGATATAAGTGGCTAGTGTAAGTGTGATTAGTGCAATTGCCTAGGGCTTTCTAAAGTCTAGATGGCTAGTGGCATGAGGTGAAAGACCCTCATCTCCACCACCATTTCTACCCTTGGCTCTCAAATGACCTAATACCACTTACCCTAGAGACCTAGAATTGACAAGTCCTACTAGAATTACACCTAACCCTAGTTCCCCAACTAGTAGTATAGGGTACATTCTACTAGCACATGCCTTGTTGTTTGGTTTGGTAATGTAGATAGATTTGTGATAGTTTCTTGCTATGTTGAGATCCCCCAACTAATATCAAACCACATCCCCAAACGACCCACCTACCTAATCATTACTACTTAAAACCCATTTTCCTTCTTAGATTGTTCATGCTAGTATAGTTTAGTTTCTTTTGCTTAATCTAGTTAATTGCTTAGTCTTTCTCTTTAGTGTTAACTTAGATTCTTTCTCTCTCTCTCTTGTGGTTAATTTAGTTTGTAGTGCTAATTGCTCTACTAGTATAGTGTAGTTAACCTTTTCTCTTGTTTGGCTAGTTGCTTAATCAAGTTCCTTAGACTTGCTTGCCTAGGATAATTTAGAGTTGTGATATCTTAGATTTCATAATTTCCTTTATTGCTTGCCCACTTAGATTAATCACCAAACAACCCTTTTTAAAACCCTTCTACCCTAGACTCCGCATTAGGAACATAGAAAATGCTAGCCTAACTCTAGTGCCCCTTCTATCCCTGAGGATCAACCCCTATACTTGCCAATCACCTATACTACAATAGTACCCCATGCACTTGCGGGTGACCTATTTGGTTATGTGACTAACTTAATTAGAGTTAATACAAATTTTGAAAGATCCACATGTGTGTACAAGTCCCGTGGAGTCAGAATGACGGGGGCGGCTAGGGTTTTTGGGGGCGCTGGCGAACGGGGGGGCGTAGGGGAGAAGATGATGGTACCTCGAAGGGAGGAGGTGCAGGCGAGGGCGGAAATGCACGGAAGGAACCGGAGAATCCATCGAATAACCTGTTACAAGGGACTACAGACGAAGGGATGAGAATACGGCCGGAGAAACAAAGCAAGATCGACGGCAACTCTAGTAGCGGGAAGGGGGTCAAAGTCACAATACCGAACGTGGGATTGGAGTTTCACTATGCTGGAATGCGGGGCCATGACAAACAGCAAGGAAATGTTGTAGAAGATGACGGGAACAACAACGGGATAGATTATGAATCGCTCTACCCGCCGTTAGATGGAAACAATGGAAGAAGGGTGGAAAACGGAAGCTGGATCAACCAGGCAGGAGCAATAGACGACCGAGCAACCGAAAAGCAGCTCGATAGCGGGGGTAACCAAGAGTCATATTTGGGTGATTACACCATGGGAGAAGACAAGATGGACGGAGCAGACTATTTCTTAGACAAACTGTTCGAGCCCAGACTTGCAACATCAGATGTGATCCTGAAGACTCCGATCGGACAGCCAGTGCTAGAAATCAATCCAGATGCTGAGGAGAGTCTCGTCAAGCCGTGGATGTATACTGTAGTTGCTAAATTGATTGGATCTAATGTAGGATATATGACTATGAGAGATCGATTGAAAACCTTATGGAATCCCATAGGAAGGTTCAATATCTATGAGGTAGATCTGGGCCACTATGTGGTGCAGTTCTCTTGCAGAAGAGATTTCGATACAGCTCTGTTTGGAGGACCATGGAAATTGTTTGGCAATTGCCTAGCAGTGTGGCAGTGGGATCCCACGTTCCGTCCGTCTATTGAACTACCCAGATATTTGGTTACGTGGGTTCGCATCCTTGACCTCCCTCTCCACCTGTATGTATCAACTCTGTTCGACTACATAGGTTTGGCGTTGGGAAGTCTGGTTAAGGTCGATAATCATACGATGGCGAGGACAAGGAGCAAGTTTCCCAGACTGGCAATCGAGGTGGATACATCGAAACCACTGATAAATACCATCACCATAAACAATGAAATCTACCAGGTTGAATATGAAGTCTTTCCTGAATCATGCAATCTTTGTGGAAAGATAGGACATGGAGAGGCGAAATGCCAATCTAATCCGAAAACTGGAAGTCCGAATGATAACATGGAGGATACTTCTAAGGAGAGAGGAAACTCTACGACCAACAAGGAGGATAGCAGAGCGACCAAATGGCAGACACAGAGGAGAACTGCCCACAAAGCTAAACAAAAAACGCAGACCACGGGAAGGAATACTGAGATGAACGCTCAGAACAGATTCGCTAACCTAGCGGACGATCAAGAACAAGATGAGGGTCAAAGCAGTGACATCAGTACCACGAGACAAAGTGAAGCAACCGAAAGGGTGAACACATCAGGTACAAAACCACCCCCGAAGACATTGAAGAAGAAAACTATAGAGACGGCGGACGAAAAAAGGGAAGTTTTGAAGGAGATCAATAAGATTCCGAATAAAGAAAATACTAGCGATGAAGTTCACGTGGTCGCAAACCCGGAGGTGGACGAAGTCATTGACCTTGAGACTGAAGAAGCAACTCTAGAAAAAGCCACGAGCACAGAAGGAACAAGGCAAGTTACAGAAGACAGCACAAGTAATGGAAAGGAGAGAGGCAACGAGAGGAGCACAGAAGTAAGTATGGAGGATAAGGAGGGGGAAGATACGGAGAAACGAATTCCGCTGAAAGAAGTGGATTCCAACTCCACAGCTACTCGACTACCACCAGGGAGGAAACTGAAAGGATCCGGGGCAAAAATGAAGGCAGCTAGAATAACACCTCCGTATGAACACAGGAGGAAGAGCCCACGCTTACAGAAGGAGGGGGACGAGGGTGCAACCGAGATGAATGAAGAGAAGGATGAGACAGACATGCATGTCTAGAGGGTTCTGCTGTTATGACCAATCTCTCTAGTTGTTAATGTTAAACACAATAGTATGGAATACTAGAGGAATCGGCAATCATGATACTTGTCGTGTCCTCAAAGAGATGATCTCACAGAAGAACACTAAAATCGTGGGAATTCTTGAACCCCGTATCAGTGGAAACAAGGCGGAGAACACCATTAAGATGCTGGGTTTTAACAGGTCCTTCCGGTGTGAAGCGAGAGGCTTCTCCGGGGGTATCTGGGTGTGCTGGAAAGAAGGTGATTGTACTGTTCAGATCATAAACTGTCATCGCCAATTTGTTACTTGTAAAGTCAATAACAATGTTCTGATCACGTTTGTTTACGCGCATCCTCACTTTTCTATTCGGAAGTTGTTATGGAAACATCTGATTGCTATGGGTAAGAAGTTCACACTCCCTTGGATTGCGATTGGTGATTTTAACACGACCTTGCTACCTGAGGAGAAATCTGGGAGTAGACACTACAATCTAAATGAAGCTGCTACTTTTAATAACACTCTTATGGAAGCGGGGCTGACTGATCTTGGTTTCAACGGACAAAGGTTTACATACATCCATGGCAGATTGCAGGAAAGACTTGATAGAGCAGTGGCAAATAACGATTTTATCAATGCTTACCCTAGCTTCACAGTAGAACATCTTCCAAAGGTGTACTCTGACCATTGCCCTATTGCGATTGGAAATACGATACAAGCCAGTACTAAGGAAAGATTTTTCATAAGGGAGTCTTGGTCTCTTTCAGAAGAGTTCCAAAATATGATCAAGGAGAAATGGAACCCGAACCTCAATTTCAATGATGCCCTTGAACAGTCACATGGTGTCATTAATAACTGGGCTGCGGAGAGCACGAAACACACTATGCAGGAGAAGAAGAGAGTTCTTAGGAACATTGATCTCTTACAAAAGAATCTGGCAGACAATTATGATGATATCACATCTAAGATGATCATCAACATGGAGACCCAATATGGTGAGATTCTGAAGCAGGAGGAAGCAGACCTCAGGCAAAAAAGCCACATCAACTGGTTAACTGAGGGAGATATGAATACAAAGTTCTACAATGCTTATGTCAAGATGAGGAGGTGATACAACACAATAACTATGCTAAGGAATGCTGAAGGTGACTGGACTAGCAAGGAGGAGGATATCAGGCAAATTATCTTTAATTACTTCAAGAATCGTTTTACAGAACCAGTCATTACTCACGTGAAGGACATAAAGGAATATCCAGGAGAATTTAAAGTCCTGTCTGAGGTGGAGAAACAAGAGCTGAGCGTGAAGGCCACTCTTGAAGAACTTCACAACGTTTTATCGAAGATAAATCCGCACAAGGCGCCTGGCCCAGACGGTGCAGACGGTAGCTTCATAAAGAAGAACTGGCATACTGTCAAGAAATCCCTCTTATCTTCTGTAAACGAGGCCCTTCAGGGAGGAATGCTAAGTGGGAGCATCTGTAAGTCCAGTATAGTGCTAATACCGAAGATTCCTAAACCTGAACAATGTGAACATTTCCGCCCTATCTCTCTTAATAACCTCAGTTTGAAGCTTTCTTCGAAGATCATTGTGGAGAGGATTAAATCCTACCTCCCACATTGGATATCCCCTATGCAAAGTGCATTTGTTCCTGGAAGAAAAATCTCGGACAATATTACTGTAACTCAGGAGATTATCCACATTATGAGAAGAAGGAGTTCGAGGAAGAAGATGATGGCAATCAAGATAGATTTGTCCAAAGCCTACGACAAGATGACATGGCCGTTCATACGGGATACTCTCGAGAAAATTGGAATACTTGTAACCATCTGCAACTATATTATGAACTCTATTTCAACTGGTGATAGCTCTATCATATGGAATGGGAAGGAAACTGGAACATTCAAGGCTACTAGGGGACTGAGGCAGGGGGACCCTCTGTCACCCTACCTTTTTGTTCTATGTCTAGAACGACTGAGTCAATCTTTTGAGAAGCTGGTATCTGAGAAGAAATGGACCCCTATCCAACTCTATAGAGCAGGTCCTAAAATTTCCCATCTATGCTTTGTCGATGACATGGTTCTGTTTGCCAAGGCTGATGTGCAAGAAATGAGGACAATCCTGAGTTGTTTTAGAGAGTTCGGTCGAGTCTCTGGACAAGCTATTTCTATGAAGAAGTCCTCTATCTTCTTCTCGAGGAATGTTAGGCCGTGCACCCAACTCAGAATCGGTCGTATGAGTGGTTTCACGCTCACAAGTAACCTGGGGAAGTACCTAGGAGTCCCGCTTATTCACGAGAAGGTGAACAAAGAGACTTACAGCAACACTTTGAAAAGAGTCGAAGCAGCGATGGCTGCGTGGTCTGCGAGGTGCTTAAGCTTAGCCGGTAGAGTCTGCCTCGCCAAATCTACTCTTACGGCGATTCCTAGCTACGTCATGCAGACGGCCCTTCTTCCTACTAAGATGTGCGATCGCATTGATGGCACAATCAGAAGGTTCATTTGGGGTGGCAACCATAAGAGTCACCCTCTCTCCTTGGTTGCTTGGAATAAGATAACCAGCAGCAAAGATCAAGGCGGTTTGGGCATACGGAGTATGAAGGAGCTGAATATCTCGCTTATTGCTAAGCATGCGTGGGAAATTGCCACGAAGAGAAGATCTAGCTGGTGTGAAAGTCTAAAACCTAAGTACATTGGCCATAATGGAAGGAAGAGCATAAACACATCCAGATTAGCGAGATCTGTAATCCAATGCAAGGAGTTCATCACTGAAAACTCGACCTGGATACCTGTTAGTGGAAAAGATATCAATGTCTGGCTGGATAGATGGTGTGAAGTAGAAGGATGCTTACAACAGCATGTCTCTAAGCCCATACCAGAAGATTTAAAAGACCTGAGAGTATCAAGCCTAGTCAATCTGAATGAGGAATGGGATACTGAGTTTCTAAACGATTGGCTGCCACAACATATCACAAAGAAGATTACCAAGCTTGATGTACCCAGAAAATACGAGGAGTGTGATGTTCTATCCTGGAACCACTCGGATACAGGTCAATTCACTATCAAAAGTGCCTATCATCTGCTGAGACATACCAAGGATATTCAGGTTCAGGGTAACTGGAATATGATATGGGAGGCGAAGGTTTCTATGAAGGTGAAGTTTTTCTTCTGGCTAGTGGGCCATAATGCTATTTTAACGAATAAGAAGAGAGTAGATAGGTGTTTAGCCACTACTGCTACCTGCCCCATCTGTGGAAACCAGGAGGAAACTGTTATTCATGCCTTGCGGGACTGTCCAAGAGCAAAGGAAATATGGAAAGCAATCCTCGATAGCCAAATATGGAGTGAATTCTTCTCCATTACTGATGTCTGGACGTGGATGGTGAAGTTTATTAAGACTGAGAAGAATCTAAGCATTATGTTTATGGTGGGATGCTGGCAGATTTGGAAGGGCAGAAATGTTCAGGTTTTCGAAGGAACCAGACATTCTAGCAACCACATTGTTCATCTCATCAACCAGGAGTGTACTCTGACGAACATTGCCTTCACCCCGAAGGTAAAGGAGAGTAGAGGCATGCAGCCCGTTGCTGGCTGTTGGCAACCACCAGACCTTAATTGGTGGAAGATCAATACCGATGCTACCTTCCATAACGACAATACCCCAACGTCGATTGCTGTGGTGTGCAGAGATTGTAAAGGCAACTGGATTAGAGGTTGGGGCAAGAAAATTCAGGTCAATAGTGTGCTTGAAGCAGAAGTGAGAGCAATTCATTGGGCTGTTGAGATCGGTCAACAACTCTCATGTACACATCTTAGCTTCGAGACAGACTCTAAAAGGGCTATAGAAGCTATGGAGAGAAGAGTTGAAGATTATCCAAGGCTGGCGTTATGGCTAACAGGTATCCTAGCTGGTTGGAAACAGAGTTGGAAACGTAGAAATATTCCCAGAGAGATGAACAAGGCTGCTGATGGTCTTGCAAAATTTCACCAAAAAACCAAGGGTGGTTCCTTTGTCTATGAGGTACCCCCCAGTAGTCTAGTTGATGTCATCAACTCAGAGTCCTGTAATGGTAGTAGTACTACCAAATTTCTTTCAGTAAATGAGTCAATAAGTTGTAATACTTCTAAGATTTTGCTTGCACGAGAGGGGCGGGATGAATAAAAAACCCTCTGACTTACCTAAAAAAAAAAAAAACTCATGTGGAGTGCATCTAGCCACCTCTAGTTGGCTAGTATGTACGCCTCTGGCCATTGCTGGGGACTCGAACACACTGTGGATCTTTCAAAATTTGTATTAACCCTAACCAAGTCAGTCATAGAACCAAATAGGTCACCCGTAAGCGCACATGGTACTATTGTAGTATATGTGATTGGCTAGTATAGGGGTCGATCCTTAGGGATAGAGGGGGTACTAGCACTAGGCTAGCGTTGGCTATGTTCCTGATGCAGAGTTTAGGGTTGAAGGGTTTTAAAAAGGGTTTGTTTGGTGATTAATCTAAGTGGGCAAGCAAGATAGGCAATTATGAAATCTAAGATATCACAACTCAAAATTATCCTAGGAAAGCAAGTCTAAGGAACTAGATTAACCAACTGGCCAGACAAGAGCAAAGGTTAACTACACTACACTAGTAGAGCAATTAGCACTACAAACTAAATTAACCACAAGAGAGAGAGCAAGAACCTAACTTAATACTAAAGAGCAAGACTAAGCAATTAACTAGATTAAGAAAAAGCAACTAAACTATACTAGAATGAACAAACTAAGAAGGCAAAATGGGTTTTAAGAAGTGATGATTAGGTAGGAGGGTCATTTGGGAATGTGGTTTGATATTAGTTGGGGGATCTCAACATAGTAAGAAACATCACAATTCTATCTAGATTACCAAACCAAACAATAAGGCAAGTGCTAGTAGAATGTACCCTATACTACTAGTTGGGGAACTAGGGTTAGGTGTAATTCTAGTAGGACTTGTCAAGTCTAGGTCTCTAGGGTAAGTGGTATTAGGTCAATTAAGATCCAAGGGTAGAAATGGGAGTGGAGATGAGGGTTTTTCACCTCATGCCACTAGCCATCTAACCTTTAGAAAGCCCTAGGAAATTGCACTAATAACACTTACACTAGCCACTTAGATCTCACATTCACTTATAGGAGGAGGGATGTGTATGTAGGCACAAAGGGAGCTAGCTAGAGATCCACTAATTGGACCTAGGAGCCATTCCTAAGATTGCCACATACACTCTAATTCCTCCTAGAAGCTAAGTGTCATCAAACATCTCAAAGCAAGCAACTCGTGTTATAAGCACAAACCATATGAAATAAAATAGGAAATGAGATAGAAGCAAGAAGCAATAATCATATATAGAAATTATGTTCATTATAAGCTATTTCCTCTGAAAATGGTATCAAAGTCACAATTTAACCCCAAACAACCCACCACCAAGGGCTTAGCTAGACATGATCAAAGAAATATCAAAAGAAAGGGGAAGAAGGGGAAGAAACTCCATGGAGCTAAGGGAAGTAGCCTTCTTCTTCACCTCCTTCCTGTTGGAGACACCCTCTCTCCTCCAAGGGTGTAGATGAGCATGAATATATGGGGGATTATCGAGGAAAACCTAGAAAACTAGGTTTCCAAGGTGAAATGGAGATGGAAATGGTGGGTGGAGAGCATAAATGCAAGGGAAATGCACTGAATGCTCAAGGAGTGGGTGGAGAGGAGTAATGGGGCTAGGAGCATCTGTAGGGTGGCTAACCTTCATGCCCCAACTACCACCTATGTATATATAGGTGGTGGGGAAGCACTAGAGTAAGTAGGGGTAGGATAGGAAAATCAATGCAGAAAAGTGGTAGGGTTGGTTGGTCACCACGACTGTGTTGATGGGCCACGACCATGGTATGGGATGGTCGTGGGGAGTTGACACAGGCATGGTGTAGAGAAGGTGGTGGAAATGCAATCAAGGAGGTGGCCATGGCCATGGCGGAGTGCCACGGTCGTGTTGAGTGAGTAGCACCATAGCCGTGTTGAGTAACACGACTATTTTGGAGGAGGAGGACTTGGTCGTGGAGCAACAGAACAAGCGAGTTGATCTTCAGAGGCCACTGTCATGGTGAATTGGGGGCAACTCCCTGTTGATTATGGGATTCTTGGGCTATAAATGACATGACCGTGGGGGTATGCCCACTATCGTCTTTTACTCTGCTAGCCATGACTGTACTGGTGTCCACGACCATAGTATCTTCAATGGGCCACAACCGTGGGAAATTGGGTGCAAATCCCTATTGATTTTGTCAATTCTTCACCATAGATGACACGACCATGGGGGTATGCCCATGGCCATGTTGGGGTCTACAGTAGGCAATTGAACTTCAAACTTCATCATTCATGGATTTCTTTGCTTGATGTCGATCCTTGGCCATTGAAGGTAGTTTGAGGGAGCTTTTGGGGCCTTCTTTGGACCCCTCCATGAGTGGAGGAACCCTAGGACTCCTTCCTTCTCTCTCATTCACCCAAATTATGGTCCAAGTACCTAAAAATGATGCAAAGAACACCCATAAGCACATTTGGCAGTAAAACACATATTGAGGAAATTAACTTGCAATCTAACTTGTTTCGATGTGATTAAAGTGCAAAATGGCACGAGATGGAGCCCCAAAATAGGGCTACATCAGGTGTCTGTGTTGTTGGCTGTGTACTAGGAACCAGACTGATCTCAAAGTCAATCTATCAAGGTGGGGGAACACCAGGAAACTCGTCGGGAAATACATCTTAAAACTCTCATACCACTAGAACCTCCTGGATACTAGGAGTCCACACTTTGGTATCCACCATGTGTGCCAAGAAAACTTTACACCCCTACCTCATTAGCCTCTCCAACGTCATCACTAACACTAGACACGTTGTAAGAATCTTCCTATCTCCTTGGAAGATCCATGAGACATCACTATCAAAGAACATCACTACCTTGGAACTACAGTCCAAGACCACCCGATAATTCTCCAGGGTATCCATCCTAAGTATCACATCGGGCTCATGCATGTGAAGTCGTATAAGGTCCACTTAAATTCTACGTCTTGAGAAAGAAACAATACATAATGGACACACCTCCCACAACTGGACAGAACCAACTAGAGGGGTTTCTAAGCAAAGACTATCAGATCTATGACTAATAGGCAAAGAAAAACTAACTACCACCTCTTTAGTGATAAAAGAGTGTGTCACACTAGGGTAAACTAAAATAGATATAAAGCAAGAAAAAGACAAATCAAAATGAAATAACTCCATCAGACCTATCACAAACTGTGGATTGACCACTCCCTCTGACTGACTCATGGTGTAGAATCGAGTTGTTGCCTATTGTCGCCCCCATCCTCTACTGTCCTACCCAGAAGATCCTACTTATGATGCATGACTGTATCCTCTACCTCCATCACTACTGAACTGTTGTTGTGGAAAACCTTGTTGACTATGTCCCAGTTGTTGCATCACCTCCCCATACTTCATTGGGAAAAACATCCTCAGATGCCCTTGTTGTCCACACCTATAATAGGTCCTTGTGTCAAACTATAGCCTAGACGCCCTATCAGTGAAATTGACACCACACTATGAGATCTTATCGGTAGAAAGCAACAACCTCTACCTTTTCTTGATGATCATTGAGACTATACCATTGGTGTCTGATGTGACTGCGGTGCTGAAAACCTAGGCTTCTTGAAGCCTCCATAAGACTAACCCTAAAACTATGTCGGTCTCTTCTTGGCGTTAGCTTCACACTTCTCTATGGCCGACCACTCTACCCTTCTCACAGACTCCACAAACTTTGCAAACTTCTCTCTGTTCTCCAAAGATGACACTATCGTTGTCAACTCTGTGCTCAAACCCTTCTCAAAATGTCAGATCCTATCCTTATCCATGGCAGCCATGTGTGGGAAAAACCTCAAAGGTTCCATGAAAGTGGCCTCATACTCATTGATTGTCATATATCCCTTCTAGATCTTCTCAAACTATGAGATCTTCTTGTCAAGGTATATCTCCAGGAAGTATTGACTCAAAAACTCCCACTAAAACCCCTCCCAATTGATCACCACACCATGCCTCTTCTCCGCCTCAATATCCCACCAATGGCCAACACTGCCCTTCAACAGGTACACCGTGTGCTTCACCTTATCCTCTTCAGGGATATTGAGGATCTTAAAGGCCTTCTCCAGCTCTGTCAGCTACATATCAACATCTACTGCATCTTCCATACCCACATACTCCAACAATGCAATGTGTCGCAACCTCTCAAAGGTCTTCCCAGAACCCCGAGACTCTGCATTGGAGATAGCTACCCTTGCTTGAGGTATGGGCACCCTATTCGCCATATGCAAAATTGTACCCATAAACTGTCCAAACATGTACTGAAAGGAGGGGTTGGCTACGGTTTTTGGGTAGATCTAAGGCACTTCAAGCACTCCATCTACTCTTTCCTACCTCCTGGAACCACCTCTTGGTGCAACAAAAGTGCTCTCAATAGTTTCTTTGTGTTCTCTAGACATATCTTCTTCTTATTATGCATAAGTAGAAGTTGCAATCAGATATGTTGGATAACACAAGAACATACACAAACCCTAGTCCTATGTTTGTGTAGATTCAGTGAACCTAAAGATATGATACCAACCGAGTGTGACATACCAATCAAACCAAACTGAGATTACTCAAAACAAAATGTGGAATTATAAACTAACAACCACACTGCCACAAATCAGGGCAAATTAAAATTGATCTGATATAATTATATCAAGTGGAAACATATACATTAGAGTTCACAAACTGTGCCACTGAGATCACATATCATACCATAAATCTACAAACATCATTGTATAATGGCCATCAAGACACAACCTATTACAAAGATAATATGTTCGCATAAACAAGCCATACATGTACAACCATGGCATACTACCAAAAACCTCGTATTGGTGTACAACATATACAAAACATACCCACAGACTTGATAGTACAATGATGACATATTGGACTCTACTTCAAAACACTAACAACATATCCAACCTTTAACAACTACTAATCTTCTTACTATTCTTCCTCCACCACCCGATCTCTACCACATCTTGCACGACCACCTAAAAGATGTGGAAACCCATGGGGTGAGACCAACATACCCATGAGAGATATAACTCTCTGCTAAAACTATTATTAACATAGATAGATATATAGTAAGAAAGTAATTCAATTAATAGGAAGAACAAATTCAATTAAATGAACTAGCAACTACAAACTGATAAGTAGAACATCATATACATTTCAAAGGAATATGAAGAGAATGTATAACTGTTATTGGCTAAACACTATAAGAAATAAGGAAAAGGGTCATTCAATGTGAATCATGTTTAACCCTAAGAAAATATACTACACGACTATATTACATCTTTTATTATGCTATGTGGAGATGAGGTATACCACTCATACTCCAACAAACCACTATTGAGTCAAAATCACTACCATACAAGATCTAGGAGGACCATACTCCTATGATCTTCAACACCATCGGTCAGTCTGAGTCTGCCATAGTGACATATAGAGACCAACTGCAAAACAACCTAGCCCGCCTTGGTATATATGCACAGCTAATGTTGCAGGTTGAACGAACATCATAGCTTGTGGTTGTTATGGTATCTCTGATGTGACTCAGGGTTATGATTATGAGCCTTTATGATGCATGATGAGATAATGATGTTATGTAGGAACTATGTGATTGGGTTTTATGACCTAGTAGGGGCTTTGTGCCTACTTTGAGGTGATATCCTCTGTTGATATGATGAGGGATGGTTATCCCATGACAATATTTTAATGGGGATGGCCTGGTATAAGGCAATGAGATATTATCATATGATGATATGATCAACTTTATGCTAAATGTGTTTTTATATCTTCTAATTTTTCTATCTACCCCTATATTTGTAGAATTTGTCTATGGCTTGAACATTGTAACTTGATTGATGCATTATAAGATACCCAATTGCCAATAACTAATAAGTGAAACCCTAATCATGTAGGTTGCCCTGAGACATAGATCCATATTCAACGTTTGTACTTCTTAGATGGTGAAATGAGTAATTCTTTTGGAAACTAGGAGTGCATATTGTTGAATATGTGAGGGTGCAAGTTGAGGAGATATCCTTGAATCTACAATCACTGGTTTTTGAAGATGGTTTCTATCATGCCTCAACAAGCGAGCGATTGAGGCCGTACCTCAGATGATATGTTACACAAATGGTTGTGATCATACCCTAGCAGGAGAACGAAGACAATCATATCTCACTAGGGTCGTTCCTATATACCAAGGTAGGCTATGCTATTTTGTAGTTTGACTCTATATGTCACTGTGGTAGACTCAGACTAATCAAGGGTGTGGGATATCATAGAAGTTTGACTCTCCTACATCTTTTATGTCATTGATTTTGACTTAGCAGTTGTTAGTTGGAGCATGAGTGGTATGCCTCATCTCCACATGGCATTTAGAATATTGCTTAGGGTTAAACATGACTCACATTGGATGACCCTTTGCCTTATTTCTTATACTATTTAGTTCATAATAATTATACACGTTCTTCATATTCCTTTTGAAAATATATGATAATCTGTTGATTAGTTGTAGCTGCTTAAACTGCTTAGTCTGTGTTATCAGTTTTACTTACTCATTTAAATGAATCTTCTCATTCTATCCTGTTTGTAGTATTACCTTCCTGCTATGTACCTATCTATGCTAACATTAGATGTTGGTAGAGAGTTATATCTCTCACTGGGATGTTGGTCTCACACTATGGGTTTCCACATCTTTTAGGTGGTCGTGCATGATGCGATAGAGATCATGTAGTTGAGGGAGAGCAACAAGGAGATCAGTAGCTGTTGAAGGTTGGATATGCTGCTAGTGTTATACTCTCAAGTCCTTGGGGGTGTTTTTTAGATTTTTTACATCATTACAAGGTTTTTGGCAGTATGCCATGGTTGTACATGTATAGCTTGTATATATGAACTAGTTACCCTTTTGTAACATGTTTGTGACAAGATGACCACTGTAAAACGATGTAGAGACTTTTATGGTATGATATCTGATACATGTGGCATAGTTTGTGGACCTTGATGTATATGTTTCCTCTTCATATGGTTATATAAATCCAGTTTCAGTTTAAGATGTTTTTCTAGCAATCTAGATGTTTAGTGTTAATTCCACACTTTTGGTTTGGTGATCTCATTTTTGTGTGATCAATGTGTCATAAAAACCCCATTAATCAGGTGTAAGGTTGAGCATCTCTGAAGATTGCCACAACCAAATGACATTTTCATCATTGAACTTCTCCTTGGAAGTCTTCAGATGAACCTTGCTCCACATCTCCTCATCTTTTTCTCCTGAGGCTCTGGTCTCTCATAAAATAGTTGATTCCCTCTCTTTGGAATTCCTCTTAGGTTTTTACCAAAGAGACTGAAATACCACTTATCCAACGAGATCGTTGGATGTGAACTTTATTAATCACTGCCATCAGGAAAATCTCAGTGTCACCGACTTGGAAGTCAGTGCCACTAAGTTATCTTTTTACTTAAATATGGCAGGGATGTCTTGATGCCACCAAGATGATCATCAGTGGTACCATGATTCTATCAAGGCATTCTAGTCCTTGTCAGGGCCACCCAACTGACCGTCAGTTGCATGGACTCATCATATCAATGGTATCAAATCTCAACTTGAGTATACATATGGATCTCTGATGCTGCCTTCTTTTTTGCCCTTTCAATGTACTGACATGATGTTCATGGTACAAACTTTTTTCCAATTTACACTTGATTTGTCTGCAATAAAGAAAACAATGCATTAAGCCATAATAAAACACATAATTTCGAATGAAATACATAAAAATTATGATAAAATGGACACATAAGAGCTATTTCAGGATATTTAGGCAAAAGATAGATAAATATATGAATATTAGAGAATTTACCATAAGAACATGGCTAAATTAGCCCAAAATTTGGTAGTGAAATCATGTGCATCGAGATGGATTATTTCCATAACTTGCACAGTGCACAAATCATGTTTTCATTCTTGGTGAGAAATTTCAAGTCGTGATAATGGTTCAGACTGAGGGTGCCTTTGGATTTTATTAGTTGCAATATGAAGAGGTTGAGGTTGAGAGATGATGCCACATGAGTGAGGAGGCCCCCAAATTAAATGGGAAGTTTCACTTGAGTTTTGGATACTCATCATATGTGCAAGAAAAAGTTAAGGTCCTAGATTGATGCATTGAACAACGAACACCAAGAAAAACCACAAGATGAAACAAGTCATCTCATTGCACCTTACCTTACTTGAAGGTAGCAAATGAAAGGGTGGTTGATGTTGAAGACATAGGATCCATGGTAGTTGATGATGTCCTCCTCTCCCAAAATCCATCATCATTCATCATAGGTGGATGTAATCAAAGTTGACAAGATCAAAGCATAGACCCTCATTGGGCCAACTAAAAATGGAGTTGAAGGTAGATAAAGAGAGGTGATGGTAGTGATTGTGAATAAGAAATGTCAATTACCCCTCCTCCCAGTTTGCACGTGTATTGAGAAGGAAAAAACCTCCATAGAGGATTGAACTCAAGGAAACTTTTAATAGGTGTCTCCACCTACTAAAGAACAAATGGGTTCTCACCATCCCTTGGCTCCCACAGATGAATCACAAGTTGTTGGTAAAGCCCACACTAGTGACATGGTCTCGATCACCATAGCATATCACTACCATGATGTTGTTGCTAAGCTCGACATAATGTTTTTTCCATTTATTGTTAGAAAAGGTGATGTGATTCAATCATGGCACAAGTTGACGTAGAACCAAGATAGTGACGGATCCTCCCTCTTATCATGGTCATTGCAAAATTATCGACGAAAGGGATTAGAGAAAAAATATATATGAAGATATTGGTGTATATTGGGTGCTAGGATGTTAGATAAGAACAACATGATGTTGCTCCAATTACTTCTTTTGAGGAAGGAGTGATTGATGTAAAGAAAACACCTTGGAAACCCCTAGTTTAAGCATATAACACCCTATGTCACAGGGGTTTATGTCACCTAAAGGGTGATTGTGGTACCAACATGAAGTATACAATCTCTATGTAACCTTGCCTTTAATATCAATAGGAGCAATATTGAGCATCATTGTACCAACCCATCAATGACGATGTCGATGCCACTGAGCCTAGGTTACTGCCACCTACCATGTGGTGTGAGGCCACATATAGAGACATGTGACTTTTGATCAAGCATAGTGATGATCATATATGAAGAGACAATAGATAGATCCTTGCTCCAAGTTAGTGCTACCAACTACAAATCAGTGTCACCTATAGAAATTATAGAAAATACTCATCCTTTGTGACACTGGTATTCATGCCACCGAGTCAGGTGATGAGTTTTTGTCAAGAATGTGTGGCTTGAGTTGGTGCCATAGAGTCAGTTTTGGTGCACCAAATATTTTCCAAAAGTTACTCGACCTTGAAAGCAATTGGAGTGGCACAATAAAGTTTGACCACCAACAAGTTTGTTGGGTGATATCTACCATGATTAATGGATTTCCTATAGCTTGTGCATAAATTTGTAGTGACACTTCCATGTGTGTATGTGAAATTAGCTTTTTGATGAATATTCAATAGGATGGATGAGGATAATTAGTTCCAATTAGTTACATGTTGATGGCATAAATGTTGTGATGTGGGTTTTACTGCACTAACAAATCTACCTAGGGCTGAAATCCCTAAGTTTTTACCAAAACCTTATGCAATAATACCACTCTCAAGTGGACGGGTCTTATCATAGTATAGTTAAGGATCTAATCCCAAGGGACAACTTTTTTAAGAATCTTTCTAATCGTATCTAGTTGAATCAAGACTAATATTTAGAATAAGAGTTGATTTGGGTTTAGTTAAACTAATTGCAAGGAAAGTAAAAGAGCAGGATTAAAACTGAGTTTAGATTAATAATGGGAATCATTGGGGTGGATCAGGTTTCACCACCACTACACATGCAAATACATCCAGGCAAGATACAACTATCCAAATGGAGTAAGCAAACCATATGTTAGGAAATAGAATTTGCGTAAGCATCTCCATGGGCTCGATGTCTCATTACCAACGTATCACATACTTACTACTCCAGAGATATCCCTTCAAAAGTTCTCATCTAGGCATCAACTATGTCAATCAATATTCAAACCCTAAGTATTGAAGTGCTCACAACAAAGGAAAATAATAGATCATGCAAGGTAGGTGATCAATCCACAAAGCATACATTAAATGATTAACAATGAAATGGAAAGTTATTTACAAGCCATTGAATGTTATAAGATGAACATGTAAGCACAGACAGTGGGGCTAGTTCCCACACCCCAGTGAAATGGACTACTCGATCCTCATGATAGAAACAAAAAGAATAAGAGAGAGGGAAGATTCTGCCATGGTCATGGTGAAGAAGATGACCGTGGTTCGATGGAGAAACAATCTTCTACACGATGGTGGGGTAGATCTAGACGAGGAGGGAAAGAACAACAAGACAGACGAGGATGATCTTCTCTCTCCTTCTTCCTTCTCTTCTCATTCTCTTACTCACATGAGATGGAGCAGTAGATGGATGACAGATGAAGGTGCTACAGATCTAAATTCCCACTACTTTTATGGCTAGGAGATAGATCTTTATGGAGCAGAGATGGCAATGTAGCAAGAATACCATAGAGGTAGACTTTGGTAGAGGAGATCATCTTCCTTGGCTGGGCATAGAGCGACAACCTATCGACATGGATGGAGTGGAAGTGATGCCCCAAATGAAGGAAGGTGTTCGTCTATTTATAGGTGTAGAACTAGAGAGGACCAACTTATCTACCACAGTCATGGCCTTCGGTAGTGGTTGTGGCACCCCTCAGCACGACCGTTCTAAGGTGTTTGCCACGGTCGAGGCGTGTGACGCGGTCGAGGTCTTTACATTGGTTGAGATGTCTGTTCTGCGGTCACGATCGTGTGCCGCGGTTGCAGTCGTGTGCCACGATCACAAACACGTTTTGTGATTGAGGTGGATGTATCAGTCACACTGGGTGCTACGGTCACATCATCTTGGCCTTGGCCCGGCCGTGCCGAGCTGGGCCCGACCATGCTGAGTGTCGGTCGATACAACATTTTATCTGTGGTCGCGACATTGTCTTCTTAGTCGCAGTCACGAAATCCTTCTTGGTCACGATCGTGGCATCATGGAACAAACCCACCCCTGCGGGGTGGGGGGGAGGTTATTTCTATGAGTCGATGGACCTACGTTAATGAATCCTTTGACTAATAAGGATGCTTTTTGATGAAGGAACTGCCCATCAAAAATAGGGTCCAAATTATCGAAAGTTTCTTGTGCCCATTAGTCGGTTAGCAGGACCACCATCTCCTACACTGGTGCACATAGTGAGATGCTTAATCCTACAATAGAGATGAATGAATTTGATTAAAAATCTAAATAATCATATGAAATTGAGGAAAGTTGTATATGAGAAGATTCAGGGGGCATATGAGAGCTTTTAGTGTAAAACTGGGCCAAAAATGGCGACTACAACTAAGATAAATATGCATTCATCAAAACACCCTAAACTTAAATGTTGCTTGTTCTCGAGTAACACAAAATCTAAAACACTCACCAAATTGAATACTTTCAACACTTGTGATTGCCTCATCTTCACATCACGTTTGTTTCTTTTTTGCTTTGTATGGTTGAGCATCACAACTTCCTAAGACCACATAACACATCTTACAATATCTTTGTTCCCAAGTTTGTTTCTCAAAAGAACTTCCTCCCCACTTTTTCCAACATCAAGCATGTCTAAGAGCTTTGTAAGAGTTTAGAGATACCCACAGAACAACAAGTGTACATATGATCTGACACTGGTGTTTTTTAAGAGAGTGGCAAAAAGGGGGCATTCATTGTTCCTGTAGGTGGAAAAGGGAGTGAAGGAGGTATGGAGGGAAGTAGTAAATCTCTCCTCTATTCAACTCAAGATTCTTATTATATGGTTGCAATTACATTGATTGCAACTTTTTTTGTACGCGAATCTCTCCTCTATTTGACTCGAGATTGCATTTTTTGTGTGCACATTGGCATGTTTTCTTTTTCATTTTGGTGACATGCCCCTATTACATAGAGAGGGGTATTGAAGAAGATAAAGATAGGGGTGGTGTACCACCCTGAACTTAGGGTTTGGCACTATTTTTATGGCTTTTTGTTTCTTTTTGATGGATGGAGGGGTATGAAGATCGTAGAAGAAGTGTAGAAGACAGTTCAGATCATAATGCAACTTGATTTACAATTCAATGCACTGAGTTGTTCTCCTTATCATACTATGCTCAAATAATGACTTGATGGGGATCCGATGGATATTCCATGCTATTATTCCACTAGCCAGTTAGGAAGCACGATGTGTTTGATCCCTCTCAATTCGACGAACACTTACCATTTTTACTAATAGATCATGATGTTAGAATTCATAAGCTTCACATGGTGATTTCTAACCATTGGCTAGTTTTAGAAATTGTCCCTCTTGAGGCTTTGCTTCAAATAAGGAGGGTATAATGATTTAGAATTGCATGGAAAAAGAAACTAGCCGGTTAGGTAAAGACTTTGATTGAAATAAAAATATCAAAACTTCATCAAGTTTCTATACAATACTTTGTAAAACTTCAAAATTTTGAAAATTTTGATTGAATTTGCTTAAAAATTGTAAAGATGGAATCTTAAGTCTGAAATAGATGTGTGGGTGGAAAATAGAATATGTACCACCCACCTTCCACCCCGAACTTAAAAATTTGCTCATCTTGAGCAAACTCTAAATACGAGATGGAGGGGAAAAACTATGCCGATTGGACCACCATATGTAGTTGTGTTCCTTTCAACAACATGTCCTCCATCTTAGATCTTAAAAATGAAAACTATCAGAACTTTAGATTGCATCTTGCGATGTAATATCTATTGGGTGCAAAATTTTCTAATTCAAAATTGAAAGTAAAAGCTAATATAAGATCGGGTTGCCTCCCGACAAGCAACTTTGTTTTATGTCGCAGGCTCTACATGCTTCTTTTAATTTTCTAATAGATATACTGGTTTGGAAATGATGCTTCAATGCTCGTGTCAGCTGTGGTGAAATATATCTTTAAGAATTGGCCATTTGCCACAAACTCTCCTGACTTTTCACTCCATCAAACGAAGGCACCATGTGGATAGATGCTCTTGATAGTGTATGGTCCAGACCAGTGAGAATGGAGTTTCACTGGGAACAATCTCAATCTTGAGTTAAAAAGTAGAACTTGGTCTCCCACTTATATGTCTTTCCTTTTCAAATGACCATCATGTCACAATTTTGTGTGTTCTTTATAAATTCTTACATCCTCATAAGTTGTCATTCATAGTTCTTCCAGCTCTTGAAGTTGTAGAATCATGGCTTGGCCGGCATTCTTCATGTCAAAATATAGTTATTTGATTGCCCACCAAGCCTTGCGTTCATGTTCTATGGGCAGGTGATATGATTTTCCATATATTAATCTAAAGGGTGTTGTTCCAAGAGGAGTCTTGAAAGCAGTTCTGTAGGCCCACAAGGCATCATTGATTTTTAATGACCAATCCTTTAGGTTGCGGCCTATTGTCTTTTCCAGGATAGCTTTGAGTTGACGGTTTGACACCTCTACCTATCCACTCATTTGTGGATGGTAGGAGTAAGCTACCTTATGCGTTATGCCATATTCCTAAATAGAGCCTCGAAACATCTTTCCAGAAAATGTGAACCTCTGTCAGATATCATAGTGTGTGGAACTCCAAAATGGGGAAAAATAATATCTCTAAACATTTTGATGATATGTTTCGAATCGCTAGTGACGGTTGGTATGGCCTCTACCCATTTGGAGACATAATCCACCATGACTAGAATGTAGAAAAATCCATATGAGGATGGGAATGGGCCCATGTAGTCCACTCTCCAAACTTTAAAAATCTCAACTTACTGTTAGAGCTTAAGGGGCATCTCATCTCTTTTTGTTATGTTACCCACCCTTGGACATTTGTCACAAGACAAGACAAAGTTGTAGGCATCCTTGGATATGGTTGGCCAAAAGAAGCCACATTGTAGAACTTTCAAAGTAGTTTTCTTGGAACTCATATGGCCTCCAGCGGGGCCTGAGTGGCATTGCTCTAGAACAACCTGAGCTTCTTCCTCAGTGATACAATGTCTGTAGAGACCATCGACATTGAGCTTGAAGAGGTATGGCTCATCCCAATGATATTGCTTCATGTCATGCATGAATTTCTTCAGTGCAATGTCAGTGCACTCAGGGTGGATGACACTGGTCGTGAGGTAGTTCATGTAATCCGCGTACCAAAGGATGGCTTCTGAAGCTTTAACGAGCTGGTCGTCTAGAAGAGAGTCATTAATTGAGATCTTTTTAGTGTCTAGGGTGTGGATACAACTCAAGTGGTCTATCATGACATTCTCAGTGCCTTTCTTATCTCTTATCTCAAGATCAAATTCTTGCAAGAGGAAAATCCATCTGATTAACCTGGGTTTTGCATATTTCTTTGCTAGGAGGTAAAAAATTGCAGCATGATTTGTGTAGACAATCACCTTGGAACCGATAAGGTAGGATCTAAACTTGTCAAAGGCATACACAACCTCTAAAAGTTCCTTCTTGGTAGTTGCATAGTTCCTTCGAGCTTCATCAAGGGTCTTAGATGCATAGTTGATGACATGATATTTCTTTTCTATATATTGGCCCAAAACAACACCCTCTGCATAATCACTGGCATCACACATTAGTTTAAATAGGTTCTCCCAATCTGGAGCTCTAATGATAGGGGTTGATGTAAGTGCATGCTTAAGATTGTTGAAACTTTTGATGCATTCTTCATCAAAATGGAAATCAACATCCTTTAGTAATAAATTCATCATAGGCTTGGTTATCTTGGAGAAATCCTTTATAAACATTTTGTAAAAGCCTGCATGACCAAGAAATGCACGAACCTCTCTTACATTAGTTGGGAGACTGATTTTAAAAATCACTTCAATCTTTTCCTTGTCTACTTTGATCCCTCGATTTCCGACTCTATTGCCGAGGACAATGCCTTCTTTTACCATGAAATGACATTTATCCCAATTTAGCACTAGATGTGCTTCTTCACATCTTTTGAGGACCAAGGAGAGGTGCTTTAGGCATGAGTCGTATGAATCCCCATATATGAGGAAATAATCCATGAAAACTTCCATAATGGTTTTAGTGAGTCCAGTGAATATGGTTGCCATGCAATGCTGGAATGTGGTAGGAGCATTACAAAGTTCGAAAGGCATCCTTCTAAAGGCATATGTTCCAAAGGGGCAAGTGAACATTGTCTTCTCTTGGTCATCCAGATGTATATGAATTTAATAGAATCTATAGTAACCATCAAGATAGCAAACATATTCATAGTGAACCAATCGCTCTAAGACTTGGTCTAGGAAAGGCATCGAGAAATGTTCATTATGTGTGGCCTTGTTCAATTTCTATAGTCAATACACATCCTCCAGCCAGTGGTCGTCCAAGTTGGGATGAGTTCAATATTTTCATTCTGCATCACTGTAGTTCCACCTTTCTTTGGGACAACATGTAAAAGACTTACCAATGGCGAGTCAGATATAGGATAGATGATTCTGGTAGTGACAAATTTGATGACTTCAAGGTAGACTACCTCTTTTATATTTGGATTCAACTTTCATTGATGTTCGAAAGTCATCTTGTAGTCTTCCACCATGGAGATTCTGTGCATGCAAAGCGCTTGACTGACCCTGGTGAGGTCACTCATTTTGTAGCCGAGGGCCTTTCTTCTTTCCCTTAATTCTGTCAGGAGCTTGTCTTCTTGTTCAGATGCTAGGTCAGAATTTATGATGACTGGACAGACCTTGACATCATCCAGAAACATGTACTTAATCACTCTGGTAGGGGCTTCATTTTAGGGGCCTCTGGTTTCTCGCATAGATCTTCAATTACGTTCACAACCTTGAGTTCCTCAAGTTTAGATTCATGATCTTCTTCTGCAACGTTGAGGTGGAGAACACAATTCTTTACTTGTTCGTCGATGGAGTCATCAATAGATGGGTTTGTTAGAGCCACTTATAATAGATCATCTAATTCATGATTCTCTATGCAATCAATCAAATAGACTTCTTCTTGCATGCTTGGTCTTCACATATATTCAAAAACTCTAAACTCGAGTATTTCTTTTCCCAGTCTTAAGAGAAGGGTTCTTACTTCAACATCAATCAAAGCTCTCGCAGTGGCGAGGAATGGATGGTCAAAGATAAGAGGGTATCTAGAGTCCTCTTTTATGTCCATGATTACGAAGTCACATGGGACATAAGAGTCTTTGCCTACCTTGACTGGGACATACTCAATGATTCCCAAAGGGAGAGTCATAGAATTGTATAAAAGCTGTATCGCCATGCCAGTTGGGAGAAGTTATGCAAACCCTAGCCTTTTGCAAAGGCTAAGTGGCATGATAGAGATACTAGAATCGAGGTCAGCTAATTCCTTTTTACATGTGGAGTCGCCGATATGGCATGAAATCCCAAAAGATCTTGGGTCTTTTTACTTCTTTGACATTATGCTCTGAATAATATCTGAAGTAGTTGTTGCTAATTTGATTGTGTCATATTCTTCGGTATATACTTCCTTGTGAGGAGTGATTTTAAGTACTTCGTCTAGGCTAGTATCTCAGCCAACACATCTAGAAAAGGTATATCAACAATGTTAAGATTTGTCTTCTTTAGTCGATCTTGTAAAGGAGGATGAGGCTTGTATACTGGTATAACTGGCTTAGGCGTGTCTTTTGCTTCTACAATGACATATTTCTCAGAACTTACTTTGTCTGCCTTATCAGTCTTCAACAATTCTTTCAGTTGAGATTCAAGTACTTTCGTGTCTTGGACAATCACCAAGTCATGCTCATCTGTAACTACCATAGGTGTCTTGACAGGAGGATCAGAATAGTATTTTCCAGATCAAGTGGAAACAACTTTTAGTTGCTCAGGATGTTTAGGATTGTTCTCTGGTTGGCCAATAAAAGCTACAACATGTGGCTTGAGGCTAGTTGAAAGTTGAGCTAGTTGGAATTCAATAGCCTTCTGATGGGCTTGCTGATTTTCTATCATAGTCTATTGTGATTGTAGCATCTTCTCAATGACTGACAGTTTGTCATCAGAAGTGATGGGACTGACTTGTTGTCCTTGTTTTAGTTGTTGATGCGTGACTTGGTTGAGATTCTAAAACTGAGAGGTGTTTAGATATTGGTTGTAATTTTTGTTCTGAATATTACCCCTAAAGTTCCCTTGATTCCTGAAATTTTGTTGTTTATTATACTGGAATCCCAGCGGGCCTCATTGTTGATTATCTGAACTAAGTTGTTGTGAGTTTTTCACTCCTGAAGGATTTCCGTACTAAAAACATGGATGGTTCCTATTCTAATTTGTATTGTAATATCCTTGACCAGGGATAACATGGATGGCATTCAGATTTTCCATCTGACCATTACCTCCTTAGGAACAAGCATTGCCCAGAACGACATCGTAGAGAATATTACAGGCTAGCGTAGAATGATCAGTGCCTTTACATGCTTCACAAAATGGTGAAGCTGACTTGACTTGCACTTATTTTCGAGAGGCGAGTGGCTCCTTTCATAGGATTTGAAAGACGATACAAGGTTGTCTTGCTTGACAACTTGTAGCTTTAGAGACTCGGTAATAGACTTGTACTCAGAACTACTTTCTGCCATAGCTACCTTCAACACTCCTTTGCCTACGGATCTGCCCCAGTTGTCTTGATTTTTAGCTCCAAGGGTGACAACCTTCCATGCACTATCATAACTATGAAGCATGAAGTTTCCTCCAGATGAGGAGTCTAAAAACTTCTTATTATCATCATCCACACCCCTATAAAAGATTTCGATGAGATGATTCTTAGGTATGCCATGGTGTGGACACTTGCGTAGTAACTCATTATATCTTTCCTATGCTTCCACCAGGGTTTTTCCAGGGCCTGGACAAATTATGTTATTTGGTCCCTAATATCACAGGTGAGGGAAGGAGGGTAGAATTTTTCTAAGAAAACATTTTTAAGTTGCTCCCAAGTGGTGATGGGGTCGCATTGCAAAGAGTTATACAAACTCATGGCTCTATCTTTAAGGGAATATTTGAAGAGACAGAGTCTAATGGAATCATCTGTAATTCCATTCTGCTTTGTCATAGCGCATAAATCTATGAACCTCAGAAGATATTCTTGACTATCCTCACTGTGGTTACCATAGAAATCGTTGTTTTGAAGTAGAGTAATCCAATGCGACTTGATCTCAAAGTTTGGAGCAGTAATGGGAGGAGATTGCACTGTGTGTTGAACGTCAACAACCTTAGGGATTGAGAACTCTCTAAGGTCCTTTTGTAACTCAGCTTGTTGAGCTGCTTCTTGAGCTGCCTAGATTTCTGTTGGCTAAATTGGACATTATGTTAATCCCTTTTGTTTTGATAATGACAAACATTTCATTCTTGTGGTTTTAACGTGCTATTTGAGTATTTCAGGAACAAGCATATAAGGTGGTGGATAACAAAGACTTGGAAGAAAAATTTGATAAAATCACTTTATTTTCATGATTGTAATCAAATGTAAATGCTTGTACAAGTATATAATGTACAAGTAATTAGATATCATGTAAATCAAGCGTTTAGATCTTCCCTATCCACTCACAACACTTAGATAGGTCATTCCCCAAGATAGTATCACAATTTCACATTGATACACACACTTAGTAAATGAATACATTAAGTCAGTAATATTCTCGGTCGACAAATCGTCGATCGAGAAAATATCGGTCGAAAAAAACTTCGATTGAGAAACTCTCGGTCGACAAAATCTTCGATCGAGAATAGACCCTACTAGTCGTTAGACCCAGCAGACAAGGTGGTTGGGAGTTGGAAATGAATGTTGTAAACACTTGCTCCAGGAAGTCCCTCGGTCGACAAATCTTCGACCGAGAAGGACTCTCGGTCGACAAATCTTCGACCGAGAAGAGTTCTGTCTGCACTTTTCAGGGTCAATTAACTAGCCGTTGCAAATGCAATTAGTGGACACATAACGGCTAGTTGAGCACTAAGAACCCCCTAGAAAGTGTCTAGAATGTCCTTAAGCACTTGTAGGCCATTTCTATAAATAGGACATGCCTTAGGACACCTAAACTTACCAATCTACACTTGTGATACACTTGAGCTTACACTTGCAATTGTAAATCTGTTTTGAGAAATTGAGCAACACTTGCATTGGCTATTCCTCTCCTTGCTCCAATTTCGTGTCCTATAGGCTAGCATCTCCTATCCACAAAATTACACTTCTATATACATTGGTTAGGAGATCAAAACGCTTGATATAGGAAACCAAGACTTGTGCTACAAGTAGTATTGTAATTTCTGTTTTTCCTTCTTTTTCCTTTTATCATTTGTATTCTCCTTGCTACTCCTAGGGTTGGAGGCTGCGGATTGGAGAAGGTTCTTCTCGGTGGAGAAGGTGGACTTCGAACTACTTCAAGAAGGATATTGCAACGGGAAGCTACTTCAAGAGGAAGGCTACTTCAAGGGGGAGCTTGAAGTTACTTCAAGAAGGCTGCTTCAAGGTTGGTGCAATTACTTCTAGGTGAAGGATGTTCGAAGGGTTTGGTGAAAGAATTGTAATTTTATGTAAAGTCCTTGTGAGGTAATAAAATTTAATTCTTTCAAAATCCCGGTTGGGTAAGCAACCGGGTAGTGGACTGACTTCCTTAGTATTTTCTAAGGTTGGAACCACTCTAAATCCTTGTCCCCTTGTCCAATATTTTTGTGCTTGGTTGTTTTAGTTAAATAATTGTTAAATTAGTTTTAAAACCCTATTCACCCCCCCTCTAGTGGTTTTTCAATTGGTATCAGAGCAGGCTTCAAGGAGCTCTAATCGAGTCTTGAAGAATGAAGGGTGGTGGTGTTAACAACCGCAAGCAAAGGAAAAGCATGGACCAATCTTCAACAAGTTGCAATTGGTGCTTAGGAACAAGGCACACTACACGTAACTGTCCATGGAGGTCAAAGAAGGAAGATGTGCATAAAGAATGCCTTATTGCTACAATAAGTGAAGGATAAGAAGAAGAGGTAAGCCTTTTTGATTTATCTAAAGAAGAGCTAGTTGCTAGTCTTGAAGAGACACATAATAAATATATTGAGTGCAAGAAGAAATTAAAGAAATCTAATAAAGCAAATGATGAGTTACATGCTAAGCTTCTTGCTCTCACATCTGAAAATGAAGATCTCAAAAAGGTTATTGAAGATCATGATATTAAGCTAAAATTTTTAGAAGCAAATTGCAATCTTCTTTCCCTAGAAAAATTAAATTTGCAAACTCAAGTAAATGATCTTCAAAAACAACCTATTTTGTGTACATATCTAGATTATGATATTATTGTGAAAGAAAGAGATTCCTTGCTATCTAATCTAGATCAAGCAAAGTTAGAAATCAATAAGAGAATGGATGAGATTGTTAAGCTGCAACAAAAAGTTAGTAGTTTGAGTAATAATGACACTCTTGATAAAATCTTAAATAATTCTTACCATCAAATTAGAAGGAGAGGACTAGGTTACAAGCCTAAAGGAAAATCTTATCAAAAACCTAGTTGGGGAAGAACACAAGTGCCAAAGAGCCAATCTATGTATGTACCTAAAGGCACAAATACATATGTACCCAAGAACAACCTAGAACAAAATCATAGAAAGAGATATGAGGTTGATTCTATATGTTGTCATTACTGTTTGCGCCTTGGACACTATTCTTTTTCATGTCCTTACAAGAAAAAGGATGTCGAGTTAGTATGGGTTCCAAAACCCCCAAACTAAATGGATAAAATTAAGTTGAGATATGACCAAAGACTCTAAGTTGTATATCTCTATGTCTATCTCAACTTAACATAATAGGACACTAAGTTAATCCAAGAAATTAAAATTTCCAAATATACATCTTAAACTACTTGTTTTCAGTTTGGATTCTCAAAATGTATATGATTAGTTGAGATTTAACCTAAATGTTGCTTTGATATTTAAATATCTCAACCAAATCAAGCTTTAACTTTCATATTTTTGCTTTTACTTGTAAACAATTTCTGAAAACATGTCTGAAACAATACAAAACCTTTCTCGGTCGAGAAACTGTCGACCGAGAGAACTGTCGGTCGAGAAATGGTCGACAGAGCAGGTTTCTGTTGTCAAGTCTGCAATAAATCTGTTGAATATATCTTCAAGTAATCTATTTGCTATCAATTATGACTGATTTTACATGCAAAACAAGAATATATGCTGAAGACCATTCTTGAAACAAAATATTTTTTTGATAAATTTTATGAATATGAAAATCCTTAAACATATTGCAAAAGTGACATATGAAGACTGATCTTGAACAAACCCTATTCATTGATTGAAAAAGTTTGTTAGGTATGATCAGTTATATAGCTTATCTTAAAATTAAAAACTTATGAACCTAAATGTAGATTATTTTGGTTTATCCTCTAAATAGTTTAAAACTGAAAATCATAATTAGTTTAATCAAAAGAAATTACTGTTTTATCATTATCCACATGGTTTTCCTAAAGTAATTCTTATAAGAATCATGTGTTTTGATACAAATGATTATAATCATATGCTTCTACTGTTCTATCAAAATCATTGTACCATGATCATTGTGTTTCAGTTTTACTTGGTTTGTCTAAAATAATACAAACCATAAATGGATGATCATTGTGATTCAACACATTATAAATGAATGATGATGCTATGACAAGCCAAACGGTGTCTCTTAGAACAAAAATATTAATGTTTTTTTTATTTGTTTGTTCTAAGAAATCAAAAGAAAAAATCTTGACTTTAAGATATTAATCTTGCTTTCAAAATATATGTTTCTAAAGAATCTTATGATTAAATCTGAAAATAAGGATACAAGAAGAAATGGGATTTGATATTTATGTACCCATAACAAAGCTTATGAAACATCATTCACAATGAATGTAAAACATACATTCCAGAAAAATCAAGGTCAAAGACTTCACTATGATGCCCATATTAAGTCTTCATAATAGGTATCTCTTAATGTGCTTCAAATTGATATTTATTTAATCAAGCTACCTGCAAAAATTATACTTCACATATGAATGTTCAAATGTGAAATTTGCAGATTTTGCCTCTCGGTTGAAATTAAATTTGACCAAGGGGCGTTATGGTCGAAGTCAAGGTCGACCTAAAATAAGCTTGACAAAATGCTTATTTGTACATCATTTTAATGCATTTAATCTTAGTATCTTGACTCAAAATGAGTTTATCATATTGAAAACATGGAGCTTTAATAAAAGGTCAAAATCAAATCTTAAAAATCATTTGTGACCTTAGAATCCTTAAATTGTCTTAATTATAAGATTAAGGGGGAGCTCACAAAAACAAATTTGATTATAAGATTAAGAAGTTTACAAAACTTTGAAGCTTGTTATGACCTTAGTATTCTTGAAAGTAATTTTTGTTATGAAAATAAAGAAATCTACAAAATTCATGAATATGACATATATCTTGTTCTTAATGGAATTCTCTAAACAAATTTGGGCTTAACATCCCGTGTATTTGGTTAGAGATACATTATGGCTAAATTCGACAATAAATGGCTTACATTTATATTAATCCCTTGACTTTAAATTGAATATCTCTTTAAGGGGGAGCATAGCATAAAATTAAGGGGGAGAAATACAAAGTAAACTTGGATATCTTTTTGAAATGACAAAGGGGGAGAAATAATATAAAATCAAAAACATAAAATAAAATGAGTTTCATAATATCTCAGCCAGCACCCACTTGCAAAACACAAGAATGGCTAAAAAAGGTAAACTTCAGGTATGAAACTCATATGATTTATATTTCCTTATTTTATATTTAGGAAATGTTTTTCATATTCAAAAAGGGGGAGATTGTTGGCTAAATTGGACATTATGTTAATCCCTTTTGTTTTGATAATGACAAACATTTCATTCTTGTGGTTTTAACGTGCTATTTGAGTATTTTAGGAACAAGCATATAAGGTGGTGGATAACAAAGACCTGGAAGAACAATTTGATAAAATCGCTTTATTTTCATGATTGTAATCAAATGTAAATGCTTGTACAAGTATAAAATGTACAAGTAATTAGATATCATGTAAATCAAGCGTTTAGATCTTCCCTATCCACTCACAACACTTAGATAGGTCATTCCCCAAGATAGTATCACAATTGCACATTGATACACACACACTTAGAAAATGAAATCATTAAGTCAGTAATATTCTCGATCGAAAAATCGTCGATCGAGAAAATATCAGTCGACAAAAACTTCGACCGAGAAACTCCCGGTCGACAAAATCTTCGATCGAGAATAGACCCTATTAGCCGTTAGACCCAGCAGACAAGGTGGTTGGGAGTTGGAAATGAACGTTGTAAACACTTGCTCCAGGAAGTCCCTCGGTCGACAAATCTTCGACCGAGAAGGACTCTCGGTCGACAAATCTTCGACTGAGAAGAGTTCTGTCTGCACTTTTCAGGGTCAATTAACTAGCCGTTACAAATGCAATTAGTGGACACATAACGGCTAGTTGAGCACTAAGAACCCCCTAGAAAGTGTCTAGAATGTCCTTAAGCACTTGTAGGCCATTTCTATAAATAGGAAATGCCTTAGGACACCTAAACTTACCAATCTACACTTGTGATACACTTGAGCTTACACTTGCAATTGTAAATCTGTTTTGAGAAATTGAGCAACACTTGCATTGGCTATTCCTCTCCTTGCTCCAATTTCGTGTCCTATAGGCTAGCATCTCCTATCCACAACAATTACACTTCTATATACATTGGTTAGGAGATCAAAACACTTGATATAGGAAATCAAGCCTTGTTCTACAAGTAGTATTGTAATTTCTGTTTTTCCTTCTTGTTCCTTTTATCCTTTGTATTCTCCTTGCTACTCCTAGGGTTGGAGGCTGCGGATTGGAGAATGTTCTTCTCGGTGGAGAAGGTGGACTTCGAACTACTTCAAGAAGGCTATTGCAACGGGAAGCTACTTCAAGAGGAAGGCTACTTCAAGGGGGAGCTTGAAGTTACTTCAAGAAGGCTGCTTCAAGGTTGGTGCAATTACTTCTAGGTGAAGGATGTTCGAAGGGTTTGGTGAAAGAATTGTAATTTTATGTAAAGTCCTTGTGAGGTAATAAAATTTAATTCTTTCAAAATCCCGGTTGGGTAAGAAACTGGGTAGTGGACTGACTTCCTTAGTATTTTCTAAGTTTGGAACCACTCTAAATCCTTGTCCCCTTGTCCAATATTTTTGTGGTTGGTTGTTTTAGTTAAATAATTGTTAAATTAATTTTAAAACCCTATTCACTCCCCCTCTAGTGGTTTTTCAATTTCCTCTTGAACTATAGCTCGAGCTTCGTACATAAGCCTTTCCCTTTGTGCAATAAGGGCTTGAGTTACCCTTCGGGAAATTTCCTCCTCTTGTGCCATCCTATCCTGGTTCTCTCTACTCTGACGATGAAATGTTCGTTCTATCTCAGGGTCAAAGCTAACTGCAAGGCCGCTGTTGTTGGAGCATGGCATGTACTAGTCTTTGGGGGTACCTAGGATGGAAAGATCTTTTGGGAGTCAGATGGGTGGAGTAGAACCAAATTCAAGTATATGATTAATAGTATCAAAAGTGAAAGTAAAATCCTATATTAGTCTCAATAGAACTAGATTTTACTAGATGATTCAATTTTCCCCGGCAACGGTGCCAAAATTTGACGTTGGTTTTACTGCACTAACAAATCCACCTAGGGCTAAATCCCTAAGTTTTTGCAAAAATTTTGTGCAATAATACCACCCACAAGTAGACAGGTCTTATCACAGTATAGCTAAGGATCGAATCCCAACTGACAATTTTTTTAAGAATCTTTCTAGTCGTATCTAGTGGAATTAAGACTAATATTTCGAACAAGAGTTAATTTGGGTTTAGTTAAATTAATTGCAAGGAAAATAAAAGAGCAGGATTAAAACTAAGTTTTGATTAATGATGGGAATTATTGGGGTGGAATTGGGTTTCACCACCACTACACATGCAAACACATCCAAAATACATCTAAGCAAGATACAACTATCTAAATGGAGTAAGAAAACCATCCATTAGGAAATAGAGTTTGCTTAAGCATCTCAATGGGCTCGATGTCTCGTTACCCACAGGTCACACACTTACTACCCTGGAGATATCCCTTCAGAAGTTCTCATCCGAGAATCAACCATGTTAATTGATATTCAAATCCTAAGTATTGAAGTTCTCACAAAAAAGGAATATAATAGATCATGCAAGGCAAATGATCAATCCACAAAGCATGCATTAAATGATTAATAATGAAATGGAAAGTTATATACAAGCCATAGAATGTTATAAGATGAACATGTAAGCACGGGCAGTGGGGCTAGTCCATGTACCCCAGAAAAATGGACTACTCACTCCACATGATAGAAATAAAAAGAACAAGAGAGAGGGAAGATTCCGCCATAGTCATGATGAAGAAGATGATCGCAGCTCAGTGGAGAAACATTATTCTACACGATGGTAGGGTAGATCTGGACATGGAGGGAAAGAACACTAAGATAGATGAGGATGATCTTCTCTCTCCTTCTTCCTTCTCTTCTTGTTCTCTTGCTCACAGGAGATGGAGTAGTAGATGGATGATGGATGAAGGTACTGCAAATATGAAATCCCACCACTTTCATGGCTAAGAGATAGATCTTGAAGGAGTGGAGATGGTGGAGTAGCAAGGACACCACAGAGGTAGTCTTTTGTGGCGGAGATCATCTTCCTTGGCTGGACATAGAGCTACAACCTGTCAACATTGATGGAGCGGAAGTGATGCCTCAAATGAAGAAGATGGTCATCTATTTATAGGTGCAAATCTAGAGAGGACCAACTTAGCTTCCGCAGTCGCAGCCTTCGATAGTGGTCATGGCACCCCTCTACACGACCGTGCCAGGTGTGTGCCCGACCGTGCCAAATGTGTTTGCCACGATTAAGGTGTGTGCCGTGCTCGAGGTCATTACATTGGTCGAGATGTCTATGCCTCGGTCGCAGCCGTGTGTCGTGGTCATGATGTGCTGCGGTTGTGGGAAAGTTTTTTGGTTGAGGTGGCTATATCGGTCACGTTGGGTGCCGCAGTCACGTCATCTTGGCCTCGACCTAGACGTGCTGAGGTGGGATTGACCGTGTTGAGTGTTGGTCGATATGATGTTTTAGTCACGATCACAACATCATGGAACAAACCCACCCTCGTGTAGGGGGAGCTATTTCTATGGGTTGATGGGCCTACATCAATGAATCCTCTGACTGATGAGGATGCTTTCTAATGAAGGAACTGGCCGTCGAAAATAGGGTCCAAATTATTGAAAGTTTCTTGGGCCTGTTAGTGGGTTAGCAAGACCACAATCTCCTACACCAGTGCACATAGTGTGACGCTTAATCCTGCAATGGAGACGAATGGATTTGATCAAAACTCTAAATAATCATATGAAAGTAAGGAAAATTATATATGAGTAGATTTATGGGGTATATGAGAGCTTTCAGTGCAAAACTGGGCCAAAAATGGCGACTAAAACTAATATGAATATGCATTCATCATGCTGGCGTACAAGTCTCACCATTGGTTTTGTGTAGCTTGACTGTAAAAACTTGATGACATTGACAATTGAGTTAGTGCAATCGACTTTGTGAATGTGGATTACATGATTTTATAAGAATAACATGGTGTTACTGAGTCTTATGTTATACATTGACCCTGTGAAGCATCTACACACTCAAACAAGTCAAACTAATCTCAAATTTTCATTAGAACTAATATATGATATGATGACGTGGCTTATATTATCGTACTAACAAACTCACTTAGGGGTGAAATCCCTAAGTTTTTAACCAAAACAATGTGCAATAATACCACCCGCAAGCGGACGGGTCTTATCGCAGTATAGTTGAGGATCAAATCCCAAGGGACAACATTTTTAAGAATCTTTCTCTAGTCGAATCTAGTTGAATCAAGACTAATATTTAGAACAAGGTTGGTTGAATTGAGTTTAATTAAACTAAATGCAAGGAAAGTAAAAGAGCAAGATTAAAGGTTGATTAAAGATTAATGAGGGAAATCGCTGGGATGGTCTCGGGTTTCACCACCACTACACATGCAATCACATCCAAACAACAAACATCCAGGCAAGATATAACCATTCAAATAGAGCTGCTGTAGAACCCCTTGTACAAGTGTCAGGTCCGCGTAAGCATCACCTTAGGTATCATATGTCTCGTCACCATCCAGATCACGTACTTACAGCTCCGAAGATATAGAAATCCAAATGAAGTTGTGGGCCCCCTATACAGGCGTCAGGCACACAGAAGCGTCACCGTGGGCTAGATGGCTCGTCACCACACGGATCATACACTTACAACCTTGAGGAATCCCATTCTTTTTCTAGTTTGGGAGTCAACCGCGTTAATCGACATTCAAAACCTTCGCATAGAAGTTCTCACAACATAGGAAACGAACAAGATATATACAAGTAGGTGATCAATCCACAAGCACTCATCGACGATTAGCAACGAAATGAAAGATTATATACATGCCATGGAATGTTTAATATTAAGATATGAAAGCATGGGAAGTGGGGCTAGTCCCCGCACCCCAGCGAAAGTAAACTACTAGCTCATGGTGAGAGAAGCAAGAATAACAAGAGAGAGAGAAGTTTCCGCCATGAGCATGGTGAAGAAGATGATCGCTACTCGATGGAGAAACGATCTTCTACACGATGTCGGGGCAGATCTGGACGAGGAGGGAAGGATGCCACGATAGATGGGGTGGATCTTCTCTCTCCACCTTCTCCTTCTTCTCGTAGTCCTCTCTCTCCACAGGAGGAGCAGCTCATGGATGAGATGGTGGCATGGACGCAGCAGATCTAGATCCAGATCTAGATCTAAACGAGGTGGCTTACAAATTTGAGTCGTAACTCGAGATCTGGGTGAACAGGCTACAAAACCACCACGGGGGCAGGTTCTTGGCTATGGAGATCGTCTCCTTAGGCCCAGGACAGTTCTGCAGCCTAACGGCGTCTGGAGATGATCCTTTGACTGACTGGAGTCGTGTCCTATTTATAGGTAGGTTGGGCACCGAATTAAAATCGCGACCTTGTCATTTCTGTAGCGGGTTGCGACTTTTGTCTTGGTCGCGGCATTCATCGTGGTCACGGATTTTGTCATGGTCGCGGCATTTGCCGCGGTCGCGGCTTTTGTGGTGCTCTGTGTGAGGAAGAGCCACGACCTGGCATAGGTGAAGGAGTGAGGGCGGAACGTGGAAGCTAGCTGGGTCGTGGGCAGCTGTGCGGGATCGCTGCTTGGTGTTGTACCTCGACCAGGTCTGCAGGTGATGAGGTAGGAGGAGCTGCTCATGATCAGGATGAGGAGGGAAGGTGCAGGTGGAGGAGGGATGAGGTCGCGACTAACAGACCCGTGGTCGCGGCGTTTGCTCTGCTGGGCCAACGGGGTAGCATTTCTCTTTTGTTCAACATGCGCCCACGAGGCGCTGCTTCTTGGCAGGTGGGTGATGATCCATGGGTTTAGGATGCAGGGGTGCCATGGATGCAGGGAAGGTGGATGCCTCCATGGATACCAAAGCATGGACGGGTGCTTCTGGGGAAAGAAGCAGAGAGATGAGGAGGCAAGGGGTAGACAGTGGTGGTGTGTAGGCATAAATGCAGTAGATAGGGCTAGTAAAGGTGGAGGGTGGAAGGTTTTTGTGGTTGTAGAGGTGGTTGTTGGTACAGGATGAAGTAGCAGGAGTCGACAAGGTCGAGGAAGGTGGAGTTGCGGTCCGTGGAGCAGCTATGAGCGACGTTGCTCAAGGGTCGCGGTCCGTTGATGACCGCCAGTGTATCACTGCTGGAGAACTGAAGGTGAAGGTCGCGGGTATTGGAAGAGGGAGCAGGTCACCATTGCCTCGAGCGCAGGTGGAGAGAGGGCGCACAGGTGGGAGGAACTACAGACCGCGGTTGACGTCCAGGTCGCGGTCACGATTAGGGTGGAGCGAGCGGAGAAGAAGTGTTGGCGTTGCTGCCGATCGCGGGTATATGGCTGCAACTGCGGTATTCATTTGCTTGGCAGGTCGCGGGGTCATAAAGAGTTTGCCGCGGTCGGGGGTACTGCCGTGGGTGGGATGATAGGTCACGACCTGAGGTGTGGTCGCGGTCTAGATGAAGAAGATCACCACAGTCGTGGTATATGGAGTCGCGGTCATGGATGGATGCAGGTGGTTCTGGAGGTTGAAGATAGGTGGTGGTGGCGTAGCGGTGAGGTGCAGAGGTTGGATGGTGATGGTGCAGCGCTGCCATGAAGTCCAGGTTGGGGTGAGGGTGGCGGATCCGCGGAGGCAGGCGGAGAGGTGTAAGAAGGCCACGGTCGCGGCATTGACTACTTCAGGCCGCGGGGTTTGTGGAGATCACGATCATTTTGCCACGGTCGTGGCTAGGTCAGGAGGAACCGCGGGTGATGTAGCCTCCAGGAGAAGGGTCGCATGAAAGGGAAAAGGAGGAGAGGCCCTCATTGACCAGCCATTGACTAGAGCTAAACAAAGCCCAAAATTGGGAAATGGACCAAAACTCGGGCCCAAAGCTCGATTTGACCTGCCAAAAATGATGTAAAAATCCAATTAAATCTGTGATAATTCAATTAAGCTCAATTACTCACATAATAGAAAGTATAGGTAATAAAAGCTCATTAAAGCAGTTAAGCCAAGTCATTTCACATATTTAGAAGATAAAGCCAATAAAGGCGACTAATCAATGTAAATATGGGTCAAATGAGGCGATTGGACTCATATGAATATGCATTCATCAAAATACCCCAAACTTAAACGTTGCTCGTCCTCGAGTAACACAAAATCTGAAACAATCACCAAGTGCATACTTTCAACTCTGTGATTGCCTCATCTTCACATCACAATTATTACTTTTCCGCTCGATATGACTAAGTGTCTCAACATCCTGAGATCACATAACACATTTTACCATATCTTCGTTTCCGAGTTCACTTTCCAATATCATTTCCTCTCTACTTTTTCCAAAATCAAGCATGTCAGAGAGTTTCGTAAGATTCCAGAGATACCCGCAGAACAACAAGTACGCACCTGATCTAACACTGGTGTTTTTAGGATCAGGGAGGCGTTCATTGTGCCGTTAGGTGGAAAAGGGAGTGAAGAGTGGTATGGAAGGAAGAAATAAATCTCTCCTCTATTTGACTCGAGATTTTTATTATATGATTTGCAATTTCATTGATTGCATTTTTTTGTGCGAATCTCTCCTCTATTCGACTCGAGATTGCATTTCTTTTTGTGTGCGCTTAGGCATATTTTCTTGGTGATACGCCCCTATTTCGTAGTGAGGGGTATGGAAGAAGCGGAAAGAGAGAGAGGGTGTGCCGCCCCAAACTTGGGGTTTGGCACTATACTGGCTATTTTTGTTTGTTTTTGATGAATGAAGGGGTAAGAAGATGATAGAAGAAGTGTAGAAAAGAGTTCAGATCAGAATGTAACTTGATTTACAATTCAGTGCAGAGGGTTTTTCTCCTTATCATACTCTGCTCAAATAATGACTTGATGAGGATCTGGTGGAGATTCCATGCTATTGTTCCACTAGTCAGATAGGAAGCACAACATGTTTGATCCCTCTCAGTTTGACAGATACTTGCCATATCTACTGATCATGATGTTAGGATTCATAAGCTTCACACGGTGATTTCTAATCATAGGCTAGTTTCAGAAATTGTTCTTCTTGAGGCTTCGCTTCGAATAAGGAGGGTATAATGATTCAACACTGCATGGGAAAATGGGATAGCCGTCTAGGTAAAGGATTTGATTGAAACAAAAGTGTCACAACTTCATCAAGTTTCTATACAAATTGCTATGAAAACTTTTGAAACTTTTGAAAAATTTGCTCAAAATTTCAACGATGAGATCTTAAGTCTGGAACGGATAGGAGAGGGTGGAAACTAAAGTACATACCACCCACCCTCCACCCCAAACTTAGAAATTTTCTCATCCTGAGCAAACTCTAAATCCGAGATGGAGGGGAAAACTCGTGCCGGTTGGTCCACCAGATGTGGTTGCATTCCTTTCGGTGATGCGTCCTCCATATGAAATCTCAAAATGGAATCTATCGGAACTTAAAACTGCATCTTGCGATGCATTGTCTATCAGGTGTAAAATTTTATAAAAACAAAATTAAAAGTAAAAGCTAAATTAAAGATCGGGTTGCCTCCTGACAAGAGCCTTTGTTTTACGTCGATGGCTCGACGTGATTTCTTCAGTTTTCAGGTAGATATGTCAGTTTGGACAGATTCATCGATTCCTCAATGCTGGTATCGGCTGTGGTGAAATATCTCTTCAAGAGTTGTCCATTTGCCACAAAATCACCTGAGTTCTCATTCCATAAGGTAAATGCACCATGTGGGTAGATGCTCTTGACAATGTATGGACCAGACCATCGAGAGCGGAGTTTCCCTGGGAATAACCTCAGTCTCGAGTTGAATAGCAGAACTTGGTCTCCCACTTGAATGTCCTTTCTCTTCAGATGGCCATCATGCCAATGTTTCGTGCATTCCTTGTAGATTTGTGCATTCTCATAAGCTGTCATTCGGAGTTCATCCAACTCCTGAAGTTGTAGAATCCTGGCTTCGCCTGCTTTCTTCATGTCAAAATTTAGCTATTTGATTGCCCACCATGCTTTATGTTCTAGTTCCACGGGCAGGTGACATGATTTTCCATAAATGAGTCTGAAGGGTGTTGTTCCAAGAGGAGTTTTGAACGCAGTTCGGTAGGCCCATAAAGCGTCATTGATTTTCACTGACCAATCCTTCCGGTTGCGTCCTACTCTCTTTTCCAGGATAGCTTGGAGTTGACGGTTCGAAACCTCTACCTGCCCACTTGTTTGTGGGTGGTAGGGGGAAGCTACTTTGTGTGTTACACCATATCTTCTCAACAACGCTTCAAAGCTTCTTTCTAGAAAATGAGAACCTCCATCGGAGATCACAGTGTGTGGAACACCAAAACGGGGAAAATGATATCTTTGAACATTTTAATGACGGGTTTTGAATCGCTAGTAACCGTTGGTATTGCCTCGACCCATTTGGAGACATAATCAACCACAACTAGGATGTAGGAAAATCCATGTGAGGATGGGAATGGACCCATGTAGTCCACTCCCCAAACATCAAAAATCTCAACTTCTTGCCATAGCTTAAGTGGCATCTCATCTCTTTTTGTAATGTTTCCCGTTCTCTGACACTTGTCACATGATAGAACAAAATTGTAAGCATCTCTGGATATGGTTGGCCAAGAGAACCCACATTGCAGAACCTTCAAAGAGGTTTTCATTGAACTCATATGGCCTCTGACTGGGCCTGCGTGGCACTGCTCTAAAATAAGTTGGGCTTCTTCCTCAGCGATACAACGTCTGTAGAGGCCATCAGCACAGAGCTTGAAGAGGTACGGTTCATCCCAGTGATATTGCCTCACATCATGCATGAATTTCTTTAGAGCATTTCCAATACACTCAGGGTGGATGACACCGGCGGCAAGGTAGTTCACATAGTCTGAGTACCAAGGGGTAGCTTCTGAGACTTTCATAAGCTGGTCATCTGGAAGAGAGTCATTGATTGGGACCTTCTCAGTTTCCAGAGTGAGGATACGACTTAAGTGGTCTGCTACAACATTTTCTGTGCCTCTCTTATCTCTAATCTCAAGATCAAATTCTTGCAATAGGAGAATCCATCTTATTAGCCTTGGTTTTGCATCTTTATTTTTTAGAAGATAACGGATAGCAGCATGATCGGTGTAGACAATCACCTTTGAACCAATGAGGTAGGATCTAAACTTATCAAAGGCATAAACGACTGCTAGGAGTTCCTTAGCAGTAGTTGTGTAGTTCCTCTGAGTTTCGTCAAGGGTCTTCGATGCATAATAGATGACATGATGTTTCTTCTCTATACATTGGCCCAGAACGGCACCCACAACGTAATCACTGGCATCACACATAATTTCGAATGGGTTGTCCCAATCCGGGGCACGAATGATGGGTTTTGTTGTAAGGGCATGCTTTAGGTTGTTGAAACTCTTGATACACTCTTCATCAAAATGGAAATCAGTGTCCTTCAGCAACAAGTTTGTCATGGGCTTGGTTATCTTGGAGAAATCCTTGATAAACCTTCTATAGAAGCCCGCATGACCAAGGAATGCGTGGACTTCTCTTACATTGATTGGGATAGTGAGTTTAGAAATCACTTCGATCTTTTCTTTGTCAACTTCGATTCCTCCATTACTGACCCTATGGCCGAGGACAATACCTTCTTTTACCATAAAGTGACATTTCTCCCAATTAAGTACTAGATGTGTTTCTTCGCATCGTTTGAGGACAAGGGAGAGGTGCCTTAGGCATGAATCATATGAATCTCCATATACGGATAAATCATCCATAAAAACTTCCATAATAGTTTTGGTTAAATCAGCAAATATGGTTGCCATGCAGCGTTGGAACGTTGCAGGCACATTACAGAGCCCGAATGGCATCCTTCTAAAGGCGTATGTCCCAAAGGGGCAAGTAAAAGTAGTTTTCTCTTGATCATCTGTATGTATAGGAATTTGGTAGAATCCAGAGTAACCATCGAGATAGAAAAAATATTCCTGGTGAGCCAATCGCTCTAAGACTTGATCTAGAAAAGGCATCGGGAAATGATCTTTACGTGTTGCCTTGTTTAACTTCCTGTAGTCGATGCACATACTCCACCCGGTGACCGTTCGAGTGGGGATGAGTTCATTTTCTTCATTTCGTATCATAGTAGTGCCACCCTTCTTTGGAACGACATGCACAAGACTCACCCACGGTGAGTCAAATATCGAATAGATGATGCCGGTAGTGAGCAACTTGATAACTTCGCAGAGGACTACTTCCTTCATATTAGGATTCAACTTCCGTTGATGCTCAACAGTCGGCTTGTGGTCTTCCACCATAGGGATTTTGTGCATGCAAAGTGCTTGACTGACCCCGGTGAGATCGCTCATCTTGTAGCTGATAGCTTTCTTTCTTTCCTTTAATTCTTTCAAGAGTCTATATTCTTGTTCGGTCATTAGATCAGAGTTTATAATAACTGGACAAACCTTAAGATCATCCAAAAACACGTACTTAAGTCCCTCGGGTAGGGGCTTCATTTCAGGGGCTTCTGGATTCTCACATGGCTCTTCAGTTACATTCACAACTTTGAGTTCCTCGAACATAGCTTCAGGATCTTCTTCTACAGAGTCGAGGTGAAGGACACAATCCTTAACTTGTTCGTTGATGAAATTTTCAGCAGATGGGTTTGTTAGAGCTACTTCTAAAGGATCGTCTTGTTCATATTCCTCTTGTGTGAGGAGAGACATTTGCTCAATGCAATCAATCAAATAGACTTCTTCCTGCATGCTCGGTCTTCGCATGATTTCAAAAACTTTGAACTCGAGGGTTTCTTTCCCTAGTCTGAGCAACAAGGTCCCTGCTTCAACGTCAATCAAAGCTCTTGCAGTGGCAAGGAACAGACGGCCAAAGATGAGGGGGTATATGGTGTCTTCCTTTATGTCCATGATGACAAAGTCACATGGGACATAAGAGTCTTTTCCAACCTTGACAGGGACATCTTCAATGATTCCTAAAGGAAGAGTCATAGAGTTATCTGCAAGTTGAATGGTCATTCCAGTCGGGAGAAGTTCTACAAACCCTAACCTCTTACAAAGGCTAAGTGGCATGATTGAGATGCTAGCACCGAGATCGGCTAATCCCTTCTTACATGAGGAGTCACCGATATGGCATGAAATCCCAAAGGATCTCGGGTCTTTCTGCTTCTTAGGCATCTTGCTCTGGATTATATCAGAAGTAGTTGATGCTAGATTAACTGTCTCATACTCTTCAGTTATGTACTTCCTTGTGAGGAGAGACTTTAAGTACTTAGTCCAGGCTGGTATCTCGGCCAGCGCATCTAGAAAGGGTATATCTACATGAAGCTTCTTAATAGCTTCTTTAAACTTGTTGAATCGAGTATCGAGCTTTGTCTGCTTCAAACGAGCTGGGAAAGGAGGACAAGGCTTGTATACTGGCACATCCGACTCAGGTGTGTCTTCAACCTCTGCAATCAATGGTTCCTCCAATCTAGCTTTGTCTGTCTTATCAGCGGTTGGTTGTTCCTTCGGTTGAGACTCAGGTATTGCCGAGTCTTACCCTTTTGCAAAGTCATCATCATTTGTTTCCGCTATTGGTATCTTAGCAAAGGGGTTAGAATAGTCTTTTCCAGACCTGGTGGTGACAACCTTCAATTGCTCTGGGTGCTTAGGATTGTTCTCTGGTTGTCCGGTAAAGGTTCCAGCAGGTGGCTTCATGCTAGCCGCAAGTTGAGCTAGTTGAGATTCAATAGCCTTCTGATGGGCTTGCTGGTTAGCTATCATAGTCTGTTGTGACTGCAACATCTTCTCAATAGCTGACAATTTTTCATCAGGATGGATGGGACCGGCTTGTTGCCCTTGTTGTTGCTGTTGATAGGGGACTTGGTTGGGGTTCTGAAACTGAGAATTGTTCTGATAATTGTTGTAGTTCCTATTCTGGTAGTTTCCTCTGAAGTTCCCTTGATTCCCAAAATTCTATTGTTGGTTATACTGGAATCCTGGCGGGCCTCGTTGTTGAGTATTTGAACCAAGTTGTCGTGAATTTTCTACTCCAGAAGGATTTCCATATTGAAAACCTGGATGGTTCCTATTCTGATTCGGATTATAGTACCCTTGACCAGGGATGGTGTTGACAGCTTTTATATTTTCCATTTGACCATTATCTCCTTGAGCACATGTATTGCTCAAAACAACATCATAGAGAATGTTACAGGCTAGAGTAGAATGATCAGTTCCTTTGCATGCTTCGCAGAAGAGTGAGGCAGACTTAACTTTCTCTTATTGTCGAGGGGGTGAGCGTCTTCTTTCATAAGCTACGAGAGATGATTCTAGATGGTCTTGCTTTGCAACTAGGAGTTTGAGAGATTTAGCGATAGACTTGTACTCGGGTGTTTCTTCAGCCATAGCTACCTTCAGCACTCCTTTTCCAACAGGTCTACCCCAGTTGGCTTGGTTTTTAGCTCCAAGGGTGACAACCTTCCATGCGCTATCATAACTATGACGCATGAAGTTTCCTCCAGACGAGGAATCCAAAAACCTCTTGATATCATCATCCACACCTCTATAAAAGATTTCAATGAGTTGATTCTTTGGAATGCCATGATGTGGGCACTTGCGTAGAAGCTCTTTGTATCTTTCCCATGCTTCAGCTAGGGATTCTCCAGGGGCTTGGGTGAATTGCATTATTCGGCCCCTAATTTCATAGGTGAGAGAAGGTGGATAAAAATTTTCCAGAAAAACATTTTGAAGTTGTTCCCAAGTGGTGATGGGTTCGCATTGCAAAGAGTTATACCAACTCATAGCTCTATCAGCAAGAGAGTACTTGAAGAGGCGGAGTCTGATGGCATCATCTGTGACTCCATTTTGCTTTGTCATGGCGCATAAGTCTATGAATCTCAGAAGATGTTCTTGACTATCTTCTCCTTGCTTACCATAGAAAGGACTGTTTTGAAGCAACGTAACCCAATGTGCTCTTATCTCAAAATTCAGAGCGTTGATGGGAGGAGGTTGCACTGGGTGACGAACGTCCGCAGCTTTAGGGATCGAGAATTCTCTAAGGCCTTTTTGTAGCTCAGCTTGTTGAGCTGCTGCTTGAGCTGCCTGGATTTCTTCTTGAACTGCGGCTCGGGCTTCTTGCATAAGTCTATCTCTTTGTGCATTAAGGGCTTGAGCTACCCTTCTAGCAATTTCCTCCTCTTGAGCCATTCTTGCTTGGTTCTCTCTGTATTGACGACGAAAGGTTCTGTCTATCTCAGGGTCAAAGCTAGCAGAGAGTCTGAAACTGTCTGAGCGGCGCATACACTAGACTTTTTGGGTACCTAGGATAAAAATATGTTTTGCTGATGAGATGGACGGAGTCGAACCGAATTCAAGTATATATGATCGCTAGTATCAAAAGTAAAAGGAAAACCTAAATTAGCCTCAAAAGAACTAGATATAACTAGATGATTCCGTTGTCCCCGACAATGGTGCCATATGACTATGAAATAGGAAGTGAAATATAGAAAAAAAGTACTAAAAAAGAAGATAAACAGATGAATTTTACTCCCACAACTTCCCGTGCTTAACGTCGTAGGATTGACAAAATGAATATCAATCACAAACCTTAATCAAATTAAGTTCCCCTTGTCCCTGTATTACCTTTTTGACTTGCCCGTGTGGGGGTGGACTAACACATGTTTATAAGAGTCCATAAGAGGCTCACTCTCAATACACACACAAATCCTATCTGACAAGTGCACAAATTTTAAACTATAGTAAATTTATTGGGCAATATAGGGCTTGATCCATGAGCAGTGGGGGAAAATCACTAGGTAGTGTTGTTTCTTTAGGTTTATAGAGCAAGGGACTGTAGATTTTAGGGTATTATTTAGGAGGTTGTGATCACACTAAAGATGAGAAAGAAATCAAGGAAAGTAAACAACAATTATAACTAAGTTAACCCTAATTCAGCAATTCTATTCAACCATCAATAACAAATAAAGCAACTGAATGAAGTTGAGCTATACAGTAACAAGAAAGTAAGGAACAGAAAATTATTAGGTTAAAATAGAAATTACACTAAAGGAGTAGGCAAAAGATAAATTAAGAAAGTACTAAGAAATCCTATAACAAGCAACTAAACAAACACTACCTACTTTAGAAATAGATAATGAACATGAACAAGGCAATCAAGTTAAGTAACAAAAAACAATTATCTATCAAGAAGGCAAACTGGGGTTTAAAGAAGTAAATGGGGTAGTGAGATGTTTGGATATTCACTAATCAACCATGTATAGGGTCATGTTCACACACAACTTCCATTAGGTAGCTACCAAATCAAATAACATGAAATAGACTAGATCATGCATCCTACTCTATTAGTGGACTATGTATGGAATGGTAGGGGAACTAGTCCCTATCACTTGCCATCCACCCTTACAAGAGTCCATTGACTAAGGAATAGATAGGCATAGGTCTAGGGGATTCAAGTCTAGATTTCTATATGTGGTTTCCTAATGCACATAAGGCCAATGAATGGTATGGAGAGTAGAAGGTGGATATTTCATTCTCCTACTAGTTCCATCTAACCACTAACAATCCATTTAAATAAGTGTATATATGGGAGGCACATCTTGCTACTGATATCTCATACCTAAGAGTAAAGGAATGGATAGATAAATTGCAAGGTGGAAAAGCTAGCTAAGATTCCTAACATGACTCAAGAGTTTCTCCACCAAAAAGACCAAAATCATTAATTTAGCCAATTCCTTAGGTGATTCCATAGTTCAAACAATCACAGAAAGAGATAGGGAAGGAGAACAAGCAAGAAAATAACATTATACAACTAACTGATAGTTTAATGCACAAACATTTTGCAATATGGTATCTCAATTACATATTTTGTCCCCCAAACAAACTATAAATGAACTTATCTACTCATAATCAAGGAAATAATAAAAGAAAGGGGAAAGGTAATAGAAAATCCATGTCATGTGGATGAGGGAGCTCCTCTCTTCACCTCTAATAGCTTCAAGGAGGTTCTCGTCCTCAATGAACGTAAGATAGTATGGAAAGTGGAAGGATATGGCCAAAACCCTAGAAAAATAAGATTTTGGGGTGGATGGATGAAGGAAGTGAGGTGGAATGGAGAAGAGAACGAGGGTTGTGACTATGGAGGCTTGGATTGGACAATTTTAGACTCCCAACCACCACTAATGCATATCTAGTGGCCTAAGGGGTCTAGGGTTAAATGGGGATAATGTTGTAAAATGATGTGTAAGATGTACTAGGGTTTGGTAGGTAGTACAATCTTTCTATGCCGAATTGTCATGGTGGGTAGACATGAGAATGGCCATGCTAGTGGAAAATGGTTGTGGTGGAAAGGTAAAATGTTAGTTGGGTTTTGGTGAAAATGGAATGGACTAGCACAAGGTAGAATGATCTTGGTGGCTTTATAGTGGAACAATCATGTTGAGTAGCATGCCTATAGCAGAGAAAGTAAGAGGATTTAGGAGCTTACTGGCATCACCATTATGCGGAAAATGACTTTGCTAGTGACTTGGCACCAAGGCCGTGGCAGTGGGAATGGTCATGGTGGGTGTGTTGTCCTGGGGTGCTTCAAGTCTAGATCACCATTATGATTTTTGCATTTGTATCACGACCACACTAATTTACTACAATAGTTTTAGGGGGCTTCTCCTTGAAATTGAATATTCTAAGTCTATATCAAAGGTACTCATTGCTTCATATCTCTCCTTGGTCACTTTGGGGTAGGTTGTGGTAGCTTTAGGACTTCCTTAGTCTCCTTCATGGCTATGTAAGATCTAGGATACTCCTTATTATTTCCTTTCCATCACTAAGTGCTAAAGTACATATAAAACATGTAATGGCAATCCATAAGTGTATTTGATGCAAAGTGATACTTATTGGGAAATATCATACATTTTACATATCTTATTGCGATAAGGGCCAAAATGACACAATATGGAGACCCAAAATAGGGTTCCATCACTTTCCCCTAAAGTAATGATTCAATCTATGCTCATTAGTCTTAAAAAATTTGTGAACCATCACTCACACATATTTCCCCATTAAGCCATCTTTCACCACTTCATAAGGCCCAATCCACATAGATATCAACTTTCCCATATGTAACTTCAATATCAATTTGAAAACTAGAACTTGTTTCCCTAGGTGAAATTTCCTATGCAAAATGTGTCCAACATCAATCATTTTTGTCCTCTCCTTATACAATCTTGCATTTTCATAAGTGTCAAGGTTGATTTCATCTTACTCATTGGACTCCAACATTCTCATTGTTCCTACAGCGTCATATCAAAATTCAATTTTCTAAGAGCCCACATTGCCATGTTTCCAACTCTTCTAGGAAATGACATGCCCTGCCATAAACAAATTGGTATTGTGTAGTGCCTGTTGGAGTTTTTTTTGTGAGATGCCCAAAGCTCATAATTTAGTTGCATACTCCAATTTTTGTATGAGAAGTAGAGATTGTTATTTTTAGTTTTTTTCTTAAACTACATGTTGGATACCTCCACATGTCGTTAGGTCTAAGGGTGGTATGGGGTAAGTACACTATGATTCACTTCATACTTTTGTAAAAAGGGAAACAAGTTGATGATTAATGAATTGCAAACCACCATCACTAATGATCAATTGAAGGACCACAAACCTGCAAAATATATAATATTATACAAATCAACATACAACTTGTGTGTTGTTGGTGTGGGTTGGAATTTCTTCCACCTACTTGGATACATAGTCAACAACAAGTAGTATATGAAGATCCAAATTTGAAGAAATATGGGACCCATCATGTCAATGCCCATACATAAAAATTTTCAATTTTAGGAATGACACTCATTGACATCTCTATTTCTTTAATATATTTCATGTGTGTTGACATGTATAACACCTATGCACATAATTTTATTTCTCAAATAAAATTAGCCCATAGAATCAACACTCTAATTCCTTACCCTTTGTCCTAGGACTCACATGGTTCCCCTTGTGGGTAGGGAACAAAAGTTAGACAAGATTCTCCTACCTCCCACTCAACACACATATCCTAATGATTTGATCCCTATAAGTCTTAAACAAAATAGGATCATCCCAAATAAAATATCTCAATGAATGAAATATTTGCAAACATATGATGTAACCCTACAAGAAAGACAATTCACAATATTAAAAAACTAAGGTTCATGCATCCTCATTTCCAATAAAATTTCTTGAATCAAAATCACTAATCTCTTGTCTCCCACTCTATACAAATGATAAAGATGGCAAGACATTCCATTTTTTGTCCCCACCTTATCTTTTACCTAAATGCCAAATGTTTACAGAACCAAGATCCATCGAATAAGGCAAAGCTTGCCATTTTTTTCTCTGTAGCGATATTTAATGTTGCATGGCCAAGCCATACTATCACCTTGGACTCAATCAACTATTGATAAAAACTTTCAAATGTGAAAGAATTGGACAAATTATCCTTTTTGGTGGTAGAATAATTTATCTATGTGTTGCTGAGAGTGTGAGAAATGTGGTAATTCACATACAAGACATACTATTTGTGTTGGTCAAAAATAGTCCTAGCACATAGTCAGAGGCATCACACATCAATCTAAATGGTTGGATCCAAACTGGATCCACCACTATTGGGGCCAAAATTAGCTTCTCCTTCAAGACGTTAGAAAATTTTAAACATATGTCAATAAAAAGAAATAAGACATCCTTTTCGAGTAATTCAGAAAGTGTCTTGGTCAAATCAGAAAGATAATAATCATGAATCAACTATAAAATTTATCATGTCTTAAAAATATCCTAATTGGGTTCACCATTAGTGTGTGGAGGAATCTTTGAGATCACCTTAATTTTTACTAGATGTACTTCAATTCCCTTATTGGACACCTTGTGCCCCAAAACAATTCCTTCATTGACCATCATTTAACACTTTTCCCAATTATGTATCAAACGTGTCTCCTCACATCTTTGCAAAACCTTGTCTAGAATCCCTAGATAGTTCTCATGTTACTCCTTTTAGACCGAGAAGTCATCCATAAAACCTAAATACATTGCTCCACCATGTCAGAATATATGGCTACATGCATTTTTGAAACATTGTGGGTGCATTACAAAAGGCCAAAAGGCATCAGACAATGCACAAAGGAACCATAAGGACAAGTGAAGGTAGCCTTCCCTTGATCCTCCAGTTCAATAACAATCTGATTGTAACTAGAATATCCATCTAAAAAGCAAAATGAGAATGGCCAACAAGTCACTCCAAAATCTAGTCAATAAATGGAAGTGAAAAACAATCTTCTTGAGTTGGAGTGTTCAAATAGGGATAATGTAGTATAAACACACCATCCAATAATAATACATTGAAATCAATTGATCATCTTCATTGGTTTCAGTAATTAGCCCCCTTTTAGGAACCACTGTGTAGACTCACCCATTTACTATCAAATAATTTATATGTAATAACTACAAATAAAAGCTTTACTACCTCTTTCATTATTTTTTTTAGTCTTGTTTGCGGTGAAACCAACTCCTTTTGTCCTTTCTCATTATGAATCTTATGCTTACATAGTAGTATATAAATTCCCTTGATGTTTGTAATAGAACAGTCAAATGGAGCTCAATGTTGTCAAAAGACTGCCACCAATTATCTCTCATCATATGTACTATGATAAGTGGAGATGAAAATCGGAAGCTAAGTCCTGGCCTAAGCTATTTATCCCTATGATGGATATTGGTGATCTAGGTTTCCATATCTCACATGTGGATGTTGTGATCAACAATCTTGGTTCATCCAACTAGTATCATCCACCACATTGGTTGCTGAGCATACCCCTAAGGGGACAATGGAAACTGAAATATTGTGTTTGCAAGGCACTAAGTCTAAAAGATGAATACATTGTGACTTTTCCTGAGTAAGATGAGATTCTAGACCAGGAACATCTTGATCTCACCCTATAAGTTGTGTTTATCATAGTGTGTCTAAGAAGGGGTGGATTGGTGAACATGATGAGCTTTTCACTTGTAACCTTCCTTCTTTCTTAGAGACTACTTTGTATTAGGTTTTTTATAAGTAAAAAGCTTAGCTTCATATTAAAAAAAAACTGGAAGCTTCTCATTCCTTGACAAAAAAACACACTTTAAGTGTGGAGGCAATGATTTAACTCTAGATCCAGTCGACACTCTAGATATGGCTTCAAAGGTGGAAGAGGTGGCCCCAAATATTGATCATGATGTGTTCAACAAACTCTAAGTGTATTATGATATAAAGCACACTCCTCCAAGAAATCATCCTAGGTCAAGTCCTCTTTTAGATTTAAAAAAATGCATAAAGTTGTCAACTTGTATAAGAATAAGTAATAGATACCACCACTATCTTTGTACCATAAGAAGGAAAGAAAGTATCTAGTGCTCATCTGGGTATTTCATAGCACTAGAAATGGAAATCTTTATCAATCTATCCGCCTATAATGGTCCTCTATTAATCTGATGCATGAGATTAGACACATATAAAAATGACATACCAAGATCAAAGGAACATATAAGACAAAGTGTTGCATACCAAAACATCGTTACTACACTCTCCAATATCTTTTTTTGGTCTAGAAGTTTAAATTCTAATTTGTCATATTCAATACCAAGAGTAATACGTCTTTTTCCCATCTCTAATATGACATCTTTAATGGCCTAAAATGGCCTTCCCAAAAAAATCTTGGAACCATAGTCTTTATTCATGCCCATGACTAAAAATCAATTGTAAAAATAAATTTGTCCATTTTCACAAGTACATCTTTATAGATAGCAAAAGGCGTGATGAGTAATTTTTAGCCAATTGGATTGTCATGTTGGTTTTCTTAGCCTCTTTTATCCCCATCTTCATAAAGGTCTTGAGAAAGGTCAGGTTAATGCTAGCCCTAGAATCACATAGAGCATACCCAAAAATATAAATGCTAATGCAATAATGTATATTGAAGAAACCTAGATCTTGCTTCTTTTATGGTAACTTCCTATGAATCAACATGTTAACCTCTGTGTGGATCATTACCATGTAAAAAATTGACATCCACCTTTTCTTGTTTATGATATATTTGTGAAATTTACTATAGGTGGGATCTATTCATTTTCTTCCTCCCAATGGATATTTATGTGAAACTTGTGAAAAATGCCTAAAACATTATAATATTGTTGATATGTATTTCATTTTTAAGGCTATAAGTGAAAGGAAAAACTACCAAAACCTGGCATTGATGAGATGGTATGTAAGTGGACTAGGGCACTATTCCTTCCCCTCACCTTATATAAGAAATATCGTCTATCTACACTTGCTCAAATGGGTGTTCAAGACACACAATTTCCTCCTCCCTTATCCGATCACATGTAGTTGTTGATAATTTTGGTTTTCACTCTACATCATGTCATGATGCCTTTTCCTTTTCATACCTCTGTGTTTCCTAGAAACCCATATTGTTTTTGAAATCTGCTACAACACCTGCTAACTGAGAAATCTATGTCTCAAGACTTTGTACATGGGAACACTAATTCTTCTTATCCCTACAAGATTAATCAAAATAGGACTCATTATTTTGCATGCATTTCTTAAACATCTCCTTCAAATGTTCCAAGAGGGTTGGTCCTCCACCTCCTTGAGATGAATGCTAGCATTGTTTCATTTGAGTAGTATATTATTGTGGTTGAGTTGGATCATATAGGAAATTTTATAGGTCCTTCCATGAGAAGTTGAGGTGATTGTTCCAAGGGTAATCATTTCTTCTATAAGGGTGTGCCATATAAATTCATTCTTCATATGCAACATGTGTGCTATAAGAGTTCAAGGTCTGCAACTATTTTTCTAAGACACTCATCAGTGACTTCTATTCATATGTTTCCTTAGACTCTATTGCACTTCTTCCCAATCTGTGTTGCTCATTTTCATCACCCCACTATTGGTTTGTGGCCATATCATGATTTCCTTGCATTTAGAAAATGGGGTATTCAGACAGAAACCTTATCCAATTGATACAAGCATGGTCCTCTCCCTAAAAGGTATACCGTATTAAAGTTTTTGCCTTAATTAGAGTCACAATTTTTATGAGGACACTTTCTCAAGATGTCTTGGTAGCACTCCCAAGATTAAAAATATGATTCAATAGGCCCATTCTTGAAGTGGTGGATCTTTATTACAAGATTTGTAGTCTTCTAAGGTAGACATTGTCTATGAAAAATATTATCCACCATCTAAACCCATCTCTCTATTGAATTAAAAGGTATACTAACATACCATGTCTTGATTGTATTCATAAAAGTGAATGTAAAGAGATTCATATAAATTGTCCTGATCTTCATCCTGTCAATTTTTATATTGTCACAATGTTCAAAAAAGTTTCTGATATAATGCATGGGATCTTCATGAAAGTGTCCATGGAAATATTGAGGCTTCACTAGTTCCACAAGACTAGGATCAATCTTGTAGCCGCCAATGTCATGCATGTCTCTTGATAGGACCTTGATGAGATGCATTTGAAGAGGCCCTAATACTCTTCCATATAGTATGTTCCTGCTAAAAAACTCCACATGCATTGCCACCTCCATTTGCATTTTCATCCCCATCTCAATTTATTCTTCTTTTTATGGTGGAGTTGGAATTAAAATGAGTGATGGTAACAAACAACAAACTCTCTTACTTGATGAAATACATGCTCAGGATCTGGTGTAACAATGTGTGTTCATTGTCAAAAGTACAAGAAGTTCATACCACACACAAGTACTCGAAACAAATGACAAACTATAAGAATCACAAAGTACTCAAGATGCTAAACAAATAGGATTTGTAATAATTAAAAATACAATAAAAATTATCCTTGTGTGTTTAGTCCTAGCATAGTTTTGATAGTGTTTCTAGTTCGGAAAATTACACCAAAAAACTTAACACTCTTAATATATGCATGCATTACACAAGTTTACAGTCAAAGTAATAATGGGTACCCGAGGGATCTAGTCTGTCAAACTTATGGAAGTATGAATATTAGAAATTACTACTAACTATTTCCAATAGAATAAAGAGAATGTCTATTGTTTTAAGTTATAACTATATATAAACCTAAGAACATAATATAAAGGGTGGTTTGAAACAAAATGAATGATAAATCTAGGTTTACCGATTTCACCATAGATCTGTCCATAATTGATCTGTGTGTAATTAATAAATGATGTTGACTTTCAAAGGGATATGAAATTAATATCACATCCTCTCAAATCCTGATACCATGTCTAGTTTAGTCAATAGGCTACTCTCATAGAATTTAAGTAGTAAATTGAAGTATTTAATTATATTCTCCCAATTATTCCCTCATTATTGTAAGTTTACTTTTGTAGTGTATTATCGATCATGTTTATGAAAATTCCTCTAATAGTAAATCTCCCTTCCAGGTGCAATAGATTGCCCCAAATATTACCTATGTTGATCAAACAATAAAAATATTTCAAATTTCATAATTTATGCAACAAAACTATAATTTTCAAAATTCAGTCATTCAAGTACATGACTACATTGGGCTAGTTTCAACTACCAAAGGTCAAGGTCCCATGGATTCAACATGGTATCAAAATAGAAATTCAAATAAGAAAGAAAAATATAAAAAATGATACAGATTCCTAGGAGATCTACTGATGAAACCTTGTGTTCAATTTGAGAATAATATCTCGTCTTTTTTGTGATCGAATCTTGTCTCCTATCTGTCAAAAAAATGTTTCTCCACGCCTTTTCTCCTTCTCTTTTTCCTCTAATTTATGTGGCATCCAATGATGGAGTGAACAACGATTGTGGCCTCCTAGTCCGTATGTGGTCCAAAGATGCAAAAAGATAGACCTTTCGATCCCAGTCATCAAATCTTCACCATCAATAATTTTATGATCTCAATGTCATCAACTTGAGAGTCAGTGCCATCGACCTGGGAGTTAGTGACACAAACTTGGGAATCAGTGACACTGACTTGGAAGTCAAAAAGTCTTGTAAAATTATGATTGTGGCTCAGTACCACCGACCTATCTTTAGTAGGATCAACTCTATAGGTTTGGTGCTATTGACAACTGGTCAGTGCACCAGCTCTATTCCAAAGTAAGGTTTGCCATTTCTACAAGATTAATTGAGTTGGTGTCACTAGCTAGGATATTTGTACTATTGAATACGTCTAACAAAACTTAAATTTCTTGGAACAAAACAAGCAATATATTAGGATAAATTATATAAAGATCAAATATGCCTAATTTCTTGCAAAAAAGTAAAGGTTGATGCAAAAATGGTTGTATGCCAATTTGGTGAAATATATATGAATTAGCATGAATATGTAATCAACAACTCATAAAATCACCATAACTAGCACATAAAATAGCTATATGCATCATCATGATGTGTATGATAATGACACTTTCTCCTTCTATGATTTTTTTTATTAATCTTCAGCTTAAGAAAAATATACAACAAGGAGGAACAATTCTATATAAGTGTATATGAGTTATTAAAGGGAATCATTACATTACATATTACTCATGGACCGTCAAGTTCTAAGGTAATCCACATGCTTACATTTTTTTCCACGTACATTTATTTTCCAAGTACAATTCTTTTCCAAGTCCTACATATTCTTTATATAGTGTATGATAATATTTGAGTACAAGTGTGTAAAAGCATGTAAAAATTTATATTATCCACACCAAGTGTTTTATAAATTATTCAGTCTCCTCATAATATATTCCTATCCAAGTATGAAATAAATCCTAGACATAGGCCCTTGTCAGCGATCCACAATGGCAGCCCCATAGTATTGACACTAAGGTATCAAAGGCTTCAACCTACATGTATGCATATAACCCCAATTGATGATACATATCATATCATGGTATGCTTCCCTCACACTTAACCCATTTGATTTTAAACCATTTGAAGAAATGAGAGGAGAAGTAGAAGTATATGGTTCTACTAGAGGCAAAGACCCCTAAATGAGACTAATATTATATAAGCTCCCCTCTTTTAATTAAATATATATTTTTAATTGATGACTACATATCAACCCTTGTTCATGACTTCATGTACTTAAATTATATCATATGTTTCCATGTATATGTATATATAATCCTAGATCCGCCATTTAATGAGTTTAATGTATAATAATCAAATTACATACATTTTCTACATCTTACATCAAGGTAAAATTTGGGTTTTAAACTTTTCATAACCATTTTGTCCTCCTCCAACGGTAAGGGTAGCATGAAAATTCAAAAAAAGAGGAGATAAAGGCGAAACATCTGATTAACCAATGAATGTTTTGGAAAAAAGGTTCAAGATCAAAATGCCATTTGATCCTAGGTGAGGTTGGCCCAATTTCCCTAGAAAATGGTTGATTTATAAGGCTTGTTTAAGAGAGTTTAGCCATCTAAGCCACATAAAAACTTTTGTCCAAAAATTGTCATCCAATGTTATGTTTTAAGACTTTCTTGTCATTGAAACGTTCTCTTATCATCAAAACGTTCATGGATAAGAAAAGCAAATATCAGATAGTAAAATTTATATTCTCCAAGAAAGGTACAAATTTTATTCCTAAACTGAAGGTATTAAGCATGAGGAATATTTGAATATTAAATTTGGTGTATTTTAATCTCATCTGTGCATATAACAAGAAGGGAAAAATCAAATTCCCTAGATCTTGCAAAATGGAAACCTTACTTCAAGTTGCATCAAGAACACCACAACAACACGTACTCCAACACCCCCAAGGCCACCATCGACCTCAAGATCATCATCTTCAGGCTTGCACCTAGACAAAATATTGAAAAAGAGGATAGAAGAACAAGAATGGTTCAAGATCCTCAAGAGCTATACAAGAAAATCTTATCCATGTTCCAAAGAGAGAAAAGAGAAAGTAGAATGAGTGAGAAGGAAAGAAACATCAAGGGATGTTCCTCCACTAAAATTTTAGATGATCAAGTTAAAGGAATGCATTTGGTACCTAGACACCTATTGATCATATGATGAACAATTATACAAAATAGATATCATTCTTTCTCTTTCCATATATCACATGACATTGTAATGAATAGATTTCACCTATTGATTGCATAGATATCTAGTTCTAATTGTTTCTTTTAAAAAATTAACTTATCACTATATTTAATCTCCCCTATCTCTATCTTGAACAATAATAAATCTAGATTTGTTTATCGACCTAGGAGAGTATAGAATGTAAAAATTATATTCACTCTAATGTACTAAAGGTTAATATTCTAACCATCCTCCACTATGTTTCTAACTCTTTTTAGGTACACATTTTGGGATATTTAAAAGTGTGACCATTGATTCTCATTTACAATTAAAAAATTTAGATAAAAGAGTGAGAAACCTTAGAATATGATGTTCTTTACAACACAACTATAGGTTCCATTGACGAACCTAATAAAATGGAGATCACTTCATAATGTTTGTGATGTCCCAACAAATATCAACATCACAAAATAAGAGTATTTATGGAGTAACAAGAAGCAAATATAATTAGAGAAAGGAAAAAATGAGATAAAACTATTATAGAGGAGCTATCCTCTACAATGGGGCTACTGTAGGTGCTTCTGAGGGTTGGAGAGGGAGATGTCCATCTCCAAGTCCTTTATGTGTTGGAGTTATTGTAGTGATGAATACTTATCCACCTAGTTTTAATCACACTTTTAGCCTAGTTTTGCATTTAGATTTCACATTTTTGTTTAGAGTTAGCTTCCATTTTGTTTTTCTGAGTTTTATGCCAATTTATTGGGATTTTAAAATAATTTATTGATTCCATGATAGGTCCAAGCTTGATCTGTACACACCAGAGTAGGCTAGTGGTTTCTCTGATTGACCAACATGCCTAAAGATTTTTTTGACATATTAGAGTTTTAGTGGATGTAGTGTCACATTGACCTCCTCATATTTCTCATCAATGCAAAACATAGGTCCAAACTCTTCAATCCCCCTACCCCAGATTCACTTTGATATGCATTCTCATATATAAGTGTTCTCATTGACCAATAATATAAAAGCCCAACAAGTCCATAAGATGATGGGATCCTGCCCAAGGTGCTATCAACTAGTAGGGTCTAGATGCCCCATCAACTCATGCTTCCTGATGTGACCATTAGTCAATATGTTTCCTATCTAATAAAGATTGAACACCTGATAGTAGTTCCCAACTGATTCCATGTCATGCTAATGAGGCTTTTTCTCATGAACTGACAAGGTCCACACATTGAGATGTTTCTTGAATCAATGTGCCCCAACGAGTTCCCCAACGACATGGATTCTTAATGATGTAACTGAGGCAACTTTTTTGATAAAATAGTCACCATAAAATAAATAAGATCCATCCATCATCTACATTTTTGAGAGTCTGGCACAAAGGCAAAGGCTAATGAAAAGGAGATACAATGTTAAGCAGATTAGATTGGATATGTGTGAGACTCTTCAACCAAGATTTTTCCCAGGCACACTTGAGCAAACATCTTTTAAATGGAATCAACCACAATCTTGGGTTACAACTACAAGATAAATACCTCCTCTATTAAGGCCAAGAAAGCATGACCTAAACTATAGAAACCTCTAGCCATATCTAAGACTTGAAGCATAATGCAGGAAAAAAACCCAACAACTACCCACAACAAAAAAGTGGGAATCAATCAAAGATCAAGGAAAATGGGGAAACCAGCTACACAATCACTTCACATAGGGGAGGACTAACATACTTAGACCTAAGACAGACTAAAATGCCAACAAAAAATGACACCAATGGGAAGATAAAATTGCCCAAGCTAAACTAAAAACAAAAAAAGAAACAAAACAACCAAGGCATAGAGAACAAAGGAAAGGAAGCTAGGGAATTATGATATCTATAATAGAGTAGAAACAATTCCATGACCTACCTTCAACAATAGTCAAGAGCTCAGAGCAGAGTCCCAACAGCGGTCCTGGTTCTCTAAATCTGCTCTTGGTGCATGGAGATGGATCAGAGATCTTACTCCCAACCCCAACAAAACATGAGAAGAGATAGAAAGAAATGGATGTCAAGATCCACCCATGACAAACTGACCATGAGCACCATCTGATGAAGAAGACCCTCGGGAGAGGGAAGATGCCATATGCCGCTGAAGTGCTCCCCCCTAATTTGGGAGGGACCACAACCCCTAGTTAGCACTCATATTGTTATATGTGATTTGTAAAAAGTTGCTTAATCGATAAGATTCTAAATGATGTTGTACTAGCTCATCTTATTGGCACCTCCCAAGGAATTCATGGCTGCCATTGCAACAAATATAAGTGGATGAAGAGTTATAAACTCCAATCCTAGAATCCATATACAAATATCAACCCTTGCCTCCATAGTAAGTTATCATCTTCATATGCTGTCAGGCTTTCAAATTTGACCCTAAGCCAAGATCCCACTTTTCATGGATCTATTCCATCAATTGATAAACACCATTCACTGAAATTCCTTCACCTCCACCAATGCTTCAAGGTCCATACCTCAAAAGAGGCTAGGTTGAAGACACCCTTTCACCAACTAATTAACCACTTCCATCAGCAATCCACCTTCTTTTTCCCCACAATGACAAGTCCATGATGCATAGAAGGAAGACAAAGACCACCAAGGTCACCTTGAAAAACATCTGGGGTGTTCCTTGTTGCTTCATGGAGCATTCCATCCCCAATCTTGAAGTCAGTGCAACCACACACCATGGTTCCACCCTTATTTTCTATCATGACAATGGACTTCTCATTCTCTTCCTCTATGAATATTATTACTTCTATGATGAAAGAGTAGTTGATGCAAGTTTTGTTGCACACACAAATTCCCTAAGAAGAATTATCCTAGGTTTTAAAATATTTATTATGATTACAACTAGCTCACTTGTAAGAAGAAAAATGAATTTCACTATAGCAAAGGGTCAAACCAAAAAGACAACATTTTAGAGAAATAGCCTTTAGAACCAGTCAACAATAACAATATTTAAAATTAATTTATTGATTGTGATTGTTGACTAACAATAAGATTAAATGATTGTGATGCAAGGAAAGAGATTAAACAATGGGTTGATATCAATATTACAGAACAACAAGACATTCATATTTCAAAGCCATCACCTATGTACCTATCCAAGTGATTAAAACTCGATAATTTTAACAATTAAACTAGGACCAAGTGAATTATCCTCCTTTCGGAATGTGAATTAAACAAGGACCGAATTCCATGTGGGCTTGAGGTCTCATTACCCCAGTTTATAACTAAATTTTTCTATAGGATCTCTTACAAAGTTTCTATAGTATTTAGAACCCTACACATCCTTTGTGGATTTAATCCTAAGTTTCAAGGTATCCATGCTCACAATTACATCAAACATGCTAAATGAGACACCAATTCAAGAAGCAATCATAAAAATAATGAAGTATAGTTTAATACTTTGCAAAAAGTTGAGTTTGATAATAACTATAATATAATATGAGCAATGCAACTACTCCCCATGCCCCAACAAGAAGGTCTACTCACTCATCATCATGGAAAGAACACAAATACAAGAAGATAGAGAAGAAAACATGTCAGTGATGGAAAAGGAAGAAGTAGCTAGAGGTATCTTCCTTCTAAAATCCACTATGACAACAACTAGTTTGAAGAATGTCACTAGTATGCTCTTCTTCCTTGTCTTCTCCTCTTTCTGTCTGCCTTAAATTGTAATATGGAATCAAAGTGAATGGAACTAAATAATGATTAGGTATGGCATCCTTTTTGTTCCCAAATAGCCTCCACTTGGTGGATGTGAAAAATTGCTTAGTTGGTCACGCTGATTGGGTGACTAGGTAGTCTGCTCAACTGATCTCCCCCTTGGCAGCTTGCCTGATGGACTTCTAAAGGGATGATTAGAAAGACTTATTGGCAAATAATCATTCTAATAACTCTTCTAAAGAATAAGTGGATCAAATACAAGGAGGGGATCGACTGTTAGTTGGATGCTTGAGTTTTTTTGTGTGACTTTGGTGGCATATTTTTTGGTTTGACAATTAGCGAGGTGGGTCGACCAATCAACCTCATCATTCAGTCACTCTACTATAGGTGGATTGACCGATCAAGTGAGTGGGTTGCCTGATCATTTGATCTAGAAAATTCAGTAGAGTTATTATCAATTGGTATGACCTTCTGATCAACCATTCAGTGATGGAGATCGACTGACTTGATGCCTGTCTTGGAGATGCTTTGGATGTGCAGGTTGGTTAGCTGATCAGGGAATCTGATTGCCTAATAAACATGCCTGATGTGTGATGTTTAGATCCAATTTGATTTGGAATCCTTTCCAAATCTTAAGCATGAGTCTAAGGAGGGAAATCCATTTTGCTCTTATATTGATGTGGGCTTTCTTCTATATAAGAGCAAGACAAATCTAGTCAAAACCTCCTAATACTTTAGAACAAGAACAAAAATGATGAAGCTAGTAAAAAAAGATGCAAATGACAAGTGAATGTGTGAAACTAATCTAGAAACCACAATGAAAAGGTGATGAATCAACATTCATCAAACTACCCTGAAGTTGAACTTTTTTTTGTCCTCGAGCAATAGAAAATCAAAATAGCCTACCAAATAATACTACTGGCATGCCACCCTCTCTTTCATAACATCACTTGGTTCCCTACAACTGAATATTGCTGAGCAACTTGAATCACAAAATGTTTATTCTTTCCTTGTTTTGACTTCACATTCACAAACAAGTATCCATATCAAAACACATGCATCACAAACATAATATCATTGGTGTTTCAAAAGGCATTGCATATTCCTATGAGATTTGCACAATTATAAGGTTCAACTATGGAGGGAATTACTTTTTAAATGATTTCTTACCTATGGGAAGAAGTTGGAGTTAATGTAGATATAGAAGGGCAAAATTGTGATATTTCATCTACTTGAGTTGATATTGATTTATATTTATTTCAAAGAAATGTATTTCATTTTTTTATTTTTGGTGTGCACATTGGCATGTCTATTGTAGTACACCCCAATTACATATGAGGGGTATGGAAGAATTGGAGGGGTGAGAGAGTGAGGGTTCCACCCCGTTCATAAAGATTGACATGTTTTTGGACTTCTTGAATTATTTTTGGTGAATGATAGGGTGAAAAGGTGGCCAAAGAAGTGTAGAAAAAGCTGAACTTGTAGACCTCATAATTGGGAATTTAGAGCATAAGAACAAACTTCAACAACTAATTCAATCACACCATATGAATTGTGAAGTAATCATAATTACATAAGAAGCTTATCTTAATCATTAATAGATACACTAATATTTGATTCCTATTAGTCCCATACAGTTTTCCATCTTTCCTAAGGAGCAATATTACATATGATCACTCGGTACATTATAACTTCTAGCATTGGCAATTTAGACTCATTAGTGTAAAAAGGATTTATTTCATTTAAATAAGGGATACATTGGAGATTTATGAAAAACAAAATATGCAAATAGAACTAGATCTAAACCAACTAGATAATGGTATGCTACATGCTACTAGTCATGAAAATTTGAAAAATGCCAGAAGGAAACATATGCAATCCTAAACTAAATGAAGAAAATTGAAGATAGAGGGAGTGGAATGAAGACATACTACCCACCCTCCATGTTGAACTTAAAATTTTCTCATACTCAAACAAACTCTAAATCCAGAATGGAGGGGAAGTAGATAACTAGAAATGCCACTAGTCATCAGACTGACCCAAAGGTGGTGGCTGTTATGTAGGCAGAGGGACGTGTTGGTATAGAGTGGCCTAGAACGAATATCACAATGATCTGTCAGACCAATCCCAACTCATGGAAGATATGGGAAGATCCTCAAGTAGTGGTGGCTTGATGTACTAGCTTCCTAATATTGAGAGGTAGTGGAAGGACATGTTTGTCCTGCACTATAGTCAGCGTAGTAAGTGCATACCTACTAGTAATCACCTTGGCCTGTTGCATGAGGTATGTGTGGTTGAGCTAGTGGCACTGTCTCTGTTGCTCCAACTCCATGCAAATGTGGGTGCCCACGTTGTGGTCCAGCTGCTATTGGAGCTTGGTGAATCTGTAGGGTCCATATGACCCTACAATGTTAAGCATGCATCACTTCATGAGACGTGTAATAGGGGGTGGGGAAGGAACAAACTCCTCATCATTTGCTTCCATGGAGGTGCTTCATCTACCATACGTTGGATCATGAACTTCACTCTCAATAGTTGGATGCTCCCTCCTCTAACACTAGATGTGTCAGCCAAGTTGTCAAGATCACAGTCGAGGTTTGTTGTCATGAAGTAAGCATGGGTTGACATCACTAGAATGGCCCAGTTATATCAGAACAACCAGTGCTAGATGCCATCCTCCTTATAAATCCTGAGTTTTGTAGATGTTACTATGTACTTGACATTGATCAAGTGTTTTGTCTTCTGCATAATCATTGACATGATGGGCATGTGGGTATAGTCAAGGTACTAGGATATGAAAGTGATGAATCCTCCCTGACAGAACTAAGAAGTTGTGTTTCATTGCTTCTATGTGTGTAGATGATCAATGAGTGCTCTCCTCCACTTGATCAACTCATCATACATGATGGTCCATATGCACTAGATATTTCCAGTGGTGACTACATCTGGAACACTTGTATGACCATAGATGGTGCATGCAAGTATGTAGGGAGGGTAGTAAATCACTAGGATATGAATGAATGACACCTTAGCACCTTGGGATAAGCACAATATCTTCCCAATGGTATCATACTAGAATTTTTCAACCAAAAGATTGTTGTTGTAGTGGTTGTGATTCTCAGAGGAGCACTTCTTTCCCTCTCCTTGTGGATGTGAAGGATGACACTGGTGAAGTCTATTTCATCCAAGGAGTGCTCTTCCCAAACATGTATAAGGAGAAATTAAATTCATTACAATAGTTGTGTGCTTCGAGATTGAAGTGAGGAACTCCAAAGTGAACTCCTTGAAGACACGCCACACCCAAAAGGAGAAGAGGGAGTTGAGCGTGTGGTGAAGAGTGAGCATCAAGGGCTCATAGATTCCCAAGCCTTTAAGTGTCTTGGGGCATGGTCAGAAGGTCAGATGCAACCCGATCGCCTCCCTAGTCTTGTTGTACTTCTTGTGCTTGGGGAGGAAGAAGGCCTTGTAACTTGGCCAATAGAGGAGCAAAGTGTGTGTAGAAGGCAAAAGGGTAGGCCCAGGGCTCGTTGCTGACATGAGATAGTTGCTTCGATGGAGGAGTAGAAGAAGTGTTTGCATGGTGAATAGTGGCCCTACTCTAAGAATCGAGCTCATCAATCATCTGGTTGACAATGGTTATGTTAGTATCCATGGGCTCCTTTTAAAGGCCTCATCATCCTCCATGTCATCGTGGTTATGATAATCATCTACCTCACACTACTCGCAGATTTGGATGATGATAGTGGGTTGAGTGGATCATGAGCATGGCAGAGCGGAAGACGTCACTGTCCCATTTCCCTTGCCATTTGTAGGGGCATAGGGGTTCATCTTTTGTTGGATCTCACGACCAGAGCACTTTGAGGAATGGTCTGATGTGACACCTCAAGTATGTGACATGAAGATGTCTATTGAGATTCCAATTAGACTATCAAGTGAGGTGATCAAGTGACCAGACGAGGAAGCTCTCTCTTTGATATTAACTGATCATGTGATCAGAGGAGGGTCAGGGGACTCTAACGCTAGCAAATCAGGCAACCGAGGGAGGTGGTCATCCAATTAGTTTGAAGCTTGGCATGTAATGTGGTAGCTACATTGGGTGATTGATGTCGGTTGTTCAGCTGATTAGGGGCACTTGAAGAGTCAGAACTCCCAGTGGTGATTAGGTGACAAAGACATGTCAGACTATTCGATTTATAGATGAAAGGTCATCATCTTGGTGGAAGAAAGGAGGTAAAAATGTGTGACAAAGTGGATTTCTTGAGCTTAATTTCGAGGACGAAATATCTTTTAAGGTGTGTAGGATGTGATGGAGTGGGTTTTGGAAATCCATAAATATCCAATAACATATTAGAATCCATATCTTGAGTTATAATGAGAGTTCCAAGTGTTTTGGTAAAGTGGAGATGTTAAATGAGATTTATATAATGATTAATACCTCTCTTTATATGCCTTCTTGAGGAATTTTATTGGATGGTCTAACAATTAAGTTTTGGCACCAAATTCAAGTACAAGGCACCTTTAATAGCAAGGAAGCTATGGTTAAAATTTGGTGGCAATTGGGTCCTCCTAGAGAGAGATAATAAGGTTTGAAGTTTGGGAAATAATATGTATATTTGATGATTTGGGAACCTAAGTTGCTAATGAATATCAATGTCACGCACCCCTTTGATTGAGGGCGGACTATGTGGCCAGATCCTGGCCGTTTATGTCTAATCCAATGACTGGGAGTGCTAGCTTAAGTGAACCCCGGTTTTGGTCTTGTAAAGGCCTTGTACAACCGTTAGATGCTTTTTGGACGGCCCTGAGATCTTCTCCAAGCTCCGGCCTTGAAGGAGAACGTGGAGCAGTCAGCGATGTTGAGTCCAAAGCACCCCCACGTCTCGGTCGTGGCTTGAAGGGAGGAATTGAGTGGTTGGTTGTTCTCAACTCGAGTGGAGGAGTGCGGAGACCCCTAAAACGAGCTGTGTGGTCGCTCCAGTAGATAGAACGGGAGCCCGACTTCTGGGTCCTCTCCACAGCAACCTGCAGGCCATGGCCAAAGGCGGAATATGGATCTAGAGAGGATGATGACTGGAGCTAAGAACGACCGAAGCAAGCACGAGTTCGGGGGAGTCGAACCCCGCAGTTCCGGTGGTCTATCGTGGTAGTTTCAATGGCGGCCGAAGAGCACCTCGCCGGAGATGAAGGTGGAGTTGGGGATATCAACCCAAGGCTGTGAAACACAATCCAAGGGTCCCTCCAGGTCCGTGAAGCTCCGACGAAGGTGTTCGGTGCCTCATCCACGAGATTCGAGGGTGGGGAGCCCTTTTCCCTCTTTTCTAGTGCCGCGGTGGCTGCCATGGTCGGGGAGCTCGTGGGCATGGAGCTCCAGGCGTGAGCCCTAGGAGTGGAGTAGCCGCGGAGCTCCGGGAGGGAAGATAGAACCTGATGGAGGTGCTAGGCGGGCCTTCAGAGGAGAGTGCTGTTGGCGATCTCTCGCCGGAGCCAAGCCGTGCGGCGGCGGCTCCGTGAAACAGAGTCCCGTGGACTCCCTGACCGCGCGAGGAGGAGAAGAAGGGAGGACCGGGTCCGATCCCTGAGAACCGGATAAACCGGCCGGCTCAACTCGGTCCAAGTGCTGAAGACCGCCGGCCCAGATGAGGAGCAGCGCCCAACTTACCGGACACGTGGCGCATCCCCATAGGCTCGGAGAGGTAATAATCTATAGATCTTGTTTAATTCATAGAAATTACCTCGATTATCAGAAAATGACATATAATATACCAAAATGTTCAGAAAAATGTGTAGAACAAGATGGAACCATCATATCAGGCTTTTGATGCACTTATATCATAAATATCATGTAATATGTGTAATGCTTGTTTAATGGATAATAAATAGCAAATGATGACATAAAATCATGGAAAAATATCAGTAACTTCATAATAATGTTTATAGTGCACCTGATGCCAGGAATGATCATGATGATGTATGAAATCATGTAATTTGCTTAATATGTCTAATTAGGACCTATAACCCTAAATAAAATGCAATAAATAGATGCATGCTCAATAAATCATGGTAATTACAGAATACCTTCATATCAGTAATTAGAAGGCAATATGTAACTCTGAGATCAGTTATATATGGAATTCATAGAAACATGATAATGACTCTTCATGTGATATATAATCCCAAATTAAATGTATTAAATGCATACATGCTCAATAAATGACAAAATTTACAGAATAAGTTCATATCAGTAATTGGAAGATAATATGTAGATCTGAGATCAGTTTTGTACACAGAATTCATGTTACATGAAGATGAACCCTAAATACATGGGTTGTAACCCTAATATGTATAATGCAAATAAGATATGATTAATGGACACACAAAAATAATATGGAAGATAATGTTCAGATAATGAGTCATAACCTGGAATGTGACGTCAGTATGATAACTCTAAGTCAAGAAGACAAGTAATAATGTATATAACCTAATGAGATAAGAGAAACCCTAATATGAACACGATTAGGGTTAAGATGAGATATAATAAGATGAGAACCTGATGATAGTATATGGTCTTGTTGATCAGGTTTGACCAAGGATATAGTTGATATCAGGAATATGTTGTGATGACTATGATATCTCTTTGGAAGGTACGCCATTACCTCTTACTTGGCTTATTATACAATATACTTGTGTTATATGACTAGTAAATACTTGGCATATGGTATTGATTGAAATGATTGTTCTTGTATGATATGTTGCATGACTTTCCATACTTATGGCTATGAACACATCAAACATAATATATTTGTTCCATTATATGAAAGCACTAATTCTCTTTGGTAGCATAGTGCTTGAAAGTGATCATTCTCTTTGGTAGCAGATCACATTGTACAATGATCTAACTCTTTGGTAGTAGATCATAAGGCCTTACATCTCATTCTCGTTGGTAGCAGAGATGATGCATTATTCCCTCAGGTGGCAAATGCATGGATATATAATGGAAATGTGCTTAAAATATGTGTTCTCTTTTGTTAATGAATATCTTTGTGCAAGTATACACTTTTCTTATATTCTTTTGTTACTGCCAAGTATATTAGTTTTATCTTATTGCCAAGATATGATGAGAGGTATATAAAAGACACGTAGGCGTACTCAGTACAATATTCTTGAAATATTGTGCTGACGTGTACCGCATGTAATCTTTTTGTTTAGGTTGTGGTTATGCTCTTGAAGATCCAGGATAGTGGAGAGTTGTGTAGCGAGCTGATGTTCAGGTGGACCTGTTGTCTTAAGATCCTGTAGTGAGAGTTGTGTGGCGAGCTGATGTACAGGTGGACCTGTTGTCTTAAGATCCTGTTGTTTAGTTGTAGTACATGTATATGTTTTAAGTTTGCTGTTCAATATGTAATATCAAATGTTGTAACAATTCATGTTGTAATTATATGTTGAATGGTGAACCTGTGTTGTGGTTTTATTATTGTTCATGTACATGTGCTACTGATGTATGTTCCTTCTGACTCCCTCGATTTTCTTCTTCTTAGCCTGGTGTGGGATGCTTAAATTGGGATTCTCGCTGAGGTGAGGGTTTCAATTTGGACGTCACACATCAGATTAAGTTTTAGAAAATCCGGGGACGTCACAGGTGGTATCAGAGCATGAACAATAGCAAAGCCTGACATTTGCTCATTATGCAACTCAAAACTAAAGAACCTTGAACCTTAATAATCTTTAGGGTTAGATTAGTCGTCTTTTAGAGACTAGATCTGACCTAGCCTCTAGGTTAGCACCTAGATGTCCGAGAACTAGGCCTAGACTAGTGCTTGTTGTATAGCAAGTCCTTAGATGTCGTTCTTTCCTTGTAGTGCAGCGGTATGGGACGTTGCACTATTTGGAAATGACGTGCATCAAGGGAAGAGAAACCCTAGACATATTGTGCACGTTGTCTAGAGTAGCTACACTAGTCTACACCATGTTCTCACCCCTTTCCTTAGTTTTCATGACACTGTACTCTCTACTATGTGTGGGGCACTCGTTTCAGGATTTGGTTTTGATTCCAAATGAATCGAACCTCGATAGTTTTCTCTGACGCTTGTTTTATCGGAGAAAAACTATATAATATTTTATTACATATATGTATTATAAAATGTGTCCCCACACATGTACGAGTAGGAGGTGGTCATGCAACCTAAGTGAAAGTGAATGACATCAGTCTAGAAGAGAGTGTAGTTCTAGATTAGATGTCTAGAGCCTTGTTGGATATATATGATAGATGGAATAGATAGAATAAGTTTGATGATGATCTAAGTTGTATATAGATAGTACAAGATGGTTATGATGATCTATGTTTGTTTTTGAGGATTTGAGATAAGTTTGATGATGCAAGTATGCTTTCTTTTATGAGATAAGATATGTTAGGTTAAGACAAGTTGAGAGTCAGCATGAGCCTCAAGCTCTTTCACAAAAGAGGACCTCTAGTGTTAGGACCAGTTTCGGGGTTAACTCCAGAGAGAGTGAGACCCATTGGGAGAAGGTTAGAGAACCTAAACTACAAGATATGAGAAATATGAGAAATGTGATATGTCCTAAACTAGAATACTCCTGAGTGATTGAGATGAGTTGCTTTATGCATGATTCCTATAGTTTTGTTGAACCCTAGATGTTCTTGGGAGGACCAAACCCTAGAGACAGAGAGAGGCTGGTAACATGTGCATATGTGAACATGAATATGAGTGCCTACCATCTAGGTGAGGGAGAGAGCCCAAGACCCTGGAGGAGGTAGCTACGTTAGTTTCTGTGAAGCCTCATACCCGGGTTGGTGGTTTCCCACATAGGAATCTAGTGGTGTATATAAGAGAGTTTGGGTAAGCATGTTTCATGGGTAGAAGGCCTGTGATGAGAACGTCATGTCGTAGCATGTTTGGTTTGTGCTTATGTGGATAGAGCTTGTAAGGCTATCTCTGGTACCAATGAGGTAGACCTGGTAACCCTAGATGAAGAGGGAAGATAAAGTTTTTGTTTATGAGATACTCATAAGGTTGAGTTAGCTCAGAGAGACTGAGCATGACACAACCCCCACGTTATGGGTCAAGGAGAACCTCAGTTGGACTAGATGAAGTTTTGATATATGTTTAAAGAGAAACCCACATAAGTTTGTTTTGCACAACCATGATATAATGTGTAAGAACGTGATCTAATTTCTAGACATGATATGATGGAAACCTAGAGACGGTTTAATATATGGAAATGCATAAATGATTAATCATGTACATGAATAATGATGATATATTAAAGATGGTTAACCATGTACACAAATCAAGATGATAATGTGATATTGTCAGTTAATCTTGTGACCAAAATCACCAATAATTGTTTCAATTTACTATGAGTAATGAAATAAGATCATATGAATGAAGCATGAAAAATGATGTGTTAATCTTCATGCCTAATAAAGGTGAAAAATATAGTTTGATAATTAGCACAACATGACGTTTATGGCACCTTAATGTGATCTAGATGGATAAAGTGGGTTAACCTTAGTTAGCTCCCTCCTAAAAGAGATATGTTAACAATGAACATGTTCTAATAATTTACTCAATAAAATGTTGATGATACCTTGATGTATGGGTTAACTATGGTTAACTTCTTTGGAACATGATAATATGATGTAGAAACCCTAATGCATGGATAAAGATAAGGATACAATCCTAACATACGAGATATGTAGTGGCATAACCTAATCTTCTAAACCCTTGTTGAACCTTTTAAGGAGTGCTTGTGCACCAAGATGGTTGTAGAACCCCCGGATAGTGCTTTGGATACATGGTTCTAGGTAACCTTGTGGATATTTTTGTACGTACAATAGTGCCTACATGTGGATGAAGACATGTTAGTTTTCCTTGGAGTACGAGTATGGTTGACTTTCGAGGACGAAAGTTCTTTTAAGATGTATATGATGTGACAAAGTGGATTTCTTGAGCTTAATTTCGAGGACGAAATATCTTTTAAGGTGTGTAGGATGTGATGGAGTGGGTTTTGGAAATCCATAAATATCCAATAACATATTAGAATCCATATCTTGAGTTATAATGAGAGTTCCAAGTGTTTTGGTAAAGTGGAGATGTTAAATGAGATTTATATAATGATTAATACCTCTCTTTATATGCCTTCTTGAGGAATTTTATTGGATGGTCTAACAATTAAGTTTTGGCACCAAATTCAAGTACAAGGCACCTTTAATAGCAAGGAAGCTATGGTTAAAATTTGGTGGCAATTGGGTCCTCCTAGAGAGAGATAATAAGGTTTGAAGTTTGGGAAATAATATGTATATTTGATGATTTGGGAACCTAAGTTGCTAATGAATATCAATGTCACGCACCCCTTTGATTGAGGGCGGACTATGTGGCCAGATCCTGGCCGTTTATGTCTAATCCAATGACTGGGAGTGCTAGCTTAAGTGAACCCCGGTTTTGGTCTTGTAAAGGCCTTGTACAACCGTTAGATGCTTTTTGGACGGCCCTGAGATCTTCTCCAAGCTCCGGCCTTGAAGGAGAACGTGGAGCAGTCAGCGATGTTGAGTCCAAAGCACCCCCACGTCTCGGTCGTGGCTTGAAGGGAGGAATTGAGTGGTTGGTTGTTCTCAACTCGAGTGGAGGAGTGCGGAGACCCCTAAAACGAGCTGTGTGGTCGCTCCAGTAGATAGAACGGGAGCCCAACTTCTGGGTCCTCTCCACAGCAACCTGCAGGCCATGGCCAAAGGCGGAATATGGATCTAGAGAGGATGATGACTGGAGCTAAGAACGACCGAAGCAAGCACGAGTTCGGGGGAGTCGAACCCCGCAGTTCCGGTGGTCTATCGTGGTAGTTTCAATGGCGGCCGAAGAGCACCTCGCCGGAGATGAAGGTGGAGTTGGGGATATCAACCCAAGGCTGTGAAACACAATCCAAGGGTCCCTCCAGGTCCGTGAAGCTCCGACGAAGGTGTTCGGTGCCTCATCCACGAGATTCGAGGGTGGGGAGCCCTTTTCCCTCTTTTCTAGTGCCGCGGTGGCTGCCATGGTCGGGGAGCTCGTGGGCATGGAGCTCCAGGCGTGAGCCCTAGGAGTGGAGTAGCCGCGGAGCTCCGGGAGGGAAGATAGAACCTGATGGAGGTGCTAGGCGGGCCTTCAGAGGAGAGTGCTGTTGGCGATCTCTCGCCGGAGCCAAGCCGTGCGGCGGCGGCTCCGTGAAACAGAGTCCCGTGGACTCCCTGACCGCGCGAGGAGGAGAAGAAGGGAGGACTGGGTCCGATCCCTGAGAACCGGATAAACCGGCCGGCTCAACTCGGTCCAAGTGCTGAAGACCGCCGGCCCAGATGAGGAGCAGCGCCCAACTTACCGGACACGTGGCGCATCCCCATAGGCTCGGAGAGGTAATAATCTATAGATCTTGTTTAATTCATAGAAATTGCCTCGATTATCAGAAAATGACATATAATATACCAAAATGTTCAGAAAAATGTGTAGAACAAGATGGAACCATCATATCAGGCTTTTGATGCACTTATATCATAAATATCATGTAATATGTGTAATGCTTGTTTAATGGATAATAAATAGCAAATGATGACATAAAATCATGGAAAAATATCAGTAACTTCATAATAATGTTTATAGTGCACCTGATGCCAGGAATGATCATGATGATGTATGAAATCATGTAATTTGCTTAATATGTCTAATTAGGACCTATAACCCTAAATAAAATGCAATAAATAGATGCATGCTCAATAAATCATGGTAATTACAGAATACCTTCATATCAGTAATTAGAAGGCAATATGTAACTCTGAGATCAGTTATATATGGAATTCATAGAAACATGATAATGACTCTTCATGTGATATATAATCCCAAATTAAATGTATTAAATGCATACATGCTCAATAAATGACAAAATTTACAGAATAAGTTCATATCAGTAATTGGAAGATAATATGTAGATCTGAGATCAGTTTTGTACACAGAATTCATGTTACATGAAGATGAACCCTAAATACATGGGTTGTAACCCTAATATGTATAATGCAAATAAGATATGATTAATGGACACACAAAAATAATATGGAAGATAATGTTCAGATAATGAGTCATAACCTGGAATGTGACGTCAGTATGATAACTCTAAGTCAAGAAGACAAGTAATAATGTATATAACCTAATGAGATAAGAGAAACCCTAATATGAACACGATTAGGGTTAAGATGAGATATAATAAGATGAGAACCTGATGATAGTATATGGTCTTGTTGATCAGGTTTGACCAAGGATATAGTTGATATCAGGAATATGTTGTGATGACTATGATATCTCTTTGGAAGGTACGCCATTACCTCTTACTTGGCTTATTATACAATATACTTGTGTTATATGACTAGTAAATACTTGGCATATGGTATTGATTGAAATGATTGTTCTTGTATGATATGTTGCATGACTTTCCATACTTATGGCTATGAACACATCAAACATAATATATTTGTTCCATTATATGAAAGCACTAATTCTCTTTGGTAGCATAGTGCTTGAAAGTGATCATTCTCTTTGGTAGCAGATCACATTGTACAATGATCTAACTCTTTGGTAGTAGATCATAAGGCCTTACATCTCATTCTCGTTGGTAGCAGAGATGATGCATTATTCCCTCAGGTGGCAAATGCATGGATATATAATGGAAATGTGCTTAAAATATGTGTTCTCTTTTGTTAATGAATATCTTTGTGCAAGTATACACTTTTCTTATATTCTTTTGTTACTGCCAAGTATATTAGTTTTATCTTATTGCCAAGATATGATGAGAGGTATATAAAAGACACGTAGGCGTACTCAGTACAATATTCTTGAAATATTGTGCTGACGTGTACCGCATGTAATCTTTTTGTTTAGGTTGTGGTTATGCTCTTGAAGATCCAGGATAGTGGAGAGTTGTGTAGCGAGCTGATGTTCAGGTGGACCTGTTGTCTTAAGATCCTGTAGTGAGAGTTGTGTGGCGAGCTGATGTACAGGTGGACCTGTTGTCTTAAGATCCTGTTGTTTAGTTGTAGTACATGTATATGTTTTATGTTTGCTGTTCAATATGTAATATCAAATGTTGTAACAATTCATATTGTAATTATATGTTGAATGGTGAACCTGTGTTGTGGTTTTATTATTGTTCATGTACATGTGCTACTGATGTATGTTCCTTCTGACTCCCTCGATTTTCTTCTTCTTAGCCTGGTGTGGGATGCTTAAATTGGGATTCTCGCTGAGGTGAGGGTTTCAATTTGGACGTCACACATCAGATTAAGTTTTAGAAAATCCGGGGACGTCACAAAATGTCTACTTGAACGACCAACAACAGAAGTGTGGTTGGCCAATCTGGCTTGGGTGAAAAATGGCACACATTCAACCAATTAGGTGACATCATTGACTGCTCGAAAGCTTTAAGACGGTGCAACTTGGTTGATCCACAGTGGTCGGATGATCACAAGAGGATGAAAGGGGGGAGTCGAGTGCTATGGAAAGGGAGGGTTTGAGAACTTGACACTGGCTTCCTTGCCCCAGACCTTTTCATAAAGGCTTGAGGCTATTGATCAGGAAATCTCGAGAAACCACGTCAGTTGATTAGGGTCTGCACGACAACAAAGCTTAGATGTTGGACGGTTGATCTCAACAATACAGATCAGCTAATTAGGAAGACTCTATTTGATTAATGAGTTGGACTCCAGTTGGTCGATCATGCATTAGAATGCTTGAAATTTCTCCAAGTTGATGAATCGGTCAGCAAGCTCAGTTGACCAATCATCCTTTGGATTTTGTGAGCCAGAACGATGATGTTCTTTTGGCCTTCATCTTGGTTGGGCGATCAACATGTATGATTGGTCGATCTAGATCAATACCTTGATTCTAGTGGTTATTGACAATTTCAGACTCCTCTTTGGCCATTTGTATATGTAGACATGGTTGGCCGATCATTATAGTGAAGAAATTGCCAATTGGAGGCCAGTCGGTCAACTAGAGGGGCTAGTCTCCCCCTTGGTCAACCAAATAGTGGGTCTGGTCAACCCATCATGGGATCAACATGGTCCATGCACACTACTACAGAAGTGCCTTTTAGTGTCGGTTGTTTAACCCCCTTTGGCGTCGGTTTTGGAACGACGCCTATGTGGGCGCCGCTAAAAGGTTGGACACTTCAGCGTCGGTTAAAAACCCGACGCCTATTTAACATAAAGGCGTCAGTTTATTATAAAACACCGACGCCAAAAGGGTTCGCGCCACAGAAAACGGCGTCATCTAGGACGCTTTCTGCGTCGGTTATATACTAAAACACCGACGCAGAAAAGTGTCCTAGATGACTCCCATTTCCTGTAGCGCGAACACTTTTGGCGTCGGTGTTCAACAAAAAACCGACGCTGTAAGTCTGTGCTGACGGTTATTGGTAAATAACCGACGCCTATATCTATTTTTTTTTTATAAATCTGTTTGCAGGCCTGCTGTGGCTGGTCAGCAGGATGAGAACCTGCAGTTCAGTTTTCTGAACTGCAGGTTTACGACATCCATTGATATCAGCCTACAAACAGGCCACAAACCTGCAAAATTAACATAAAAAGATTGACACAAGTAGATACATTCAGACATCAATTCAATTGTCACGTTCACACATATAGAATCATTCAAATACATGTTTTAACATTCAGAAACATTCATTTACAAAGTATCATTCATCATCACTATCAACATCCCAATTATATCTTACAGTTGCCACTGTTTGTACAACTATTGCCCATTCTTCTCTTACTTCATCTAATGCTTCCCTCGTATATGGAGCATGTACATTTTTTAAGTGTTTGCCTATAGTGTGGTCAGTTTTAAACACCTGCAAAGAGAATGATGTATATAAGTAATAATATAAAAATAAGATTGATATATTTTATACTAACTAATGAGACTATATATAATACCTCATGTATGGTATCGATGTCTTTCTTCGCCTGTGTATGGTATAGAACTCTCCTCCAGTATCTCCCTCACAGACTCCTGTGCGGAGAGGGACATTCCAACTCGAGATATCATCTTCCGTTGCCTCCTCCGCAGCAATATCCTTATCTCTGAACGTTTCTCGTAGGATTCTGAACCCCTCCTTCCCTCTACTACATCGAAGCCATGCCACAGTTGAACCCTTTCACCGAGCCCTACCCGGCCAAACAGACGTCGCCTGAAGTACCACCGTCGTCGTCATCTCCACCTCCATCGCAACTTGCTGTGCTAGTCCTGGCAGTTTATCACCCCACATGCTTTCCTCACCAGTTCCTGCCGCTAGACGACCACACAATGGAATCCAAGAGGATATGCAGGCATTCTCCACAGACTATAGGATGAGTATACTCAGCTTATAGTCTTTGGCGAACTCCTGCATATCCTCTTGGATCCATTGTGTGGTCGTCTAGCGGCAGGAACTGGGGAGGAAGGCATGTGGGGTGATAAACTGCCAGGACTAGCACAGCAAGTTGCGATGGAGGTGGAGACGACGACGACAGTGGTGCTTCAGGCGACACCTACTTGTCCGGGTAGGGCTCGGCGAAAGGGTTCAACTACAGCATGGCTTCGATGCAGTAGAGGGAAGGAAGGGGTTCAGAATCCTACGAGAAACGTTTAGAGATGAGGATATTACTGCGGAGGAGGAGGAAACGGTAGACGATATCTTGAGTTGGAATGTCCCTCTCCGCACATCAAGTTGCTCCAGTGCTTCAGTGGGTACATGTGCATCATCAACCTAAAATTTGACAAAAATAAACACACTAAATTAGCATTTGTATTAAAAAAGCAAACATTACTCTAAACGTTTGTATTTTACCATTTTTGCAGCCACCTCCGCGCATCTGAAAATGTCATTAAAAAGGCAAACATTTAGCATTTGTATTAACTAGAAAAAGGAAAACATTTAGCATTTGTATAAACTAGAAAAAGGAAAACATTTACCATTTGTATAAACATACATGTCTCTAAAATTGTGATCTTTTATCAATTAACAATCCTTCATTGTGATCTCCGCGCACATATAAGTCATCATTAGCTTCAATATTTTGTGGAGTTGGCAACCCAACTGAGAATGGACTGGAGTCATCATACTTATCATAGTACTCTTCTTCATCTATAGGATCTTCAATGAACTGTCTTTTACCATGAAGAACAACCGACCATTTATCATTTGCAGGATCATCGATATAGAATATTTGTTTTGCCTGTGATGCCAATATGAATGGTTCAGCCTTCTCACCAATCATTTCAAAGTTCACCAAAGTGAAACCCAATTCATCCACTATAACTCCTTTGGTGTTATCAACCCAATTACATTTAAAGAGCGGAATATTGAAATCTATGTAGTCAAACTCCCAAATGTCTTCAATGACACCGTAATATGACATTTTAGCTTCACGTGGACTCTTATCCTTTGCACTTGCAAAGTACATAGTTGACGCTTGAAGAGTGACCCCACTATTTTGGACGACACTCTTATCATCTTGGCGCTTTGTGTAATATGTGAATCCATTAATGTCAAATCCTTCATAAGACATAACATTCGGTTTTGGTTTAAAGGCGAGACATTTGATAGTTTCTGTAATATCATTTGGTGTTTGAGATAGTTGATGTAAGACTTTATCTTCAAACCACTTAGTAAAAGTCTTATTATGCTCTCTAGCAAGCCACATTGAACTTGCTCGAGGATGTTGTCTCTTTATGAAATTGGTATGTTCCTCGATATAAACACTCACTTCGTCCATATTATGTAAAATATACAAGTGAGCTTGTTCCAACTGCTCACGGCTGATTACTTTCACCCGTGATCCCAAAATTCCTTTGCCCTCCTCAATATTCGTGTCATTATCAGGAGTGTCATTACCACTGAGAAAGTCATTGCAGAAATCCATAACCTCTCTCGCCACATAACCTTCAATAATACTCCCTTCAGGACGATAACGGTTTCGAACATCACCTTTAAAAACGCTCATGTATCGTTCAAAGGGATACATCCAATGCAAGAAAACCGGTCCCAAGATTTTCACTTCCCTAGTCAAGTGGACAACAAGATGTACCATGATATCAAAGAACGAAGGAGGGAAATACATCTCAAGCTGACATAGGGTAACAACCACTTCTCTTTGCAAATTATCGAGAGTATCAGGGTCAATAACTTTGCTGCATAGACTGTTGAAAAAGAAACAAAGTCTAGTAATTGCAAACGTTACATGCTTCGGCAATATAGATCGAATTGCCACGGGCAATATTTGTTGCATTAGAGTGTGACAATCATGAGATTTAAGACCTATCAACTTCAGATCTTTCATTGATACCAATCTACGGATGTTGGATGAGTAACCATGTGGCACCTTAACATTTACCAAGCATTCACAAAAAGTTTTCTTCTCCTTTCTAGACAACGTGTAACAAGCGGGAGGTAAGTATGTTCTTTTATTACCCATTTCACGTAATTCTGTTAATTCTGACCTTATTCCCATTTCACGTAGGTCCAGTCTGGATTTTATCCCATCTTTAGTCTTACCTGGTATATTTAATAGAGTACCAATGATGCTATCACAGACATTTTTCTCAACGTGCATTACATCGATACAATGCCTGACTGACAAAGAACTCCAATAAGGAAGATCCCAAAATATTGACTTCTTTTTGAATGAAGAATTGTCACTCCGTGTGGCCATACTACATTGTGATTTCTTACCAAATTCATTGACAATGTCTTTTACTCTTTCATAAACAACATCCCCTGGTATAGGTTTAGGTGCACTCCGTTCATCATTCCATCCATTGAATGCTTTGCGCTTCCTACGATACGGATGGAATTTTGAAAGAAACCTTCGATGACCAAGATATACAGTCTTTCCGCCATATTTTAGTCTTATTGAATCAGTGTTTTCTTCACATATAGGACACGCTTTAGCTCCTTTGACACTATATCCAGACAAATTCCCATATGCCGGAAAGTCATTAATAGTGCAAAACAACATAGCATGCAAACGAAATGTCTCTCTTGCAGAAGCATCATAGGTCATCACACCTTCAGCCCAAAGTTTCTTTAAGTCATCAATCAAAGGTTCAAGATAAACATCGATATCATTTCCGGGTTGTTTAGGGCCCGATATCAACAATGACAACATAACGTACTTATTTTTCATACACAGCCAGGGAGGAAGATTGTATATAACAAGCATGACTGGCCAAGTGCTACGTTGGCTGCTCAATGTCCCGTACGGATTCATCCCGTCTGTACAAAGCCCAAGTCTTAGATTCCTGACTTCTTCACCAAATTCAGGGAACAATACATCAATCTTCTTCCACTGTGGGGAATCAGACGCATGTCGTAGGATCCCATCATTATTTTTCTTAACATCTGCATGCCACCTCAAATTCTTCGCATCTTTCGGATTTGCAAACAAGCGTTGAAACTGTGATGTTATAGGTAGATACCACAACACCTTGGCAGGAGAACCAGTTTTGGACTCCCCCGAAGTCGTCAATTTATATCATGACGCACCACATTTTGGACAATCTTTCAAATCTACATAGTCCTTTTGAAATAATACACAATCATTCGGGCATGCGTGTATCTTTTTGGCCTCCATTCCCATTGGGCTCAACATTTTCTTTACCTGGTATGTTGAGATTGGCAGCTCGTTTCCTTCAGGAAGAATTTCTTTCAACAAAGTCAACAATTCAGTGAAGCTTTTGTCGCTCCATCTATTGTTAGCTTTTAACTTATACAATCTCAGCACAGCGCTAAGCTTCGTTAACTTAGCACAGCCTGTGTATAACGGTATCTCAGCATCATGCACAATGTTTGTAAAGATAGGAGGTGGATCGGTGTGCTCTACCCTACAACTATCCAGCATCGCATCAACAATGTCTGCTGGAACTGGTTCGTTCACATTTACGTCATCGGAGGCAATTTCTTCTTCCACCCAAGCACTGCTATTGACATCTACTGGATTCGATTTTGAAATCTCTCCATGCCAGTGCCATTCTGTATAGCCTTGTACAATCCCATTGCACATGACATGACTTTTGATTTCCTCACCAGTGTTGAGTTTCAAGTTGTTACCGCAATGCCTACATGGACAGTAGAACCTATCTGTAGGTTTTTTCCTATGTTCCTCGACAAATCTAATAAACTGATCAAGACCAGATATAAACTCTGGGGTGCAACGATTACGAATGGACATCCATGATCTATCCATTCTATGATCAGAGAAAGCAAGTATATATTAGGAAAGCAAGTATATATTAGGAAACAAGTATATAAGCAAGTATGTCGTATTACAGTTCATCATTAAGAAAGATATAAGCAAGTATGTCGTATTAAAATAGACTAAACAATAAAAGAATTTTTTTTTGAGGCAAGACAATATGAGAAAATAGTAGTGTAATCATGTAAATGGGAACATTCATGGGAACACACACTTCAGTTATAAGCATTCATGTAGCAACTTACAGTTCCATTCATGGGAACACACACTTTAGTTATAACAATAACTAAACAAAGGGGTTGGTGTACCCCTAAACATGCGCATAATTAAAAAAACTATTACTACAGACAAGTCTAGATAGATAGACAACTAAATACTACACCAACATGGTCCCGCATGCATCAGTAACTTCTTTTTGATGATGAAGCTGTGTCACGAAGCTCCTCACTGTATTTAGACGAATCTGAACTGATAGGGGCCTCAGATTCAGATTTGTCTGAGCTGATATGCGACGCCGTGCGCTCATACCGCAGAAGATGATCGGGGGTCTCGCAGTTGTTGTTGGTTATCCAAACTTTGATGGAATTATCGCCAACTGGACGGAGAAAAAGCCTATTCCAACGGACCACATGCAGCTCTCCAATCCAATCACGCCAACCGGATTTTGATACAAGATTTCCCGCCAAATCATACTCAACCTCGATTACATGTGAATAATTTCCAAAAGTTAGGGTCACTTTACCAGGCATGTAGTGTCTTCCTTTTAGAAAACGCCAATGTTTGGGTATGACCAATTGGTTTAAGGAACGATCATCTAGGATGATGTCCAATTGTTCTTCAATAGGGAACGTTAACATTGACATAGAGGCCCAATTCATAGTCATTGTTATGGGAAGACAGAGACTGCACAATATTAGTATTAACAAAGTGTAAGTACATATAACGATGTTATATATTTTCAGAAAAAGTTGTATAACATCAGTTAACCTTTTAAACAAGTATATATTAGGAAACAAGTATATATTAGTCAATCTTGGACGGGTTTCTAGGCCAACAAACACATTTGATGTCAATCTTATATATAATAAATGTGTACCACCTATCCCATCCTTGAACACCTAATCTCACTTAGGATGTAAGTGTATAATGTGTATTTGGTTTTCAAGAAAATTTCGGCAGCATTTCCCCGTTGTTCTCTAAGTACATATGTACTTAGAGAACAAACGGGGAAATGCTGCCGAAATTTTCTCGAAAACCCAATACACATTATACACTTACATCCTAAGTGAGATTAGGTGTTCAAGAACAGTCCCAAACTGGGGACTATCCAAGATTTACTCCTACTGAGTAAATCTTGGACGGGTTTCTAGGCCAACAAATACATGTGTTGTCATTCTTATATAAACCCTATAATTCATGAAATCATTCTAATTCAATTTAATATGTTGGGATCACATAATTATATAATGACATCAGAATATATAGAAGAATCATAATTAACATGATTAACAACATGCTCATCAAACTAGGGTTTTCTTGAATATCATCTAATAAATCAAGAATTTCATAGTTTCAAACATGCAATAATTCACAATGCAATGTTATAAACTATAGGCAACATGGATAGATGAAATAAATAAACATCCAGCATCTATCACTTATTCAATCTTCAAGAAACCTTGACAAACATCCAACATCTATCACTTATATAATTTGCATGTATATACACCCTAAAGTTCCACAAATCATATAATAAAACTATCATGTTATGATATTAGGACCACTTAAAGCAGATTAGGCACATTAAGCAAGCAGAGTAGGGAGCCAATTTCGTGCAAGCAGATTAGGCAACAGATTAGGTCAGCACATAAAGAACCAATTTCGCGCCTGGGTAGGTCTGCAGGTACCTGGGCAAGAAGAGTAGGGTGAGGTCGAGCTGGTTGAGTACGTGGGTGGCGGCCGACAAGCTCCAGAACCAGCGGCAGTGACTCCGACGAGCAGGAGCGTCAGCCGCAGCAGGCAGGCAGGCGGCCAGGCGGCGGCAGGCAGGCAGCGGCCAGGCGGAGGAGAAGGAGAAGGGGGTACGGCGGCGCCGGTTCTCAGGCGTGGCAGGCAGGTGGGCACCAGGCGTTGCGGCGGCGCCGGTTGTTAGGCGTGCGGCGGCGCAGGCAGTTGGAGCAGGGGCGACGGTTGTCAGGCGTGGCGGCGGCGCAGGGATGCCAGAGAAGAAACGCGTCGGAGAGGGGCGCCGGAGAGGGGACGCCGGAGATGGGGCACCGGAGAGAAGCGCCGGAGAAAAACTAGTACCAGCAGCAGAGAAATCGCCGGAGAAATCGCCGCAATAGGGAAATAGGGTAGCAATGAGGGGAAGAGTCGGGCGATCGAAGGTTATGAAGTTCCCCAATAGCGTCGGTTGTTTACAACAACCGACGCCTAAACATATTTATCGTCGGTCGTTCGCAACATCCGACGTCCATTTGGACGATATTTTCGTGAAAATGTTTGGCGGGAACCACATTCAGCGTCGGTTATTAAAGGATGACCGACGCGGAAAAGGACACTTTTCGCGCAAATTTCCATCGCACATAAGCGTCGGTGTTTTAACTACAGACTCGACGCCGAAAGTGACATTATTTTTTTTGCTCGAAAATTGGATGAAATAATGCGTCGGTTTTGTATAAACAACCGACGCTGTATACAAAGCGGTACCCGTGTTTGGCTGGTCTTTGAATATAGACGTCGGTTCTTCTAAATAACCGACGCCTTATATTAAAGGCGTCGGTTTTCCTTAATAACCGACGCCCAGAAAAGTGACACTGAATGCTATTTCTGTAGTAGTGATGTCAATTAGAGATAGACTGCACACAAAGGTCAACCAAAAAACTAGATCAATTGATTGTTCAACTATGAAATTCAAATAGGAAAATAAAACAATAGGATGGGAATGAAATCTAAATAGTTCAAGGAAATTAAAATCTAACTAGATAACCATCAAGTTGCCTCTTTACAAGTGACTTACTTAACATCATGGCTGGACGCTTGGGTTCTTAGATTGTAACTAGATTGGCAAGAGGGAGGGGAGTCACTTCCTTTGCTGCAAATCTTTAGTCATGATTCATCTTTTTAGTCCATATCCAGTTGCAAAGGACCCACCCTTGATCTTGTCCCACAAGATGAATGTGCCATGTAGATAGATATTATTCATAACATACGACCCATGCCATCAGGATTGTAGTTTCCCAAGAACAATCACAAATGAGATTCTGGAGCAAGACTTGTTCTCCCACTTGATGTCCTTCCACTTCAGGTGTCCATTGTGTCGATGCTATATTTGTTCCTTGTATATGTGTGCATTCTTGTGGGTGTACATGCACAATTTGTTTCGATCTTGTAATTGAACAAAGCACTTATCTCCTGTGAAACTTATATCTAAGTTAAGGAATCGGATTTCCCATCCATCTATGTGCTTCATCTCAACTGGGAGATGGAAATATTATATATATATATATATATATATATATATATATATATATATATATATATATATATATATATATATATATATATCAACTAAAAAGTGGTACACAAAGGTATCTTGAATGTAGTTTGGTATGCCCATAGAGAATAATTGATATTTATTACACAATCTTTTCTTATTCTTCCAATTGCCTTCTAATAGGGTGGCCTTGATTTGTCAGTTTGACACTTTGACTTGGATGCTAGTTTGAGGATGATATGGCATAGACAATTGGTGATGGATGCCATACTTTTTTCTACAAATAGTCAAAATTCTTCTCTAGGAAGTGGGATACTCCCTTAGAGATGACCGTGCATGGTACCCTGAACATAGGGAAAATGATATCCTTGAAGAGTTTCATAACAAGTGTAAGGAGTGGGATCCCAGAGGGGATCCACTCCCTACTAAAAATTTGAAGAATAGAAACTCCATTCCAAACACACCCAAAAGGTATGATGGAGTGGGTGAAAAAATTTCAAATCTTATTAATGGTATTCAAAATAGACAAATTATAGTAGTTGAATAAAAGCCATGACTATTATCAACTTTCCCAAAAGATTACAAAAGTACATATTAATCTCCCACATAGGGTTTACATGTATGATACCACATAAGGATCTAGTAGAGGAAAATCTAAAACATAAAAACTTTGTCTCCAAGCTTTAACTCCTTAAGCTATGTCCATATATTTGTACCATGCCCTCCATGTTCTTCACCTAGGATCGGAAGCATACCCCAACAAGAAGAGCAAAATAGATGCCATCAACAAAGGCTGGTATGTGCTTACTAAAATGGAAAATTGAGCAATGTATAGAATAAAGGACAACAAATATAAAAGGCTTCCCATAGAAAATTCAAGGACTACCTAAAAGGGCATAAGAGGAAAAGAATCACCATCTCATGATAAAAGAGATACTTGCAATAAATAAAACAATAAAGGTTTGCCATACTAGCACATGTAAAGAAAGTAGGGCACACACCCCACAATCATCAACCTGCATGCAAGAGAGATAAACATAGACCCAAAACAATATAAAGACAAAGGCGGCCAAGCCTCACAAACTTGAAACCTGATAGAGAATGACGTACTGTCAAATTCCCAAATATATATAAAGTGGGCCAAACCTCAAAAATTTGAAACCTGGGTATGGAGAACCACCCCCTCCATCCCAATAATAAAAGGGGCATGCAGCCCAAAAACCAATGCAATTACACTACTCTAGTGCTATTGAATCACATATCATGTTTAATGTAGAGGCAAGTAGATATTATAGTCAGATTATATAGAAGTTGCCATCATACTAATGGACAACATAAACATCCACCTCACAAGTGGGAAAAATACATTGCATGTCATCATATAGAGTTCTAATATGAACAAAGCATAATAAAGAGACCAAAAGAATATCAAATCATGATCATAATATCGGTAACAAATAAGATACTTCACAAGAAGAATATTTTTTAAAAGAACAAGATATAGTGTAGGTTAATGTCCATAGGACCAAGAGAAATAAGAAAGTAGGAGAATTGCTCAATAAGAATAATGTGGTTTGCAAACATACCTTATAACAGAGCCTAAATAGACCAAAGTCACTTCTAGATCCAAATCTAGGCCTCCAAAGAACCTATGATGCATATATGTAGAATTAGGGTTAGGTTTTCATTAATTATTCAAAACCTTAAAAAATGCCTTTTTATTATTAGTAAGTTAGGTTATCAAAACCATGCACCGTTGTAGGTTATATTTTTTGAGTCCAAAACATATTTTATTATATTTTTCTGATGTACATATATTTAGTCATGGATTTAACAATATTATCTATTTAAGTGAATTCATTAAAATAATAGATTTTCAAGATTTGATTCGAGCAACAAAATCGGTACCATTAGATAGACCTTATTTTTTGATTTCAAAACATATTTGTTTTATTTTCTTGAGTTATGGATAATTAGTTATGAATTTTCAAAAACCAGCCAATCAGGAAATTCCACATCAGTGATATGCATTGAGAGAGGAAAAGAGAGAGAGAGAGAGAGTGGGCTACGTGATCTGAGTTGGCCCAATCAGGGTTGTCCAACTCGTCCAACCACCCATCCAAATTAGCAGAAGTCGGCGCTTAAGTAAAGGAATAGGAGACGGTGAAAAGACAATAATACCCTCGAGAGAAAAAGCAAAAGAAAAGAAGAGCAAGGGGTATCTCAGGGATTTAAAGACTCTGATTTCTCTGTCTCGACAAAACAAAGCACCAGTCATGATTTAATTTGGGATTCAAGTAAGATCTCAAGAAACCAACCTCATAACTGAGTTCTAGAGAAGCCTGCGAACTCAGCAAGCTCTTAGACAATTCTTGAAGAATACCAGAGACCAAGAAGGGGTCCTCCACCATTATAGAAAGGGAAAGAATCTGGAACCAACAGAATCCTCTAAATCAGATCAAACCAGCTTTGGTTGAAGCCTCACAATCCCCCGACGAACACAAATAGGGGTTTTCCGGTTCTCAGAAGCACCTGGACATGGTTGTCACCTAAACCGCACCGAGGACATCAATGTCCATTTTGTCAAAGGGTTGGGTACCACAACGAGAGACACTGGGCTTACTGACATCTCCAACAACCTTCAAGGTTAGGTCAAAAATGATCAATTGGACTAAATAACCATCAGTTCTACCGCTGAGTCGGGAGGTCCAGGAAGAACAAAAATGTAACTATGGCAAAAACCTAGGCGAGCTTCTACCAAATCAAGGGTAGAGGAGGAACGTTCAGAGGATGAGGAGCGTTTTTGAGCCCACACATGGAGGTAGGGCACAATATGGTGGTCTCTATAGAAACTATGGGGAAGAGGGGATTTGGGAGTTTCCTATATATAGGGAGTTAGGGTTCGTGTGAGGGCTAGTAGAGTGCAGAATCGAAAAAGGAAACCGATGGAGGAAAAATCTCGAGAAGGATGAGAAACGAGGATGCTAGAAGAAAAAGGAATCCAACTATTGTTGTACATGGTAGGTTGCTCTCCTACTCGAGGTAGGAGATGATGCCATGGCTGTTAGATCAAAAAGTTGATGACCCAGATCACCCGTATAATCATATTAAGAAACCAAGGCGCGTGACAAAATCAAACAATTTATTAAAGTGACAATGCATTTAATTTCCATTTTCTCTTTCTTCATTTAAGGGTTCAAAGATTATCCAAATTAAGTGCAATTTTGCACATATGCTAAATAAGGCATGTAAAATCCGATTATACAATTAGATTTTCCTTTTGAGAAATTTTGATGTGTTAAATAAATCAAATACTTTTTTCTCTTTCCTCATGCATTAATGACTTTAAGATTCTTCAAAATTCATGAAACTTATCATATTTAATGTGTCAGATACGAATTTGCCATCAATTTTATATGTTGGAGTTATTTGTTCATTTATTTAATATTTTGAAGGTTCTACACACTTTCTCTCTCCTGATTTTTTCTTTTAATAAAACATCTCCCAAATTGGATGAAAATTCACCCAAAGGCTATATTTATTATGTAGATTATGAATCAAAGGTTATTTTTCTCTTTTGGAGTCATTTATTATTTTATTTTATATTATGCAAAAAACATAGATCTTCTCTTTCCAAATTGAATTAAATCAATTATTATTATGTGAATAATGTGAAACGTGACTCCCAAGGCAATTGGGACCCAAGGAACATGATTTTTAACTTAGATTTCACTTTGGGGTTTCCTTTAGTGAGTTGTGTCATAATTAATATTTATGTCCATTAACATTACATTATTACTTAGGTTATCATATTATCATTATTTCTCATCCATTTATGTTAACCTTATCACCAAAAGAATTATGTGTGATTATATAATTCATGTGACATATTTTATGTGTCCCTTATTAGCCTAAGACTAATGTGAGAACATTAGGTTACATTAGGATGATTTATACATGAATTAGCTCATTAGGGTTATACCAAACATCTTTTAGGTCTAAACCTTAACCTTGTTTGGCCAAGTCTAAAAGGTCAAAGTTCTAGGGTAGGGTCCAAGATCCGGTATGTTACAACAAGCTTGGAGTTGCTAACCTGTCGGTACTGCCTCAACCCACTTCTTGACATAATCCACTACAACAGGTATATATGATTACCTTTAACAACCATGAAAAATCTCTACTTATTGCCAAGATGTCAAAGGTATCTCGTGGCATTTCGAAATATTGTAGGATATTTGGCATTGATCAAAAAAGGATATACTCATAAGCATCTTTGAAGATAGTGGGATAATTGAATATGCGTTAGAGAGCCTTCTGGGTTGTCATCTTAGCACTCATGTGGCCACCCACTGGCCTGAGTGGCACTACTTAATAATTGTGTGCCCTTCCTCTTATGTGATGCATCTTCTATATAGATGACCGACACTAAGGTGGAAAAGATACAACTCATCCTAGTAGTAGTGCTTGACATCGTGTAAGAATTTCTTCTTGGAGTGACACTTGTACTCAGAGTGTAGAACACATGTAGAAAGGTATTTTTACAAAATTTTCAAATCATGCAATGTCAAAAGAGGCCTTCATGAGTTGGTCGATGGGAAAAGAGTGATCAATTGGGCTCTTGTCATTGACATGGAGATGAAAATGGCTGAGTAGATCAACCGCCATATTCTTGCTTCCCATATTATCAAGTATTTCCAGTATAAATTCATGTAACAAGAGGATTCATTAAATAAATTTGGGCTTGGGATACTTCTTTACCATCAAGTAGCTGATGGTAGTATTGTTGGTGTAGAAAACACCTCTAAACTGACAAGGTATGATCTGAATTTGTTAAAAGCATACACAATATCAAGCATCTCTTTCTCCATCATGGCATAGTTCCACTATGCTTCATCAAGTGTCTTGGAGGCATAGTAGATGATGTGATGCCTCTTGTCAATTTACTGATTAAGATTGCTCCTACGACATAGTTTCTAGCATCATAAATGATCATAAAAGGTTGACACCAATTAGGTGCTCGGATGATGAGTTTGGTAGTGATGGAAGACTTCAAATTGGTGAAGCTTTCTATATAAGTGACATAAAAAGAAAAGACAACGTCCTTCAGAAGAGTATTGGTCATTAACTTTTCAATTTTTGAGATCTCCATGATGAACCTACGTTAGAAACTGACGTGACCCAAGAAAGCACAAACTTCTTTGACATTTTACAAGGTGCAAGTTTTGCAGTCACTTCAATCTTTGCTTTATCAACTTCAATCACTCTATTGAGCACCCTGTAACCAAGGACAATGCCCTCCTTCACCATGAAGTGACACTTCTTCCTATTCCACACCAGACACACTTCTTCACATTTTGTTAGCACAAGAGATAGGTGATTCAAACAAGAGTCAAAAGAGTCACAATAAATATAAAATCATCCATGAACACCTCCATTACATTTTTTTTCAAGCCTAGAAAAAGTGTTGCCATCCAATGCTGGAAAGTGACAAGGGTGTTTCACAACCTGAAGGAAATCCTCCTAAAGAAATAAGTGCCAAAAGAGAAAATGAACATGGTCTTTTTTAGCTGTCATGATGAATATGAATATGATAGAATTTGGTGTATCCTTCAAGGTTACAAAAGAATTCTTGATGCGCTAAGCTCTCAAGGACATGATCAAGGAAGGGAAGAGGGAAGTGGTCCTTCCTTGTAGTTTTGTTCAACTTTGTGTAGTCAATGTACATCCTCCACCCTATGACAATTTGAGTGGGAATGAGCTCATTCATTTCTCTATTTACAACAACAATTCTTCCTTTATTATGAACAACCTGCACATGGCTTACTCAAGGGAATCCCAAATGGGGTATGTAAGCCTTGTTGTGAGTATTTTATAACCTATAGACAAACCACTCTTTCATGTTGAGATTTAGTTTGTGTTGGGGATCTCTAGATGGTTTGTAGTCCTCTACCATGGGGATCTTGTGCATACAAATATCTAGATTAACACCTACCATATGGGTCATTTTATAACCCCAAGATGCCTTTCAGTTCTTTAGTACAACCATCAACTCATCTTCTTGTTCTTGCATGTGATTTGAATTGATGATCAGTGGGCAACCTTCTTGCTCATAAAAAAAGCATAGTTCAGACCCTCAAGTAGGTCCATCATATATAATGCCTTAGGTGTTCTAGTTTTTCTTCAACAACTAATATTATTTTCATATCTTCAAATTCAACATTGGGATCTTCTTCATAAGAGTTCAAGTGAAACCTACATTGTCTAACCTACTCATCATCAAAACTAGAATGGTCTAGAATTGTGAGATTTGTTTGCAAAGGGTCTTAGATATCTTCACAGTACTATCTAAGGTGGGATAGTTTATTAACACAATCCAATAAGAAAAGCTCCTCATTGATGATAGGGCCCTTCATGCTTTCAAACACCCTAAATTTAAGTTTTTCTCTTCCTAGCCTCAAAAGAGTGATTCCCGCCTCTACACAAATTAAATCTCACAGTATAGATAGGAACGAGAGACCAAAGTGAGAGGATACTAGAGATCCTACTTGATGTACATAATCACAAAGTCAGAAGGGACATAAGTCCTTGCCAACTTTCATAGGAACTTCCTCTATGATATCCATGGGCTCTGTCATGGAGGAATCTTCTAGATGAATGATCATGTTAGTGGGTAGATTCTCTGGAATCCCAATGATTGACATATTATGTAAAAAATTATGTAAATGCTAGCACCTAAATCATCAAGCCCCTTTCTGCAAGTATTGTCACTAAAGTAGCAACCAATCCTAAAGGAATACAAATCCTTCTGCTTCTTAGGAATTTTATTGAGGATGATGTTAGAAGTTGTTCTTGCTAATTTTACCATATCATACTCCTCAATAGTGTACTTTCTAGTTGACAAATTCTTTAGATATTTGGACCAAGTCTATACTTTAGAAATGAAATCCAAGAAGGGGATGTACACATGTTGCTTTTTCATAGACCCCTTGAATCTCATGAATCTAGCATGTAACTTAGTTTTCTTGAGACGTGGTTGATAGGGAGGCATTGGTTTGTAGAATAAAATGTTGGGTTCAATCAAATCAACCTATGGTTTTACAATACTAGTAGATTTACATGCATAAACATTAGCAACTATGTCTTGCACCCATTCCTTTTCAAAAATCACGATATCATCATCATCAGTCTATAGGAACAACAGCTGGCTTCCCTGGAGGAGTAGGAGCGTACCCATTTCATGAATGTGTAAAAATGACTTTAACTACTTAGGATGCTTGGTATTATTCTCACATTGCCCAAAAACTTACATGCAGGAGGGCCCAGAGAGGTAGATAATAGAGCTAACTAAGAATTAATGGATTTATGATAAGCTTGCTAATTTGAAAGCATTGTATGTTGGATGGAAATTAAGGACTTTTGAGTTGGGAGAATCTTCTCAATGTCTAAAAACTTGTCATCTCTGAAAGGAGAAGGAGTGGGTTGTGATATGTGTGTGGCACTTGCTTCAAATTCTAGATTTTTTTCCCTTGGTTGTATCCATGATTTTGAAAGTTTCTCTGATAATTACCTTGGTTTCTAAAGTTTTATTGTTGATTATATTGGAACCCGGGTGGACCACAACCTTGGTTGTTTTCTTTGTCTACCCATTGTTATGATGCATGCTCTACTCTTGCTGGATATCCATACTTGAAATCAGGATGGCTTCTAGTTTCGTTCGAGTTGTCATAGCCTTGGCCAGGAATGCTGCAGATGGAGTTGAGGTTCCCCATCTTCCCTTTGTCATCTTGAACCTTGGCATTGTTCACCATCATGTTTTATAAGAGATAGAAACTAAGAGTGGAGTGGTCATGGCCCTTCCAAGCCTCATAAAAGAGGTCCACAAACTTCACTTGTTGTTGTAATAGTTGTGGTTGTCCTCTTCTTTCATAAGCATTGAAAGCACTCGAAGATATCTTGCTTTAGCGATAGCTTCTTGAGGGACTCTATTATGGATATGATTTTTAAACTATATTCAGGTGTAGATACCCTATGCAACCTCCTTGTCCTCATCTAGAATAGGACCATGACTAATTTTACGAGCCTCTCTTCACAAACTCCCATACACTATCAAAGTTAGGAACATGAAATTTCCTCCAGATGAGGAATCTAGAAACTCCTAGGTGTCATCATCAACACCTCTATAGATAGTATTTATCAATTAAACATGTGGGATATCATGGTGCAGGTAATGATGAATGCATATTCATCCTAGTATTAGTTTCACTTTTAGTCTAGTATTCCATTTATTGTCATCATTTTACTTTAGAACATATTACATTTAGGTTTTCTTAATTTTATGTTAATTTGTAGGATTTTGATCTAAATCCCTAGTTTTTATGGAAGGTTTGAATTCAATATCTCATATACCAACATAGGAGATGGAGGTCCCACTAACTGACTAACAAACATAAGAAATTGTAGATAAATCGATCATATTTCTATTATTACATCCCTCTATCATGTGATGATTCAATCAGTTGATGATTCATCAGCACAAACCCCATGACACATGACAATAACTCCCCTAGTGGATTTGCAACACTCTACCAAACCATTGCTTCATCATTCTACTAAACCATCATTTGCATCACACATCCAAACCATCAATTTTCTCACTCTACCATTTTGTATGTTGGCAACTGATGGAAGCCCAACACTCACCTTCCAATGGAAAGGCTACACTCCCTTCTAATGGAAATCCAATGCACATGTCTAATGATGGAAATCCTATCCTTGCCTTCCGATGGAGGACCTGTGATCGGATTCCAGAGCTCACCTTTTGATGGTCATCTAGTGATCGAAGTTTCATGCCCTCATTGTCATGGAATCCCTACCATTTCCTACTGGTGGTAGTTAGGGTTTTCAATGGGTGAGGGTAAACCCTTTATCCATACCCTATAGGGGAAGGTTAAGAGTAAAGATTTTCTTAACCTTCATCTACCTACCCACTACCTTAGTGGGTAAGGGTAAGGGTAGGCCGTTATGCATACCCTCTAACCCACTATCCGTCAATATTTATGTATAACATTTTTTCGAAAAAGAAATTAGCTTTAATTAAACTTACTCTATTAAGAGTAGAGATCATTTACATGTTACAATATAGCATGTGTTGCCTCATATTCCTTATTACACAGTGCATCTGAAATGAAAGCAACTGTATTAAATGTAATTTAGTATCACCATCAATGCGAACTGCCTTAGATCCAAGAACTAACAAAACTTCATATTTATGAAATATCTGAATCCTTAAAGGAATACTGTTCCAGTTGAGTTTGAACTTGATTCTTAGCTTGACTGCAAGTGAAATAAGGAGAACAATTTAATTTTCTAGCATTTCTTATCACTTCCCTACCCATCATCATAGCGTCTGAATCTGAACATTGTTCATCCAAAGCACTAGGGTAATGAGGAGTTGTTTGAGAAGTTGGAATACCATTGTTAAAGGTAATATCACATGGTAATTTTTCTTGTTCCAAGGAGTAGAAAATAACCTCATCACCTTTAGGATTAACTACTATATTGGTTTCATTTAAAGAATTCAGTGGTTTGTAGGATTGAGAAGTAGACTTCATATAAGATTGAGATGAGTCTGTAATAGCCATCAAATTCTTCAAAGGATCATGTGGTACTTACTTTCTCTTTCTGGTCCATGCCTTTGTTGTGATAGGAATAGTTTGTTTCTAAGTATCATCTATTGGTGAAATAATGTTGTCTTCAATTTCCATCTGCTATTTTTCATCTGAAATAAGCAAAGGATCAAATTTTTTTTGAATCTGCTCTTGCATAGTATCATTTTTAGTCTGATTCCTCACTACATTCTATTCCCAACATTTCATATGAATCTTATGACCAAAATAGGTCTACCACTGATCCTTCTCTTTGATCCACTTTACCCCTACCTCCTCACAATCTTGATCAGAAGTGTTAGAATGTGAAGATAGATCTACTTCTTAGCAGTCACTTAAAACATGTCCCATTCTCCCACAAGATTTGCAAACTGGCGGAAGGGGTTCATATTCAACACAGAAAGCTATGCCATTAATAATAACTGCCGGATGTATCAGAACTGATGTGTCTATCTCCAGTGCCAATCTTGCGAACTGACTCCTTGTGAAATTTGAAGTACACTCATCCACCTTGATTAATCGCCCAAGAGCTTCAACAATCTTTTCAAAGATAACTGAATTATACAAATGTACTGGAAATCTATAACCCTAGCCCATGTAACAATACAAGGAGGGAGATGGAGGGAATGTAGTCATTCTTCCACTGCCAGATCATTAAACAAGCACCAAAGATCATCCTTGGGCCTCCTGTGATAGCATCCAGGTAGTCCTTCTCACACAAAAACTGAACAATAAAGTGAATTAAACTAAGTTCATACAATTTCCATTTCCTAGTCAGAGTCCACATAGTCTTCAGACGATCAAATAGTGTTAGATATCTGATCATCTTTGCAATAAGCTTGACCACCGCTACAAATCTCCATGGTTGATTCAGAGTCGAACATGCTTCAAGCGTGATAAACAATTCATGGTAACCGTGCTCATTAACTACTGATACATCATCTGGGTTAGCTGATAGTTGATCAATATTCAGAAAAGGATCGTCTGAAAGGTGTGTTCCTTCCATGATACCACGAATACTTTTCACCTATGTAGGTTTCACTTCAGGTGCTTGAATGTCCCTTGCCTGATTTGCACAATCACCATGGAGATTTGCAGTGGATACATTTGGAAAAGAAGTTGTGTAACTGCTGCCTCTGAGTCCTCTGTAATCCAGTTTGATGCCCTCCTCCTGGATTGTCAAACCTCAACTATCTTTTGGTTGTAACGCTTCATGAATGACACCTTGAATAGAATCATCATAGCCACTCTCCTAGTCTGAATCTTCAGATCGTGTATCTTCAGTGTTGTCATTGTTAGTGTCTAGGACTCCTGATCCACGTCTCCCATGATGGCTGCTAGCGAGATGCTCGTAACCACCACACCCTCCCTATCACAAACTTCCGATGTCACACACAGGCGGATCTTGCATCCTTCCAATCTCCTAAGGGAGAAATCTTGATATAAGAGAACATTGTAAATAAGATTTCTTTGAGTGAAATGTTTAAAATATATTTAACATATAGTCCATCTATTGTTTAATTCTATGTATTGTTCAATATTATGTGGTAATAATTTAATATAATACATAATATCCTTATATATTTCTTATGTAGATAACTTGGTCATGTATACACACCATTTTAAATGTGTAAAATTTGTGTGAAGTAATGATATTTTATAGTTTATGCACCATATTATACTTGTTTGTGTGGTGATTGATCGAGTATGTTACAAAACCTTAAGTTGTCTGACATACATGTATATAAATAAAGGTGTAATTGTTAATGTACCATATGATACATATCTATGGCGGTGTTATCTACTTCATTTGTCCTTAGTTTTTTTTTGTATAGAGAAACATTTTGGAGGGTACAAAATATGTATGTTTGCAATAAATACCTTTCTTTATGTATTGTGATGTAATATCATTTTAGTGTAGTATTTTTTTTTCTTTTGGGGTGACTTATTTTTTGATACATCAATATTAAGAATTCTACTTTTTGTATATGCAACGATCATTGCCTTGATATTATGTTTTCAATACAACATAAACCATGTGTATAATGTTGTAGAAAATATCATAGAATCATGCTGAATAATTAATAGCTATTATGGAGCATGTTGACATTTCACTAAATATAGATACATTAGTAGGATATTATTGGTAATATAGGCACAAACTTTTAGAAGACATATAAATTACTCACTTCACCCTCACCCTCCCTAGTTACCCTATGGGTAAGCGGGTAAGGGTAAGGGGTGGGAAAGAATATCACTGGAGTGGGGAATTACCCATACCCTTACTAGCCACACTTGGTGGGTAAGGGTAAGGGTAAGCCATTACCCTCTCCATAGACAACATTTAGATTTCTATGAATGTGTTTGTAATATTGTCTGATAAACATGTTTACATATTTATTATGATCTTGGGTGTAGAGAAATTCAAACCCAAGATTTAGGATGTTATTTGATTCTTATTAAACCCTTGATGAGAACCTCAAAAAGGTGTTTTCTAAGGTTATGGGTACATGATCTCTAGGTAACACAACATCAAGCCTAGAGTGGTATCTGTCTGAGTTCAATCACTAGTACATAACCGACCTTTAGTGTCGGTTATTTAAGGCCTTTAGTGTCGGTTTCTAAGTGACACCTATGTGGGCGACGCTAAAAGCCCAGTCGTTACGTGTCAGTTCCAAAACCGACGCCAAAACCCTTCGCGCGCCAACAAAAACGCGCCAGCAGCGCACTATAGGCGTCAGTTATTACCTAAGAAACTGACGCCGTATACCTTCCCGCCACAGAAGGGTGCCAACTTGGGCACTATAGACGTCGGTTATTAGCTAATAACTGATGCCATATAATTCCCAACATGGCTGTGCTGCACAGCACGACCGTGGTGTCTGGTCCGCTGCCACGGCCGTGCTGTCCAGAATGGCCGTACTGGCCAGCACGGCCGTGGTGTCTGGTTCGCTGCCACGGCCGTGCTGTCCAGCACAGACGTGGTGTCTGGTCCGCTGCCACGGCCGTGCTGTCCAGCACGGCCGTGGTGTTAAGGAAATAGACGTCGGTTTCTATTACAAACCGACACTGTAACTATTTGGCGTCGGTTTTATACAAATAATCAACGCCTATTTTTTGTTTTTTTTTCTGTCAGTTTGCAGACCTGCTATATGACTGGTCGCAGGATGAGAAACCTGCAGTTCAGTTATGAACTGCAGGTTTTATGACATCCATTGATATCAGCCAACAACAGGCCACAAACCTGCAAAATTAAAAACAAAAATATTCACACATTTAGCAATGCAACCTGCAGTTCCATTTTATTTTCACATTTAGAATCATTCATGTAGATAGCAATCTGTAGTTCCATTCATTTTCACATTCACACATATAGAAACATTCATATAGCAACCAACAGTTTCATTCATTTTCACTCAGACACATGTAGAAACATCCAGACATGTAGAAACATTCACACATATATTATAATTCAGAAATTCATTTACAAAATATCATTCTTTAGTCATTATTCGCTATCAACATCCCAATTATATCTTAAATCCCCCACTACTTGTATGGTTGTTGCCCATTCTTCTCATACTTCATTTAATTCTCCCGTCGTATAGGGAGCATGTACATATGGTAAGGCATTTCCTGTAGTGTGGTCAGTTGTAAACATCTGTAAAGAGAATGATGTATATATATAATTAATGAGCTATAAATAAGATTGATATATTTCATATTATCTAATGAGACTCTATAATACCTCAGCAATACAATCGATGTCCATTGCGGCATATTTGATAATCATGTGCATAAATCGCATCACATAGTATCCACATGCCCATCCGTTGTCTTGTGTGGCACACTATAAATTCAAACATACAAAATATTAAAAAATACAACTAATTAAGCATTGTTCACATAAATAATATATACATATATTGCAGTCGGGAACTTACTTTCACGTTCTTCCAAATTATTGGCTGGTTCTTTTTCGTGGGGACCTTTCCTCCAGCCTTTTTGAACTCATCAAAACCCCTACATGTTAATGTAACACAGTACATTGCATAATTAAATAGTAATGTAATAACATATGTTAACGGATATGAAAATGAAATATTTCTCACCGGAATAATGCCATTTTCATTATGTGTCCATATTTTGTATTCAATTTACTCCCCTTAGGATCTAGATAATAGACAGTGAACGTCTCGGGGACAAAAACCAATAACTCCCAATGCATACCACTAGAGGTAAAAAAGTTAAAAATTAATAACTCAAAATCTACAATAAAAATGTAATTTTCTTAAGTCCAAATTATAATAAGCAAAGTAAACTTACTCTACATTGAATGGAGCCATTATCATCGTCTTCTTTTTTTGAGCAAAAATTGAAAAAGCCTCACAGCAGTATTGTTGAACTGACGGAGGGTCTTTAGCTACTAGACTAATCAAAGATGGAATCAAAAATCCTACATGTTCGAATGCAAAATCTACACATATCTTGTCTAAGTAGCTGCAAAATATGTATTAATTATGCGTGCATTAATAAATAAGAAACCAGATCACCAGATCCTACACAAGGTATATGGATGTATAAAGAAGATCTCACCTTATCCATAGCTCTATCACAGATGTATTTAGCCAATCATATCGAAACAACTCCAAAATATCTTGTATAAATAGTTTGCTTTCGTATGATTGACCTGCAACATCTGAATCTATAGAAACAGTTATAGGGCAGTTTATATCATGTTCGCCTAACCATATTGCCATACCCCTACAGTTAGGACCTAACGGGATAGTTAGGTCCTATGGAACCCAACTGGGTAATGTAGGAGGTGGAAGTGGAGGCTTAGATGTTGTGGGTGTCTTCTTTTTAACCTTTATATATATATAATAATTTCAGATCAACTGACATCATATACACACACTAACAATTTAACGTAATGTAAATTTACCATACAATTTCAATAAAGATGACATCCGCTTTTAGCCACAATATCACTCCACCTAGTGCCTCACCAAGTGTTTCACAATCTGGGTGGGCATATAGCAATGGAAGATCCATCCACTTGGGGAATATATGTATCGGGCTCACACGAATCCAACCAGCTGGTAATGGAGACCCGTGAAACAGTTCCCCTGGTAGGGATGGGTAAGCCGACGCCTCTGCAATGACATATTCATTAACTTTTAGACGGCATGGCTTCAACCCCTACAAAAATTTGTGTAAAGAATGTTATATACATATATGCATATCATCTTGAATTAAAAAACTAGTTACTATGTCATAAAAATACTTACAGTGGATGTGTTAGGTGGTGGATCTATAGGATTACTCCCAACCTCTGCAGTAGGAGTAGAGCGGGATGCTATGATAGGTATTGTTTGCTGAGTGGCAGTCTGAGATGTCTGCCACTTTTTCAGTGCTTCTTCCAGTTTCCTATCAACTAGCTTATCTACCTATACATGGATAAAAGAAACATTAGCTTCTAATTGTTGAATTCTCTTTTTACAGTAACATTATAAAGAAAGAATATGTTACCTCTTCTTGTGAAAGTCCTACTTTTGGGACATGTTTGCGCTGGGATGGCCCAAAAAAAGATTTGATGCCCACACCAGTGCCTGCAACCCTAACACGTCCAAGATGCTTTGGGTTACCCAGAGCAACTATCAATTCATCCCTTGTGCCCTCAGGGATGAACTTGCCTTGTTTCCTCAGCTCGTGCAGCTCCCACTAATCACCAAAACAAAAATTTGTAATTAAGTAAACACCACAAATAATCAATATTTGAACGATTGCTGTAAGAGTTGTATTTTACCATTTTTGCAGCCGCCTCAGCAGTTGCGGGCTTCCTTATTTCTCCCTTCTTAGTTTTCCTCCCAGCTATCCATATATCATGGCGAGGCAGAGGTGTGCTACCTACAGTGGAGGACTCCTGAGTAGCAGCAGACTGAGCAGTAGCCTTAGACTGTAGTCTTTGGTGAATGCCTGCATACCCCTTTGGACCCATTGTGTGGTCATGCACATTCAGTGCACGCCTTGATCTGTGTGCCTCAATGAGGGCCTAGTTAGTATGCACATTAATGATTTGGTTAGTAACAGTAGATGTTAATCTTGAATAGGTGAATACAACATATATTAATGAGATTGGGACTGACGCCTAATACCTTGAATTCATCCGTTTGTCTTGAAGCAACAAACGCGTCCCATTCTTCTTTGTCCAGGAAGTTCCACTGTTTAGTGGTTGTCTTCTTCCTCTTGTCAGCTTCTTTTATGTATTCTCGGGTGAGATTTGTCCTATAGTTCCTTAGGACTCTCCCACAGTGTTGCATCACGCATTTACGATGTAGCTTTTCATCCAATTCAAATATACTCTGTAAATTAGAATTACTATTAACTAGTATCCAAAAAATTAGTAATCTACAAAATATAATTGCAAATTAATAATAACTCACGTATAAATCCCTCCATATTACGTATTTCTTCTCCTTAGAAACTTTATGCCAAGAATCTATCATACAACCGCAATGGCTGCGAGTAACATACCCAAGATATGAAACAAATGAATTGCGATTCACACCAGATGCATTTCCTGCATTATCAAAATCCACAACAAGTTTGGGTCCATTGCCCTTTTGCGCTATTAACTTCTTCATCATAGTGATGCCCCTTCTCCTGTCAACTTTTTGGTGTTGCTGATCAAGTGCCTCAAGTGCTTCAGATGGTACATGTGCATCATCAACCTAAAATTTGAAAAAATAAACACATTTACAAGATATAACTATAAATGGACATATAGATATAAATAAATGATATATTTTTAAAATTTACATTGTGAGGCGGCGCATTAATGTCCTCACCCTCACGGTAATCATCAGCACGGTCATCAGGAGAATGCTCAGCCATCTGAAAATTCACATTCACATTGTAAAGTTTACATTGTAAAGTAATTCAAATTGTAAAGCACACATTGTAAAGTTCACATTCACATTGTAAAGTAATTCACATTGTAAAGTTCACATTATAAAGTAATTCACATTGTAAAATTCACATTGTAAAGTTCACATTATAAAGTAATTCACATTGTAAAGTTCACATTGTAAATTCACATTGTAAAGTTCACATTCACATTGTAAAGTTCACATTCAGAAAAATAAAACATATAAAAAACATTGTATAAACATGCCTCTAATATTGCGATTTTTTATCAATTAACAATCCTTCATTGTGATCTCCGCGCACATACAAGTCATCATTAGCTTCAATATATGCTGGTGTTGGCAACCCAACTGAGAATGGACTGGAGTCATCATACTTATCATAGTACTGTTCTTCATCTATATGATCTTCAATGAACTGTCTTTTACCATGAAGAACAACCGACCATTTATCATTTGCACGATCATCGATATAAAATACTTGTTTCGCATGTGATGCCAATATGAATGGTTCATCCTTCTCGCCAATCTTTTCAAAGTTCACTAAAGTGAAACCCAATTCATCCACTATAACTCCTTTGGTGTTATCAACCCAATTACATTTGAAGAGCGGAATTCTGAAATCTATGTAGTCAAACTCCCATATGTCTTCAATGACACCGTAATATGACATTTTAGCTTCACGTGGACTCTTATCCTTTCCACTTGCGAAAAACATAGTCGATGCTTGAAGGGTGACCCCACTGTTTTGGACGACACTCTTATCATCTTGGCGCTTAGTGTAATATGTGAATCCATTAATGTCATACCCTTCATAAGACATAACAGTCAATTTTGGTTTAAAGGCGAGGCATTTGATAGTTTCAGTAATATCATCTAGTGTTTGAGATAGTTGATGTAAGACTTTATTTTCAAACCACTTAATAAATGTCTTGTTATGCTCTCTAGCAAGCCACATTGTATTGGCTCGAGGATATTGTCTCTTTATGAAATTGGTATGTTCATCGATATAAACGTTCACTTCATCCATGTTGTGTAAAATATACAAGTGACCTTGTTCCAACTGCTCACGGCTGATTACTTTCACACGTGATCCCAAAATTCCTTTGCCAAATTGCTCGTCAATATTCTTGTCATTATCAGGAGTGTCATTACCACTGAGAAAGTCATTGCAACAATCCATAACCTCTCTCGCCACATAACCCTCGATAATACTCCCTTCAGGCCGATAACGGTTTCGAACATCACTTTTAAAAATGCTCATGTATCGTTCAAAGGGATACATCCAATGCAAGAAAATTGGTCCCAACATTTTCACTTCCCTAGTCAAGTGAACAACAAGATGTACCATGATATCAAAGAACGACGGAGGAAAATACATCTCAAGCTGACATAGGGTAACAACCACTTCTCTTTGCAATTTATCGAGAGTATCAGGGTCAATAACTTTGCTGCATAGACTGTTGAAAAAGAAACAAAGTCTGGTGATTGCAAACCTTACATGCTTCGGCAATATAGATCTAATTGCCACAAGCAATATTTGTTGCATTAGAGTGTGACAATCATGAGATTTAAGACCTATCAACTTCATATCTTTCATTGATACCATTCTACAGATGTTGGATGAGTAACCCATGTGGCACCTTAGCATTTACCAAACATTCACAAAAATCTTTCTTCTCCTTTCTAGACAATGTGTAACAAGCGAGAGGTAAGTATGTTCTCCGATTTCCCATTTCATGAAATTCTATTAATTCTGACCTTATTCCCATTTCACGTAGGTCCAGTCTGGATTTTATCCCATCTTTAGTCTTACCTGGTATATTCAACAAAGTACCGATGACACTATCACAAACATTTTTCTCAACGTGCATGACATCGATACAATGCCTAACTGTCAAAGAACTCCAATAAGGAAGATCCCAAAATATTGACTTCTTCTTGAATAAAGATTTGTCACTCCGTGTGGCCATAGTACATTGTGATCTCTTACCAAATTCATTGACAAAGTCTTTTACTCTTTCATAAACAACCTCCCCTGGTATAGGTTTAGGTGCACTCTGTTCCTCATTCAATCCATTGAATGCTTTGCGCTTCCTACGATACGGATGAAATTTTGGAAGAAACCTTCGATGACCGAGATATACAGTCTTACCGCCATGTTTTAGTCTTGTTTAATCAGTGTTCTCTTCACATATAGGACACGATTTAGCTCCTTTGACACTATATCCAGACAAATTCCCATATGCTGAAAAGTCATTAATAGTGCAAAACAACATAGCATGCAAACGAAATGTCTCTCTTCGTGAAGCATCACAAATATGTACTTGGAGAACAGCGGAGAAATGCTGCTGAAATTTTCTGGAAAACCCAATACACATTATACACTTACTAGTGAGATTAGGTGTTCAAGAATGGGATAGGTGGTACACATTTATTATATATAATAATGACATCACATGTATTTGTTTACCCTAGACCCTAATCTTGTTGTAATATATACTTGTTTTCTCTTTGATCATAGAATGGATAGATCATGGATGTCCATTCGCAATCGCTGCACCCCAGAGTTTATTTCTGGTCTTGACCAGTTTATTAGATTTGCCGAGGAACATAGGAAACAACATGGAGATAGGTTCTACTATCCATGTAGGCATTGCGGTAACAACTTGAAAGTCAACACTGGTGACGAAATCAAAAGTCATGTCATGTGCAACGGGATTATACAAGGCTATATAGAATGGCACTGGCATGGAGAGATTTCAAACCCGAAACCAGTGGATGTCGATAGCAGTGCTTGTGTGGAAGAAGAAATTGCCTATGATGACGTAGATGTGAATGAACCAGTTCCAATAGACATCGTTGATGCGATGCTGAATAGTTGTGGGGTAGAGCACATTGATCCACCTCCCAATTTTAGAAACATTGTGCATGATGCTGAGATGCCGTTATACACAGGTTGTACAAAGTTTACGAAGCTTAACGCTGTGTTGAGATTGTATAAGCTGAAAGCTAACAATAGATGGAGTGACAAAAGCTTCATGTCATTGTTGTCTTTGTTGAAAGAAATGCTTCCTGAAGGAAACGAGCTGCCAATCTCAACATACCAGGTAAAGAAATTGTTGTGCCCAATGGGAATGGATGCCAAGAAGATACATGCATGCTCGAATGATTGTGTATTATTTCAAAAGGACTATGCGGATTTGAAAGATTGTCCAAAATGTGGTGCGTCACGGTATAAATTGACGACTTTGGGGGAGTCCAAAACTGGTTCTCCTGTCAAGGTGATGTGGTATCTACCTATAATATCACTGTTTCAACGCTTGTTTGCCAATCCGATAGATGCAAAGAATTTGAGGTGGCATGCAGATGTTAAGAAAAATAATGATGGGATCCTATGACATGCGTCTGATTCCCCACAGTGGAAGAAGATTGATCTATTGTACCCTGAATTTGGTGAAGAAGTCGGGAATCTAAGACTTGGGCTTTGTACAGACGGGATGAATCCGTACGGGACATTGAGCAGCCAACATAGCACTTGGCCAGTCATGCTTGTTATATACAATCTTCCTCCCTGGTTGCGTATGAAAAATAAGTACGTAATGTTGTCGTTGTTGATATCAGTGTTCAAAATCTAGAGTCCAATTATCATCATCTTAATTCCATCAAAGTTATAGGACAAATATTACATGAATTATGATATTAACTCATTAAGTTAATTATATTCATTAATTCAATATGATTTTATATAAAGAACCTTAGTTGTCTTCACTTATATTAAGCATTTGTTTATTTTTCACACTATATAATATCAGTCACATTATTTTCCATATGAATCATTTGTTTATATTCATTCACATCATATTACTAATTATGCATATTTAAGTTATTAGTTGCATATTAATCTACAATGTGACATATGTGGCATAATCAATGAACTTATTTACATATTCAGTCATTGTTAGGTCACTAGGTTTATTAGTTAACCCTCATAATAAAAACCACATTAAAGATTTAGATTTGTTATGAAAATTTTGGGTGTTACAATTCCACCCACCTCAATTTAAATTTTATCCTCTAAATTTTTGCATTACTACCACCTTTGGGTTGTAATTGTCCCATTATATAATTATATATAACTAAAATTGGGTTTAGACTTGGATCATGTATTATTCATGAACTTTATCCTCAATTCCAAGTCTAGGAACTTCAACCATGGTTCAACTATCTATTATCGACTTGCATTAGATTTAGGTGGCTACCCAAAATAGGTCTTCTATATCAACCCTCTTGATAGCACCTCCAGATCTATGTTGTCTAGACACATATCTAAAGGTGTGTGAACTAATTTATGCTACAGTTCAAGATCTTATTAACATACATGTCATATACAACATATGCTATAGAGAAGAGGAATATATGCATAATAAGTCTTTTAATCTTGACATTTCCTCTAAAATTCTTAATTTGTTGGCCATCACCATTGAGAGAAGAGAGGACATGCCACTAGCTATGATAGAGTTAACACAAAGGATCTAAATTAGATAATCTCCTATTCTTGACACATATGTCCATAGATATCCCTCTAATCATGTATTTCTTGTAGGGTTCCTAGATCTCAAGTAAATGTGATATAAATTATATCTCTTTGGCTTGGTATCCTCTCTCTCTATATATATTTCTTTTATATCATCAAGGGAGGGATGAAAGATATATCTAGAAAATCATTAGAAAAGCCTAGTAGCCAACTATATTTTTCAATCTGATACCATTATTGTAACACCCCAATTTTCTAGAACATATACAATATGGAGAGAAAGCTTAATTGTCATTGTGATTTAAAATATGAGAATCATTTCATAAAAATATGATATCATTCAATCAAACTAGAAAAAGAAATTCAGTCCTCATTCTCAAGTTCCACAAAATAAACTTTAAACTCTAAACTAAAGTAAACTAATACATGACCTTTGTACTGAACAAAAACTGAACTAAATGCCATTAAATAGTTGGTATCCCACCAAGAATAAACTCCTAGTCTATACTTGAGATGTATGCTCGTTGTTTAAACTTGCTTAGTCTTTCCTACTACAAACATTGCATCCCCATCCATGCATGCAATAAAACCACATCAGAGCAAGCAACATTGAGGATTGTTATGATAAAATAATAACTTGGAAATAAAGAAAATGTGACACAATTTGAATAGGAAATTTGGATTTACACAATATGATCTTGGTGGTTGATTACAATGTCCTCTAATCTAATGTACCAACTATGCTCATAAAGCTTGTAGTATCAACTGATTGTTCCAATTAAACTCATGATTTGCATTGAGCTGTTATAACATATGCTCTACTTGAGCTCATGATTGTATATACAAGTCATTATGTTCCTTTTGAACTCATAAGGCATGTGGGATAAACATTTACATGATGGGGATAAAATATGACAACCAATCACCAGATTCATCATTAACTTAGGATAATTGACTTTACTTGGATTCCATAAGAACATGCCATAGGTTCTTGAAATAACATTAAAAGAATAAAAAATTGAATAACATTTAGGGAACAATTATGTAAGTAGTATTCAACTTGAAGTATGTAAAAATGAATTTAATTGTCTCAATCATCATACTACTATAATAAGGCAATTGGAAACTCATATTAAATACTCAAAGTGGATGGACCTGCTTACCTCTCTCTTATAGAAGATCCTACTTGATCTTCTTAGGTTGATGAAACCCTAGTTATGTTGTTTGAATTATTGGTTATATGCCTTGAAAGCCATCATGTAATGCTTGTAAAAGGGATATTTTGTGCTTGGTTTGATTATTAATAAGGGAAATTCTAGCTATTATGTTTGTTTTAGTATTGAGATAATGGATAAACTTTATAACATCATAAGAATATTTAACTCAATGGCATATGGTTTAGGTTGAGGACTTGAACTTAAGATCATGTGTACTATAAGAGTATTCACTCATGTTATGTCCCTATCTGATTAATATTGTGGATAGTATAGGACAAAAAAATACTCAAGGCTAGCATGCATGGTGAGTAATGACTTTGTCTATTTAGTCAAGATATTGGATATCAACTCAATGGACGGGTACTTATTAGAAAACAAGTTGTACTGCACATACCCAGCTTGAGATCAACACATGGAAGTCATGTAATGGCGTGTCAAAGTCATATATCAATGTGAGATATGTGATTGTGATCCGTAGATCTAAAGTCACTATCGTAACACATGTTGTACTGTGTGATTCGACACTAGTCCAACATGCTCTGAAATACAAGTTGCCAAAAGGTGGTGATTGGGTACATTGTGACACATGGGGCATGTTGTGAGTGATGTAGATGGAATTTGTCCCTCCTTCAGAGTGATATTCTTGGCCACTTGATAAGTGAGATTATGAAATGCATGAAAATGCTCATGTGAGCAATTATATGGTATTAAGCTCACAATATCTTGAATAGTCTTCTCTATTAAGGAACATAGATTGAATGTTTAGAGGATGACACTCCATTCTAAGTTTAATCTAGATATGTATGACAAAATGATTATACAATCATGGAAACATTGATCACTTTATAGGTTATAGTTGTTCTCCAAATTATTCCTTTTACTTGGGTAGAAATGGTGTATGGCTCAACACTAATATTTTCTCATGTTGTTTTGAACATCACTACCAGCGTAATTAGAAATTTATCGAGTCAAATGCAGAACGATGCATAAGAAAATTGAAGTACACAATAAAATGTTTGACTAGAATGGTTCAGAATCATAAACTTGTTGATTTAGCCTATGATTGGGAAACCAAAATGTCTGACTGGATGATTATATTGATTGGGTTAATAAACCAATGGATTGTCAACTGATCGATTGAAATTTATAATGAACAAATTTGACCAACCGATCGGGCCACCTGATCGGGCTATCACAATGTTATAGGGTAAGTCTAAAATTGGAAAGCAAGTCAACTATAGATCTAGACAGTCATGATAGGATAATCAGTTAGTTTTGTCAGGTGATCACAAAATGTGATTAGGAAATCATAAAATGTGATCGGAAAATCAAAAGTTCGTTCTTAGTTTTTTCAGTTTTATACTAGTTTTGATATTTCTATTAGGAAAAGGATTGGAATTAGGGTTTTTTTAGATCATGACTCTCCTATATAAAGGGGTCATTTCCCAAAGAGTTGTATATATCTTTCGAGACAACTTGTGAGACAAAACGTCCATCAAACTTCTCTCTTTTGGAGAGGAAGTCACCCTAATGACTGCTTCCCAAGATATGATAAAAAAGGGAGTTTTAGGATGCTTAACACATAAACAACTCATGTTCCTCTTTTACTTGGTAATAAAGGTGGTGCACCACATTCTCCCTCATCCGTATGGATTAAGTAGAGAAGGTATACATGTAGAGACTCAGAGAACACGTTATAACAAGTTGTTGATTGGTGGAAAATCCAAACCTATTGGTGATGTATCTGAATTTCTCGATGTCCATTCCAGATCTAGATTTGGATGATCAAGTGATTCACCAACATAAGATGATTCTATTTGTTGGACATGTAATGTGTGCATCGATGCATTTATCCCCTATTATGTCTTTTATTCGCTAATGTTTAATTGCTATAACAGATCCAACAACTTTGATGGAAAGGGAAGGAATTTTTGTTATTCCATTGTGCCATCTTCCCAAAAACCCAATAGTGATATCAGAGCCGATGTCGAATGCATCTAACACCAATTTGGATTTTAAAGTACAAACGATTTGTTGGATGAATAAATGTGCAATCGTGTATCCATAATCACTTAATATCATATATGATATGTATATATAAATCAATAGTACACCATAAAAATAAGTTTTGTTTGGTGGATGTAGATATGACAATTGGATCGTTGTGGTGTGATCTGAAAATTGTAGTATGACCATTTTGATTTGATCAAAATCTATGGAACATGTATATGTCTTACATGCAATGCCTCTCTCTATTATTCTCCATTTAATTTTTAATTGTGCAATTAGAATAGGATGATGCAAAAACATTAGTATTGGACCATGGTGGAGAGGAGGAGACAATCAGAATCCCACACCATAGAGGATGTCCTTGGAGGATTTGTGATCAAGACAAGATGATGGATAAACAACAATATAAGATCTGCCAAAATTAGGGATTTGTGATCGATTGATTAGCTTTCCTGATCCTACAATCAGGAACCCTAAAAGATGCAACAACATGATTCAATGCAAACGTGAATCTCTTAGTTGTTTTTCTACAACACACTCAAGTTGTTTTGCTAGTTTTCATATCATGTTTTATCAAATGTGGTGATTGATATAGTATATGATATGTATGATAATGTATATGTAATGGTGATTGGATACCTATATATATATATATATATATATATATATATATATATATATATATATAAATATATATATATATCAATGTTGAAGATGCCTTCCAAGTGGGATATAAATGAAAACCTTTTTTGACTATGTGTGAGAAAGCCAATCTTGGTGCACTATCTACCTGGGGAAGTGTGATAATAAGTATGTGGGTCATCCATGTTGCGTGCATACTTGTTGAACTAGTCTTAGGTTGGACTTAACTAGGTTATCTTAATAGGAGTAAGCACCTAGAGGCATAAAGATGGAATATAATTCATATGATGAATCACAAACACAAAATTGTGTGACCATCTATCTAATAATTTCATATGATGCAATTGGTAATTGTTACCTACCTTAATAATTTAGTTATGGGCATCAACGATTGGTTCTGCAATGACTTGATTATTTTTTATTTTGTCTTACTAGAAAATTTCTCACTGTAATATTTAAAATTAATAGACAAGGAAATATATTTGAACAAAGTAGTGGGAGTATAGTTAGGTAAAGTATGGATTAGTTCCATCAATCAAATTAGTTGTTAAATAGATTTGTTTGTAGAAAATATCTTCTATGTATATCATAGCAGACGGTAGCAATAATATATTTTAAATTTGATCCATCATTTATAAAGAGAAACTTAATGGGAATAACTCCAACAACTAGTTTAGGAAATTGAGAATTTTCCCACATATGAGTGTAAACTCTACGTCTTGGATGCACCGATACCAAATGAACCAACTCTGAATGTGCCTAGCATCAAAGGGGATGCTTACAGGAAGCATTTTGATGATGATATGGACATAAAATGCCTAATGCTTTGCTCCCCATTAATAATCAGCTTTAAAAGTAACATGAGAACATGGATGAATTGAGATGGTAGAACATCTCAAGAACATGTATGAATAACAAGTATGGTAAGAGAGGTTTTATTTTTCCTAGGCCCTATTTAAGTGCAAAATGGAAGAAGGTGATCCAACTGGACCCTGTGTACTTAAGTTTCTTATGTATGTGGAAAGTCTTGCAAGATTAGGAGTCATTTAGGTTAAGAGTTGACAAAATATGTAATCCTACAATAGTTTCTAGATTCATACAAGAAATTTATCATGAATGACAACATGAACAATTTTGAGAAGCCATTGACTAAGCTACTTGGCATGTTGAAAACTGCTAAGGGACCAATGAAAGACAAACCCAATTCAATGATGATGGCTAACAAAGGGAAAAGAAAGAAAAAATGCAAAGATAAGAAATGTCTACATCTATACAATAGTCTTCTTCACTTAAAGAAAAAGGAGGAATGGCTAAGGGAGGTAATTGTCACCATTGTCACCAATATGGACACTGGAAGAGAAATTTCCCTCTCTACTTAGAGGAACTAAAGAACAAGAAAGGGGGTGATAAAGATCTCCACTTCAGGTATATATGTTATTATAATAAACTCATATACTTCTTCATCATGAGTTTTGGATATTGGATGTAAATACACATGTGATCAAATGTACAAGATCTAAAAAGAAGTAGACCTATGAACAAAAGGAAGGTGGAACTATATATTGCAAATGGAGCAAGAGTTGCCACCACTGTTGTAGGCACCTATTGTTTATCTATGCCCAATGGGCCTATAATAGACATGGGATGTGGTATTATGTACCTGTCATAAATAGAAACATTATTTTTGTATCTTATTTAGACATGAATGGTTTTAAGTTTCTAATAGAGAATGGTCATATTTACATTTATAAAGATCAAATCTTTTATGGTGATACTCCTATGTGTTATGGTCTTTATTTATCGGATCTTAAGTTACAGGTATATAACATAAATATCAACAAGTTAAAACTCAATGAGTCAAACATAACATTTATTTGGAACTATTGTCTAGGGCACATTAATGATAAGCACATTTCTATACTCCATAAATATGATTGTCTAGACCCCTTTGGTTTTGAATCAATAGAGACATGCAAATCTTGTTTTTTGGGAAAGACGAAAAAATCACATTTTTTGGTAATAGAGAGAGAAATAGTGTCTTACAAGGACTCATACATATCGATGTGTGTGGAACTTTTAATACAAGTGCTAGAAATGGGTATAAGACATCATCACTTTTACTGATGACTTCAATAGATCTAGATATGTGTATCTTATCAAACACAAATCTAAATATTTTAGAAAGTTCAAGAAATTCATGAATGAAGTACAAAATCAACTTAGCAAAATAATTCCAATACTCAAATTAGATTAAGGTGGTGAATATCTTAATCAAGAGTTTGAGGTCCTTCTAAGGGATTGTGGTATTGTATCACAATGGACTCTGCCTGGAACACTGCAACATATTGGTGTATCAGAAAGAAGGAATTGCACCTTGTGGGATATGTTATGATCAATGATGATCTTACTTAATGTTTGGATTTCATTGTGGGGACATGTTTTTGAAATCATCATGTTTATACTTAACTGAGTACCTTCCAAAAAGTGTTGAAAAGACACCATATGAGATATTGAATCAGAAAAGTCCCAATGTTCCTTACATGAAATTTTGGGGATATGATGCTTATGTCAAGAAGAATCTATATGAAAATTTTGGATCTAAATCAGATATATGTATCATTGTTGGATACGCTAAGGAAACTAATGGTTACTACTACTATATTCTATTTGACAACAAAATATTTTTTGCCTAAAATGCTAATTTCTTAGAAAGGATTTTATTTCCAAAGGAACCAATGGGAGGAAAATAGAACTTGAAGAAGTTTAATACCAACAAGATAAAATTGAATCTATGTAGGTAGATAAAGAACAAGAGGAACCATAAACTACTATGGAACCTCATGCCCCTATTGTAGCACAGGAACCTTGAAGGTCTAGTAGGGCATGTCTTGAGATAGAGAGATATGAATTTCTCATGACTCAAGAAAACTATGTGTTGGTCATTAAAGATGATGGGCCAACTACTTATAATGAGGCTATTGAGGGAGATGATTTTTAGAAACTTCTTAAGGCCATGAGATTTGAGATATATAACAACAAAGTATGGACTTTGATGAATCCACCTGAAGGGGTAAAACTCATAGGGTGCAGATGGGGTTTTAGGAAGAAGCCTAATGTGGATGGTAATGTATACACCTACAAAGGAAGATTCATTACAAAAGGTTTCAAACAAGTTCAAGGTGTTGACTACAATGAAACTTTTTTACCAATTGCCATGGTTAAATCCATCATGATCATGCTTGCCATGGAATCTTATCATGACTATGAGATTTAGCAAATGGACATTAAAACTACTTACCTTAATAGTTAATATTCTAGAGGATGTATACATGACACCATCTAAAAGTTTCATAGCTCCAAATGAACCTATTAATCATGTAAGCTACAATGGTCAATCTATGGATTAAATAAAGAATCTCAAATTTGGAATATTCATTTTGATGAAATAGTCAAAATGTATGGATTTAACTTAAAATGAATATGAACCTTGTGTCTACAAGAAGGTTAGTGGGACAATGATCATATTTTATATGGATGATATACTATTGATGGGAAATGGCATATCTACTCCACAACTGGTTAAAATATAGTTAGGAAATTCCTTCTCCATGAAGGACTTAGGCAAAGCAATCTATATTCAAGGAATTAAGATCTATAGAGATAGATATAGAAGGCTGATTGGCCTAAGCCAAAGTACATACATTGACAAAGTGATAAAGAGGTTTAGCATGCATAAATCTAATAGTTGAAATTTACCCATGTCACATGGAATAAGTTTCTCTAGAATTCCATGTCATATATATTTAGAAGAGCATGCATGCATCGGTAAGATCCCATATGCCTCAACAATTGGATCTATCATGTATGCAATGATATGTATGAACCCAGATGTCTCGTATGCTTTGAGAATGGTGAATCGGTAATAGTTAAATTTGGGTGATGGTCATTGGATATAAAGTTGTAAATAACATCCTTAAGTACTTGAGAATAAATAAGGAACAATTTATATTTTGTGATGGTGGGGAAGGGTTAGTTGTAAAAGGTTACATTGATCCAAGCTTCCAAACTGACAAGGACAATTATACATTGTAATATAGACTCATGTTTTTGCCTAAATGGTGGACCTATAAGCTAGAAATGTTACAAACAGGAGACTCTGGCTAATTATACAACAGAGGTTTAGTAAATTATTTCCTCCAGTAAAACAGAGGAAGAAATATGGATCCAGAAGTTCATTAGTGAAGTTGGAGAGGTTCCAACCATTGAAGATGTAATAGAGCTTTATTGTGACAATGATGGAGTTATTTCACAAGCTAAGGAAACTAGATCACATCACCGTTCCAAGCATATACTTAGGCTTTACCATCTCATACTTGAGATCTAATGCGGAGATATAAACCTTTGCAAAGTACCAACTAAAACAATGTTGTTGATTTTTTAACTAAAGTACTTTCACAACAAAAATATGATGGTCATGCTAGATCGATTGGAGTTAAGTCCATGAGTGATTGACTCTAGTGCAAGTGGGAGACTTTTGGTTATATGCCTTGAGAGCCACCATGTGATGATTGTAAAGGAATATTTTGTACTTGATTTGATTATTAACATAAGGTAATTCACCTTATTATGTTTCTTTTGTATTTGTGATAACGAACAAACTTAATAATTTCCTAATATCGTTTAAACCGATGACACATGGTTTAGGTTTAGGACCTAAACTTTAGATAATGTGTATAATAAGGGAATTTATTCTTTCTATGTCCCTAGTCAGTTATTATCATGGATAATATAGGGAAAAAATTAAACACAAGGCTAGTATGTATGGTGAATGATTACTATGTATCTTTAGTCATGATATTGGATAACATGTTAGAGTAATATCTCAATGTGACAATGGTAATTGTGATCATTAGACCTAAAGTGACTATAATGTTTCTCTGTGTACCTTGGAATTGGCCCAACATGCTCTGAAATACAAGTTGCTAAAAAGGTAGCAATTGGGTAGATTGTGACACATGGGTCATGTTAATAGAGATGTATACAGAATTTGTCACTCCTTTGGGGTGATAGTACCTACCTCTTAATAAGTGAGAGTATGAAATGCATGGTCATGATCATGTGATTCAATATATGATATTGAGCTCATATTATCTTGAATAGTCTGCACTAGTTAGTGGAGCATATATTGAATGTTAAGAGGATGACATTCCATGCCACGAGTTCAATCTAGAAATTTTGACAAAGCAATTAAACAATGATGGAAAAATTAATCACTTTATAGGTTGTAGTTGTTCTCCCACTTATTCCATTTATTTGGGTGGTAATGATGTGTGGCTAGACACCAATCTTTGCTTATGTGTTTTGAAAATCACTACCAACATAGTTAGGAACCTACCAAGTCACACTCATAAGGATCAACAAGGGAATTGAATTTTACAATCAAATATATGATTAGAATAGTTATGAATCATAAACATGCTAATTTACCCTATGACCAAGTGATCAAAATGTTTGATCAACTCATTATATTGATTATGTCAATAGATCAATTGATTTAACTGATTGACTAATATTTGCACTGGACACATGTGATCGACTGATTGTGCCATCTGATTAGGCGATGGCAATGTCATAGGGAAAGGTTAAAACCTGTAAGAAAGTTAGATCTAGATCTAGACTATATTGATCGTCAAATAAGCTAATTTGATGGGGTGATCAAGGGTTGTGATCAGGCGATCATGAAATGTGATCGGGTGATCACAAATCTAGTTTGAGTTTTATCATGAAACTATTTTTAACATTGGTATTATGAAGGAGATTGGAAAGGTTTCTCCAAGCCCATGGCTTTCCTTTATATTGGTGCACATCCCCAAGGGGTTGTATATATATATTTCAAGACAACTTGTAAAATTAGTTGGCCATCAAACTTCTCTCTCTTGGATGAGAAGTCACCCTAAGTACTGCTACCCAAGATAGGAGAAGAAAGGGGGTTCTAGGACACTTAGAACATAAACAAATCATGTTACACTTTCACATGGTGACCAAGGTGTTGCACAACATTCTCCCTCATCAACATGAACAAACTAGAGGACGAGGCATATCTAGGAAAGCTCAGAGAACACATTCTACAAGATGACAACAAGTTTTTTCTTGGTGGGAAATCCATATCTATTGGAGATCTATTAGATTTCTTGGTAGTCGGTCTGGAACTAGATCTAGAGGATCAAGTTATTCACTAACAGAAGATGTGTATACTAGTTGGACAAGTAGTGTGTGCAAAGGTATCACATTTATCCCCTCTTATGTATTCTCTAAAATTTTATAGCTATAATAGATTCAACTGTTGGCTTGAGAGTTATCCATTATCCATATTTTGATAATGGCTTAACCATTCCATTCATATGTATCTAATATGTTTGTTTAAGAATGATTTTAGGCTTTATATACATGAAAAGGATAAAATTACATAAGCCCTAGCTTGTCCCAATTCAAGTCAAAAGAAATGCAAATGCACGTTTATGGTATACACTCCAAACCACCTTAGAATATTTTTGTAATCATTTGTATTGATGACATGACTTGTAACTACGATAAGAAAAAAACCAGGGACGCTTAATTCCATCATTTGATCACTTAAAAATCATTTTGGAAAATTTGTCAAAAGAACTTTAATTGGTCGAGTTTGAATCTCGACCGGTCTGTGATGGATTTTTGCAAATGATTGCCTTGGTCGCGTTGTACACTCATAGAATTTGACAGACTAACTTTATGACCAAAGTTGATTTTAGCTGGTCGGTCGAGTTCAAGTTACCCCAGGACAAACTCGACCGATAGTTTGAAAATTGGCTTTGTCAGATAGTGGATCGGTTGAGTTACCTTTATTGAAATTCTATCAAATGTACTATACAGAAAATGTAGAAAAAGTGATTCCGACTGTTGGAGAGTTGTTAGAAATGAAAATAGATCTATTACAAGTTGTAAAATGGCTGTTTTTTGTTCTTAAGTGATCCCACACTCAAAAGAACACCCCTATCTATAAATAGGACCTCTTGGAGTTCATTCCAAGGTTTTTCATTCATACTATCCTTCGTCCTTACTATAGTTGAATGTACTACAACCCTTTGAGCCCTTTATCTCTTTCATTTACAAAACATTTCATAATTATGAGTGAGTTAGGCATGTTGTAAGAGCTACCTCAATGTTACCTTGTAAAGATCTTCATCTTTCCATCTTCCTAATCCCCTTTCTCAAAGAACAAAGGCTGAATTGATCTTCTCTGAGTGTAAGAGGAGGTGATGTTCCTCTTCAAGGATGAAGAAGGTGTGAAGATCTTCTCCAAGTGAAGGAGAAGGACAACGTAGAAGATCCAAGAAGAATGGGTAATCCTTGCGAGGCCAAAGACTTGATGCAAGTGTGGGTAAGTCCTCGTTGAAGGCTGAAGACATCTTGATCAAGTGGGTGAGTCATTGTATAGGTGGAAGACTCTTGTCTTGGATAGGTAATCCCTTAGATATTAGGTGGTCTTGTTGTATCTCTTATAATGGAATATAAGTATACATGAGTTGCAAAGTTTTAGAGGTTGACTTCTCTAGGTAGTGGATTGACAGTCTCCTTATTTGGAGATTGGAACCACTCTAAACACCTTGTCTAAGTGTTTGTTTCAATATATCTCATCCTTGATATGCTTGTTAGATAGGACTTCAAATTCAATTTTATCATTTGGTTTCAATTGATATAGTTTGAAGGTTTAATTATTCTTGTGAGAATTTTGAAGCTCTATTCATCCCCCTCTAGATCCCAACATCCAACATCAACAGCTTGGATAGAAAGTGAATCAATTTTTTTTGTTCTACTACCCCCTCCCAAAAACCTAATAGGTTGAACCCTAAATACCTTTTTTATGACATATTTCATATCAATTCTACTATACTAATTATCTTAAACCATAATATTTCATATTAGTAAATTAGGGTTTAATTAAAGGAAAAATTGAGCTTAAACTTGTAAATTCATATTCTTCATTTAACTTCCTTTCCAAACCATATTTATACTTATTTTTCTTACAAACAGTTCAATTACTATGAATTTTTGAAGAATAGACAACCGAAATAGCTCAAAAAGTTGATAAATCAATATCTATGGTTTAAATCCCTACAAGACAGACCAACACCTGATCTTTGGGATTTTTTCCTCCCACACCCACTGCTCGGTCAACTACATAGACCCTCTCCTCTTTTACAGAAAGTGACAAATCTGTCCAAGATCAAATAACAAATCCTGAAAGAAATTGATATAAAAGTTATGGACCAATCAAAGTATGGACACATGACCAAGACTCACTTTTCAAAACCAACATGTCATCTCAAGGAAAAAAATACCAAAAGATGACACTAACCATATGAGTGTGACCAAAATGATTTTTGATCAAGGGATAAAATAGGGATACATGATTGATTATCTTCTTCACTGCTCCTGCACATGGAGGGATGGCATGATCATGATCAGGACCCAAGTTTAGACTAGCGAATATATTAGGGTCATTGACCAACCCTCTCTGCTTTGTTACCCTCTAATAATTTCAATGATAACACTTTTGGGTCTTGGGGTCACCATGAGCTTAAGAACTATACTTTACTATGGATGGTCAGGAGTTTCGATCTAGAGAAGGAAAACACTAGAAAACAACTAAAACATAGGAAAACAACAATGATAAATGGTTTGAGGCATTGAAGTTAGATTTTTCACCAAGAAAATGGGTAAATATACAATCTAGGTCTTAGGATAGATCTAGGGTCATGAAAAGAACACAACTTGAGTGAAAGAGGATTACCTTGAAAGCATCCAACTAGGATTGTGGAAGTCTTTCAAGGGTTTTCATTGACTCTTCTGTGACTCCACTGGGGGTGGGGATGGTTGGAGATGCTCTATCAAAGTCGACCCTGATGGTGGTTACAATAGAAGTAGGGTGGATGAGTGTGAGGGTTCCAAAAGGAAAAGAGACAATGTGTTTTAGTTGTTGGATGACTGAATGTTACTAGTGCGATCTTACAAATATAGGTCGGGGTTCATAGAAGCTAAGGTATCCTACATACTTGATACATGGGAAGGCTATAGTTGCAAGGATCTAGGACTCCTCAGTCTATCATGTTAAGGATGGATTGATTGAGAAGAGGGAGTCAAATCTATTGAGGAGATTATCTCGGACATGGATTTATCTGGGAGAGAAATCTTGGAGGGGAAAGATTATTGCAACTGTAGAGTCCAACAAATCCAAGACTTAGGTGAGGTGGATAACTGTAAATGGGTAAAACACCCAGATCCAAGTTTGATCAAGACTAGGAACATGAAGACAATGACTTAGGCTAGGAAAAATCGATGATTAAAGCTAAAGTATGATTGTATAGCTCAATATTATCTTCTATAAGTAAATTAGAATATCAAAAATTATTGAACTAAGGTGAAGATTGGTATCCTACCTAATTAGGACCAAAGAACCCAATTTTCCAAATATATTTAACTTTTAAGATTATCATATATGAGTTTTACTACAATTAGGGTTTACTCAACTATCTTGATATGAATAATTATGCATTTCATGAATTATCAATATTTAGAATCTAGAGTCCAATTGTCATCATCTTACTTCCATCAAAGTTACATGACATTATTTTATACATTTTATGATATTTTACTCATTGAGATAATTAGTATACATTTCACGAATTATAAGTATTTAGCATCCATAGTCCAATTGTCGTCATCTTACTTCCAAAAAAGATACATGACATTTATTTTACACTATTTAATATTTTTTACTCATTAAGTTAATTATCTTCATTAATTCAGTATCAAATTATAGAAAGTGCCTTCGTTGTCTTCACTTATATTAAGCATACAACTATTTTCACACTAGATCTATTGGTGACATTATTGTCCATATAAATCATTCATTTATACTCATTCACATCAGATTACTAATTATGCACTTTTAAGCCATTAGTTGCATATTAATGTACAATGTGACATGTGTAACATATTCAATGAACATATCTACAAATTAAGCCGTGGTTAGGTGCCCATTTGTTAACCCGCATTAGGAAAACCCACATTAAAGGTTTAAATGTTATGAAAAATTGGGATGTTGCAACTAGGTTATTTTGGGATATTTTGGTTTTTTAGAAGAAATGATGAGCATGTTTGGAAAAGAATCACTCTCTCAGAAGTCCATGGATGATTTTAATGATTGTCTGCTCAGCTATCTTGTTTGATATCTCTCTTAATGGCCCCTTTCTCCCTTGGGACAATATAATGATGGCTCTAATTTGTCACTTCTATGATTGAAAAAATCTTTCATAATAGCCTTTTTCTAGACTCCTCCTTGAATTTCAAGGTAATCTCACTCCTAATATTACTAATGACCATACATTTCTTCCTCTTGATATTTGTAAGAAAAGGAAAATTGCACTCCCCTTTAGATTCATTAATGTTTATGCTGATAGATAAGATTTCACTAAAGTTGTAAAAAATTCATGGAAGAATGATGTTTCTATATTTCCTATGTTTATTCTTTATATGAAGTTGAGACCACCTATAAGTGATGTATCTGTGTGGAATAAGAATTGTTTGGTAATTTTTTTTAAATTCTATAGTGCTTGAGAATAGAGATATCGATCTCTAGGTTCATGTTGATAAATATTCCACTAAAGTTGATATCTTAATAAATCTAATTCTTGCAAGAAATGTGTTGTCAAAGATAGTCTTCATAAGGAGTCCTTTTTAGGAAAAAATCTAGGATTCAAAAGGTGATTCAAACTCTAAGTTTTTTATTCATCCATTAAAATGAGAAGACAAAGAAATCACATTAAATCTATGGAGGTTGATGGTGTTATCAACAACAACTTGAATGACATTAAATTCTTTGTCTTTGTTTTTTATAGCAAGATTTTTAATAACAACCCTACTTCTCAAATATATTCCATAGACTCACTTAGTTTTCCTAGTCTTCATCAAGTTCAAAGGTAGGATATATATAACTTTGTCTATAATAAAGTGATTCAAGAACTATTTGTGGTATGAATATTGATAAATGCCCTGGACCTAATAGGTTCCGTGGTAAATTTTATAGATATAATTGGGATATTATCAAGTCTGATGTTATTGATGTTGTGCTTGATTTCTTCAAGTTAGGAATACTTATAAAGGAAGCTAATAAAACCTTTATCAACCTTATTCCCTAAAAGTGATGACTCTCATTTTAGGCCCATTTCTCTATGCAACATCTTTTGTGAAGTTATTTCTAAGATTCTCACTAATAGACTTCAACATGATCTTCCTTTTATTATTAGTGACAATCAACATGTATTTGTTAAGGGAACAATCATCCAATATGTCATTCTCCTTTATAATGAGTTAATCCTTGATTTCAATAATAAAGGTGGGAATATTAAAATGTGTTTCAATGTGGACCTCACCAAGGCCTATGATGGAATCAAATGGAATTCTCTCTTTGATATTATAGATTTTATGAACTTTCCAAAAATCTATATTTTTCGGATCTGGAAAATATTTCACACTACTACTTATGAAATCATCTTCAATGAAGTGCATACCTGCTCTTTTAAGACTTTTAAAGGCATAAGACATGGTGACCCATTGGCACCTTATTCATTTATTATAGTCATGCAGACAACTACTAACCTTATTAACACAGATATATAAGCTAGTATCCTTCAACCTCTATGTTCTTCTAAGAACGTGAAGGTTTCTCATCTTATCTTTGCAAATGCGTTCATTGTCTTTATGGAGGCCAATGTACACAGATTTTCTCATTTGAAATGAATTTTAAAGATTTTGGTCGCATTATAGGGTTCAGAGTTAGCCAAGAGAAGATTACTACCTCTTTTAGTTCAAAATTTAATAAGGAAGTGATTATTGACATTCTTAGCATTTAGCAAGGATCACTTTCTTGAAGATATGTTGGTTTGACTTTATTTACCGGCAATCTGTCTAAGAGTCAGTGTTCCCTACTTCTTAATAGACTGAAGTAAAGGCTTGAAGGATATAAGTTGAAGCAATTTTCTCTGCTTGGTAGGTTGGAACAATATTCAACAAACTTTGTCTGCTATCCACCTTTATTGGTCTTTTTCTTTTCCCCTCTTACTCAATTTGTGTTGAAAGTGAGAAAATCACCATAAACCTTTTCTAGGTTAAACTGAAGGGAGAAACAACCTTCATATTGTGAAATGGAAAAAAGTATGTAAGCCCAAAGTTGAAGGTGGTCTGTATATCAAAGTTACTAGAGATGTATGAAAGGTTGCTATCATTTTCAATATATGGAAAATCACTTAAAAAAGATAGTATGTGGATTAAGTGGATTTATGGGAAATATTTAAGAAAAACCTCCATTTTATGCGTTGATTACTCTAATAATTGACCCTATCATTTCATTCAACTTTTCAAACATCTTGATGAGTTAAAGAAATTGGCAAGTTACATGGTTTGAGATGGTTCTAACATCTTTACTTGGCTTGACCCATGGACCCCTACTGCTCATTCTCTTGTTGATGGCATTGGTAAGCAACAAATTTTGAATTTTTTTTATTCTTTTGAAGAGTAAACTATGTTCTATTATAACTTATAATCATTGGCTCTTAGTTTCTTCTAGATTATATGAGAATCTTTCTATGTTTCTTGGAACTGTCATCCTCCTAAAGGTGTCAATAATAACATTCTTATTTGTTGTGAAGTTAATATCAATCTAAGGCTCATTTGGTGAAATTTAAGTAACAAGCTTCCCTCAGATGATGTCTGCACTTGGATCTGGAATTTTAAATATTTAAGAAGGTTTCATATAAATGCCTAGAAATTGGCTCATAATAAATTATCTATGGTTGATTATGCAAGGAGAAGGGGGTTTTGTACTCCTTTTTGTTTTCTGTGCAAGAACAATTCTAAGGATTGATATCAAATTATATTTCATTGACCCTCATATATGTATGTCAGCTAAAGATGAATTGTTAATCTTCAAGATTCATATGTGCAGAGATGATTATGTTTACTTCATCTAAAAAATATCATATCCTTGGTCTTGCTATCATTCACTTTGTGTGGTTGGAGAGGAATTCTAGAGTTCACGAGAAAAAATCCATTGATGTTAATTTTTTCAAAAGATGGATTAGAAGTAATGTTGTTGGGTTACTACAATGAGCCTGATTTCCTTATAGTTGCCTGATTTTGTTTAGTTTGGTTGGCTCGTGGCCTTTCTTGAATGCTATTATTTCTTCCTCTAAGGTTTTCCTACTTACCTCTGTGTTGTAAGATGAGGAGTATATGGATGAGCCTCTCTTGATTTTGTTCTTTACTGAAGTTTTTCCTTCCATTCCATTTTTTACAGAGTTCCATTTATGGAATTCTTCCTTTTTTTTGTATATGTGTCTCCATGGTCTGTCTTTCCAACTATATGCTTACAAATAAATACAAAAAGGGAGAGGGGGCTTACTTCACTATAAAAAGAGAGAACCATACACTTTTACTTCTCCTTTCATTTCTACATATTATTTTAAATAAAATGGGGCTAATGGTGATGTTAACTTATAATGACACGATATGTATCTTTGGATAAGAGTTATTTTCATACATGTAGGTTGAAGAGTTGAGGTAAATACCTTGAGGGAAATGCTAGGGGATTTACACAATGTGTCAATAACAAGGGTCAATGGCTAGGGTAACCTTTATTTTAGGCATAAATAAAATATGAGGAGATTTAATGTTTTATGGAATGCTTCATATGATAATACAACTATCCTTAATAGATTTGATACACTTACTTTTGAATATTGTAATACACTATGATCATTGTGTAGGCCTTGTAAACGAAATTTAACATGTTAATTGTCTTAGAACCTGATGAATCTTGATAGATATACAATGTAATGATTCCATTTGATAACCTCCTTATACTTAAAATAAAAATGGGTATCCTTGTTACATGTTATGATTTGCTTGATGTCATGAGTTGGGAATTTTTTTAAAAGGTGAATGTGGTTTTTTCATGACATCCCATCATTAATATGTATTTTGAATTGAAAGCATATGATGTTTATGCCTTGTTTAAGAAAAATGTCGAACATTTATGGTATAATGGGTGTATGGAATAGATGATGTGCCCTAGGGTAAGTTCCAAATGAGCATGGTAATTGCTAAAGTCTTATATCATGTTGATCACCTTGGATGAGTATGCAAAAATACATGAGGATGAATGTTTATCTTACATAGTGTTTTCTATTTAGATGTCCATATTACATACTACTTAGTCTTACTAGACTTGTTACATTGCTTGTGCACAATAATGATAAGTCGAATATGAGTTAGACTAACAAGATAATAATCCTTATACTAAAATGGTTCTGAAATATGAGTAACCATTGAACCTTAATTACTTACTATATGCCATGTGAGTATAAATTCTACTATGTTCAAATATTGGGGTAGTGAAATATCCTTATAGTAATATGAGTATTACGAGAAGGTACTCAGAGTTGTATATTTTTTAGTATACTTGTGTGAGCAAGAATCGATACAAGGTATAGTCCCCTCAGCTCCATGTAATCACCTATTTCTGTGAGTGTGTTTTGAGGGTGTATCTCTAGTGATTATGGAAATCATGCCAATGTTTTTGATAACATATGTGATATGATGATGCAAGGGTAGTACTACCCATGTAATGTGATGCATTTTGTGACATGAGCACCAAGATAGGAACGATATTGTTATGAAGGTTGCACATGGGTGAGCCTCAACTTGATATACTTATGTTGACAGGGTTTTGGAGGGATTTTATGGGGATTGGATAATCATAAAATCCTTTACACTGGGCTAGGGGACTTTGCAATCATTACCTTATAGTTTAGGCAATATATTCAAACTAACCAGGCAAAGAGTCCAAAATAATAAACAATCAAGTAGGTTGCATATGTTATCTATAACCATGATTATTTAAGGATATTCCCATTGTCATTATAAATCATTATAAGTGAATGTTATATTTATCTATTTAAATGGTTGGTGTGTGAATAACTATATAGAAAATTTAAATACTTTATATATTATGATAGAGATACCTTGTCTCTGACTGTGATATCAAGTTATTAATTAGTTTTATAAATTGATAGTTCATACCTTTCTTATTCAATTTAATTTAAATAATATATTACCTACATGTTCATCTTTCTTGGTAGGAGTAATCCTCTTAATGGGACTCTTTATGAGTCTCATTTGGTTGTCCTGTGTGTTTTTAGTTATAATAGAAGTTGTACAACGATGAATATTTATTAAAGAATAATGTAATTTAGTCTAGAGTGACTTTATGCTCTCATTTTCAAAGTGTTTGGGGGTAGTTGACTCGATATGTTTTATATTTATTTATCATTGTTCCTTATGGTTACAAAGTATGAACTTGTACATATTGCATATGTTATTGTACCTTTTTGTAATCAAGTCTTGTTGTAAACCACACATTAAATGGTTATGGTAATTTCTCTATCAATTTTTAAACAAATAAGGATGCATGGATATTTCTTGTCTCTTTCATGATATATTAGAATCATATGATGTAATTTTTACCTCTTTCACTTGAAGTTTTTGATAAGCATGCATTATTTAGATAACTAGTGTTTTTATCAACATTCCATCCGAGCCTTTCTTTTAGTTTTTTTTTTGTGAGATTAAAGTTGGTTTTTAGATGATGATTTATCCTAATCATGGTCTTAGTATTGAATAGGATAATGACATCATAGTGTGGTATTACATGTTAGGTTACATGTTTCTATAGGTACAATAGGAAATAGGATTAAATCATTATTCAAGTGAAAAAATTGACATAAGCATGATACATAATTCTTATAGATCCCTGGTTAGGTTTCCAAGTATTGTAAGAGAGTTAGTGTGAAACTCTCTCATTATTTTCTTAATGGTTTCTCTGACAAAGTAGAAAACAGTAACAATTTAGAGCTGTTATGAGATACACAATTATGATGAAAAGAATGAGATAAAGATGATGAGAGATGTGTAAGATGGCTTAGTATGAAAACATTGTATAGAACTAGGTACAAAACTAGCTAAATGACTATGTAGTTACAAGGGCGATTACATAGAAAGAATAAATATCCCTATTTGAACTCATTAATACCATAAACCTAATAATTAAAGGAAATATAGAACAAATACTCATAATGAATGTAGTTTATATAAAAAGTAGTTCCTAAAGTGGAAGAATGGCCTTTAATGGATAGGGAACCAATTTTTGAAATTGAATTTCTAAGAATAGATAAAACATGATAAAAGATTCAGTAAATTAGGCTTAATTTTATACAATAATAATGAGAACCATGTGGGAATGCTCAGAGCAAGTGAACTTGATGGGGATATTTAAGTGAAATGCATACTATTAGAAGTGTTTAAGTTATGAATCGCATGTGAGAGGATAGATATTTGGAAACTAAGTATGGTCTAAGATTATGACATGCAATATGATGAATCAGTACTATAAGAATCTAATGGATGTAATTCTCGCTACTTTTTATTACCCAATTTTCATGCATCAAATGGCTTGAAATTCATATTTTACTTCCATAATTAGCTTTCAATTGCTTAGATAGGTTAATTACTCTTTTTTAGAAGTAAGCACAATACTCCTTATCATTAGCTAAAAAGTGATAAAATATTTACAAGTGTGAATAGAAGATCAAAAAGACCTATAAATACATGTATAAATAAATTGCATCATGGTTTATTTGTTTCATGACATTATAGACTAAGACATTCCTATATTTAAAAATGAATTTGTTTTTGGTCTTCCAAATGTGGATCAAGATAGATGACTAGAAGTGACTCCCTCCTGTTCTTCAAGCCTGAAAGGTCTTCGATATTTTGAGGTACAATATTCAAAACTAGGGTGGGAGACACCAAATTTCCTTGTAAAAAGGTAGCTCCACAGAATGTGGTCATCATTCTCCTCTGAGGTATGACATAGACATAATCTAGAAGAAATACTAAAGCCTCTTAACTTGGTAAATCATTTCATAACAAGCCTTCCATGGAAGGCCTTCCTTGAGTCCATGTTCCTCTTTGCCTATTTTCAATGTATTAACATGTACTAGAGTACATAATGCACATTAACGTATAGAAACCCTAATTTTAGAAATTTTTAGTAAAACTCATATTTTGACTCAAAAAAACATCACCAATGAACTTATTAGGTTCTCCTGATCAAGAAAACGTATTTTTATATTAATTTTGGAATTATGATGATTAAGATGTAATTTTTATGGATTTTACTCATTAAATTCATTTTCCAAAAATCTCCCTTCCTCAAACCTATAAATAAGACCTTTAAAATACTATTATTACATATATATTAATTTTTTTATTCCAAAACATATTTATTTGTCAAATTTGGATAAGCGGATTAAAAGATATGAATTTTTCAATTTGAACCAATCAGGAGATGACAAGTCAGAAATCTTTGAGAGAGAGAGAGAGAGGAAGAGGGAGAGAGGGGGGAAGAAAAAACCATTTGACCCAAGATCAGGGTTGGGGTTTCATAGGTAACCTAAATATATCTTCTTGAGAAAGTAAAATAGCGAGAAACCAAAACCCTAGAAGAACATGGTAAATAGAGATGGAGATCATCGATTTTAAACATAGAAGCATGAGTTTTAAGCTTGTAGTAAGCAATATATGAGAAGGGGTTATATAACTCGCCTCTAGGAAAGATGTAAAGGTTCAAGTAGAAAGGTTCTTGAGCTAGAGCGGCTGGTTTCTCTAACAAATCTCCTATCTCAAGAAAGAAATACCTTCTCCACTTTAGAGGTGAAGAACCCTAGAAAAAGAACTTGGAGATGAAGTGTTTAAGGGCTCTAGGTGGGGTTTCTCCATGTAAGGCCATGGTTCCAACCTAGAATAAGGTGGGAGGAAGATGCATAGCATGAAAATAGGGAAGGAAAGGAGGAAACTTACTAGTTTTGGTTGAAATCACAAAGAAGGAGCTTTAGAAACCATAAATAGAGCAAATTTTGAACCCCAGGAGTTTTCTTCACCAAGGTAGGCACCCTCTATTACCTTGGGACAAAAAATTTGTGGCCTAACATAGTAGTAATGATGCTCTAATATATAGGAAATATAAGGAGAACAATAGTTTTCAAATTGGGAGGTGGGAAGGGGTAGATATGGCTTTATAAAGAAGGGGGCAAGCATGAGGTGCCTATGGGACTTTCCATGTGTCCTTAGTGTAGGCCTTCATGGCCATGCAAGAGGACAACTCATATAGGATTCTTGAATATAAAATTTCAGTTTTAAAATCCCATGGAGACTTCTAGTCCATCCCCACCGATCTCCAGTCAAAGAAATAACCCCATTGGTTGATAGCTTTTAAAGATACACTCATTTATAAAGACAGTAATCCCTAAAATACCCTTGGAGAGAAACACCTTCAAACCAAGGTGCAACTATGCACCCTGACACAATTTTACCGTGCGTATAACACAAGTGCACGTATCAGAGTAATATAGGCCTTTGTGAGGCCCGAGTCGAACACAGGGACACTAAAATGTCGGTAGACTACCTACTTAATACTCGCGATCAGCTAGACGAATTAAAAAGGTTTGAGAGTTGATTGAAAAATAAAATAAAAATAAAAGAAAACAAAGCAATCGATTAAATGTTTAGTTTAATCAATCTAGATGGGAATCTTTAGGATTGTGGTTTCATCGCAGGTTCTCGTTGTATTCACTCCTATATAGTTAATCAAGTCCGTCTCTCATTCTGGGTAGTGGCCTCTATTCAAAATTGTTCACTGTCGTGATATAATTCACTACCTAAATCTAGGTTGGTTCCACGGTAGTAGTAACCTATACCCTAAACTAAGTGCATGACGACCTTACTCTGGGTTTCCACCATTAACCGTACATCACCTTGTTCAAAGGATTTATTAGTTAATGTGAATTTCATCTCTTTTCAACCGTTAATTCTTCTTTCAAAGTAATTAAGGGCATTAGATTTTCATTAGGGTGATCAATCATAATGATATAATGGAGAAAACGAAATGATACCACGGATTTAAGAGACAAAATATGAATTACTATGGTAAAAATGTCATACAATGATTACCCGGGCTACTCCCGGTCCTAAAGATAAAGGGGATTATCCCCGCATGTTCATCTCAATGAAAGACATGACAAGAGAAAGGGAAAACATGGAGAAAACATCACCATCTAAGGAGCTATCCTTTACCCTAACATGCACGACCCTTCCCAGGGTTGGGTTGCCAAAGGTGCTAGGTCACCCATGGATCCTATGGTATCCCAAAGGCATGTCTTTTCAAACACCTAGTCCAACTCATCTCTCTCTAACCTTCACTTAGGGTTAGGGTTAGCATCATCCTCCGAGGATGTGCCAGGTCTCTACTTGAAATGGAGATCTTTATCTCCAAGACTAACTTATCCTCCTGACATGAAGGTCTAGCGTCAGGACTCTTTTGAGGACATGACAACTTATGTCATACGACCTAAGCATGTATCTATTATTTATTTTGTGCTTAATCTATTAATCCTATGTCCATGACATCTTATTTACATGCCTTTCATTAATTTAGTGGAGGATTCCTTAAACCTTATTAACCTTACCCATACCTCAAGAGGGTGAGAAGAAGAAAGAAAACCCTAATCCTTTAGGTACTTATCAGAATTTTTGTGATGAGAAGGATGAATAAGATGAGAAGTCCTAAAGGTATCTTATTTCGATTCATACCCTAAGACTTTGGCCAGGCAGTCACACGGATCCGGGAGTCCTCGTATTCCGACTAGCGGTGCGGAGGAAAATATTGCCAGCCCCCGATCGTGATCCTTTTCTAGACACCTCCGTCTTTCGGATACTCCTCTAATAACTCCCTTGGGTTCTATGGAGTTTGTAAAATTTAATAATTATTAATGATTAACTGAGGAACCCAGGATCTGATACCAAATGTTACGACCCCACCTCCCGATAACCCCTAATTAAGGGAGACCGAGAGGTCAAAGCCGCACCCATGAATTCCGGATCAAAGGTTCGACAATTAACCAAGAATAATTATCAAATTTCAACATACTATACTGAAAGCTGTAAGAAAATAAATTTTTGCATACCTTTTTTTTTTTAAAACTTGGATATCTAAACTTCTATCCACACCGATACTAATCTATCTAATCCTCCTTTGCACTTTAATTCTCATTTAGTACCACATGTGCCACTTTACTGTTTGTTCTTTTCATTGTACCTAAAACGCCGACAAACAAAACGTCGGTCAGCCGAAGCTGGTACGTGGAGGAAACAGATAATGTTCAACTATGTTAACAATATAATCATTCAATTAATCATTTAACAATCAAGATTACATTTTAAGCCATACAACTCAATCCATACATATTCTCAAACTCTGGGCTGTCCCTGCAGTGGACATGGACATCACCTCTCTTTTAGTTAATAGAGTCGCATGGAACTATCCGAAGATAGCCCAATATCTAACTCATTGTGACTTGATGGTCCTACCTCAACGGTAGCCATGTACTAAGTCAACCATAGACCTGATGGACCTACCCAATAGGTAGCCATGTACTAGGTCATCCATAGACCTGATGGACCTACCCAATAGGTAGCCATGTACTAGGCCTTTCTCTAACCTGATGGACCTACCCATAGGTAGCCATGTACTAGGTTAGCTATAATGCCATAGAGAGAACCAGGATATGAGTTTGTAGGCATATATTCTTTGTGATAGTCATAGCCACATTATAGTTTGCAATATGAACATCCAAACAGTTTAGTTGCATTCAATGTGATTAAACATCCGGGAATCCATCAGGAAACTAAAGCGGTTATTCATAATTAACCACATACCTGATTTGATGAGTCATGCAGTTTATTCAACACATACTTCATGTATATATCATCAAACCAATCAACAGATCCAAGCAAGTAATTCAATCATCACATAGTTCTTGAAATAAATATGTACTCTATTTATTACACACTTTATCAAGAATCTACTTTATTAACTTGGATTCACTTTCTATGGTTTCTAATCCGCATTAAGGTTTCATTAATATTCATTAGGGTTTCTTAGATCAATTCCTCAAACTTTATCCATTTTAGGTCAACAACCCTAAAATACTCTTTTCCATTTATATGAACCTTAATTGCTCAACTATTCATTTTAATAGTCTTTTATACCCAAATTGACTTAGGATCATCATATCCCTTTTTATTCATGGATTTGAACCATTAAAACAATTAAAAGACATATTCATCTAAATTAGGGTTTTCAAGCTCATTAGTGCATAATCATGCACGGAACCCTAATTAAGCCATTTATATAAAAAGATCATCTTTTTAGATCCTATTTTCTCTTTTATTTAACAACAGGTTAATATCAGCTTGAATAACATCATTAAGTCCATCTATCATCAAATCTAGGGGTTTTTCCTTAATTAAAACACTAAAGATGATAACTTTATGTACTTTTTCCAATTTCAAGCATATAAACTCTAAATTAGACTAATCATGTGCAAAGTTCTTCCTTTTTGAACATAATGTACCTTTTTACATTTAACAGGTTAACATCAACTCTAATGATCCATTAAACCCTATTAAACACATTAATCATATCAAAATAGGGTTTCTTAATCTTTAATTCATGAAAAATGATGATTTACACTACTTTTCGCATAGCAAGAGGAATTAGCTTCTAAACCTATTTTTATTGAATTCCCCTCGTTTTTCTAAGCAATTTGATATATAGTTTTACTATATTCCTAGTTTCCTAGAATTAGTTATGATTTTCACAAGATCTCACTTACCCGGCCAATCACGATGCGCCACGTCGCCTATCCCATGCATGCGCTCGATTTGGAAAACATTTCGATTTGACTATTATGCCCTTGACTTAACCGACCGGCCCAGCATTGCGCGGAGGGTAAATCTGTCCAACAGGTCCCTGGTCATCTTCCACCTCGGTAACCCTATCTTGACGCGAACTGTAGCCGTGCGCGGGATCATCTCCTCCACCTCCAGGCTCCAAACTCACCGGAAAACCTCTCCCTGCCTCCGCCATGCATCGGTGCCCATGGGGCGCCTCCATCTTGCGGCCACAGCGGTCGTCTCCAGCATGTCCATCCAGCGCCGATGGGCTTGCCGTGCAGCCTGCTGCAGGCGGTTTGCGCGAGCTGGTCTACTAGCGGAAGCTGACCAACCCTCCTCAGGTCGACGGGGTACCACCAGGATCTCACCAAGATGAGGCCTTGGTCCTTCACGACTCTGGGGTGCATCATCCCCCATGGTTAGGGTTTACATGATGAAGAACAAGAAGAAGATAGGAAAGATAGTGGAAGGTGCAGAAACTCTCTGGAACTCGTCCCAAAGGGTCCACCCCTTTTATATAGGGTGAGAAACGAAGACATGAGCTGTATATACACGGCTCAAAGAGCCCCTTTCCCAAAAGGAATCGTATTCCTTCAAGGATAAGAAAACATTCTAATCATTTTGATATTCTCTTTCCTTTAAATATTAGGAATTTGAAATTCCTCTCCTTCACTCTCTTTATTTGCCTTTTAATCTATTGGCCACGAATATATATATATATATATATATATATATATATATATATATATATATCCTTAGGAAAATACTTCCTTTTATCAAATTTACATAATTAATGGATTATGTTTTCCCATTATCTCTTTATTTTATAATTATGGTACTTTCTCTTCCTTTCCCATTATTGGGGCTCCTTGGCACCCAAGAAACTTTATTATTTCGAAATTCTCTTTATTGGATACTTATTATCCTTCTAGATGCCTCTTTATGCATTATTTCACATTATCTTGTTTATTTCTCCTTAAAATATCTCTTTTTGAGGATTTCTCTTTATTTCTCTTTTATTTTCCTCCTTGGCCTTCCTTTTATCATTAGAAATCTCATGGATATGAAATTTCCCCAAGAAATCTCATTTATGCCTCTTTCCACTCCTTTTCCACATATTATCATTATTTTCAATTTATTTCTTAATAAAGAAATACCTAGTTAATATTTTCTTTTCTTATTGCTTTCTTTTTTGCAACCTTGGACTCCTTGGTACCCAAGGAACCCAAGAGGTACGAAATCCTCTTTGGATTTGCCTTCTAGAGGTTTCTACATATTTCTTTTCTCAAATATTCAATTATTCATTCACTAATTGAATTTTCTTTGTTATTTCCTTGTTATTGGGCCCAATAGCCAATAAAGCCCACAACACAAACATCAAGGCTATTGTAAACGAAATCCATGTATTCCAAACAAATTATACCATTCTTTGTTCAATTATCTTTAATATGAGAAATTGCATTTCTCACCAAATGAACCCAAAAATTGGGGTTGTAACAGGTAATTACCCTCTAGGAGACAATGGTCATCCATAAAAGATATTCACCCCAAGATTGATGAACACTATCAAATAAGACATTTAATATAATAAAATCCTCCGGTTCAGGCTTGGTGCATCTTTGTGATCTCCTATCTATGTTGCTCGTTTCCTAACTACCATCTAAATGGAAGTAGATCTCCTGATATTAATGTATGAGGAGATAATCACGGGTGGCCTACCAATTAGAGCAACGGGTGGATGGAATAGGTGGTTGTGGAAGAAATGGAAGCACATAACAGTCAATCATGCAACCCAAAAATTAATAATGACCTATCATGATGCAAAATGCACGTGAAAATGTCCTAATGCTACATTTTAGGTGGAATGATGCATGCACTATCATTCCATCCCAACGAGAGACAGAATATCTACAAAACTACACATGTGCTTGTTCTTTTTATTATGCATGTGAACAAGTTCCTTTCTCCCTCTGATTTCACTTACTTATTATTTTTTTCTTTTTTTTTCAGCCCTCACTTTGCTTCATGAACTAAGCTGGAATTCACACACCTTTGTCTTGGGCTTATTTTCATAACTACTATTTTTTTTCCAGAGAGTATGAAACAAGTCCTTTATTTTCAGAAGAAGCAAGGCACATCATGTACAAGATGATTAAAGTTATGCAAAATGCAACTAAAATAACATTGACATGCACTCTAAAATGCATGATTATAATGCACCATTTTTTCCCTTTTTTTTAAACAACAAATGTAAACACTAACTACAATGCAATCCTATCTACATGATATGCAATCAAGAGATGACAAACTGTATAGTGCTCCCAATTCTTATGGCGGAGTGTATATATGATGAAGTGGATAGATCACAAGATTAATTGACATAACCATTGGAAGATATTATATGTCCCTCCTTACTGACATGTGTAAAATCAAGGGGTTTTTCTCTCTTATTTTAGATTAAAGTCTCATTACCATTTGATCAGTTTAGGATCAACATCCAATTCCATCCACTTTTCTTGAATCATAGGCATGTACAGTTGTGGTCTTATGTTTTAAAGTTGACAAACACAATTATTTTCATAAGTCATCTGCTCAAGTTTAAACAAAGCAAGCTTGCAATTTCATTAAAATTTTCAAATTGACCCATGACTCCCATGTGACAAACAAAGAGATGACACATTAAATTAGACATCTACGACAAGCAAAGAGATGACACATTAAATTAGAAATCCATGGATACACTAGATAGCATGTGGATCCTAAAAACTAAGAAAATTGCTAGAAAAGAAAAGAAAATAAATGATAAAACTAAAAATAAAAGATAGAAAAAGATAGAAGTTGTTCCATCCCCCCCCCAAGCTTGAATTTGACTATAGCCTCATAGTAAAAAACAATCTTAACAGGTGGAACAGTGATACCATTCATTGTTCAAGTGGTGGGTAATGCAGGGCGGTGGGATCCCATGATGGATATTGCCCCTGAAAATTTGGATCATATGCAGGCATCGATGGAGGTTGCAGATATCCCCCAAAGTAATTCTGGCTCCAGTAATGATCATAAAACGGATGCTGCTGCTGCTCGATCCTCCCCAACCGATCATAGACCTATTGTTGATTGGCGAACAATTGACGTTCGTTCTCAAAGATATCTTGTTGATTAACATACATCCGATTTGTAGTCTCCTGGATATCAGTGAAGGAGGCAGTGTGCTGGTGCTGGGTCTGCTAAATATCCTATAGCATGGTGTGCATACCATGCATAGAATAGACATCCTCTCCTTGTTGAGAGGGTTGTGGTGGCGGAGGTTGCAAAGATGATGATGCACCCGGATGGAACCGTGGACGCTTCCACGGTGCCACTCGTGCACGAAGAGGAGTGAAAGCCTCCTCTTCCTCCTCATGCTCGTCGCCGTCATCATTGTTGTCGTCATCACCGTCTTCTTCTTCATCAGAGTCATCGACGGCGATGATGGGCCACCGAAAGTGCTGATCTCCTTGGATGTGGAAGACGGGATCTGGAAGCGCACACTCCTGGTACTCCTGGTTGACATGACAATGTGCATAGGCCATGCCATCACAGAGCGTAAGAAGATTGGAGCGATGTAGATGATGCAGATTGACTTTATTCTTGTTGGATAGCGGAGTGAGTTGGGAAAAATCCAGCCCAAAATAGAGAGCGAGCAGTGTGATAAGCCCTCCAAAGTGGATAGGAGCTCATCTTATACTCCTCCGCACGGCCAGCACACACATTAAGAAAAACGCGTCCCAGTTGCACTCTTCTCGTTTCAACAGCTTATAAAGAAAGAACAAGTCCGTCTCTTGAAACTTACTTAGCGAAAGTTCACCTCGAGCAAATAGAGTAGTGCACATCATGCGATGAAGAATCCGCACAAATGGATGCTCGAAATCAGCGACGGCTGGGTTATGATAGCTGACGTACTTGCCTGGAGGCGCGGTCACCAGCTGGGCAAAGATGTCATCATAATCCGTCTGGTTGTCCGGCCTCCTGTGCTGGTAGGAATCATGATACCAGATATATATAGAATTGAACTGGGTGAGAGTGAGGGTGTAGTTGTTGTTGTAGAGCTGGAAAGACACTTGCCCATTCTTCCACTCCCTATCGGTGGCGATAAGGTCATTGGGCACCACGTTGATATCCAGAGATGCCATGAATTCTGCTACTAACTCCTTGTAGGTCGGCCACTCACTGAAAAAGGGGTGGCCCTCGGCATGATACTCAACCTCGTCAGACCTCCTTCCCATATGCTTTGCTTGCCCCTGAAGGACATAGGCAAGATTGGCCTCGAACCTGAGGTCACGGATCATGGCCCGATCAACATATCATGTTGGCTCAATTTTCTGCTTGAGTAGCTCCTCGTATGTCTTCCTTACGTCTGCCAAGGGATGAATGATCCTCAGGCGAGGAATGGAGCCGGGTGGTGGAGGAACAAATGTCTCAATCTCCATAGGGGCTGCCTGTGAAGAAGATGAAGCTCCTGCCGTCTGCACCATCGTACACAGAGAGGAAGGGGGAATAAGAAATAGAGCTCGATGAAGGTCGGAGAAGACGATCTCCGCTCGGTGCAAAGCTCGATGAAGATATCTCAATCCCTTGACTCTCGATGAAGGCCTCCGGTCGCTCAACAATGCTCAAAGCACGAGTTGAAGGAAGAAGCTCTGAAGGTGTGAAGAGAATTGAGAAACAACCCTGCCTTTTATAACTGATCCCGTCGCTACTGCTGCTCCGTCGATACCATCGATGGGGTGTCGATGGTATCGACACCTGGAGGTGCGATCCGCTCTTCTCGAGTATCAACGGTTGTCGATTGCTGGATATGGGGGCTCGGATCGGTGAGGCGTCAATACTATCGACATGGGTCGATGGTATCGACCCATCCCATGGATCGACTTCCAAAAATGGCGAGCTTTGTTGATTTGTTCTTGCGGATCGGTGACATGTCGCATCGATACTATTGACGGATGTCGATGGTATCGACTCTTCATGGTTCGAGCACCCTCGCGAGGCCTAGATGCCACTTCCTTACTGTTGCCGTGTCGATACCATCGACAAGTCCGTCGATGGTATCGACTTCACTGAGACAAATTTTTCTATAAATCTTTAGGGATCTCGTGAGTATCGACTGCCCAGTCAATACTATCGACCTGGAGCTATTGTTTTCTTCGACTTCACTGATGGTAGGTCGATACCATCGATGAGGCCATCGATGGTATCGACTCAGAAAATTTTCTGTAGTCGCTTCCCTGTACCCACGTCGCTACCATCGACTCTGTCGTCAATAGTATCGACTCTGTCTCAGTGCTGCACACTGAACAAAGCGATTAAGGTATCATTTTTACACACAAAAACGAAATTAAACAAAACTACTTGTAAATGCGAAAGAAAATGAAAGAACTACAAATTAAAACTATCGATGGTTGGGTTGCCTCCCAACAAGCGCCCTTGTTTATTGTCTTAGGCTAGACGCAATAAAGCTCTTCAAGCTTGCATGATGACCACCGGTTGGTAGTGTATGATAGTGACTAAGTACACTGTCATATTCTATCTCTGGTACACACCTGCGCAAAATGCCATCCTTGCATTGCTTTAACAAGATGGGATCATCCCAGAAATAATATCTCAAAGAATGGAAAATTTTCTTTTTCTCTTGATAAGTCCAATCATCAGGGATTATTTTACATGCAAGATAATTAACAATGTATGAAAACCATGGATCCTTGGATGTTAAAGAAAGTATTTGCTCATCAGGAAATGTCTCGGTAATGGGTATATTAATATCCTTCTCATCTACCCGCTCTAACCTAGACAAGTGGTCCGCAACCACATTCTCAATTCCTGCCTTATCCTTAATTTCAATGTCAAATTCTTGCAGCAATAAGATCCACCTAATCAATCTAGGTTTGGCATCTTTCTTTTCCATCAAGTATTTTATGGCGGCGTGGTCTGTCCACACAACAACTTTCGACCCTATTAGATATTGCCGAAACTTTTTGAATGCAAAAACCACAGTGAGAAGTTCCTTTTCAGTTGTGGTGTAGTTAAGTTGTGCCTCATTTAAAGTCTTTGATGCATAGAAAATCCATGCGGGTTTGTTCTCAAAACGCTGCCCAAGAACATCCCCTATTGTAAAATATGAAGCATCACACATGAGCTCGAAAGGCTTAGTCCAATCCGGCGTTTGAACATCCGGTGCAGAAATTAACTTTTCCTTGAGTACATTAAAAGCATGCAAACATTTTTCATTGAAATCAAACATCGCATCTTTCTCATGCATTTTAAACAATGGTTTAGTGATTTTCGAGAAATCTTTGATAAAGCAGCGATAAAATCCTGCATGACCAAGAAAACTCCTTACCCCTTTAACCGAATTAGGTGGGGGTAGTTTTGAAATAACCTCAATCTTGACTGGATCCACCTCCAGCCCCTTGCTAGACACCTTGTGTCCAAGCACAATTCCTTCACTAACCATCATATGACACTTTTCCCAGTTGAGAACTAAATGTGTGTCCTCACATCTTTGTAAAACTTTATCAAAATTGTACAAGCACTCATCAAACGACACACCATAGATGGAAAAATCATCCATGAAAACCTCTAGACAGTGCTCAACCATATCAGAAAAAATAGCGAGCATGCAGTGCTGAAAGGTTGCTGGTGCGTTGCACAAGCCAAAAGGCATACGGCGGTATGTGAATGTTCTGTAAGGGCAAGTGAAGGTAGACTTCTCTTGGTCCTTAGGATCAATGGAGATCAGATTGTAGCCAGAGTAGCCGTCTAAAAATCAAAAATGAGATTGACCAGCTAGTCACTCTAAAATTTGATCGATGAATGGAAGAGGAAAATGATCTTTTAACGTAGCGGAGTTCAAGCGACGGTAGTCAATACACATACGCCACTCGGTTACCAATCAAGTCGTGACCGGTTCGTTTAACAAGTTATGAGTGACAGTGATTCCCCCCCTTTTAGGGACTACCTGTGTGGGACTTACCCACATCGAATCTGAGATAGCGTAAATGATGCCTACAAAAAGGTGCTTGATCACCTCCTTATTGACGACCTCCATCATGCTCGGGTTGAGTCGACGTTGTGGCTGGATTACATGTTTGGCTCCTTCCTTGAGCCAGATCTTATGCTGGAAAAGTGTAGGGGAAATCCCCTTAATATCAGCAACTGACCACCCGAATGTGCCACAGTGGTTCTTCAACATGATCATCAACTACTTTTCTTCATCGACACTTAGATATGCCGAAATAATCACTGGTAGTCTTTCACCATCATCTAGGAATGCATACTTCAAATGAGGAGGTAGTGGTTTCAGTTCTAACTCTGGTGGACTGATCAATGATGATTGAAGCGGTGGTGGGAGTGGCCCAAGATCTTCATAATGCTTGGCATAATAACACAGAAGCACTTGAAGCATCTTGACACATTCTTGTAATGACTTGCTTCTCATCCAGTCATGCATTATGTTGACAAGGCAAGCTTCAAGGGGAAGTTCTGGATATGCGTCAAGGACAGAACTTGATATTGCATCATCTTCAGTAGAAAGAGGAATTTCCTCCTCTTCATCATTTGGATAACCCACAGCTCTACAAAGAGAAACAACTTTGGTTTGTTCCATGATATCTACAGCCAGTGTCCCCATATCTACCTTGGTCATTACATGAGTCATATCTAGAAATGGCTTCCCTAAACAAATAGAAATGTTTTGATCAAAATGTTTCACCATGCAACATTGCTCCTTCACCTGTGATTGTGTTGTATTTGACGGCATAACCATTTCAAATCTGTCATCCGCAATTCCCAATGTCAGACGGCCTCTTCCCATTTCGAGTATCATGTCTGTAGTAGCTTGGAAGGGTCTTCCTAGGAGTAGCTCATTCCCTTGGTCATCTTGCATTTCCATTACCACAAAATTTGCTGGAAATACAAACCTGTCAACTTTAACCAGTACATCCTCACAAATTCCATACGGCTTAACCACAGAATTATCCGCTAGCTGAATCGTCATGTTGCTATGCCTCGATTCTTTAAGACCCAGCTTCTTGAAAGTAGAAAGAGGCATCAAATTAATACTTGCCCGGAGTCACACAATGGTTCACCAAATTTCACCTTGCCGATGTAGCATGAAATATTGAAGCAGCCCGGATCTTGTCTTTTTGGTGGCAATGTGCCCAAAATGAAGGCGCTCGCTTGCTCTTTAAGAACCACCACCTCAGTATCAGGAATCTTCCTTTTTTTGGTGATTATATCTTCTAAGAATTTTCCATACGACGATATATCCTCAATCGCCTCTAGTAACGGAATGTTAACAGAGAGCTTTCGAAAATTGTCCAAAAATTTCTTGAACTGTGCATCAACTTTCTTAGATTTGATACTGTTGGGATAAGGGACAAGAACAACTTGTGCCCTCTGATGGTGTGGCACATAAGGCGTCATGGTATCCTTATCCTTCTACATAATAGGCTCTTCAGTGGGCTTCTCTGCAACATCATCCACTTTTTCTGACACTGTGACTTCCTCGGTAGCCTCGCCCGTTGCTTCTGGTTGTGCTGTGCTTGGTTCATCAGCCTTAGAGTTTAAAACCTTGTTTCCACTTCTCAACAATATTGCCTTAGCTTGTTGATTCCCTCCTGGAATGTTGGTATTTCCCGGAAAACCTTGTTGTGTTGGCTTCTTCAGATTTGCTATCTCAACTGCCATCTGTGTTAAAGATGTCTCCAGAGTCCTCATCTGAGCCCCATGACTCTGTAAAGTTTGCCCAAATTGATTCATAAAATCTCCTTGTTGCTTAATCTGTTGGCCAAATGTGTTCATCAGCTCTTGATTCTGCTTTATCACCTGATTAAGCAGCTCATTGTTCTTCTCCTCTGCCGACGGTTGTGGTTTGGCATCGGGGTCCTATAGGAAATTGTTTGGGTCCTTCCATGAATTTTTTTTATCTTTCCTCCAAGAATAGTCATTGTTTTTGTACCCCTGTTGCTGGCACATAAATTTCACTTGTGCCTCATCTTCAGATTCTCCATCTTCCTTTGCTAGCAATTTCTTGGCTAATAAGTCCATCTTCTCATTCAGCTCCTTGATGGCCTTTGACTCACCTACAACTCAAACTTTTTTTGGAGTGTCTTTGTTGCCCCATGATTGCTTTCCAGCCATATTCTTCAAGATTTCCCAACACCTAGTGCTAGTTTTGTTCAAGAAGAAACCAGAACCTGCCGAGTCTAAATTACTCCTATCGTGCTCATTTAAAGAAAAGTAGAAGATCTTCACTTGTTTTTCTTTATCTAGCCCATGATGTGGACACTTCCACAACATTATCTGAAAGCACTCCCACATCTCAGAATATGTCTCCCCAGCCCTTTGACAGAAATTGTGGATCTTCCATACTAGGTCATTGGTTTTCTCTGGTGGAAAGAATCTCTCGAAGAAAACCTCGATCATTTGATCCCAAGTCTCGGCGGTCTCATCATCAAGGTTATGCAACCATTCTCGTGCGTTGCCTGTAAGAGAGCTAGGGAACAACTTAAAATACAGTGTCTCCTGTGGAAACCTATCTATCTTGATCATATCGCAGTTTTCCACGAAAGTGATGATGTGGGCAACTGGGTCTTCGTTCTTCAGCCCGTGAAGTGCTTGAGACTTGACCAAGTTTATCAGTTCCAGATCAATCTTATAGGTTGGAATGTTAACTGCCTGCCTTTTTATCGGCCCCTTTGATGCTGATGAGGAATAAGACTTTATCTTCTCCCATATTGTCTGTTCTTCAGCCATGGCTTCTGGTTCAGAGTCCGAATCTATATCCTCATGTTGATCTTGAATGTTGTTCTCCTCGTCATCTGATCCCAACGGTGGAACCTCTGGTGATGGCAGTGTGTAGCCTATACTACACATCTTCACCATACACTGGTACCTTCCAGGTAATAAATTTGATTCAGTACAGTGCTAGGCGATTGCTAAATATGAAAGATAAACAATGAATTTAAAAAAAAATAATAATAAAATATAATGTGGCCTAGAATGGCCGCTTGCAGCACTCGTAGTGCCGACAGTTGCGGTGTCCCCAACAACGACACCAAAAACTTGACACGATTTTACCGTGTATATAACGCAAGTGCACGCGTCAGAGTAATATAGGCCTTTGTGAGGCCCGAGTCGAACACAGGGACACTGAAATGTCGGTAGACTACTTACTAACTACTCGCGATCAGCTAGACCAATTAAAAAGGTTTGAGAGTTGATTAAAAAATAAAATAAAAATAAAAGAAAACAAAGAAATCAATTAAATGTTTAGTTTAATCAATCTAGATGGGAATCTTTAGGATTGTGGTTTAACCGCATGTTCTCTTTGTATTCACTCCTACATAGTTAATCAAATCTGTCTCTCATTCCGGCTAGTGGCATGTATTCAGAATTGTTCACTGTCGTGATATAATTCACTACCTAAATCTAGGTCGGTTCCACGGTAGTATTAACCTATACCCTAAACTAGGTGCATGAAGACCTTACTCTGGGTTTCTACCATTAACCGTACATCACCTTGTTCAAAGGATTTATTAGTTAATGTGAATTTCGTCTCTTTTCAACCATTAATTCTTCTTTCAAAGTAATTAAGGGCATTATATTATCATTAAGGTGATCAATTATAATGACATAATGGAGAAAATGAAATTATACCACAGATTTAAGAGACAAAATATGAATTACTATGGTAAAAATGTCATACAACGATTACCCAGGCTACTCCCAGTCCTAAAGACAAAGGGGATTAGCCCCGCATGTTCATCTCAATGAAAGACATGACAAGAGAAAGGGAAAACATGTAGAAAACGTGAATGAAAGTGATGTAAACCCCTGTAGGGAGGAGATCCGGGTGTCCCTTGATGTAGAGTGTGTGATCTACAGCCTTCCGGCGGTGGAAAACATCTTCTATGACTCCTGGAATGATCGGGGCATAATTTTAGGCTATGTTCTCCTCTTCTCCTCTCCTTGGGACTTGTGCAATGACTAATGATGTCATCCCCTACAGAGAGCCACCAAAATTAGGTATATGGACCACTTTAGTTCGCCAAAAGATCACCACCGTCCGATTCGGGCCGATCTAAAACAGAAACTGATCTGACGACGTCGATACCATCGACGCGGGTCGATGGTATCAACGCGGGTCGATGGTATTGAACCGTCATAATATCGGCAAGCTTTCTTTTTTATCTGACGTTCCGCCTGATGCAGACTCGATACCATCGACGTAGGTCGATGGTATCGACACCTTTAGGCGTCGGTTTTGTCACCATTCCGACACTGAAGCTGTGCAACGTCAATAGTCTCGACTTTTGTGTCGATAGTATCGACCGATTGATTTCTGGCTCACTGTAGGTATCTCGCTACCATAGACTCTGCTTGGCTCCTCACAGTTGCCTCCCTGCGACTGTGTCGATACTATCGACGGATGTCGATGGTATCGACAGCTATATATATCTGTTCTTCCTGAAATTTCAAGATAAAGCCGAATCAGCTATGCTAAAACACATCAATATGATCAAAAAGATAAAATATGAGAGATTTGATACAAAATGAGATTATAGACTAAAGCGAATGAATCATGTGATACTAACCACAAAAGTGACTAATAAACACATAAAACACATGTAAAACTAGTCTATATGAGCGACTCAAAATCCTCGCATCACGCCCCATGGTTCAAAAACTCAAAAACGGTAAGGGAATATCTAAGGATTATAATGCATGCGACAATTTGTAAAGAAATCCTTCCCATTGGGTAAATTGCATAAAAGTCCAAAATGTACCTCAAATTGCATACCTTGCACAAACATCATCCAAATTGAATCAAATTTGAAACTTAGGATCATTTTATGTTTTCAAAGCACATAAAAAGTTAGAGTAAGGTTTATAACACCTAACTAAGATCCTTAAATAGACTTCATTGAGGTATTTGTGCATAAACCCTTTTATTGGTAAAAATAGTGAATCAATGTTCACCAAACCACTATAAATAACACAAATTAAACATCAAGGTCATAAAGGATAGAAATGAAATTGGAAACTTGGAAAAAAATGATTATATGGAGATTACATCTAAGATTTGTTACAAGACTCCACCCCTTAAAAAGGATTTTGTCCCTAAAATCTCAAACAAAAAGAGTAGGGTGAGCATGTAACATCCCAACACTAAACTCCTAGGTTGTTTCCATAAAGCTTCCATCAAAACTTTCACTAACTCAAACTCAGTATTTTTCAACTGCTTAACTTGGCAGTTTAGAATCTTCTCAAGAAACTCCACATAGGTTAGGTTCTCATGGATCACTAAGGGTTCCACTATTAAGATTTCTTTTTATTAGATATAACACAGTTAACATTTTTGGCCTATTGATATTATAGTCATTAAGATATTATATCATCCTTATTATTCTTTTAATTGTGTCATGTTATATTTACTTTGTTGACAAAAGAGTTATATTTTATTATTATACAAAAATTACTATATATTTATTATTTATCTCATTAAGAGTTTTAGTGCAATTAGGGTTTACTTATTTATCTCAACATACTTGATTATTATCCTTAATAATTTGGATTTAGTCTCTGTTATCAACATATTTTATTGTAACATATTGTTTTGCATGAACTAAGACATTTTATCCAATTGGTAAAATTAATCCAAATAATGTCACATTAATTACTTATATCTATATTAAACATTGTGACATTATCATTTTTACATTAATGTCATCATTGATCATTTTCTCAAATTTATTCACTTCTTATAATTGATTATGCATATTTATGTGAATCAATTACTTCTTATCCATATTGAAGTCATTATATGTATTTTACAATCAAGGTGGGACATAATAAATATTAATGATTTGATTCACATACTAAGTAATGATTATGTGATTAATTAGGTGTTTATTAGAGAACAAGGTTATATGCATTTCATATTGATGACCTTATTAATTTATGATTAGGTGATTATATATCATTTATGTGTATTAAAGTATGTTATCTAATAATGAAAGCTAATGTACTAATGTATCAAGAATGTCACTAAGGCTTTATGGGTTAACGTTAGATGATTACAACTTCGGTTTTAGGTCAATATGATCATTATTCTTCATCTCTACATTCTTAGTATGCATTAAATACAAGATTAGGTTACAATTATCTTGATCATCATTTCATTGGGGTTTATTGGTCTGAGAAATGTTTATCCTCATGTGTACCCACTATTAGTATGATATGTGAGTTATTCATATTATGTGCATTAGATATTCATCAGGTTTCAAACATGTGAACTATTCATTAGATGACCATTATATGTTATAGTATATAAACAAGCATGTTAGGTTATAACTATGACTTGTTTGGTCAAAACTAAGGATTTAAGAAAACTATCCTCCTAATCATGGAGTTAGGTTTTCTAGAGCTAGTGTAGCTAGATTTTGATATGTTATAGGACTCCATCCCCTTAAAAAGGATTTCTTCCTTAAAATCTAACTACCCAAACATCATCAAACCGACTACTCTCCATCCCTTAAAAGCTTTGACCTACCAAGACAAATTAATCTAGAGGTAAAAGGGTGAGCCTAACTAAGCCATGCAAAAGATCCTTCAAAGTCTAGGTTCTTAGGGATAGACTATCCAAACATGTGGTTCTAGGGGACATAAGAGAACTATATTGGATAACCATCCTTAAACAAGTCATTACACCTGAAAGACAAGGTCAACATATTAAGTTCTTATGATTATACAACTTAGGTGCCTAATGCTACTACTGTCTATAGGTATGCTATTTTGGACAGTCTGTATCAGCTCAGGCCAGGAAGGTATCATACAGATCTAAGAGTCCACATAAACCAAGATAGTTGTGCAAAGGAGAATCTTTCCAGTCCCCAAACCTCGATCCTTTCTAGACACCTTTGCTTTCAACTTATGCCCTAATAGCTACCTAATAGGCTCATCACATTATGGTTAACTAAACTTGTTTCTAGTGTGAAACTCTTATGATCCTAAATCAACCTTTCATCATCTCAAGTGTAGCATATATCAGTTATATGACAAACATGTCACTTAAAGAGGAACTATATGAGGCAAGGGATCTAAATAGGGAGACAAAGTTGAAATAGTCAGATTTCGACTACCATGGACTCTGATACCATATTGTAAGGAGTGGGACCCCAGAGGGATACACTCCCTACTAAAAGAAACTTGAAGAATAAAGCTTCCATCCGAACACACTCAAAGGTATGATGGAATAGGTGTAAAATTTCAAATTTAAATAAATGGTATTTAAAATGACTAAAGTGTAGCAACAAAATTAAACAAATGACTATATTCAATTTTCACAAAATATTACAAAAGTACCTCATAATATTCCATAAGGGTTTACATGTATGATACAACATAAGGATCTAAGTAGAGGGAAGTCTAAACTACTTCAAATGTGTCTCCAAGCAACATCTCCAAGAGCTAGGTCCATGTTGGAAGCTATGTTCTCCTTGGTCATGTTCAACACCTCGATCTAAACCTTGGTGGTTGGGAAATCACCCAGCAAGAGAGAGAAATACAAGGTATGTGTCAAATAATGAACAAGAAGAAAAGATAAGTAAAAACATGAAAGTAAAGGCTATCATAAGATGAAGAGAACAAGAGTATGAGGCATAATTAGATAGATGATTGCCATATCAAGAAAAACTTTACAAAGTTTTGCATGCATGATTAATTATGACTACCTTAACTAAGTAGGGTTGAGGCACCTACCAGACCCCCAACCAATAGGTCATGGGAGAATTAACACATTCCCAGTCACCTCCACATATTTTTATGGTGGAGAATAAGACATTCCCTAGGGTGAATTAATACATGCCCTATCTATTGGTGGTTGTACATAAGTACCACTACATTAGCTAAATAATCTAATAAAATCCATAGGCTAAGAAAAACTATGGAAAGTAGAAGCATCATATATTTGAAACATGACAGTGGGGTACAAGACCTAAGAAAAAGAATATGATTACCAATTTTGAGGCAATTTAACAAAAGAATAATGAATATAGGGAATAGGGTTCATTAAAGCCTCATTAGGGAAATATAGGGTTTGTTTTGCAAATATACCAGCTTAGGGTATAAGAATGCACATACCTCTTTTACTAATATCAATTACTAAGTTTCACCACTTTAATCGAGTCCAAGTTCCTCTTTGCCTATTTTTAATGTCTTAACATGTATTAGAGTACATAATGCACATTAATGTATAAAAGCCCTAATTTTAGACCTTTTTTGAAAAACTCAGATTTTGAATCTGAAAACCTCACCAATGAACTTATTAGGTTCTCCTGATCAACAAAACATACTTTTATGTTAATTTTGGAGTTTTGATGATTAAGATGTAATTTTTATGGATTTTTCACATTAAATTCATTTTCCAAAAAGCACCCTTCGTCAAACCTCTAAATCAGACCTTTAAAATACTATTATTAGATATATATTAATTTTCCAATTCCAAAACATATTTATTTATCAAATTTGGATAAGCGGATTAAAAGATATGAATTTTTTAATTTGAACCAATCAAGAAATGACAAGTCAGAAATCTTTGAGAGGGAGGAAGAGGGAGAGGGAGGGGGAGCACCATTTGACCCAAGATCAGGGTTGGAGTTTATTAGGTAACCAAACTAGATCTTCTAAAGAAAGTAAAACATCAAAAAAACCAAAACCCTAGAAGAACATGGTAAATAGAGATGGAGATCATCAATTTTAAACATAGAAGCATGAGTTTTAAGCATGTAGTGAGCAATATATGAGAAGGGGGTTATAAAACTCACTTCTAGGAAAGGTGGATAGGTTCAAGTAGCAAGGTTCCCGAGCTAGAGAGGCTGGTTTCTCCAACAAAGCTCCTATCTCGAGAAAAAAGTACCTTCTTTACTTTAGAGGTGAAAAAACCCTAGAAAAAGAACTTGGAGATGAGGTGTTTAAGGGTTCCAGGTGGGGTTTCTCCATGGAAGGCCATGGTTCTGACCTAGAAGAAGGTAGGAGGTATGCTAAAAGAATGAAAACATGGAAGGAAAGGAGGAAACTTACTGTTTTTGATCAAAATCACCAAGAAGGAGCTTTAGAAACCCTAAATATAGCAAAATTAGAACCCTAGGAGTTTTCTTCACCAAGGTTGGCACCCTATTTTTACTTTGGGACAGCAACTTCGTGGCCAAACATAGTAGAACTGATTATCTAAGCTATATTAAAGAGAAGGAGAACAATATTTTTTGAATTCAGAGGTGGGAAGGGGTAGATATGGCTTTATAAAGAAGGGGACAAGCATGACGTGTCTATGGGACTTTCCATGTGTCCTTAGCGTAGGGCTTCATGTCCATGCAAGAGGATAGCTCATAGAGGCATCTTGAATATCAAATGTCAGTTCTAAAATCCCATGGAGACTTGTAGGCCATCCCCACCGACCTCCAATCAAAGAAATAACCCCATTGGTTGATCGCTCTTAAAGTTAAGCTCATTTATATAGAGGGTAATCCCTAAAATGCCCTTGGAGAGAAACACCTTCAAACCAAGGTGCAACTAGGTGCCCCATGGTTCAAAAAATTGATATGGTAAGGGAATGTCTAAGGACTATAATGCATGTGACAATTTGCAAAGAAAACATCCCAATTGGGTAAAATGCATAAAAGTCCAGAATGTACCTAAAATTGCATAACTTGCACAAAGAACATCCAAACTGAAACAAATTTGAAAATTAGGCTCATTTTATGATTTCAAAACACATAAAAAATTATATTAAGGTTTACAAGACCTAACTATGGTCCTTAAATAGACTTCACTGAGGTATTTGTGCATAAACCCTTATATTGGTACAAATAGTGAATAAATGTTCACCAAACCACTATAAATTTCACTAATTAAACATCAAGGTCATAAAGGACACAAATAAAAGGAAAACTTGGAAAAAAATGATTATATGGATATTACATCTAAGATTTATTATGTGACCTTGGGAGTCCTCGTAAAGCAAGCTAGTGGCGGGGAGGAATGCCCTGCCATCCGCCAAACCCTGATCCTTTCTGGACACCTTTGCTTTCAACTTATGCCCTAATAGATAGATAACAGGCTCATCACATAAAGGTTAACTAAACATATTTCTAATTTGGAACTCTTATGATCCTAAATCCACCGTTGATCAACTCATGAAAAACATAGGTCAATCCTAGGGTGAACATCTTAAGTAGAGGGAAATAACATAAAACAAGGGTTCTAATTAGGGAGAAAATTTTGAAAAAGTCACATTCCAACTACCATAGGATCTGATACCATTTTTTAAGGAGTGAAACCCAGTGAAGATTCACTCCATACTAAAAATTTGAAGAATAAAACATCCATTCCAAATACACTCAAAGGGTGTGACGGAATAGGTGTAAATTTTTGAAATTTCAATAATGGTATTCAAAACAACCAAAGTGTAGCAGCAGAATAAAAATAATGACTATATTCAATTTTACAAAAGTACATCATCATCTCCCTTATAGGGTTTACAAGGATGTTACAACATAAGGATCCATATAGAGGGAAATCTAAACCATATAGAGTTTGTCTCCAAGCATCAACTTCATGAGTTAGGTACATGTTGAAATTCATGTACTCCTTATCCTAATTCTAGGTTGGTCCTGCATGTCCCTACTGCACACTTTGATACTAGGCCTGGGTGGTTGGGAAATTATCCAGAAAGAGGAAGACACAAGGTAAGTGTCAAACGAAGAACAAGAACAAAAGATACATGAATAACATAGAAATAAAGGCTAAGATTTCATCATGAGATGAAGAGATCAACATTATGCATCATAATCAAATAGATGACTGACATAAGAAGAAAAATAATAAAAGATTTGCATGCGTGATTAATATTGACTAACTTAACTAGGTAGGTTTGAGGCACCTACTTGACCTCAACCAATAAGTGAGGGAGAGTAACACATTCCAGACACCTACAACAATTTTATAATGGGGGGGAGTAACATATTCCCCAGGGTAAAATAACACATGCCCTATCTATGGGTGGTTGTACAAAGGTACCACTACATTAGCTAAATAGTCTAATAAAATCAACATACTAAAGAGAACTATGGCAAGTAGAAGCATCATATAATTGAAACATGGTAGTTGGGTACAAGACCCAACAAATAGAATTTCAGTACAAATTTTGAGGCAAATATAGAAAAAGAAATAATAATAGAGAGATTAGGTTCATATAATGCCTCATTAGGGAAATTAGGGTTAGGTTTGCAAATATCCCAACTTAGGGTGTAACAATGCACATACCTCTCTTGCGGAGTTCAATTACAACCTTTCACCACTTTTAGATGATCCCAAATTCAACTATGCCTATTTCAATTTATTAACATGTATTAGAATACATAATGCATCATAATGATGAGAAACCCTAATTTTGGACGTTTTTAACAAAACTCAGATTTTGAATCTAAAAATCTCACCAATCGACTTATTATGTTCTCCTGATCAAGAAAACATATTGTTATGTTAATTTTGGAATTAATATGTTAAAGTTACAATTTTTATAAATTTTATACATATATTTCATTTTTGAAAAACCATCCTTCAAAAAGCATGGAAATCAGACACTGAAACCATTTTTATTATAGAGAGCTCATTTTTTTATTCCAAAACATATTTATTTATAATTTTTGGAGCTTCCAATAAAAGGATATGGTTTTTACAAGATTCACTTCATTTATTAATTAATTTGTGAAATTAAATTGCAAGAAAACACTTTGCCCTAAAATCAAAAATCAAAACTTTACTCTATGAAAGGGTATAAATGTACTATTTGTGTTGGCGTGACTAGTGACAAAAGTTAAATTAAAACATGGCGATTTATAAGAATACCCATAATGAGAAAAAGAAAATAAAAGAGAATCGAGGGGCAAAAAGGGGGAAAAAGGGATCATTCCCTTCCCCGCTACACACACCATGGTCTGCTAGACAAGGAGAAGCTTGTCTAAGAGTTTTGGAAAAACTTCATTTGTCACTCATTCGTGAAACTAACTAGCCAATCATGATGAACAAGTGTCAAAGTTGTTTACCTGAGGTCCAATTACGATCTGAAGAAGCAAGAGATTGGGGAGAGGTTTTGCAAACTCAATTCAAGAACCACATTTGACAGTGGATGAAACGGCGACGCAAGGTGAAATTGAAACTAGAGGATAGTCTTTGGGTGTGTGTTTCATATGAGGGTAGGGTCATATATATCAATTTGAGTTTCAAGGGGTGTGCGAGAAGTTGCTTCGGAGACTTGAAGAACAAGTTTAGGTGTTTCTAGAATTCTATGGTCTCAAGTAGGGTATGGATGCAAAATTAAATTCTCAATTCAGCAAAAGTCATTTCGCAAAGTTTTGTTGAGAAATTAGGAAGTTATGACCAAAATACCAGACCTTGGTCCGCAATTACTATTCATGCGGGCTGTGATGAATGTCATTTAATACAACTTTCCAACTGTTTTTAACGCATTTAATGTATACACGTTTGTATAATTTTTTGAGGGTACAAAGTAAGTCCAAACAAATCCAACTTTGGTAGGTTAGCTAATTTTGGAGTGAGAAATCAGATTTTGGCATTATTTTGTTTTTTAAGACTTCTAATATTTTATTCAATATTTATAAGTATTATCACTTATTTTATCCCTTTAATGAGTTAGAGGCATCTAGAAACTTTACAAAATTATAAATCTTGGCCTATAAGAAATACTAAACGTGAGAAATATGATTTTTCCATTAATTACTTTTTTCAACATATTATTTAATATTTTTGTTCTTTAAATTATATTTTCTCTCATAAATTAACTAAAATATTTATGATTGTTCAAATTAGTTAAAAATTTACGTAAAGATTATTTTTAATGTTTAGATTATGAATACAAAATTAGTTTCCACTTTTGGAGTCATTAAATATTTTATTTCATACGTTGGAGAAAACTCACATTTTCTTTTTTAATAAAATTGATATAATTATTATGACCCAAAATTTTGAAACTTAGCCTACAAGCCAAATCAAACCCAAAGAAAGCAAATATGAAGTTATCTTGAACCAAATAGTCTTCCTTTTATGAATTTTAGCCCATTATTCAATATCACCACTATTTCTCATATTAAATAATTCAATATCACATCAACATGCTGGAAGCATTATTATTCATTCCTTTTTCTCTTCCTTTCTCCAAAAGGATAAGGAATGTCCTAGAAGAATTTATTTTATCATTATCTCACATAAGTGGTAATTTTGTATATTAGACCCTGATTGAAACATCTACTGAGGTATTTGTACACAAACCCATATATTGGCATAAATGGTGATCAAATTCACCTCAAACCACTAATAAGTCTGCATTTTCAATATCAAGGACAAAAAGGTTAGAAAATATAGGAAAATCTTAGGTAAAATGCCAAACTGATAATATATCCAAATTTCAGTTTGTTACATGTTGGCAACACAACCATTATGGGTAGAACATCATGGTGGGTGAAGTGTAGAGTGGTCATTCTACGGTGGAGCAGGCATGGTGAGGCTGTAAAAATGTTTGGTTGAATTTGCATTTTTGAAGGTCAGTAGCACGACTGTGTTGGCCAGCATGTCATGGTGGAGGCTAGGTAGAACAATCATGTTAGGTGATACGAATGTGGTGGGGGATTTGGTGAGGGTTGTTGAGCACGGGCCTATTAGACGTAGGCATCAAAACCAATATGCTTGGCACAGTTGTGCTTGGGGCTCCTTGGCATTGTCATGTTAGCCAATATGACCATGTTTGTGACATTTTTGTAGCTCCTTCTCAACTTAAATTTTATCGATAGATTCTTCATGGGAAGAACAGATGTTATGTGGCATCACAACTGTGTTGGGGTCTTTCACTTGCACTTTCATCTTCTGTTTGATCATCCATGGAGATCTTTGACTTGGCTTGACTCTTATCCACTAAAGGTAGGTAGGGGAAGCTCTTCAGTTCTCTTTAGGATCTTATAGGAATAGAGAAACCTTTAAATCATCCTCCTTCTCTCCCCTTCATCCAAATCATGGACCAAGTACCTGAAAAACATGCAAAGAATGTCCATAAGTGCATTTGAAAGTAAACTATTTATTGAGGGAGATAATATGCATTCTAACCATTTTAGATGTTATTAAAGGACAAAATACACAAGATGAATCCCTAAATTAGAGACGCATCACAAAAGTAACGCTTAACTGTTCCCTTGAAAGGGATAATGTAATAATCTTCCATGCATATGGATAATTCAAGTCTAACTTGAGCTTTTCCCCTACATTGGGCTATTTTGTGTCTCATTTAAACATCTTCTCTACCTAGGGGTATTTTAGGCCACTTCCATGTGAGACTTTACAACTTGATGCTATCATGATTTTTTATTGTGGCATTGTTTTAGTGTAATGCAAGTGCCTACTTCCTAGGCTCTAGTAGAGTTTTAGGAATGATGAATGGCCCCATTAACCACCACTGGTCTTAATTGCACATTTTTTCCTCACTCACGCATAAGGCACGATTAACTTCCTAATTGGACAACTATCTCAGTACTACTCTATGTTGAGAATGCTTAACTTTGAATCTCTTAGTGATGGGCACCCTGAAAAGTAGGTGTACCTTGGTGATATGGGTATTCAAATAATTCCTTTTAAGATCATCTCTGAGGCCTCAAATTTTGGGATGTTACAATATCCCTCACTTAGACTCTTGGCGTCCCTATCAAGGATCAACTATATGGCCTCATAATATTTTTCAATTTTAGTGCATACCAATAATGGACCATGGACACCTAGCTCACAATCATGGCTACTGGAAAGGGTGGCATCACCACGAACAACCCTTTCCAACATGCCTAGACTGGACAACTCAAGACTGGAATGCCACATGTCCATGTGGACCCCACCTACTAAAGGGGTTATGGCTTTGATACCATTTATAACACTTGGGCGCACTGGCCTAGGCTCTAATAGAGTTTTAGGAATGATGACTGGCTCCACAGACCACCACTAGCCTTAACTGTATGCTTTGTCCTCGCTCACACACAAGTCAAGATCAACTTCCTGAATGGTTACCCATCCTAGTACAACTCCAAGTTTATCATGCTTAACTTTTGAGTTCTTAGTCATGAGTTCCCTGAATAGGAGGTGCACCATGGTGATATAGGTAGTCAAATCATTCCTTCTAAGATCATTTTATTTGAGGCCTCCAATCTCAAGACATTACATTTAGGGTAAGGGATTCCAAATTTTAGCTTGATCCTATGTCTCATGACTTATAGGAAAACCACTAAGTCTTAGATGTACTCCCATGGCATAAATTCTAAGGTATGTTTTTAGCATCACATTTCAAATTGAATTTCTCCAACCAAGGCCTCACATCATAATATATTGATGGGTCTGCACATATTATCCTTGTATTGATTATTCCTTATATAACCATACACCTAGATGGTTATTGTTAGGCCCTTTGATGACATCTAAGGTTTCCTTAATTCTCAAAATGGGGTTGGTCAACTCACCCTTTTAGGAATATGTCCTAACCTAGGGTGTCTTCTTGACTTTCAGTAGGAGGTTAGGCATTCTAACCTTAACCTTACCTCATGGGTTTACGGTTATGCCTCCCCCATAAGTCTTTTCCCATTCTCAGGTTGACCCACTCCAGGTTGGGACACTGCCCATAATGTGAGTCGAGGGTTTTATATTGTTCATTATGTAATTATTGATATCCTATGTTTCATATTTCTATTCAAAACCCTAATGGGTATCTTATATTCATGCATGACTGTGCTTACTTGCATGCATGGGAAACTGGGGTATTCAATTTTCCGTCGCCCAAACTATTTTTCCAAACTCATTTGGATTTCTCTTTCCTTTACCCCTACTCAGGGTTTTCCTGGGTAGCGTTATGATTTCACCCGCACTACTCCCATTACCAGGAATTAGGATTTAGGGTTAGGGACTACATCTTGTATTTTATGGTTTTATGATTCCCTTGAGCTATTATGGTGTTCATACCCTATTGGGTTACCCTACTCAAGTCCTTTAGGGACGAATGGGTTTTCCCACCCATACTTAGTTTTTTTAAAAGTTTGTTCTCACTAGACACATCCTTGAAAAATGTAAGCATGACTAGGAGCTTCAGTCCCTTCTTGGAGTCAAAGAAGTACATAGGCAACCAAATATTTTGGTTTTCCTACAACGGTAGGTAGATCTAAGAAACATGGATTCAACTTTGTCAAAGGGAGCATCTGAAAGAAGCTACAAGGTTGGAAGGAGAATTTTCTATCAAAACTAGAAAAAGAGGTACTCTTCAAGGCAATTGCTCAGGCCATCCCCACATATATCATGAGTATTTTTCAGCTACCCCTGAGCCTATTGGAAGAAATACAAAGTTGTATTGTCAGATTCTGGTGGGGAGTGAAAAGTACGCAAAGGAAAATCTCATAGCTGTGTTGGAAAATCTTTACAAACCAAAAAAAGGACTCGTATTTAGGGATACGCAAGCATTCAACCATTGGCCAAACAATTGTGAAGACCTCTAAATAACAAAAATTCCCTAGCTCACGCACTGCTTAAAGCCAGATACTTTCCGAACTCATCGGTGTTGGAAGCAACAAGGGGCTACAATCCAAACTTCACTTGGAGGAGCATGATGGGAGCGAAACCGGACCTCTTCGAGGGCATCTAGTGGAGAGTGGGAAATGGAGCTTCTATCAATATATGATCTGACCATTGGGTATGTAATAGACATGATACTCTTGTCTTGTAGCATATAGTGGTCAAACTGAAAATCCTCCTATATGGGTCTAGGAGCTTATGGACGCCCAAACAGCTGAGTGGGATGTACACAAACTTTCATTGCTGTTCCCCAAGGATGTATGTGACGACATAAAGGCAACGGTGATCAGCGAGAGGCTTCCCGAAGACAGTTCGTTCTGGTGGCCCAATCCGAAAGGGCATTATACGACAAAATCAGCATACACCTGGGTAAGGCAACCTTTCTTGCAAGCAGGGGCATTCAGAATGACAAGCTATGGAGCATTATATGGAACACCAAATGGCCTCCGAAGTCGAGGCATTTTCTTTTTTCTTTTTTCTTTTTTAGGGTGGGCGCGTTTCTAGCAACTATGAGAAGATTACTTGACATAGAGATTGCAATGTTGACAGAAGATGCCAGTTATACAATGCGAACAAAGAAACCATACAACATATGTTCTTTGGTTGTACCGATCGAAGCATATAAGGCATGCATGGAGAGGCGGACCGACACAGAACATAGTGGACCAGCTCCTCTCCGCCACTCTAGGGGAGGCATTATGTATGTAGATGATCGGCTAGAAGATGAAGACACGGACAATGCAGTAGCTACTATATGGGGAATCTGGCGGTACAGAAACTAGATCTTTTTTAAGGAAAAGAAGACAGAGTTGCCGTTCCATATTCAATTGCTGGGTTCCTTACACTGCGCGCGGATTACCGAAAGGCTAACTTGTGGCATCAGCAGTTGACGGCACAGCAGCCAGCTCGCAACACGGGATAGTGGGTACCGCCGGCGGAAGATATAACGAAGATGAACAGTGATGTAGCGATAAAGAGGGAGCTTGGTATGGGTCTGGGCGCAGTCTTCAGAGATAATCAAGGGACGATTCATGCCATGCATTATGGGGGAGAATCTGTCCTTCACGTCCAGCCCAGAAGTTGGTGAAGCCTTGGCATTGTTGGCAAGCGCACAACAAGCACGAGATATGGGGTTTACCAGAGTCCACTTCGTGACCAATTCGTTAATCCTGGTTAATGCTTTATGGAATCCTAGTAGCAGAATAGACCATCTCAGTCTGGTAGTAGATGATTTCTTTGCCCTTGCTAGTTTCTTTGTAGTATTTTCTTTTTCTCATATTAGTTAAAGTTGTAATGGGGTCGCTCATGCAATCGGCAAGCTAGCATTAGAGGGTGATCGTGTAAGTACCCAAGTCCTTGAGTCCGTCCCGACGTCCATTGTGGATTTGGCGTATATAGATTTGTTAAAAATATGCCTTTTAGTGTGGTAAAACATTATTATGTTTGGATGAAGAGACTTATATATAATGAGATTGGTCCTCTCTCCGTTGGATATACTGTAACTGATCGAAATCATCTATTGGAGAACCCAACAAGGAGAGAGAAACATCCCGGGTGCTTTACGCGCTTCCGCTCTTCCGCTCTTCCTCTCGTGACGATGGTTTGCTCACTTGCAGGCGTGGAGAAGTCTGCTCTTGACGCTGCCATAAAGACAATGGAGGCTTCTCAAAACTCCGGTACGATTGTTTAACAATGGTATCAGAGCAGTCGGTCTTTTCCGTATTGTTCTTGATTGTGTCAATCTCCACCTTCACCGGTCGCATCTTGACGCGGCCCGCACAGTGGTTTTTTTTCTTTTTTCTGTCAAACATCGAAACTATATTTTTGTCCATGGTTTCGTGAGTAATGTATTCCAATGTTGCGTGTGGATGAAAGTCAAACGAAACTTCGACTGAATTATGCAGCACTGCCTTCCTTTCAAACTGTATAATTCTAAGTTTTGTCTCTTCGGGCGTAAAGACTCTATCGTCTGATTTGCCTTTTGTTTCGATTAGAAAATATTACCACTGTCTTTACAATCTGATACAATACCCCCCAATCCATATCTTGAATACTCTTGGCGTGATTCAGTATTACATACATCGAATTTCTGGTTATATGTACCACGATGGTAATGGACAGCCGCAGTTCCAATCTAAACAGAATTAATAACATAGTCATTGTTCTGCTTCGTCATGCACTAGTGCCTTACGGAAAACGACACTCGTAAGATGTATAATGGCATAATAATCCCCTCTTAAGCATGGGTACCTCTGCTATGTGAAGATATCATTACGGAAATCAATACTGGGTACATCAAAGCATTGGTTATAAGTGATTTCAGTAGTTAATTTGTGATTATACCAATACAAAAATCAATTACTATGGTTCTGTAGTAAAAGGAAATGAGTCTCGTATTGGAAAGTTTTACGCCAAATTGTACATTAGCATCTTAATGTATTGCTATTTGAGATTGCTAAATAAATCACTACCATACATGTTGCATAACTAGATATTAATTACCATTAAATGGTCACGATATAATATCTTTCTCGTCATATTAGTTGATTTTTTTCTTTTCCTCTAGTTTTGTTTTTATGTACCGATATTTGATGCTATGATGATGCATGTTATTGATTTTACATTGTGTAAACAATATAATGCCGGTGAATGAAAACCAAACAAAACAAGGTTATATTTAACGTGTGTGAATAGCACCCAAAGGTGCATCATTTTGTAGATATGAAGTATACAAAAAAATAAGGGTAATATCTTTAGATTTATAATATAATTTTCCCAAAGGTGGAGATATTTTATAATTCTAAAGACATTATGTCATTTTTTTATGTGTGGATGTGACCCACATATTTCTAATTCCACTTTGTGTTACATATTTATCCAAAGATAATGATGTGATGACTATTGGAATTAGTAGATAAAAGTAAATAAAGTAGACCTCATAAATTACTTTTATATTTCAGTTGTGGTTTTAATATAAATCTTATTTTACAGTCATTTCCTCATCTTTGTATGGTGAAAATAACAACATTCCAACTTTGAATGCTTCAAACTTTAATGAATGGAAAGAAAATGTCATGTTCACATTAGGGTGTATGGATTTAGACTTAGCTTTCCGAGTGAAAAAACCAAAACCACTAACAAAGGAAAGTACCACTGTTGAAAAGGCCAATTATGATAAGTGGGAACGTTCTAATAGGCTTAGTTTGTTGCTTATGCAAGCATATGTGGGAAATCATATTAGACGATCCATTCCCACTTCTGAATTGGCAAAAGATTTTCTAAAGACAGTGGAGGAACAATATGTTTCTTCCAGCAAGTCTAGGGCCATCACCTTAATGTCTAAAATGTTCTCTATGAAATATAATAGTTCTTGTGAGATTCGCAAACACATCATGGAGATGAGAGATATTTCCGCACAACTTAATGAGATGGAGTTATCCATCTCTGATGCATTTCTTGTTCACTTCATTTTAACTTCCTTGCCTAGTCAGTATAGATCATTCAAAGTCTTTTACAACACAAAAAAGGAAAAATGGTCAATAAATGATTTATTAGCCATGTGTGTTCAAGAAGAAGAGAGACTTAAGAATGAAGGGTTTCCTACTGCACATTTAAGTACCCATGACAAACATAGTCGCAAGGGTAAAGGAAAAATGAAGGGAAATACTCCTATCTCAGGTGGAATGTCCAACTCAGGTGATGGCAAGGCCGGGGGAAGCAAGGCTAACATGAAATGCTTCTTCTGCCATAAGAAGAAGCATGCTAAAAAGGAGTGCCTCAAGTACAAGAAATGGTTAGAAAAGAAAGGTATAATGTCTCTTGTTTCAGATGTGTGTCATCTTTCTAATGTTCTATTATATAGTTGGTGGCTTGACTCTGGTGCCACTGTGCATATTTCTAATATATTGTAGGGATTTCTAAATTGAAGGAAACCAACGGAGCGTGAAAAAGTCCTTTATTCTAAAAATAAATTGGGCTCGTGCGTAAAGGTTGTTGGCACATGCCGATTAATCCTTGATAATGGAAGCTTGCTAGATTTAGAAAATACTTTTTATGTACTGACCTATAGTAGAAGTTTAGTCTCTGTTTCTAGATTAGACAAACTAAATTATGCTTTTATTCTTCAAAGTGGACGAATCTCATTGTATAGAAATTCTAGCATCATTGGTACTTGTCTTATAATAAATGATCTTTATCAAGTTCGATTAAGCCCTCATTTTGAGCAATCACTTATAGTCCAACATACTATTATTGGAAATAAGCGCACATTACTAGATGAAAGTCATCACTACTTTGTCATCGAAGGTTGGGACACATATCTAAAGAGAGAATCCAAAGATTAGTAAAGGAAGGCATTCTAGAGCCTTTAGATTTTTCTGACTTTGGAACATGTGTCGAATGCATAAAGGCTAAGCAAACCAACACTTCAAAAAGGGGTGCTAAAAGGAGTAGTGGAACACTAGAGATAATTCACACGGATATTTGTGGACCTTTTCCACCTTGTTTTATAGGGGAAAAATATTTTGCAACCTTTATTGATGACTATTCACGATATATGTTTCTCTACTTATTAAATGACAAAAGTGATGTTTTCCAAGCCTTTAAGCACATTAAAGTTGAAGTGAAGAAAAAATTAGGTAAAGTGATCAAGATAGTCAGATCAGATAGGGGAGGCGAATATTATGGAAGGTTCACTGAGATGGGACAAAGAAATGGACCATTTGCACATTTCCTTCAAAAAGAAGGCATTGTACCTCAATATACAATGCCATGCACACCAAGTCAAAATGGTGTAGCTGAAAGAAGGAATCGAATATTAAAGGAAATGGTTCGTGCAATGCTTTGTAATTCATACCTTCCTTCTATAATGTGGAGTGAGTCTTTAAAGACGGCAGTGCATGTATTAAACAAGGTCCCTAGCAAGTCTGTCCAAAAAACCCCATTTGAATTATGGATAGGAAGGAAACCATCCTTGAATTACATGCACATATGGGGATGTCATGCAGAAGCTAGAATCTACAATCTACATTAAAAGGCATTTGACCCAAGAACCACTAGCGGTTTCTTTATTGGTTACCCAGAGAGGTCAAAGGGATATATATTTTATTGTCCATCTCACCCACGAAAGATAGTTGAGACTGGTAAGGCTAGATTTTTGGAGGATCATCATCTCAATGGGAATGACCTACTTCATAATGTAACTTTTGATGAAGTGCAGGATAGTGTTGTCACACCTGCACTGAGTCAAATTCGGATAAGCTATCCAATTATTGTTCCCATGAACAATTCTCAAATGGATGAGACAACAGAAGTAGATCATGCTCCTAGTCAGGTTGTAAATGAACAAGTTGACTACGTTCATGATGAAGGACAACTTGAAGAGCCTACAGAAAATGTTGAACCCAATGTTGAATTATGAAGATCAACCAGATCAAGGAGGCCTGTCATTCCATCTAACTATGTTGTATACCTTCAAGAGCCAAATATGGACTTTGAAGATATTGATCCCTTGACTTTTTCACAAGCAATGGATTGTGAAAATTCTTCTATGTGGCTTGATGCCATGAAAGAGGAACTAGCATCCATGGATAAGAATCAAGTATGGGACCTTGTACCTTTACCAAAGAGTACTGAACCTATTGGTTGTAAATGGGTCTTTAAGACCAAAAGAAACTCAAATGGTATAATTGAGCGGTACAAGGCAAGACTTGTTGCTAAGGGTTTCACACAAAAAGAAGGCATTGATTACAAAGAGACTGACACGATTTTGTCGTGCGTATAATGCAAGTGTACACGTCAGAGTAATATAGGCCTTGTGAGGCCCGAGTCGAACTCAGGGACACTGAACTATCGGTAGACTACTACTAACTATTCACAATCAGCTAGACCGATTAAAATCTCTTGAGGGTTGATTGAAAAATAAAAGAAAAATAAAAGAAAACAAAGTAATTGATTAAATGTTGAGTTTAATCAAATTAGATGGGAATCTTTAGGATTGTGGTTTCATCGTGGGTTCTCACTGTATTTATTTTTATATAGTTAATCAAATTCATCTCTCATTCCGGGTAGTGGCCTGTAGTCAGAATTGTTCACTATCGTGATATAATTCACTACCTAAATCTAGGTCGGTTCCACCATCGTAGTAACCTATACCCTAAATTAGGTGCATTAAAATCAACCTCTGGGTTTCCACCATTAACCGTACATCACCTTGTTCAAGGGATTTATTAATTAATGTGCATTTCGTCTCTTTTCAACTGTTAATTCTTCTTTCAAAGTAATTAAAGGCATTGGATTATCATTAGGGTGATCAATCATAATGATATAATGTAGTAAATGAAATCATACCACGGATTTACGAGATGAAATATGAATTAGTATGATAAAAACGTCATACAACGATTACCCGGGTTACTCCCGGTCCTAAAGACAAAGGGGATTAGCCCCGCATGTTCATCTCAATGAAAGACATGGTAGAAGAAAGGGAAAACATGAAGAAAACGTGGATGAAGTGATGTAAACCCCTGAATGGAGAAGATCCAAGCATTCCTCGACGTAGAGGGCGCAATCTACAGCCTTCCAGTGGTGGAAAATGACTTCTGCGGCTCTCGGAACGATCGGGGCATGGTTCTGGGCTCCGTTCTCTTCTCCAACTCTCCTTGGGATGTGTGCAGCGGCTAATGACGTGATCGATGGCCTCTGGACGCCGTCATTAGGTATAAACACCAAATTAGATCGTATAAATATCCCCATCGTTGGATTTGAGACAATCTAGAACAAAAACTAATCTGACGGTGTCGATACCATCGACGCGAGTCGATGGTATCGACCTGCCAGGGTATCGACAAGCTTTCCTTCTTCTCTGACGTTCCTCCTAATGTCGACTCGATACCATCGACGCGGGTCGATGTTATCGATATCTTTAGACGTTAGTTTTGTCACCTTTCCAACACTGAAGCTGTAGAACGTCGATAGTATCGACTTTTGTGTCGATAGTATCGACCGGCTGATCGCTGGCAAGCTGAAGGTAAGTCGCTACCATCGACTTCCCAGTCGATGGCATTGACTCTGCTTGGCTCCTCGCGGTTGTCTCTCTGTAACTGTGTCGATACTATCGACTGATGTCAATGGTATCGACAGCTGTATATATGCGTTTTTCCTGAAATTGCAAGACAAAACCAAATCAACCAAACTAAAACCCATTATAATAATTGTTTATGACCAAAAAGATAAAATATGAGAGATTTGATAAGAAATGAGATTATAGACTAAATTAAGTGAATTATGTGATACTAACCACAAAAGTGACTAATAAACACATAAAATGCATGTAAAACAGGTCTATAAATGTGACTCAAAATCATCGCATCAAACTCCCCTAAGCTCAAACCTTGCTCATCCTCGAGCAGTAAAACTATAGAATAAAATTGCAAATGTCAACTAAAGAACATATTAACACAACAGACATTGCCATATGATCCCCGCCAGACATTCACATTCCGACCCTCACTAACCACAAAATGATAATTACCCTCAAGGCGACAATGATCATCCATAAGAGATGTCTACCCCAAGATTGATGAACACTATCATATAAGGCAGTTAACATAATAAAATCCTCCAGTTTAGGATTGGGGCATCTTTGTGATCTTCTATCTACGTTTCTCGTTTCCTAACTACCATCTAAATGGAAGCAGCTCTCCTGATATTAATGATTGTGGAGATAATCACGGTGGCCTACTAATTCGAGCAATGGGTGGATGGAATAGGTGGCTATGGAAGAAATAGAAGCACAATACATTTAATCATGCAATACAAGAATTAATGCCCTATTATGATGCAACATGCAAGTGAAAATGTCCTAATGCTACATTTTAGGTGGAATGATGCATGCACTATCATTCTATCGCAACGAGAGACAGAATATCTACAAAACTACACGTGCTTATTCTTCTTGTTATACATGTGAACAAGTTCCTTTCTCCCTCTGATCCTTCACTTACTTATTTTTTTTTTCAGCCCTCCCTTTGCTTCATGAACTAAGCCGACATTCACACATCTTTGTCTTGGGCTTATTTTCATAACTAATATTTTTTTTCAGAGAGTATGGAGCAAGTCTTTTATTTCCAGAAGAAGCAAGGCACATCATGTACAAGGTGATTCAAGTTATGCAAAATGCAACTAAATAACATTGACATGCACTTTACAATTTATGAATGCAGGATTATAATGCAACATTTTTTTTCAATGCAACCAACATAAACACTAACTACAATTGATTTTTAACTACATGTCATGCAACCAAAAGGTGACAAACTGTCTAGTGCTCCCAATTCTTATGGTGGAATGTAGATGAGATGAAGTGGATAGATCACAAGATTAATTTACAGAACCATTGGAAGATATTATATATCCCTCCAAACTGACATGTGTAAAATCAAGAGATTTCTCTCTCTTATTTCAGATTAAAGTCTCATTACCATTTGATCAGTTTAGGTTCAACATCCATTTCCGTCCACTTTTCTTGAACCATAGGCATGTACAATTGTGGTTTTATGTTTTAAAGATGACAAACCCAATTATATTCATAAGCCATGTGCTCAAATTCAAACAAAGCCAGCCCACAATTGCATTAAAAATTTTCAAATTGACCCCCCAAGTGACAAACAAAGAGATGACACATTTGTATAGACGTTCACGATTACACTAGATAGAATGTGGATCCTACAAACTAAGAAAAGTTCTAGAACAACATAAAAGGCAATAAATGATAAAAACTAAATGTAAAAGATATAAAAAGACAGAAGTTGTTCCATCTCCCCCCCCCCAAGCTTGAATTTGACTATGGCTTCATAGTAAAAAACAATCTTAAAAGGTGGAACAGTGATACCGATCAATTGTCAAGTGGTGGTGGGTACTGTGGAGTGGTGGGATCCCATGATGGATACTGCCCCTGGAAATTTAGATCATACAGGGGAAGGGGTGGAGGTTGAGGATATCCCCCTAAGTAGTTCTGGCTCCAATAACTGTCGTAGAATGGCTGTTGTTGCATCTCCATCCTATGCAACCTGTCATGAATATTTTCTTGGTTGGCGAGGAGGAGGCGCCCGTTCTCATAGATAGCCTGCTGATTAACATAGAGCCGATTGGTAGTTTCCTGAATATCAGCAAATGACGTCGTGTGTCACTGTTACGTCTGCTGGATATCCTGTAGCATAGAATACATCCCCTGCATAGAGTATACATCCTCTCCTTGCTGATAGGGCTGAGGTGGCGGAGGCTGCGAAGAAGATGATGCACCCGGGTGGAAGCGGGGACGCTTCCACAGTGCCACTCGTGAACGGAGAGGAGTGAAAGCCTCCTCTTCCTCTTCTTACTCATCACTGTGGGCATTGTCGTCGTTGTTACCGTCCTCTTCTTCGTCGGAGTCGTCGATGGTGATGATGGGCCACCGAAAGTGTGTAGCTCCCTGGATGTTGAAGACGGGATCTGGAAGCGCACATTCTTGATATTCATGATTGACATGGCAATGTGCATAAGCCACGCCATCACGGAGCATAAGGAGATTGGAGCGGTGTAGATGATGCAGGTTGACCTTGTTCCTATTGGAAAGCGGAGCGAGTTGGGAAAAGTCCAATCCAAGGTAAAGATCCAACGATGTGATGACCCCTCAAAAGTGGATAGGAGCTTTTCGTGTACTCCTCTTCACAGCCAACACACACGTCAAGAAAAACGCGCCCCAATTGCACTCCTCTCTCTTCAGCAGTTTATACAAAAAGAACAAGTCTGTCTCCTAAAATTTACTAAGCGAGAGATCTCCCCGAGCAAAAAGAGTAGGGCACAACATGCGGTGCAGAATCCTCACAAACGGATGCTCGAAGTCGGCGACGACTGCGTTGTGGTAGCTGACAGACTTGCCTGGAGGCGCGGTTACCATCTGGGTGAAGATGTCATCATAGTCGGTCTGGTTGTACGGCCTCCGCTTCTGGTCTCTCCCGTGATTCCAGTTGTAAATGGAATTGAATTGCTTGAGGGTGAGAGTGTAATTATTTTTGTAGAGCCTGAAAGAAATGTGACCATGTATCCATTCTCGATCAGTGGTGATGAGGTTGTTCGACATGACGCATATGTCCAGTGATGCCATGAACTCCGCCACAAGCTCTTTGTATGTCGGCCACTCGCCGAAAAAGGGTTGGCCGTCAGCGTGGAACTCCATCTCGTCGGGCATCCTGCCCGTATTAGACTCTTTCCCTTTAAGGACATAAGCAAGATTGGGCTCGAACCCAAGGTCGTGAACCATGGTCCGATCGACGTAGCGGGTTGGCTCGATTTTCCTTTTCATCAACTCCTCGTATACCTTCTGTACTTCCACAGAAGGATGAACAATCCTCAGACGAGGAACAGATCTAGGTGGTGGAGGAACAAAAGTCGGGATCTCCATCGGGGCCGCACTTGAATAAGATGCTCCTTCTGTCTGCACCATCTTCGTAGAGAGAAAGGGAATAGGAGATAGAGCTCGGTGAAGGTCGGAGAAGACGATCTCCGCTCAGTGCAGAGCTCGGTGAAGATATCCCGGTCCTTGGATGCTCGATGAAGGCCTCCAGTCGCACAGTGATGCCCAATACACAAGTGGAAGGAAGAAACTCTAAAGGTGTGAAGACAATTGACAATCAACCCTTCCTTTTATAACTGAGTCTGTCGTTGCTGTCGTTCCATCGATACCATCGATGGTGTGTCGATGGTATCGACACCTGTAGCACAATCCGGGTCTTCGCTAGTATTGACAGTTGTCGATTGCTTGATGTGGGGGGGCGGATCGATGACGCGTCGATACCATCGATGGGAGTTGGGTCCGTCGATGGTATCGACCCATCCCATGGATCGACTTCCTTGATTTAGCGGCCGCTGTTGATTTCTTATTGTGGATCAGTGACGTGTCGCATCGATACCATTGACGGGAGTCGATGGTATCGACTCTGTATGGATCAATTGCCCTCGCGAGGCCCAGTTGCCATTTTCTGATTGTATCCGGGTCGATACCATCGACATGTCCGTCGATGGTATCGACTTGACTGAGACAAAATTGTCTGTAAATCTTCAGGGATCTCACGAGTATCGACATCCTAGTCGATACTATCGACCCCGAACTGGCTTTTTCTTCGGCATTACTGATGGTAGGTCGATACCATCGACCAGGCCGTCGATGGTATCGACTCAGAAAATTTTCTACAATCGCCTACCTGTACCCATGTCACTACCATCAAAATCGTAGTCGATGATATCGACTCTGCCTCAGCCCTACACACTGAACAAACAATCAAGGTATCATTTTTACACTAAAAACAAAATTACACCAAACTAACTTGTAAATGCGAAAGAAAATAGACAAAACTACCAATGGCTGGGTTCCCTCCCAACAAGCGCCCTTCTTTAATGTCTTAGGCTAGTCAAAATCACATTCATCTTGCATCTGTAAGTGCTATGAGTTTGACCTCATGCAATTTCCTCATGTAGTCCTCACTAAAGTACAGCTTCAACCTCTATCTGTTGACCAAAAATGTCGTCTCTCCATCATGCACCAGAATGGCACCATGCGGTCGTACCTCCTCCACAATGAAAGGTCCACTCCATCGGGATTTCAATTTCCCGGGGTGCAGCTTCAACCTCGAGTTGAACACTAACACACAATCTCCCTTCTTGAAGACACACAGTTGAATGTGTCGATCGTGAATTAGTTTTGTTCTCTCCTTGTAAATCCGCAAGTTTTCATAGGCGTTCATCCTCAGCTCATCTAACTCATTGAGCTCTAGCATTCGCTTCTTCCCTACCTCATCATAAGTCAAGTTAAGCTTCCTTAGCACCCAGTGCGCCTTGTGCTCCAACTCTATCGGCAAATGGCAGGCCCGCCCATAAGCCAACCTAAAATGCGTAGTGCCTATATGTGTCTTAAATGCGGTCCTATATGCCCATAAAGCATCCGGTAGCAAAGTACTCCAGTTCTTTCTTGTCGAAGCCACAGTGTGCTCCAAAATTTGCTTGACTTCTCTATTGGACACCTCGACCTGCCCTTGTGTCTGCGGGTGGTACGAGGTACCAATATTGTGCTTTACCCCGTACTTCCTCAACAACGCAACAAACTTTTGATTTTTGAAATGGGTGCCTCCATCGCTGATAATCATCCTTGGCACACCAAATCTGCAGAAAATGTGATCTTTTACACACCTGCACACTACATCAGCATCATTAGTCCTTGTGGGTATTTCCTCTACCCACTTCGATACATAATCATCAGCCAGTAAAATGTACAAATTAGAGTTCGAGGACACAAAGGGTCCCATAAAATCAATGCCCCACAGATCAAATACCTCAACTTCTTGGAACACGTTGAGGGGCATCTCTTGTCGCTTGGAAATATTGCCTACCCTTTGACAGGAGTCACATCTTCGCACATAGTCGTAAGCGTCCCGGAAGAGTGTTGGCCAATAAAGACCCCTCTCTAGCACCTTGTCCGCCGTTTTGGAGCTCGCATGATGACCACCAGTTGGTAGTGTATGACAATGACTAAGTATACTGTCATATTCTATCTCCGGTACACACCTGCGCAAAATGTCATCCCTGCATTGTTTCAACAAAATGGGATCATCCCAGAAGTAATATCTCAAAGAATGGAAAATTTTCTTTTTATCTTGATAATTCCAATCATCTGGGATTATTTTATAGACGAGATAATTAACAATATATGAAAATCATGGATCCTTGGATTTTACATAAAGGATTTTCTCATCAGGGAATGTCTCGGTAATGGGTATATTGATGTCCTTCTCATCTACCCGTTCTAACCTAGACAAGTGGTCCGCAACCACATTCTCAATCCCCACCTTATCTTTAATTTCAATGTCAAATTCTTGTAACAATAAGATCCACCTAATCAATCTAGGTTTGGCATCCTTCTTTTCCATCAAATATTTTAAGGCAGTGTGGTCCGTCCATACCACAACTTTTGACCCTACTAAGTATGTCTGAAAATTTTCAAATGCAAAAATGACGGTGAGAAGTTCCTTTTCAGTTGTGGTGTAGTTAAGTTGTGCATCGTTCAAAGTCTTGGATGCATAGAAAATCACAGTGGGTTTTTTTTTCAAAATGTTATCCTAGAACGGCCCCTACTGCAAAATCCAAAGCATCACACATTAATTCAAAAGGCTTTGTCCAATCCGGCGTTTGAACAACCGGTGCAGAAATGAACTTCTCCTTGAGCACATTAAAAGCATGCAAACACTTTTTATTAAAGTCAAATATTGCATCTTCCTCAAGCAGTTCAGATAATGGTTTAGTGATTTTCGAGAAATCTTTGATAAAGCGGCGATAAAATCCTGCATGACCGAGAAAACTCCTCACCCCTTTAACCGAATTAGGTGGGGGTAATTTTAAAATAACCTCAATCTTAACTGGATCCACCTCCATCCCCTTTCTAGACACTTTATGTCCAAGAACAATCCCTTCACTAACCATCATATGGCATTTTCCCCAATTGACAACGAAATGCGTGTCCTCACATCATTGTAAAACTTTATCCAAATTATACAAGCACTCATTAAAATACGTACCATAGATGGAAAAATCATCCATGAAGACCTCTAAACAGCGCTCAATCATATAAGAGAAAATGGCAAGCATGCAGTGCTGAAAGGATGCTGGTGCATTGTACAAGCCAAAAGGCATACGACGATATGCAAATGTTCCATAGGGACAAGTGAAGGTAGACTTCTCTTGGTCCTTAGGATCAATGGAGATCTTATTGTAGCTGGAATAGCCGTCTAGAAAACAAAAAAGCGATCGACCAACTAGTCACTCTAAAATTTGATCGATCAATGGAAGAGGAAAATGATCTTTTAATGTAGCAGAGTTCAATCGACGATAGTCAATGCACACACGCCACCCGGTTACCAGTCGGGTCATGACCGGCTCATTTAACATATTGTGAGTGACAGTAATTCCCCCCTTTTTAGGGACTACCTGTGTGGGGCTTACCCACATCGAATCAGAGATAGCGTAAATGATGTCTGCAGAAAGGAGATTTATCTCCTCCTTCTTGACGACCTCCATCATTCTCATATTAAGTCGTCGTTGTGGTTGAATCACAGGTTTGGCTCCTTCCTCGAGCCGGATCTTCTGCTGACAAAGTGTAGGGGAAATCCCCTTGATATCTGCAACCGACCGCCTGAATGTTCCATGGTGGTTCTTCAGCATGATCAGCAATTGATCCTCTTGATCGGCACTCAGATATGCCGAGATAATCACCGGTAGTCTCTCACCATCGGCTAAGAATGCATACTTCAAATGAGGCGGCAGTGGCTTCAATTCTAACTCTAGTGGATTGATCAAAGATGACTGAAGCGGTGGTGGGAGTGGCCCAAGATCTTCATAATACTTGGCATAATAGCACGAAAACACTTGAAGCATCTTGACACATTCTTTTAACGACTTGTTTCTCATCCAGTCATTTATTATATTAAAAAGGCAAGCCTCAAGGGGTAGTTCTGGATATGTGTCAAAGATAGAACTTGCTATTGCATCATCTTCAGTAGAAAGAGGAATTTCCTCCTCTTCATCATTTGGAAAACCCACAGCCCTGCAAAGAGAAACAACTTTGGTTTGTTCCATAATGTCTACAGCTAGTGTCCCCTTATCTACTTTGGTCATTACATGAGCCATATCTAGAATTAGCTTCCCTAGACAGAGAGAAATGTTCTGATCAAAATGTTTCACCATGCGACACTACTCCTTTGCTTTTGATTGTGTCATGTTTGGGGGAATAACCATTTTAAATCGATCATCCGCGATTCCCAATGTCAAATGGCCTCGTCCCATCTCGAGTATCATATCTGTCGTATCTTGGAAGTGTCTTCCTAGGAGTAGCTCATTTCTTTGTTCATCTTGCATTTCCATTACCACAAAATCTGCTGGAAATATATACCTGTCAACTTTAACCAGAACATCCTCGCAAATACCATATGGTTTTACCACAAAATTATCCGCTAGGTGAATCGCCATGTTTCTTTGTCTCGATTCTTTAAGTCCCAGCTTCTTGAAAGTAGAAAGGGGCATTAAATTGATACTTGCCCCAGAGTCACACAAGGCTTCGCCGAACTTCACCATACCGATGTAACATGAAATATTGAAGCAGCCCGGATCTTGTCTTTTAGGTGGAAATGTGCCCAAAATGAAGGCGCTCACTTGCTCTTTAAGAATTACAACCTCGGTATCAGGAATATTCCTCTTCTTTGGGATTATATCTTTCAAAAACTTTCCATAAGAGGGTATCTGCTCTATTGCTTATAGTAGCGGAATGTTGACAGAAAGTTTCCTAAAGCTATCTAGGAACTTCTTAAACTGAGCGTCCACTTTCTTAGCCTTCAAACTGTTTGGATACGGCACTGGGACTGTCTGTGCCCTTTAATTTGGTGAAACATATGATGTCCTCTTTGGAGTTTCTTCCTCAGTAATGATTTCTGGTGTAGCTTCCTCTACCGCATCCTCTATCGGTATTGTGATTGTAAATTCCTCTGTGGCCTCACCTGTGTTTTTTGGCTAGGGTGTGCTCTGTTCATCAGCCTTGGGGTTTAAAATCTTCTTACCACTCCGTAGCAGAATTGCCTTAGCTTGTTGGTTTCCTCCTGGAATGTTTGTATTTCCGGGAAAACCTTGTTGTGTTGGCTTTTTCAGATTTGCTATCTCAGCTGCCATCTGTGCTAACGATGTCTCTATGGTTCTCATCTGATCCCCATGACTTTGTAAGGTCTACCCAAATTGATTCATAAATTCTCCTTGTTGCTTAATCTGCTGACCAAACGTGCTCATGAGTTCTTGATTCTGCTTGATCACTTGATTGAGCAACTCCTTGCTCTTGTCCTCTACTGCCGGTTGTGGTTTTGCATTAGGGTCCTGCAGGAAATTGTTTGGGTCCTTCCATGAAAATTTCTTATCTTTCCTCCAAGAATAGTCATTGTTTCTGTACCCCTGTTGCTGGCGCATAAATTTCACTTGTGTCTCATCCTCAGATTCTGCATCCTCTTTTGCTAGCAATTTCTTGGCTAAAAGGTCCATCTTCTCATTTAGCTCCTTGATAGCCTTTGACTCACCTGCGACTCGGACCTGCTCTACTGTATCTCTATCACCCCATGATTGCTTCCTGGCCATGTTCTTCAGTATTTCCCAACACCTAGTGCCAATGTTGTTCAAGAAGAAACAGGAACCTGCTAAGTATAGATTGCTCTAGTCGTGCTCATTCAAAGCAAAGTAGAAGATCTTCACTTGTTTTTCCTTATCTAGCCCATGATGTGGACACTTCCGCAACATTATCTGGAAGCACTCCCATGTCTCAGAATAGGTCTCCCCGACCCTTTGACAGAAATTGTGGATCTTCTGTACTAAGTCATTGGTCTTCTCCGGTGGAAAGAATCTCTCGAAGAATACCTCAATCATTTTATCCCACGTCTCAACGATCTCTTCATCTAGGTTATGCAGCCACTCACGTGCATTACCTGCAAGGGAACTGGGAAACAGCTTCAGATACACTATGTCCTATGGAAACCTGTCTATCTTGATCATATCGCAATTTTCCACAAATATACTGATGTGTGCAACTGGGTCCTCATTCTTCAGCCTGTGAAATGCTTAAGACTTGACCAAGTTTATCAGTTCCAGATCAATCTTATAAGTTGGAATGTTGACTGCCTACTTCTTTATTGGTCCCTTTGATGTTGACGAGGAAGAAGCTTTTATCTTCTCCCAGATTGTCTGTTCTTCATCCATGACTTCTGCTTCAAAGTCTGAATCTATATCCTCAGGCTGATCGTGAATAGTGTTCTCTTCGTTGTCTGGTCCCAACGGTGGAACCTCTGGTGATGGCAATTTGTAGTTTGTGCTACGCGTCCTCACCATGTACTAGTACCTACAAAGTAATAAATTTGATTCAGTACAGTGCTAGACGATTGCCAAATATAAAAGATAAACAATAAATTTCAAAATTAATAATAAAATAAAAAGTGGCCTAGAGTGGCCGCTTGCAACACTCGTAGTACCGACAGTTGTCGTGTCCCCGGAAACGGTGCCAAAAACTTGACACGATTTTACTGTGCGTATAACGCAAGTGTACGCGTCAGAGTAATATAGGCCTTGTGAGGCCCGAGTCAAACTCAGGGACACTGAACTATCGGTAGACTACTACTAACTGTTCGCAATCAGCTAGACCGATTAAAATGTCTTGAGGGTTGATTGAAAAATAAAAGAAAACAAAGCAATCGATTACATGTGGAGTTTAATCAAATTAGATGGGAATCTTTAGGATTGCGGTTTCACCGTGGGTTCTCGCTGTATTTATTTCTATATAGTTAATCAAATTCATCTCTCATTCTAGGTAGTGGCATGTAGTCAGAATTGTTCACTATCGTGAGACAATTCACTACCTAAATCTAGGTCGGTTCCACCATCGTAGTAACCTATACCCTAAATTAGGTGCATTAAAATCAACCTCTGGGTTTCCACCATTAACCGTACATCGCCTTGTTCAAGGGATTTATTAATTAATGTGCATTTCGTCTCTTTTCAACTATTAATTCTTCTTTCAAAGTAATTAAAGGAATTGGATTATCATTAGGGTGATCAATCATAATGATATAATGGAGTAAACAAAATCATACCACGGATTTAAGAGATGAAATATGAATTACTATGATAAAAACATCATACAATGATTACTCGGGTTACTCCCGGTCCTAAAGACAAAGGGGATTAGCCTCGCACGTTCATCTCAATGAAAGACATGGTAGAAGAAAGGGAAAACATGAAGAAAATGTGGATGAAGTGATATAAACCCCAGAACGAAGAAGATCCAAGCGTTCCTCGATGTAGAGGGCGTGATCTACAGCCTTCCGGCGGTGGAAAATGACTTCTGCGGCTCTCGGAACGATCGGGGTGTGGTTCTGGGCTCCGTTTTCTTCTCCAACTCTCCTTGGTATGTGTGTAGCGGCTAATGACGTGATCGATGGCCTCTGGCCTCCGTCATTAGGTATAAACACCAAATTAGATCGTCAAAATATCCCCACCGTTGGATTCAGGACAATCTGGAACAAAAACTAATCTGACGACGTCGATACCATCGACACGAGTCGATGCTATCAACCCGCCAGGGTATCGACAAGCTTTCCTTCTTCTATGACATTCCGCCTGATGCTGACTCGATACCATCGATGTGGGTTGATGATATCGACATATTTAGACGTCAGTTTTGTCACCTTTCAGACACTGAAGTTGTAGAACATCGATAGTATCGACTTTTGTGTCGATAGTATCGACCGGCTAATCGTTGGCAACCTGAAGGTAAGTCACTACCATCAACTTCCCAGTCGATGGTATCGACTCTGCTTGGCTCCTCGTGACTGTCTCTCTGTGACTGTGTCGATGGTATCGATAGCTGTATATATGCATTTTTCCTAAAGTTGCAAGACAAAACCAAATCAACCAAACTAAAACCCATTATAATAATCGTTTATGACCAAAAAGATAAAATATGAGAGATTTGATACAAAATGAGATTATCGACTAAAGTAAGTGAATTATGTGATACTAACCACAAAAGTGACTAATAAACACATAAAACGCATGTAAAATAGGTCTATAAATGCGACTCAAAATCCTCACATCAGAGACCTTTTCTCCGGTCTCATCAAAGGACTCCTTTAGAGTAATCTTAGCCTTAGTGGCTCACTTTGATCTTGAGCTACATCAAATGGATATGAAAACATCATTTTTAAATGGGGATTTATCTGAAGAAGTCTATATGGAACAACTAGAAGGTTTCATTGATAATAGTAGAAGTCATATGGTTTGCAAACTAAAGAAATCAATTTATGGACTTAAACAAGCTTTCTGATAATGGTATATAAATTTTAACACCATTATATCAACTTTTGGGTTTAAACCAAATATTGTTGACCGGTGTACATACCTCAAGGTCAGTGGGAATAAGTTTGTAATATTGATTCTTTATGTGGATGACATTCTACTAGCAAGTAACAACATTGTTATATTAAATGAAACTAAAGAATTTCTTTCCTCTAACTTTGAGATGAAAGATATGGGAGAAGTTGTGTATGTGCTCAACATGGAGATTCATCGAGACCGAGCTAAGGGCATACTTGGTATATCCCAAAAAGATTACATATCACAAGTTTTAGAGAAGTATGGAATGAAAAATTGTTCACCTGGACCTGCACCTATAGTTAAAGGAGATAAATTTAACTCCAAGCAGTGTCCTAGTAATGATATTGAAAGGAATGAAATGAGGAAAATACCATACACATATGTAGTTGGGAGCCTACAATATCTTCAGATTTGCACCCGACTGGACATTGCTTTTTCTACTAGAATGCTTGGTCGTTACCAAAGTAACCCTGGCATGGACCATTGGAGAGCTGTGAAGAAGGTGATGTGCTACCTACAAGGAACAAAGGATTGCATGATTACATATAGAAGAACAAACCACCTAGAGGTTATGGGATTTTCAGATGCAGATTTTTCTGGATGTCTAGATAGTAGAAAGTCTACAATATGCTAGTTCTTCCTACTAGCTGGTGGTGCAGTTTCATGGAAGAGTGTCAAACAAATGACTACAATTTCATCCACCATGGAAGCTGAGCTTATAACTTGCCATGAAACCTCATCACATGCAATTTGTCTTAAGAATATGATACAAGATCTTAAAGTTGTTGATTCAACTCATAAGCCAATACAGATATATTGTGATAATGAAGTTGTGGTCACTTTTGCTAATAATGATAAAAGCACAACGACATGCAGACATCTAGATATAAAGCTCTATGTTGCCAATGAGTGATTTGACAACAAAATGATACAGATTGATCACATTGGTACACAATACATGATATCAGATCCTCTTACTAAAGGGCTAGCTCCAGGATTGTATGCATCTCATGTAAAGAATATGGGTCTGAGAAAGTCATTTGATGTGTAATAATTAATGTGATTTGACGATGTAATATTTATTGTGTGATCACATATTTGACTCTCTATTTCTGTTTCAATACTAGTTATAACAGAATGTCAGTTTTGACATAAAGTTGGACCAAAGATTAGGTGTGAGGTAAACCTATTCATAAAGTGTATACTATTCATATGAGATGTTTGGATATTGTGGTGCATAGAAGGGAGTACTCAATTTTGAAGTATCAACTGCTATGACTCTTATCTTATTCTCATGTGTGGAAGTATTCATATCGAGCATCAATTGAAACTCATGACGTTTTGGGGCAAGTGGAAAAATGTTAAAAATATCCCTTTTAGTGTGGCCCAAAATTATTATGTCTATATTTATTATTAGGTATTTTCTTGAACAGATGCATCTATTAGTTTGGGTAAGTTCCCATAACCATAGTGTCTCTTCACGATGGATGAAGAGAGAGTAAGGAGTCTTACATATAAGGGATTGGTCCTCTCTCCGTTGGATATACCGTAACTGAAACCATCTATCGGAGAACCCAAAAAGGAGAGAGAAACCTCCCGAGTGCTTTACGTGCTTCCGCTCTTCCGCTCGTGACGATCGTTTGCTCACTTGCAAGCATAGAGAAGTCTACTCTCTTATTGACTCTATTGGTGTTGTCACTGCCATAAAGACAATGAAGGCTTATCAAAACTCCGGTACGATTGTTTAACAAGATTTTGTTACAAGTTAATTTTTTGAATTCCAACCTTCAGAAAAACAATTTATGTGTTGAAAGATATCTTAATAATACTTCTTCCTGAAACCCAAATTTGAGATGAGAGAAGTGAATTTTAAAGTTTCTTAAGTAAGAAGATGAGAAGAAGATGAAATTAGAGATGAGAAGATTTAAGGAAATATACTCCAGAAAAATGATCGGTCCTATCCAGGTAGGCGTCTATACCAACTTAGTGGCACAGAGAAAATATTGTCAACCCCCAAAGTTGTGATCCTTTCTAGACACAATTGCTCTTAGATCATGCCCTAGAAATGCTACATATTATTCTATGGATTATTTAAACTTATCAACTAGTAAACATTATTTGATAAATCTAGGCTCTGATATCAAACGTAATGACCTTAAATTTTGATCATCTCCTAGTAAAGACAAACTTCGAATATAAGGATCGATACCTAAATTTTATAGGATCATTTTTAATAAACAAAATATAGTGAAATCAATAATTTTCATCAATTGTGTTTGAGTTGGATACAAAATATACAATGAGGCTCCTCTAAGGATTTACATAAATATTAAATGAGAAACTAACACATATGAGAAGAATTACAAAAGGATCTAGCCATCTAATCCTCATTGGTACTTAGATTATATCTCTTTGGTGCATTTGTCTAGTTCTTCATATTTTCATATCTTTATATACATGGTGATTATCTAAAATGTTGAAAAACAAATATATAGATCAATATATTTCTATATTGTGTCCATAATGCGATCAAAATGTATGCAAGTATAATAACAACATGTAATGTTCACAACCAAATATTTGCACAAATGAACTGGTATTTTCATTGCATATTCTAAACCATTCTTGTTATGCCACCTCTGGTGTAATCACTATCCATCATTGTACTTATGTGCATTACCCCTTGATGCATATTTCCCAAGGTTTAGAATATTCTAATTTACTTTATGTGATACTCACAATGGCATTATAATATACTAAATTTTTTTAACATCCAACAATTTATTCATTGAATCAATACTTTAAAAATCATCTAGAAATCTCATTGGAAGATGATAACGTGGGTACTCATTAATAATCTTCGAAATTTAACTACAAATAAGTGAATCCATCTTCCTATGAAATGTGAATTACACAAGGAATGAATTCCATGTGGGATCAAGGACTCATTACCCATGGTTCATAATTCAATCATCAAATAGGATCCCTTCCATGATCACATCCAGAGTCCTACACATCCATTCTAGGAACTAATCTTAAGTTTCAAGGTATTGATGTTCATGATTACATCAAACATGCTAAATGAGAGATCATTTTAAGAAGTAAGAATAAATTGAATGACTGACAACTTAATACAATTAGAAAAGTTGAGTTTGATAACAACTAGAACAAAAATACACGCGATGGGGCTACTCCCCATGCCCTAGTGAGAAGGTCTACTTGCTCATAATCATGACAAAAACACAAATACATGAAGAGAGAGGACAAAGCATGTCACGGATGGAGAAAGAAGAAGTATCTAGAGGTCTCTGACTTCTGCAATCCACTCAGACAACAACAAGTTCAAAAAACTCTAAGAGGAGGGTCTTCTTTCTTATCTTCTTCTCTCTCTCCCTACCCAAAAATGTGCTCTGGACATAGAGTGAATTGGACTGAATTATGATTAGGTTAGGCCTCCCTTTTTGTTCCCAAATAGCCTCTGGTTGGATGTTGTGAAAAATTGCTTTTTATGCCACAGTAACCGGGGACCAGGTGGTGTGGTTAGCCGATCACATAATTGGTGTTGTGCCTAATAAACTTCTAGTCATTCAATTAGAAAGATTGAATGACTGATCATCATTCCAATAAATCTATAGGAGAGTAAGTGGATTGTCAATCCAAGGAGGAAATCATACAATCACTTCGATGTTTAAGGTTGTTGTTGGCTTCTAAATTTGGAGGCATATTTTTTGGTCGGTTGACCAGTGAGGTGGATCAACCAATCAACCTCATCCATGAGGCAGTTTGCTATAGGAGGATCAATCTAGCAAGAAAGTGGATCTACTGATCATTTAATCTTAAAATATCATATAAGTTACTGTCAATTGTGACAACCTTCTCACCGACCGATCAATGATGGAAATTGACCGACCCGATGCTTGGCCCAGAGATGCTTTGAATGGTAAGGTTGGTTTACATATTAAGGGGGTCGAATCGACCAATCAACATGTATGACTTGTGTTTCTCAACTACACTTTTCTTTGGAATCCTTTCCATATTTGGAGCATGAGTTTGGGTAAGGAAATCCATCTTTCTCTTGAGCTGATGTGTACTATTTTATATATAAGAGCAAGAAGTCTAATCAAAATCCTAATATTCAAGAACAAGAAAAATAATAATGGAACTAGGTAAAACAAGATGCAGATGACAACTAAATGAGTAAAACTAATCCATAAATCATAATGAATAAGAATTTTTCATTAGTCCTCTCTTTAAGGTGCGAGGAGTATCCCCCTGTAAATAGTTTTTTTCTTCTTTCAACTTCTTTACTAGTATGAACCATGTTGTATTTTGAATCAAATATTTATTGTCTTGATTACTTGTTTGGATTTCATATATATATATATGTTTATTAGATATCAAATTTATAACTTCAAACCTAAGATCAAGAATATTGTTGGTTTCTTGTTTAACCCTTCATGAGAACTTTAGATAGGTGTTTCACGAGGAAATGGGTATATGACTTTTGAGCAACACAACAAATAGGTTAGAGTGATATATGTCTGAGGTTTAATCCTCATCCAAAATGATTCTAGTTACTTGGGCTTAATGTTTGTATCATCATCGTTGTCGTCGTCATCATCAACTAAGCCTCAATCCCAACTATGTTTGGGTCGGTTGCATGGATCTTTCTATTCCATTCATCTCTACCATTGGTCATATTCTGGTTGAGATGTAGAGATTCAAAATCTCTCTTTATAAGCTCTTCCCATGTTAATTTAGGCCTTCCTCTTCTTCTATTAATTGTGCATGCTTCAATAGTATTGCTTCGTGTAGGCGCATTAGTCGGTCTATGTTTCACATTTTCATACCATCTGAGTCGGCCCTCGCGCAACTTGTCCCCGATGACTGCCTTAGTGTTTGTATGTTCATGGTTACTTATCATGCAATAATAGAGCAAAATAGGTAAAAAAAGGTGAAACCCATCCACCATGGTGTTACAATCCATTTGATAATAGGACTTTTAAGCATCCTTTCTATTGCTATCTTAATTTAATCAACTAACAATCAACTTTTGTGATAAACACTAATTATTACTTAGTTACTTTGATTGTATAGTTCTTAAATATATTGTCCTTTAGGCTCAAACCCTAAAAAAATGATGTGTGATAAAATAATGCATCATGTAGCCACATCGAATCATGGATTCTTAAAAGGTAAGTGCACACGTTGTGTATCTAACTTGGTGAATTTAAGTAAGCTCTTAGGTGAGTGTATTTCGTGAACCTACTTATCAAGGCAAGACTCAAGTTTTCGTGTGTGTAGATGAGGAAGACTTTGGTTCTAGATGAACCAAACTTCATATAATTCGTATTTAAATACCATCAATTTGTGGTCTTATCCTAGAAAGCAGGGCCACAACTGGTCCTCGAGGTATCTCATTATATATATATATATATATATATATAGAGAGAGAGAGAGAGAGAGAGAGAGTCAGACTAGAATACACTCGAGTGTATTTAGAGCAAAATACACTCAAGTAGTTTTCCATGATGCAATATTTTTTTCAAAAATCTAATCCTTTGATCTTCTTAAACATCTTGTGAATAGATCTTATATAAAATTTGATACCATTTGGACATTTATCGGTCATGTTACAAAGGTCACAAAAATAATACATTTCAAAGTAGTTTCGTGCATCAACTTTTTTGTCCTCGGATGAGTGACTTACACTCATCCAAATGAGCTCAAAATTTGTGTGTAGCCTAATTATAGTATGGAAACGAAGGTCAATGGTTTAGATTTTGCAAAAAAATAGTCTTGATTTGAAAAAACCACTTGAGTGTACTGCATGATCCGTACAATCGAGTGTATTCTAGCCTGACTATATATATATATATATATATATATATATATATATATATATATATATCTGTGTGTGTGTGTATTACCATTGTCTTATTTTATATTCGAAGTGATTACAACATTTCCTTGTGGCATGACCCTGGGTGGATGGAAAATTAATTTGATTACCATAAACATGCATGAATGCCTAATGTAGTGTTAAATATGCATAATCAATAATAGGAAGTGAATAAACATGAGTAACTGATTTATGAGGACATTAATATGAGTAAGATAAGTAATGATACAATGTGACAATGTTTGATAAATACATAAGTAATTAGTGTGACATTAACTGTATTAATTGTAGACTTAATAACAAATTGGATAAAATGTCTTATATCATGCAAAATAATTTGTTATAATTAAATATGGTGATAATGGAGGCTAAATCCAAATTATTAAGGATAATGCTCAAATATGTTTATAGACATTGAAATAATTGTGTATAACTCTAATTTTGCATGAAACTCTTAAGGAGATAAATAAGACATATATAGGATTTCATGCATAATAATGAAATATAATTCTTTTTCCAACAAACAGAATGTAGTTGGACACAACTAATAGAATAATAATGATAATGTAATATCATAATAAATATAATTCTAATATTCCAAAAATGTTAAAAAGAAATCTTAATGGTGGAACCTTTAGTGATCCATGAGAACATGACCTTTGAGGAATTTCATGTGAAGATTATGAACTCGTACTTAATTAGTTGAAGAGAAAGGACTTTGAGTTAGTGAAAGTCATATGGAAGTACCATGGTTTGGAAGAAACAACTAGGGAGTTGCGATGTTACGTACTTACCCTTCCCTCTTTGCTTGAGATTTCAGGGATGAAATCTTTTTTAAGGGGTGGAGTGTTGTAACGAACTAAAATCAGGATATATTCTCAGTTTGCCCTTTTCCTAAGCTTTTCATATCGTTTCTATCCTTTTTGTCCTTGATGTTGAAATTGTGGAATTATTAGTGGTTGGGGTGAATTTGATCACCATTTATGCCAATATATGGATTTATGCACAAATACCTCAGTAGATGTTTCAATCAGTGTCTAATATGCAAAATTACCACTTATGTGTGATAATGATAAAATACATTTGTCTATGACATTATGTAGCCTTTTGGAGCAAAGAAGAGAAAAAAGCATGAATAATAATGCTTTAAACATGTTAATGTGATATTGAATTATTTAATATGAGAAATAGTGGTGATATTAGATCATGGGCTAAACTTCATAAAAGGAAGACTAATTGGTTAAAGATAACTTGAGATTTGTTTTCTTTGGGTTTGATTTAGCTTGGAGGTCTAGTTTCATAATTTTGGATAATAATAAATATATCAATTTTATTTCAAAAGAAAAGATGAGTTTTCACCAAAATATGAAATAAAATATTTAATGACTCCAAAAGTGGCAACTAATCTTGAATTCCTAACCGACACATTAAAAATAGTCTTTGGGTAAATTTTCAACTAATTTGGACAATCTTAAATATTTTAGTTAATTTAGGAGAGAGAATATAATATAAAGAACAAAAATATTAAATAATATATTAAAAAATAATTAATGGAAAAATCATGTTCCTCACATTTATTATTGCTTATAGACCGGTTTCATATTTTTAGAAAGTTTCTAGATGCCTCTAACTCATTAAAGGGATAAAATAAGTGATATATTTAAAAATATTGAATAAAATATTAAAAGTCTTCAAAAAATAGAATAATACCAAAATCAGATTGCTCACCACAAAATTAAATAACCTATTAAATTTAGATTTATTCAGATTTTGTTTGCTCCATTAAAAAATTATAGAAAATTTCATACATTAAATGCATCAAAAGAACAAAGTTGGAAAGTTGTATTAAATGGCATTCATCACAACCCGCATGAACTGTACCGCAAATGAAGGTCTGATATTTTGAGCATAACTCCCTCATTTCTCAATAAAACTTCACAAAATGAGTTGATTTGGATTGAAACTTAATTTCAAAACCATCCCCTACTCGAGACCTATAATGGAGAATCCCAGAAATGTCTGAACTTATTTCTCAAGTCTTCTGAAGTAGCTTCTCCCGCACCCCTTGAAACTCAAATTTATATAAATATGACTCTAACTACATATGAAACACACACCCAAAGACTCTCCTTTGGTTTTGATTTCACCTTGCATTGTCATTTCATCCACCGCCAAACATCATTCTTGGTTTGAGTTTGTAGAACCTCTCCCCGATGTCTCGCTTCTTCGGAGCGTAATTGGACCTCAGGTAAACAATTTTGGCACTTATTCATCATGATCGGGTAGTTAGTTTCATGAGCGAGAGACGAATGAATTTTTACCCAAACTCTTGGACAAGCTTCTCCTTGCTCAGCCGGCCATGGCGTGTGTAGCGGGGAAGGGGATAATCCCTTGTGCTTTTTCCTTTTTTTCCCCTCGATTCTCTTTTATTTTCTTTTTCTCATTATGGGTATTATTATAAATCACCACATTTTAATTTGATTTTTGTCACTTGTCATGCCAGTACAAATAGTAAATTTATACCCTTTCACAGCGTAAAGTTTTGAATTTTGATTTAAGGGCAAATTGGTTTCTTGCAATTTATTTTCACAAATAAATTAGTAAATGAAGTGAATCTTGTAAAAACCTTATCTTCTTATTGGAAGCTTAAAAAATTATAAATAAATATGTGTTGGAATCGGGAAAATGATCTCTATATAATAAAAATGGTTTGATTATCTAATTTCCATGTTTTTTCAGGATGATTTTTGGGAAATAAAATATATGCATAAATTAATAAAAACTATAGCTTTAACATATTAACTCCAAAATTAACATAAAAATATGTTTTCTTAATCAAAAGAATCTAAAAAGTCAATTTGTGATATTTTTAGGGTCAAAATCTGAGTTTTGTTAAAAAGGTCCAAAATTAGGGTTTCTCATCATTATTATGCATATGTATTCTAATACTTGTTAATAAATTGAAATAGGCACAGTTGAACTTGGGATTGTCTAAAAGTAGTATAAGTTGGTAATTTAACTCAGTAAGAGAGGTATTTGCATTCTTACATCCTAAGTTGGAATATTTGCAAACCTAACCCTAATTTCCCTAATGAGGCATTATATGAACCTTAATATCTCTATTAGTATTTCTTTTTCTATATTTGTCTCAAAATCTTTATTGAAATTCTATTTCTTAGGTCTTGTACCCAACTGCCATGTTTCAATTATATGATGCTTCCACTTTCCATATTTCTCTTTAGCATGTTGATCTTATTAGACTATCTAGATAATGTAGTGGTACTTTTGAACAACCACCCATAGATAGGGCATGTGTTATTTTGCCCTGGGGAATGTGTTACTCTTCCCCTTATAAAATTTTTGTAGGTGACTGGAATGTGTTACTCTCACTCACCTATTGGTTGAGGTAAGGTAGGTGCCTCAACCCTACTTAGTTAAGGTAGTCAATATTAATTATGCATGCAAATCTTTTATTTTATTTTTGTTATGGCAAGCATCTATTTGATAATGCCTCATACTCTTGATCTCTTCATCTTATGATGAAATGTTAGCCTTTATTTCTATGTTATTTCTTTGTCTTTTATTCTTGTTCTTCCTTTGACACATGCATTGTTTCTTCCTCTTACCGAGTGATTTCCCAACCACCCAAGCCTAGTATCAAAGTGCGTAGTAGGAGCATGGAGGACCAACATAGAATTAGGATAAGGAGTACATGGCTTTCAGGATGGACCTAACTCATGAACTTGATGCTTGGAGACAAACTTGATATGGTTTAGATTTCCCTCTATCTAGATCCTTATGTTGTAACATCCTCGTAAACCCTATAAGGGAGATGATGATGTACTTTTGAAAATTGAATATAGTCATTATGTAACATACTAGATCTTAGACCCTACCCTGGAAGTTGACATTTTGGACTTAGCTAAACAAGGTTGAAGGTTAGACCGAAATAGATGTTTAGTATAACCCCAACGAGCTAATGCATGTATATATCACCTTAATGTAACCTAATATTCCAACATTAATTGTAGGTTTATAATGGATACATAAAATATGTCGCATAACACATTTTGGTGGTAATATGAAGATAAGAAAGTTAATTGGATGAATAATTTAGATAATGGGTCGTTAATGGGCCATATGACATATCTCATAAAAAGAAGTCTCAAAAGTGGAAACAAACTTCAAATTCGAAATCTACATATCAAAATTAGCCTACATGTCAAAATTCATCTAATTTGAACTACCTTGAAATATTAGGATAGGAGAGAGAAAATGGGTAAAAGGCATAAGTAATGATTAATATGATTATATAACTTCAAACGATGGAAATAATGTCAATTTTGTATTTAACACATCAAATATAACTTACGGATGAAGTTTGGATGTTGTTTGTGCAAGTTATGCAATTTTAGGTACATTTTGGACTTTTCTGCAATTTACCCAATTGGGAGGTTTTCTTTGCAAATTATCACCTGAATTTTAATCCTTAGATATTCTCTTACCATTCTCGAGATTTTAAACCATAGGGAGCCTAGTTGCACCTTGGTTTGAAGGTGTTTCTTTCCAAGGGCATTTTAGGGATTACTCTCTTTGTAAATGAGCTTATCTTTAGAAGCTATCAACCAATGGGGTTATTTATTTGATTGAAGGTCGGTTGGGATGGCCTATAAGTGTCCATAAACTGACATTTGATATTCAATAAGCCTCTATGGGTTGTACTCTTGCATGGCCATGAAATCCCTAGGCTAAGGACACATGGAAGGCTCCATGGACACCTGATGCTTGACTTCTTCCTTATCCATAAAGGTTTGCATGTCCATAGGAACCCTTGGCATTGGACACATGGAAATTAACTTGACACCTCGTTCTTGACTTCTTCCTTATCCATAAAGTCTTGCATGTCCATGGACACCCTTATACATGACCCATTGAAAGTCTCATTGACACCTCATACTTGACCTCTTTCTTTATATAGCCATATCTACCCCTTCCCAACTCCCAATTCGAAAACTCTTGCTCTTCTTTATTCCCTCTGGCTTAGAGAATCATTCCTACTCTATTTTTCCATGAAGGTGCTGTCCCAAGGTAAAAGGAGGTGCCTACCTTGGTGAAGAAGGCTCCTAGGGTTCCAAATTTGCTCTATTTAGGGTTTCTAAAGCTCCTCCTTGGTTATTTCGACCAAAACTAGTAAGTTTTCTCCTTTACTTCCCTATTTTCATGTTGTTAGTATTCTTTCCACCTTCCTCCAGGTCAAAACCATGGCCTTCCATGATGAAACCCCACCTAGAACCCATAAACACTCATTTCCATGTTCTTTTGTTAGGGTTTTTCACCTCTAAAGTGGAGAAGGTGTTTCTTGCTCGAGAAAGGAGCTTTGTTGGAGAAACCAGCCTCTCTAAGTTTGGGAACCTTACTTATTGGACTTTTCCACCTTCCCTAGAGGTTCTTTAGAGGCCTAAGATTGGATCTAGGACTGACTTGGACTGTTTAGACTCTGAAGTTGAGGTATGATGTATCCCCTATTCTTCTATGGTGAGCAATTCACCTATGCTTATTCATTCTCGTTGTCCTATGGATATTAGCCTGTACACAATGTATTTTATTTTGAAAATCATGGTTCATGTGAACTACCTTATTTGATATTGATAATATGATCATGGATGTTCTTTTGAACTCTTATATTATGCTTTGTTCACAATGGAACTCTAAAAGATGACATGAAATGTCTTTTGCCCACTTATGAGGTGGATGTATATGTTGGTCACTTATGTGGTGACTAATTTATATATTCTAACTATACTTTCTACTTGCCTCTACATTTAACATGATATGTGATTCAGTAGCACTACAATAGTGTAATTTCATTAGTTTTTATGGCAGATGTGTTATTTCCTACCGAGCAGATGTGATATTTCCTACTCTTTTGGGATGGAAAGGAACCTCATACCCAGGGCAAGATGTGTGATTCTTGGCCCATGTTTTATATGTTTGGGAGATTGGCAATATTCCTTTCTCTATTAGGTTTCAAGTTTATGAGGTTTGGTCTCCTTTGTGTTTATATTGTTATAGGGCTATGTTTATCTCACATGCATGCAGGTTGATGATATGGGGTGTGTGCCCTAATTCTTTACATGTGCTTGTGTGGCACAATCTTTATGTTTTATTAATGGAAATTATTCTTTTGTTATCATATGATTTCAATTCCTTTTCTCTTGATACCCATTTGGGTGGTTCTTATCCTTTCTATGGGAAGCCTTTTATATTTAATGTCCTTTATTCCATATATTGCTCAATTTCCTATTTAGTATGCACATACCAACCTTTGTTGTTTTCATCTATTTTCTCTTCTTGTTGGGGTATGCTTCCAACCCTAGGTGAAGGACTTGGATGATAAGACATGAATTTTTGGACTAGCTTAAGGAGTTCAAGCTTGGAGACAAAGTTGTTATGGGTTAGATTTCCCTCTACTAAATCCTTATGTTGAGTGATACATGTAAACCCTTTGTGGGAGATTATGATGTTCTTTTGTAACCTTGTGATAAATTGAATATAGTCAACATTTTTATTCCACTGTTATACTTTGGTTTTTTTGAATACCATTTATTGAAATTTGAAAATGTTACACCTATTCCAGCATACCTTTGAGTGTGTTTGCAATGGATGTTTATTCTTCAAAAAATTTAGTAAGGGGGTGATCCCACCCTCCTTACACATTACTTTTATTCTGCTGCTACACTTTGGTTGTTTTGAATACTATTATCTAAATTTTAAAATTTTACACCTATTCCAGCATACCCTTTGGGTGTGTTTGTAATGTATGCTTTATTCTTCAAATTTTTAGTAGGGAGTGAATACCCTTTGGGTCCCACTCCTTACACAACAAAACCCTAGTAATTTTCGCATTGTTTTCCTATTCTTCCACCACTTGACCCTATGCTTTCCTAACCCCTTTATATACATGGGTGGCGAATGGTAGAAAAGGGTTAGCACCTAATTAGTTATTCCACCCACTTGATCATCATTGAGCTCCCACTTACTCTCACCTACTCCCACTCCATTTCTACCATCCCCTACCTCAAAACCCTAATTTTCTAGGGTTTTGGCTACTTCATACACCATACCATGTCATCCAACCACAAAGGAGGGAGAAGGACGGGCTTCTCAAGATAGGAGGTGAATAACGAGGAGTCTTCACTAAGCTTCCATGGCTATTCACTCCTCTAGCCCTTTTTCTTTCTTCTTTTTTATTATTATGAGTAGTTAAGCCCTTAGGTTGGCTATTTGGGGTTTAAATGTGACTTTCATATCATGTTGGGGGAAAATAATGTATCAACTCTATAACTTCATTTGATATTGATTGTCTCCTACTTATATCTCATTTCCCATAAATTATGTTGTGATTTGTTCTTGAAAACATGGAATATATTGTTATTTGTGCTTGAAACCACCTAGCTGTAGGAGAAAATGGCTTATATGTAGCTATTTTGGGATTTTCTCCAAGGTCCAACTAGTGAATCCCTAGCTAGAACCCCATCTTCTTACATATAGATCCCTTCTCCTACTCCTAGGTGCGAGATATAAGTAGCTAGTTTAGAAGTACTTAGTTCAATTGGCTCAAAGTAATATAAAGGCTAGATTGTATGTGATGTGAGGTGAAATACTCTCATTTACACCCTCTATTACTACCCTTGTACCCCAGTTTCCATAAGAGATTCTATCCTATAAATGTAGACTTGATTGGGTCCTAGTAGAATTCCACCTAAACCCTAATCCAAATGATCCTCGTATGGTTGGATAGGGGGTTCTGGGAGTAGTTCCCTTGACACACCCTATTCCATCCATGGCCAATTAGTAGTTTAGAGTAACTCTCTAACATCCATGTTGTTATTTGGATTAACAATCTAAATGAATGAGTAGTGATTGCATGTTATTATCTGTAACTTAGGTTGTAGCCAAATTACGCCAAATGGCCGACACTTCATATTAATATCTTAAAACCCTAAATGATTCCGTTCTAGTTAATGCTTGCATAGTTAGTTTCTTTCTCTTGTTTTCTTAGTCGATTGTCTTGTTCATAAAAGTTAGATATTGCTATATTAGTTAGTGTTCTTTTGTTCTAACTTGTTCTTTCTTTAGCTAGTTAATTGTTAATTTAGTCATTTGCTTATCTTAGTTGTTAATTGTTAGTATAGTATAGTTTCTTTCCTAATCTAGATTTTTTCTCTATTTACATTGTTGAGTAGGATTACTTTTCTACTCTAGTGTTAATTGTAGCTATTGCCTTGTTTTCCTTAGTCTAAATTGTTGTTTCCTTGCTTACCTTGCTTTCTTTGTCAATTAGAATTAACTTGTTAGGGTTAGCATAGGTTTTGTTCTTGCTCACCTTTAATTGTTTTCTCGACCCATTAGTGTAATCAAACCAAATACAAGTTAAACACTTGTACCCTAGACTCTATTTTAGGAACCTAGCTAATGATGAATATAGATCTAGTGCCCCCTCTCCCTTGGGGGTTAACGCTCATATACTACTCTTAAGCATGTGCCTTATGCAGTCTTATAAGTGTGTGTTCATCAGGTTTTATAAATATCAAAAGACACTATTGTATGCCTAAGGCACATCTGATTAATTCAATTGATCGGGTGTACTATAGACACACCAAGCTTTCTACATCATTGCCATGGAGTAAGGCACTCGACCTAGCTAGTTTGATTAGCTTTAACTTTTCCTACCATCCTCGTCATTGCTATTTATTGTTCTTTGTGTTACTTGTGAAATTTTTTTTACTAATTTATATTCTTTTGTTCAGTTAGGTTGTGTGTGGGTGACCATCATTACATGCTCGAATGCAGCTCACTTTTATCAATTCTTTCCTAATGGATCCCCAATATAAGGATAATAAGGTGGAGAAATAGGCACAACCATCATCTAGAAGAAGAGATGGCAAATAGGGATCCCAACAACCAAAATAGGAATCTAGACAACAAGGATGAGGTATGTGACCACCGCCACCTCCTATAACTGTGAACAGCCAATTTCATGATTATTTCATGTTGGTAACTACCTCTCTCTAATTCACACTAGGGTTGGTCAAATGTTGGGCAAACAATTTCCTATTACTACTAGTCTTTTCGGGCTCCTCCACACCTTCTATGGCCTTGAGAACGAGAACCCCTACAAGCATGTGAACACCTTTCTTGAGACATGCTCCACCTTCTATGCCTATAGACACAAGTGACTCTATATGGCTTGTTTCGTTCCCTTTCTCTCTCAATGATAAGGCCAAAGAGTGGCACTCATAAAAGACCACAATCATGACTTGGGAAGACATGAAGAATGAGTTCTTGAAGATATTCTACCCTATTTCCTAGTTGATTCAGATTAGAAGATATATCACATTCTTCAGTCAAAAAGAGAAATAATTTTTTCATGAGACATGGAAAGATTTTAGAAATTGTTGCAAGATTTCTTACGTCAAGAGGTGCCACTTTGGCAACTAGTCCAATCCTTCTACTCTATACTTTCTAATATGGGTCAAATTATTGTAGACTCATCTTGTGGTGGTGCATTTATGGCCAAATATCCTCAAGAATCTTGGCCTCTTTATGACCACTTTCTGAAAATTCATGACATCGAGCTTCTAATGTGGGTGTCCAATATGATAGGAACATGTCAGATGCCCTTCCTCAGGACAAAGATGATACCAACCCGCAAGTGATGAAAATATTGGTGGACGTGATGAACTTGATGAAGACCCATGTGGGTGTCCTTTCTAGCCAATCTCACCTCTCTTTTGGGTATATTAATGAGGAGGTCAAACACATCACTCTTTTGGAACCACAAGAACCAAGGTCCGATGTCAAGCTCATATACTCCAAAATGGAGGAAACACCCAAATTTCTCATGGAAGAAACAAGGGGACTAATTACAAAGGAAAAACTCAAGGTCTAAAAAAAGGTTCTTGGAAGGTTGAATCCTAGATAAAGTAAAGAAATATGTGTCCTCTTATGGACAAAATCATAGTAGGCATGTCAAAAGGTTGGCCAAATTTCTCTATTATTCTCTCTCCTAGAGGAAGGGAGACTTCCCTCCCAAACTTTGGCCCATCCAAATAGTGATGGTGGATTTATGGGTGCTTCTCAAGGCATATATGTTTCACAACAAGACACACCTTACAATAGTACCAAGTGCCTCCAAACCCCTATTCTTCTCCACCTCCACAACCTCCATATAACTAGTAATTCACTCCATAACCACAACTTCAATACCCACCACCACCACAATATTAACCACCTCCACAACAACCTCCATAACCAAAACCACAACCATTACCCCAACTCCAACCACAACCACAACACATCCTCCACAATCCTAATCCACCATCCCAAAGACTACCACCACAACCATCACAAAATCTCCCTCCTCCTAATGAGAAAGTGAACATGGTGTCAATTTTAAGGTGTGGAAAGTTATTGAGAAGATCAAGGGGGTAAAGAAGAAAGTTGATGAAGATCACAGTAGAATACTATTGTCGAAAGGGTTTGGTGAGAGTGCCAAGTGCACTAAGAATTCTGATGTCCCACCTTTTTGTGAAATGATAACATCTTGTGTCCCACCATCTTTTGAGAGTTTCAAGAGAACTAAAGTATTTGTTGTCCACCATATCTTGCATTTGTGACCCACAAATTTGCCACCTCATCTTGAGTTGATAACAACAAGTTTTCATCTTGATACATCAGGAAGCCTTCTTGTGGTACCACAATGTTCCCAAAGTGTTCTAATCAATGTTGATGTGGATGGACCATTTTTCTTTTATGCCTTAGAATACCCCTTCTAAAAGGGAGACATAAGCATAACATTAATATTTAAGAGGTCTTGGGGTGAGACAAGGAAAACATCTCAATACTCATGTCATTGATTAAGGATGTTTGTATCGACAAGAGGAATATAATGGGAAAGACACACAAGGACATCATATTTATAGAGCAAACAAGTTTCATATTAGATATCCCCTCCCGTAAAAGAAAGGGAGATGTGTATGTTCCTCTTAACCCTTATGATGTCAATCATCAATTCATTCAACATGCACTTCTTGACCTAGTCTCAAGTGTTAGCATCATGCCCTATAGTGTGTTTGTTAAGCTTCACTTAGAATTATTGAAACTAGAGGATTGCATTATCTTTTTTACTGGAGGATCTAGCATAATTCAAAGGGGAAACATATATAATGAGATGGTAGTGGTGGACATAAAGGCATATTCAACATACCTAGTTCATTTTCTTGTCTTGCACATAGAGTCGAACAATGAAAAGACTCACATAATCTTGGGAAGAACTTTTTTGTCCATTTCTGATGTGAAGATCAAAGTATGAGTCGACGCCTTGATGGTTACACACTAGAGTACAAAAATAGACATATTTATGTTCACCACCAAGGAGAGTCAACACTTGATTGATGAGGAACATTACTTTGAGATAGATTATGATGACCCCACATAAGGGGAAGTTGAAAGGAAGCATCTTGAGATCTCACATGCCCTTGGGAGGAGGATCACATTGTCAAAGAATTTGTATGGATGACCTATTATGAGGATGGAAACACTTTTCTTGTGGATAATCGACTGTTGGAAGCAACACCAAGCCTAGATGAAGGCAATAAACTTAGGGCTAGAGTGAGGAAACCCACCTCATTTTGAGATTGTTGCTCTTAGAATTAATTTTTTGTTATACTTTTAGTTTTTTACTTCCAAGAAAAAAAAAACACACTATACTTGATGGTTTTTCTATTTTTAAATCACATTAGAATAGGTACATTGATAGAAGAATGATGCATGGAGGGGCTATCCAAGAGAATATAAAAAAATAGAAAGTTGAATGAAAAAGCTACAGGATGGTAGACCCCACGACCTTTCCACGTAGCATGGTTGTGGTGCCAGCAACCCAACATGGTTATTTTGCCAAGAACGGCTGTGTTGGCTCTACTATGCCCACTGAAATCCATGTGATCTCTTTCTCTGTTGGTGATTATCTAACACAACTCCATGTTCATTACCCTACTATTCTAATATTCCATATCATGTTGAGGACAATATGTTCTAAAAGTTTGGGGCGGTAGGTTAGTGCCCCTTGATTTATTCAATTTTCCTCTATGTTCCTTGTTCTAAATTTTTTTTCCAGATGATCAAACAGTTTGTCTAACCCTTATACTTGTCCAACCATGCTTGTTGTGTTAGTTTTGTATACATGCATATCTTGTAGTTTATTTTCTTATATTTTTGTAAATTTTCAATAAAATACTCTTTTTTCCATTTTATGTCATACATTACATTTCATGTAGGCTTTTGTAATTTGTGTGTGTTTTGTCTAGGATTTGCATATTTGTTGTCTATTTCTTATTAGTGTAAGCTTGGGTGTGATTCAAGGCAATTTGGCACCATTTTGTCCAATTTTGCCCAAGCCTGAATCTACTTGCCAAATAGTGGGTTTTTACAAAGTCAGTACTTATTGGGATGTGAATGATTAGAATCAGGACAATGTAGCCCTTTTATGATTTTTTTAGCTAAATGAGTTCCATGATGAAATTTGCATGTGCTCCAAGCCTCTTACAAGTCATTGATTGTTTTAATAAAAGTGGGATTCTTGAAATCCTTAAATTCTTGGGATTATTCACTCCATACAAAAAGAGTGTAATGTATAATATTGTTCATTTTATGCATGGTTTTCCTTTTTTGGTGAAAGTTGCATGGATTAGCTTGCTTGAATGAAACCATACATGGATATCCATATCTTATTGTGACACCCCATCACACTAAATGAGATTACTCAAAATGAAACACATGATCGACTACTAATTAACCTCATAACCCGAAATGAGGGTAATTTAAAACCGATTAAATGTTACCATCAGGTACTAAAATATTTACATAAGGGTCCAACAACTTACATATACACACACACCATATCAGGTAATTACATACATATCTAGTGTCCATCTGCCACAACCTATAAACAAAAAATGTGTTCCACATATATATGCCATATTCAAAGCATAGGCACACTACCAAAAGCTCAAGTCAACGTACATATCATCCACAAACATCTCTTGCCCAAACTTGAGAGTAAAGGGATGACTCTAGGACACACTAAAGACTAGACAACCTCTTATCTTACTGCTTTTTAGGCTTCTCTTCCTCACCACCACGATCCTGATGACGTCGCTGACGACCACCTAAAAATATGCGGTAACCCGCATGGTGAAACCAATTTACAAGCAAGAGATATAACTCTCAACAACGATTCTTGATTACATTAGGTTATGTTATTAAACATGTAAAGTAGATTAAGCAAGTGAAATAGATAGAATAGGTTAAACAGACAAACATAACATAGGCATTGTTAGTAAGGTATTTAACGAAACGAATGAAAGAAACAAATGAAACTATCATCTACTAACATTTGATTTCTCTTACCACATCATATAACAACTAAGAAGTACATGATACAAGGTAAGGGTAAACATCCAACATGAGTCATGATCAACCCTAAACTAATATATTACATTGTTGTATTACATCTTTTATTAATCTCTGGGAAATTTGAGGTATACCACTCAAATTCCAACTAATCACCGCTTGGTTGCAATCAGTTCCGTACAAGATCTAGGTGAGACAGATTCCTAAGATCTCACCCCCTCAGGTAGTACGAGTCTACCGCAGTAACATATCAGTCACAACCTACAATGGCATATAAATCAAGTTGCAGCAACCTAGTTCACCTTTGGTGTATAGGTCACGACACTAGTAACCACGGTATACAAACCCTATCATCTGAGGCTCAACTGCAACTGTCCTCAATCACATCACATATGTACAAGTATCAAATATTCTTAAATCGAGGCATGACCGCAACCATAATCCAATACCTTGAAATCAAGATGACAAGGACACACAGTCACCTGCACCCCACATACTCAATAGTATGTCCTCCGAGCTAACCTTAGGAATAATTATTTCCCCATCCATCAAGTCATGACACTGGAATGGTTCTACCACACCAGACACTACATGATTAGGATTTCACCTGAGTAGTTAATGTCAATTTGGTGTCTTTTAACTACATCAATCAAGTTACGAGAAAACCCGAAAAGAGTTCTACAAAAATCATGGGTAGATTGCAACTTCAAAAGATATTAAATGCATGAAACATACATCATCATAGGATACCAATCCTTCTCACATCATGAAGAGGAGTACACCTCCACATGAGCTCAACCATGTTCAGAGGTCATTAAGACTATCACATTATTCCATGTAAGAACATCATTATCTTTCCATGCCTTAACAAAGGCTCATCAATCCATCACCATACAGGTGACACATAAGTTTGACATAACTTTGCATATGATAACTATGATGTTCACGTGACATCAAGTTATGGTTACAACAATATAGAGATAGAAAGTATTTTCTCATCATGCTAATTACACAAGAAAGCTAAGCATGACTAATCATCATCACTTACTTAAAACAGAGTTAGGTTTAGCAAGATGAGTTGAATTAGGGCTACAAAAAAGCACTCAAGTGTAAACCCTAATTCTAGAATTACCATCATTTATGAGAGCATTAGGTCAACTGTCACCATACAATTTCATACCACCAAACCCTCAACACATACTAATAAAATAAAAAATCTTCACCGACCACTTAGGTCAGATGAGTCATCGACCGCCAAGAGTCAAAAGGTTGGTGACCATCTAGGGTCACAAGAGTCGGCGACCGCTAGGGTTAGGGTTCTCAGTGACCACCTAGGCCAGAGAACCTCATGGACTACTAGGGTTCAAACCTCAATGCCCATTAATGGGTCCAAAACTTCTATAACTACTAAGCGTCCAAAAACTCAACCACCACTAAGGGTCCAAAACTTTAGCGACCAGAAAGGGTCCAAGAACTCAATGTCCACTAAGGGTCCAAAACTTAGCAAATGATTATAAATTCAAAACTTGGTGACCATCAAGTTCAAACCTGGGTGACCACAGTGAGTACAAAACTTCATCGACCATCAAGGATCCAAAATCTTAGCGACTAGTGAATCTCGAAGTTCATCGACCACATGAGTTCAAGACTTGGATACTACATGTGATACAAAGCTCTTTGGCAACCACATAACATCGAAATCTCATCGGCCACAAAAATTAAATCTTAGCAACCCCCTAGGATTAAAACTTGATGACCACCATGAGGTATAAAACTTCATCGACCAAATAAGAGTAAAATCTTGGCGACCACTCATGGTAACAAAAGCTTAGAGACCATCACAATCAACATAGAGATCAAGAACTTGGCGATAATAATGAATCACACACATAATCAAGATCTAGGGTTTACTATCTTCAAGAAGGAAAACGTGTATCAAATTTGGAGGTACATCAAAATAGATCATCTACTCAAAATCCTACCATCTAAGCTCAACCATAGGCTAGGATATTTAATATATCCCTCTACTTGGAACACCATTTTAGGGAAAGATTATGTACATGCAACATAGAAGTAAGCAATGATCATGGATAAATTTATATAAATCACCTTAGAGATGAGGGAAGAGACTCCAAATAGTAAGGTAGCTTAAAGGAAAGAAGGTGGAACCCTAGCTTGAGCATTCCTCTCAGCCAAACTAGGTCCTTCTTCAACAAGGAAATAACGCTAGGTCAAGGAAGCAAGAAAAAGATGTTGTTTGAGCTCTAGATCAAGCTCCACCATGGAACCGACCAAGAAGAACAGAGAGAAAGATAGAACATCAAGGAAAATGAAGAAAAGAGGGGAATCTCACTTACCAAGACCAAGAAGATCCACAAGAACAAGGAGAGGGTAGATCAGAGCCCTAGATGCACATGCAAGGTAGACTGACCAAGCCTCTTCAACTTGAGATCCTCCTTGTCCACCAAGAAAAGTGCATGAGCTCCAAAAGAAATGAAGAAGAGAGAGAAAGCTAGGGGTTTTAAGAATTTGGTTGCATGCATGAAGGGAGGTATATATGGAATTCAAGGAGAGATAGAGGAAAGAGATGTATATAACCATGCATGCCATGTGTCCAAGGTCAACATATATCTCCCATGAAAGCATCCCAAACATGCAACCAAGTCAAACAAAAACCAGGAGACCCCACCAAGAAAACTCATCGACCAGGGTGAGCAAAAAAACATAGCAACCATATAATATTTTTAGCGACCAAGATTGTTAGAAAAGAAAATGACCACATAGAAAACTCATAGACCATGAACTCTAGGAAAAGTTGGTGACCAAGGTGAGTTCAAAATACTCATATATCTCGAATCATAGAGGCTCAAGAAAACTTGGCGACCACCAACACTAGGTGCTTCAACACCAAAGGTCAACCACGAGTTAGGGCATCCATGAGCAAACCATGAACTCAACACAATATGTCACCACTCAAACCAAGGTGTAGCAAGGCTCCCCAAGTCACAACTATATTAGACATGATATTAAAACATGTGAGGCACACAAGCATGTGACAAATTGCAAGAAAATACTAGATATGGGTATATTGCAATTAGGTCCAAAATAATCACATAAATGCAAAGCTTGCTCAAACAATTTACAAATGGACCAAACTTGAAATATAGTTTTTCACATGATATCAACGCACCCCTTAGGATTTAATTAAGGTTCTAAGCATGAAATTATGATAAAAAAATCAAGGTCAGGGGTATTACACTTATAGACCCTCTTTGACCTGACATTTCTTCTATCATTTTCTTACTCCTAAACCTCATAAAAAGATTCCAAACAGTACATATTAGACTTGGAAACCCTCAAAAAGTTTGGGTTTGTCATATCCATATTCTCCTGCCTCACTATTATCAATGTATACTAACCACATAAAGGGCAAGGAGGAAAAAATGAAAATACAAGAAAATAAAGGATGCTCCAATGTAATAGCATCTAAATAAAGAGATGGGTACTCCTACGTAATAGTTTCTAAATAAAGAAAATATGGGTGCTCTTATGTTGTAGCACCCATTCCCTTCCATAATCCTTTCTTCTATTTTTATTCCTAGTAGAGCTAGAGTTGATTACCATATCCAGTATTTGAAGTTCTAGTGTCATGTGCTTGAATCACACTAAAAAATAGAAAGAAGAATGGAGAATAGTGGATTGCTTGTCTAATTCCACATGTGACCTTACTTTAGACAATGAACATCATGATGATTTCATTCTCACATGTTTCTCTTGAATGAAGTGAAAGTGGGATTAAGTTGGAGCATACTTGAGGATAAGTATGTTTTAAGTTTGGGGTTGTGATCCAACCCTATTTCATCTTGTGTCTTTTTGTCCTTTAATCACATTTAAACTTATTATACTTCATATATATCCATCAATAAATGGTTTACTATCAAATGTACTTGTGGACATTCTTTGCATGGTTTTTACGTACTTGGGCCAAGTTTTGGATAAAGGGAAGAGAATGAAGATGACCTAATGGTTTCTCTACTCCTAGAGGAGTGTAAATAAACTCCAAGAGCTTCCCTTACCTACCCATAGTGACTAAGAGTCAAGCTAAGGCAAATAGTAACATGGATGATAAAAGACCCCACCACAATTGTGGTGCCACATAAAGGTTTTGCTACCAATGAAGAATTTATAGTTATAATTCAATTCAAGAAGCATATATATCAAGTCACCAACACAGGCATGTTGGATAGCATGACCATGCCAAGGAGCCCTTGGAAAGGCCATGTCAACCAGAATGGCTGTGTTGACCAAGTTCAGCATGCCCTTGCTCGATGGAACAACCCTCACCAAGCCTTCCACTATAGTCATTCTAGACAACATGGTCATGCAACCTTACAACCACCATTGTCCTGCTACCCAGCACGACCATTCTACCTAGCCTCCACCGTGATCGTGTTACCTAAAACGATCATGCTACCAACCTTCAAAAATCCAAATTCAACCCGACATTTTTCCATCCTCAACATGCTCATTCCACACTAGCACCATCATTCTACACTCCAACCACCACATCTGTTCTTCCTAGAACGATCGTGCTACTAGCAAAACCTTAGTGATTTCTACATTGTTTTTCCTATTTTGCCCCAGTTAACCCTATGCTTCCCTATACCCTATATATACATGGGTGGTGGTTGGGAGCAAAGGGCTGGCACATATTTCGACCAACTTGAGCATTCATTGAGATCCCACCTACACCCACTCAATTTCCATCATCCCCTACCTTAAATCCCTAGTTTTCTAAGGTTTTGGCTGCTTCCATGCACCATACCATGCCATCCGACCACCAAGGAAGGAGAAGGACTAGTTGCTAAATCCAAGAGGTGAAGGTAAAGGAGCCTTCACCAAGAATATGTGGATATTCACTCCTCTACTCCTTTCTTCTTTTGTTTTGTTATGAGTAGCTAAGCTCCTTAAGTGGGTTGTTTGGGGTTAAAATGTAACTATGATCCCATTTTGGTGGAAAGTAATGTGTAAACTCTATAATTTCATTTGCAAATGATGGTCTTCTACTTCTATCCCATTTCCCATATATTCTCATATGATTTATGCTTGAAAACATGCATTATCTTGTTATTTGTGCTTGAAACCACCTAGGCCTAGGATAAAATGGCTTGCATGTAGTTTTCTTGGGATTTACTCCTTGGTCCAACTAGTGGATCCCTAGCTAGCACCCCATATTCCTACTTATGTATCCCTTCTCCTACTACTATGTTGAGATCCAAGTAGCTCGTTTAGAAGTACTTAGTGAAATTTGATTGGAGCTATCAAAAGGCTAGATGGTAGGTGATGTGAGGTTAAAACCCTCATTTCCACCCTCCATTACTACCCTTAGCCCCAATTGTAGTAAGAGCTTCTATCCTATAAATGTAGACTTGATTGGATCCTAATATAATTTACCTAAACCCTAATATAAATGAGCCTTGTAAGGTTAGATGGGGTGTTTGGGAGTAGTTCCCTTAACTTATCATATTCCATCCATGGCCAATTAGTAGTTTAGGGTAATTCTCTAGCATCTATCTTGTTGTTTGGTTTAACAATCTGAACGAATGCGTAGTGAGAGCATGTTTTGACTCTTCAATCTAGGTTCTAGTCACATTACCCCAAATGGACCACACTTCCCATTAATTTCTTAAATCTCTAATTTCTTCCTTTCTAGTTAATTCTTGCTTAGTTAGTTTCTTTCTCTTGCTTTATTAGTTAATTGTCTTGTTCATGATAGTTAGCTCTTGTTATAGTAGTTAGTGTTTGTTTGTGCTTACTTGTGCTTGCTTTAGCTAGTTAGTTGTTGATTAGTCCTTTGATTGTCCTAGTTGTTAATTGTTAGTCCAGTGTAGTTTCTTACCTATCTAGATAATTTCTCTCTCTAGGTTGTTGAGTAGGATTTCTTTGTTAATTTAGTGTTAATGTTAGTTCTTGACTTGTTTGTCGTAGTATAAATTGTTTTTTTTTCTTAGCTTGATTCCTTTGTAAATCAGAATTAAAGTTCTAGGGTAAAGTAGGTTTTTTTCTTGTTCACCTTTAATTTCTTGCTTGAACCATTAGTGTAAGAAAACAAAACCCAAGTTAAACCCTTGAACCTTAGATTTTGTTGTAGGAACCTTGCCCATTATGAACATATCATTAGTGTCTCCTCTATCCCTTTAATTCAACCTTAACTTATCACTCCTATACTTATCCCAAGTCCATACTCTTGCATAACCTTATAAGAGTGTGTCCATTAGATTTTATATATATCAAAAGATTGTGCAATGTGCTTAGGAACATCCGGTCAAGTCAATTGATTGGGGGTACTGCGGAATCACCAGTATGCCCTATGAAGGGAAGAGTTGAGCCTTACATTAGCCCCATGAAGGGAAGAGTTGAGCCTTATGTTAGCCCTATGCAGGGAAGAGTAGAGCCTCATGTTATCCCTATTCATGGGAGAGCTCATGAAAAGAAATTTTTTATCTGTCTAAGGCCCAAGGGGTCATTTGGGAATTACCAAGACAACATTTGCATGAGATGAAGACACAAAGAAGGGAATAAGTTATGTGATAATTGTGGATGCAAAATCTTAAATAGAGTTATTCATAACTTAAAAATTATGATGAAAAATCACATTCCCTTTGAGTTCATGAAAGTTAAGGAAATTCATGGAATTCAAATGTATCCATAGTTGGGATTCATTGTTAAGGATGACTCAGCCAAAAATTTGAATTAAAATATGATGTTTAGGTACACCATTTTTGTACATTGAGTAGGATGGACTTTTTATTTGTGCTACATAAAAATGAATATTTCATCTTATTCTAAGTGTTAGAGATTGGGAATTCACATGTGATACATAAAACTGACATGTGAAGATAACTACCCTAAGTTGAAGTTAGTGACATAATTAGGGTATGGAGGTATTACCTAATCAACTCGGTAATATATGTGAATAATGAGTACTAGGTTTGAGACCTAGGTGAATTTGTAATCACCAAGTGGAAATGAAATCACCAATGAAAATATAACCACAAAGTGAAATGTAATCACCAAATGAAATTGAAATCACCAAGTGATAATATTAGGTAATAAATAAGGATGTGGAGATACCCTTGAGATAAATTCGAGTTCCCACCTCCCTAATATGAGAAATTATCATATTAATATAATTTAGTAAAGATAACCTAGCTAAAACATATCAAAGGAAGGTTACTAGACCTAGTGTTTAAGGCTAATATGAGTTATCATGCACCCTAACATGATTAAGTTTGAATTTTTGGGAAACAAATACCTTTACAAGAAGGGGTGAATGTAAGATCCTCATGTTTTCTAAATTTAGATTCTAGATCATGAAATCACTCATAATTCATTGAAGACAATCAAAGTAATATTATAATAATGAGATCAATAACATGACGTTGATTTAATTGGGAAGATGAATCTATGACCTAGACTTAGAGTAAAGTATCCAACTTAAGTAAATAAAGTAATGTTGAACACATATATTAATGTGATGCTTTAATTGATATATTATGATCAATAAAGCCTTAAATTCCTATTTAAGGACATAATTAATCCTATGGACCCTTAAGAATGACAAGGAATGGGCCATGGGCCATGGATCCCAATTTAAGTTTGTCTTGACTAATTAGGGTATACTTACATGTCCTTGAAGGGCTAATGGTGAATTTGGTACTTTGTTCTCATGATAAGTATCTAATATATATTTCCTAGATGTATAATTGACATATTAGATCATGGGAGAAATTACAAATAGATATAAGTTATGTTGTGGCCTAAGTAATTAAGTTGGTAATTATGCAATATTTACTTGAAAGACAAGGTTTGATGGATAAATGGATTATATTGGAGATAATATCTAAATGCTAGGAGGCGATAATAGGAAAAGGAATATAATACATAAAAATGGGATTGAAAGGAGAATTAATGGGTCCTAATGATATAACACTAGAAAATGAGGTATTATCTAAAAGAAATAATTGTCTTGGGAATAGAATTATTTTCCCCTGAACTCAAAATTGGATCCTGGGCTTGTCGGTAGAACCAAGGACAAGGGAGTCACCCTCTTGACCCAAAATCTCTTGAGAAGTCCTAGGAGATATAGACTTCACTCTGCACAATTCCTCCATATCCCCATCCTTCATGATAATCATATCAAATGCACAACATACCTTCATTGCATCTCAATGAAATCAATCTGATTTAAAGGACGACGTTATCATGGATATTGTGACAGATAATGATGTTATATCAATGACAATCGAAATGAAACTCACAAACATAAACCTCTACCAGTTCCTATATAAGTCCCAAAGGAATACTCTATGAGATCATCAAGAGAAACCACATATCCAGAGATGGAGAGCATCCCACAAAATCTTGTCTTCCCCTCTATTTCCCTGGGCATGAAGACATGTGTTAATAAGAGACTGGGTTGATCCATGACTACAAAAAGAAGCGAGCAAGCTCCCTCAGTGGTGTTCAACCTTCACGGGACAACCTCGGTGATACTTTATCCCCTATGAGATGCCCAAGTATACAACTTAGTCATGTTATCATGGTATGCCACTATATCTAGCTAGCATTAGAAGTCCAACCCTCATCCACCCAACATGGGCCTTCTCAAACTATGCTTAGTGCTTGGTAAAGTCTAGTCAAGGCTAGTGAAGGAGTGAGGATCTTGCTTGGTCTTTGGATCCTAGGAGCTAGGGGGATTCAAACCATGCCAGTGACCTCTCATGGTGGGGTTAGGCCTCCTTGTGAGGTATAAGGAGACCTAGGGTCAAATGACCCTAAAACCCTTGTGTGTGTGTTTAGAGTGTAAGGGCATGGGAGTAATTCTCCTTCATCCCAAGTATGGCCCCAAGAACAATTATAAATAGGCTTGTTGATGAAGTGAAAACATAAGGTTGGTCAATTAAGGGTTATCTTACATTAATTCTACTTAATTATTGGTATGTCAGAATATGGTAATATTACAAGTCAAATTTATCAAAATAATGAGTAGATAACAAACAAAGTATATTTAGCATTTAATTAGTCTTCTATCAAAGAGTTCCTTTTGATGCTTATGAATATGATAAAGTAATATTGAAAATCCTAGATTTGTTAAGTTAATTGTAATCTTGATTAAGAATGGTCATAAAATGAATTACTCTAATTTGATATATCTTGCTTAGTAATATGATGCTATCATAGTATATTTGTCAAATTAAGAGGTTACCTTGATGTATGTGTTAGTGAGGTATACCCATAGAGCCAATCATATGATGATTTACTTGGCATAATTACCTAAAAGGATTTGATTAATAAGAATAACATATATAAAGGCAAGCTTCCAATTCATCTATTTCACTCAGTTATGAGATAATGAGGATACAAAGTGAATGTCTAGAGAATTATATTTCTCAATGACATATGTTGTCAAGTTACTAACCTTGTGGATGAGATCATACGGATGTTAGCAGTACATATACATATTCTCATTATGTCCCTGATTGGTTGTTTTTGTGGAAGGCTGATAGACAACAACAACACATAAGATCAAAGTGTGAGTTGGTTGATGACTAAATCTCATTAGTCATGATATGGAAATATCAAACCAAGCATGCAGATACATGTTAGGGAACATTGTATTGGACAAACCCACCTTGAGAGTGACACATGGTTTTGTGGTCACAGTCATCTATCATAGTGAAGGTGGTGATTGTGATTCTTAGACCTGAAATCACTAGACTTGACACATGTCGTTGGGTATGCTTTGCATCATCAAACGCAGTCCTGAAACATGGGTTGTTATAACAATAATGATTGGGTGACTTAGACACATGGGTATAGATTGTGAGTGATAGATATGGTATTTGTCCCTCCTACTGGAGTATGATATCCTAGCCACTTGATAAGTGAGACTGAGAAATGCATAGCATGCACATGTGAATCAATATATGAAATTAAGGTCAAATTATCTCAGGCAGACTGCTTTTGGTTCAAGAAACATGGATTGAATGTTGAGAGTATGGCCAACCATGCCTCGAGTTCATCCTGGATATCAGAGATAAAGGAATTATACAATCAATGCAACACCTTACATAGATTGTAGGTTATAGTTGTTCTCTAACTTTGCATTTCACTTGGGTAGCACTGATGTGTGACTAGGCACCACTCTTTGCTTGTGATGTCATAATCTAGTTATGGACATTCACTTACAATGTGATATGGGACCTATAGGGTCACACACATCGGAACTCATCAAGAAGAGGAGTTTGATCTTGAATGACAATTGGATTGATTACTTAAGTGTTTAGGTATTCAATTCACGCAACTGATTGCTTGATTGGCTGACTAGGTCTGCCAAACAACCATATCACTTAGTGAGATGGCTGTTTGGACAGCCAGATGGATGTCTCAACTGTGTAGATGGCCGTTTGGGTTGTCTGGCTGACTAAGGATCGAATTGGCTTAGTTTTTCCCTTAAACCGACCAGTACAATGTGATTAAACCAACCGGCTCGACTCAACTCACTAGATGTCCATCTGGGTGAGTGAGAAGGGTGTCTCGCTTGGGTGAGATGGCTCGGTTGGGTCCGAACAAAGTTTTGAGATGTTTCCCTAATAGTTTCAATTATATATATATATATATATATATATATATATATATATATATATATATATATATATATTAATTGGAACCGAAATTTCCAAATTCTTATGTGATTGGGAAACTACCAAATGTCCATTTGGCAATGTGAGATGACCATCTCACACACCTGATGACCATCTGGGTGTGCGAAATGGACGTTTCAGTTATCGTAGGTTGTGAAAGTTTAAGTTCTTCCAGTCCTTTCCACTCCCACACAATCCCATACATATTGGGAACCCTGACCCAAACCCTACCTATAAAAGGAGGGGTATTGGGGGCTTCTCAACACACAACACAGACAACTGAGCCTCTAACAATTGTTGTCCTCTCTGGTTGTGGTAACCAAGAGAGCCTAGGAAAGTCCTACCAGAAAAGGAGGGATAGCCAACGGGAGAGAACAACTGAGAAGTTGTCATTGTGGGAGAGTAGGTTGGTAACTAGTACACCAACGGGAGGGACATATCCTTCATGTCCGTTCTTGGTGAACGAAAAGAGTTCTAGTTGGCCTGTGTGGACTACTCTAGAGGCAGGAGTCCTTTGGTTTCTACTAGGAGAGAAACTGGAGCTTGCAGTCCATGGCGATACCACTGGAGTCGCTACAGAAGTTGTTGTGCTCGTTGTTCGTGGTGAAGACTAGGAGTTGCACAACTGTCGTCCAAGAGAAACTTGTTAGCAATAGCAAAGAAGCAAGTTTTGTCACTAGACTTGCTCCAGGACTAGGTATAACTCACTAAAATCATCATTCCTATTTCATAGTAGTTGACTTGATCTTTTTGTTATGGGAATACAGATAGACAAATTTTTTATTTCTGCTTCTATACTTTGTGCCCGTATTTTCCAATAGTGGTATCAGAGCCACATCAATTTACTATGTTTTAGGATAATCGATATGATCAGATTTTGATTTTATCATTTATTTATTGCATATGATGTGAATATTTAAACTGCTCTCATATGTGTATGCGATCAACCCATAATCCCAAATTAATATTTATATATGATATGATATATATGCAATTTACATGTGTTATCCTAAAAGTGGTTCTGATGTTGGATGTGTAGTGTGGTTATGGCCTAAACCCTATATTTGTGTGTGGTTGGATAGTTGGTTCTTATTTATCTCAGTGAGCATACATAACCTATACATTTCTCTTACCATTGTAAAGTTAATGCTTTCCTACCTTTTCTCTGCTCAAATGTAACTCTAGGTTTCTCTTATTGAATGTAATAAAGTATCAATAGGATAGTTTCTTTTCTTAAAATGACATTGAAGATGTTCATTGCCATTTGAGATGACCAGCTCATGAGACAAGCTGACCGTCTGGAGGATCAAGGAGGATAGAGTGATGGAACCATACGACCACCCAGTGGATCCAATCGACCATCTAGAAGGAGTCCAAACATTGGTTGGACAGGAGGCCAGACGACCATTCCAATAGGCCCAGCCGACTGTTTGGAAGGAGTCCAAACATCAGTTGGAGTAGATGACCAACCAACCGACCAAGAGGCGAGTCGACTAGTTCAAGGGTTGAACCGATCTACCTAGATTGGCAAACAAAAATCTACATCAACCACAGGTTCATACATGTGATGTGATGGGTGACCTAGGTGGTAGTAATTTCATGTGGCTCCAATGAATTACAAGTAGACATGCCCATAGCCATTGCTTTTTTTTTATATTGCATGTTTACATTGTGGGATATAGCATGTATATGATGCGTACTACATATGTGGTGATTGGATACTATATATATATATATATATATATACACACACGATATAGAAAAAAAACCCTCAATCAAACATATTAAGTCTAAGATGCTTTCCAATAGAAATACACATGAGAAACGTGTTCGACCAAGCATAGGTTACACCAAAGCGTGGTGTTCCGTCTACCTCTTGGAAGTGTGATGGTAGTAATGTAGGTGCCACCAAAGTGAGGTGCATTATTATCATATTGACTATAGGGTCATGCTTAACTGGTGATTCTTAGAGAGTCTAAGTCTAGAAGAATGCAGATGATTATGGTAAGGAGTTGCACATATCATCTATCTAAGAATTTAATATGTTGCAATTGGCTTGATTGCCTACATTAATGGTTGATTATGGACGTTGGTGTAGGTCGGGTAATAATTGAATCATTTTAGATCTTGGATCATTAGAAAATTGTTCACTGCAATTCTCTGAATTGATACTTGAGGGTTGTCAATTTGAAAAAATAATGAGAATGATAATTAGTTAAAGGCTTAATGATTATATCCCAAATTTTAATCAAATCAAATCAAGTCAAAATGATTTTTTGACAAAATTGCAAATTCTTTTGTAGAACCAAATGACAACAACAAACAATCACTTTTCTATGTGATCGGTCCTGCAGAAGGACAAACTTATTGGGAACAACTTCCATGATTGGTTCAGGATGTTGAGAATTATTCTCACACAGGAGCATAAGCTCTATGTCCTGGAAATTCCAGAACTAGAAGAACCACCTCAAAATTCTCCAAAGGATAACAGGGATGCTTAAAAGAAGCATATTGAAGATTCCATGGATGTCAAGTGTCTGATGCTATGCTTCAGAACTATGAGTTGCAGAGGAAGCATGACAACATGGATGTAATTGAGATGGTCACACATGTCAAGAATGTGTTCCAATATTAGGCAAGATGAGAGAGATTCGATGTCTCCAAGGTGTTGTTTAATTGTACCATGGTAGAAGGCGATATAGTAGGCCCTCATGTGCTCCAGCTCATTCAGTATGTGGAGAACCTTGCTAGACTGGGATTCCCCTTCAGCCAAGAGTTGGCCACTGACATGATTCTATAGTGCCTGCTAGAGTCATATAATCAGTTTGTCATGAACTACAACATGAATGACTTTGACAAACTTTGACAGAGTTGTTGGGCATGTTGAGAACAACTAAGATACAAACGAAGAAAGACAAACCCAAGTATGTGATGATGATAAGCAAGATAAAGGGGAAGTCTAAAGGTAAAGGCAAATATAAGAAAGGTTCTAAAGCTAGGCAAAATCCCAAGTCTTCATATCTCAATGAAAAAGGTGATGAAAAGAGAGAAGGCAATTGCCACCATTGTCACTACCCTAGACATTGGAAAAGGAATTGCCCACTCTGGATAGAGGAACTAAAGAAGAATACGGAAGGCTTTGAGGCCTCCGCTTCAGGTTTAAATGTTATAAGATAATTTTGATTACTTCTTAATTTGGTATGTGATACCAAATAGAGATCTGACATAATGATGTGCAGAATCTGGAAAAAAAGTAAAGGCCTTCATGGAAGGACAGAGATGGACAAGGCGTAGAAAGTGTTGCGGAAGCCATAGTCTACATTTAAATTTGTCTCAGACCAATGGGCATGTAATAGAGTTATTAGAACTACTATTTCATTATTCCATCAGAATAGAAACATTTTCTTTATGCATCTTGTATGGACAAGGATGATTATCAATAAAGAGTTGTTAAATGCTTATATTTCAAAGATATGATCTTGCATGGCATTGGCCCTAAAACATCTTGTGATATTTATGAAAAATGATCCAAATATGAATGTTTATACCAAAGGATTATAACTGATAAATCAAGACCATCATTAGCATTATCCATCTTGTATGAATATGAGAAGTGCATGCCTAGAATACATATCGATGTTAATCTAGATTCCCTTAGTTATTGAACCTAAGGAAACATGCAAGTCTTATTCACACACAATATGACATGACATCCTTCCCTAAATGTAGTGGGAGGATAAAGCTTTCATTATACCTTATGTATATGATGCATCAAGATCTTATGGAATGAATGTTATAGATTATTAACTAATACTTCATTTTCATTTACTGGTAATATGATGATATGTACCAAATGAAATGAAAGCCTTAATCTTTTTAAAGTGTTCAAGGAGATTGTAAATGAAGTATGACATTGATGAAAGTATTAAGATACTTTGATATGATCAAATGTTGAAATAGTTTTACATCAATATCTTGAGAACCTTATGGAAAATACTATGATAATGTATCAAAAGTCAAATCTACCTGAGAACGATGATGTGTCATAATGAAGGGATTATACCATGATGAGTCATGATATAATTTTCAATTAATCTAATCTTCTTACATCCTCATATATACCTATCACTAAATAATTTACCATCTGAATGGTTTATGTGACATCATATATGATATGATCTGGGAGTCTCCCAATATGTCCAAGGGATTGAAACATACCCCGAAAAAGTAGTTTCTTGAGAAGGTTTATCCAAAGCCATGACTGTTGAATATTACTATTAATCCCAATATAATAACAAAATTGTTTTGTTAATGGGATAATTGAATTCCTAAAGAATCAATGGGAGCAAATGTAGAGCTCAAAGTGTTTGAGGTCAACAACAAGAGTACAATGAGAACAATGAGAATCACAAGTTTTCGTGGAATCTCATGTTCATCATATAACACAGAACAAAATATATCTAGTCGAACACATATGATATTGGAGTATTGTGAATCGAACAATTCAGATGGGTTGGTCATACATGATGAGCCAACTAGTCAACTAGAAGCTTTATCTTAGATATATGGAATCCATGTAAGCTAATAAGGTAGTACCTTGATAGTGCCACCTAAAGGGGTAACACCTAAAGGGTGAAATACAGTCTTGTGGTAAAGACCTACATGGATAACATAAAAGGACATATTGGTTGAATTGGTTTTCAAATTAGTTCAAGGTATTGAAAATGATAGAAATTCCTTTACCAGTTGTCATGCTTGTTTTGTAGTTAAATAGACTAAGAGATTTGGAATATGAAGATGAAGCCAGATTCCTTAATGGACTACATCAAAGGATGTGTGTGTGACACAACCTAAAGGGGTTTTATAACTTCAAGAATGAAAATGAATTCTATAAACTACAAAGTTCAATCTAGGATTGAAATAAGAAACTTATTAATGGGATCTTTTAATTTGATAAGATAGTCAAAGAGTTCGACCTAAATCAATATAAAAGTTGAAATCTATGATTACAAAAGATTTAGTGGGAGCATATATGAAAATTCCACATACGATGAGGAATAACATATCAATATTGAGATCTGGCTTGAAAACCCCTTAAGTTATAAAGGTACAGGTGAAACATCTTATGAGATAAGGATCAAGATCTATAGAGATAGTTCTTGACAGTTTCACAAATGGAAGTTAGCATACAGTAGCAATGTGTTGAAAGAATTCAACATGGAAGGATTTAGTGAGAGAGAATTCAGATTACTCTCATGAACCCTATATTCCTATTCTTGTTAAGAATGGAAATATCATGAATAAGATTCCATGGTCCAGCCGAACAGTGGATCTATCATGTAAGCTATTATATACACTTATCCCATATAATCTTGTATGTATTAGACATGACAAGATGATATTAAAATCTAATATGGGTTATTAGAAATGTCATAAAGATATCTATTAGTACTTGTGAAGTACCTAAGGATAGATTGCTAGTCTGTAAGGATAGCAATAAGAGGAAGAGTTGGATATAAAAGATTACATTAATGAAAGCTTCCATAATGACAAAAGATGATTACAAATTATGATATGTTTTGATTTTAAAAGATAAAAGGATGTTATTAGTTGGAAGGGTTCCGAACTAACAACCATTAATTCTATTCTACAATAGAATTCGAGTATACTTGTGTTGTGAACACAAAGTGATGCTATGTGGATCCAAAGGTTCATGTGATGCACTTATATATGTTCCAATCATTGATGACTTAGTAGAAATATTGTGACAACAATGGAGCTAATTGTTGGGTGAGGAATATCACATACCATATTACAGTAAGTTCTGTCTTATATGAGAAATCATATAGTGAAGAGATAAGGAAACATGTAATACACTGACTATAAGCAAAGTGTTGCTAACCCACAAAATAATCAATAGTGTAGCAGAAGCATGTTGGACATTTTTAGACCACTAAAGATGAGATCCATTGGTGATTGGCTCTAAGTGCAAGTGGGAGTTTGTTGGTAATGTATGCCCCTAGAGCCAATCATATGATGATTGAATTGACATAATTACCTAAAAGTATTTGATTAATAATAATAGCATATATAAAGGTAAGCTTCCAATTCATTTATTTCACTCAGTAATGAGATAATGAGGATACAAAGTGAATGTCTAGAGAATTATATTGCTCAATGATGTATGTTGTCAAGTTACTAACCTTGTGGATGATATCATATGGATGTTAAGAGTGCATATACATATTTTCATTATGTACATGATCAGTTTTTTCTATGGAAGGTTGATAGACAACAATAACACATAAGATCAAAGTGTGAGTTGGTTGATGACTAAATCTCATTAGTCATGATATGGAAATATCAAGCGAAGCACACATATGCATGTTAGGGAATAGTGTATCAGGAAGACCCACCTTGAGAGTGACACATGGTTTTGTGGTCATAGTCATATCTCATAGTAAAGGTGGTGATTGTGATTCTTAGACCTAAAATCACTACACTCGTCACATGTCATTGGGTCTACTTTGACATCATCAAACGCAGTCCTAAAACATGGGTTGTTATGATGGTGATGATTGGGTGACTTTGACACATGGGGATAGACTGTGTGTGATAGATATGGGGTTTGTCCCTCCTATTGGAGTATGATATCCTAGACACTTAATAAGCGAGACTGAGAAACATGTGTGCATGCACATGTCAATCAATATATGATATTGAGGTTGCATTATCTTAGACAGTCTGCTCTTGGTTCAAGAAACATGGATTGAATGTTGAGAGGATGACCAACCATGCTTTGAGTTCATCCTAGATATTAGAGACAAAAGAATTATACAATCACTGCAACAACTTACATAGATTGTAGGTAGAAGTTGTTCTCCAAGTTTCCATTTCACTTGGGTAGCACCGATGTGTGACTAGGCACCACTCTTTGCTTGTGATGTCATACACTAGTTATGGACATTCACTGCCAACATGATTTGGGACCTATAGGGTCACACACATAGGAACTCATCTAGAAGATGAGTTTGATCTTAAATGACAATTGGATTGATTACTAAAGTGTTTAGGTATTCAATTCACACAATGGATTGCTTGGTTGACTGACTAGGTCTATCAAATGACCATCTCACTGAGTGAGACGACCGTTTGGGAAGCCATACCGGTGTCTCAAGTGTTGAGATGGCCCTTTGGGTTGTCAGGCTGATCGAGGATCAAAATGGCTTAGTTCTTCCCTTGAACTGACCGGCTCAATTCAACTCACTATACGGTTGTCTGGGTGAGTGAGACAAGCATCTTGCTTGGGTGAGACGGTCCGGTTGGGGCCGAACAAACGTTTAGGATGTTTCCCGAATAGTTTCGATTACATATAATTGGAGAGCAAGTAAAATTAATATGTATATTAATTCGAATCAGAATTGCCAAATTTGTGTGCGATTGTGAAACTGCCAAACGGTCATTTGGCAGTGCAAGATGACCATCTTTCACACCAGACGACCATCTAGGTGTGTGAAACAGTTGTTTTGACTGTCACAGGTTGTGCAAGTTTAAGTTCTACTGGTCGTTTCCACTCCTACACAATCCCATATAGATTAGGAACCCTGACCCAAACCCCGCCTATAAAAGGAGGGGTACTGGGGGCTTCCCAAGACACAACACATACAACTAAGAATTAGTTCCTCTGACATTTGTTGTCCTCTCTAGTTGTGGTAACCAAGAGAGACTGGGCAAGTCCTACCTGAAAAGGAGGGATAGCCAATGGGAGAGAACAACTGAGAAGTTTTCATTGTGGGAGAGCAGATTGGTGACTAGTACACCAACGAGAGGGACAACTCCTTCTTGTTCATTATTGGTGAACGACGGGAGCTCTAGTTGGTCTGTGTAGACTACTCTAGAGGCATGAGTCCTTTGGCTGCTACTATGAGAGCAACTACAGCCTGCAGTCTATGGCAAGACCACCAGAGTCACTACAAAAGTTGTCGTGTTCTTTGTTCATGGTGAAGACCAGGAGTTGCATAGTCGCCGTACAAGGGAAATTTGTCAGTAGTTGTAAAGAAGTGATTTTTGTGGTTGGACTTGCTCCAGGACTAGGTATAACTCGCTAAAATGATCCTTCATATTTCATAGTAGTTGACATGATCTTTTTTTTATGGGAATACAGATAGATAAATTTTTGGTTTCTGTTGCTATACTCTATTCCCGTATTTCCCAATAGTATGAGTATGAAACCCAATGTTAATGGATATAATGTTGACTATATTGAAATATTGTTACATCAAGATATAATATGATGTTGAAGTGACCATTGTCCATGTAATATGATCTAGAGTGTTGATGATGAAATATTATATATCTATTTGAAGAGATAAGGTTGCACTAATATGACTAATTATGAATATAGTTTGAAAGTGTGTTTTATATATGATGTGAAGATTATATGCAACACTAGATTTTGTGAAACTAAAGTTTATATCATGTCCAACTTTATGTTACCTAATTTTATTTGATGTTAAAAGGATATAATGACCAATCTATGAATTAGGGTTACAACTAGTACATAATTAGGGTTTTTAATCTTGGATATAATGATGTGATGAAATTAGGGTTTGTGACCCTTTTTCCTAAAATGAACCCAAGATTTACCTAGACCCTAGTTAGGATATAATCTAGACCTAATTAGTATCTTGTGAATGTTTGGTGACACGCTCGGGTAATACATACTGTAGATAAGGTTGATTGATTATGGATTTCTTAAATATACCTTGATAATTGGATTGCATAGATATAACCCCATGGTTCTTTAATAAGGTATGTGCTTATTTATGGGTACATCCATTATTGACTTTGATGAAATGTCTAGATGATTTTCAAAGTATTGATTTCATGAATAAATAGTTGGATGTTTATTTAATTAATATCATAATAATGAAACTATGAGTGTACATAAAGTATATTAGAATATTCTAAAACCTAGGTTACATGCATCAAGGGGTTAATACACTTAAGTCCAATGATGGAGAATGATTGCACAAAAAGTGGAATATATAGAATGAGTTAGAACATGTAATGAAATACCAATTCAAATGTGGAAATATTTGGTTGTGATCATTGTATGTTTTTTTATAACGGGGCAGATCATGTTCATTACTCAACATAGTCAGAAATTACATAGTTCAGAAGAAATTGAGTGATGTCCCCTACCTCATCAGTGTACATGAAGTTTCCGGCCTTCGCAAGCTTGGCTACCTCATGTGCCAGCATATTACAGGATCGACAAGCGTGCATAAAGGAAATAGAAATAAATTCAGCAACAAGGGCTCTAATGTCCTCAACAATCAGACCAAGATGGTCCCTCCTCTCTATCGGTGTAGTCAGCGCCGCAATGACCATGATTGAATCAGACTCAATCTCCACCATCCTCCACCCTTGCTGACGTGCAAGTTGGATGTCGTCCAAGATAGCTACCGCCTTGCAAATGTCCACACTCCACTCTCCTGACAGTTGGTGCCCATGAATAGATACTGCCCGTCCCAGGTGGTCTCGTCCCACAGCGCCCACGCCCTTCCTCGTGCCGATCTTCAATGTTGTGTCAGTGTTAATCTTCACTATCCCCATCCCCGGCCTCTTCCATCGCTTAACAACACTGGTACTCTGCGGTTGTTGTTGTCCCTGTGGTGTTGCTTGTGCACTCCACGCGTCAAGGATGTATGCATGTGTTGCCCTGGTAAAAAAAGATAGACATCTCCCATCATTCTGGAACACTTTATGATTTCTATACATCCACAGCCCCCACATGTTGGCGACTGCATCCGTAAACTCCTATTGTTCTAACCCATCATGTAGCTCTAGAAGCGTCTGCCTAGGCGATTGGATATGAGTCGATGCAATGATAATAGCCGTAGGTGTCGAGCTCCACATTTTCCTATCTTCTACACAACAAAAGAGCATATGCTGGACCGTCTCCTTTTCCTCATGGCACAAAGGACACATGCCATCCACGTGGCAGTGTCTGTCAAGCAATCTACCCATAGTATCCATGCCACCTGTAGTAACCCACCATAAGAAATGTGCAACTTTCAGCGGCCAAGAAAGGTCCCACACAACCTTCTAGATTTTCTCAACAGTCACCCGTCTGGATTCAATGAAGTCCCTCTTCCCTAGTAGCCCCAACCAATATGTCGATCTGGTAGAAAAATTCCCTCTTTTATCTGGCCACCAATATAAAATATCCTCTGGAAGTCTGGTACTAATAGGAGTGCTCGCAATCAGCCCGAACACCTCTACGGGAAAAAAATGAAGGACCTTCTCCATGTTCTATGCTAATGTGTGTGGATCCATCAAGGCACTGACCATAGAAGGGTGCCATATAGATGTGTCATGCGCTATCGTTATCTCTCCATGATAGTTGTGTATCCAGCTATCCTCCCAAACTCTAATGCTCTCTCCGTTCCCCACTCTCCATTTTGTCCCTTCAAGAACCACTGCTTTTGCCACCCAGAGACTTCTCTAGTTGTAGCTAGGATTGTACCCCCTAGGTGCTTTTAAAATAGAAGTGGAAGGAAAATACCGCGCCTTGAGTACCCTGTATGCCAGTGAAGATGTTTTGGTCAATAGCCCCCACACCTGTTTTACCAACAACGCTTGGTTAAAAACATGCATGTTTCTAAACCCAAGTCCACCTTTTCTTTTCAGCTTGCACAAAGATGCCCAACATTGCCATGATATTTTCCGATCACTATCTTTAGCTCGCCACCAAAATTTTGCAATACATCTCTGAATCTCATCTAGTATCTCTGTCGGTATCTGAAACACACTCATGATATAGGAAGGAATTCCCGACACAATAGACTTAATCAACACTTCCTTTCTCGACTTAGATAGCAACTTTTATTTCCAGCCCTGTAGTTTTTTCTAGATCCTGTCTTTTATGAAGTGGAACACCTGCTTCTTTGACCTCCCAATGACCGTGGGCAGCCCCAAATATTTTGTGTGTCTGTCAACTTCTTGAACACCCAGCTGATTTTTAATGGCCTCCCTTGTGTCTTATGGCACTCCATTACTAAAAGCAACCTCGGTCTTCAGAAGATTAATTTTTGACCCGACGCCTGCTTGTACTGGCTAATTATATTAGCTATATTCAGGCATTCGTGACGAGATGCTCTAGTAAAGAGAATGTTGTCATATGCAAAGAAAATATGTGAAATGCACGGGCCATGCCTGCTCGCCCTGATCCCATGGATCAAGTTTGCATTAGCAGCATGTAAAAGGGAAGTAGAGAAATCTTCAACACAAATAATAAATAATTAGGGAGAAAGAGGGTCACCCTGTCGCAGTTCGTGGAAAGGCTTGAGGCTTTGGGTCCGGTCACCATTAATGGCAAAGGAATGTTCCACAGATGATATACACTCCCAAATTTTCTGCCTTCATCTACTCCCAAACCCCATCTTTTGTTTTACAAAATCTAGAAAATTCCACTCCACCCTGTCATAAGCTTTGGACATGTCCAGTTTCAATGCTAGGAATCCCTTTTTATTTTTCCCTTCACTCTTCATCTTGTGGAAAAGTTCATATGCAACAAGCGCATTATCAGTAATCATATTCCCAGGAATAAAGGAACTTTGGTTCTCATAATTGATCCTATCCATGAACAGTTTAAGTCTATTGGTACTTTATCAGTAGTAGGTTGTTGCTCCTTCTCATGTTCCCTATGTTCTTCATTACTTTGTGAATTACATTGCTTCCTAGCTTCCATTGAACTCTCGGCCTAATGATTATCAACCTCACGTTCACAGTGCCTTGTCGTCTCCATCATTCGTGTCTCAACAGTAACCCGACCCCCTCGACCTGTAGAGGTGTTCTCCCACCTCCTTTCCCTGCATCCCTCCCCGGCAACCAGATCCACAATGACCTGGGTCCCCATTGTTCCACTCTGCAGCAACCTTCCCCCAACCGCATCTTCCTCCTCTGTCGCCCCTCTGACCTCCTAAACCCCACAACTCCGGATGGCAGCAAGCACCACTTTCCTTCCACTTATGTTCCTCTCATTGTCCCCCGTCCCCCTCGACCACGGGGCCTTTCCCCCCGCGTCGTGTTTCTCCTGAGCTACTCTTCCTCCCTCATCATCTTCCTCTCGCAACCCTATCCTCCCAGATGCCTCATCCCGACGACCCCCTCTTTCTTCTAGATCTTCCAACCGCAACCCTCCTCCACCGTCGAACTCCCCGTGCTTTCCTTCTACCCCCCGACACCCCGGCTTTGTGTAGAACGAGACCTTCTTCTTCGTGGTTCCAGTGCCATACACTTCCTCTGTGGAAGAAACCCTGGGCTTATTTGGCGAACCCTTCAACCATGCGCCCTAGCCTCGTTGCTGCTCCTCTGACTCCTCTATGTGGTCGCAGTCTCTGTCGACATGGCCCATATGTCCGCACAAGAAGCACAGGTTTGGAAACCGTTCGTACTTCACTTCCAGATTGAACACTCTCCCCTTATTATCCTACATCTTCAACGTACATTTCAGTGGACGGTCGACTTCCGGCGATACGCAAACTCTTGACGAAGAGTCCCAGCCAAGGTCATCCAGGTCAACCTACTCCATGCGCCCCAACCTGGCTACAATTGTCCTCACAGCGCCCTCCGATCTGTACCCCAGCGGGATGCCATATATTCTGACCCAAAAAAGTGCTTCGGTGAAAGTAATCTGGCCCGAAAGATCACCATCTTCCACCTCTTTTACAAGAAGCAACTGATTTTCGAAGTTCCATGGACCTCCCTCGGCCACCTTTGCCTTATCCTTCCAATGCACAAACTGAATCACGAACACATCTACGTCCAACTGCATGAAGACAACCTTGTTCGGAATCGACCACGCCTGACTTAGCGTTCTCTTCATGGCCCGAAAATTGTAGGGTCGATTCATGTGCAACCTCACCACCAAGGCCAGCTCGACATGTTCGCTTGGATCACCCTTCTCTGCCTCTACAATGACGATGATCTCATCATTGTCCTAATCCTGTAACCCTAGCCGAGCACATCTGTGAACCAAATCTTCTACCATCCTATGACCAAGACCCGGAGCCCTAGCCTTCCTTGAACCTACAAGAGAGAGAATCCACTCAGGATAGAGGGTAACCACTCGGGTGAGGAAAACTCCCACCGTCTCCCACCTTGTCACCAAAGCGCTAGGGTTACGCCAGGAGAGAGAGCACTTAGTTAATGATATTTTGTATGTTGTTATCATACTTTCACACATTTTTTTGAACAATGTACATAGTATAGTGATGTACTAATTAGCACATTTCTTTATCAGCATTTTAGGTAATTGTCATGTATACAAGGATACAAATATATGGGGTACCAGATGACTACAACAAAGAACTATAAGCTAAGCCACAAGAAGAACATGTTAGTTAGATCATTTTATACTTCTTCTCATATGTGTTAGTTTTCCATGTAATATTCATGTAACTCCTTATAGGAGCATCATTATACATTTTTTATCCAACTCAAGTTCAATCAATGAAAATTATTAATTATAGTTTGTAATTTGTTAAATCTAGTCCTAGAAAATTTAGGTATCAATCCTTATATTTTAGGTCTTTCCTAACAGGGGTGATCATAAATGGAGTTTGTAAAGTAGTGGGTTTTACCATCATTGATTACTTACACTCTCTCATTGCACCACAGACAAGCATGAACACTTCACTTTGATATTAAGTAAATCCCCCTTTTCATGTTAGAATTGAATGCAAACAAATATCACTCTAGGTTCATTATTATGTTACCTAGATATCATATACCCATCACCTCATACAACAATAATTTGAAGTTCTCATAAGGGATTTGAAAAGAACAAAACAACATCCTAGGTCCTAGTTTTGAAGTTCTCTACAACCAAGATCATGATAAATATGTAAACATGTTGATCAGACAAGAGTATGAGTACAAAATAATTGATTCAAAATGCAACGAGGTTCATATAGATCCAATGAAATAAGAAATAAAAAAGTAGGCAATGGGACTACTCCCCATGCCCTAGAATAAAGGACTACTCATTGCGCATTCAGAGATCAAAGTAAACAAAAAGGAAAAGGAAGGAGATATCGAACATCTCTATGGGTAGAAGAGATGCAGCAGTTGGTATGCCCAGACTATCATTGGGTGACCCTTCTTCCTTATTGTCCCTCTTGCTTTGAACTGAACCGTGGATGAGGAAGTGATAGGTGAAATGATGGTGGTAGAAGAATTTTTGATATTCCTCTTTAAGGCTAAGCAGTAGATCCTTAGTGGAGAAGTGGTCCTCATTTGATTTCATCGTCATTATATGGAAACCACCGATGAGGATCATCTTCCACTGGCTACGTGTCAAATGCGGAAGCTTGGTGATTAGATAAATGTCTTTCATAGAGTGATAAGGTTTGTATTTGTAGGATGTTGGTAGGGTTTGGAACCCTCCTAGAAGCCTCATGTTAAGTTTTTAGCCGCCATGTAGATAAAGAGGTGGCTGTGTGAGGGAGATGAGAGGTCTCGTAGCAATTATTACTTCCTTCAATAGGCAAAAGAGGGTAGGGCGACCATCGGTCGTTGAGTACAATACTTCTTTTGAATGTTGTCAGTAGGAAAACCATCAAAAGAAGAGGTAAGCTCTCTATCTATAGGTGAGTGCAGTAAGGCCATCAATTGATGAAGTTTGGATGATTGTCAATAGACAAACCAAGAGTTCCATCAGAAGGTAGGGGTAGAAAACCCATTGGTAGGAAAAGGTAGGGACTTCAATGGGAGGATAGTACATAACTTTTTTCAGTAGATGAATGTCATAACACAGGCTTTGGAATCCCGTCTGAAGGCTTCCATTAGAAGGCAGGCATTACAATTTCCATCATTAGACATGTGTGTTGGATTTTCATCCGAAGGGAGTGTAGCATTTCCATAGAAAAGTGGGTGTTGGGCTTCCTTTGATTGCCAATCAATGGATTGGTAGGGAGAGAAAAGTGATATGCAAATTGATAGCTTATTAAAATTTCAAAGATTGGTGGTTTGGCAGAGCCATGCAAACACACACTGAGTTATTATTGTGTGTTGTGGGGTTTGCATTGATAAAGCATCAACCAATGGATTCATCAACTGATGGAGAGACATATTAAAGGAAATGCAATCCATTTATCAAAAATTTCTTATTCCCTCTATCCGGTTAGTGGGGCCACTGTATCATATGCTTGTGTATGAGATATGGAGTTTATAACAACCATGAAAACTAGGGATTTAGATGAAAATACTAGAAACTAACATAAAACTAAGGAAACCTAGATATAATCTAGTTCTAAAGTAAAATGATGGAAATGAATGCAAAATATAATAAAAATGTAACTAAAACTAGGCTAAATATGCATTCATCAAATAACCCCAAACTCAAACATTTTTCATCTTGAGCAACAAAAAATGAAGCAATCACTAAGTGAATACTTTCAACCTAGGTGGTTTCCTCACCATGACATCATGTTTATTTCTCTAACACCTGACACAGACAAGAAGGCCAACTTCTTGAGACATCGAATACATCTGTCCATGTATCCTTTGCCAATTTTTCTCCAAAACAACATTTCCTTAACTACTTTCCTCAACCCAGCACATCTAAGAGTTTTCATAAAAGTTCAAAGAATCCTACTGAACAACAAGTATGCATATGATATGACAATGGGATGCGTGAAAAGTATATCAAAATGAGACATTCATTGTGTCCCTATGTAGAAAATGGAGAGAAGAGGGTTATGGAATGAAGATGTCAATCTTTCCTATATTCAACTTGAGATTGCAATTATTTGTTCAAACATATATATTGCAACATTTGTTTTTTTGTGCACATTTGCATCTTTCTTTTATTTGGTGGTATGCTCCTATTACATAGATAGGGGTATGGAAGAAGCGAATAGAGTAGTGAGGGGTTGTGCCACCCCGAACTTGGAGTTTAGCATTTTTCATGGATTTTTATTTTCTTTTTTATGGATGGAAGGTAAGAAGATGGAAGAAGAAGTGTAGAAGAGGGGTTAGATCAGTTTGCAACTTGATTTACAATTCAGTGAATTGGGTTATTCTCCTAGTCCCACTACACCCTAATAGTGACATGATGAGGGGAAAGTGATAAATTCATGAATTTGTTTTATTGGTAAATTAGAAGAACTGTGTGTTTGATTCCTCTTATTCCTCAGAATACTTGCCATATTTTCTAGGGAAAACATGATATTTAGGTTCCTAGGCAACATTGGTGATTTCTTGGCATGATACAATAACTATTTTGCATCACATTACAGCAGACTTATCATCGATACCTTAGTAACTTATTGCTACATTTACATATCATCACTTGATCAAAAGTTACAGTAGTACATTTAACCAAAGTATGCATTCTAAAATCTATGTCATGATTAGTTACATGTAATTTACTTGGATATACAGCAGTACCCAATTACTATGTCTTACATACAAAGTATGCATATTAAATTAACTAAGGCTTATCATAGAACATGTATTGTATATAAGTTCAATATATTACAGTCAATAATTATTTTACTTTCAAAAATTACTTAATGTTACAGGATTGCAGCTCCAATATAAAGAGTGATCAACTAAGGCATTGCCATAAATCAGTGTATATGAGTTATTTATCAAGTTACCAATAAGTAAATAACTTTAAAAAAAAATGCCCAGCAGCAGCTTGGGTAGCACGGCCGTGTGGTCGGCCAACATAGCCACGGCCGTGCCAGCCCACACGGCCGTGGTTGTTGTTGGTAAGGAGAGGGAGAAGAAAGAAGAAGAGTAGGGCGAAGCAGAGGAAGAAGGAAGAAGGCCGTGGTTGCCTTGGCATTGCCCAAGCAGCCGCCGGAGCAGAGGAAGAAGGAAGAAGGCAGGGCGGGCATACCTTGAGGGCAGAGGAGAGCAGCGGCCGGAGCAAGGAGAGGAGCGGCGGCGAGGAGCGGCGGCAGAAGGGAGAGCAGCAGGAGCGGCGGCGAGGGCACAGAGCAGCGGTGAGGGCACAGAGCAGTGGCGAGGGCACGGAGTAGGAGCACGGCCACCGGTGAGCACAGAGGGCAGGAGCAAGAGCAGGAGCAGGAGCACGGTCTCCAGTGAGCACGGAGCAGCGGTGAGGGCAGGAGCAGGAGCACGGCGGGCGCGAGCACGGAGCAACGACCGGCGGGGGTGAGTAAGAAAATCACCGGACCTAACTGAAATCGGGAATGAAACAGGGAAAGGGGAAGAGTCGCTCGCGCTGGTGAGCTATTAAGTTGACAATAAGCGTTGGTTATTCAAAATAACCGACAACTAAACCAATAGTGTCGGTTCTTTTCCAACAACCGATGCCTATACTAGATTAAAGTCGTCGGTTTTTAACTAAAAGACAATCGACAACTATTCCTCTCCCGCGAATAACCTTTAGTCATCGGTTATTCATTTCTGAACCGACGCCATATGTCAAATGTTGGAGGTAATTTTTTCGCTGGAATTTTGATTTTGGTGGTTGATTTTAGGTGTCGGTTTTTTATTAATTAACCGACACTTAATAAAAGTGGTACCCATGTCTGGTCGACCTTCATAGATTGGATGTTAGTTTATGTTATCAATCGACACTGTAGAGTTTAGGTGTCGGTTTATGTATACAACTGACACCTTGAAAAGTGACTTTATAAGCCATTTTTGTAGTAGTGAATCTTGACATTTAAAGGGGGATTTTCCTAGTCTCAAAGTGAATTTTCAAGCTTGTTTGTGGTGTAGTGAGAAATTGAAAGTAAGTATGGTGGTGAAACCCACTCACCCTAGTGTTTACATCCATTGATAATCTTAAATTCTAATTCAACCATTTTATTTTTATACATAGTTTACTCACCAACCAACAATTTTTGTGTTAAACATTTTTTTTAGTTTAGTAAGATTGATCAATCAATTCTAAAAGATGTTGTCCTTTGGGTTCAATCCTTAACTATACTATGATAAGATTCGTCCACTCAAAAGTGGTGGTTATTATATGTAGTTTGATAAAACCTAGGTACACTTCCCTAGGTGAATTTGCTCATGCAATAAACACACATCAAATTCTGGCACCATTGTCGGGGACAAAGAAATTAGTAACTGAATTAGTGTAATTAGGATTAGTTAGGATTTTTATTTTTCTTCAGATCATGTTGAAAATATTATTGAATAAAATTCTCTTTTATCCTGATAGACAATTTCTTTATTTTCCAAGCATTGTATTAGGATGGAGTGGTAAACATCACAATGTGTACAATGCCAAGTGTGTGGTCATTACAACCATACATTAGTAAACTTTCCAAATGCCTATCCATAATTTAAAATAGTGTTGCAAAGGCTTAACATCACATTCATTGTTATAACTTATCAATGTGGATATAATGTTAATTCTAGTCCACAATATTCAAGATTCTATCATGAGGAACCCTATTACACAACCCAATTTCATAATAGAGGGGACCTTAGCCAACAATATTTTAGAGGTGACTATGCTCTGTCATGCTATAAGACCAATTTATCTATGTTGTGGACTACAAGCAATAATGTTGTTGGATCTACAGTGATAAGAAACACTATGAAGATCAGAATTCACCCATATGAGTGACATGATAGACACCCTAGAGGAATTTACCACTGAAGAAGAAGCTCTAGTTGCATAGATGGCCCAACTTGTGCAGCTTGCTCTATCAAGCAAAGAGTTAGAGGATCAACAATAAAGCTACCAAGGGTAGCCAAAGTAGCCTAAGATGATGGTATTTGATGAAGATGATGATAACACTATCCTAATGTCGGCAATGCCAAATTTAGTAGTAATGACACATACTAAGGAACTACCACTAGAATGTGATATGCCCACTTATATTCATTCCTTCTATCCACTCGAAGCTTTACTACATTAGTACAAAAAGTCTCAATAATATAATGGACCTTACATAACTACATGGCCTAAAACAATACTACCAACACCGATTGTAGACCCAGATCCATATGCTATAAATAATTAGCCAATCTTGGTTGACCCTTTTCCATAAGAGGACAAATAAACCTCAGGTCCACATCTCATTGTTTTAGATGAAGAGGGGCCATTTCCACCTAGACACTTCTTATCCCATATCAGGATCATTCTAATGAGGAGCTACCACCTCTATACAAAGTTTACATGCCTTTGTTGATTGATGATGATGCTATTTTCGAGCACAAGTTCCTTCCGATCCCATTGATGACTAAGGTACATTTTGCATGAATGTAGTAGAGAAACACACTGAGTCAACATTAAACCCTGAGGCTCCCTTTGACCCCAATGATGATCGAATGACATTCGAGGAGGAAACACAACCCAATAAAGAATTCTACCAAACTGATTCTATTTATGAGATGGTTTCTCCCATGCCAACATCATATCTTCTATATGTAGATCTTGGTGATGAGGAGAAGCCAGAATGATATCCTCCACCCGATCTACCACAACTGACACTATAGATGGTGGATTCATCACCTACTGCCCTTATATTAAGAAAAGGTCAAAATTATTCATAGATGAACCGATCCAAATAATACCAGACAGGCACCGCTCCTATTTTGTGCCTCATCTCCTCGATACACACAACTTTAGCACTTCCTCCACTAATAGAGGAAGATTTATGGATCCTAGATGGTCTGTGAGGTGAAAAGAGACATAATTTAAATCATCTAAAAATCCCCTTTTAGATGCCATGACCACACAATTATTGGTGGACTGTGGTGCACCTCTGCTTAAGGTTCCAACACATATTAACATTCCCTTTAGTTGGGCACTCTTTGAGTTTCCAAGACATCATGGTTGAGCCTCACATATGTCTTCCCCTCCATTCCGAATTTAGTGTTTTCTTGAGGATGAGCAAATGTTTATGTTTGGGGAGGGTGAGTGGTAAGTATCTTGCTCCACCCAAACATTTTTGTTTTAATTGTTTCCCTTTTACATACATGCATTGCATTTATCTTAGAAAATTTCTAAAATTTTCTTCTCTACTGTAAACAAATCCATTACATAGCTTTCTTATATTTAAATTCTTGTTTGGATCCATGCATGTTCAATTAGTGAACTCCCCTTATTCGAATAAACACTTCACAATACTTATTTTTGAAATTAGTCTCATTTAGATATCTTACCCCATAAGGGAGAACCATATACATAACAGATAAAGGGAAGGAAACATGACCGAGAGGAGAGTGTGTTGTCTGACTAAAAACTTAGCAATGGAGAAGTTGATAGGGAAGCCCAAGTGCCACCGATCCTTCCCTCAACTTAGATCTTAACATTAATAGAAAAATTGATGCAGAGATTACACAATCATGGAAAAATTGATGTAGTGATTACATATTAATGGGTGGATCAATTGATGCACAAACAAGGAGATACAACACTGGGTATGTATAATTGATTTGAGAGGCCATACACTCATCTGTTTGCTTAAGAAGCTAAGAATAATGATGAACATTGGAATATTTAGTTAGATAGTAACATGATCGATTTAAAGTGCACATTCCTACCCTAGATAGGTAGAACTCCCAGATATATATTCTCAAAGGTATCATAGAGGTCATGACTCATGGATAATACTTCTTCCTGAAAAGGTTTTTTGATCACTCAAACTTGGAGAATGTCTTGGATGGGGATTCTGCAACACTAGGGGGAAGACATGCATCTGATGAACTGGAAGCATGGAAATATCTTGAGAAGATTAAAGATGACAAATAGACCTATGTGGTCCAGAGTTCATGATCTACTTTTATAGTTTTGTTAGATGAAAATGTTCAAAAGGATTGGGTCTTATATTTAAATCTCATTGTGTACATATAGACTCACTAATGATTTCAAGAGACTAAAGTTTGCCTGGTTACAACTGTATGACAATCTCTTTTAATTTTCCAAAGTAACTAGAGGTCTCCAGTGAGAATTGAGATCCTCACATCATTCACTTTGAGTATCAACAAATTTAGAGAACTTTTCTTGTATCCAACTTAATCAGTCATAATGATTGTAAAGATTCTTTATATTTGAGCACTTCACAGGTTTGGGTGATGAAGAAAGTCATAGAAGCTCCTAAAGTTTCTAAACCTATAGGTTTGGGTGCTGAAGAAAGTCATAGAAGCTCCTAAAGTTTCTAAACCTACAATTGAATCTACTATTTCATTGCTTCCACTGGCTACAGTGAGTCCAACCACAAAAAACTAAAGGACACAAAGACAGGTGATAAAGCATTTCATGTTTCCAAGGACTCATTTGATGAAAGTAGCTATGTTGTTTCTAATAATACCTCAAAGGAAGAAGTTGTGATGTTAAATGAAGTTACTTCCAACCTGGAAACTGTGGTTGACCTTATCACTCCCCATAATACTGTAGAACCACACACTATTGAGAGAATCTTTGAAGTTCCAAAAGGTAATAAGAAGAAAAAAGCTAATGGGAAAGGGAGGAAGATCTTTGATGCTTCTCAAGATTTAGAACAAGACTACAAACCTATCTTCTTAACAAGTTTAATAACCTAAATTAGGTTAATGACACTAGTAAGAAGCTGCAAGCCATCCAAGCACTGGTGGTAAACCTTTTCAATGGATTAAGAGGTCTAATCATAGCCACTTGTAATGTTAGGGGTCTTAATATTAAGGCTTCTAAATTCCAAGTGGAGGAGATGAGTTTTCGATCTCTTATCATTGTTTTAAATGAAACCAAGGTTAGAAAGGAAAAGTCCATAAATTTTGAGCAAGTTCTTCAACAATTTTCTGTTTATTACTAATCATAAGATTCATGTTCTTGGTAGATTTTGCATGATTTGGAATGACTCTTATTGTTGTATGAATAAAATCTATGTTCCTGGTCAACTTATTCATTCTAAAGATTTTGTTGGAGATCAGGCATTCTTTCTTGTTGTTGTGTGTGGTCATAACCCTAACTCTGATAAAGTTAGACTATGGCATGATATGAAGATATCCATAGTAATATGCAGGACCCCTGAGTGGCATGATATTGAGGCTATACATAATATTATGTAAGACCCCTGGTGTAACACCCCAATTTTCAAAAACATATAGAATATTTAGTGGAAGGTTAGTTCTAGTTGGGATGTCACAAAAATGATAATTATTTCATAAATATATAATATCATTCAACCAAAAAAGAAAAAATAAATGCAATTCTCATGTCTCAAGTTCCACAACATAAAACATAAACTTTTAATTGAACTAAACTAGTACATGATCTTCATACTAAATGAAAAATAAGCTAAATAGCATAAAATAGTTGGCAGCCCACCAGGGACAAACTCCTACCTATCCTTGAGATGTATGCTCCTTGTTTAAGCTCACTATTATTTACTCATGATTACATCACGTCCCCATTCATGCATGCAATAAAACCACACCAGAGTAATAGACATTGAGTATCATGATAGGACAATAATAACTTGGCATAAAAACATGACATTGATTGAATAGTAAATTTGGATTCACTAATACAATATCATTGGGTGGTTATAGTGTCCTCTAATATAATGCATCGGCTATGCTCATAAGTCCTACAAGATCAACTGATGTTCCATTTGAATTCATGATTTGCACCGAGGTGCCAAAACTTACACTCCAATTTAGCTCATGATTGCACACAAGTGTCACTGTGTTCCATTCAACTCATAAGTCCCAAGGTCTCAACACTATCATGATGAGGATAAAATAACACAACCAATTAGTTGATTCATCATTAACATGGAATAATTGACTCTACTTGGATTTCACATGAACATGACATAGATTCTAAAAATAACACCTATATGAGAATAAAATAATACAACCAATTAGTTGATTCATCATTAACATGGAATAATTGACTGTACTTGGATTTCACATGAGCATGACATATATTCTTAAAATAACACCGAAATAATAAGAATAATTTCATAAATTCTAGGGAACGCCAATGCAAGTAATATTCTACTTGAACTACACAGCTATGCATATAATTGTCTTGATCATCGTACTGCAATAATAAGGCAATTGGAAACTCATACTAAATACTCAAGGTGCATGGACCCACTTACCTCTATCTTAGATAAGATCCTGATTTCTCTTTTTAGGTTGATAAAATCATAACCATGTTCTTGGGTTGGTTGAACCCTAAATAACATATTCATAACACATTCCATATCAGTTCTACTATATTCATTATCTTAAACCCTAGTATTACATACAAAAAATTAGGGTTTGATCGAAGGGAAAACATAGTCTGAATCTTAGAATTTTGAGTTCTTCATGTACTTTCATTTCCAAAACATATTTATAAATATTTTACTGATCAATGGTTTAATTACTTTGTATTTTGGAAGAACAGACCAATGAAAAAGCTTAGGAAAATGATAAATCAATATCCACAGTTTAAATTCCTATAGGCCCAACCCTCCTTCTGACATGGACCAATCTAAGTATATCCCACTTGGACGAGACCCGCTTGTTAGAACCAACATGACATCTCAAGGAACAAAATACTAAAAGATGACTATGGCCATATGAATGTGACCAAAATGATTTCTATTAGGGGTATAATAGGAAATACATGGCCTATTATCTTCTTCATTGTCCATACTCTCTCATGACCCAAGCTTAGACTACAAGGTACACCAGGTCCAATGAGCAACTCTCTCTACCTCATTTCCCTCTGACAATCTCAACAAGCCCACTTTTGGATCTCATGATCAACAAGGGTTCGAGAAATTCACTCTTCCATGGATGGTCAGGAGTTTTGAGCTGGAGAAGGAATACAAGAAAACAACTAAATCACATGAAAGCAAGGATGATAACTAGTTTGAGGCATAAAAGTGAGGCTTATCATGAAGAAAATGGGTCAAACTACATTCTGGGCCTCAATAACAAATGTGGGTTCACAAAAAGAACAAAATTTGAGGGAAAGGAATTACCATGAACAACATCCAACTAGGATTGGGTAAAGCTTATTAGGGTTTTAATTGTCTCTTATATGACCCACTGGGGGTGGTGATGGTTGAAGACACTCTACCACAGTTGACCAGTGGTAGTTACATGCAGAGCAGGGTGGTGGAGTGGGAGGGTGATAGTGTGCAAAGGGACAATGTCATTCCACTGTTGGATACTCAAAGCTCAATAGAACAGGCTTACATATATAGGTGGGAATCCAGAGAATCCCATGTCTCCTTCGAAGTTGAAATAGGGAAAGGCTATGGTTGAAGGGATATCTAGGACATCAGTTTCGATCATGTTGATAATGGATCACTTCAAATGAGGGAATAAAAGCTATTAGAGATATTATCATAGACATGGATTTATCATGGTGAGAGATCAGGGAGGGTGACGATTATTGCAACTGTAGAGTCCAACAAAACAATGACTTGATCAAAGGGTAAAAGATCTGGATACAAGTTCAATCCTGACTAGGAACAAGAAGATAGTGACTTAGTTTAGGAAAATTTGATGATTAAAGCTAAGCTTTGATTTTATAATTCAAAATTATATTCTCTAAGTACATTTGGATATCATACAAGGCTCTCATTTGTTAAATAAACACACATATTTAATAAAAGATGCCTTGTCAACTCGTGTCCATACCTTTTGGTAGTTAAACTATATCATGAGTTGGATTGTGCATTCAAAGCTATGTTGTGAGTCTTTACTATCATCAAAATATACATGGAAGCAAGAAAAATACAAATGAGATTGTAAAATTGCATATTACAAGAAAGGTACATAATTTGTCATTAAACTAAAGGTATTAAGCATCATGTTATATCTTACTATATGATATATCTAAGCCTTTTCGTGTATAACAAGGAGGGAGAAATCCACTCAGCCGGATCTTGCAATTAGATCCTTCAAGCTCCAACAAGGAGATGATAATATCATGTCCTTCAACTTCCATAGGGACACCATCAAGCTCAAGAGAACCATCTTCTATGTTGTCCCTAGACAAAATAGAGAGAAAGAAGGTTGAAGAAGAAATAAGGCTTGATTTCCTCATTATCTATATAAGAACACCTTGGATATGGTTCCAACAAGGAAGAAGAGGAAAAAATAAAAGAAAAGGGAAGCATCAACCAAAAGGGATATTCCTCCATCAAAGTATACAGACAAGCAACCTCTAAGAAAATTAGATTTGGTCATAGATAAAGAGAGAAAACAAACTTATATAGCCTGGCAACCTATACCACCACATTAACTAAACAACAGAGATAGAGGGAACTCAATTGGGTTTAAGGGAAATTAACCTGATTTCAAAACCTGATGGTTCACATTGAGCAATAGAACACTGACATGATAAATAACTCAAAATGGATCAAGGAACTAGAATGGTTTGACCAGCTCCAACACTCAACCAAAATCTCACTACTCAACCTTAAACTCAAGGTTATATAACTCAAAATGGATTATTTGTACTAAACTCAGTCGATTTCATGTAAAAAAAATATTGTTCAAGTTTGAATACCTTTAGAAACCTTGTTCTACATGAATTTGATTGATTTGAGTAAATTTAGTTGAGTTTACGCACAAAATCCAGCCAACATTTCTCATAATAACACATGCCAAGACCAACATTAACATAGTTAATTTGATAGGGAACTCATTTGAGTTCATGGTCAAGGATCCATCAACTCAAATCCAACTAAAATAGCTCAAACTAGTCAATGTGCTAGGCCTCAAAACCCTAATGCATCATTTATGAAAAGAAGCCTATATATCAAAAAGCTTATATAAAATATATTATCCATTATATCATTACTTAGGGTTATCACATCTCTCAACATGTTTATTAAGTTAGGTTTTCACCATTATCATCTTAAACCATGATCCAAGTTAGGGTCTATTAACCTGAACTTATAACATATTTAAGGTTTAAATATATTCCATTTCAATTGGGGATTTTATAAAATCATTCAGAATCAGTTTCTTACCTAACACAAACATAAAATGTTATATTTAAATGATTAATAAACCATGAAATTAATCCAACTAAAGTGAAATCAAGGTAAATAAAGGTTGAGGCCTTACACAATAGGCATTGATGAGAATTTGGGAGAAGTATTCACTAAATAAGTGAATTTCACACATTGGATGCCCCCAACACATCACCAGCATCTTTGACGGGATATGGGAGTATCCACACAACCTAAAGAAGATATTCACCAAGTGTGGGGGGTTATCCATATGTATAATATAGATGATTGACTGCCCCAATTTCCACCATGTTAGACACCATAGACAGTCTAGACAATTAGTTACTCCATCCAACGTTTTAGTTGGATTTATTTAGAGAAATTTCTTGAGTCACAGACAACTTTACTTGGGTTTGTAGCCTTCTAGCTGGACATCTAGACCCCATGAAAACTCAAGTGCCAACTTTATACTCTAACACAACCAACTAGCTCCTTTAGGAAGTTGGAGGGATTTAAAACTGACCAATTGAAGATCACAATAACATCTAAATTGTCGACTAGGAGATGCGGTCTGTTGTATACTCATTTGAAGAAACCATGCCCTCTTTGGAGAGACCCCTAGATGATCAATTAAGACAATATCACATGCCTAAATTGCCACACAAAGTTCATAATAGTAATCTCTATGAGATGCTCTTTCCTGATACTCAACTTACACAAGTAAACTCTTGTAATTGGAATGACATGGATGAATCCACAATCAAGATCCAACATCTAGATAGTCCGAACAAAGGAACTCTCAAACATACTATGAGCATCATTTTCAATATCACTTTTACACCAAAGAAAAAGGAAGGTGTAGAAAAACCTCACCTTCTTTCATAATCTGTAGTAGGCAGTCTATCATGCCCTACTTTCCAAGTAGTGATTTGGAATCTTTTAGGACCAGTAAAACTCAAAATCCATGTGAAAGTGGGATCCTCATAAAATCTACTTTTGATGTTCAAATAGATAAGGCTAAGATTGAATTTGGATTCATTATAGACCAGGATACTATCCTCACCCCCACCAGGGGGCGGAATGTCATTAATAAAGTTGTTCAAAACTCCATGTAGTCTTAAGGAGTTAACTTTCCAATCGGTGCCACAAAAAATAGTAGTAACCTTACTAATAAAGGGAAGGCCAGATCGTATGATCTCCTTTTCTCCAATGCAATCTTTAAGACACTTGTTATGAGGAAGCCACAGATCCAAACCACAATGATATTTTCTCTCCATCACCAACTCTATAACTAATCAGGGATTTAAAATAATCAAGATACCTAAACATCTGAATAAAATATTAAGAGAAATGACTAGAAATCTCAATGTTCCATAGAGAATTTCTTGACATATTTTTCTCATTAATCCATTTGATCCAGAGACTATCCTTTTCGAGGACACCCTCTAAATATTCAACAGGATAGTTTCCCTCCAAACATCTATAAAATTCTTAATATCTAATCTATTGGATCTTGGATGGGCTCTAGAGGAGGGTGAATAGAGCTAAATGCACTTTAAAAAAAATTATTAGACCTTCAAGATATTTCTAAGATAATGCTACAAGTATGGAATCTGAGTGAACCTAAACATACATAGAAAGGATGAGAGAGATTAAAACAAGCACAAGAACACAAGCTATGTAGAGTGGTTCCAATCTCCCAATAGGAGATTGTCAGCACACTACCTAGAGAGGTCAACCTCTAGGATTTCTTAACCATGTCTACTCCTTATATTCACTTATAAGAGTTACAACATATGACCTTCCTTTTTCGAGTCAAGGATACCTTTTTTTTAGTCAAGGATACCTAGCTTTCCCTTTGAGAGGAAGGGATCCAACAACCTACGAAAGGAATTACTTATCCAACCCAGAATATTCTACCTCACTAAGGACTTACCCACTTTGTAACGAGTCTTCTACCTTCACCAAGGACTTACCTGCTCTTGCACAAGTCTTTAGCCTTTGAGTAATTACCCACTCTTCTTGGATATTCTACCTTTGACTTCACCTTCATCAAGGAGAATCTTTCACCAAGGAATGCCTTCCCTTATTCTTATTCACCTCTATTAGCCAAGAGAGAGAATCTTCATCTTCATCTTCATCTTCATCTTCATGTTGTAAACGAGATATTAGGAGGTGGAGGAAGTGAGAGCCTCACAAGATATACATGTAAGACTAACTCTCTTACAAATTTCCTACTCACTCTAATGGATGTAGCAAGTGAGTAAGGTTAAAGAGAAAGAGAGAGAGAGGAGGTTGTAGGATGCACTAAACTATAGAATAGGGACCTTCATGGTGTGTGGCTAACCATGGGATGAAGCCCAAGGGGATGAAGCCCAAGGGGTCGTATTTATAGTTAGGTATGCCTAATAGCCTGTGGGAACACTTAAGGATGAATACTTATCATTTTGGGTGTTGCAATGATATTTTTTCAAGTTTTGCAACACTCCAATGGATAAAAATACTTTTTCTACACTTCCCGTATAGTGTGATTGGTTGATTTTTTAAATTGACCGAATAGATTAGCCGAGTTTGTAACTCGTCCGTACCTAGACATTTTCAAAATCCACCAAGGGATCGTTCGATTTTGTAACTCGATCGATTAACAACCTATAATGAATTTTGAAAATGTCATTAAAGTGCTTAAATATTAGATTTAAGTGTTTCTATTTTATTAAGATTAATTACAAGTCATACAATTATTATAAGTGATTTACAACATGATTCTAATGGACTTATATCATATTCCATAAAAGTGCACTAGCATTGATTTTGACTTATCTTTTCTCCAAGTTAGGATGTGCAAGTTAGGGCATTTGGAGTGTGTTTATGCCTAATCTGAAATCATTCACGTAGAAGCATTAGACACAAATGAATATAATGGTTAGTCATCATCAAAACAAGGGTTTAGTCAATTTAGACCTTGAGTCAACATTCTCCCCCTTTTTGAAGATGAAAAACCATTTCATAAATGTATTGAAAGAATTTATGTGAAATCATAATTTTGGATAAACCAAGGGGTTTCAATAGAAATTAGGTTCATATGCACCCTCTCAATTGATGCTCATGGATTTTTCATACTCCCTCTCAATTGATGTTATTTATCTTGCATGGTTAGCTTTCATAAAATTTATAGAAACTATGTCTTCTACATATATATCTTCAACATGTATGTCTTCTCCCCTTTGCATATCCCCTTACATAAGACATGTCTTCTCCCCCTTTGTCATTTCAAAAAGTGGGGGTTTGAAAACACAACAAGTTAGTAGTAGGAGATACCACCTTTTGGATTGATAAGTAGAAGAGAAACACTAGGAGCTTGTCTAAGCATAGAATATAAAGAAAATTTAAACATGAATTTGAACAACCCTAGATCTAATTCTAGCATATAACAAGGGAAATCTATGCAAGCATATAACTCAAGATGGTAGATAAGAAAGTTAAGGAACAAGCTTGAGTATGTACAAAAAAAGAACAACCATAGTATATAGTTGAATACCACTTGATATATTAGATACCATAAGATAAACAGTGCTAGAACTACATGTAAATGAACTACTAGTAGATGATACGTAATCTAGGACTACTAGTAGGATCTAGATCATAGAAAAGGATTCACAAGTTAAAGAACAAGCTATGAGTAGATGTAGAGGAATATATGAATAAAAAGATATGCAATTTTAGAAGCATGAAAGGATATTACTGTAACGACCCGCACTTTTGAGTGTCTAAAAGACCTTAAAGTCGCAGATCATCAATCATAATTTCCAGGATCAGATTCATGAAATAATACAGAATAGTAAACAATTTCCATTAATGAACAAATATTTACATGTTTAGATAAAAAGCTCCTCTCAGGAGTTACATAACTTTTAAACAGAATTAGCTCTTACATGTGTGAAGATAAACCATTAAGACTAAACCTTCATGATTAAACTGTAGTGTCTTCAACATCTCTATCTATACCCTCATGTCCACGAATCAAGTATATCTGATACCTAAAACGCTGACAAACAAATACGCGGTCAGTATATTACTATACTGGTACGTGGGTTCAAACAATAATCACAAGTATAGATATAATCAAACATCTTTATCTTGCATGTAAGAATATAAACTGATTTTCATATTCTAACCCTTATCTGGTCTACTACCTCAGGTGTAATCACTGTCCCTTCGGGGCTCATGTGAATTACCCTTAAGATCAGCCTAACCCAGGGTTCAGAATATTGTTATTTAGTTTACATGATACTCATAAGAACTTTATAGTTTGCAAGAACTAAATAAACAAGCAAGCAGTTTATTTGTCATTCAATCTCATCGAGAAACATCGGCAACCTCGGAATTCGATACATGTATTCATAAGCGTAACCACGTACCTTATGTCGTCCCAGAAACCATGCAGAACATATTATGTACTTTAAGAGTGTATCCAAACATCCAATCAACAAGGCATTCAATCCGAAACAAGCATACTACATATGTGTCACCATGTATTCATGTTACATTACTCGGATCTAGATGCATTCCCAAACTAGGGTTTAGGATTATCTCATGTTTGGACTAGGGATTAGGGTCACAAACCCTAACTCCTCACGTTATGGTTTCTAAGATTACTAATTCCATCATATTAAGGTTTCTATGATTACAACTCAATCATCCATGTTATGTTAAACCCTGATTAGCATCTTAAGCATATTAAACTATTCGTGACACCTAAATCACATTTCTAGCATTAAGATTATATCAAGATGTTCACATTGGTTTCGAACCCTAAAACAACATGAATAAGATTACTAATATGGAATCGTCCATTATTCAACATTATCAAGGTTTTAATCTTTATACATGGCAAGATCAGGTGTTAGCCTAACATGAACGAAAATATTCAATTAATCATCAGATTAAGGCAGATCTAGGTTTCCTTTACATTAAACAGATCTAAATATGTATTGCACATACTTTTAGAACAGTAAGCATAATCAAGTTCTAATAATATTTTATTTGGATTCCTCTCATTTTTCTGAGCAAGTTTTATATATTATATGTTGCAAATCGAGTTACCAATAACTAACTACAATTATTTCAAGTTAATACACTTACCAGCCAATCGGAAGACGCCACATCATCCTAGTGTGTGCCTGCGGCCAGCTGGTCCCTTGCTCCAGCGAAGTCGGGACTAAAAACATAACCTATTTACTAAACTGCCCCTGGGTTGTGCATTGTGCCTTACAGCATGGGAGGGGCAGTAGAGTCTTTCGACTCTACCCTTCACCTTCCCTGTGCTACGGCGTGTTCTTCCTCCCTGACGCTGCGGAAGGTGGCCCAGCCAGCGTCCCCCTCTGCATCCAAGGACCTCAGTTAGCCGGAGCACAATCCACCTCCCCCTTTCGGCCCCTCTCGGATGCTCGCTCAGAGGCCGCCAAAACTAGGAGATGAAGCTCTGCTTCCTCCTTGCACTGTTCCCGCGGCCGGAGACGAGATCCCCGGCTAAAGCCGCCGCCTTGCTTCTGTCAGCCTGACGCCGTGGGTCTCTCGTGAGTCCACCAGACTCCAACTCTAGCGCTTTCACATCACATGATTTCCAGGATACGCAGTGACGCCGTCTGTCATCTGTCGTTTCCACCGGCTGGAGGGTAACCTCCCCTCTCACCTTCGTGCGCTGCCACCTCCCTGGATTCTTCAGTTGATGCCTCTCATCCTCATGCATCGCCTGCACCTGCTTGCCGCCGCTCCCACGTCGGGTCAATCTCGCCAATGCTGGGCATGACCACAACCCATGGAGTCCAGTTGCGGAGCTGCCCCAAAGCGCCAGGGTTTCGCTCACCTAATGTCACTGCAGCATCTTATCCTCGAGGCCTACCTCTCCGTCTGCATCGGTCTCCTCCTCGTCTGCATGACCCAGTTGAGACACCGCTGCGTCTCTGCACCGTGCAGGTCTCCTCACTACGCTGGTCTTAGCAGAAAGACCATGCACCCCTGACGCCCTTGGAAGCATGACCGGAGATGCCTGCACGTGCCACCACAGAGGTAAGGCCTCGGCATGCCGCCTCCGGCTATAGCCTTGACCTACTCCTCCTCGTGAGGAGGATCTTCCTTCACAAGGTTGCACATTGAGTTTCGTCTCCTTCCCGCGGACCACAGGGGTTGGATGCATCATGTGAGATGGAGGCAAAGACTCTTAGTGCTCTATATATATATATATATCCTTGGAGGAACCCTAAGGGTTACGTACACTTGGGTGAAAACCAGCGTGAATCACAATATACCCAAGTTGGGAAGGTTTTCCATACGTGATTGCCAAGGAAACAAACACCCACATCTATTCCTTCCCAAAGGTAGATGGACTCCTCGCATAGGAAATGTAGGCATGAAGGGATTAGATAAGACCCACCATATTTCCTTTAATAACAAACCTCCCCGCATGATACCTTATCAATTCCTTTTACAATTATCAGGCTTTGTTGGGTATCTTTTGCATACCAAACTTCTTATTTTCTTTTAGGAAACTTGCATACTGTCCTTTTTATATGGCTTCCAAGGAAATGTGGATAATCCTTTGATTAATAAAACCCATGGTTGTTCTCTATATAGATCTTTCAAAAACGACCACTATCATATGATGTGAATTTGGTTTAAGGAAAACAAGCTATCAATACCTTTCCATCAAAATATATACCTTTTTCCATTGTCTTATAAAGATACCTTTCTTTTCAAACATTAAGTGGTATTAGGGGAAAGGCAAGGTATTTTGTTTGGAAAACAAATAAACATATTCTCCTTATTTCCCTTATATGGAAATCTTCACTTTTATTATGACTTGGATTTGACAACAAAAAGTCATTATCATTAACCATTATACAAATCCATTTTTATATATTTCCTTGTACTACAAGCACACATGCCACAAATGCGATTAAAATTATTATTCTACCAACAATACCAATAGTCCAACTGTATAGTTCAATTTTACCAAAATTTGAGGTTATTACAATTAATTACTAGAAAATATGCATCATTACCAAAAGATGATTACCACTAAGAAACTCAAGGTTGTACCACAAAATATATTGTTACGTAGATGTAGAAAGTGAGCACAATACAAGCAAATTAAGACACAACCAAGAGATCCAGAGATATCTTCATAAAAACCTAAAAAACAACTCAAGATAGATAATTGCAAGATGTGAAAATACCAATTTAGCAAATTGAGAGATAGAGTTGTAAGAAAGATAGGCAATTTAAGGCATGGCAATATGTATATATAAAGTTACCAAGAGGAGTGTCAAAGAATAAGACTATTTGTTGAAAAAGTCTAGTTGAGAGGGAAATTCTCATCCAAAAAGTCAATTGTATATTATGTGCATAGTGTTGTCAGTCAAGTTCTATGTTTTGGACTTCTCGACCAACAACAGTTGTTAGAAACACCTATTGGTGCATATTGGTCAAGTTTCATCAGATCAAACTCAACTAATACAACTACTATCAATATGCACATATATTTCTAGAAACGTATTTAGATCCATGCTAAAAATATAAGCCATATCCAAACAAATGTAAGCAAGTTAGTAATGCACTCTGAAAGCATCAAAAGCCGTTTAGAGCAAGGAAGTGAAAATAAACATAATATGTCACTTTTGACTCAAAAACCATATGTATAGTGCATACTACCTTGGCAAAAACACATTATGATTAGATATGAGCGAGTATAACATTACCTATGTTGTTACCATTTCTTTTCCATTTCTTGCCACCCCATACACATCTCACCTTTCTTCTCCATGCAGATTGAGAATTCAATTAGCAAATCTCAAGTCAATCCAATAGCATGTGACCTACAAGAAGAAAGATAAAATGGTCCCCAATCATGTTTTTGGGTCCAGAGGGGTTAGTTTAGTAGCCCAAGTCTTATGTTTCTTGGATGCTTTCCTAAAGGGGAAATAAGAAGAATAATGATCAATTTCATTGCAATAATAATAAGATATCCTAGCCTTGGAACTAAAGGATTCTTCATTGAAAATTGAAGGTCATGTGTCGTTGTTGTTCCTTTGGCTACTATCAAGTCCATGACCATCTCTACACATTTGTTTGGTAGTATGTGTTGGGTTTTTTGGGACAGAATAAGCAGCGGAAACAAAAATTTTATCAAACCACAAACCCATAACCAACAGATCACATCAACAACTATGCAATAGGAAAGATGGTTTCAGCAAGGTATACCTAGTCTTGAGGCTTTCTCAATGACAATACCTCATAGCTAGTGCGGTTTTCAACCACCTAGTCTTTGATGGTATCTATGCAGCTCCTATCCTTGACCCGAACTATTGTTGACCATCGTCCTCCTAAGCTGCAAAAACCTCCCACCTCTATAGATAGTCCACACGGACCACTAGGAGCTCTAGTTCTCCTATCTTGAAGGACACTAGAAGGATTCGACCCCCTCTATCGGTGTACTAGTCACTGACACACTCTCTTGCCACCAGTTGTCATCCTGCTATTGTCTTTCCCTCTTTGTAACTTACTAGTCATGTAGCACTTGTTTGGGCTCTCTCGGTTACCACAACCAGAGAGGACAACAACTTTGTAGAACAACCGATATCCTGATTTGTGTGTTATGACAATTCCCATGTACCTCTCTATTTATAGAAGAGGGCAGGGTTAGGGTTACCAGTATGTGTGGGAGTAGAAGGGTATGTAATTTCCATGAATTGATTGCACTGTGAAAGACAAACCGGTTGTTTCACAACTCAACCGATCGTTTAGGAAAGTGAGACGATCGGTTCACTTTTGAACCAATTGGTTGGGAGTGTGAACCCATCGATTCACTTAGTGAACCGGTCATTTCACTTCCCAGACTTTCCCACAATTGACTTTCCTTTTTTGTTTCTAATTAATACAAAGATTAATTCGTGTCCCAATCAAATTGAACAAGTGAAACAAAAATCTTTCTCACAAACTGGGAAACCCAACACCTGCCCAGTTGGTCCATGTGAACCGATCTATTCACTAGAGTGAACTGGTCGTCTCATTGACCATGAGCCGATCGGTTCACCCAGTGAACTAGTCGGTTGGTAGTACACTTTGTGCAGAACTCAGTCAATGCAGTTCTCAATCAATTTGACACTATAATCAATTGGTTCAACACTTGAAACTGATGATTCTGATTCAAGTCTATTGATTGAATGTTTAATTGAGTACCTAAACACTTCATTAAACAATCTAAACATCATTCATGGATAAGATTCTCTTCCAGGTTAATCCTATGTGTGTGACCCTATAAGTCCCATTTCACATTGGCAGTGAAAGTCCATAATTCACATATGACTTCACAAGCAAAGAGCGGTACCTAGTCGCACATCAATGCTACCCAAGTGAAAAGGAAAGTTGGAGAACAACTTTCAACCTACAATCTATAATTAGTGTTACCATGATCATATAGTTCCTTTGTCACTGACCATTCGAATTGAACTTGAGGCATGGAATGTCATCATCTTCAACATTCAATCCATGTTCCATGACCTCTGAGCAGACTATCTGAGATGCATGTGAATTCACATATCATATATTGAATCACATGAGTATGGCCATACATTCCTCATTCTCTATCTTATCAAGGGGCCTTGGATGTCATACTCCTTGTAGGAGGGACAAATCCCATATATATCACTCACAGTCAAAACCCCATGTGTCAAAGTCACCCAATCATCACCTTTATAACACTCGTGTTTTAGGAATGTGTTTGATGATGTCAAAGTGTACCCAACAACAAGTGATGAGTGTAGTGATTTCAGGTCTAAGAACCACTATCACCACTATCACTATGAGACATGATTGTGACTACCATTCCATGGTATCCATGTATCACTCTCATGGTGGGTCTGTCTGATATACTGTTCTCTAACATATATCTGTGTGCTTGACTTGATATCATATATCATGACTAATGAGACTCTGTCATCAGTCAACACACACTCTAGTCTTATGTATTATTGTTGTCTATTTTGCTTCCATAGTAACATCTGAATAGGGACAAAACAAGAATGTATGTACTCTTATCACACATATGGTCTCATCGTTCAAGTCACGTACTTGAAAGCATATGTCATCGAGTCTCATCATTCTTTATACATCTATCATGTATGTGTCATCATCTCATGACTGAGACAAACATAATAGATAGAATTACCTTTATTATTATCAAATCAAGTATCATATGCCTCATTGAAATCATCATATTATTGGATCTCTGGGCATACCATACCAACAATATGATCTAGGATTTGATTGAGATCCCTTTTGTTATCTAAGAATCTTTGCATAGAAGATCTCAAACTATGAGATATCCATTCGTCATGTCCAATATATATGAGATAACTGGATATTTATATCATCTTGTCATACGAGATGATGATTTCATATCTTCTTTTCATTTCCAATACATACAAGATGATAAGATTGCATATTCTTATCATGTCCAATACATACAAGATAATTATTTCATATGTTCTTGTCATTTCCAATACATACAAGATAATAAGATGAGTTAATACGTGATAGATCCAATTGCAAATGCATATGGAATATATCCATGTGTTCCTTATTATTCATAAGAATTGGGGCACTTGGTTCTTGAGAGACTAACTCCATGGAACATGGACAAGTTTTCTCTCATCATGTTGAACCCTTTCAGCATCTTTCCAATGTATGTTCTCTTTCTTAGGTCAAGAAACCCTTTTGATCTATCACTATATATCTTGATTCCTATCACATAGGATGCTTCTCTAAAACTTTGTTTCCAAGTTTTAATATTTGTAGTATAAGGACGTTATTCCCCATCAATATGTAGAATATGCAAATGCTCCCACTAAATTCTTGTAATCACACATTACTTCTTTATTATGACTCAAGTCAAACTCTTTGACTATCTTGTCAAATAGAATATCCCAATTCCGACGTGCATGTTTCAATCCAAAGATTGATCTATGCGGCTTTATGGACTTTATTTGAATTATTGAATTTATTAAACTTTAGGGTTGTGTCACATACACATCTTGCATAATATTCCATTTAAGGAATGTGGTTTTATCATCTGTATGTCAAATATCATACTCACATTAAGCTATAATAGCAAGCATTATCCTGATGGATTCATCCTTGGTAACTGCTGAAAAGATTTCATCATGTTCAATGCCTTGAACTTATTAGAAACTCTTTGCAGCCAAATTACCCTCCATGTTAGTCTTCTTCTAGAAGACCCAAAAGTACCCTATGGGTTTTACCCCCTCAGGTGGATCAACCAAAGTCATACTTTGTTGATCTACATGGAATCCATCTTGGATTTCATGGCTTGAAGCTATGTCTCAGTTTTTGTCTCTCACTAGCTTCTAGATAGACTGTTGACTCATCATATGATCAACTCATCGCCTTCTTGTCCATAAGATATCATATATCTTTCAAGCTCTAGGCGTGTTCCACCAAAACCATGAGTTATGTGTATTACTTGAGGAATTTTTAGATTCCACAACATTTTTGTGATTCCCAGTGTGCCTCTTTTAGTGTTAAGCATGTTCCCAAAAGGAAATTTGAAGTTTAGCTAGTAATCACATTCTGATTCATCAAGGTGTGATTCTTTTTTTCTTATACACTTCTCATGATACACTATCATAGTGTTTTATGTGGAGTCCATCATGATACATTATCATGATCTTCCATAAGATTCCCAAACTCTTGGTTCAAAGTATTTCCATATCGATCATATCAAATTTTAATATACCAAGTTTGTTATGTACCTCATTTATGATCTCCTTGAACACTTCAAGAGATTTATGTTTGTATTTCATTAAATACAAACTACCATATCTAATGATCCATCAGTAAATATAATGAAGTACCATTGATTACCTTTAGCATTTATTCTAAAAGGTTTATATATCAATATGTATAATCCTTAATAGAATAATTGCTCTCCCACTACATCTAGTGAAGAACCTTTCTCATATTGCACAATGAATGAGATTAGCATGTCTCTATCAGTTCAATAACTAAAATGAGTCTGGATAACCATCATACGGATTTCTAGAAATGCAATTCTCATTTATGCATTACAAATGACTATGCTATAGGCATTCAAGTTTGAGTTATCATGTCATTCATTACATGTTCCATGCACATTTGTCTCTTTAACTATCAAGTATAGTTGATGAGACATAGGCATTGCCTTTAGTTCATTACACTCTTGTCCAAACAAGATATATGATGATTTCATTGACGATAGATATATAATAGCAATTCACTAATTCTATAATATTCCCATGAATGTCATATTGTAACTGTAAATGCAGCAACTCTTGCTCCGTAAAGTTTCTAGCTTACTTCTTCTCGGGTCCTGAAATAGAGATCTCTATCTCTTTCATCTTCCTAAGATCCTCTATAAAGAGGTTATTTCCCTTTCCTACTTACCCCTCTCCATATCTTGAGTGATGAAGACTTGGACCCAAGTTTGGCCTCAGAACACTTCTTGAGGTTGCTTTAGTCTATGGACTCTACTTTGTTGATCATTATCATAGGTTTTGTCCTTTCTTCATTCATGCTTTGGCATCAACATGCCAAGCACTTTAAATAGTGGTCTGGCCAAGTTTCTCAACATTTGATAAACTGGCTATATGATTCACACAACTATTTATAGAATCATATGTTTGGTCAACTCTTAACCTATAAGAAATCACATTTAATCTATATGCACAATCACATTGAGCATATGATATTATACTTGATCTCCATTTGTCTATTTATACTCAAACATTTCTTTGAAGACATTATACCTTTCATGCTGTACATGATTCTTAAAATGTATACCCATATCAAGAATGTCCATGCTTCAAGCTGTTTATGCAACTCATAGCTCATATAGCTCAGCATAAGCCTCTTTATGTCTTAGGCATCATTGGCATACATCAAGTAAGCATCCAATTTTAGCCTTAGGCTCATTTGGAGTGGTTCTACTAGCTCTAGTCTTTCAAGGACTTTAGAGTTTACACTCACTATTAAGAACACTTCTCAAAGGTCCTAAACCATATTTGAATCTTTATCCCATCTATGAAATGATCAAAATGATAATGTATTTGTGTTTGTCGTTTGGATTCTACAAAATAATTTTGCAACTTTTCAAAACATTTTTTATTTGTTTGATTTGATAAATTTGACGATATTAATTAGGCCTTTAATTAACTATCACTCCCATTATTTTGATCAAATTGATATCCCTCACCATCAATTCAGAAGATTACAGCATACAACCTTCTAGTGAGCCAAGATCCAAAACAATTGAGTTATTACCGGCCAATGTCAGCGCTCATAATCAATCATTAAGGTAGGTAACATTTACTAATTGCATCATATGCAATTCTTTAATAGATGATATGTGAAACTCTTTTCCATAAACATGTGCATGCCTCACGGTGCTTGAATCGATTAAGGTCACCTAGTTAAGTCCAACCCAAATGCCAACACAATGCATATGCACCCTACTAGGGCAGACCCACATATTCACCATCACACTTCCACGAGATAGACGGTGCACCATGCTAGAGAGTGCCCACACTTAGTTGATCAAGATTTTCATGTGTGTTTCTTTTGGAAGGCAACTCAAACTTAATATTTACATTGAGGGGTTTGGTATTTATATACATATAGATATCCAATCACCACATATATATAGTATGTATCATATACATGCTATAACCACAACGAGAAAACATGCAATATCGATAAAAACTATGATTATGGCCATCCTATTATAATTTCTTTGAGCCACAAGGAATTACGGTCATCTAGGTCTACATCATATGCAGCAACCTATAGAAGATGAAGTCTTGTGCTTTAGTCATTTTGGTTGATCGGCTCATCCCATGACTGATCAGCTCGCCTCCCATCCGATTGGTTGGGTGTCACCAACCGATCATATGGCTCCTCCAGACGATCGGTTCGTCGGGTCATCGTGATCCTTGTCAGGCCACCATCTGCTCATCTCGCTCCATGAGATGGTCATCTTGATCCACCCGTCGATCGTCTCGCTTCACAAGACAGTCGTCTCAGTCCTCCAAATGCTCGTCAGGGCGCTTGCCATTCTTCGACATAATAGGAAAATAAACTATCTTACTTTACATATCTCTTTGGGAAACCTCGAGTTATATTTGGGGGGAGCAAAGGTAGAAGAGAAGGCTCGAGTTATCTCGAGTTACATTGGAATAAAAGAAAGGACTCGATACATAGACTGAAATGCAAACAACCACAACCAACCAAGCACACATATAGGGGTTTATAGACCATAATCATGCTACACATCTACCATAAAAACTATTTTAGGGTGACACATATCAATTTCATATATACCATATCATATATGTATATTAGTTTGTGGTCGCATGTGGTATTTAGTTGGATATGAACATTAGTCATTTATATATTTGCATTGTATGCAATAAATAAATGACTGTAAAACCAAAAACCGATCACATGTCGATTAATCCTAAAACATAGTATGTTGACGTGGCTCTGATACCACTGTTGGATTTTGTGGGACAGAAAAGGTAGCGGAAACAAAAAAAATTATCTAACCACAAACCCATAACCAGCAGATCGCATCAACAACTATGTAATAGGAAATATGGTTTCAGTAAGGTGTACCTGGTCTTGAGGCTTTATCACTGACAATACCTCACAGCTAGTGTGGTATTGAATGACCTAGTCTTCGACGGTGTCTATGCAACTCCTGTCCTTGACCTAGAATGTAGTTGACCATCTTCCTCCTAAGTGGCAGAAACCTCCTTCCTCTATAGATAGTCCACACGGACCACCAGGAACTCTAGTCATCCTATCCTGAAGGATACTAGAAGGAGTCGTCCCCTCTATCAGTGTACTAGTCACTCACACACTCTCCCACCACCAGTTGTCATCCTGCAGTTGTCTTTCCATCATTGTGACTCCCTAGTCAGGTAGCACTTGCTTGGGCTCTCTCAGTTACCACAACTAGAGAGGACAACAACTTTGCAGAGCAACTAATGTTCTGATTTTTGTGTTTTGAGAAGCCCCATGTACCCCTCTATTTATAGAAGAGGGCAGGGTCAGGTTTCCCAGTCTATGCGGGAGTAGAAGGGTCTGGAATTTCCATGAAATGATTGCACTATGGAAGATGAACCGGTCGTTTCACAACTCAATCAGTCATTTGTGCAAGTGTCGATCGGTTCACTTTTGAACCAGTCAGTTGGGAGTGTGAACCGGTCAATTCACTTCCTAGAATTACCCACAATTGACTTTCCTTATTCATTTCTAATTAATATAAAGATTAATTCTTGTCCCAATCAAATTGAACAAGTGAAACAAAAATATTTTCTCACAAACTGGGAAACCCAACACCTGCTCAGTTGGTCCATGTGAACCGATCGGTTCACTAGAGTGAACCAGTCAACTCACTGACCATGAGCCGATCGGTTCACCCAGTGAACCAGTCAGTTGGTGCTCCAGTTTGTGCAGAACTCAGTCAATGCAATTCTCAATCAATCTGACACTCTAATCAATTGGTTCAACACTTGAACTTGATGATTTTGAGTCAGGTCTATTGATTGAATGTTTAATTGAGTACCTAAACACTTTAATAATAAATCTAAACATCATTCATGGATAAACTCCTCTTCTAGGTTAATCCTATGTGTGTAACCCTATAGGTCCCATTTCACATTGGCATTGAAAGTCCATAACTCAATTATGACTTCACAAGCAACGAGCAGTTCCTAGTCGCACATCAGTGCTACCCAAGTGAAAAGGAAAGTTGGAGAACAACTGTCAACCTACATTCTATGATTACTGTTATCGTGATCGTATAGTTTCTTTGTCACTAACCATCTGGATTGAACTCGAGGCATGGAACGTCATCCGCTTCAATATTCAATCCATGTTCCTTTACCTATGAGCAGACTATCTGAGATGCATGTGAGTTCACATATCATATATTGAATCACATGAGTATAGCCATACATTTCTTAGTCTCTCTCTTATCAAGGGACCCTAGATGTCATACTCCTTGTAGGAGGGACAAATCCCATATCTATCACTCACAATCAAAACCCCATGTGTCAAAGACACCTAATCATCACCTTTATAACACCCCTATTTCAGGAATGCATTTGATGATGTCAAAGTGTACCCAATGACATGTGATGAGTGTAGTGATTTCAGGTCTAAGAACCACTATCACTATGAGACATGATTGTGACTACCATTCCATGGTATCCATGTATCACTCTCACAGTGAGTCTGTCTGATATATTGTTCTCTAACATATATATGTGTGCTTGACTTGATATCATATATCATGACTAATGAGACTCTATCATCAGTCAACACACACTCTATTCTTATGTATTATTGTTGTCTATTTTTCTTCCACAGTAACATCTGACTACGGACAAAACAAGAATGTATGTACTCTTATCATACATATGGTCTCATCGTTCAAGTCATGTACTTGAAAGCATATATCATCGAGTCTCATCATTCTTTAGACATCTATCATGTATGTGTCATCATCTCAAGACTGAGACAAACATAATAGATGGAATTACCTTTATTATTATCAAATCAAGTATCATATGCCTCATTGCAATCATCATATGATTGTCTCTCTGGGCATACCATACCAACAATATGATCTAGGATTTGATTGATACCCTTTTATAATCTAAGAATCTTTTCATAGAAGATCTCAAACTATGATTTTCATGCATAAGAGAAGTGATAGTAGAAGACGATTGATTGATATAATCTCTAGCATGAAAAAGATCAGTTTCTAATCAAAGAGATTTGGTCATATAAGAATCTTTACCAATACGAAGAGAAGAAACACTATTTTCTCTACTAGTGAACTAGAACAAGATTCAAGAACATTGATTTTATAGAAAGCAAGGAATCATTCTCATTTTCAAGTTTAAGATAATCTACTTGACTAAGATAAGCATTGTTTTCATCAAGTAAGAAAATATTATCATGTTCAAGATCATCTATTTCTACATGAAAATTATCAACAATTCTAGAAAGCTTTTTATTTTTCTTTTTCTTTTTAGAAGACTTAATAGAGGCACAAGTAGCATGAATAATAGCAATTAAAGATTCTTCATCTAAAGAGTTTAGATTTACCTTCTCTGAAACTTCACTTGTTGAGGCCAAAAGAGCAAAATGACATTCTCCTTCATCACTAGAGCTTGATCTAGATCCTCCACTTGATTCTTCCACTTGATCTTGAGTTAAAGGAGTCACTTGATCTTGATTTGTAAGTCACTTGAGCTTTTGTGCCATTTTTCCTTCTTCTTGTACTTCACTTCTCTTGTGATGATGGGTATTTTTTCCTTATGGACAATCTTCCTTGAAGTGACCCTTCTTTCCACACTTGAAGAACCAGATAGAGGAGGAAAACTTTCCTTTATAGAGTCTCCCCTTGGAGTACATGGCCTCTTCAACTTGAGAGGATGGAGAGGCGTGACCAAAAAAAATTCAATGTGTTCTTTGATTTCAGACTTCTTCATTCTCTTGAGCCCTTTTTTTTCTTCTCTTTCTTCTTCATCTTGCTTGTCAAGTTTGACTTCATGGGCTTCTAGATTTCCTATGAGCTTTTCAAAAGGAATATCACCAAGTGACTTTTCTTATTTAATAAAAACCACCTTGGATTCCCACCTCTTGGGAACATTTCTAAGGATCTTTGAGTTGATCTCTCCTCTAGCTATAGGATTATGTTGCCCCGATGTGCCATAAATGAGATTACTCAAAACCAAAAGGGAAGCAATGCTAAGCAAGTGAGTTACTAGAAAACACTAGAAATTAAGACCAAATTTATTTAAGCACCATAAGCTAAAACAAATTTACATATGAGTCCACAAAGCCTTCCACATGCAACAATATCATGTCACGTGGTGCTTACATCACTATAGATCAACATTCCGGTCATCAACCTGTTACACAAGATATTGCTTCCTCATAAATACAAGTACACTGTCATAATTGTACAACCATGGCACACAATCCAAAACCTTGTATCGACCACAAAGCCACAAAACACCTTAAAATAAAGACACTCCAAACACCTGAGTGTACAGGGATGAGTCTAGGACTCTAACACCAAAAAACTAGCAGCACATCCAACCTTTTCAGTTACTACTCTTGTTGCTACTCTTCTTCAGCTGCACAACCTCTACCTCTTCGTGCACGGTCACCTAAAAGATGTGGAAACCCACAGATTGAGACCAAACATCCCAGTGAGAGATATAACTCTCTTCCAACGCTATTAAAGAATAGTTAAGCTAAGAAAGCAACACACTAAGCAGATTAAACATATTTAGCAAAATGATATGTATATCGCACATAAGGTGGATTAAACAAGACTAGGCAGCCACCACTGAGTAGTAGATCAAGTTAGATTTTAAAAAGGAATACAAAGAACATGTATAATATTTGGTTTCTCTTACAGTGTTATAATTCAAGAAATTAGTAAAAAGATAAGGCAAAGGCTCAACCAATGTGAGACGTATGTCACCCTAAGCACATATACTACATGGTTGTATTACGCCTTTCAATATGCCCTGAGGATTTGAGTCATACCATCCAAATCCAACTAACCACTACTAAGTTGAAATCAGTGCCATATAAGGTCCATTAAAGGGCTAGAATCCACTACCTCTCCAGCACCTCTTGGTCACCACAAGAGAATGTTGCAGCTATAGGGAAATATGGCTTATAGCAGGCAGTGGAATTGAAAATTTATCTACCATATTTCCCTTAATCAGTAGATTGTGTCAATGAATATAATATAGGAAGGATAGTTTTGAGGATATACATAGTCATGTAGCGAGTCCTGTGACAATCCTCATCATTGTAGATGCGCAAATTATGAATCATGGTTGCATTGGGACTACTTTGACTATTGTGATTCCTAGTATGCATCACATATTGTAGCCACAAATGTCGTCTCCTTCATCAACTCCTCTTGTCATGGACTGTTGGTTGATGTTATCCTTCAAGCGGTAGACAACAGCCTCCCGCCTCTATGGTAATCCACATGAACCACCTAGAACTCATGTTGTTCTATTAGAACAATCCAAAAGGAGTCGTCCCTCTCTATCGATGTACTGGTCTGGCTTTCTCTCCCACAATGACAACTATAAGTTGTTCTCTCCTGTGGTTATCCATCCCTTATCGTGCAGGACTTGTCTGGGCTCTTGTGGTTACCACAACTAGAGAGGATAACATTTGTTAGAAAAATCGATTGTCAGTTGTTTGTGTTGTGTTCTAGGAAGCCCCCCGTACCCCTCTATATATATTAGAGGTCAGGGTCAGGGTTCTCAGTTTCTATCCAGTATGGTATTAATGTGTGGGAGTGGAAAGGACTGGAAGATCTCAAATTTTCACAACAATTATAGAAAGTTTACAACCTGTGACAGTCGAAATGACCGTTTCGCAAACCCAAACGGTCGTCTCGAATGCGACACAGTTGTTTTGTAGTTTCCCAATTGTACACAAATTTGGTAAATCAATTCCCATAAATGTTAGACATTGATTTCCTTGTGCAACAAGTATTGCTCAAGAGAAACAAATAGGGAAAAGTCTAGAACTTTCTCCGACTGAACTGGACCATCTTGCCCATGCAAGATGGCCATTTCAGTCACCTAAACACTAGTCTGGTGACCCAAGTCAAGCCAGTTTGGTTGGGTTAGTTCGTACCTCAGTGAAAATCAACTCACAACAGGCTTGACACCTAGACGCCCGTCTCAACTCTTAATACGGTCATTTGGAACTTTCAGACGGAATACTCAACACTTGATATGGGCATTTGGTAGTGTTGTTAGCATGTTTGTTGCATGAACCAAATTCCTAAACACTTTAGCACTTAATTTGAATGTCATTCAAGATCTAAACTCCTCTTCTAGGATGAGACCTATGTGTGTGACCCTATAGGTCCCATATTATGTTGGCAATGATTGTCCATAACAACTTATGACATAAAAAGCAATGAATGGTGCATAGTCACACATCATTGCTACCAAAATAAATGGAAATTTGGGGAACAACTTCAACCTACAACATGTGTATGGTATTACAGTGTTTGTATAATTCCTTTGTCATTGATGTCCAGATTGAAATAGAGGCATGGAGCAGTCACCCTCATTATTGTCCAATCTTTTTTCTTGAACCAGAGCATACTATCTAAGATATCTATAAGCTCAATATCATATATTGACTCACATGTGCATGGGCATACTTTTCTCAATCTCTCTAATCAAGAGGTCTAGGACATCACACTCCAGTAGGAGGTACAAATCCCATATCTATCACTCAGAGTCAATCCCCATGTGTCAAAGTCACCCAATCATCATCATTATAATAGCCCATGTTTTAGGACTGTGTTTGATGATGTCAAAGTGTACCCAACAACATGTGTTGAGTGCAGTGATTTCAAGTCTAAGAACCACAACAACCACCATCACTATGAGACCTGACTATGACTTCCATGAAGATGGCTTTGATGTGTCAGTCTCATGGTGGGTCTGTCTAATACACTATTCTCTAACATGTATATGTGTGCTTGGTTTGATATCGCCATATTATGACTAATGAGATTTAGTCATCAACCAACTCACACTCTGATTTTTTGTGTTATTGTTGTCTATCAACCTTCCACAATAATAACTAATCAGGGACATAATGAGAATATGTATATGTACTCTTAACATCTATATGATCTCATCCACAAGGTTAGTAATGTAAATACATATGTCATTGAGTAATATAATTCTCTAGACATTTATAATGTTACATCATTATCTCATAACTGAATTAAACATAATAAATTGGAAAGTTGCCTTTTATTAATAATCAAATCATTTTTACATGATATGCCATTACAATAATTACATAATTGGCTCTTTGGGCATACATAACCAACAGCAGTGACATATCAGTCAACTGTAAAATAGTGACATATAGTCAGCACAAGGATCATCTCATGCATGGCCATCCATATATAAACACCTAGCCCACTTTGATCCACGTAACGTCGCTAGAAGAACAGGCTCACGCATGGTCGTTCTCAAACAAAGGAGTGGCTCACGCATGGACATCCATGTCACCAGGATATCATCTCACGCATGGATGTCTCATACAAGTTGTAGTTATGGATACAAGGAAATACTTGACTTGCAACCCACATATTCAAAAATATGCACTCCAAGTTAAACTTGTTTCACCAATCTAGTGAATAAATTTGACATCAGAATGGATCTATGGCACAGGGAAAACTACGTGATTATATTTCACTTGATTAGTTAGCCAATTGGGTGACTTTTAGCATCAATCAAGTTACAACGTATAAAGCTAAAGTAGACTCTATAAGAATAAGGGTGTGCTGCAATTCCAAAAGATATAAAACGTATGAGGTGTGAACTTGTCACACAATAACCACATAATACTCATTGCTCTGCCATTCATAAGGCAATCACCAAATTCACATATCACCACGGGATATCAATCCCTTAATCACATTACTTTAGGATATCACCTCTCAATAGGAATCTAGCCATCACCAGGCCATAGGACCTATCACATTAAACCATGCACATCATGCCTCCTTAATGTGAATAAGAACCACCCTATATCACATAATCACCACCATAGCATACATAAGCCATGGTATACATATCACCTGCAAGGTTAGGGATTTGTAAACAAGAGAGAGAGAGAGAGAGCGCATTACATGTGATGAACAATCTCATGAGAGAGAAGGCAAACACATAATTTAGCATTAGGGTTAGAGTTCCAATATTTAACCAATATGGTTTTTGTAGGTACATATAAGTGCTAAATCGTAGATATAAGTGCATTGAAATATTCAAGCATGTGTCACAACCAAACTTCAACCATGTGTTGCGACCACAACCACCATCACAATGGGTCACGACCCTCACCTCCACAATGTTGTCTCAACCATGGTTAACCCCTTGATGTCATGACCGTGAAATACCAAGGAGGAACATGTCTCGACCCAAAAAATATCTAGGTCACAATCTCAACAAAACTAGTTGTCTTAACCACTAGGGTTAGGGTTTTGACCACCCATAGAAAACCATGTTGTGACCCAAGAACAAGGGTCATCTCGACTCGGGACAAATGCATAACTCAAGGACAAGTCATGTCACGACCAACCAAGGAAAAAGGGGAAACATCTTGACCAAACTAAGGTGTGTTTTGACCCTTAAGGAAGTAGGTGTCACGATCATCAAGGAGAGCGATGTCGTGACCTCCACAAGGTCAGTCGTCGCAACCCAAAGCCTTGAGCCAAAGAGATGTCATGACCCAAGACAAAACAAGGCATGGTGACCACCAAGGATCAAGCTACCACCAAGACCAGGAACCAAGATCAAACTGAGGTCAAAATAGATAGAAACCCATGGTTAAAATAGGTGACACAATAAGGGAAACCCATCGTCACCAAAGAGGAAAACCTCATGCAGAATAGTCATCAAACCCTAAAGTAAGATTCATGAAACCACCAAGAAAAGGAACCTCAATGACACGATTTAACCGTGCGTAGAACGCAAGTGCATGCGTCAATGTAGTATAGGCCTTTGTGAGGTCCGAGTCGAACTCAAGGACACTGAACTATCGGTAGACTACTACTAACTACTCGCAATCAGCTAGACCGGTTAAAGTTTGAGAGTTGTTGTAAAAATAGAAGAAAATAAAATAAAACAAAGCAATCGATTAAGGGTTTAGTTTAATCAATTCAAGTGGAGACCTTTAGGATTGCGGTTTCACTATGGGTTTTCATTGTATGAATTTCCATATACTAATTCAAGTTCATCTCTCAATCCGGGTAGTGTCCTGTAGTCAGAATTGTCCACTATCGTGGTACAATTCACTACCTATGTCTAAGTCAGTTCCACCATCGTAGTAACCTATACCCTAAACTAGGTGCATTAGAATCGACCTATGGGTTTCCATCATTAATCTTACATCACCTTGTTCAAGGGATTTGTTAATTAATGTGAATTTCGTCTCTTTTCAACCGTTAATTCTTCTTTCAAAGTAATTAAAGGCATTATATTATCATTATGGTGATCAACCATAACAATATAATTGAGAAAACGAAATCATACCACGGATTTAAGAGATAAATTATGAATTACTATGATAAAAATGTCATACAATGCTTCCCCGGGCTACTCCCGGTCCTAAAGATAAAGGGGATTAGCCTCGCATGTTCATCTCAGAGCAAAACATGGTTGAGAAATAGGGAAACATGGAGAAAAACATGAATAAGTAATGAAACCCCCGAACGGAGAAGATCCAAGCGTTCCTCGGTGTAGAATGTGCGATCTACAGCCTTTCGGCGGTGGAAAATGTCTTCTTCGGCTTCCGGAACGGTCGGGGCATGCTTCTGGGCTCCGTTCTTCTCTCCACACCTTCTCGGGATGTGTGCAGCGGCTAATGATGTGATACCCTGCTCTTGGCCGTCGTCATTTGGTATAATCACCGAGTTAGGTTGCAAAAATATCACAGCCGTCGAATTTGGATCAATCTGAAACAAACTTTAATCTGACGGTGTCGATACCATCGACGCGGGTTGATGGTATCGACTCTGCGCGGTATCGGCAAGTCTTCTTTTCTTTTCTGTCATTGCGCCTGATGCTGACCCGATACCATCGACGAGGGTCGATGGTAGCGACACCCTGAGGCGTCGGTTTTATCCCTCTTCTGTCGTTGAAACTCCATGTGTCGATAGTATCGACTTTTGGGTCGATAGTATCAACTGTCTGCTGGCCAGCAACCTGATGGTAACTTGATACCATCGACTTCCATGTCGATGGTATCGACTCTGTGTTGCTCCTTGCGGCTAGTTGCATGTGGTTGTGTCGATAGTATCGCCAGCCGTCGATGGTATCGACAGCTGTAGATATGCGTTTTTCCTGAAATTGCAAAACAAAACCACATAAGACGAAATAAAACCTATAATTGTAATCATTTATGTTCAAAACAATAAAATCAGGGAGATTTGACACTGAGAAGGATCATAGACTAAAGTAAATGAATTATGCAATATTAACCACCAAAATGACCAATAAATGCATAAAACGCGAGTAAAACAAGTCTATAAATGTGAATCAAAATCATCGCATCAAACTCCCCTAAGCTTGAACATTGCTCATCCTCGAGCAACTAAACTTTAGAATAGAATTGTGAGGGTTAACTAAAGAACAGATTATCACAACAAACATCACCATATGATCCCCGTTAGACGTTCACATTCCGGCCCTTATTAACCACAAAATGATAATTACCCTAAAGGTGACAGTAATCATCCATAAAAGATATCTACCTCAAAATTGATGAACACTATCATATAAGGCAGTTAACATAATAAAATTCTCCGGTTCAGACTCAGTGCATCTTGTGATCTCCTATTCTACGTTGCTCGCCCTAACTACCATCTACATGGAAGCAGCTCTCCTGGTATTAACGAGTGAGGAGAAAGTCATGGTGGCCTACCAATTCGAGCAATGGGTGGATGGAATGGGTGGCTAGCGGAAGAAATGGAAGCATTATATGGTTTTAACATGCACAAATAACAAAAATGACCTAAATAATGCATATGCAAGTGAAAATGCCCTAATGCCTACATTCAGGTGGAATGATGCATGCACTATCATTCCGTCTCAAGGTGAGATGGAATATCTAGGAGAACTACATCATGTACTTATTCGTCTTAGTATGTAAGTGAGAACAGGTTCCTTTCTCTCTCTCATTCCTACTCACTTCTCAATTCTTTCTTTTTTTCACGCCCTTATTTTCATAGATGACAATGAATTATTTGTCGGGCTCACTTCTTGCTGCATAACTTATACATTTGAAGCATTCAGAAGGTATGGAACAAGTTCATCACCCTTAATGTTTCAGAAGAAATAAGATGCATGATGTACTAAATGCACAAAAATGTGAATGTAGCTACAAAATGATAGTTATGCAGCTAAATGACATGCACTTAAGGATAATGTGCATGTATAACTAGTCTATTTTTTTTTATTTTCATGCAAAATATGTGAAAATAGTTGCAATGCAAGACCTATCTACATGGGATGCAATCAAAGAGATTAAAACCATAATGTACTTCCAGTTCTTAAGGTGGAGTATGAAAACAATGGGGTGGATAGATCACAAGACTAATTGACTGAACCTTTGGAAGTTATTATGTGTCCCTCCTTACTGACCTGTGTAGTAATTAAGAGGTTTCTCTCTCTTATTTAAAATTAAAGTCTCATTATCATTTGATCAATTTAGGCTCAAACAACCAGTTCCGTCCACTTTTCATGAACCATAGGAATGTACAGTTGTGATTTCCTATTTTAGAGTTGACAAACCCAATTATTTCCTTAAGTTATGTGCTCAAAGTTAAACAACACAAGCTTGCAAAGACACTAAAAAATTTTAAATTTGCCCCTAATTCCCATGTACAAGCAATGAGATGACACATGACTGAAGACATCTACAAGTACACTAGATAGAGTGTGGATCCTACAAACAAACTAAGAAGTAAGAAAAACAAATGACAAAAGACAAAACAATAAAAACTAAAAACTGAGAAAACTAAAGGATAGAGTTGTTCCAACTCCCCCCCAAGCTTGAATTCGACTATGGCCTCATAGTCAAAAACAACCTTAAAAGGTGGAATAGAGATACCAATCATTCTTTAGGAGGAGGCGGGTACTGCGGAGCTATGGGGTCCCAAGATGGGTATTGCCCCTGAAAGCTCGGATCATACTGGGGCATTGGTGGAGGTTGTGGATACCCCCCAAAATAATTCTGGCTCCAGTAATGATCGTAGAAGGGCTACTGTTGCATCTCCATCCTATGCAACCTGTCGTGGATGTGTTGTTGGTTGTCGAGGAGGAGGCGCTCATTCTCGAAAATAGCCCTCTGGTTATCGATCAACCGGTTCGTCGTATCCTGAATACCGGCGTATGAAGCTGTATGCTGCAGTTGGGTGTGTTGGATCTCTTGCAGCATCGTATACATCCCCTGCATGGAATAGACATCCTCTCCATTAGGAGGGGGCTACGGTGGCGGAGGCTGTGAAGATGAAGATGCACCCGGATGCATGCGGGGATGCTTCCGGGGTGCTACTCGTACCCGAAGAGGAGTGAAGGCCTCCTCTTCCTCTTCATTCTCGTCGCCTTCGTCGTTGTTGTCATCATCACCACCGTCTTCATCGGAGTTGTCAATGGTAATGACAGGCCATCAGAAATGTTGAGCACCCTCAATGTGGAAGACGGGGTCTGGAAGTGAACACTCTTGATATGCTTGATTGACATGGCAGTGTGCATATGCCAAGCCATCACGAAGCAGGATGAGGTTGGAGCGATGCAGATGTTGTAGGTTGACCTTGCTCCTATTGGAGTGGGGAATAAGTTGGGAGAAATTTAACCCACGATAGTGGGCCAGCAGTGTGATGAGCCCTCCAAAGTGGATTGGAGACTTCCGCATACTCCTCTTGACAGCCAACACGCGCGTCAAGAAAAGCGCGCCCCAATTACACTCTTCTCTCTTTAGCAACTTGTGCAGGAAGAACAAATCCGTCTCTTGAAACTTGCTAAGAGACAGGTCACCACGAGCAAACAACGTGGTGCAGAGCATGCGGTAAAGAATCTGCACAAATGGATGCTCGAAATCCGCCACTGCAGCGTTGTGGTAGCTGACGGATTTGCCCGGAGGCGCAGTTACGAGCTGGGCAAAGATATCATCATAGTCAGTCTTGTTATCTGGCCGCCGGTGCTGCTAGTCATTATGGAACCAGTTATAAATTGAATTGAACTGGGTGAGAGTGAGGGTGTAATCATTGTTGTAGAGTCTGAACGACACCCGCCCTTTTCTCCATTCTCTGTCGGTGGCGATCATGTCATTGGTCACCACATTGATGTCTAATGATGCCATGAACTCTGTCACGAGTTCCTTGTACGTCGGCCAATTGCCGAAGAAAGGCTGGTCGTCGGCATGGTACTACAGCTCGTCGGGCCTCCTGGATGTGTGTCTCGCCTGCCCCTTCAGGACATAGGTGAGGTTGGCCTCGAACCCCAGATCACGGACCATTGCCCGATCAACATATTGTGTGGGCTCGATCTTTCTCTTCATAAGTTCCTCGTAGACCTTTCGGACCTCCGCAGAAGGATGGACAATCCTCAGATGAGGAATAGATGCAGTAGGTGGAGGAATGAACTTGGGGATCTCCATAGGATCCTCCCATGAAGAAGATGCACCGGTTGTACGCACCATCATCGCAAAGAAAGAAGGACTAGAAGACGGAGCTCGGTGAAGATCAGAGAAGACAATCTCTGCTCGGTGAAGGCTCGGGGAAGAACTCGCTCCTTGGATGCTCGTAGCCGGGCTCCGATTGCACAACAAGATGCACGGAACAAGTGGAGGAGAAAGGCTCTGAAGGTGTGACGTCATATGACAACAATCCCTCCCTGTTATAGATGAGGTTGTCGTTGCTGTGCAGCCATCGATACCATCGACGTGGGTCGATGGTATCGACACCTGTAGCACAATCCGGTCTTCCACTAGTATCGACGGTTGTTGATAACCCAATGTGGGGGCCCAGATCGATGACGCGTCGATACCATCGATGGGTGTCGATGGTATCGACCCATCCCACAGATCGATGCTCTTGATGCAGCGATCGCCGTTGATCTCCTTGCACGGATCGATGACATGTCACGTCGATACCATCGACGCAAGTCGATAGTATTGACTCTGCTTAGGGCAAACACCCTCTCGAGGCCCGAACGATGCTTTCTGTCTGTAACTGGGTCGATACCATCGACAGGCCCGTCGATGGTATCGACTTCACTGAGACAACCATCGACAGGCCCGTCGATGGTATCGACTTCACTGAGACAAATTCGTCTGAATATCTCCAGAGATCTCGTGAGTATCGACACCTATGTCGATACTATCGACCTCATTTTTGCGATCAACCTGATGGTGTGTCGATACCATCGAATAGGCCATCAATAGTATCGACTCAGAGAAATTTTCGCAGCCGCCTAACTGTGCCCATCTCGATACCATCGACACAAGGGTCGATGGTATCGACCCTGCCTCACTCTTGCACATTGAACAAATGATCAAGGTATCATTTTTACATTAAAAACAAAATCAAAGCAAACTAACTTACAAATGTGAAAGAAACTAAATGAAACTACCAATGGCTGGGTTGCCTCCCAACAAGCGCCCTTATTTAATGTCTTAGGCTAGATGAAATCAAGCTCCTCATGCATCCGGAAGCGCAATAAGTTTGACCTCATTCACTTTCCTTGTGTAATCCTCACCGAAATACAACTTCAATCGCTGTCCATTAACCAAGAATGTTGTCTCACCATCACACACCATGATTGTGCCATGTGGCCTAACCTCCTCTATGGTGAACGGTCCATTCCATCGGGATTTCAATTTCCTGGGATGCATCTTCAACCTAAAGTTGAACAAGAGTACACGATCTCCCTTCTTGAAAACATGCATCTGAATATGTCGATCGTGAATCAGCTTTGTTCGCTCCTTGTAGATCCGTGAGCTTTCATATGCATTCATCCTCATCTCATCAAGTTCATTAAGCTCTAGCATACATTTCTTTCCTGCCTCATCATAGTTCAAATTCAGCTTCCTCAGCGCCCAGTGCGCCTTATGCTCCAGTTCCACCGGAAAATGGCAGGCCTGACCGTAAGCCAACCTAAAAGGTGTAGTGCCTATAGGTATCTTAAATGTCGTCCTGTACGCCCACAAAGCGTCCGGTAGAAAGGTACTCCAGTTCTTCCTCGTCGAAGCCACAGTGCGCTCTAAGATCTTCTTGATCTCTCTATTGGAGACTTCCACTTACCCATGTATCTGTGGGTGGTACGGGGTACCAATGTTGTGCTTTACCCCATACTTTCTCAACAATGTCGCAAACTTATGATTTCGGAAATGTGTACCTCCATCACTAATAATCATTCTCGGTACACCAAACCTACAGAAAATGTATTCTTTGACAAACTTGCACACTACAGCGGCATCATTAGTCCTAGTGGGTATTGCCTCTACCCACTTCGATACATGGTCAACAGCTAATAGAATGTACAAGTTAGAATTGGAGGACACAAAGGGTTCCATAAAATCAATACCCCACAGATCGAACACCTCGACCTCCTGAAATGCATTGAGGGGCATCTCCTGTCTTTTTGAGATGTTACCTGCCCATTGGCAGGAATCGCATTGTCGCACATAGTCATATGCGTCCCTGAACAAAGTAGGCCAGTAAAGGCCACTCTCAAGTACCTTGGCCGCGGTTCTAGAACTAGCATGGTGGCCACCCGTCGGTAGAGTATGGCAATGACGAAGGACACTTTCATATTCCACCCCCAGTACACACCTACGCAACACACCATCCCTGCACTGCTTCAACAGAATAGGGTCATCCCAGAAATAATAACGCAAAGAATGGAAAAAATCTTTTTCTCTTGGTATGTCCAATCATCCAGGATAATTTTGCAGGCAAGATAATTAACAATGTAAGAAAACCAAGATTCTTTAGATTTCACAGATAGAAGTTGTTCATCAGGAAACGTCTTGGTAATGGGTATATGCACGTCCTTCTCATCTACCCTTTCCAACCTAGAAAGATGGTCCGCAACCACATTTTCTATTCCCGCCTTATCTTTGATTTCAATATCAAATTCTTGTAACAGTAAGATCCACCTAATCAGTCTAGGTTTGGCATCTTTCTTTTCCATCAAGTACTTTATGGCGGTGTGGTCCGTCCATACCACGACTTTAGATCCAACAAGATATTGCCGGAATTTTTCAAAAGCAAAAACAACGGCGAGAAGCTCTTTTTCAGTTGGTGTGTAATTCAATTGTGCTTCATTTAAAGTTTTGGACGCATAGAAAATCACAGCGGGTTTATTGTCCACACATTGTCCTAAAACAGCCCCTACTGCGAAATCCGATGCATCACACATCAGTTTGAACGACTTTGTCCAATTCGGTGTTTGCACAACCGGTGCGGAAATCAATTTTTCTTTAAGCACATTAAAAGCATGTAAACATTTTCCGTTAAAATCAAACACAGCATCCTTCTCCAGCAACTCAGACAATGGTTTAGCGATTTTTGAGAAATCTTTTATAAAGCGACGATAAAAACCGGTGTGACCTAGAAAACTTCGTACCCCTTTAACCGAGTTCAGTGGGGGTAATTTGGAAATAACTTCAATCTTCACTGGATCTACCTCCAACCCCTTGCTAGACACCTTATGTCCAAGCACGATCCCTTCACTAACCATCATATGCCATTTCTCCCAATTGAGAACTAAATGTGTGTCCTCACATATATGCAAAACCTTATCCAAATTGTATAAACATTCATCAAAGGATGCACCATAGATGGAGAAATCACCCATAAAGACTTCCAAACAGCGTTCAACCATATCAGAGAAAATGGCAAGCATGCAACGCTGAAAGGTTGTTGGTGCGTTACACAAACCAAAGGGCATACGGTGGTATGCAAATGTTCCATAAGGACAAGTGAAGGTGGACTTATCTTGGACCTTAGGATCAATGGAAATCTGATTGTAGCCTGAATAACCATCGAAAAAACAAAAATGAGATCGGCCTGCCAATCGCTCTAAAATCTGATCAATGAATGGGAGAGGAAAATGATCCTTAAGTGTAGCAGCATTCAATCCATGGTAGTCTATACATACACGCCACCCGGTTACCAAACGGGTCGTGACTAGCTCATTTAAAAAATTATTTGTAACAGTAATTCCCCCCTTTTTAGGGACTACCTATGTAGGACTCACCCACGTCGAGTTAGATATAGCATTGATGATACCTGCAGAAAGGAGCTTGATCACCACCTTCTTGACGACCTCCATCATGCTAGTATTTAATCTGTGTTGTGGCTGAATTACAGGTTTGGCTCCCTCCTCGAGCTGGATCTTGTGCTGGCACAATGTAGGGGAGATCCCCTTGATGTCTGTGACCGACCACCTGAATGCACCTCGGTGGTTCTTCAACATGATCATCAATTGATCTTCCTCCTCGGCACTCAGATATGTCGAAATAATCACTGGCAGCTTCTCACCCTCAGCTAGAAATGCATATTTCAAATGAGGTGGCAGTGGCTTCAATTCTAAATCTGGCGGGCTGATCAAGGATGACTGAAGCGGTGGTAGGAGTTCTCCAAGGTCTTCATAGTACCTAGCATAGAAACACGGCAGCACCTAAAGCATATTTGCACACTCTTGTAGTGACTTTCTTCTCATCCAATCATGTGTTATGTTAACCATGCAGGCTTCAAGAGGTAATTCTGGATATGCATTGAAAACAGAACGTGTTATGGCCTCATCTTCAGTAGAAGGTGGGATGTCTTCCTCTTCAATATTGGGAAAACCCACAGCCTTGCTAAGAGACACAACCTTGGTCTGCTCCATGATGTCTACAGTCAGTGTCCCTTTCTCTACTTTAGTCATTACATGAGCCATATCTAGAAATGGCTTCCCTAGACAAATAGAAATAATCTGATCAAAGTGCTTCATCATGCGGCATTGCTCCTTTACTTTAGATTGCATAGTGCTTGAGGGCATGACCATTTCAAACCGATCATCAGCGATACCCAAGGTCAAACGACCTCTCCCCATCTCAAGTATCATGTCAGCAGTGGCTTGGAAAGGTCGTCCAAGGAGTAGCTCATTACCATGTTCATCTTGCATTTCCATTACAACAAAGTCTGCTGGAAATACAAACTGACCAACTTTCACCAACACATCTTCGCAAATACCATACGGTTTCACCACAGAATTATCCACCAACTGTATTGTCATATTGCTCGGCCTTGATTCTTTCAATCCCAATTTCTTGAATGTAGAGAGAGGCATCAGGTTTATACTTGACCCTGAATCACATAGTGCTTCGCCGAATTTCACTTTCCCAATATAGCATGAAATATTGAAGCAGCCCGGATCCTGCCTCTTAGGTGGCAATGTGCCCATGATGAACGCACTCACCTGCTCCTTGAGAACCACAACCTCAGTATCAGGGAATTTCCTTTTCTTTGTGATGATGTCTTTCAAAAACTTCCTGTAGGAGGGGATTTGCTCTATTGCTTCTAAAAGTGGAATATTGACATAAAGCTTCCTGAAACTATCTAGAAACTTCTTGAACTGAGTGTCCACTTTCTTGGCCTTCACACTATTGGGATATGGGACCGGGACATTCTGTACCCTATGGTGTGGAGGAACATATGGCGTCCTCTTCTGTGTTTCCACCTCAGCAATAATGGGTTTTGTTGCAACATCCTCTACCACATCCTCAATCGGTGTTGTGGTTGGAATCGGGACCTCCTCTGCGGCCTCACCTATGGTCTCTGACTGGGGTTTGCTTGGTTCATCGGCCATGGGGTTTAAAATCTTCTTGCCACTCTGTAGGAAGATTTCCTTAGCCTGCTGATTTCCCCCTGGAATGTTTGTATTACCCGGAAAGCCTTGTTGCGATGGCTTCTTCATATTTGATATCTCAGCTGCCATTTGTGCCAAGGATGTCTCTATCGTCCTCATCTGAGCCCCATGGCTCTGTAGAGTCTGCCCAAATTGGTTCATGAATTCCCCTTGTTGCTTGATCTGCTGACCAAATGTGCTCATTAGTTCTTGGTTTTGCTTGATCACTTGGTTGAGCAACTCCATGCTCTTATCCTCTGCCAACGGTTGGGGTTTTGCATCGGGGTCCTGCAAGAAATTATTTGGGTCCTTCCAGAAAAATTTCTTGTCTTTTCTCCATGAATAATCATTGTTTTTGTACCCCTGCTGCTGGCGCATGAATTTTACTTGAGCCTCATCATCGGATTCAGTATCTTCTTTTGCAAGTAGTTTCTTGGCGAGAAGGTCCATCTTTTCATTTAGTTCTTTGATGGCCTTTGACTCTCCTACAGCCCGAACATGCTCTACGGCGTCTCTATCGCCCCAGGATTGCTTCTTGGCCATGTTCTTCAAAATTTCCCAACACCTTGTTCCTGTGTTGTTTAAGAAGAAACCTGAACCTGTAGAGTCTAAGTTACTTCTATCATGCTCGGAAAGGGAAAAATAGAAGATTTTCACCTGCTTCTCTTTGTCCAGCCCATGATGCGGGCACCTCCTTAGCATGATCTGAAACCTTTCCCAGGTCTCGGAGTACGTCTCCCCTGCCTTCTGGCTGAAATTATGAATTTTTCTAATCATATCATTTGTCTTCTTGGGTGGAAAGAATCTTTCAAAGAACACTTACACCATGTGGTTCCATGATTCCACATACTCATCGTCAAGATTATGCAACCATTCTCGTGCATTTCCTTCCAGAGAGCTTGGAAACAACTTCAGGTAAAGTGTCTCCTACGGGAACCTATCTATTTTAATCATATCGCAGTTCTCCATGAATTGACTTATGCGCGTCACCGGATCTTCATTTTTAAGCCCATGAAACGCATTTGATTTGACCAAATTTATCAATGCAGGATCAATTTTATAAGTTGGAATATTGATTGCATGCTTCTTTATTGGCCCCTTTGAAGCGGATGAGGAAAAAGCTTATATCTTCTCCCATATTGTCTGCTCTTTTGCCATGGCTTCTTGTTCTGAGTCGGAATCTATATCTTCCAGTTGGGGTTGAATGTTGTTCTCCTCGTCGTCTGGTCCCGGCAGTGGAACCTCTGGTGATTGTTGTGTGTAGTCAGTGCTACGCGTCCTCACCATGCACTAGTACCTGCAAAAATAATATTTTCCGTTCAGTACCGTGCTAGACGATTTCAAAATGTGAAAAATAAACTATGAATTTAAAAAATGATTTCAGAAAAGAATAAAAATGTGGCCTAGAGTGGCCGCTTGCAGCACTCATAGTGCCGACAATTATCGTTTCCCCGACAACGGTGCCAAAAACTTGACACGATTTAACCATGCGTAGAACGCAAGTGCACGTGTCAATGTAGTATAGGCCTTTGTGAGGTCCGAGTCAAAGTCACAGACACTAAACTATCAGTAGACTACTACAAACTACTCACAATCAGCTAGACCGATTAAAAGAGTTTGAGAGTTGTTGTAAAAATAGAAGAAAATAAAATAAAATAAAGCAATCGATTAAGGGTTTAGATTAATCAATTCAAGTGGAGACCTTTAGGATTGCAGTTTCACCGCGGGTTTTCATTGTATGAATTTCCATATACTAATTCAAGTTCATCTCTCAATCCGGGTAGTGGCCTGTAGTCAGAATTGTCCACTGTCGTGGTACAATTCACTACCTATGTCTAAGTCGGTTCCACCGTCGTAGTAACCTATACCCTAAACTAGGTGCATTAGAATCGACCTCTGGGTTTCCATCATTAATCTTACATCACCTTGTTCAAGGGATTTGTTAATTAATGTGAATTTCGTCTCTTTTCAACCGTTAATTCTTCTTTCAAAGTAATTAAAGGCATTAGATTATCATGATGGTGATCAAGCATAACAATATAATTGAGAAAATGAAATCATACCATGGATTTAAGAGATAAATTATGAATTACTATGATAAAAATGTCATACAATGCTTCCCCGGGCTACTCCCGGTCCTAAAGATAAAGGGGATTAGCCCCGCATGTTCATCTCATAGCAAAACATGGTTGAGAAAAGGGGAAGCATGGAGAAAAACATGAATAAGTAATGAAACCCCCGAACGGAGAAGATCCAAGCGTTCCTCGGCGTAGAATGCACGATCTACAGCCTTTCGGCGGTGGAAAACGTCTTCTTCGGCTTCCAGAACGGTCGGGGCATGCTTCTGGGCTCCATTCTTCTTTCCACACCTTCTCGGGACGTGTGCAGTGGCTAATGACGTGATACCCTGCTCTTGGCCGTCTTCATTAGGTATAATCACCGAGTTAGGTTGCAAAAATATCACAGCCGTCGGATTTGGATCGATCTGAAACAAACTTTAATCTGACGGTGTCGATACCATCAACGTGGGTTGATGGTATCGACTTTGCGCGGTATCGGCAAGTCTTCTTTTCTTTTCTGTCATTGCGCCCGATGCTGACTCGATACCATCGATGAGGGTCGATGGTATCGACACCCTGAGGCATCGGTTTTATCCCTCTTCCGTCGTTGAAACTCCATGTGTTGATAGTATCGACTTTTGGGTCGATAGTATCGACTGTCTTCTCACCAGCAACCTGATGGTAACTCAATACCATCGACTTCCCTGTCGATGGTATCGAATCTGTACTGCTCCTTGCGGCTGGCTGCCTGTGGCTGTGTCGATAGTATCGACAGTCGTCGATGGTATCGACAGCTGCAGATATGCGTTTTTCCTGAAATTGCAAAACAAAACCACATAAGACGAAATAAAACCTATAATTGTAATCATTTATGTTCAAAACAATAAAATCAGGGAGATTTGACACTGAGAAGGATCATAGACTAAATTAAATGAATGATACAATATTAACCACCAAAATGACCAATAAATGCATAAAACGCGAGTAAAACAAGTCTATAAATGCGACTCAAAATCATCACATCACTCAACAAGGGAGAGAAAACAAGATCACCACCATCAAAACTAAACCAAAACCTCATAGAACAAAGAAACATTCGATCATCTTGCATGCAACTCAAACCAAGGTCAAGAAAGGAAGTAAAACTACCATGCACCACAAACACCAAAAATGGGTACAAGGGAAAAAAAATTGGGTTTTGGATTACATCCAAGCAAGCATAATCTTAACATCATCCAAGTTCTAAAGTCTATCACCATTTACTAGCATGTTAAGGAACATTTAGAGAGAGAAAATAGTAACAAGAAAGCATAAAGAGCACAATAATAAAGGATGTTAAGAGGTATATAACCCACCTTAAAGAAGATCAACTCCAAGGAAGGCAAGCTCCAAGCACACAATCACCAAGGAAGATAAAGCTCCACCAAAAGCTCCACCTTCAGCCATAAGATCACCTCAAGAAAGAGGAACACCAAGATTAAAGGATATATTAAGAGAGATGGAAAGAAGTCCAAAGTCAAACCAAAATAAAGAAGGGGGGAGAGAGAGAAGAAACTCCCTCTCACTTGGGTGTCGCCTTGTCAAAACATGGCATGTTACCCTTGAGATGAGGAGTTTACTCTCAAGAAAGACCACCATATCAAAACATGGTATAGGGCAAGGAAATAGAAAGAAGATGGGGTAGAAGATCCAAAGAAAACATTAACAAAGAATATAAACACTCACCAAGGTTGAAGGTGACCAAGGATCACCACAAGAACCACATGCAAGGGTTAAACCACTTCCAAAGCACCAAGAATAGATCCTTCTAGATCCACCAAGCTCCAAGATCATCCAAGTAGGGAAGGATAAATAGGATGGCCCAAATAGATCACTTGCATGGAGAGAAGAGGGTTTATATAGCAAAGGAGGAGAAAGGTGAGGCAAGGGACGATGTATCAACAAGGTAGGGTTTCAAAGAGACATATGTCCACTCAAGAAACTAACATGCAACCACATAAAGCCCACATGCAAGAGATGGTGACACACTATAGGTTGGATGTCGACCCCCTAGGCTACCCAACCCTCATTTCGTGACCACAACACACCAAGGGAACCATACATGGTTACGACACACCACCAAGGACCACTAGTTCACAACACAAGGTCACCACAACCCTAGGTCGAGACACTCTACACAAGAGAACCCATCTCGACCCAAAACACCCAATACCATCTCGGTCGTGACAACCATACCTAGGGGGTGTCTCAACCGCCACACCCTCCAACCAGGATCTAGGTCAAAACAAACCAACAAGGGTCACATGGTTAAGGCACATCAACCCCAGAAAACCCTAATCACCACTAAGGGATATATCACTCAACTAAGGATCCACCAAGGCACCACAAAGAACCACAACCTCCTACATTAATCTAGGAGAGAGAAGGAACACTCTAGAGGTGGGAAATTACAAGAATACCCCCCCCCCACACACACACAAATGGGTAAGTTTCAATTTGCACCAAAACACGCACACAAAGCACAAACAACATCCAAACAACCTCAAACTGGAGACTTAAGCTCTCTACCATCTCTAAGATCATCTTAGAGGATCAAAGCAAGTTTCTAAGCACATAATCAAGCCAAAGAAAATATGGTGAACCCAAAACACAGGTCAGGGGTCTTACAAGGATGACCTAGGATGGAAAGACCATTTTACAATGGTGTTGAACCTTGAGTACATATGGACCACCCTTTGAGCTTGTATACTTTTCCTTCCATTACTTGATTTGTTCCTTCATAAGTGATGCATTGCTTTCTCCATACCTCATAGGTCGTCTCACAAGATGAAATCTGGTTAAACTCGGTGGGGGACATGGAGGCATAGAGAATGTTGATGGATCTTGCATTCAAGGTAGTTTTCTTCAAGGTAGATTCATCCCATTCTTCTATATTTATCTCTGGTAGCTTGTATGGATGGTCCACCATTTGCCATAGCTCAAGACATGATCCTTGGATGTAGTATTGTAACCTTCTCTTCCAATAGAGGAAATTGCTCCCATTAAAGATTGGAATGTTGAACAGGTACCTCCCACCTTGATATTTTCCCATCTTGTCTTACTTGTAGAAGTATGCTTGGAGATGACCCGCTCTGATACCACTTGTTGGATCTTGTTTGGGATCTAGAGAGGGGTGAATAGAGCTAAATGCACTCAAACAAAATGTATTAGACCTTCAAGATATTTCTAAGATAATATGGCGAGTATGGAATTTGAGTGCAAATAAACATACGTATCAAGGATGATAGAGATTGAAACAATCACAAGAACACAAGAGATGTAGAGTGGTTCCAATCTCCAAACTAGAAGATTGTCAGTCCACCAACTAGAGAGGTCAACCTCTAGGATTTATTAACCATGTCTATGTTGGTATATATGCCCCTAGAGCCATGTCGAGCAATTGCATGGAGTCATATATTAATTAATCAATTAATATGATTAATTGGTTATTAATTAATTTCAAAATCTTCTAATTAATTTACAAGCATTTTAATTAATGCAGTCTTTTTGTTTACCGAAGGGTTTAGAAAACCCTGCTTCCTTTTGTCTCATGTTTAAAGGGGAATGACGGTCAATGTCTTTACAAAATATTAAGAAAGGTTTTTCAGTTTATGCTCACGTATGTAAACCCTAGTCGTCACCATCCTTAGGAGAGAAAGGAGAGCATCATAGCATTAGAATGTCATTGCGTAGAGGCTACTCCTTCTTACCAGCTTAGGAAGCGTGACATGGAGTTCTAGTCCATTCGCATGGATGAAGTAGAGACGCAGATGTTGAGACGCCTACTTTTAGAGGACATCAACAATTGTCCATATGTGTTACGAGTGACATAGATCATTGCATGAGAGGAGCACTGTTGGATCTTCTCGTGATGTGTTTAGAGGATGGGAGATAAGTATCGTTCATGTAAGCCAGAAGAATTGCACACCATCGTGCAGTAGGACGTCACCGGACTTGCTCCGTGACAAGGTATATCATGTGAATACTCTTTTTGAATATGTTGTTGTCAACGAGAACCTATTGCGGGTTGCGTGGAAATATATTTTATTTATTGCTTCTATCGTGCATGTTTCCTCCACAAAACCCAATAGTGGTATCAGAGCAGCGTCAATCTACGGTGTATTTGGATTAGTTTTGATATTATCAAATCGTTGTATACTATTTTTTGTGGTTACATACGATGCGAACTTAAAATTTCTAATGAGCATATCTAAACCTAATTTCACATACGCCGCATGCTTCTATTTTTAACATTTAGGACAGGGTCAACTATGAAAAATATTGATTTTCCTAAGTACATGGAAGTAAAATTTCATAGACCTTTTAGGGGCTCTGCCCCTGAGACCCCACGAGGGGCGGCCTCCCCTTGACCCCACATAGTTTGTGTGGGAGTCAAAAATTTATTTAATAGGGAATGTCCTGCATTAAAAGGACTACAATTTTAATATGTATATACGTATTTGTAGATATACCTATGATATAATACATGTTGCCTTTAAAATCTACTTTATGTGGGGAATGCATGCACGGTTATGACCTAGAATCCCCTTTTGTGAATGTTGATCATTACAGGTTGATTCACATGTGTTTTTGCATGAGATGCATAAGACCTTAGGTGGACCGTAATCCTTTGTGGCTCCAAAGTATTACAATAGTATAGCCATAACTGATGTTTTTGTGTTTGTGATTGCAAGTCTATCATTTGCGGTTGTGGATATAGTAGTATATGATATGTACTATAAGTATGTGGTGTTTGGATATGTATATGTATTAATAAAACCCATCAATTAATAATATTAAGTTTTAGTTGCCTTCCATAAAGCAACACACATGAAAAGCTTGATCGACTATGTGTGGGCATGCCTCCACGTGGTACACTATCTATCTCATGAAAGTGTGATGGTGGGTGTGTGGGTCTGCCTTCGCAGGTCGCACACTCATTGTGTTGGCTTATGGGTTGGACTTAACTAGGGAACCTTGATAGGATCAAGTACCTAGAGGCACATAGATGCATCATGTCAAGGATTTGTGCATGATCATCTATCTAAGAGTTCAATATGATGCAATTGGTAAAAGTTTCCTACCTTAGTATTTGGTCTCCGACACTTACATTGGCTGGGCATTGATCCAATTATTTTGGATCTTGTCTCACTAGAAGGTTGTATGCTGCAATATTTTGAGGTGATAGTGAGGGTTATCAATTTGAATAAAATAGTGGGAGTGTAATTAACTAAAGGCCTAATTAATCTCATTTATCAAATCTTTACAAATCAAAATGTTTTGGAGTAAATGCACTTTTTCTTTTATAGAAATCAAATGGCAAACAAAACTCACACATTCTCATTCCGATCAGTCCTTGAGAAGGACAAACTTACCGAAATCAACTTTCAAAACTGGTTTAGGACGCTAAGAATTTTTCTCACATAGGAGTGTAATCTCTATGTCCTTGAAACACCAAAGCCAGCGGAACCCGCCTCAAATGCGGCCAAGGCTGAAAAGGATGCTTATAAGAAGCACCTTGATGATGTCGTAGATGTCAAGTGTCTGATGTTGTGCTCAATGAACTATGAGTTGCAAGAGCAGCATGAGAACATGAATGTCATGGAGATGGTAACACATCTCAAGAACAGTATCAGCATCAAGCAAGACAGGAGAGATATGATGTCTCCAAGACTTTGTTCAGAAGCAAGATGAAAGAGGGAGACTCGGTTGGTAGCCACATACTCACTTTGATTGGGTAGGTGGAAATCCTATCCAAGGTGGGATTTTCCCTAGGTTAAGAGTTGGCCACTGATGTGATTCTACAATCGTTGCCTAAATCATATAGTCATTTTGTCATGAACTACAACATGAACAATCTTGACAATTCGTTATCAGAATTGTTGGGCATGTTGAGGACAGCTGAACCACAGATGAAGAAATACAAGTCCAAATCTATGATGATGATCAGCAGGACAAAGGGAAAGTTAAAAGGCAAAGGAAAGGCTAAGAAAGGTTCTAAAGTTGGGTATAAGCCAAAGTCATCCGCGCTCAAAGTTAAAGGTGGGATCTCCAAAGAAGGCAGTTGTCACCATTTTCACCAGATTGGACATTGGAAAAGAAATTGTCCTCTCTACCTGGAGGAACTAAGGAAGAAGAAGCAGGGGATAGAGATCTCCACTTCAGGTATATATGTTATTGAGATAAACTTAAATACTTCTTCATCATGGGTACTGGATACCGAATGTGGATCTCACATATGTTCAAATATGCAGGATCTGATAAGAAGTAAGCCTTCACGAAAGGGCCAAGTTGAGATGTGGGTCACTAATGGAGAAAGAGTTGATGCCACCGCAGTTGGAGTTATATTTTATCTTTTCCTACGAACCTTGTAATAGAATTAGAGAATTTCTATTATGTACTTGCCATTAATAGAAATATTATTATTGTATCTTGTATGGACAAGAGTGGATTTGAATTTCACATTGAGAATGGAATGATTTCTATTTCTAAAGATGAGATCTTTTATGGAAATGCCCCTATGTGTTATGGTATCTACTTGTTAGAACTTGAGACTAGCATATACAACCTAAATACTAAAAGGCTAAAACTTGACAACTCAAACAAATGATATACTTATGGCATTGTCATCTTGGGCACATAAATGAGAAGCGAATATCTAAAGTCCATAAGGATCGTTATCTAGACTCTTTTGATTTTGAATCATTAGATACATGTGAGGCTTGTTTATTAGGAAAGATGACCAAGAATCCTTTCACTAGACAAAGTGAGAGACCCAGTGATCTTCTAGGGCTCATGCATATTGATGTATGTGTACCTTTTAGATCAAACGCTAGAGGGGGCTATCAATACTTCATTACCTTTACTGATGACCTCAGTAGGTATGGCTATGTATATCTTATGAAACACAAGTCAAAAACTTTTGAAATATTCAAGACTTTCATGAATGAAGTAGAGAAGCTACTTGGTAAGAGTATTAAAGCACTCCATTCAGATCAAGGTGGTGAATACTTAAGCCAAGAGTTTGAGGACCTTCTGAGAGATCATGGTATTGTATCACAATGGACTCCACCTGGTACACCAAAGCAGAATGGTGTGTCAGAAAGAAGGAATTGTACATTATTAGACATGGTACGATCAATGATGAGTTCATTCGAACTTCCAATATCATTCTAGGGATATGCTCTTGAAACCGCAGTGTTTACACTTAACCGTGTACCTTCCAAATCAGTTCAAAAGACACCATATGAGATATGGAATGGGAATCGTCCCAAATTGTCTATGTTGAATATTTGGGGATGTGAAGCTTATGTTAGGAAACAATTTCCTGAAAAGCTAGGACCCAAATCTGACAAATGTTATTTTATTGGATTCCCTAAGGAAACCCGGAGATATTACTTCTACACACCAACTGACAACAAAGTGTTTGTTACTAGGACTATTGTATTTCTTGAAAATAAATTTATTTCCAAAGGAACCAGTGGGAGGAATATAGAGCTCGAAGAAGTTTGAGATCAACAAGAAAGCAGAGAACTTGAGGAGGTACATAAGGAACATGAAGACACACAAATTGTTGTGGAATTTCAAATTCCAAATGTAACACAGGAACCTCATAGGTCTAGTAGGACACGACTTGAGCCTGAGAGATTTGTATTTCTCGTGACTCAAGATAGTGATGAATTGGGCATAAAAAAATGAGTCAACTTCCTATCTAGAAGCTACTAAGGGACTAGAATCTGAGAAATGGCTTGAAGCCATGAGATCTGAGATGGAATCAATGTACCCCAACAAGATATGTACCTTGGTGAACCCAACCAAAGGGGTAAAACCCATAGGGTGCAAGTGAGTCTTCAAGAAGAAGATCGACATGGATGAAAATGTTCAAACCTATAAAGGTAGATTGGTTGCAAAAGGATTCTGTCAAATATAAGATGTTGATTATGATGAGACCTTCTCACAAGTTGCCATGGTGAAATCCATCAGGATCGTGCTTGCCATTGCAGCTTATCATGACTATGAGATTTGGTAGATGGATGTTAAAACAACATCCTTAATGGGAATTTACTTGTATTGTGTACATGACACAACCTGAGGATTTTATCAATCCGAAGGAAGCCAATAAAATATGTAAGGTACAAAGGTAAATCTATTGATTGAAGCAATCATCTCGGAGCTAGAATCTACATTTTGATGAAGTAGTCAAAAAGTTTGGCTTTAGTCAAACTGAAGATGAACCTTGTATTTACAAAAAGGTTAGTGAGAGCACAGTCGTATTTCTCATATTGTATGTGGATGACATACTATTGATGGGAAATAACATCCCTACTCTTCAAACATTAAAAGGTTGGCTAGGGAAGACCTTCTCTATGAAGGATTTATGTGAAGCATCATATATACTAGGAATCAAGATCTATAGAGATAGATCTAGAAGGCTTCTAGGCCTAAGACATAGCACATACATTGACTAGGTGCTAAAGAGGTTTAGCATGGAGGGTTCTAAGAGAGGTAAATTGTCCATGTCCCATGGGGTTACAATCTCTAAAGCCCAATGTCCTAGTTCATATGATGAACGGGGGCACGTGAGTAGGATTCCAAATGCATCAGCAATTGGATCTATCATGTATACGATATTATGTACTCATCCTGATGTGTTGCATGCTTTGAGCATGGCAAGTCAGTATCAGTTAGATCTAGGTGAATGCCACTGGACAGTCGTAAAGAAAATCCTAAAGTACTTGAGAAGGACTAAAGATCAATTCTTGGTATAAGGTGGTGAGTAAAAGCTTGTGGTAAAGGGTTACACCGATGCTAGCTTCCAAACTGACAAAGATCACTATAGATCACAATCTAGATTTGTGTTTTTCCTGAGCAACGGAGCTGTGAGATGGAAGAGTTCTAAGCAAGAGACAGTTGCAAATTCTACAACATATGTTGAATATATTGTAGCATCTAATGATGCAAAGGAAGCTGAGTGGATCAAGAAGTTCATTTCTAAACTTAGAGTGGTTCTGAGCACTAGTGATGCAATTGATTTGTTTTGCGAAAACAATGGAGCAATTGCACATGCTAAAGAACCAAGATCGCACCAACGTTCCAAACATATTCTATAGTGGTTCCATCTCATACGAGAAATCGTACAGTGAGGAGATGTGACGATTTGCAGAGTACCTACAGATAGCAATGTGTCTGATCCACTCACAAAAGCACTTTCATAGTAGAAACATGACAAACATGTTCGATCACTTGGGTTGAGATTCATGAGTGATTGGGTATAAGTGCAAGTGGGAATCTATTGGTATGTATGTCCATATAGACTATCATTTGATGATTGTAATAGGATACTATGTAAATGATTTGTAATACTATTTTGATCATATCAATAAAGGCATGTTTCCAATATATATGTTTGTGTTTTATATTGTGAGATGACCACAAAACTTATAGATGTCTACAGAATAATATACTCAATGACATATGTCTTGGGGTTGATGACATGAATAGTGAGATCATATGTATGCTAAGAATATGTGTTCTTGTTTTGTCCATAATTAGTTATTATGGTGGAAATATCCATAGACATCAATAACGCATAAGATTAGAACATATGTTGGTTGATGGAAGAATCTCATTAGCCATGATATGGAGATATCAAACCAAATACATAGATACTTGTTATAGAACAGTGTATCGGACAGACCCACCTTGAGAGTGACACATGGATACCATGATTGGTAGTCAGAGTCACGTCTCATAGTGATGATGGTGATTGTGGTTCTTAGACCTAAAGTTACTACATGTATCACATGTCATTCAGTGTACTTTGACATCATCCACCGTGGTCCTGAATAAGGATTGCCATAAAGATGGTGCTTGGGTGCACTGTGACACATGGGGATGACTATGAGTGATGTAGATGGAATTTGTCCTTCCTACGGGAGTTTGATATTCCGGCCACTTTATAAGTGAGACTGAGAAATGCATGCCATGTTGATGTGAGTCAATATGTGATATTGAGCTTACATATATCTCAGACAGTCTGCTCTAGTTCAAGGAACATGGATTGAATGTTGAAGAGGATGATAGTTCCATGACTTGAGTTCAATCCAAATATCAGCAATAAAGGAACTATACAATCACTATAACACCAGTCATAAATGATAGGTTAAGTTGTTCTCCAACTTCTACAATTACTTGGGTGGCAATGAAGTATTGCTAGATACCAATCATTGGTTGTAAAATCATAATATGATTATGGATATTACTTCCAACATAGTTTGGAGCCTACTGGGTCACACACATAGGATGTGTTGGAATAGGAGTGTAATTGTGGGTTTGATTGGAATTGTTCTGAATCACATTGATTACTAAAATGTTAATGTAATCTATTAGAATAATATTGGAATATATTTAAATGTTTGAGTCAATTAATTGGAGCGACTGGCTCTAAGTGCAAGTGGGAGTCTGTTGGTATATATGCCCATAGAGCCATCCCGAGTGATTGCATGGAGTCAGATATTAATCAATAAACTAATATGATTAATTGGTTAATAAATTCATTTCAAAATATTCTAATTAATCCCCGAGCATTTTAATTAACACAGTCTTTCTATTTACCAAAGGGTTTAGGAAACTCTACTTCCTTTTGTCTCCTATTTAAAGGGGATTAATAGACGATGTCTTTAGAAGATATTAAGATATGTTTTTTAGTTTATGCTCACGTACATAAACCCTAGCCGTCACCATCCTTAGGAGAGAAAGGAGAGCACCATGATGCTAGCACGTCATTGCACAGAGGCTACTCCTTCTTGTCAGCTAGGGAGCATGACGTGGAGTTCCAGTCCATCTGCGTGGATGAAGTAGAGATACAGACGTTAAGATGTCTGCATTCGGAGGACGTCAACGACCGTCCATACGCACTACGAGTGGTGTAGATCACCACACAATAGGAGCATTGTTGGATCTTCTCATGATACATTCGGAGTACGGGAGAGAAGTACCATTTGTGTAAGCTAGGAGTGTTGCACACTAATGTGTAGTGGGACGTCATCGGACTTGCTCCGTGACAAGGTATATCCTACGAACACTCTTTCTAAATATGTTATTTTCGACGAGATCCTGTTGCAGGTTGCATGGAAATATATTTTATTTTGTTGCTTCCTCCGCGCATGTTTCCTCCACAAAACCAAACAATCTACTCCTTATATTCACTTATAAGAGTTACAATGTATGACCTTCCTTTTCTGGGTCAAGGATACCAAGCTTTCCATTTGAGGGGAAAGGAACCAACAACCTGCCAAAGAAATTACTTATCCAACCAAGAATCTTCTACCTCACCAAGGACCTACCCACTTTTCAATGAGTCTTCTGCCTTCACCAAGGACTTTCCCACACTAGCACAAGTCTTTATCGTTTGAGGAGTTACCCACTCTTCTTGGATCTTCTGCCTTTGACTTCACCTTTTCCAAGGAGAAGCTTTCACCAAGGGATGCCTTCCCTTCTTCTTCTTCACCTCTCTTAGCCAAGAGAGAGAATCTTCATTTTCATCTTCATGGTCAAAATGAGAGATTGGAAGGTAGATGAAGTGAGAGCCTCACAAGATATACAAGTAGGACTATCTCTCTTACAAATCTCCTATTCACTCTAATGGATGTAACAAGTGATTAAGCTTAGAGAGAGAGAGAGGAGGTTGTAGGATGCACTCAACAACAAAATAGGGACCTTCATAGTTCTTGCCTAACCATGGGACGAAGCCCAAGGGGTCCTATTTATAGTTGGGGATGCCTACTGGAATGTGGGAACACTTAAGTACGAATACTAGTCGTTTGGGGTGTTGCAACGAATATTTTTTCAAGTTTTGCAACACTCCAAGAGCTAGACTCATACAGTGTGATCAGTCAAGTTTGTAACTTGACTGAACAGATCAGTTGAGTTTGTAACTCAACTGAACTTGGACATTTTCAAAATCCATCAAGGGATCAGTCGAGTTTGTAACTCGACCGATTAACAGTCTGTAATGAATTTTAGAAAATGTCATAAAATGCTTAAATATTTGATTTAAGTGCTTCTAATATTTAATCTTAATTACAAGTCATACAATCATTAAAATTGATTTACAACATGATTCTAATGGGCTTACATCATATTCCACAAACGTACAATTGCACAGATTTTGGCTTGTCTTTTCTCCAAGTTAGGATGCACAAGTTAGGGCATTGGAGTGTACCTATACCTAATCTGAAATCACTCAGGTAGAAACATTAAACACACATGAATATAATGGTTAGTCATCATCAAAATAAGGGTTTAGTCAATTTAGACATTAAGTCAACATTGACTAATTGACCTTGAGTCAACATAATCCACCTTCAGTCTTCACCTTAGAATCTTCTCCCACTTGACAAGGTGGAGATTATTTTTTCCATCGCATTGACCCCACAGAAAATTCCTAATAGTTTTTTCAATCTCATCACAAAAAGAACTAGGAAGTGGAAAGGAACCAATAGTTATGCATAACAGAGAGGGTAGAATTACTAACTCCAATCTACCTGCAAAGGATAATTGCATGGATTTCCAACCATCCAATCTCTTCTTCATTCTATCAATAAAAGGGAAACAATTTGTTTATAGCTTGCCAATAAAAAGGGGAATACCAAGGTATCTTTGAGGAAGGACCCCAACCAGAATGCCTAGAATTTCAGTGATCATGTGAGTATCAGTAGTTGTATTGGAAAAATTGTACTCTTCTCTTTACTGATGTTGAGACCTGTAATATTAGTTAAACCATCAAAAATGTTTTTAAGAGAGCGAGTCCCCATGACATAAGTCTCCATGAACACCATGATATCATCAGCAAATCCAAGTGAGAAACACTCACATTTTTAGAGGCACTTAAAGGCTTCCAATTTCCATCTTTTACTTCTTTATTAATAAGCTACGTGAAAGAATGCATGACAATGGTGAACATGTAAGGGTCTAGGGGATCCCCTTGCCTATTCCCATTAGTAGGCTTGAAGGAGGCAGTAGGCTCACCATCGAAAAGTATTTCATATGAAGTAGTATTGAAAATCTCCCTAATCCAGACAATCCATATAACAAGAAAATTCATCAGTCTTAGAATCTGAAATAGGGCCTCCCATCTAACTATATCATAAGCTTTAGTGAGGTCAACTTTGACACACATTTCTTCTTTCCCTCCTTTCTTTTTAAAGTCATGGATAAGTTCATTAGATAGAAGAATCGCATCATGAGTACTACGCCCTCTTATAAAGGAATATTGATTACAGGTGATCATGGAAGGAAGAACACTTTGCAGTCTATTAGGAAGGATTTTCGAGATGACTTTATAGACCACATTACACAAAGAAATTGGTCTCCAGTTTTTTATCAGGTGAGAATCATCACTCTTTGAAATAAGAGTGATAAAGATACGGTTAGCTTCCTTAAGGATCCTTTCATATCTAAAAAATCCAAAACAAAATTAATGATATTTGGTTTTATAATGATCCAGCTAGACTTAAAGAATTGGTCATTGAAACCATCTGGCCCAAGACATTTATCAACATTAAGATCGTCGATGACAGTTTGAATCTCCTCTATAGAGAAAAACTTATCCAGCAGCTTCTTCTTATCAGTAGTAATAGAAGGGAAATCGAACATTTCAATGGCATTCATGTTCACATCAGGGTTCTTATTGAAGAGATCATAATAGAATTCATACACATGATTCCTGATATCATCAAGGTTACTATTAAGAACTCGGTCAATTTCCATAGACTTAATATGATTTATGTGTATGTGAGTTTTAATAGAAGAATAGAAGAATCTTGAGTTTGAATCACCTTCAGGAAACCATTGAATCCTAGACTTTTGGCAAAGAAAGGATTCTTCAATAGTGCGAGCTTCAATAGTAGCTTTCTTAGTGATAATAACTTGAGACTGTAACTCATAATTAAGCAGATCATTATCAAGGACACACTAAAGATCAGTAGCAACCTTTTCTAAAGTATTAGCTTTCTCAGACAAATTACCAACAACAGTATTATTCCAGTCAGATAAATCCTCCCTCAACTTTCTAAATTTAGAGTAGAGAACATACATAAGGTAACCATCAACATTATGATTACAAAACAAAGCCACAACTCCTAGGAAATCCTTTCTCTCAGACCAAGCATTGATAAATCTAAACGGAGATATAACTTTCTTTTTGTTTCCAATAAAAAGAGACATGACCCTATGATCACTAGTGATATTAGGAATGAGAACACGATGAAATTTGAGAAAAAGATCAATGAAATCATCATTATACGAGATTTCATCAATTTTCGAAGTAGCAAAATCAATACCACTCTAATGATTGTCAATAAAGAAGAAAGGACCACTCATAGAGATCACATCCACAGTGCATGTTAATTGATATTATAACCATGAGACTGGATAATAACCTCAACGATTTATGTTTTCGTGTTTGATGTTACAAAGGACAATCAGATCCCAAAGTGGTATATGTGTGATCTCTAGAACAACTTACACGTGTGATAGGAGTGATATCTATTGTTGATAAATATTTCATTCATATGAAGCGTCATATGAACCGTATAACCAATTCCATGTGAATTTCTAATGAAGATAGAGGAAACATGTGAGTAGTGAGTGGTGAAACCTTTAATTTAGTACCATCATAATTTTGGTAATTACATTTTAGTTCTTGATTTCTATCATTGTAGTTACTTTAGTTCAACAACCAGTCAACTATTCTCATGTTAATCGCACATTTTAAATAAGTTAATCAAGAAACTTTATATTTTCACAAAGTTGTTCGATCCTAAATTGTTATAGGATATGATTTGTTTGCTTATGAGTGAGTTTGTCGTACTAGTGTTGAGGTTAAACACCTAGAGTTATATGTCTTATTGAGCTTGCGATACACAAGCCACCTTCATGTTTTTGACTCATGTAACGTCTAGATGTAACTGTCATAGGAAAAATGTATACAATTTGTCACTAAGAAGAAGTACATTGAAGTCATTGAAAAATAAATTGAACATGATTACAATTTACAACATGTGTCACATGCAAAAAACCGATTGTTTCAAACACTAGTCTCGGGCTTCAATAATCTCTTTCTACAATGCGACCTGGAATGATTCATTCCTTTTTCTTTCCAATTTCTTATTTTTATGTTGTTTTTTTCTTTTTATTGGACCTCATTGTAAGAGGTGGATTTGGTATACGTGCAAAATTCGACCTAGCTTCCATCCACATTGACCTTGTCCCCCACGCTAGATTGCAGCTGTTTCCTCGCTTTCACCTATATAGGGGAATGATGACCTTAATTAGCAAGGCCGAGGTGTCAAATTTCTATAAGAGTTAGTATAAAGAGAAAAATGAATGCACCTCATCCTCCTTTCCTGTTCCGTCGTTTCCTTCCCTCGTTCAGAACCCGTTGGGTTGATTGGCGCTCATGTTAGGGGAAGAGTAGCTCTGCGGGTAGTTGCCCCCACCAGCGGCCGTGATGTTGGGAGATGAATAGCTCTGTGGATAGTTACCGCCACCACCGCCGGGAGTGTATCCCTCCTGGAAAGAGTAAGACGTCGGTTGGCCATCGCCGGAGGATCCGAGGGAGCAAGAGCTGTAGCTCTGCTGCTGCTGCTGTTGGAGCATCAGGTCGTAGGCGGCCTCAGACACCCTCCAGACCTTAACGGACTTGTCGAGGCTCCCGCTGTACAGGGTCCAGCTGGGCTCCTGCGGAGTTGACCCCTGCTCGGCTTCTACAGCGAGGCACTTGACGGGCCCGAGGTGGCCGCTGAGGACGGACAGGCAGGAGTGCGCGCCGCCGCTGGCTGCGTCCCTCCTCCACACGCAGATTGTCTTGTCAGCCGACCCGCTGAACAGTATGTTCCCGGCAGTGGCGAGGCACAGCACGGCGAGCTTGTGTCCACGGAGGTCTCCGCCATGAGTCAGTTGGTGCTGCTCGTCCTTGTCCCAGAAGTTAACGACGCCATCGGACGACCCGCAGTACAGCGCACCGCTGGCCGCGCAGATGGCGAGGGCGGTGACGGCGCTCTCTTGCTGCAGCAGCGTCTGCACCGCGGTGTGCTTGCTGGCGCCCTTTGCAGCAGCCTCGTGTTTCCACACCTTGACGGTTCCGTCAGCGGACCCAGTGAAGACCAGTCCGTCGAACCCCGCGACGACGGAGTTGACGGCATCGTCGTGTGCAGGAACAGACTCGAGGCATTTCGAGTCGGAGATACGCCAGACTTTGAACGTCTTATCCCACGACCCAGAGTAAAGGATACCCTGATCCTCATTAAGGCTAAGGCACGACACAGCATCATAATGCTTGATCCAAATCGCGTTGCGCTTGCCACGAACCTCGACGTAGTTGCTGGGCTTGAGGGAGCTCTTGAGGTAGTCCTTGAGTTTCGGCAACGAGCCAGCGCGCTTATGAACAGCCGGGTTCTTAGTCGACGCCTTCCACACCCGGATCTTGCCGTCCTGGTGTCCAGTAAAGATGCGGCTGTCGCTGCCGGCACCGCCAGAGATGACGATGGCTTTGACGAGGCCGCTGCTTGACTTGAACCCAGAGAACTCCTTCTGGCTCTTCCACACGCGGATGTTCTTGCTGTCTGAACCGGTGTAGAGGAGCTCACCAGATGCAGCCAGGGAGTAGATGTGGCCTTCTTCACGGACAAGGGAGCTGACGAGGCCGGTTGGTGGCGCGAAGCTGGAGCTGTCGTCGTCGTTGAACGGGTTGTTTGCGCCGGGTTGAGGGGCGTGAACGGTCCAGGGGGATTTCGAGAAAGGTGATCCTGTCTGGTTCCATGGGGACATCTCGTAAGGGGAGGACTCCCCGCTCAGAGCAGAAGCCGAGCTATGCCGGGTGAAGTCCTCAGTCGTGGAACTCATGCCGTCGCTGCTTCCGCCGCCGCCGCCTGGATCTGAATGGGGGAAGTTGGTGAATTTCCCTGGTGGACGAGGCACTCCTCCAGGTTCGAACATCGTGCTCATGCCCCTCTAAGGGTAACTATGGCGACGAACCTCTGGGTCTACGGCCGGTCGGCTATCTACTATATAATTTCTTTAGCAAGCAGTAACATGTGATCAAAACGAAACCTATCTGCCAAACTCCATGGACCTTCCTAGGTTCGGCTAGAAATTCTGACTACGGAAGCCGACGATTGGGGTTTCCAGATGGAAAAGTTGATCGTCGGCGGCTAAACAAGAGGAGGAGGTGGGAACGACATGGGTAGGTATTTTATACATAAATGAACGACCTGAGTTGACGATTGGGAGGACAGGGCATGGACGGATGGCTAAATGGTAGGCGGGGAGAGGGAGAGAACCAAAGGTGGGAACGGGGGAAGCGGGAGATGGGAGCTTCCTCTGCCTGACATTGCTTGTTTTCTAATTACTGCTCTCTCTGGATGGATAATTAATAGCAAGGAGGATGGATGGCCAACAGTCAACCCACAAAAAAGACAGATTTACCTCTGACTTTTAGGCAGCCTTAAATTTTTTTCTTAAAAACTAAAAAGAACATATTTAAGATATTAGTATATACATAATGGCATAATGTACACCAGCTGTGCGAACATCAACCAAAGTGTTAATGATGTGCTAAGCACGTATGCACTTATTTGGCGTCCTTCCAGAGGCAAGAACAAAATCTATATTTAAACGAAATTAAGACCATCATAACATCATTTACCAGTTACACAAACCACTTGTTATGTCTAAAACCAGCATCTCTATTGACTTCCAGCAAATCAACAATACAGTAGCGCCATAACACATGCAATCACCAGTAGGGACCTCGATCACTGCCAACTCCGCTGTGATCGCCATGGTCTATCCAATGTCCGATGAGCAATGCAGGATATACATCTATACAGCCAGTCGCAAGGAATTCATTGCAGTATGCAACTTTCAATTGTCAAGTTGACGCCTCGCAGGAACCCGAGAGATTAGGCAATCAATAAGTCAACAACCCCATACCGAATCCTATAGGGCTGATTGGGCACCGCAGGAGGCTGGCTGGCTGACCTACCCTGCTATTGACCTCCATTTCACAACATGGCTGACTTTTTGTACAACCGCCTACTTTCAGCATACGTCCAAACAAAAGTTTCAGATCCGATATGGGGTTGCATCATCCACTTGGCATAACAAACAAAATGTGTGTTTGATAGTGAGGAGATATTAGGAGAACAGATATTTAGTCTCTCATAATCTTGAGATAGTTTTATTCGTCCCGTCAACCTATACTAGGAAAAAAATATTGAATATCGCATGACTATCTAGACCAAACAAATTCATAAGGAAAAGAAAAACATAAGAACCTGGTTAGGAATATCAGCAACCAAAAGAGATCGAATGGTCTTAGGAGGCCAAACTAGTTCTGGTTGTGGCTTTTCTTAGATAATATATTTCCCATTATATTTCCTTTTTTTTATATATGTTGGAACTGCACCACCCAATCATGTGTATGAATACTTAGGATACAACTCAAAGAACTTAATCAACTATAACTATGGTATTTGAGTTGATAGCATCTCAAGCAATCACGTCATCTAATTACACAATAATGCAACCGCAATGACATAACAACATCCCTATTAGATATATTCACCAAGTTACTATTTTGGTTATTCTTTCAATAGAATAGGCAGCAGATAATTCGATAAAAAATAAATAATAAAGATTACTGAGTTTACAAGAGTCTTTGGGTGAAGAAGAGTCACAAAGATCACTCTTGTGAAGATAAATATGTTGCTCATATGCACGAGCTTGATCAACAGTTTGCCTCTCATATTTCATCACCCCCATCTCTTGGTACTGTCTCCATGTATTAGCAATAGATCGGTGTCAAACAATTTGTTGGCCCTCAATGTCTCCAGAAAAGTATGTTGTAAGAATCTTGTTTAGATGTACAACAAGTGAGTAGCATCAGGTGGAGAAGAAAGAAGAAGAAATGCTGAAATAAGAACATTTATAAGCATCACACAACGATAGCTAGCAGAGAATAAATCTCACACATAAAAGTTCTCTCGCACTGAGGTATTTCCAATAGATTTTTTACATTTTTAGATGTTTTAGAAATGACTCAAGCATGTCTTTTATATAACCAGACGTAGCCAACAAGATAGGCCTCCAACTAGCCATTTTTCCTTTTGATAAAACTTGGTAGGTAAGTGTCCATTAGCATAGTTTGCCAGGCGCACCCAAACAGAACCGATGGGACTCGAACCAGCCAACTAAAAGGCTAATGAACCTAGTTGGGAAACATAGTAGAATGCTTTTCAAAGAGAACTATAGTTTGGACAGATCAAGACAATTGCTTGGTCCAAGACAATTAAGGAAATGATTAATTATACATCTTTGGAATTCCAAACGATAATTATAACATAAACCGACATCCAATCTACGAAGGTCGGCCAGACACGGGTACCGCTTTTATTAAGTGTCGGTTAATTAATAAACAACCGACACCTAAACTCAACCGCCAAACCCAAAATTCCATCGAAAAAATTGGCTCCAAAATTTTACATATGGCGTCGGTTCATAACTAAATAATCGACATTATAGGTTTAGTTGTCGGTTTTTTTAAATAACCGACACTTAGTATAGGTGTCAGTTCATAACTAAATAACCGACACTATAGGTGTAGTTGTCGGTTTTTTTAAATAACCGACACTTATTGTCAACTTAATAGCTCACCAGTCCGACTGATTCTTCCCTTTCCCTGTTTCATTCTCGATTTCCCTAACCTCCGGCGATTTCTTGCTCCCTGCCGCCGCCGCCCCTCCCTGCCGTTCGTGCTCCAACGCCTGTCGCTGCCGCTCCTTCCTCCGTGCTCGCCCGTCGCCGCCCACCCGCCCGTCGGCCGCCCTCTCCGCCGTCGTCGGTAGCAGCTAGGTCTCCTAGCCTCGCCGCCCTCTCCGCCGCTCCTCTCCTCGCCGCCGGCAGCTGCTAGGACTTGCTCCGGTCGCTGCTCCTCTTTCCTCAAGGTGCCCGCCCTGCCTTCTTCTTCTTCCTCTGCTCCTCTTCTCTCAAGCTGCTTGCCCTGCTGCTGGGCGTTTTTCTTTTTTTTTAATTTATTTACTTCTCTCAAGGTGCCTGCCTGCTCATACACATATTGATGTACATAAACCTGTTAGAATAAATGCTAAAAAGGTGTGATTTTAGGGTTTAGGTACTGATTTTGTACTTCTACTGAGCTGAATCCTCTATTGTCTATATAATACATGTTCTATGATAAGCCTTAGTTAATTTAATATGCATACTTTGTATGTAAAACATAGTAATCGGGTACTGATGTATATCCAAGTAAATTACATGTAACTAATCATGACATAGATTTTAGAATGCATACTTTGGTTAAATGTACTGCTATAATTTTTTATCAAGTGATGATATGTAAATGTAGCAATAAATTAGTAAGGTATCAATGATAAGTCTGTTGTAATGTGATGCAAAATACTTATTGTATCATGCATATATACTTAATACTTTTTTGTTTTATAGTTGTATAGGGTGTTTTATGTGTGGCAAGTATATTGTTTAATAGTTTAGCTATAATCATTGTTTAATAGTTTAACTATATTCTTGGTGACAATCCTAATCACCCTTCTTTTGCTTAATGATGAACTGTAATGCACACATGCTTGGAATGTAAATGATGAACTTTTCCCTAAATATATTGCCAATCATGCTTTTAAAGACATCAATAATCACCCTAACTTGAAGAACTAGGATTTTAGGTATAAGAATGACAACACATTATTTGTTGGCCTAGAAACCCATCTAAGATTTACTCATTAGGAGTAAATCTTGGATAGTCCCCGGTTTGGGATTGTTCTTGAACACCTAATCTCGCTTAGGATGTAAGTGTATATAATGTGTGTTGGGTTTTCAAGAAAATTTCCGCAACATTTCTCCGTTTGTTCTCTAAGTACATATGTACTTGGAGAACAGCGGGGAAATACTGCCGAAATTTTCTTGAAAACCCAATACACATTATACACTTACTAGTGAGATTATGTATTCAAGAATGGGATAGGTGGTACACATTTATTATATATAAGGATGACATCACATGTATTTGTTAACCCTAGACCCTAATCTTGTCCTAATATATACTTTTTTTCTCTTTGATCATAGAATGGATAGATCATGGATGTCCATTCGCAATCGGTGCACCCCAGAGTTTATTTCTGGTCTTGACCAATTTATTAGATTTGCCGAGGAACATAGGAAACAACCTGGAGATAGGTTCTACTATGAGCTTTAGAATTTGAGTTACTTTACAAGGTGCCTGCCCTACCTTCTTCTTCTTCCTCTGCTAGAACTTTACAATGTGAGCTTTAGAATTTGAATTACTTTACAATGTGAACTTTACAATGTGAATTACTTTGCAATGTGATCTTTACAATTTGAATGTGAATTTGAACTTTACAATGTGAGCTTTACAATTTGAATTACTTTACAATGTGAGCTTTACACTTTGAATTACTACTTTACAATTTGAATGTGAATTTGCATATGGCTGACCATTCTCCTGATGACCGTGCTGATGACTACCGTGAGGGTGAGGACATCAATGCGCCGCCTCACAATGTAAATTTTAAAAATATATCATATATTTATATCTATATGTCCATTTATAGTTATATCTTGTAAATGTGAATTATTTTGTCAAATTTTAGGTTGATGATGCACAGGTACCATCTGAAGCACTTGAGGCACTTGATCAACAGCACCAAAAAGTTGACAAGAGAAGGGGCATCACTATGATGAAGAAGTTAATTGCGCAAAAGGGCAATGGACCCAAACTTGTTGTGGATTTCGATAATGCAGAAAATGCATGTGGTGTGAATCGCAATTCATTTATTTCATATCTTGGGTTTGTTACTCGTAGCCATTGCGGTTGTCGCTTAGATTCTTGGCATAATGTTTCTAAGGAGAAGAAAGATTTAATATGGAGGGATTTATGCGTGAGTTATTATTAATTTACAATTCTATTTTGTAGATTACTAAATTTTTAGATACTAGTTAATAGCAATTCTATTTTGCAGAGTATATTTGAATTGGATGAAAAGTTGCATCGTAAATGCGTGATGCAACGTTGTGGGAGAGTCCTAAGGAAATATAGGACAAATCTCACCAGAGAATACATAAAAGAAGCCGACAAGAGGAAGAAGACAGCCACTGAACAGTGGAACTTCCTGGACAAAGAAGAATGGGACGCGTTTGTCGCTTCAAGACAAACTGATGAATTCAAGGTATTAGGCGTCAGTCTCAATCTCATTAATTAATATATGTTGTATTCACTTATTCAAGATTAACATTTAGTGTTACTAACCAAATCATTAATTTGCATATTAACTAGGCCCTCAGTGAGGCACAAAGATCAAGGCGTACACTGAATGTGCATGACCACACAATGGATCCAAAGGGGTATGCAGGCGTTCGCCAAAGACTACAGGTTGAGGCTACTGCTGCTTAGTCTGCTGCTACTCAGGAGTCCTCTACCATAGGTAGCACAGCTCTGCCTCGCCATGATGTCTAGATAGCTGGGAGGCAAAATAAGAAGGGAGAATTAACTAAGGCCGCAACTGCTGAGGCGGCTGCAAAAATGGTAAAATACAACTCTTACAGCAATCATTCGAGTATTGATTATTTGTGTTGTTTACTTAAGTACAAATTTTTGTTTTGGCGATTAGCGGGAGCTGCACGAGCTGAGGAAATAAGGAAAGTTCATCCCTGAGGGCACAAGGGATGAATTGACAGTTGCTCTGGGTAACCCAGAGCATCCTGGACGTGTTAGGGCTGCAGGCGCTGGTGTGGGCATCAAAGCTTTTTTTGGGCCATCCCAGCGCAAACATGTCCCAAAATCGGGACTTTCACAAGAAGAGGTAACATATTTTTTCCTTGTAGATGTTACTGTAAAAGAGAATTCAAAAATTAGAATTTGATGTTTCTTTTATCCATGTATAGGTGGATAAGCTATTTGACAGGAAACTCGAAGAAAAACTCGAAGAAGCAATGAAAAAGTGGCAGGCATCTCAGACTGCCACTTACCAGACAATACCTACTGCAGACTCTACTCCTACTCCTACTGCAGAGGTTGGGAGTAATCCTGTAGAACCACCACCTAGCACATCCACTGTAAGTATTTTTATGACATAGTAACTAGTTTTTTAATTCAAGATGATATGTATATATGAAATTGTAGTCGTTTCAAAAAAAAGATGATATGTATATATGTATATAACATTCTTTACACAAAAATTTGTAGGGGTTGAAGCCATGCCGTCTAAAAAGTAAAGAATATGTCGTGGCAGAGGTGTCGGCTTACCCATCCCTACCAGGGGAAACGTGTCATGGGTCTCCAGTACCAGCTGGTTGGATTCGGGTGAGCCCGATACATATATTCCCCCAGTGGATGGATCTTCCACTACCATATGTCCACCCAGATTGTGAAACGCTTGGTGAGGCAGTAGGCGGAGTGATATTGTGGGAAAAAGCATATGTCTTCTTTACTGAAAAAGTGTGGTAAATTTACATTACGTTCAATTGTTAGTGTGTGTATATGCTGGAAGTTGATCTGAAATTATTATATATATATACAGGTTAAAAAGAAGACACCCACAGCATCTAGGACTCCACTTCCACCTCCTGCATTACCTAGTTAGGTTCCACAGGACCTACCTGTCCCGTTAGGTCCTAACTGTAGGGGTATGGCAGTATGGTTAGGGGAACATGATATAAACTCCCCTATAACTGTTTCTTCTGATTCAGATTCTACAGGTCAGTCATACGAAACAAAACTATTTATACAAGATATTTTGGAGTTGTTTCGATATGATTGACTAAATACATCTGTGATAGAGCTATGGATAAGGTGAGATATTCTTTATATATCCATATACCTTGTGTATGATCTGGTGATCTGGTTTCTTATTTATTAATGCATGTGTAATTAATACATATTTTTCAGCTACTTAGACAACATATGTGCAGATTTTGGATTCGAACATGTAGGGTTTTTGATTCCATCCTTGATTAGTCTAGTAGCTAAAGACCCTACATCAGTTCAACAATACTGTTGTGAGGCTTTTTCAAATTTTGCTGTAAAATAGAAGACGGTGATAATGGCTCCATTCAATGTAGAGTAAGTTTATTTTGCTTATTATAATTTGGACTTAAGAAAATTACATTTTATTGTGGATTTTGAGTTATTAATTTTTAACTTGTTTTCCTCTAGGGGTAGGCATTGGGAGTTATTGGTTATTGCCCCCGAGACGTTCACTGTGTATTATCTAGATCCTAAGGGGGGTAAATTGAATACAAGATTTGGACACATAATGAAAATGGCAATATTTCGGTGAGAAATATTTCATTTTTCATATCCGTTAACATATATTATTACATTACTATTTAATTGCAATGTTCTGTGTTACATTAACATGTAGGGGTTTTGAGGAGTACAAAAAGGCTGGAGGAAAGGTCCCCACGAAAAAGAACCAGCCAATAATTTGGAAGAACGTGAAAGTAAGTTCCTGACTGCAATATATGTATATATTATTTATGTGAACAATGCTTAATTAGTTGTATTTTTTAATATTTTGTATGTTTGAATTTATAGTGTGCTACACAAGACAACAGATGGGCATGTGGATACTATGTCATGCGATATATGCACATGATTATCAAACATGTCGTACTGGATATCGAATGTATTGCTCAGGTATTATATAGTCTCATTAGATAATATGATCGAAATATATAAATCTTATTTATAGCTCATTAATTATATATATACATCATTCTCTTTACAGGTGTTTAAAGCTGACCCCATTACAGGAAAGGACTTACCAAATGTTAATGCTCCCTATACGATGGGAGAATTAAATAAAGTAGTAGAAGAATGGGCAATAGCCATACAATTAGTGGGGGCTTTAAAATATAATTGGGATCCTGATAGCGAATAATGACTAAACAATGATACTTTGTAAATGAATTTCTGAATTATAATATATGTGTGAATGTTTCTACATGTCTGGATGTTTCTACATGTGTCTGAGTGAAAATGAATGAAAGTTTTGGTTGCTATATGAATGTTTCTACATGTGTGAATGTGAATGAATGGAACTACAGATTGCTAGCATGTGTGAATGTTTATAAATGTGTGAAAATAAAATGGAACTGCAGGTTGCATTGCTAAATGCATGTGCTACTTTTTTATTGTTAATTTTGCAGGTTTGCGGCCTGTTGTCAGCTGATATCAATGGATGTTGTAAAACCTACAATTCATAAATGAACTGAACAGGTTTCTCATCCTGCGACCAGCCACAGTAGGTCTGCAGACTGACAGAAAAAAAAAACAATAGGCATCGGTTATTTGTAAATAACCGACACATAATGTTATAGTGTCAGTTTTTTACAAATAACCGGCGTCTATTTCGTGTGGCGCGAAGATATATGGCGTCAGTTATTTGTAAATAACCGACACTGAGAGTGCCCAAGATGGCGCCCTTTCTGTGGCGCGAAGGGTTTGGGCGTCGGTTTCTTACCTAATAACCGACGCCTATAGTCCCATGATGGCGCATTTTCGGTGGCGCGCGAAGTGTTTGGGCGTCGGTTTTGGAACCAACGCCTAATGGGTGGACTTTTAGTGTCGCCCACATAGGTGTCGCTTAGAAACCGACACTAAAGGCTTTAAATAACCGACACTAAAGGTAGGTTTTGTAGTAGTGAGTCGAACCAATCTGCAATTCCAAATCCCCAAAAAATACCCACAAGTTTTTAGTCTCCACTCCCACTTTTTTGGATCCCTCTTGATTCAGAAGTGAGCAATGTGGGACAAATGATGGTTGAAAGTTTTTGAAATATAAAGAAATTTGTTGTTGGAATATACCATTTCTCGACATATATCATAACCTTAAAAATATCATAAAGGAAAAAAATGACTAATACTATGCCTTTTAGGATAGGCAGCTTGTGGCTTTGAACTTTTCTTAGAAATGATTCATCTACATCCAGAGAGACATGATAAACTACATCTTTAACCACACTCTATGATTAGGATTTAAATATGTGTGCAAATATAATGAGAGTACGAGCACATGTTCATATTAGTGTGTGCATTACAACCTTCACAAGAATCATTTCATGAGCGCTCTAGTGAGTATGCCCAACTCACATAAATCCTTGTCTGGGTTTACGCTCACATAGTTGGGATCTACCAAGGGTATACAATCCATTGTTACCCCCTACTAAATATATGACCATGACCCTATTCAGAGCAAAGATACGCCTCTAGTAAGACAAAATCGAAGCACAAATTGCTACAAAGAAGAGTCTAGAGTAAAACTCTAGAAGGTGTGATTCTACCCAATAGATGTACATCTTAGTTGTCCCTTTGAACCATTCCTCATGGGATCTCTAATTTTGGAATCATAGGGTTACTATTGTGGTGTTCAACTCGTGGGAAGAAGACTCAACCCCCTCAATGTACTAAGTACTAGTTTTCTAGCTAGACCTTTTGTGAGAGGATCAACAATATTCTCAACAGACCTAGAAAATTGTAGAAATATGACATCATGGGTAATGAAATTTCTCACATCTTCATACCTAAATCTCATAAAGTATTTTCCCATATGACCCTTAGACTGTTTATCTTTATCTATGATTGACATATTGTCACAATGTATTGAGATAGGAGCAAATGGCTTTGAAACTATGAGTCAATCAAGTAATAGATTTGTAAGCCAATCAGCCTAACAACAAGTTAAATCTAAGGCTATAAACTCATCCTCCATAGTGAATCTAGTCCTGACAGATTGCTTGGATGATTCCAAGAAATTGTAGTACCATCTATGAAAAACACATAACCACTAGTTGACTTGATTTCATCAAAATTGGCAATCTAATGTATATTTGTATAGCCATCTAACATGTTTGGGCTAGTTTAATGAAGACCATAACTCATGGTACCATTAAGATACCTAAAAACTCTAACCAAAGCCTTCCGGTGATCAACATTAGGAAAATTATTATACCTACTTAGCTTACTTACGACATAAGAAATATTAGGTGTATAATAGTTGGCTAAGTTCCTAACTTGGGCACATCTGCTTTGGTCCACAATAAGTGACTTAAGATGTAAAGAGTGGTCATAAGCAGTACTATGAGGCACACAAAAGTACATATCAAATATATGTAAAAAAAAATTCTATATAGTGAGACAGATTTAAGGAATAGCCAGAAGTGGATCTACTCAATTTAATATCAAGAATAACATATGTAATTCCTAAATATTTCATATCAAATTTCTTGGAAAGAAAAGATTTGGTATCAACAATATTAGTAGCATAGGATTCGAAGATTAATATATCGTCAACATATAAGCACATAATAAAAAAATGCACTATCAATAGTCTTAGAATATATTCATCTATTAGATTTGTTTGTAGTAAATCCATAAGATAAAATGATTTTATCAAAGTTGCCACTCCACTGCTTAGGTGCTTATTTTCTAGCATATAAGGATTTTACAAGTATACTAATTTCGTGTTCTTGTCCTTAAAGTACAATTCATCATGTTAGCCATATATATATCTTACACGAGTTTCCATTGAGGAAGGAAATTTCTACATCCATTTCGATATATCAAGATTATGGATCACATCCAAGAAAATAAGGCCACGGACAGAGGTGATCTTTGTTATAGGGGCACATGTGTCAAAATTATCAACTCCTTGTTATTTGTGATGTTTGGCTATTACCCTGGCTTTAAACTTATCTATGCTACCATTTGTCCTTATATTCTTTCTGAACACCAATTTGCATTCAATTGTTTTACAACATGGAGGATAATCAATTAGAATCCAAGTATGATTGTTCATAATGGATTCTATTTCACTATCAATAGATCCTTCCGAAACCAGCATCTATGGATTTCATGGCATGTTCTTAGGTCTTAGGGTATTCTTGTACTATAAATGTCTATAAGTTGGAACCAAAGTTCTTTGTTACTTTATCCCTTTTAAACCGACCAAAGTCACTTGGAGGCTCAACCACTTCAAGGTTAAATGGTTCAGGTTTGGGTGTGGGTATGTCGGTGATAGGGTTTGAATCTTGGTTGGTTCATGACAGTTTTAAAGTTTTGATATTTGAAGGACCACCACCAACTTATTTGGGAACAAAAGATCACTTGAAGGAAAATATGTTTTCGTAGTGATCAACATATATAGGTCTACTTTCTAGTATAATGTCAGGGATGTATAACTTTATCACTAGGAATATGTTTGTGTTGATATTTCCAATATAGAGAATAAAAATGGTATCGACAGTCTTGGGACCAAGACTTATCTTCTTATTTTAGGGATTTTAACTTTTTTCAAGAACCCCACACTTTAAGGTACTTAGAAACATGTTTCCTGTTAAACTAAACTTCATAAGTTTTCTTCTCTATGAGTTTGAAATGGATGCAATTCAACACATAGTTAGCAGCTATAAGAGCATCCCCCCAAATTCTTTGATGTAGACCATATTTGGGCAATATGGCATTAACCATGTTAATCAATGTTATGTTCTTTCTTTTGGATACACCATTAGATTGAGGATATTAAGTGATAGTGGTTTCATGAATAAAGCCACAGTCTTCACATGATTGTTTGAGTTCTTTCAAAGTATACTCACCTCTTCTATCAAATCTAGTCCTCTTGAGGTTCTTCTCAGTTTGATTCTCTACTTGTGACTTATAAATTTTAAGTTTTTTCTTTTGTTCATCTATAGATTTCAACAAGTAAATGCAATCATATTTTGAGAAAATAATGAATATCACAAATTAGTGCATTTCGTCATGAGTAAGAATACTATTTAGATCACATATATTGGTATGAACAAGCTCAAGAAAAGATGTGTTACTTTCTACTTATCTAAAGGGTTTCTTTGGTAATATAGTTTGATCACATATTTGGCATCTAACATCATTAGAGATAGGAGTCTTGCAAATCTAGTCCACGTGAACCATACATTTTATATTTCTTGTTCATGTGTCCTAAACAAGCATGCCAAATATCACAAGAAATGGAAGCCGAAAGGGTACTAAAGAAATTTACATTAATGTGAGAAGTACCCTACAAGAAGAGACGTTGAGCTTAATTAAACTCCCATTGATGTACCCAATATCTATATAAGAACCAAATCTAGAAATTATAACTTTGTTCCCTTGATACAAAAGTATAACCAGATGATGTGATTAAGACTTCACTAACTAGAATTTTCTTAAAACAAGAAGCATGTAAAACATGTTGTAGTCTAAGGATCCTAGATGTGAGCTTCAGATCCACCATGTCCATAATCAAAAATATATTTCATAAACACATCATCTCCCCAATAGATCGCACAACTATTGTCTGCCTAACAGGTAAGAAAAGTAGAATGATCATAGAAGATGTTAGAAACCACTCTAGACTCTAGATTCCATCCACCAATAATCACTAGAAGAATGGTTAACACTAAGAACAAGTGAAGTGGCGGTATCTAAACTTTTAGAAGAGGATGCATTAGCTCCCACCTTGATCATGTTCACTTTTGCATTCTTAGGGGCCTAGTGAGTTTGCTTCCTTTGGCTCTAATGACCCTTGCAAACATTGGCAAGATGATCAGGCTTGCCACATGCATAATAAATGTGTTACCCTCTAGGATTAGAGTTCTTATTATAATTTGGTTGCTTTCCTTTCTTGAAATATTTCTTGGACTTAGGATTGAACTTCTTTGGTTTATTCATGAATTTGATATCATCTATAATGTTGGCATATATATTGACCTACAAAAATGCATGGCAGAGAACTATGACAGTGTGACTGTCGGCTTGATTACTGATATGGAGGCACAGTACAACCAGATCTTAAGGAATGAGGAAGATAACCTTAAATAGAAGAGCCACATAAACTGACTAAAGGATGGAGACTCAAACACCAAATTCTACAATGCTTATGTGAAGCAACGACATCGTTCCAATACAGTCACTATGATTAAGAATGTGAACGGATGCTGGATTACAGACAAGGAAGCTGTAAGATATTTGGTATCTGAACACTTCAGACACCTATTCACCGAAGTTGTTCATTACGACCCAATCAAAGTCACCAATTACACAAGTTCCTTCACTAAGCTGAGATCAGAAGAAATGGAGGCAATTATAGCCGACCCTACACTCCAAGAAGTTCACACGATTCTCTCTCAAACCCCCATAAGGCCCCAGGCCCAGATGGGGTGGATGGTTCCTTTCTGTTAAAGAACGGGCACTCTGTCAAGCACTATCTCCTCAACACAGTCAGTAAAGCCCTCAGAGGTGAGACACTTGACAAAGAACTATGTAATGCTTGTATCATCTTGATTCCAAAGAAGGAAAAACTGGAAACTTGCAAGCACTTTAGGCCGATTTTGCTCAATGATATCAGTTTGAAAATAACATCTAAGATCATTGTTGAACGCCTGAAGATCCTCCTATATAATTGGGTATCCCCTACGCAAAGTGGGTTTGTACCAGGATGGAAAATATCTGACAACATCACAGTGGCTCAAGAAATTCTGCACATTATGAGAAGGAAGAACACTAAACAGACCATGGCCATCAAGATAGACCTATACCAAGCTTATGATAAGATGACTTGTCCGTTCATTGCGGACACACTCGAGAAGATCGGGTTACCTCCCACCATCAGCAACTACATTCTCGATTCCTTATTGAATGGTGATACAGCCATCCTCTGGAATGGTAAGAGTGCAGGCAAGTTTAAAGCTACGAGAGGCCTCCAACAAGGAGACCCCCTCTCCCCCTATCTCTTTGTGTTGTGCCTAGAATGACTCTATCAATTGATTGAGGACTTAGTGAAGAAGGGAAAGTGGACTCCAATCAAACTGTACAACAAAGGGTCGGGTATATCCAACCTATGCTTCACAGACGATATGCTTCTTTTTGCTAAGGTTGATAAAAAGGAAATGAGGTCCATTCTCAATTGCTTCAAGGAGTTCGGGGAGGTTTCAGGCCAAGCTATCTCGGCAAGTAAATCCTCCATCTTCTTTTCCAAAAATGTTCACAACAGAACCCGCAATGAAATCAGTAGAGCCAGTGGCTTCACCATTACTGAAGACCTCAGACGCTACATTGTTGTCCCACTCATACATGGCAAAGTCAGGAAAGACACTTACAGTCACGTAATCGACAGGATTTCATCATCTATCAACTCATGGGCTGCAAGGAGTTTGAGCTTAGCTGGTAGAGTTTGCCTTGCCAAGGCAACTTTAACGGTCATTCCAAGTTATGTAATGCAAACAGCCACCTTATCTTTGAAGATCTGCGATACAGTAGATAGAAGCATTCGTTCCTTTGTTTGGGGGGGCAACCATAAGGCACACCCTCTTTCGCTAGTAGCATGGAACAAGATCACATGCAGCAAAGAGCACAGTGAGTTAGGCCTAAAAATAATGAGGGAACTCAACTTGGCCCTGATAGCCAAGCTTGCCTAGGAAATTGCTATAGGCAGACCTTCAATCTGGTGTGAGAGTATGACTTCCAGATATAATAACTGTGATGGAGGATACAAAACTAACACTTTAAGGCTCACCAGATCGATGTTGGATTGTAAAAAATTCATTACTGATAACTCCATCTCGATCCTAGTGAATGGACGGAATACTAATGCGTGGAAGGACAAATGGTGATGCCCGGATAAAATGCTGGAGGAGGTAGTTAAGAGGCCCATCCCGAAAGAACTCCAGGATCTGCAGGTTGCGAGCCTGGTCAACCTATCCAACAAATGGGACAAAGAGTTTCTAAATGAATGGATGTCAACTAAAAAACAACTGAGGAAGTCATGAGGAATGAGTTACCAGATGATGTAGAGCAAGACGACATGAGAGTGTGGCTACTCACTGAGACTAGAAAGTTCACTACAAAGAGTGCATATACCATTCTGAGAAGGGAGAAAGATATTAGGGTCCCTGGTAAATGGGATATGATCTAGAGTGCCAAAGTACCGATGAAAATCAAAATTTTCATGTGGCTCACATGCCATAATGCCATTCTTACAAATTGTAGAAGAGCTGCCCACAAGTTCACCACGGATACACGGTGTCCTATTTGTGGGGCGAGTGATGAGATCATTCTGCACGTCCTAAGGGACTTCCGGAAAGCATCAGAAGTTTGGGAGGAAATTATTGACAGACAAAGATGGACTAGTTTCTTCACGGTGACTAATATTTGGCAATGGCTGATGAAGAACATGGGGAAAGATAGTCTGGTAAGCATTGTAATCATGATTGGGTGTTGGCAATTGTAGAAGAGTAGGAATGTGGAAGTTTTTGAAAAAATAAAGCAGCCAAGCGGGCTCATAGTCTACCTTATTTAGAAGGAGGCGACCTTCAATGAAATTGCATGGACAAGGGAAGACACAGAGGGAACAAAGCATCTGAAAAGGCAAGAGGAGTGGGAGAAACCTAAATCAGGGAGACTTAAATTTAACATAGACGCAACGTTCAAGAACAAGGAAACCATGTCCACGATTGATGTTGTTGGTAGAGACAATGGGGGCATATGGAAAGGGGGTTGGGAAAAGAAAATCACGGCAACCAATGTGTTAGAAGCTGAGATCCGGGCTATTAAATTGGCTACTAAAATCGGCAGTAAGTTGAACGTAGACCATATGACAATTGAGATAGATTCCAAAGGCGCCAAAGAGGCTGTGGAAAAAGATGTGGGAGAAAACCCTAAGCTAGCTAAATGGCTCATGCGAACTAGAGGGAGATGGAGGCATCAATGGCACTGTAGAAGTATCCATAGACAAGGAAACAAAGCAGCAGACATGCTGGCCAAGATGCACCAAAAAACCCAAGGGGATTTCTATAATTATAGAACTCCGCCTCAAAACTTATTTGATATCATCAACAGAGAGTCATGTAATGGTAGTAGTACTACCACATTTCCATTTAGCAATTCCTTGTCAGTTTGTAACGTTGAATCTGAGTTTTCTTTCATGAGAGGGGTGAGATGAATAAAAAACCCTCTGTCTTCCCAAAAAAAATCTAGTTTGAAAGGATTTCACTAAAGAGGACATGGTTAACCCATCATGCCTATGATGAAGAGTCTTCAAAAAATCCTTCTAGGGTGCAGGAAGTTTTTCCATTAGGATAACACTTGCACTTTATCTTCAAGGATATAACCACCAGAAATAGATTTTGAGACAAGGTTTTGGTACTCAAGTACTTGCGCTAGAACAAGCTTATTATCCACTATTTTGTATTCATACCATTGATTGAAAAAATATCATTCTATCCCAGCATCTTGCATTCCAAACTTGTCATCTATGCTTGGTAAACCTCAAGCAAAAAATATTATTTCTGGTAGATGTCATGATGAATGCATATTCATTCATTTTTATTGCATCTTTTAGATCTTTCCTTAAGAACAATGTTGTCATTTTCAAGTTTTAGCATTTCATTTCTTTAGTTTTTCTTGTGTTTCCTAAATTAGAGTTTTAATTAAAATTACTCATTTATTGTAGGAAAATAGCTTGATTGTATCTAAAGATCAAGAACTTTGAAAATGCTCTAGGAGTTAAAAAAAAGTTGAAAGGCTTCAAGTGCATACTTCATGTAAGACCCCTGACCTTGCTTTTTGGTTGATATTTCTTGTTTAGCATAATTAGATGCTTAAAACCTTAACCTAACCTCATGATGTGATTTGATAACATGTGAAAGATGTATTTTTCAAGTTTGGTCCAGTTTGGATGTTGTTTGATCTAGGTATACCTTTATGTGCTTATTTTGGACCTAATTGCAATTTACCCATGTTTAGGGTTTTTCTTACAATTTTTCACATGCTTGTTTTTCCTCACATGATTTGACATCATGTTGGATAGAGTGGTTCTTTAGGGCCCTTATCACACCTTGGTTTGATGTGGTGACATCATGTGTTGAGAATTAGGGTTTGCATGGATGCCCTAAGTGGATGGTTTACCTTGAAGTATGTTTGACATATGAGCTTGTGTTTGGCAGTATCCAAGGATCTTGTGATACATGATTCTTAGTGGTCTATGATTTTTAAGTGTATCCCCCTAGTCTTGACGGTCGATGAGGGAATAACCCCTCTAGATCGCCAAGAAACCCTAGGGTTTGGTTTTAGCAATCGATGAGTTTTTTTGTCATGTTTGGTCACTAAGAATCTTCAGCGGTTGCTTGGTTTTGTGAACACCCTAGTCTCCAATAATTCTTATAGGTTGTTGAGTTTTTTGGACTAGGTTGGTCATTGGTTTTTTCTTGATTTAACGCCTTGGTTATATGTGTGAGTGTGGTGTTTGCATGGATGATATCTCTTGGACACATGGCATGTGTTAACATGACATCTAACCTTCATTCTCTCTCTCCAACCCCATTCTATATAACCCTCTATCTTTGTATGTATCTAAACCCTTTGCAACCTCTTTCTATCTTCTTCCCTTTGGAGCTCATCCCCTTGTGCTTAGTGGTGAAGGTGGAGCTCAAGCTTGGAGAAGGTGGTTGATCCCCCTTACATGTCCAGCTAGGGTTTGGTGCTACTCTCCTTGAGACGTTCGGTGCAATATTTTCTTAACTTCTTGATCTTGGTAAGTCATCTCCCTATCCATCATCGTTTTCCCTTACCCTACCCCTTCTTCTTTCTCTTCTTGGCTGAATCCATGATTCTTCGTGGTAGTTCTTGAGTTAGAGTTCAAAATTTATCTTTTTTCTTGATCCTTTGACCTAGGGTTTGCTCTCTTTTCATGGTAGAGCTAGTTTGGCCGAGAGTGGTGATCAAGCTAGTGTCTCCTTCCCCTTTCCCCAGAGCTATCTTGATGTCTGGAGTTTTCTACATCAGCTCTAAGGTGAGTTATATAACTTTCTCCATTATTATTTATTACACTTACCTTGCATGCAAATAATCTACCCTAAAACATAGTTACTGATAGAGAGAAAATATATTTGATCTAGGATTTGTGTTTTCATGGATATTCTTGAGTAATATACCTCCTTAGATGAACCATAATCTTGGTGAACAAAATCTATCTTTGGTGATGGAGGTATTGACACATGCATGTTGGTGGAAACATTAGTTTTCACTCTCTATCTCAAATTACGGTATTGTTCTCTCTCATGATGATTGTGTTTTAGGGTTTTGGAGTTGATCTTCTTCTTGTGATTTACACCTCGATGGATTTTTGGTTTCATGGGAATGACCAACCTATTTTAGATTCTATACAGTCGCCGAGTTTTTCTCTCTCTTAATTTGGTCGCCAAGAATGTTGATGTTGAGTGGTAGACAAGATTCCCTTAGTGGTCAATGAGTTTTACACCTTATTATAGTCGCTATGTTTACTAGTTTCATGGTCTCTAAGGATGGTGATTTCTATTTGGTTGATGAATATTCCATGTTCCTTTGGTCGCCAAGATTGGATATATGGGTGGTTGTTGATGTTGTTGGACCTTAGTGGTCATTGAGGGTGGTTAACCCTAGTTCAGTGGTCATAAAGGGTGGTCTATCTCAACAGTTGATGAAGAGTTAAACCCTAGTTTTCTTTTTCCTCCAACCTTGAGTTTTTAGTGGTAGCCAATGTGGCTGACCCTCGTTGTTTGATGAAGGCGGTGGACCTATCCTCAGTGGTCACTAACCTTGCTCAATGTTCAGTGGTCAATGATGTTCCTGGTCTATGTGGGTAGTACCTTTTGTCGACTCTATGTTGATGATGTTTGACCTTTTTACTTACAATATTGTTGGAAATTGTAGTAATTAGAGTTTATCTTAGATTGTTGTTTTGAAAGCCTAACTTGGCTTGCCTTGTTGAACTTCACCCTAATTCAAGTACATAATGATGTTACTTAGCTTTCTTGAGTAATTAGCATGATAATGGAATACTGTCTCTCTCAAAATTGTTGAAACCCTAAATTGTTATCTAATGAACGTCATAGTTTTAAATTACAATGTAATGTTGAACTTATGTATCACATATATGGTGATGTTGATGAGCCTTGATGAGGCATGGAAAGTAATGATGTTCTTGTAGGGAACTATGCAAATGGTCTTATGATCGTAGACATGGCTCGATGCCCTAATGGAGGTGATATCCTTTGTATGATATGATAAGGTACTGGTATCCCATGATGACGTGAAGATGAGTATGGACTCATGAGTGGCAATCAAATAGTACCATGTGGTGATGTGATAAGCTTTATGTTTTATATGTTTTATGTCTTCTAAAGTTGCAATTCACCCTTATCTTTGTATAATTATTTTAGGGTTTGTACTTAACATGATTGATACAACCTTAAATCACCTAAATGAACTTAACTAATCAAGTCAAATCCTAATCATGTAGTTTCCCTATGCCATAGACCCATTCTAGTGTTAGGATTTGTTGGATGGTGAAATGAGTACTCCTCTTATGGATGTTAGAAGTTGTATATTGTTGAGTATATGCATATTCAAAAGGATGGTTGTGGTCATACCTTGGCAAGAGAACGGCCGAGGTTGTGTCTAATATTTTGATGATTCAGTATATATGATGTGATTGAGGACAACTACTGTTGTACCTAGGACATTTGGGTTGTATACCCTAGTTTCACTAGTACCATGACCTTTTAAGGGCGGACTAGGTTGTTCACTAGTGTCGTGACCTATATACCAAGGGCAGACTAGGTTGTTTTGTAGTTGGACTTATATTTCATTGCGATGAACTCATACTGACTAAGGGTGGATGAGATCTTAGGATTTCAGCTCTCCTACATATCTTGCATGGCATTGATTTTGACTTAGTAGTTGTCAGTTGGAATTGAGTTGTATACCTCAATTCCTTGTGGCACTAATAAAAGACGTAATAGAATCGTGTAGTATGTTTGTTTAGGGTAAAATACACTTCACATTGGATTTTAATCCTTGCCTTGTTTATTATACTTCTTAGTTGGTATATAATGTGGTAAGAGAAAATAATTATTTAGTAGATGATAGTCTTACATGTTCTTCATATTCCTTCTTGTAATATATGTCGCTATGCTTATCTGATTAATTTGCATAATCTACCTAACCTGTTGGAAAAGTTAATATGTTGTAACTGCTTAATCTATTTAACATGCTTATTTAGTTGAATCTGCTCATCATGTTTAATAATGATACATGTTGTAATAATAGTTGTTGGTTAAGAGTTATATCTCTCACTGGGACATGGGTCTCACCTTGTGGATTACTACATCTTTTTGGGTGGTCGTCAGTGGTGTGGTCAGGATCGTGGTGTTTAGGAGGAGCAGCTTGGATATCAATAGACGTAAAAGGTTGGATAGTTGTTAGTAGTTGTAGTAGAGTCCTAGAATCATCCATGTACTCTCAGGTCCGAGAAGGGAATGTTTTATAGATTATGTATATCAACACGTGGTTTTGGTAGTATGCCTATGTTTGTATAAATGGCATGTATATGTAAAATAGGATCTTTTGTATATGCTGTGGCCTCACCCACTGGACAGGTGTATATACCTGATATGGCATATGTTATGACACAGGTTGATGGACCTTTATGTAATATGTTTATGAGCATAATGGTAATATGAAATTAGTTTTTATTTACCATGTTTTCTGGTATATGGCTAATAAGTTGTTAATTGTGTATTTATTTTTGAGTAATCTCATTCTGTGGCATTGGGCGCCACATGATAGTTTGGTATCAAAGCTCTGGGTTTGCTGAGTCTATAGGGATATAGGACTAGGTTTGTGTATGTTCTTACATAATCCAACATATATGATTGTAGCTTATGCTTATGTGGATATGTCTAGAGAATGTGAAGAACACGTTGAGAGTAGTTATGTCATGCCAAGAGGTGGTGAGAGGAGGCAAGAACATGAGGATAGACTGCCAGATATGGGCTAGAGCAGCCTGCGGTACATCAGTTTGACCCAGCAACCATGGTCAATCCAATGGTTCAGTCTAAGTTTGGATAGTTGATAGACATGATTTTGCATATGACAGACTGAGAACCCATGCCTCAAGCTAGGGCAGTTGTCCCTAATGTGGAATCCCAGGGTTTTGGGAAGACATTTGAGTGGTTGTGATGAGTTGGGGTGATCAACATGTGGGTACAATAGACCATGTAGATGTAGATATGTGGTTGATGGAGCTTGAGAATTCTTTCAAGATCCTCAATATCATGGAAGATGACAAGGTGAAGCACATTGTTTATCTGTTGAAGGGTAGTGATGGCCACTCGTGCACCATAGGGGAGGAGAAAAGACCTACAGTTGTGACCAGTTGGGAAGAGTTTCAATTGGAGTTTGTGAGCCAAAACTTTGATAGACGCATCTGAATGAGAAGATATCACAGTTTTAGAAGATCTGATAGGGTCCGATGTTGATCAACAAGTATGAGGCCAAGTTTATGGAGCTTTTGAGGTTCTATCCTCATATGGAAGTGACGGATAAGGAGAGAATCCACATGTTTGAGAAGGCTTTGAGAACAGAGTTGATGATGATAGTGTCTGCTTTAGAGAATAGAGAGAGGTTCTCTACCTTTGTGGAGTCGGTGAGGTGGATTGAGAGGTCTACTATCAAGAAGTGTGAATCCAGTGCTAAGAAGAGGTCAGCTCAGTTTCAAGGGTAGTCTATGGGAGGCTTTAAGAAACCAATGTTTTGGTCACCTCAGTCACAGTAGAGGTCGACTTTTTCTAAACTGAGATCAGGTGTGTCATCACAATGGTCCCAAATAAAGGGTAGAGGTCATAGTTTTCTTCCAGCTAGAGCTCACAGTGCGGCATTAATATCAGTGACAGGACCATCTAGGTCATAGTATGATACCAAGACTAGTCACAAGTGTGGATAAGTAGGGCAAATCAGATGGTATTTCCCTATGAAGGATGAGGAGGTGAAGCATCAATCGAGATAGAGTCAGCAAGGTTCCCAGATGTTGCATTTCATGCAGTGGTGGTGGTAGAGGACGCGGTCAAGCGTCAGAGGTTGAGTTTTCTGGACAAGCAAGTAGAGTACATGGACAAAAATAGGTGATGGCTAGATTTAATTCTATGAGTTAGCCAAAGGGAGTGATCAATCCACATGTCGTGATAGGTCAGATTGAACTTTTTCATTCTGATTTGCCTACTTATTTTGTATCTGTTTTGGATGACCTGAGTGTGAAGCACTCTACTCTCACTAGATAGGTGATAAATAGTTGTTATCTACATGTTTGTAGTAGATCTGACAATCTTCAGTTAGAAACCCCTGTTGTTGGTTTTGCCGAGTTGCGAGAGGTGTGTCCATCTTACGTTCTTTCTTTCTCGAGATGCAGAATTCAAGTGGATCTTGTGCCACTTGACATACATGGATTCGATGTGATCATTGGGATGGATACCTTGAAGAAGTATAAGGATTTTTGGATTGTGGTTTTAAGGTGGAGACGCCATGATGGAGATGTTTCATGGATCTTCCAAGGAGATAGGAAGATTCTTCCTACGTGTTTGGTGTCGACTATGACAGTAGAGAGGTTGATGAGATAGGGTTGTGAGGCCTTATTGGTACATGTTTTGGATACCAAGATGAGGAGTCCTAGTATCCAAGAGTCAACTATAGTGTCTGAGTTCGAGGATGTGTTTCCTGAAGAGTTTCCTGGTGTTCCCCATCCTAGAGAGATTGATTTTGAGATCAATCTTGTTCTTAGAATGCATCCCATAGTGCACTCACCCTATAGGATGGCACCACTGGAGATGCATGAGTTGAAGAAACAGTTGCAAGATTTTCTAGAGAAGGGTTTAATCAGACCGAGCACTTCTCCTTGTGGTCCTCTCGTGTTGTTTGTGAAGAAGAAGGACGGTTCTATGAGGTTGTACATAGACTACCGACAGTAGAATAAGGTCATGATCAAGAACAAGTATCTATTTTCGAGAATGGATGATCTATTTGATCAGTTGAGAGGTGCCACAATGTTCTTGAAGATAGATGTAAGGTCAGGATACCATCAGTTGAAGATCAAGGTGGATTACATAAACAAGTCAGCTTTTAGGACTAGGTATGATCACTATGAGTTTTTAGTTATGTTGTTTGGACTAACTAACGTGTCAGCAACTTTCATGGAACTGATGAATAAGGTGTTCAGTCTGTATATGGATCAGTTTGTGGTAGTGTTCATAGATGAATTTTTGATATACTCCAGAGGTAGTCATCGGCATGAGAATCATCTATGTCTAGCATTGACAATGTTGAGGCAGTACAAGTTATATGCCAAGCTCAGTAACTGTGAGTTCTAGTTGACTGAGGTATCTTTTCTAGGTCGCATCATATCTTCTAAGGGTGTTTATGTGGATCCAAAGAAGGTACAGTCAGTTCTGGAATGGGAAGAGTGCAAGACACCAATGGAAGTTTAGAGTTTCCCAGGGTTGGTAGGCTACTATAGGAGGTTTATTAAGAACTTCAGTGTTGTGGTGTTACCCCAAACAAAGTTGACAAGGAAAGGTGTTCCTTGTGTCTAGGATGACAAGTGTCAATGTAGTTTTTATCTATTGAAGGAGAAGTTGACCATTCCACCGGTATTAGTTCTGTCGAAGCAAGGGAAATGGTACATCATCTTCTGTGATACGTGGTGATGCAGGACAAGAATGTGATTTCTTTTACTTTGTGACGTCTTAAGAAACATGAGTGAAACTACCTGACACATGATTTGGAGCTTGCAGCTATGGTCCATGCCTTAAAGATCTGAAGAAACTACCTATATGAGTAGAAGTGTTAGATCTTCACCAACCACATAACCTTTAGTATATCTTCTCGAAGAAGGCGTTGAACATGCGACATAGGAGATGGAAGGAGTTGATCAAGGATTATGATTGCACAATAGACTACCATCCAGGGAAGGAAAATGTGGTGGTTGATGCATTGATCAGGAGGTCATCTTCATCATCATTTGCTGATAAGGCACAGTTACATGCTTTGGTATGCCACAAGCAAGACATGTTGGTGTCACTTCGCCAGATGAATGTACAGTTGGAGGTTTCTCTGTTGGCATGCTTGTCAGCATAGTTGTAGGTGAAGCCTACCTTGATGTAGTAGATCATATATGCATAGCAAAATGATAGTGTGATACAGAATATTTGGGCAGAGTATGGAAGCAAGAAGTATGATGGTTTTCATGAGACAGAGGATGGGATAGTTTGTTTCCACAACTGGACAGTGGTTCTAGATGTTGATGGTTTGAGAAGGATGGTTCTTGAGGAAGCTCATTCCTCGATGTATGTGATACATCCTAGCAGTACCAAGATATACCACAACTTGAAGGACCTATATTGGTGGCCTGGTTTGAAACGTGAGGTGGCAGATTTCATGGCTAGATGTCTAGTCCGTCAGTAGGTCAAGGGTGAGTATCATAAAATAGAAGGGACGTTACAACTGTTGTCAATACCACAGTGCAAGTGGGATCATATCACTATGGACTTTGTGGTTGGTCTTTTCCTAGGAAAACTAAAGGTTATGATTCCATTTGAATGATAGTTTACAATGACCAAGTCAGCTTACTTCTTTCCAGTCAAGACAATGTACATAGTAGAGAAGTTGGCACAAATATATGTTGATGAGATAGTTTGGTTGCATGGTATTCCAGTGACCATAGTGTCTAATAGAGGTCCACATTTTACCAATCATTTTTGGGAATGCCTTCACACAACGATGGGGACATAGTTTAGATTCATCACAGCTTTCCATCCACAAATAGATGGTCAGTCAGAGAGGATCATTCAGATCTTAGAATATATGTTGAGATCTTGTGTCTTGTAGTTTTTTGGCAGTTGGGATGTGCACCTGAGTTTGATAGAGTTTGCCTACAATAATAGCTATCATAGAAATATAGACATGGCATTGTATGAAGCCTTGTATGGAAGACATTGTCGGTCATCGATTTGTTGGTAGGTCATGAGATAGTGTAGCTAACTATAGAGAAGATCAAATTGATGCAAGAACAGCTGAAGGCAGCACAAGATAGACAGAATTCATATGTTGATAACTGTCATAGTCCTTTAGAGTTCTGAGTTGTAGACTGGGTGTACCCCAAGGTTTCTCCTTGGAAAGGTGTGCTAAGGTTTTGTAATAAGGATAATTTGGCTCCCAAGTATATGGGATCTTATCCTGTCTTGGCTCGTGTTGTGAAGGTGGCATACAAATTGGAGCTACCACCAGAGTTGCACATGTTACATGATGGCTTCCATGTTTTCATGTTGAGGAAGTGTCATCCAGATACTGATCTGGTGTTGCATCCAGTAGAGGTTAAGTTGGAGGAGGATTTTTCATATGTTGAGGGTTATGTGTTGATCCTGGATAGGAGAGTGAAGAAGTTGAAGAAGGATTTAGTTCTAGTTAAGGTTTTTTGACATCATCCTGGCATGGAGTAAGCTACGTGGGAGTTAGAGGATGAAATCCATAGGAAGTACTCATCTTTGTAATTATAGGATTTCGAGGGTGAAATCCTTGTTAGGAGTTTATGGTTATAAGACACATGACCTTTCTTTTTTATTGATCTTTCTTGCTTAGAATAGTTAGATGTTTAAAACTTTATTATAACCTCATTATGTGCTTTGATAACATGTTATAGGACTATGTTTCAAGTTTGGTCCAGTTGGGATGTTATTTGAGCTAGTTATGCCTTTATGTACTTATTTTGGACATAATTGCAATTTACCCATGTTTAGGGTTTTTTTTTGCAATTTTTCACATTCTTGTTGTGTCTCACATGTTTTTATATCATGTTGGATATAGTGGTTCTTTGGGGCGCCTTGTCACACATTGGTTTGATGTGATGACATCATGTGTTGAGAAATAGGGTTTGCATGGATGCCCTAAGTGGATGGTAGACCTTGAAGTATGTTAGATCAATAGGCTTGTGTTTTGGTGGTTTCCAAGGAACTTTTAATCCAAGATTATTGGTGGTTGGTGATTTTTGAGTGCATCCCCTTAGTCTTCACAGTTAATGAGGCCATACCCCCTCTAGGTTGCCAAGAAACCCTAGGGTTTGGTTTTAGCAATCGATGAATTTTTTGTCACATTTGGTCACTAAGAATATTCAGAGGACACTTGGTTTTGTGAGTGTCATCATCTCCAAGAATTCCCATCAGTCACTGAGTTTTTGGGACTAGGTCGATCACTGCTTTTTCTTGGTTTTAACACCCTAGTTATATGTGTGAGTGTGGTGCTTGCATGGACGATACCTCTTGGATACATGGCATGTGTTAACATGAAACCTAACCTTCTTTCTCTCTCTCCAACCCCATTCTATACAACCCTCTCTCCTTGCATGAAACTAAGATCTTTGCATCCTCTTTCTCTCTTCTTCCCCTTGGAGCTCATCCCCTTGTGCTTGGTGGTCAAGGTGGAGCTCAAGCTTGGAGAAGGTGGTTGATCCCCCTTGCATGTTGAGCTAGGGTTTGGTGCTACTATCCTTGAGATTTTTTGGTGAAATTTTATTACCTTCTTTATATTTGTAAGGGATCTCCCTCTCCATCTTCATTTTCCCTTCCATGTCCCCTTCTTCTTTCTCTTCTTGGTTGGATCTATGGTTATCTATGGTAGTGCTTGAGTTAGAGCTTGAAGATCAGCTCTTTTCTTGATCCTTTGACCTAGGGTTTGCTCTCATTTGGTGGTGGAGCTAGTTTGTATGATAGTTTTGATCAAGGTAGGGTCCACTTCCCCTTTCCCTATAGCTATGTTGTTGTCTGGAGTTTTCTACATCAGCTCTAAAGTGAGGTATATAACTTTCCCCATTGTTATTGGTTACACTAACATTGCATGCATAATCTACCCTAAAATGTAGTTACAAGTAGAGAGAGATAATATCTTTGATCTAGAGTTTATGTTTGCATGGTGATTCTTGAGTAATATACCTCCTTAGATGAACCCTAATCTTGGTGCACAAAATCTATCTTTGGTGATGGAGGTCTTGACACATGCATGTTGGTGGAAATGTTGGTTTTTTCTCTCTCTATCTCAACTTATGCTATTGTTCTCTCTCATGATGATTCTGCATTAGGGTTTTGGATTTCATCTTCATCTTGTGATTTACACCTTGATGGCTTTTTAGTTTCATGGGGATGACCAACCTATTTTGGATTCTATGTGGTCACCAAGTTTTTCTCTCTCTTCATTTGGTCGCCAAGAATGTTGATGTTGAGTGGTCACCAAGATTTCCTTAGTGGTTGATGAGTGTTACACCTCCTTTAGGTTTCTAGGTTTACTAGTTTGATGGTCACTAAGGATGGTGATTTCTCTTCATTCGATGATGATTCCATGTTCCTTTGGTCGCCTAGATTGGATCTATGGGTGGTCGATGATGTTGTTGGACATTAGTGGTCGTTGAGGGTGGTTAACCCTAGTTTAACTATCACTAAAGGTGGTCTATCTCAGTGGTCGATGAAGGATTGAACCCTAGTTTTCTTCAGTCTCCAACCTTCAGTTTCCAGTGGTCTCCAAGGTGGATGACCCGCATCGGTCCATGAAGGTGATGGACCTATCCTCAGTGATCGCCAACCTTGCGCGATCTTTAGCAATCTATGATGTTCCCAGTCTATATGGGCACTATGTTTCATTGACTCTATGTTGATGATGTTTGACCTTTTTACTTCAAAGATTGTTGGAAATGATGCTAATTAGGGTTTATCTTAGTATTCAATTTTTGAAACCCTAACTCAGCTTGCCTTCTTGAACATAGCCCTAATTCAAGTACATAATGATGTTACTTAGCTTTCTTGAGTAATTAGCATGATGATGGAATACTTTCTCTCTCTCTCTAAATTGTTGTAACCCTAAATTGTTTTCTTATGAACATCATAGTTCTAAATTACAATGTTATGCCAAACTTTTGTATCACATATATGGTGATGTTGATGAGACTTATGAGGCATGGAAAGTAATGATGGTCTTGCAGGGAACAATGCAAATGGTCTTATGACCTTGGGCATGGCTTTGTGCCCTAATGGAGGTGATATCCTCTATATGATATGATAAGGTATTGGTATCCCATGATGATGTAATGATGAGTATGGACTCATGAGTGGCAATGAAATGGTACCATGTGGTGATGTGATGAGCTTTATGTTTTATATGTTTTATGTCTTCTGCAGTTGCAATTCACCCTTATCTTTGTAAAATTATTTTAAGGTTTGTACGTAACTTGCTTGATGCAGACTTAAATCACCTGAATGAACTTTACTAATCAAATTGAAACCCTAATCATGTAGTTTCCATGTGCCATAGATCCATTCCAATGCCAGGATTTGTTGGATGGTGAAACAAGTACTCCTCTTATGAATGCTCAGGGTCATATTTTGTTGAGTATATGCATGTTCACAAGGATGGATGAGGTCATACCTTGGAAAGATAATGGTCAAGGCCATATCTCAGATGATGACGATGATTCATTATATATGATGTGATTGAGGGTTGCTGCGTTGTACCTCGGATGTTTGGGTTGTATAGCCTATTTTCACTACAATTGTGATCTTTTAAGGGCAGACTAGGTTGGTCACTAGTGTTGTGACCTATATACCAAGGGTATACTAGGTTGTTTTGTAGGTAGACTTATGTCGTTTCAGACTCATACTAACTGAGGGAAGATGAGATCTTAGGATTCCAACTCACTTATAGATCTGTATGGCACTAATTTTGACTTAGTAGTGGTCAGTTGGAATTGAGTGGTATACCTCAATTCCTCAGGGCATTAATAAAAGACATAATATAGTCATGTACTTGTTTAGGGTTAAACACGCTTCACATTGGATGTTAACCCTTGTGTTGTTTCTTATACTGCTCAATTGGTATAAAATGTGGTAAGAGAAATTAACTATTTAGTAGATTATAGTCTTATATGTTCTTAGTATTCCTTCTAGTCATATATGTTGCTATGATTATCTGATTAGTTTGCATAATCTACCTAACCTGTTGGAATAGTTAATATGTCTTAATCTGTTTAACCTGCTTATTTAGTTGAATTTTCTCATCCTGTTTAATAATGATACATGTTGTAACAATAGTTGTTGGTTGAGAGCTATATCTCTCACTGGGACATAGGTCTCACCTCGTGGGTTACCATGTCTTTTTAGGTGGTCGCCAGTGGCATAGTCAGGATCTAGTGCTGAGGAGAAGCAGCTTGGAGATCAGTAGACTCAGAAGGTTGGATATCTTTCTAGTAGTTGTATTACAGTCCTAGTGTCATCCATGTACTCTCAGGCTCAAGAAGGGAATGTTTTGTAGATTATGTATATCGACATGTGGTTTGGCATGTATATGTAAAACGTGATCTTTTGTACTAGTTGTGGCCTAACCCACTGGATAGATGTATATACGTAATATGGCATATGTTATGACACAGGTTTACGGACCTTTATGTAATATGTTGTTGAGAATGATGATAATATGAAATCGGTTTTAATTTACCCTATTTTCTAGTGTATGGTTAATTAGTTGTTAATCGCATGTTTCATTTTGAGTAATCTCATTCATGTGGTGTTGGGTGTTACACTTCAGCCTCCCAGAGTCCCAATCGATTGAATAACATCCCCAATCAGTCGACAAACAAGATGGAATAAAACATTCTCAGAATTTCTAATTGGTCAAGTAGCCTCCCTGTCAAACAATTCAACATGAAAAGGACAGGACTTCAAATGAAACCCAGCTGATCAATTGGACCCCCAACTGATTGACTGACCTACATATGAGCCCAAGTACCAACTCACCCAATCAATCGATTGGACCTCCAATTGATTTACTGACCTGCATGCAAACCCAAGCACCGACTTACCCCATTCGACCAACTAGACGTCCAACCGATCGACTGGCATGACGAACCAGGTCTTTGCAGGTGCCACCAAGATGCGCTATTAGGATTTTGTGGTCACATTCCTTCCCTATAAAAGGAGGGGGTGGTTGAAAAACTAGGGGGTCAGACCTAATCATCTCATAGCCTCCTTTGGATGCATGGAGAAACGAAATAAAAGGATTTCTCATCTTCCTCACAAAGACTGTCAGATTGCTACTAGACTCTAGACTCTTGAAGTTCCTAAGTGGAGCTAGGATCAGAATGGTAACCTAATAGACTATGTCTAGTACAAGGAATTTGAGGCTCTACAAGCTATTTTTTAATCTAATTTACAATATAATGATCAATTGCTATGTAATATTATAAAAATAAAAGCATATAATATGAAGCAATATAATCAAGGGCATTAAGGAACATATGGTGAGGCATATATCTAGGAATTTTTAGGTTAAAATGTAAATTGTTACTCTATGTTTTCTACACTTCCCTAAAAACCAAGAGACACATAACCTCAATTAATATCTTGAGTATGATGGGACACGTGAAAATTTTGCTATTTAAATATTCATACTACACTATACCTTTATTTTCAACAAATATATTTCTAGAAATAATGTAGAGTTGAAGTTGAGCCTTCAAAAGTTATCAAGTAACAAGCGGTATATTTTTTTATTATGGTCAATCTTTGAAAATACATAAGGTGGTACGTCAAGTTCATGGTGATAAGGCACATAGACCAAATGGGTTCAGTGTTCATTTCTAAAAAGCTTCTTGGGGCACTATTTGAAAGGATGTTTGTAAAGAAATTAAGAACACCTTTTATGAAAGGCATGATCCTCAAGTAGTTTGACAAGACCTACACCATTATCACTACTAAAGTCAAACAATCCACTTAGATATCAGACTAGAGACCATATTTTTATGTAAATTATCACCAAAGATTATATCTCAAATCCTTATAAATAGGTTTATGGACATTCTTCCTGAATTTATAACTTTAAACCATGTGTTTGTCAAAGGTCAATGCATCTTAGATGTTGTCCTCCTAAAAAATAAACTAGTGTTAGTGACTTCAAGAATCCCTAAGCCAAAGACAAGTTGTTCCTTAAGGCTAAGTTAAGTAAATCATATGATACCATTTACATGACTACATATTAAAGGTTATGTAGGGAATTTGGTTCCCTCCATGATAGAAGCAATGGATTGTGGAGTTCCATCTCTATATTTTTCTAAATTTTGGTGAATGAACGCATTCCCCAATCATATGAACCCTAAATGGTATAAATCAAGGGAAATTGTTAACTTCATACAGATTTGTGATTGGTTGTTGGGTCTCACAATAGTTCATAAGAAACTTTAATATCATGGCATCATAAAACCCATTTTCGTTGGTAATTGCAAGTTATATAATATTATATATGCTACCAACCTTCTATTGTTCACTAAAGCCTGTAAAAATCTCCAATGGATTAAATCTTGGTTGAAGTACTTAACAATTTGTTAGGGCTTAGTCTTAAGTAATTGCATCCATTTTTTTTTATTCTCATGGATGTAAATAGTTTCTTTTTTATTAGAGGCATGGCTCAAACAGAAAATGCCAGATGTGGGATCAAGGAGTTGTGCAGTTAGTAAATTTCTATAACAAGATTATGAAGACAAAGAAAATGCTAGATGAATGGAGAAATAATGATATTGTCTAGATCTACAAGAATAAAGGAGATGTTCAGTGTTGCACAAACTACAGAGGTATCAAGTCAATGAGTCATACTATGAAGCTTTGGGAGATGATTATTGAGCAAAGGCTAATATTGATTACACAAATTTTAGACAACCAGTTTGGTTTTATGCCGAGAAGATCAACAACTGATGCTATTTTCTGGTAAGGAGGCTTATGGAGAAGTACAGAGAAAACAAAAGAGATCTTCAAATGGTGTTTATTGATCTGGAAAATGCCTATGATCGAGTACCCAAGGAAGTATTATGGAGGGATTTGCATAAAAAGGGTGTGTCTATCCAATACATTGACCTAATTAAGGGCATGTATGATGGGTCAATTACAAGTGTTAGGACTCTTGGAGGATAGACACAAACTTTTCCTATCATCGATGGGGAACACCAAAGATCGGTACTCAGTTGGTATCTATTTTTTCTTGTTATGGATGAGTTGACAAAGCATGTTCATGATAATATGCTTTAATGCATGTTATTTGTGATGATATTGTGTTGATTGGTGAAAGAAAAGATATATTGAATGATAAGTTGAGCTTTGGAGAAATAGATTGGATTCTAATGGATTTATGATCAGTAGAAGCAAAATTGAATATATGCATTGCAATTTTAGCCAATCTAGAATTATTAATGGTGGGGTCAAGTTGGATGGAATGGATGTACCAATATGTGATAAGTTTTGTTACTAGGCCCTATTATTGATAAGGAGGATGAGGTTTGAGATGATGTTTGTCATAGAATCACAGCATGATGGTTGAAGTCGGGGAGTGCAACTGGAATAGTATGTGACCAGAAGATCCCTTTCAGATTAAAAAGCAAGTTGTACAGAACAGTTATACGACCAACCATGATATATGGGAGTGAATGTTGGACAATGAAAGAAACAAGGTCTCAACAAGATGAATGTAGTCAAAAAGTGTATGTTGAGATGGATGTGCGGGGAGACAAGAAAAATTGTTTGAGGAATGAATATAACAAAAACAAAGGGGGGTGGTAAGCTTCGAGTACAAGTTGCGTGAAGGTCGTCTACGATGGTATGGTCATGTGAAATGTATAATGACAACTGCACCTAATGAAAGCAAGATTATTGAGTCAAGCATAACTAAATGAATCCAAGGAAGATCTAAATTAACTTGGGAAGAGTTTATAAAGAGAGATTTTGAATCTTTACATCTTGATCAGAGTATGAACCATAACAGAGCTGATTGGAAAAGAAGGATCCATGTAGTCGACCCCAACATGGTTGGGATTGAGGCTTAGTTGAGGATGATGATGATGATGATGATGATGATGATGATGATGGCTCAAATAGAAAATATTAATTCTAAAAATAACTCCACTTTGAGACTTGGTCTGAATAGAAAATGTTTATCTAAAAAACAAATAAACAATAAAGATCAATGAACAAGTCAGTGACAAATGTTATATTATCAATATACAAAATATCAAAAAAAAAAGTAAATAGTGTCAAGCAAACACATGATAGACGTCGAGAATTAACAAACAAAAAAATAATTTACAAGGTGTTTCAAGCAAATGGAGTCAATAAAAGAAGACAAGCAAAGAGAGAGAAAAACATAACTTACTGATTTCTCTTTATAGGGAAACTAGATATACTTTCACAATAATTTACATACAACCTATTAAAAGAAAACAACATGGTTTATTGCCAGTTTACTTTCTCCATTTTTGATCTTGTAGCATTTCATTACACAAATTGCATGTGCTCCTTTTTTATTGGGCATGTGCATGTATAGATTAATATATAATTAATATCCATTAGAATTTACATATAACTCACTAAAAGAAAATAAATAGACCACTTTGAAATATGACTGAAATAAAAAAGACACACACATACCAAATCAAAACTTTACTCTAAAAAATAAATAAAAAATTAGATTCAACCAACTAGTAGGTTACTATACGCTAGAATTTCAAACAATACATACTAAGAAAACATAACAACTACTCAGAATTAAGAAACACAAAATAATATACAAGCCGACAAGCATACTAGAATAGAAAACAAATACACATACCGAAAAAGATTACTCTAGAAAATAAATAAAAAATAGATCCAACTAACCACCGATGGAAATTATTATATTATTAAGATATAAATAAAAAAGTGTAATAAAATGATGCCAAGAAAACATGGTGACTATTGGGAATTAAAAAATGTAAAAAGAGTTACAAGGTGTTCGAAGCAAATATGGTTGAAAAAAATGGACAAGCAAGCTGATATGAAAAAGTACACCCATGCCAAAAAAATCTATAGGCTAGTTAGATATAGACTCACAGTGATGTACATACAACATTTTAAAAGAGAGTAACTCGATTAATTGCTAATTGGTTCCTGTGAGTTATAGTGTGTTAAGATTAAAACTATATATATTCTCCGTTTCAGGCATGTACTTGTTGATAGCTCATATATAATTAGTACTCATCATAATTTACGTGCAACCCACTAAAAGAAAACAACTCAATTAACTGCTAATAGACTCTATCCAACATGTAGTGTGATATTACAAAATTTACATATCATTTCTCATCTTGGGCATGTGCCATTTGACCAATAATATATAATTTGTGCTTCATTAATTTACACACAACCCACATAAAAGAAAACAACTTAATTAATTGATAATGGATTCCCTCTTTTCTGAAGCATGTAATTACCAAAATTATCTCTATTTCAAATAAAATTAAGCAAGTAAGCACAAAAATAGGCTATCCATGATGTGAAAAATCTAAATATATGTCATTCGATAGTTCGTGCTTCAACGACACATCTACATACTTCAACAATCTTTCAACAACATATCTACATACTTCAGCAACCTACCTGTGAGGTCAGTTGTTGAATAACTACTACAAAACGAAGCATCCACACAAGTAGTTGGTATGTTACACATAGCCTTTGTACCCATATGTGAATAATTATAATGACAATTAGTGGCCAAAAGAAGAAAAAAAAGATAAAAAATACTTAAATAAATAGGAAATGGACAGTATAAGTAAATGACGAATGAACGAGAACAATGATTAGAGATATCCTACTTGATATAGGGATATAGACCCAGTGAATGTCCAATGCACTCCGAAAATAACCAATACAAACCAGCTTGGCTTTTTCTTATTTTTGTACACAACAAGTGTGTTAAGCAACATGCATGTATAAATGTTACTTGGATACCTCAATAAAGCAAGTTTTCATATCTTGTTGAATAATCAATTTATATTTCCTCAATTTAACTAGTCTTAATCTCTTGGTGACTAGGCAAGGAAGTGGATCAAGCAAGAACAGAGTAAAGTGAAGTACATTTTGAGACATTGGTATGCCTTTGAAGAATGAGGGGTTCAATCCATTTATTGATTCTCTCACTTACACTTATAGAATTATTCTCTTCTTATCTGTATGACTGACATGAGTAAATTATAAAAAATGTAATTTTGTTATATTGTATAGTGCAAAACAAATGTATATATATGAAAAAATATGCATGAGATGAATACTGATACCATTAAATAAATATATAAGTGAGGAATTTTTACATCTTGATTAGAATATGACTTATATTAGAGTTGAATGGAAACAAAGGATCAATGTAGCCAACCCCAACATGGTTGGGATTTAGGCTTAGATAATATGATGATGTAATTAAAATACAATGAGTGGGTGACTTGCCACCACGTGTCCTATCTAGAATTTACTAATTTCGGAAGGCTCCAATGTGGCCTGATTGAGAGGGGTTCCTCAACATTTATATATATATATATATATATATATATATATATATATATATATATATATATATATATATATATATATATATATATAGAGAGAGAGAGAGAGAGAGAGAGTCAGGCTAGAATACACTTGAGTGTATTCAGAGCAGAATACACTCAAATAGTTTTCCATGATGTAATATTTTTTTAAAAATCTAATCCGTTGATCTTCTTAATCATCTTGTGAATAACTCATAAAAATTTGAGTACATTTGGACATTTATAGGTCATATTATAAAGACCGCAAAAATTATGTATTTCAAATTAGTTTCGTGCGTCGATTTTGTTGCCCTCAGATGAGTGACTTACACTCATCTAAATGGGCTCAAAATTTGTATGTAGCCTAATTATAGTATGAAAATGAAGATCAATAGTTTACATCTTGAAAAAAATAGTCTTAATATGCAAACACACTTGAGTGTATCCGTGCAATTTGTACACTCGAGTGTATTCTAGCCTCTCTCTCTCTCTCTCTCTCTCTCTCTCTATATATATATATATATATATATATATATATATATATATATATATATATATATATATATATATATATATATATATATATATATATATATACAGAGAGAGAGAGTCAGGCTAGTGTACACTCGAGTGTACCACAGGCACCGTACACCTCAGTCATTTTCAAAAATGTAGTAAATTTTTGAAAAATCTAAACCATTGATCTTATTAATTATCATAAAAACATAATATATAATAAATTTTATCTCATTTGGACACTTATAGGTTGTGCATCTAAATGAGGCAAAAATCATGTATTTCAAATTAGTTTTGTGCGTCAATTTTGTTATGCTTGGATGAGTGACTTACACTCATCCAAATGAGTTCAAATTTTGTATGTGACCTATTATTATTGTAACCATGAAGATCAATGGATTAGATTTTGAAAAAACATGGTCTAGATAGGCAAACACCATTGGGGTGTACGGCGTGATATGTACAATCGAGTGTATTCTAGCCTGACTATATATATATATATATATATATATATATATATATATATATATATAGAGAGAGAGAGAGAGAGAGAGAGAGAGATCTGTACACTCGAATGTATTCTAGCCTGACTATATATATATATTGAGTGTATCTGTGCGATCTGTACACTCGAGTGTATTCTAGTCAGGCTAGAATATATATATATATATATATATATATATATATATATATATATATATATATATATATATATATATATATATATATATATATATATATTGAGTGTATCTGTGCGATCTGTACACTCGAGTGTATTCTAGCCTGACTATATATATATATATATATATATATATATATATATATATATATATATATATATATATATATATATATATATATATATATATATATATATATATATAGAGTCAGGCTAGAATACAGTCGAGTGTACAGATTACACCGTACACCTCAATGGTGTTTGCCTATCTAGACCTTGTCTTTCCAAAATCCAATCCATTGATCTTCATGGTTACAATAATAATAGGCCACATATAAAATTTGAGCTCATTTGGATGAGTGTAAGTCACTCATCTAAGGGCAATAAAATCGACGCACAAAACTAATTTGAAATGCATGATTCTTGCCTCCTTTAGATGCACGACCTATAAGTATCCAAATGAGCTAAAATTTATTATATAGTATGTTCTTAAGATATTTAAGAAGATCAATAGTTTAGAATTTTAAAAAATTTACTACATCTTTAAAAATGACTGAGGTGTACGGTGCCTCCGGTACACTCGAGTGTACACTAGCCTGACTCTCTCTCTCTCTCTCTATATATATATATATATATATATAGAGAGAGAGAGAGAGATATGTACACTCAAGTGTATTCTAGCATGACTCTCTCTCTCTCATATATATATATATATATATATATATATATATATATATATATATATATATATATATATATATATATATATATATATGGGAACATGTTTTAGAAAAGTAAAGTGAATAGTGTGTGTAATTTACTCAACTTTAAAGAAAAATGTCAAGGAGCGCCGTGACAAAGACACCCAATCTAGATGTGAAAGAACAGATTCAAGACATAGAACAAGGTAAATACAAATATAGATCTATGTAGCCTATTTAATACATAGTATCAAATTTAGCACCCAATATAGAAAAAAAGTACATAATTCAAACAATAAGGAGTATGTAGCCTATTTAATACATAGTATCAAATTTAGCACCCAATATAGAAAAAAAGTACATAATTCAAACAATAAGGAGTATGTTAATTGGCACTAATTTACCAAGGGCGCTAACAAGGTTTACACCTTACCGAGTATCCATTTCCGACATCCACTTCCATGGCATGTAATTTGTGATATAGTCCCAAAATCACTAACACATGGTTCAGTAGGACAAGATTGTAGCAATGACCAAAAGACAAAAGAACTGAAATAACCATGAACAATGCTTTCAGCTACAGATAGTAAGTGTGGATTTTAGATACTTTTATAGGTGTGCCAATTTGTCTTGACTCTAGTCAAGTTAGCTTCAAGCTTTGTCAGCACTTCAGGCTTAAGTTCTACATATGGGCCTTACTTTATCATGTCTAATGTGTGAATTCAATTTTAAACAGTGGTATGACTCATATACAAATTCAACATGTATGCCTATTATTTTATCTCATACTATTTTCTTATCACTTTAACAAGTGTCATTACACCGAGACCAAGTAAAGAGCTTCTTTTAGTATTAATTTAAACTAAAATTTAATATCATGGAAGCAGGCATGAGGATGGTATTCAAATGTAGTATTGTATACATGTCATGGAAGCTTAGAAATCATCACTATGTTTATTTTGAAAATCATTGCTTGTAAATAATTAATACTTAGTTAGCATGAACTTAGTTGTAAGCATTAAGATATTACTTCTAGTCGAGGAACTAGTTCAAGAAAAATAGGAACCTTCAATTACAGGATATTCCTCTTATAACCTTTTTTTAAAAGTTAAACAGACAAATTTCATTATGGAGGAGCCATACAACATCTACATGAGGAGAAAAACAAACTAAAAGACCACACAGAGATCAAGAACACACAAACCATCACAAAAACTCATATCGAAATCTGATAAGAACAATGATGTATAGATCCCTCTTCTCCTTCGCTGGCTAACTCAACTTTCTATGAGGAATACTTTCAACCTGAGTATGCATATGTGGTAGAGTACCTACACCAAATCGATGTTCCAAAAGGATATTCTCCCCACACTTGTTGCCATACAACACCACAACAAAATTGACCGAGAAAGAAAAATCTACTACGAGAAGAGAAAGAAGCATCGATTAACAGTAAGAGAGACAAAATAAGAAAACAACCTAGTCTAAATAGAAAGTAAGTAAAAGAGAAAGGAGGCAGGAAACTCGTCGCAGTCGGGCTCAATGACAGGGAGGAAAAAGACTTTTGTCTCCAAAGACAACACACCATGCGCCTCCCGAAGAAGAGACCCTACTGAGACAGACGAGAAGAGGCCAAGGGAGAGTGGGGTACCGCTTTGCGGTGGCCAAATCCCCCTCCCCCCAGCCAGTCGCCTCGGGAGGAAGAAACCCTAGTGGCGCTAGGGTGAGAGAGCAATCACACCGGCTTATGTCATGATGGATATTTTGTTGTGTATATATGCCTCTTTTTTATAATGATCATAGCATATATTAAAAAGGCAAAGCAAGCAAACACGTGTTGAGCCGGTCGGTACAATACTGAAGTTTTGTTGAGCAGGAAAGATGCTGAAATGAGAAAATTCATAGGGGAGGCACCCCTTAACAAGCCTCATTGACAATAAGCAAGATGTACTAGGAATAGAGCATCAAAGACTTCAAAAAGTTGTTCGGAACCAGGAGAAAATACATCATCGCTACTGTTGAAGCAGCAAACTGACACCAGTCTCGTCATCAACCATCGCCTTCAAGTCACTAAGAAAACGGGCCTCCGATTCGCCATCATCAGAATCCTCAGTCCCCTCCAAGACCTGCTTGCCTTCCAGTGTAGAGCTTGTCAGGTAGGACAAGGGCTTTGACAAGGACTCGTCGGACAGGAGGAGTGGGATCGGGGACGAAGAAACCATTGGGATGTTGCTAGAGAGAAGTTGGAGCTTCTCGTATATATGCCTCTTATTACTGTCTAGTCTAGTTTCATGTTATGCTCACATGTAAAGGGGACAAACAACTAATAACAAAGTCATGATCAAAAACTCTTCTAGCCCTGGCATAGATGTGAAGGGCTTCACAATAGAGGTTGTTATGTAGACCCATTTTGGAACCCAAAATGGAACCCCAAGCATTCTCCACCACATGTTAGAAAGTATAACAACTAAAATAATACATGTTAGAAAGTATAACAAATAAAATAATATATTTTAGTTGTTATACTTTCTAACATGTGGTGGAGAATGCTTGAGGTTCTGTTTTGGGTCCCAAAATGGTGTCCATCTAGCATATTTCTTCTGTTTATCTTTGGTATACAATTATTTTTCTGCAGTACTCGGTACGTACTAGTCCAAATCCAATTAGATCCGACCTAGGCCGACTGGACCGGTGGAAAATAACATCTATGTCAGAGATTGTCCATTTTAATTATGTTATGTGTGATATCATATATTTTTATTGGATACTAAGTTCTTAAATACACTTATAATACATTGCCATGAAGGAAATCAACAAAGAAGTAGATCGTAATGATTAGAATGCAACATCTCAATGGGCTAAACAAATTCTTCACGCAGGTGTGTTATGTCCATCCCTATGGATAGGTAATTGGTTGGTTGTAGCTGCAAAGTTCATTTTGCTTTATGGAATATATATATATATATATATATATATATATATATATATATATATATATAGACAAATATCTATTGGGCATAAGTCAGTGAGCAGTAGCTCAGGTGGTCGCAGCACGAGACCCCTCATGAAGGATTTCGAGTTCAAATCCCCCTAGTTGTGCTGTTGGGAATTATTTCTCCCGTAATGCAGCCAACCTCTGCGCAACTTAATAGGCTATGCTCCTTACGGGATGGGGCTGAGCTCTCCAGGTTGGGCTCGACCCAAGCCTTACAAATCTCCTGCATTACCCAAAAAAAAATCTATTGGGCATAAGAAAACAAGTAATCACTATTAACACAAAGAACTTTCGAATCTCAAACGACGTCTTGGTAATGGTAGGGGCCAGTTATGTGGAGCAACAGCAATACACTTATTCTTATATAAAAATTCAAGTACATGTAAACCAATTAGTATAACAAGTACATGAACCGTTTGATGCATGCGGCTCTTGTTTAAAATCATGCGTGACTCTTGCTTAAAACCATGTGTGAATCAGCAACAAGACCAATTAGTACGTGAATAAGAACAAACAAGGTGTTATAAAGTAAGTTTTTTCATTGAACATATAGGTGCAATACTAATTTCAGTGAGTTGAATACCAAACAGCATAACTAATAATACTATATATAATAATTTGAGGTTCAAGACAACTCAAAGATATAACAAAAGTTATATGCTGAATCTACTAAGCTCTATCAGTACAGTCTTGGTCTAGTCTTATATTCATGCAGTCTAGTCTGAACTAGATCGGTCTCTATTCGATCCGTACTTTAGTCCACCAATTTTCTCTTATGTGGTCTTCGGTGCGTCCCAATCTTAACTAGTGCAGTCCAATTTGGGATAGATGTACATCCTAATGGATGGCCAACTGAGTTTTGGAACTGTCCTAGCACTGTGACAGATCAAAACCAACGTAGATACTATAACAAGCAACTCTTGGGCTCGCAGTAAAGATGACACCCACTTTGGTGATGCCTTTAATGAGCTACATCTCCAATATCCTGATGAGATTGTCAAAATGGAGGAGCATCAGAGCGAACAATACACAACAGTTAATATTATTAAACTTCTCAGTTAATGATCTGTTCGTTGTTTTACACCTCTTCGGAAATATGAAAGAGGTAGTAGTATTGGATATGGGAATGATGAAGATACTTCAAATGTATTATTGTAACTATTCCGCTAATAAATTTGTGAAATCTTTAACACAAATTCTTTTTAGAAAAAAAATCTGTATACACACAAGAGTAATATCCAATGTAAACAATGTAGAAATTCACTTAAATTTTTCTAGAAATTGATTTTTAAAAGATTCCAACTCCAATCACAATCAGAGGATGTATCAGGTAGCAGCCCCCCAAATTTGGTTAGATCGATCAGTTGTCGATCAGTTGTCTATGTAAACCCCAAAAATGTCCCCAACTACAAAAACGGAACATTTGTATACTTTCCTAATCGTATAGAACTAATGTAATTAATTGCCCAACAATTATTATACAAGAATTTTACCTAATCAAGTAGCCACGTTACGTTAATATACAAAACCGTGCCTCTTCTAATACCACCAATACAACCTAAGAAATTTTTAAAAGAATGTGGATAGCTATATTTTTTTTACTTACCAACAGTTTTTACGTAGTAAAATTGAAATCCAAATATATGCTGGAAGAACTTTGAAAAACTATCTTAAGTTTGCGTTTGACAGTAAGGAAATTCAAATTTGTAGCTTGCTTTCACAGATCAGTTGATAAACTTTTGGATAGATGCACTTTGGATTATTTTTACTTGTAATTCTCCATCAAAAATCAACTGTTGTGATAAACAACCTGCAACTCATTACAAGCCTTAATTTGTTGTAGTATTAAACGTCCAACACTGTACTAATTTTCCAAAAAAAAATTTGAGACAGCAAACATTCCCAAACCTCCCCATCAATTACCTATTGCAGATCCTAATTAGTACAATTCGTACAAGAAGTTCATGAAGACAACGGAGCCCAAACCTAGCATGTGGTGGCTACATTCAGCTAAACATTGTCGAGCATGGATCTACTTGACAAGAACAAGATATGTTTCTTAAATCAAGCAGATAGGGTAAACTAAACATTAACCAAACAAGGACCAGCGTAATACATGGCTACTGAATCAGGATGGTAGAGTTGCCCTTTCTCAATTAGTCTTTAAGTTAATGTGCACCAAGTTCCAAATCAAGTTGTTTCTTAGTGACAAAGCACCACATAACTCCTTGTTTCAGTATGGTCAGAATCACATGCAGATAGTTATAGCGTCAAAGACTTTCTTCAACATCAAAGCCAATTCAAGGTGACCCTACTTTCATACCCTGCCAGAATTCTTCTCTTATAGTGTATGCCACATAACTCATATGTTTTTACTAAGTAATAAACAACAAGAGGTTTAAGTGTTGTTGATTTCATTCCAATAATCTAAAAGCAAAACATCCTTTTTAAATATATATGAGTGAAAAATTTCCACGACAGTTTTTCTCACTGTCAATTCAGCCACCTTTCCTCTGCCCCCCCCCCCAAGAGTGGGAATTGATATACCTGACTTCCAAACAGCAAAATAGACAACAAAACACAAACTGCTACAAACATTCCCAATCAATTGCAACCACCAAACAAATAACTAAAGAAATTTTTTACTATCTGAATCAATGAGTCCATACGATGCTTACCCAATGTGACATTGTATATTTATCCAAGTTCCGGCTGATGCTTACCCAACAGTGAACCTAGAGGTTTTAAAGTTGCATGCACATTTGATTTTCGTCAAAAATAATTAAGAATTTAGATATTTTGAAAATATTGCACAAATAAAAAATCTTAAAACTACATTGATTTTGGATATCCAATAAAAAAGTGTCAAAATTACATGGTTGTTTAGGAGGAATTTCAGGTTTAGTTAAGAACACAACATTAGCTAAACCTATGTCCTCTCCTTCAATATGTCATATTCTTCCTCATCAAATGCTACTTCAACAACCACCTCATCCTTTTTTTATTTGGTTTTTCCTGGGAATCATCCACCTAGGCTTTTCTCGTGATTATACTGATAACTCCTTAAAAGAAAACCTTGACTGAAATTATCATTAAAATGACTTTGATTTCCATACAGAATGATCAGACATGAACATTCACACATCAACACTAGGAATTGAGTAAAATATACCTTCTAAAATTACCTACAAACTGTCATATAAACTACAGGAATTGGGATTCATGTCTGCAAACAGAAGTCTTACCAGTGTAACATTGTATATTTATAAATGTGTACTATTCAGATTCAGAAAATCAATTATATTAGGAATAATCAATTTGGGAATTATGCAGATTCTATGTCCCAGACTTAGGAAAATGTCAGCTAATACTTCCCAGAAAATTCATGACTTCTCACTCAAAAGTAAAAAGTGAAATGAAGGACCACCACAATTATATATAATCATAATTACATAAGATGGAAAATCAAGGGTCATTGTTGAGTGAAAAGTCACTTAATAGACAGCTTGTCATGAGAAATTATAACATATAAACGGTATGATAAATATGTAACAAGTTCGTAATCTTTAGGACAATTATCGGATTCGGATGTATACCAGATGCGTAATATGTTTCACGAGTAATCGTCTATAAACTGCGGATTTGCAAAGTTTTGAGAATGCAGTGACCATGCATTCAGAAAGGCCTCAGACAGTAAGTGCTTTTCTCATAATAATTGATTCAAGCAATGTAGGCAAAATAATAGTGGATCATCATTGGCCCTCTTTGAAACCCAGTAGCCACTTTTCTCATAATAATTGATTCAAGCAATGTAGGCAAAATAATAGTGGATCATCATTGGCCCTCTTTGAAAAACGAAAAACTACATTTTCAGATAAAGTAGATCGCCGGGGGGGGGGGGGGGGGGGGGGGTGGGGGGGGGGGGGCTAACGACACGCCTCGGACAGATTGAAGTTTTTATCATGATAATAATATCAAGCAATGTAGGCAAAATAAGAGTAGATCGTCATAGGCCTTCTTCCCCTAAGATTATAAGCAAAAAGCGAGTGAAGAGATTGCGGTGTCCGAAAACAGCCTTTCGTAATAACAGCTATGGAAAAACATGACAAACTAAACAACGGGAGGAATGAAGCGAAGCAAGATAGTGAATCCTATATGAACTGGAGGAAAGTGCGAGAAAACCTATAGATCCGCCGCTGCCAGCTCTGGCGCGCGGTGAGTATACAGCCCTCAGGCGCCTTAGGGTTTTAAGCTGTGAGCAGTAGAAATGAAGGCTTAGTTTCCGACGGCGGACAACTGACGAAGGGTTTTTATAGTAGCTACTCAGGAGTTCGGAAGCAGTGGCCGCGATCCGGCGAAATTCCGAGTTGGCCACTCACTTGAATAATCTTAAAAAGTTCAGGGATATGTAATTATCAAAAAATATTAATTAACAGGTAGCTTTCTGTAAATTACACATTATTTTCTTCACGGGGGTTCATTTAGGTGCACTTATTGGTCTGAGAAACTTGCGATGGACGGTGAATAACGCTCGTTTTTTGGAGATGCCATCCCTACATAAATGGCAGACGTGGGTATCACGAAGGTAAGGCAACAACATACGCAGCAACATTTTCTTTTCGTGGACTCTAATATGGAATGTTATGGGTATATTAGATAAAGTTTTTATTCAAACCAACCGCCAAGGTGGTACATTCAAGCAATTCTACGTGTTCATTCCAGACACCATTGAATTCATTGTCTTCAAATTGAGTTTCTTATTTTGTCCTTTCCTGTCGTACCAATTTTGTCATGAAAGACTTGCCCCACACAAGGTGAGTATATTTATGATTTCGTCCAAATAGATTTCTAAAATGCATTAAGCCATCACTTTGTAGTAACCTTATATATTCATTTCCAAACGATATTCAGTTATTTTGTTTCAATTGCCTTTCCATCATCACAATCATCATTTGATTCAAAGTTGGGTGTATGCCAAATTATTCATTTGGTTATTGGTGTGAATTTCCATCCTTAAGTTTATTTGTGTGCTTGTATGTCTTGTTAGAAAAATTGCCTTGCAGAAAAATTGGTGAGAGGATTTTTTTTCTTGGGATATCGAGAATATAATATCTCAAGTGATAGTCGTATAACCCTTCTTATATCCTCGTCAATTTGAAAACAATTAATTTAATTCCATGTTTGTAGTAGATCATAATATACCGTCATTGATGGATTTTTCATAGGGTGGTCGGCGCCTCACCCCCAATAACCATTATTTCTTATGTCTTGCCTTCCTCATTTCTATCAAAGCTATTATTTCATCATCAAGAAGTTAGTATAGTTGTTGTTAGTAGCCACAAACATGGCACCAAACCCTTCTCTTCACAAACATCCAAATAATATCTTTGATATCATATTTTCAATTTTCTTGCAATCAAACCCTAAAAAATTACTTGAACGTTCTTTTTTTGTGTCTAGCTTGGTATTTTTCCTACTAATGTGGTTGGATCTAGGTGGTCTAGTATAGAGGCAGGAAGGAGAGTTCACAATATGTAGATAGAAAGCCTAACTTTCTATTATCTTGTTCTAAAATGACTGGAACGATAGTAGAAATTTATATGCCCTATTGAAAATATTTTCTTCCATTTCCTTTTTTTTCTATGTTTGTGTAGTAAACTATTTATTTTAATTAGGGATAAATTAATATTTTTCTTTTATTTTGTTTCTCTCTCTCCCCTCTCTCTATCAATTTGTCTTAGTATCTTTCCATTTGTACATTTCTAACAACCTTTTATTAAACAAGTTCACATGCACTTTAAGTTTTCTTCATACTTAATCTGTTTTTCATGAAATTCATCGTCCTCTCTTTTTTCTTTCCATTACCTTCCACATCCCATTTTGTCCCCATTTTGAAATGTAGCGTTGAGGTGAAAAGGATGCAAGAATGATAAAAAAGTCACAACACAATCCACTAGGATTGTTGTAAATATTGAAGTTTTTAATTTTTTTATTGGAAACTAAATATGAGATTCCATATTTTTCTTAATGGAAACTTTATTCATCAAATTCCTCGAGCATGTATTGAATTCAAGATCTATTCTTACAAATCATACTTCTAACCAACTCATATTCCACTCTATAGAATCTTGATGGCAAACAGAGTGTTGCAATGATTGAAGGATTTTACTTCATTTGAAGACACGTGTTCTTTTATCTGACTTGAGTCCCCATCGTGTAGAGGGAACGGATGTGAATAGGTGTTCCTTTATTTTTTTAAATGAGTGAGCACAAGTAAATAGTTTGTGATGAACTCAAAAACTCACAATATTAATCGAATTGATCACATGGTCAAAGGAGTTGATGTACAAGCCGAATAATGTAAGAAATCAACATAAAAAGTGTGATCTTTCAACAAGGAATGTCCTCCCAAGCATAATATCTTATGTTATACCCAAAAGACTCCATAAATTTCTAGATGGGCTGGTATTGAGGTTTCAAAGATGATGTGAAATTAAGTAAAGCAAACTAATGTTTGAGTGTGGACATTTCCCCTTCTAAGAAATCTAGCAGAACATTCCTCAAGTGCTTCAAGTCATTATCGCCCTTGCTCAGGTTGGTGGGACATGGATCTTCCCATCATCCTCTCCTCACATTTTTTTCATCTCCCTACCATTAAAACTCCCTCAATGGTTGGAATGTTATATGGCTATTGTTCTTTGAAAACATTTTAAATAAGCACCACCATGTGGGTGATATTGAATGATGCTATATTGGGAATTGGACTATCTCCTTCCCAAAAGTTCTAAGATCTATAATTGTGTTTTCTCATAATGGTCTCATTTTATGTTATGATGGAGCTCCTTATTATGACCCAATGAAATATAATGATTTCTCTAGAAACTAAATTGTAGGATTTTGCCTTCTTGATGTTGTGCATATCGTTGGACCTCCCATGGAATACCATGCCATGAAGCATTTATATAAAATGAATTACAAGCATTTGTTCTTTGTTTTCTTGATCTTTGTTTTCTTTAAAAGAGGCTTTTTAAATTGTTATACATTCAATGATAATGATCAAACTTTCTCATCCTAAAAAATGAATTCAAATTAGGATTGTGTTAATCTGGACATTAAAGTTCAAGCTAGGAGGATGGAAGAACTATTTTCAGTTCCAATAATTTTGATGGGATCTAGCGGTTTCAAGACCAACCATAATTACTCTTATTTGCACTCAATTGTGTGCATCACTTTCTTCTATACCTGCAAGATTCTCAATTACAAGCTTGAGAATGTAGATTGTACAGTGGTAGATGTTTTTAAGTTTCTCCTAGTTGTCCAAGTATCATTATTATTCATTGTACATGAGAATTGTATGTGTCCATATTTTGTCATTGAATGCAAATCATCTCGTTAAATTGGCAAGAACATTTCTAAACAACTCAAAAACTAAATAATGTATGACCTTCGTTGTACTACTTGGTGGTATTTAAGACAATAGGTGCAAGTACCTCATGAAAAATATCAGCCATGCAATTAAAATATAAATATAATGTAGTTTGTGACAAAGAGTTAAAACAGTAGACCCATGCTTCATCCTAGCCCCTAGATTCAGATCATGCAAGAAGATAATACGAATAAAAGGTGCAACTAAGAAGAGATAGTGGAACTCATATGGGAATTTCATGAAATATCTTATGAAGAAGTTGGTGTTATTACAATCTTAAATCTATGTTGAACATAGTTTAGCTGATTTCAATGAGCAATTATTATGATGCAATTTTGCATGATGATTTTCCTTGGACTTGTACATTGTTCCTTGCATCCTTTTGGGTATCTATTTTATAAGCTAAGAACAAATATAAGAATGTATCCTACATGATTTGATATATCCATTATCAAATAAACAGGAAGTTCTCATAAATGAGTCTAATCATACATAAAATATGCAATCTAAAATTTGTCATTGTGTTTCTTCATGCACCGGTTATTGCTAGTCACACAATGTAATAATAATTGATGGAACAATCACGAGGGAGGCATGTAAATAAGCACAATTATATTTGATTATTATTTTGGTAGAATGGTTCACTTCTCCAAATCAAGGGTTATAAAAGTAGTGTTAATCCAACTATTTATGTTTGTTGGTTCCACATGCACATATTCTAGATGATTTATTTCATGAGACCAAGTAAACATGGATGAACATAAAGTTATCATCAAACAATTTTTTAGGTGATTCACCTCCAATATTTTATTTGGATTTAATGAAAGTGATTGTTGGGTTTATCTTAAGTATTGTCTATATGATGCTTATATATGACTAAAATGTAGTTATGGTTGAATGTAAACCTATAAGTGTAGCGACCGATAAACAAATCGTTACTGATTAAGTGGAATTAAACATTAGCAGTGGATTGCTGAAAATCACTAAAAATTAAAACCATTTACAAAGAGATCCAAACATAGGAAAACTCTTTCATCAAGAACCAATGTATAACATTTACATCCTGGTTCATAAGTACATAACTTGTACCATCTCTTCTCGAGGATTACAAACATCAACTGCCTTATTAACATTATATACAGACAACATAAGAACCTCGAGGCATCAAGCCAAAATCTCAGATCGATTCATTAAAAGCACTAACTACTAACTCTGAGGACCTGAGAGTACAGAGATGACACATAGGACTACTATCTATATGACATGACAGACAGTATCTCCACCTAAGATCTCACTACTATCCCGGCTGTTGTTGTCCTTTCTCTACTATGGGGATTCTATTCTCTTATCCACGTTCACCTAAAAGCATTAGATCCCACGGGGGTGAGACAATTGTAAATTGCCCCAGCGAGAGATATAACTCTCCGCTAAAACATTATTATTGCAGTTTATTAGAATAAAACTGAGCAGAGGAATCTTATATATTAAATAACAGATAAATCTCTCTATGAACAGGGTAAAGTAATCTCCTTTCTTATAGAGAACATTGCATCTACTCATAGTAGAGTCGTAACTCATCTATCTGCTTTGAAGGATTATAAAGAGATATAAATAACATCTATCAGCTAGAGATGCATAAAAGAAATGTAACATCAACCAATGAATTTCCGTATTCAATCCTTAAGCAAACATGCTATATGGATGATTACATTTTACAATCACACTTATGCCCTGAGGAGATGAGATATACCGCTCATACTCCAACCAACCATTGCAAAGTCAAAATCGGTACCATACAAGATCAATGGAAGTGCCGACTTCCATGACCTCCCACATCTCGGTCAATGCGAGACCACATGCAGGACATCTTGTGTCTCTGCTACATAGCTTTCCAGGGTATACTGGCAACTTCGCTATAGAGCTACAACGGCAGCTACACTCTCTTCGCAATCGAGAGATTTCATGTTTACCTCCATTGGTTTGGCATTAATATTATTGAGAGATTCGTGATACATCTATCTCAATCTTTGGGAGATTCATGATACATCCATCCCAGTACAAATAATGAAGGATTGAGAGGTTTAATGTTTACCTTCCATCAATTCCCCCATTAGGACATAAGGATATGTTCACCCATCAACCCCCACATATTCAAAAATATGCATTCTGGGTTTTGCCGCGGAGCAACCCGTTTCACCATCAGGCAATACTGACACTGATGGATCTATGGTCAGGGCTCTACATGATATGATTTTACTTGATTAATTAAGTACATTAGCATATTCTTTTAGCATCAGTCAAGTTCTCAAATAGGAATTATTGTGACAAATGCTACAAAGAAACATGTAAGCTCTTATCAATTGCTTTACCAGAACTTATAATACATTGGGATCTTAATCCCTTATCTCATCACTTGAAAGTTCACATCTCACAGCAACATCATTATCTTACTTATCAAATCTGGGTATTCATACCCTCAGTTCATCACTAATCACTGTTACCGCTTGTTAGGTAACTATTACCTCTAGGTCCTCAGACCGAGGTATACATGATACTTGTTACACAAGCATCTCACATGGCTCACAAGGCCCATTAAGTGTCTTGTCACCTTTCACTAGGCAACAACTTACTCATATGGCTCATAAAGTCCATGCACATTTTGTTACTTTTACTAAGCAACAATAACATTAAGGCACACAAGGCCAATCAACATTTTTATTATATAAATATCACAGCTCAAATCTGGCTATGTTCATCATCTCATGATATCTGCATGGTTAATACACATGATAAGAGTCATGACAATTTCACATCACACCATGCAATAAAATAGTAACACCATTATTCCCTTACCATGGTTAGGGTTTACCATCAAATAGGGCTTTTCATCCCTTTACCCAAAAATTAGGGTTAGGGTTTCCCATTTCACATTAATTAGGGTTTCATGTTTATATTATCTATCCAACCCTAATTTCTTGTTCCATTCCTCTAGGAGCATTCAATAATATCATAAGTAGTCACTCATGATCATTAATCTCATCATATATCATTAATGATTATCAATTCAAGGTATGAGTTCATCTCTCAACCTTACCATGGTATATTTATATCATACTCATTATCTTGGCTTAACCCCTTTCTCATAGTATGTTAGTCAACACTTATCAAAGTGCATTGAATTCATTACATCTTCATTGTAACAATTTACATAACACACACTTCTTGTGTTTCTTATCCAAGTATATTGGATTTGAGGTGCATCAAGGTATATCAACCCTGAAATGCTAAATGTGATATCTATCATGTCTTGATGTATCACTTTTCTCATCACTTCCAACTTACTTAAGTTAATCAACTGACCTTGTATTAAGGTATTTCCCTCTTAATACTTTTAACCACTAACCTATCACCTTTATCATGTAGTGCATAGGTCACACATTAGAATTGTCCAACTATCTTTAATGATATGGACTTATCTCAGGTTAAGGCATTGCTTACTTCAAAGTTGCCTGTAATCAACCACTTGAGATATTTCACCTTTATAAGGTATTACCCACTATTTCATCATTAGGGTTTTCTTATACCTTCACCCTATTTTAGGGATAGGATTTCATATAGCATTACATAGCATCACTCTGGATTAGGGTTTCACATGTCATCACCCTATATTAGGATTCCACATTCCATTACCCATGATTTACTATTTATCCCAATGGTTTGGGACCGTTTGGACCCAACCGGTCTTGAGACTATTTGGACTCAAATGGTCTTGAGACCGTTTGGTCCAAACCCTCTCAAAACCGAATGGACCAAAAAGGTCTTTCAACCCTTAATTAATTCAAGGTTTCAATCAATGAACTGACTATCAATTGAATCCTTGATTCATTCATTAATTGAACTACTGAATAATCCTTCAATTGGACCATCAATTAGGGTTTTGAACCCAATTGAATAAGGATTTATAATCAAGAAACCTTCAATTAGGGTTTTGAAATCGAGGAACCTTCAATGATTAACATTGTGGAACTGATTCAATTGAAATCAATGAATCATCATCAAATTATGATATGACCTGACCTAAAACGGTCTTGAGGTCATTTGGATGACCTCCAAACAGTCTTGAGACCGTTTTCCCCATCCATCATTGAAATATATGAAATTCAATTACGGTTTAGATCATTAGATTAATGATCGATTGAACTATTGATTGCATTTTAATTTGATATCTCTGGATCTTCAATTACTCAACCATACTCAACCCTATACCTCCAAATGGTCTTGGGTGATCTCCAAATGGTATTGAGACCATTTGGGTTAATCAACCCAAAATTTTAAATCAACCAATTGAAATTTCAGCACTTAACCCGATTAGGGTTTGGTAATTGATGGACTTGCAACTGATAAACCCTTTGAAACTAATCAATTGAATCTAATGGGTCATCAACCATCAACATAAGCCTATGAGCTCCAAACGGTCAACCATTGTAAATGGTCAACCATTTCAAACGGCCAACCACTCCAAATGGTTTGAAACTGTTTGGTTTCAAACAGTTTGTTGAAACCGTTTGACCAATTTCAATGAAACCGATTGGTCTCCAACTTTTGAAACCGTTTGCCTAGGATATTTTTGAGGTGAGTGCTTAGGATGATGTCATCATAATCAATCTATTATCCTTCATATTTTTCTATAATTTTCATGGTGGTTCTATTGATTTGATCAAGTGAATTTCAAAAAGAACAAATGATCAACAATTGATAAGGAATTGAATGCAATAACAATAGTAAGGGTTCAAGTTATAAAACCCGCCTCCAATTGAGCTTCAAAGCTTCAATATCACGTAAACAATGGTGGATGCAACTCCTTTCACTATCCCAAGGCTCGTCCTCAAGCTTTGAATGAAAAGGAATGGTTAGAATTGAAGATGGAGTGAAGATAAGAAGAAATCAAGCATTGATTTGTGATTTCCACCATGGAATCAAGGTGAAAGAGGGCCATGGAGCTTACCTACAGGTTGGGAGTCATCCTCTTGTTTCTCCTAAGCTCCCTTGGTCGTTTTTCAACAAGAAATGAAAGTGGCTTCGAAATTACTGATTCAAGCTATGGATAAATGAGTATATATGAATTTTATTGAAAATTCATTTAAGAGAGAGAAAGTAGGAATTATCTCCTCCATTTCCTTGCCACTTGCCCCCTTCCTTTCCTTGGTTACGAGGCTATCTTCCTTGCCTCATATTACTCTCAATTATCCATGATTTAAAGAAAAGAAAATTAAGCACCTTAAATCATATAATACTAATATCCATAAGTTAGTGGATATTTTTTTTTCTTTTTTTAATGTGAGTGGGTTCTCCACTCACGTAGATATTTCCATTGCCTTTGCAAGGCACAAGGACGTCCACACTTTTTGATTTTCAACCAACACAATTTTGGTTGAAGGGCAATCCAATTAATATAATTATTTTTGCATTTAAATTGAATTAGGGTTTCAATTATGCTTAAATCTTGATTATTTTAATATCAAGATTCTCTCTCCTTCAAAGTGATACAAATGAGATGCCCCTCTCATTTAATTTTCTCTACATGATGCCAAGAAACATTAGGGACTATTTTGAAGTGGTAATTTTCATATTGAACCCTAGGTTTTGGGTAAATTGCATATTATACCAAAACTAGGTTTTAATGCACAAACATTGCTTTATCAACTCTTTCTTGGTACTCAGGCTTTTCACAAGCCATACCTCTACATCATCTTCATTCTCATGATGCTTCAACACATGAGGAACATTTGTCAAGTAACATTTGCAAGTTAACCCCTTAACTTGGATAATTTTGCACTTTAGTCCAAAACAAGCAAACATTACTCAAACATTATTCAAACAGGACCAAAATTGAAACATAAGTTCCTCTTGAGCCTTAATCACTTTTCACAAAATAAAATAAAGGATCTAATTAACTTTATTAAGAAAAATTTCTAGGGTTAAGGTATAACCCAGGTCAGGGATGTTACAATTATAAACCCCTAACAAGGATTTCATCCCCGAAATCTCAGATAAAGGGAGACAGATATTATTCATTCATCATACCATCAAGTCTCTACATAACACCTCACTGTTATGGAGACACTATAGAGCTTTGATCAACACAAGGTTCTTCCACACAAGATTCTTATAGAATCAAACACACATGATACATACTCCACTGTCCTTTCATTAATGACTGTGGAGTTAATTCTATGTCAGGTAATACTTTTCTTATTTAAAGAAATATCATACATACTTTATTTAACTCAGTTATCAAATCTTATTAATTTGTCGCCTTTCTCATCTTATAGTTCCATGTGACAGATTCTTGTTTCTGAGGAGTCTCCCATGCTCCTCATTTAATTCAGCATTTCACTTTCAAGATTACAATTATGTTTTGTCACCCACTTGGGACTATAAGTCTTTTCATACCTCAGTTGTGCCATCTAAACTGCTGACACAACACTAAGCTTTCTTGTTACTTGTACTAACTATCTCATTAGTTGTACATTTTCTTATCATAAGGAGGGATGACTTATCAATTAAGAACTTATCTTAAGGATATCTTTGATTGTTATGTTTATGCAAAGCATAAACCCCTAACATGTGATGTTCATACTATTTATATATAATTAGATTGATTTCATGGTTGACCATTCTAGGTAGCCAACATAAACCATCTGATATTTCTCATATACCAGAATCTCTTACCTTGGTATCTATTACATGTGTTGAAAACACATCACATCCTCATCTTCCTTTCATCATGAGACATTACTTGTTACACATATCTTTATCTTGGAACCAAAGTCCAAGATAAACTGATACTTTTCTAAGTATCCATCACATGAAATTTTTTATCTTATGCACATCAAGTGTCCTAAGACCCACTTGATTTCCATGTCCCTGAAAGGAAAGAAAATAAGGAATCATATTCCTCTTATTATTTCATGAATTTTTTAAACTATTCATGAATCATTTACTCTTTGTCTCATCCTAGGTTCCTTGCCCTCGACATAGGAATTTATAAGGATGATTACATAACATTATTCCTTTCTTTATGATTGTTTAACATGTTCATGAGCATCTTGTGATCTCATCACATTTCCCATTTCCATATTTTGGGAAAATATCTTTATTATACACACAAACTTTATCAAACACGGATCGCCTCCCTTGTTCTCATTCTCATCTTATGAGGAGTATAATTTTTACTTCCTTATACACATATACTATTATGAGATCATCTCAGATTTCTCTTTCTTGTACTTAGGATATGATACATTTATCCATACCATATTTCAAATTTCATGATACTCACTAGATTGTCTCAGAATGACTACTTGATCAGAGCAATAAAAAAGATAATAGTCTAAGAGTTTCCATACTCACTTTATCATCAATAGTTGTATACCTGGCCAGGGTATATAAATACTAAGATTAAGTAGTATGCACTTTATATACTATCACATTCCTTACTTTTCATATTATCACAAGTATAAGTTTTAACATTCCTAGATTTTATCCAGGTATCTTTTCTATACCTTATCCTCTTTCATAGAGGTAAGAACAATATGAAACATCTATAATGTTATTGTGCAAAATATAAGTCCTCTTAGGACTAATAAAGGAAATCTCAATCAATTACTTTCTCTATTTAACTCAGGAAATCATAAAATGACATATTAGATTGACATTATTTTGCCTAACCTGTCATGATTCGTGGATAGTTCACTGCCTCAGGCTGATTCTGCCTCAGAAGCTGATTCAACATAACATTTTTGACTGAGCAATCTTTGGCCAGATGTCCTACGTGTCTACATTGGTAGCAAGTTCTGGGCTTCAGATGTGGTCTAGAAGGGTCTTTACCCTTTCTGGGTAGCCATTGCCTTGATACACTAGACTCTGGTTGTACTGTTGGTACCAAAAACTTTTCCTTTTTGGAACTACTAGGCCTCTGTTCCTGAGTTTGGATAGGCCTTTTTTCAATTCTTCCTTTATATTCCTTTTCTGGACAATTACTTCTGATATGTCCAGGTTTCCTACACCTATGGCAGATCCTAGTTTCAGATTGTATCCTATTCCTTTCATCATTTTCTATTGCTTCAACCTGCTGGTGTTGATTACGTATCATGTTGATGTCCAAAACATCGTCATTGGGGACTGGTAATCTAGGTTATATTGCTAATGCTTGATCCACTATATACATCATGGTTGCCCTAAGTTGCCCAACAGTGATACCTAAAGAATTATTTCTTATCATAGTTGGATCAGCTTGAGGGTTCTCATGCAATTGTTCCTCTCTTGCCTGATCCCATGCACCTCTTCTTGGTACAACATTGCTGCTTTCTGCAGCATATTCCTCATGTGACCCAACCATCTTCAAGTTCTTCTTCTCCTATATGAGCAGAAGACACTATCAGATATACTGGAAGACACTAGAATAGACTCTACTACCTTAATCCTATGTCTTTGTAGACTCAGCGAACCTAGAGCTCTGATACCAAACTTGTAGCGACCGATAAACAAATCGTTACTGAATAAGCGGAATTAAACATTAGCAGCAGATTGCTGAAAATCACTAAAAATTAAAACCATTTGCAAAGAGATCCAAACATAGGAAAACTCTTTCATCAAGAACCAATTTGTAACATTTACATCCTGGTTCATAAGTACATAACTTGTACCATCTCTTCTCAAGGATTACAAACATCAACTGCCCTATTAACATTATATACAGACATCATAAGAAGCTCGAGGCATCAAGCCAAAATCTCAGATCGATTCATTAAAAGCACTAACTACTAACTCTGAGGACCTGAGAGTACAGAGACGACACATAGGACTACTATCTATATGACTTGACAGACAGTATCTCCACCTCAGATCTCACTGTTGTCCCGACTGTTGTTGTCCTTTCTCTGCTGTGGGGATTCTATTCCCTTGTCCGCGTTCACCTAAAAACATTAGATCCCACGGGGGTGAGATAATTGTAAATTGCCCCAGTGAGAGATATAATTCTCTGCCAAAACATTATTATTGCAGTTTATTAGAATAAAACTGAGCAGAGGAATCTTATATATTAAATAACAAATAAATCTTTGTATGAATAGGGTAAAGTAATCTCCTTTCTTATGGAGAACATTGCATCTACCTATAGTAGAGTCGTAATTCATCTATCTACTTTGAAGGATTATAAAGAGATATAAATAACATCTCTCAGCTAGAGATGCATAAAAGAAATGTAACATCAACCAATGAATTGTTGGCTAAATGGACATCTATAAATCCCTTTGTTTTGATAATGACAAACATTTCATTCTTGTTAATCTAACGTGCTACTTGAGTGTTACAGGAATAAGGTGGATGACAAAGCAATTAGGGAAATCCATATGCTTACATATTTATATTTTCATGAAATGTAATCACTTTGTAAAAACCTGTACAAATATATAATGTACAAGTACTTAGATTTCATGTAAATCAAGCGTTAGATTTTCCCTAGCTAAACATCACATTTAGATAGGTCATCCCCTTCAAATAAGTGTCACATATGCACACTCATACACACACTTAGTGCTTTAATTGAAAAATTGAAATAGGGTCAATCTCGGTCGACTAACTCCTCGACCGAGACACTCTCGGTCGACAATTTTCTCGACCGAGAAAGACCCAGGTAGCTGTTAGACACATCTGACAAGGTAGTTGGCATTTGGAGATAAACTTTGCAAAACACTTGATTCAGAGAGCCTGTCGGTCGACAAAAGTTCGACCGAGTAGGTGTCTCGGTCGACCATTTCTCGACCGAGATGGACTCTGACAGCAACTGCAGAATTAATTAATTAGCCGTTGCTAATACAACAAACTTGTACCTAACAGCTAGTTAAGCACTTAGAAACCCCTAGAAGGTGTCTAGAACGTCCTTAAGCACTTGTAGGACATTCCTATAAATAGGACATGCCTTAGGACACCTAAACTTACTTGTTACACTTGAGAAATCTTTGAGCATACTTTGAGCAACCTGTTTGTGAGTAAACTGAGCATAGTGACAATAGGCTACTTCTTCTCTTAGCTCAAAATTCGTGTCCTATAGGCTAGCATCTCCTATCCACTGCAATTACAATTACATACACTTTGGCTAGGAGATCTATACGCTTGATCTAGGCAAATCAAGCCTTGTGCTACACAAGGATAAGTTGTAATTTCCTTTTCCTTTCTTGTTCTCTATTATTGTTTGTACTCTCCTTGCTACTCCTAGGTTGGAGGCTGCGGATTGGAGAGGGTGGAGATCTTCTTGGTGAAGAAGGGGACCTTGAGCTACTTCAAGAAGGCTGGTGCAATGTGAGGTTACTTCTAGAGAGGAAGGCTACTTCAAGGGGGAGCTTGAAGTTACTTCAAGAAGGCTACCTCAAGTTGGTACATCTACTTCAAGTGAAGGTTGTTCAAGGGGTGTAAAGAAAGTATTGTATTTTGTATAAATCCTTGTGAAGGTAATAAAATAAATACTTTCAAAATCCCAGTTGGGTAAGCAACCGGGTAGTGGACTGACAACTTTAGTATTTGCTAAAGTTGGAACCACTCTAAACACCTATCTCCTTCTTCCATTTACAATTGTGGTTGTTTGAGTTAAATAATTGTTAAAATATTTAAAAACTTTATTCACCCCCCCTCTAGTGTTTTTCAATTGGTATCAGAGCAGGCTTCAAGGAACCCTAACCAGGTCTTGAAGAATGGAGGGTGATGGTGATTACAACCACAACAAAAGGTGCAGCCTGAACAAATCTACAACATGCTGCAATTGGTGCTTAGGAACAAGCCACACAACATCTAGCTGCCCATGGAGATCAAAGAAGGAAGATGAGCACAAAGACTGTCTTATTGCTACAACTAGTGAAGAAGAAGAAGAGGTAAGTCTTTTTGATTTATCTAAAGAAGAACTAGTTGCTAGTCTTGAAGAAACACATAATAAATATGTTGAGTGCAAAAAGAAATTAAAGAAATCTAATAAAGCAAATGATGAATTACATGCTAAACTTCTTGCTATTACATCTGAAAATGAAGATCTTAAAAAGATCATTGAAGATCATGATATTAAGATAAAATCTATAGAGGCAGATTGCAATCTTCTTTCTTTAGAAAAGATTAATTTGCAAACTCAAGTGAACGATCTTCAAAAACAACCCATCTTGTGCACTCATCTAGATTATGACACTATTGTCGAAGAGAGAAATTCGCTGTCATCTAATCTAGATCAAGCAAAACTTGATATCAAGAAAAGAATGGATGAGATTGATAAATTACAACAAGAAGTAAGTAGTTTGAGTAATAATGGCATCCTTGATAAAATATTGGATAATCCCTATCATCAAATTGGGAGAAGAGGACTAGGTTACAAGCCTAAAGGGAAATCCTATCAACAACCTAGTTGGAGAAAGACACAAGCACATCAATCTATATATGTACCTAAAGGAAACACATCTTTACCCAAAAACAACATAGAACACAACCATAGAAAAAGATATGAGATTGACTCGATATGTTGTCATTACTGTTTGCATCTTGGTCACTATTCCTTTTCATGTCCTTATAAGAAAAAGGATGTCAAGTTAGTTTGGGTTCCAAAACTTCCAAACTAAATGAACTGAATTAAGTTGAGATATGACCAAGGACCTTAGTTGCATATTTCTATGTCTATCTCAACTCAACATAATAGGATAACAAATTAAAATCAAATACCTAAACATCTAACTTGCATAATTGTGTTTTACCTTGAAACAATTAACAGTAAACATTTCAGAAATCTTGTCGGTCGAGAAACTGTCGACCGAGAGAACCTTCGGTCGAGAAATTGTCGACCGAGCAGGTCACTAATTTTCAGTCTGAAATAAATCTGCTGAATATATTTTAGATTGGTCAAATTATTATCTACTTGTTGTTAACTGTTTGCACATGCAAAACAAAATATACATTCTGAGAATCATCTTTGAAAACTTATATGAGATCAATTTGCTTTATTCCCTAAATGACTTAAAACTGAAAATTTATGAATCATATTAATTTAAGTTAAATTACAGCTCTTTGATTCATTGACATAGAAATCATATATTGAATCTCATGTTGTTACTGTTTTATCATTACATCATGGATATATTTTCATTATTCAATCTTCTCTAGATAACGTTGATGCTTAATTAATGATACATAGGCAAGCAAAATGATTTGTTGGTAATATGTTGTTTTTAATGCTTGCAACACATAAGATAAATATCTCTCTGTTGGTATCCTTTAAGACCCGCAATATTAATCGTGCTTTCAGAATCTTATTAGGATACAAAAAGAAGTGAAATTTAATATTCATGAAAAATCAAGGACAAATGTTTTCATATTGAGTACTTCAAATTGACATCAAATTAAATTACATGCAGACATTAGTCTCTAGTGCATTCTTGTGCAACTCTTTAGTCTCTTCATCCCCAAAACTTTCTTGCTTCTTCTCCACCTTAAAACAAAGAAATGGCTTCATCCTCTACATATGGAAAGAAGAAAGTTGCTAGCAAGAAAGGAAGGGAGGCTACTCCACCATTGACGATCATCAACGACATCCCCTTCGTCGACAGAGATGCTGGTGACCGCTATCTCAGGCTCTCCTCCAAGACTCCTCTTCCACGACGGCCGGTTGACGTCTTGGACTTCCTCAGCATCGTCGACCTGGAAGATCTTTTTGAGGTGCAAAATTTGAAAGAATTTCTTAACCCTTCCTTCCCTTCCTACTCTTCAAAAGTTGTAAATGAGTTCTATGCAAACCTAATCTCCCATTCCGAAAATGACCATACCTTCTTCTACTCTATGGTCAATGGGCATAGCTTTCGATTTACTGAAGAGGATATTCTTGACATGCTCAACATCGACTTAGATGAATATCAAGACACTCTTTACCTCACAACTGGAAATCCACTCAATACATTTTCCCAAGGTGATCATACCGTCAGTCTTAGTGACATTAAATGAGCCATTTTTCAATCTAATACTACGTGTCACGAAGATAGGGGTACCTACTATGTCATTAATCTCAAACCTGCTGCTAGGATTGTCAATCTTATTGTTTCCACAAACATACATCCTAGAGCAAACAAGTCTGAAGTTCCTATTTTTCGCATGTGTTTAATTTATGCCATTATCAAACGTATTCCCGTAAATTTTATCCGCATAATCCTTAAGAACATGCTTGAGTTTTCTGGCAATCCCCCATATGCTGATTTTGTATGCCAAATCACTCAACACTTTCTTAAAACACAAATTGAGGATATGGGATACACATGGGAAAGAAGACCACAAAAAATAAGCAAAAACACAGTAGAGAAAATGGGCATTGATTTTGGTCACAAGAGGGCTAGGACGGAAGGTGAGACATCTACTCAAGATATACCACCACCACCTCCTCCTACCAACCTACCCTATGATCCCATCCAAAACACCCTAACCTATGTTGCTGGGTCACAATATCATCTAAGTAAACAACTAGATTATAACTATCATGCCATGACTTATCTAAACCAAAGAATGCAAACCCTTTCTCCAAACCAACCAGACGAATATCCTTATTCTTTAAATCCTGGCATGCTCAACCCATATAATCCTTCTTACAACTACTACCAAACTCCACCTCCACCATCTACAGATCTCACGCACACTCAGTTTTCATCAATGCAACTACAAGATATTGATGCTCATTTCCCATTTGATCGTGTTCCTACCTTCTTGGAGGCGTATGCCTTAACCAAGACAGGTGCTCTAGAGTGGCAAACTTTGGTCCAATATTATGGAGCTGAGCCTTTTCTTGGGAAAGACCCTGATATTGATGTAATTCTTAAGTCTTTCCAGTGAGATTTGGAGTTGTATTAGTTGTAATGAAATCTTTGCATAATTGTAATAAAAGGGTTATCTCTACATAATTTGGTTATCTTTCCATGTTTGTAACAATTCCATGTTCGTAATGAAATTGGTTATCTTTACTTCTTACAATGGATATCTTTTTGGCATCTTTTGAATATGGCTTATAAGACTATTATAGTAGAGCATACAAAATAAGGGGAGTAATACATAAAAATAAATCAAAAAGGATGCAATCTTTGCAAATACCTAAAATTTAAAGTTGTGGCTAAATTGACCATCTATTGCAAAGCATTCATACCTTAATTTGGGATCTCTATCTAAGGGGGAGCATAGTATAAAATTAAGGGGGAGAAGTAATATCAAATATTCAACTTGGATATCTTTTTGAAATGACAAAGGGGGAGAAAAGATAATAAAATAAAATAAAAAATATAAATAAGTTTCATAACATCTCGACCAGCACTCACTTGCAAAACAAAAATGGCTACAAAAGGTAATCTCCAGGTATGAAACTCATATGTTTTATATTTCCTTCCCTTATATTTTGGAAATGTTTGTCATCTTCAAAAAGGGGGAGATTGTTGGCTAAATGGACATCTATAAATCCCTTTGTTTTGATAATGACAAACATTTCATTCTTGTTAATCTAACGTGCTACTTGAGTGTTACAGGAATAAGGTGGATGACAAAGCAATTAGGGAAATCCATATGCTTACATATTTATATTTTCATGAAATGTAATCACTTTATAAAAACCTGTACAAATATATAATGTACAAGTACTTAGATTTCATGTAAATCAAGCGTTAGATTTTCCCTAGCTAAACATCACATTTAGATAGGTCATCCCCTTCAAATAAGTGTCACATATGCACACTCATACACACACTTAGTGCTTTAATTGAAAAATTGAAACAGGGTCAATCTCGATCGACTAACTCCTCGACCGAGACACTCTCGGTCGACAATTTTCTCGACCGAGAAAGACCCAGGTAGCCGTTAGACACATCTGACAAGGTAGTTGGCAGTTGGAGATAAACGTTGCAAAACACTTGATTCAGAGAGCCTGTCGGTCGACAAAAGTTCGACCGAGTAGGTGTCTCGGTCGACCATTTCTCGACCGAGATGGACTCTGACAGCAACTGCAGAATTAATTAATTAGCCGTTGCTAATGCAACAAACTTATACCTAATGGCTAGTTAAGCACTTAGAAACCCCTAGAAGGTGTCTAGAACGTCCTTAAGCACTTGTAGGACATTCCTATAAATAGGACATGCCTTAGGACACCTAAACTTACTTGTTACACTTGAGAAATCTTTGAGCATACTTTGAGCAACCTGTTTGTGAGTAAACTGAGCATAGTGACAATAGGCTACTTCTTCTCTTAGTTCAAAATTCGTGTCCTATAGGCTAGAATCTCCTATCCACTGTAATTACAATTACATACACTTTGGCTAGGAGATCTATACGCTTGATCTAGGCAAATCAAGCCTTGTGCTACAAAAGGATAAGTTGTAATTTCCTTTTCCTTTCTTGTTCTCTATTATTGTTTGTACTCTCCTTGCTACTCCTAGGTTGGAGGCTGCGTATTAGAGAGGGTGGAGATCTTCTTGGTGAAGAAGGGGACCTCGAGCTACTTCAAGAAGGCTGGTGCAACGGGAGGTTACTTCTAGAGAGGAAGGCTACTTCAAGGGGGAGCTTGAAGTTACTTCAAGAAGGCTACCTCAAGTTGGTGCATCTACTTCAAGTGAAGGCTGTTCAAGGGGTGTAAAGAAAGTATTGTATTTTGTATAAATCCTTGTGAAGGTAATAAAATAAATACTTTCAAAATCTCGGTTGGGTAAGCAACCGGGTAGTGGACTAACAACTTTAGTATTTTCTAAAGTTGGAACCACTCTAAACACCTGTCTCCTTCTTCCATTTACAATTGTGGTTGTTTGAGTTAAATAATTGTTAAAATATTTAAAAACTATATTCACCCCCCTCTAGTGTTTTTCATGAATTTCCGTATTCAATCCTTAAGCAAACATGCTATATGGCTGATTACATTTTACAATCACACTTATGCCCTGAGGAGATGAGGTATACCGCTCATACTCCAACCGACCATTGCGAAGTCAAAATCGGTACCATACAAGATCAATGGAAGAGCCGGCTTCCATGACCTCCCACATCTCGGTCAGTGCGAGACCACATGAAGGACATCTTGTGTCTCTGCTACATAGCTTTCCATGGTATACTGGAAACTTTGCTATAGAGCTACAGCGGCGGCTGCACTCTCTTCGCAATCGAGAGATTTCATGTTTACCTACATCGATTCGGCATTAATATTATTGGGAGATTCATGATACATCTATCCCAATCTTCAAGAGATTCGTGATACATCCATCCCGGTACAAATAATGAAGGATTGAGAGATTTAATGTTTACCTTCCATCAATTCCCCCATTAGGACGTAAGGATATGTTCACCCATCAACCCCCACATATTCAAAAATATGCATTTCGGGTTTTGCCACGAAGCAACCCATTTCACCATCAGTAAATACTGACACTGATGGATCTATGGTCAGGGCTCTACATGATATGATTTCACTTGATTAATTAAGTACATTAGCATATTCTTTTAGCTTCAGTCAAGTTCTCAAACAGGAATTATTGTGACAAATGCTACAAAGAAACATGTAAGCTCTTATCAATTGCTTTACCAGAACTTGTAATACATTGGGATCTTAATCCCTTATCTCATCACTTGAAAGTTCACATCTCACAGCAACATCATTATCTTACTTATCAAATATGGGTATTCATACCCTTAGTTCATCACTAATCATTGTTACCACTTGTTAGGTAACTATTACCTCTAGGTCCTCATATCGAGGTATACATGATACTTGTTACACAAGCATCTCACATGGCTCACAAGGCCCATTAAGTGTCTTGTCACCTTTCACTAGGCAACAACATACTCATATGGATCATAAAGTCCATGCACATTTTGTAAGTTTTACTAAGCAACAATAACATTAAGGCACACAAGGCCAATCAACATTTTTATTATATAAATATCATAGCTCAAATCTGGCTATGTTCATCATCTCATGATATCTGCATGGTTAATACACATGATAACAATCATGACAATTTCACATCACACCATGCGATACAATATTAACACCATTATTCCCTTTCCATGGTTAGGGTTTACCATCAAATAGGGCTTTTCATCCCTTTACCCAAAAATTAGGGTTAGGGTTTCCCATTTCACGTTAATTAGGGTTTCATGTTTATATTATCTATCCAACCCTAATTTATTGTTCCATTCCTCTAGGAGCATTCAATAATATCATAAGTATTCACTCATGATCATTACTCTCATCATATATCATTAATGATTATCAATTCAAGGTATGAGTTCATATCTCAACCTTACCATGGTATATTTATATCATACTCATTATCTTGGCTTAACCCCTTTCTCATACTATGTTAGTCAACACTTATCAAAGTGCATTGAATTCATTACATCTTCATTGTAACAATTTACATAACACACACTTCTTGTGTTTCTTATCCAAGTATATTGGATTTGAGGTGCATCAAGGTATATCAACCCTGAAATGCTAAATGTGATATCTATCATATCTTGATGTATCACTTTTCTCATCACTTCCAACTTACTTAAGTTAATCAACTGACCTTGTATTAAGGTATTTCCCTCTTAATACTTTTAACCACTAACCTATCACCTTTATCATGTAGTGCATAGGTAACACATTAGAATTGTCCAACTATCTTTAATGATATGGACTTATCTCAGGTTAAGGCATTTCTTACTTTAAAGTTGCCTGTAATCAACCACTTGAGATATTTCACCTTTATAAGGTATTACCCACTATTTCATCATTAGGGTTTTCTTATACCTTCACCCTATTTTAGGGATAGGATTTCATATAGCATTACATAGCATCACTCTGGATTAGGGTTTCACATGTCATCACCCTATTTTAGGATTCCACATTCCATTACCCATGACTTACTATTTATCCCAATTAGGGTTTCACATTCCGTTACCCATAATTAAGATTTCTCATGTCATTACCCTAGATTAGGGTTACATTCAATTTCCCACAATTAGGGTTTACTATTCGTCCCAATTAGGGTTTCACATTCCATTACCCATAATTAGGGTTTACTATTCCATTACCCATAATTAATATTTCTCATGTCATTACCCTAGATTAGGGTTTGAATTCATCAATCAACTAAATTAGGGTTTTATGATCTCTTTATCAAGGATCATACCCTAATTGTATATCACATTTATTTTGAATGTGTTAGGCTTGACTGTTTACATGATTATCATTCATGTATGAATCTCTCTCTCATCCTACCCAGGATGTCCACTACTCAATTCTTGATTAGATTGAGCCTACTTCTTATTCAAATACATGCATTTAGGGTTAGCATGGTATATTGAATTATTGCATCATTACGCATCAATGATTAATCCCTCTAAGGGTATCAATCATCTAAATCCATTAGATGTTCAAATGGTTTGGTCGATTGAACTTTCAGTTGCATGAGGTATCCAATTGAATTGACCAATTGAACCTTCACATACATTAAGTATTCAAATAGATTGACCAATTGAATTTTCAATTACATTAGGTATCCAATTGGATTGACCATGTTCAACCTCAAATGGTTTTGATTACTTAGACCCCAAACGATCTTTGTCTCTCCGAATTCAAATGGTTTGAAACCGTTTGGGCAAATTGCCCTTGAAACCGTTTAAGCAAGAAATGCATTGAAACTGAATGGACTTGGGTCTCCAAACGGTTTGAGACTGTTTGGACTCAAACGGTCTTGAGACCGTTTAGACTCAAACGGTCTTGAGACCATTTAGACTCAAACGGTGCGCATTATGCGCGCACGCATTATGCGCATACACGCACATGAGGCGAAACCCTTGTTAAAACGAGTGTTTCTTGCCTCAATGCCTTATCACTCAGCCCAAACCCTCTCAAAACCGAATGGACCAAAAAGGTCTTTCAACCCTTAATTAATTCAAGGTTTCAATCAATGAACCGACTATCAATTGAATCCTTGATTCATTCATCAATTGAACTACTGAATCATCCTTCAATTGGACCATCAATTAGGGTTTTGAACCCAATTGAATAAGGATTTATAATCAAGAAACCTTCAATTAGGGTTTTGAAATCGAGGAACCTTCAATGATTAACATTGTGGAACTGATTCAATTGAAATCAATGAATCATCATCAAATTATGATATGACCTGACCTCAAACGGTCTTCAGGTCATTTGGATGACCTCCAAATGGTCTTGAGACCGTTTGCCCCATCCATCATTGAAATATATGAAATTCAATTAGGGTTTAGATCCTTGGATTAATCATCAATTGAACTATTGATTGCATTTTAATTTGATATCTCTCGATCTTCAATTACTCAATCATACTCAACCCTAGACCTCCAAACGGTCTTGAAACCATTTGGGTGATCTCCAAATAGTCTTGAGACCATTTGGGTTAATCAACCCAAAATTTTAAATCAACCAATTGAAATTTCAGCACTTAACCCGATTAGGGTTTGGTAATTGATGGACTTGCAACTGATAAACCCTTTGAAACTAATCAATTGAATCTAATGGGTCATCAACCAACAACATCAGACTATGAACTCCAAACGGTCAACCATTGTAAATGGTAAACCATTGCAAATGGTCAACCACTGCAAACGGTTTGAAACCATTTGGTTTCAAACGGTTTGTTGAAATTGTTTGACCAATTTCAATGAAACCGATTGGTCTCCAACTTTTGAAACCGTTTGCCTAGGATATTTTTGAGGTGAGTGCTTAGTATGATGTCATCATCATCAAGCTATGATACTTCATATTTTTCTGTAATTTTCATGGTGGTTCTATTGATTTGATCAAGTGAATTTCAAAAAGAACAAATGATCAACAATTGATAAGGAATTGAATGCAATAACAATAGTAAGGGTTCAAGTTATAAAACCCACCTCCAATTGAGCTTCAAAGCTTCAAGCTCACGTCAACAATGGTGGATGAAACTTCTTTCACTATCCCAAGGCTCGTCCTCAAGATTTGAGTGAAAAGGAATGGTTAGAATTGAAGATGGAGTAAAGATAAGAAGAAATCAAGCATCGATTTGTGATTTCCACCATGGAATCAAGGTGAAAGAGGGCCATGGAGCTTACCTATAGGTTGGGAGTCGTCCTCCTGTTGCTCCTAAGCTCTCTGGGTCGTTTTTCATGCAAGAAATAAAAGTGTCTTCGAAATTACTCATTCAAGCTATGGATAAATGAGTATATATGAATTTTATTGAAAATTCATTTAAGAGAGAGAAAGTAGGAATTATCTCCTCCATTTCCTTGCTACTTGCCCCCTTCCTTTCCTTGGTTACGAGGCTATATTCCTTGTCTCATATTTCTCTCAATTATCCATGATTTAAATAAAAGCAAATTAAGCAACTTAAATCATATAATACTAATATCCATAAGTGCTCTAAAAAATGCTAATATCCATAAGTTAGTGGATATTTATTTTTCTTTTCTTAATGTGAGTGGGTTCTCCACTCACGTAGATATTTCCATTGCCTTTGCAAGGCACAAGGACGTCCACACTTGTTGATTTTCAACCAACACAATTTTGGTTGAAGGGAAATCCAATTAATATAATTATTTTTACATTTAAATTGAATTAGGGTTTCAATTATGCTTAAATTATGATTATTTTAATATCAAGATTCTCTCTCCTTCAAAGTGATACAAATGAGATGCCCCTCCCATTTCATTTGCTCTACATGATGCCAAGAAACATTAAGGACTATTTTGAAGTGGTAATTTGCATATTGAACCCTAGGTTTTGGGTAAATTGCATATTATACCAAAACTAGGTTTTAATGCACAAACATTGTTTTATCATCTCTTTCTTGGTACTCAGGCTTTTCCCAAGCCATACCCCTGCATCATCTTCATTCTCATGATGCTTCAACACATGAGGAACATTTTTCAAGTAACATTTGCAAGTTAACCCCTTAACTTGGATAATTTTGCACTTTAGTCCAAAACAAGCAAACATTGCTCAAACATTATTCAAACATGACCAAAATTGAAACATAAGTTCCTATTGAGCCTTAATCACTTTTCACAAAATAAAATCAAGGATCTAATTAACTTTATTAAGCAAAACTTCTAGGGTTAAGGCATAACCCAGGTCAGGGATGTTACAATAAGGTTGAAAGAGATAACTACATTCCACATCAAAGATGCATGTGAATATGAAATATGATATGCACCAAGTTAATATATACTATCTCCCATTATCTAAATCTCACTCAAGAAATTCAGTTATATAAGTGAATTCTTTCTCCCTCGAATAATGCACCTGATATGACCCGCCCAATTTGATTAACCAGGGGTAGGGGTCAAGGAGAGGTTCTTTCACTATCTCCACCTTTTGACAAAGTGGTCACTAAAGAAACCTTTCAAGGCAAGGGTTTTTTCAATATGAATTTAGACTTCATAGGAGCACATAAATTTGCAAAAATTAAGCAAACTAAGTCCAAACTTGACCAAAATTGAGACATAGGTTTGTCACCTTATATCAAAGCATGGATTAGGGTTTGATTAAGGAATTAAGCACCTAACGAAATCAAAGCAAGCATGTTTAACCATTAAGCCAGGTCATGGGTCTTCAAATAAACAAGAGAATTTATCATTTAGTGTAAGGTTGTGCATTTTCCAACTATATCAAAAAGGAACCCATATCCCTTAATTAACCATGTATTCTAACTTTGTGTATAACTATGGCATTAAAAATCATGTTTGTTGCTAACCTAAAAAATCTCAAATAGATTCACTTAATTGCTTCTATGGAAATTACTAGCACGTAGCAGCTAATTCATGAATAAATCTCTACAGATAAGATCAAATCATTCACCTACTCATCCATCCCCTAGTAAAATGACTAGATTGCTCCAAATCCTTTATAAAATCCAAATACTTCAAGGAATGTTATTATCATATTTGTAGTGTCTCAAACAAGCTATAAGAGATAAACATACTTAGACAAAACAAGTAGAACCCAAGTTTGGATCCCTTGTAGGTATGACCATTCTAAAAGGCTATTTCTAAATAAATTGAAATCAGAAAACAATATCGCTTCGTTCCCCCCTCTAGGGTTTTTCTCTTGTAGTGGCGACTGGATGGGGGGGGGGTTGGTCACCGCAAAGCAGCACCCTACTCCCCCTTGGCTTCTTCTCGCTCATCGTTGGTGGGGTCTCTTTTGGAGGCATGGTTGTTTCTCCTTTGGCTTCTGGGTGTCGACCTCAGAGGCATTATTCTAGACTTGTGGGTCTAGATCTGGGCATCTTAGAGGTTGTTCAACCATTGGGACACATTCGGGTGATCTAAGCTTGCTTGGTGTCTTTGGAGGTAGTGACCTTCTTCTCTGTCATTGATCCCAACTGCAATGAGTTTTCTACCCCTTTCTTTTTTACTTAATTTTTATTTAGACTAGGTTGATTTTTTTTCTCTTACTCGTCATGAACTAGATCTAATTATGTTCTCTTAGTAGTATTTCTTTTCTCTTACTAGGATTTCTTTCTTGTTTCGTTCTTTATGGTAGAGTAGCTGCACCAAATGATGTTCCATAAGGATATCATCCCCACACTAGCTTCCATGCTCTACAACAAATACATATTCAAGTTGAAGGTATCCCTCATAAAAAGTTGTGTTTGCCAACAAACTAGAAGAGAAATCTGTGCATCATTGTTCTTATCGGATTTCGGTATGAGTTTTTGTGGTGGGTGGTATCTGTTCTTAGCCATTGTGTTGTCTATTAGTTTGTCTTCCTCCTCATGTACATTTCATATGGATTTTCCGTAATAAAATTGGTATGTTTATGTTAAACAAAAATAGAATGTACCATAAATAGACTTTACCAAGAATTTAATGCTTTGACTTCATTTAAGGATAGTTTAGTTGCGTGTAAAGCCAATGAGTAGTGTGAACTATAAAACAAGAACTTGTAAGTGGTAAGTTGATATGCTACTCTCTCTGTTTGGTTTTGAGTAGATTGATTTTATGTATTTAGTTTGTAGAATTTTGGTTGGATATAATTTGGTAGATCTGATTGCATATTGTTGCCTAAATTGCTAGAGCAACTATGAATAATCAAGTAATGCCCGATAACTTTATGTATAGAAGAAACCTAGCAGAGAGATATGAGGAGACTCAAAAATGAAATCGTGCCTATTTCCTATGCGGCAAATACAAAATTCCTACACATATAAAAGGCAATTGATGACTCATTCTCACACATTTAGCCGGTATCGCACCTAATAAAATAGACAGACACAAATTATGTATGGTTGCCATTTTGTGAGTTTATTTACATCCCAACCAAATGGGGTCCTTAGCACCAAATATCAGTGATCTTACCAAATACACTCTCTGGGAACCTAAAGTGGTTTGAATTTTTATGTGAAGTCAAAAAGCCATATAAGGATTGAAAGTAGTTGTATAAACCATTTGGCAAATTGGTAAAGCAACAAATTACATCAAATATAGAGATAAATAAATGTGTAAAAGCAAGGCAACTGAATAATAAGAGGTTCTTAAGGGTCCATTTTTCTCTATATGACATCTATCATATATACACATAGGCCCATTATCCATAAACGTCAACATATATACGAACCAAAAATCCAATTTGTCTCATGTTATTTTTGATTGACACTATTAAGTGATATTAAAATTATTTATCAGAAAATGAGGCATAAACATTGAAAATCCACCTCAGTGATTCACAAATACAAGCATACTTATTATAAGGCTTTATATTTTTCTACACATGTACTTCTTTAGACAAAGTATTAGACATTTTTACATACCCTTTAGAAGTTGATATTCCTTGCAATATGCATCACATTGACATTATACAACACCACCAAATGACTACAAAAATCTTACCATTGCCATTCGAATTAGTGTAAACTGATCCATTTATTAATCATTTTACTCAGCAAAACCTTGTACTGGAAAAAGGTCTATTAGTGATCTAAAGATCTTGCAAGTGGAATCCCTTCAAAGTGTATCCCTTAACCAAAATTATCAAGCATATAATATGAGAAACTATAACATACTGAAGGTCCAAATCGTTACAAGAATATAGTCTCTTAATATATTCACCCTATATCATTGAACCATGTATTTATTATGTCATTATCTAAGTTATATGTCATTGTCACAATTATCACAAAAAAATCTTTCATGATTTTTTCTTCTTTTCTTCTTTTTGGCTTCATTTATTGTGTTTCGTCATTTGTATACTTATTCTCTTGCTTCTTAGATGAATGGATAAAATTGTGTAGTAACCATATGCTTCTATGTACAATTATATCCTACCATGTTGGTCAACCCCTTATTCATATGATTATTGTATGCTACCAGAAAGAAAATCAACCATACACTTTTATACAAAGGGTACTAGTCACTTATGCTATAATCGAAAGGGTGTCTACAGTACCATATTGTGTCCACTTAATAAGTTAAATTGAATCATATTATTAGAGATACCCTCTCTTGTGATTATTATATTCCAATAGATTGAAGGAAGAGACAACCATACACTATTATCCTGATGGACCTAGTAAGATACACTACCATAGAAAGGATGATTTCACATTCATACTATACTTTTCATAGATATCCTAGTACCCCTATGCTATAAGAGAGAGATATGTTGGGTCACATAGTTAGGATCCCTTAATCTCCTTGTGACCCTATGTCACCAAGAAAATGATAGAGATAACCCTACTCTATTAAAGACACCTTGAATCATATACTATCACTCCAACAACCCAAAATAACATATGAAATTTAGGAATCCATGAACTAAAAAATCTCTCTCTCTACACACACGCACACACACACACACACCATATTTTTCATATTTCTCTTCATTCACAACTCATATAATACATTATTGACCGTGGGCCCCATTTCATAACCTATCCAAAGCATGCACTTGTACATATCTAAAATGAAAACCTCTTATTTTTTTTTAAAATTGGTGATTCATTCATCCCATCCCCTAGGTTCGAACTTATGACCTCCCAGTCTTACATCATCACTTTTACCACTGGGGTGCCACTTCATTGGTTGAAAACCTCTTATTGATAGTTAATACATCTTGTCTTACTTGTGGACAATCTAGTTTTTAGTGTGCTAACGCTCTACTAAGCCTTAGTGTACTACACATTCGCAACCACATGGAACCACAAACAAGCATGACCATCATGATGATACTTATTAACCATCACCTATAGGATAGTCATCATTCACTACATTAGATACATGTACATGTCTTAGTCATAAGAAAATTTCATGCATGCTCTTATTGAACAAAACCACATACATAAATTTCTAAGAAAATGGATTTTCAGTTGCATAAAAGTAAATATTATTTTGCTCTAAATTCAAGGCATCTATATAGATGATAGGCCACCGATGCAAGCTTCTAGATTCTTTATTATTTGTACTCAATCTAGTGCTCCTCAACAGTGCACATCCACGCATAACCATGACAAATATAAAACACACAAGAAATACATGTCTTGACGATGTTATATGGAATTAATGTGACTAAACCAAATTATATACAATTTTTCAAAAGACAAAAGTATTCATAAACACCATAAAACAACAAAGAATATCATAAAAATCAAGCTTTCATAGTTCACATCATATTTTTGTTGTTAAATTTCTAATGTGTAGAAGTCCTATAAGATCTTAAAAGATTGGCAGCTGAGTTCCCTTTTCACACAATGCACGTAAGTTTCTTTTAAATTTGGATTATGTTTTTCCTTTTAAGCTTGAACCAAGGAAACTCCTTAACTTTGCATATAAATGGTCATGAAAAGGAGAATCATACAATATGGTCATATCTAAACTTTAGTTAGTTTTTTATGGACTTATACTAGTTAACCATCACATATTTGAAAAACATTAGATAACAACTTGAACTTGTTCAAAATTTATGAAATGATTCATCACTATAATTAAGAATAAATATTTATACATACATAGTCAAATATCATTATTACGTTACATAACAAGACATTAACAACTCTTGCTTATCAAATGCCTATTTCTCAATGTATATGGAGTTATGGACCACATGCTATACGAAACCACATATACGTAGTAGATTGTTCTTTGAGCTACAAATATCTCTTAAAATGACCACCAACATGCCATCATAAACCCAAAATAATGACAATAATTAAAATTCTTCATTTATATATTTCTTTTTTATTTTATAGTATTTTCATTTCAGATTAGGACCCAAACATAATTATAATAATAAATGGATGTTATGAGTGTAAAATGAAAAACATAATTTGTATGTGTAGTGAATCAAATTTTCTTTATTTAGTTTGATTATGGTATCTTATTTTACTCATTAATTATCCAAGTCGGCTCATAGTTTTTTTGTTTACTTTTCTTGTGATATCTACCTTTACTATTAATCATCCAATCCCATCGTTAATTCCAGATGGACACCTAAACTTTTTCGACTGCTCGTTATCAATTTAGACCCTTTAGAAAGGAAAAACTCCAAAATACCCTTCTCTAAAGATTTGGATTGTTATTAACATCTACTTATGGAATAGTTAATACATTAAATGAAATAATCTCGTCTTCACCAAAAATATGTTTTATGGATCAAATGACGATAAAAACATGTGATTTTAGTACTTCTATCTTTATATGTAAAAAGATATTATGTAGGAACTTTAAATGAATTTAAGGGTTTATTTTCCAAAAATACCATCGTATACCTATTATATGTATAAGAAATATTAGTAAGATAAAAACATGGATATGAATTATGTTATCATTAGGATACTTATATTATATTTGAAAATTTTAGCATTACAATGATTTTGTATTGGTTCTAGATCTTGATACTCCCTAATAAAATCTCTAAATTAATTGGCATGTTTTAATAGTTACAAAGTATTATACTCAATATGATGTATCCCTACCCACATTATTAATTTTCATCCAGTACATATCTAGGAAGTAAAATAAAAATATTTCCTTCTTTGGTTTTGGCTAGTGATTTGAGACCGTACAATCATAACTATACCCTACTTATCTATCTTTACTTGTGTGTTTCCTTCACAATAATTATATCCCAATGCATTTAGTATCTTCTTACTAATCCTTGGTCTTAAATATCCTTATGTTATCTCTTAATGTATTCTTTATTGTGCTTACACCCAAATATAATCAATAAAGTTCTGGTGTAACTTTGAGCCTTCTCTCATCTGAAGGGATATGTTAGTTTATCTAGATACTTGGAGAGGTCCTTCTATAAATTTGGTCGCAAATGAAGAAACACATGATCTCTACCATAATAAGAGGGAATAACACCCTTGCTCAAAAACCCTCCTTCAAATTTCTTTATCAACGAGTTCCCAGCCTTGATAGCCACTAATGATCCTCCTTTCTTTTTATAGATTTTAACTTTCAAACCTTCTCCAAATGAGGTTGTGCAAACATAAATTTTTAGTATGATAGGTAGGTGGGTACAAATATCTTCCATGTCACAATATGTATGGATCCACATTAATGCATAACTTCTATTATAAATAAAACACCAAAACTGACTCACCACTTTCCTTAAATTAGCTGGTTTACAAAATCTACTCCATAAATCACAAAACCTTTTTTATATATTATCAGACAATTTAATCCCCTTCAAAAGCCCTAAATATTGAGAGCGTGTTATTGATAACAATGTAGAAATTATAAAACTTATTGAAAAAGTTGTTATATTTCCATCTATACAACTACTAGAAAACCAAAAATCCTACAAAAGCTCTCATTTTTTCTCAAATATTCTTACACCTCATGACTTAAAGTTATCTCCACTCAGGATAATAATATGAGACAAAATCCTTCACCACACTTTCACTTGATTTCTAATTAAAAAGTAGGTGTTTTAATTTTTTGTTCAAAATTGCTTCATTATTTATACTTCATCAATAATCAAAACTTAGCCACTAATTTGGTTTCCTATCAGATAAAATTACCAACCAAATTGAAATTTTAATGCATTTGAGTGTGTTATGTTATTGAATAAATATTTAGAACCAATGATCTATGTCTTATAATTCTAATGTAATCAGATCACCAAATATTTCATGCTCTAATTCTTAACAGCTAATATCATAATTAGTTTTACCATGAGTTTTCTCTCTTAGTTTGATGGATTTTTTTTCATACCATGTGGGTCAACAGACCCTAAATTTGGATCCAAACGACTTTTATTCATGTTTCATATAAACACATGATGTCAACTTAGTCCCTTTAAGGAATACATCATTTATCATATATTGGGGTGTTTCACAATTAATCTCATAATAAAGAATCCAATTGCTTAACTACATCATGCAACTTCCCACTTCTATGAAATATTATGAAAACCAATGTTTAACATGCATTTTGTAAGGAGTGGAACCCAAGAGGGGACCTACTCAATACCAAACTTGAGGAAAAAAACCCATCTAATCCAAATACACTAACAAACATGTTGAAATAGATGCCAATTTTTCTTTTCTTAGATAATGGTATTTAAGACCAAAGTATAGGGACAGAATAAACATCATGACTATATTCAATTTATTAAGATTACAAAATATTCTCCCACTTGTGATTAATGAAAAAACATCAGGATATAAGTAGAGGGATAACTAAAATATCTCAAGTCTATCTCCCAAGATTATGCTCCATAAGCATGGTCACGTCTGCATATCATGTCCTCCATGCCCTTCATCTAGGGGTTGGAAGCATACCTGATGCAGGGGTTTTGAGTCATTTTTATAGACTGGTTTTGCATACGTTTTATGTGTATTTTGATCATATTTGTGATTAATGTCGCATGATTCACTACCTTTAGTCTATAATCTCATTTTGCATCAAATTTACCGTATTTCCTTTTATTCTGTATAAAAGATCATATTTGTTAGATTTGATTGGTGTTCTTCTTTTCTTTTCAGGAAATTCAGATATCTGAATCCGTTGATACCATCAACGGATGGTCGATACCATCGACCCGCGTACAGTGCATTGCCAGAGAAGAGCAACCAGAATTCAATACCATCGATGGGACTGTCGATGGTATCGAGAGAGCGTCAGCAAGCCAGATTTCCAGGTGTCGATACTATCGACCTCACCTCAGCAAACTTAGATTCAACGTTAGATTCCACAGAAAAGCGACACCTAAGGCGTCGATACCATTGACACACCATTGATGGTATCGAGGCAACATCAGAGAGAACCCCAAGAATCGCACAAGCGTCGGTGCCTCATGCAGGTCGATACCATCGACCCACATCAATGGTATCGACGCCGTCAGATCAGGTTTTGCTAAAGATCGTGTATAATCGTACGGTGGTGATTTTTGGGCAACCTAAAGTGGTGCATATATCTAATTAAGGCGGCCCTAATCAAGGTATCACATCATTAGCCACCGGAGAAGTCTCAAGAAGGAGAGGAGAGAAGAACGGAGCTGAGAGCTACGCCCCGATCGTTCCGAGAGCCGCAGAAGATGTTTTCCATCGCCGGAAGGCTGTAGAACATTCACCCCGTGCCAAGGAATGCCCGGATCTCCTCCGTTCAGGGGTTTACATCACATCTATTCACATTTCCCTATGTTTTCCCTTTATCTCATCATGTCTTTCATTGAGATGAACATGCGGGGTTAATCCCCTTTATCTTTAGGACCGGGAGTAGCCTGGGTAATCGTTTTATGATACTTTTTACATAGTTTATCATAATTTGTCTCTTAAATCTGTGGCATGATGTTGTTTTCTCAATTATATCATTATGATTGATCACCCTAATGATAATTCAATACCTCTAATTACTCTGAAAGAAGAATTAACGATTGAAAAGAGCCGGATATCACATTAACTAATAAATCCTTTGAACAAGGCAATGTACATTTAATGGTGGAAACCCAGAGTGTGATCTTCATGCACCTAATTTAGGGTATAGGTTACTACTACCGTGGAACCGACCTAGATTTAGGTAGTGAATTGTATCACGACAGTGAACAATTCTGACTACAGGCCACTACCCATAATAGGAGATGAATGAGGATAATTGTGTAGGAATTAGTACAACGAGAACCTACGGTGAAACCACAATCCTAAATATTCCATCTATAATTGATTAAACCAACCATTTAATCGATTGTTTTGCTTTCTTTTATTTTTTTTCTTTTTTAATCAACTCTCAAACCATTTTTAATTGGTCTAGCTGATTGCGAATAGTTAGTAGTAGTCTACCGAAAATCCATTCCCTGAGTTTGACTTGGGCCTCACAAAGGCCTATATTACATTGGCGCGGGCACTTGCGTTTTACGTACGGTAAATTCGTGTCAAGTTTTTGGTGCCGTTGCCGGGGAACGGTGATTTTCGGCACTACGAGGGATGCAAGCGGCCACTCTATGCCACATTTTTTTTATATAATTACAAATTCTTGAAATTAACTAGTTATCTTTCATATACAGTAATCGCCTAGCACTGTGCTTAATCAAATTTACTACCTTGCAGGTACTAGTGAATGGTGAAGACGCATAGCATAGACTACACACAGACTACCCACAGTCATCAACCCGAGGATTTAGATTCAGATTCCGAACCAGAAGCCATGACTGAGGAACAGACTATATGGGAAAAGATCAAGGCTTCTTCCTCTTCCGCATCTAAGGGACCAATCAAGAGGCTAGCCATCAATATCCCTAACTACAAAATTGACCCAGAGCTAATTAATTTGGTCAAAGCTAATGCATTCCATGGGCTGAAGAATGAAGATCCGGTGACCCACATCAGCACGTTCGTGGAAAACTGCGATATGATAAAGATTGACAGGTTCCTGTAAGAGACACTCTACTTGAAACTTTTTCCCAGTTCTTTAGCGGGCAATGCTTGGGAATGGCTGCACAATATGGATGACGAGTACATTGAATCTTGGGATCACATGGTTGAGGTGTTCTTCAAGAGATTCTTTTTGCCTGAAAAGACGAATAATCTAGTAAGGAAGATACACAACTTCAACCAGCGAGCCGGTGAAACTTATTCTGAAACTTGGGAGTGCTTCCAGATAATGCTGAGGAAGTGTCCACATCACGGCTTAGATAAGGAGAAGCAAGCTAAAATTTTCTACTTCACCCTAAATGAACATGATAGGAGCAATTTGGACTCAGCATGTTCTGGTTTCTTTTTGAACAAAACAGGCACAAGGTGCTGGGAGATTCTAAGGAACAAGTCCAAAAAGCAGTCTTGGGGTGAAAGAGATGCACCCGAGCAGGTCGGCGTGACACATGAAGCAAAGGCCATCAAAGCGCTTAATGACAAGATGGATCTTATAGCCAAGAAGCTCCTAGAGAAAGAGGACAATGGGTATGATGATGAAGCACATGCAAAGTATATGCATCAACAGGGATATAGAAATAACAATTATGTTTGGAGGAAGGAACAAAATTTTCAGAAGCCGCATCCTAGCCTAGAGGAAAAGAACAATGAAAATCTTAGTCAGGTGGTGAAGTAAAATCAGGAATTGATGGGCTCACTCGCCAAGACAGTACAGTCACACAGTGAGTACTTGAACCAGTTTGGGCAGCAGATACAGAGTCATGGTGCACAACTGAGGATGCTAGAGACGTCCATAACCCAAATTGCAACTGAGGTGGCTGCCATGAAGCAAATCATTCAACAAAAACCAACTGAGAATGTAGAGGTTGCTCAAGTGCATCATCAAGTGAAGTATATATCTATGATTGAGGAGACAGAGCCACCGGTGGGGGAGGTCCATGAAAAGGGAAAATTGCATTTTAAAACGGAGGCTAAACCCCGTGTGCCATATCCCCGTAGCTTATATGGACTACCAGGAGGATGTCGCCCGTTCAGCAAATCCCATAAAGAAACCATCACAGCCGTGCCTCCACCTAGGCAAGAGGAGCAGGTGAAAGCCATACTTCACAGTGGAGCTACTACCACCGAGAAGGATGAGCAGCCACGAGCCACACCAACCGTGAATGATGTGCCAAGGCCTACGCCAGAGGGTGACATTGAAGCAAGCTTAGTGGAGGGGACTCCAAATAGCCCATATGTGCCACCACACAAGCATATAAAGGAGCCAAGCATGCCATTCTCGGATAGTCTAAAGCCAAGGAAAGAGCAAAGGCATTTCAAGAAATTTCTTGAGATCTTCTGAAAGCTTCACATTAACATTCCATTGGTGGAGGCTATAGAGAAAATTCCTTCATATGGAAAATTCATGAAAGAAATCATCAACAAGAAATAGTGGATCAAAGATACAGATGTTGTGTGTGTTGATGAAATAGTGAGTTCTATAATCCAAGGAAGGCTTCCAAAGAAGAGGAAAGATCCAAGACGTTTCTACATCCCATGTTCCATAGGTGGCCAAAATTTTCTACAAGCACAGTGTGACTCAGGGGCAAGCATTAACCTTATGCCACTTGCCACTTTTCAAAAGTTGGGATTGAAGAAGACAACACAAACTTCCATGACAATTCAGTTGGCAGATGGATCCATTGTAAAGCCACAAGGTATATGCGAGGATGTGCTAGTCAAGGTCAAAAAATTCATCTTCCCTATTGACTTTGTGGTCATGGACATGAATGAGCTGGAAGGAGGTGAGATGCTATTAGGAAGGCCATTCCAAGCTACGACTGACATAATCACTGCCATTGGGTGAGGTTACTTGACACTTGGGATTGGTGATGATAGAGTTGAATTCAAATTGCCAAATGAATCATTAGAGACATCCCTTGATAACCCAGGCTAAAGGTATCTTTATGTCAAGCCTAGGACATTAAACAAGGGCGCTTTTTGGGAGGCAACCCAACTTTAGGTTCATTTTATGCTTGGTTATGTTCTTTTATGTTTATGTACTTAGTTTTTTTGCTTAGGTTTTGATAATTTTTTGTAAAAATGGTACCCTAACTCATGTTTTGAAGTGTGCAGAATTTTAAGGTCGATACTATCGACACCCCTGTCGATAGTATCAAGTTTGGATCAGTAAACACTGAGAAAGAGTCGATACCATTGACCCTAGTGTCGATAGTATCGAGATCCCTGAAGATTTTCAAAAAACAATGGTGACAGAGATATTGATACCATCGACACCCCTGTCGATAGTATCGACACTTTTGATTTCCCAGGATTTTAGATACATCGATACACCAAAATTGTTGAGCCTGAGTCGATACCATCGACTTTGGTGTCGATGGTATCAACACCTGCGGGACAACTACATAAAACAGGCCGTAAAAGGTGTCAAAACGAGATTTGTTCGCACCATTTTTTGCAGAGCAAAGAAGGATGAAGCAAATCACGTATTAGAACCACTAAGACACAAAAATGGGCCACCAAAAAGAGGGAGATAGAAAGCATCACTTGGTCCACTTGAGCATCCAACCATCCTTCGTCACCACACTTCAAAGTGAACGGTATCACTGTTCCACCTACTGAGATTGTTTTTGACTATGAGGCCGTAGTCGACTTCAAGCTTGGGGGGGAGATGGAACAATTTTTATCTTTTATTTCCTTTTCTTTTTAGCAATTTTCTTAGTTTTTAGGATCCACATGCTATCTAGTGTATCCGTGTATGTCTAGTGTAATGTGTCATCTCTATGCTTTTCACATGGGAATTAGGGGTGCGAAATTTGAGCATATTTACAAAAATTTCAGGAAGTTGTAAGTTGAACTTGTTTGAAATTGATCACTTAACCTATGAAAATAATTGGGTTTGTCAACTTTGAAACATAAGATCATAACTGTACAACCGTATGATTCAAGAAATGTGGACAGACATGGATGTTGAGCCTAAACTGACCAAACGGTAATGGGACTTTAATCGAAAGTGAGAGAGAGAAACCCTTTGATTTATTGTTACATAGGTTAGTAAAGAGGGAAATATAATCTATTCCAATGGTTTTGTACATTAGTCTTGTGATCTATCCATTTCATTTCATTCAATATCCACCATAAGAATTGGAAGCACTTATAGTTTTTCATCTCTTGATTGCATGACATGTAGATAGGATTTCATTGTAGCTAGATTTTGCATCTATATATGCATTCACACATTCTCAAGTGCATGTCATTATAGTTGCATTTTGCATACTCTAGATCATATAGGACTTTTTGTGCCTTAAGTCTTCTGGAAAATAAGAAAAATAGGAAAATTGTTCTATACCCTCTGAAAAGTAATTTGTAAGGCATCAATGATGTTAGCTAAGTGGAAATAAGCCCAAAAAAAAATATATGATGAATGTTCTTCTAGTAAATTGAAAGATGAGGGCTTGAAAAAAAAAGAGGGAGAAAAGAACTTGTTTCACCTGCATGTATACATAAAGAAAAGAGGAATAAGCACATAATGTAGTTTTAGTAGTCATTCCATCTCACCTTGAGACGAAATGATAGTGCATGCACCTTTGACCTAAAATTTAGGCATTAGGTCATTTTCATACGCATATGCATCATTTAGGTCATTTTGTTGATTTTGCATGATAAAACTATTTGGTTCTTCTCTTTCTTCCACAGCCGCCCATTTCATCCACCCGTTGCTCAAAATGGTAGGCTACCCATGATTATCTCCTCATTATTGTATACTAGGAGATCTGCTTCCATTTAGATGGTAGTTAGGACTTGAGCGACGTAGATAGGAGATCACAACATGCACTAAGTCTGAACCGGAGGAATTCATTATATCAACTGCTTTATTTGGTAGTGTTTGATGATCTTGGGGTGGACATTTCTTATGGACGATCATTGTCGCCTCTAGGGTAGTTATCGTTTTGTGGTTAGTGAAGGCCGGCATGTGCATGACAGGTGGGAGTCATATTGAGTTGTATTTTATGCTAATATGTTCTTTAGTTGACTCTCACAATTCCATTCTACAGTTTTGCACTCGAGGACGAGAAATGTTCAAGCTTAGGGGAGTTTGATGCAGGGGTTTTGAGTCATTTTATAGACTGGTTTTGCATACGTTTTATGTGTATTTTGATCATATTTGTGATTAATATCGCATGATTCACTACCTTTAGTCTATAATCTCATTTTGCATCAAATTTACCTTGTTTCCTTTTATTCTGTATAAAAGATCATATTTGTTGGATTTGATTGGTGTTCTTCTTTTCTTTTCAGGCAATTTAGATATCTGAATCTGTCAATACCATCAATGGATGGTCGATACCATCGACCTACGCACAGTGCATTGTCGAAGAAGAGCAACCAGAAGTCGATACCATCGATGGGACTGTCGATGGTATCGAGAGAGCGCCAGCGAGCCAGATTTCTAGGTGTCGACCAAAGTCGATACTATCAACCTCACCTCAGCAAACTTAGCTTCAGCGTCGGATTCTAGAGAAAAGCGATGCCTAAGGCGTCGATACCATCGACACACTGTCGATGGTATCGAGGCAACATCAGAGAGAACCCCAAGAATCGTGCAAGCATCGGTGCCTCATGCAGGTCAATACCATCGACCCACGTCGATGGTATCGATGCCGTCAGATTAGGTTTTGCTAAAGATCGTGTCTAATCATACAGTGGTGATTTTTGGGTGACCTAAAGTGGTGTATATACCTAATTAAGGCAGACCTAAGCAAGGTATCACGTCATTAGCCACCAGAGAAGTCTCAAGAAGGAGAGGAGAGAAGAACGGAGCCGAGAGCTACGCCCCGATCATTCCGAGAGCTGCAAAAGACGTTTTCCACCACCGGAAGGCTGTAGAACATTCACCCCGTGCCAAGGAACGCCCGGATCTCCTCCGTTCAGGGGTTTACATCACATCTATTCATGTTTTGCTATGTTTTCCCTTTCTCTCATCATGTCTTTCATTGAGATGAACATGCGGGGCTAATCCCCTTTATCTTTAGGACCAGGAGTAGCCCGGGTAATCGTTGTATGATTCTTTTTACATAGTTTATCATAGTTTGTCTCTTAAATCCATGGCATGATGTCATTTTCTCAATTATATCATTATGATTGATCACCCTAATGATAATCTAATACCTTTAATTACTTTGAAAGAAGAATTAACGGTTGAAAAGAGATGGATATCACATTAACTAATAAATCCTTTGAACAAGGTGATGTACAGTTAATGGTGGAAACCCAGAGTGTGATCTTCATGCACCTAATTTAGGGTATAAGCTACAACTATCGTGGAACCGACCTAGATTTAGGTAGTGAATTGTATCACGACAGTGAACAATTCTGACTACATGCCACTACCCGGAATAGGAGACGAATGATGATAATTATGTAGGAATTAGTACAACGAGAACCCGCGGTGAAACCACAATCCTAAAGATTCCATCTATAATTGATTAAACAACCATTTAATCGATTATTTTGCTTTCTTTTATTTTTCTTTTCTTTTTAAATCAACTCTCAAACCATTTTTAATCGGTCTAGCTAATTGCGAACAGTTAGTAGTAGTCTACTAAAAATCTATTCCCTGAGTTCGACTCGGGCCTCACAAAGGCCTATATTACATTGGCGCGTGCACTTGTATTTTACGCACGGTAAATTTGTGTCAATACCCTACAAGAAAAGACAAAAATGGATGTTTTCAGTATAAAATCTAGTATGTGCATATTAATAGAGATTAAGAACATAAGGGGAAAAGGTCATCAAATAACAAGGCCTCCCATGTAAGAGGAAAGTACCATCCAAGTGGATATCAAAAGCACAATTATAAAAGATAAACAATAAGATATTTAATACCTTAAAATAATAAGAAGATAATATCACAATGTATAAGTAGTGCATGACATTAGACTAAGGTTATTTCAAGCAGGGTTAAAACAACATAGGATATCAGCTAAAAGGTGTTGAGTGGAAAAAGCGCACCTTGGGTGAAAAAAGTGTGTCATTATAATGTGGGGTTATAGGGTACATAAACAAATATCCAATCACGTCTACAATTAAGATACATCATAAAACCACAAGAATCCATCATATAAGATACCATGTAGCTTAATGTCTCAAAATAGGTAAAAGGATGAATAAGATACAAATTGGTGCTTAATAAGAATATCCAACAAAAGATTCATGTCATCTATTTTATATGAGTCAACCTATCAGATGAGAGAGAGAAAAGTGTATAGGGTAATGTGTCCTAAATGACCAAGAGAAAGAGAGTAAATATATGTGATTGTTCAATATGAATAATAATGAATGCAACATACATGAAGAGAGAGAAAATTAGATTAATTGCTCAATGTGAATAATGACATGCAACATATATTAAGAGAGAGATAAATTTAGATTAACTACTCAATGTGATTTGGAGATGCAACATACATCAAAAGAGAGAGGAAAATAGGTTACTTGCTCAATGTGGATAATCAAATGCAACATACCTCAGATAGAGTCTAGACATATCTAGGGTCAGTTGTAATTCTACATCCAAGACACTAGCCACCTAATACATGCATACATGGAATTAGATTTAACTTCAAATTGATTATATAAATCCTAAAAATCAGCTTTTCAATATTAATGAATTAGGTTATGAAAACCATTTTATTTTGTGCCTTATTTTTGCATTATTTTGTGGCATATTTTATTTTATTTATGTGACTTATATATTACTGGTTATGAATGCTAGAAAATCTTAACAATTAGGAAAATTCATAAAATCATATATTTATTAGATTGGATTTAGGCGATGTAACTAGTACCATTGGGTAGAGAGAAATCCCATGATTCTAAAACATATTTTATTTAAAACTTCTAATTAGTAGATATGTAGTTATGAATTATCTATGATAAATCAAATTATTTTTTTTGAAAATGAAATTTGTTGCTATTAGTGAAATTCCCCTGCATCACAGATAAATACTTTGATGTATAATGGGGTACATCAATAACCTACAAATTAATCAAAAGTTGTATAAGCAAATGAACATGAGAGTGAAATTGCATATTTGCCCATGCTTCACATGACACATATGGATTAATCCAAAGGCAAATAAGGGGTTCTATTACCTATGTTATTTTGAAACAACTACAAGTATGTTGTTCATTCAGTCACAATTTCTATCCTACAAACCCGAATCCTGGTGAAAAACTCTAGAATTCGACCTCAAAATCTTATTCCTAAGGCTCCTACGACCCCAACAACCTCAAGGTCAAGCTTCATAGTGCATTAGATACTAGATGAGAACCTCCATGATTACGAGTAGGAACAAAAATTATGAAAATGATGAATCTCCTAAAACTAGGGCAAAGAAGCCATACCAGAGGCTTTATGGATCGACTCCATACTCATAGACATCAAACCCCAGTCCAAACAATGCTTAGAGCACCACATCTAGGTTGCCTCATTGGTGCTATCATGAAGAAGTTGGGGACAAATATTAGCATCAACACACACTTTGTGGTGGTAATTAATGGCTTCATCGGGGTTCAAGGATGGTGCAAAAGCGAGTAATCAAAAGATAGTGGTTGTTTCATATAGTACACAACTTTACGAATAGCCAGACAAAGGCTAAGTAGGATGGAGATGTTGGGAGAGTTTGAACGCGATTGAATGCTAGGATAGGTTACCCAAGGGACGAAGATTCTCTACAACTAGATTTATATAGGTAGGGTTAGGTATAGATGCTTCTTGAGATACCAACATAGGAAGGAGATTTAGGACTTTCCTCTATGAGCAGAATTACACAAGGAAAGTAATAATCATTGCATTCAGAGTCAAATGAGGAATCTAACAAAGAAAATTTCACTAAAAATGGATGAGAGATTAGGAAGAGAGAGAAAGAGACTAGGGAGGAAACCCAATACAACGTCGAAAAACTAAAGACTTGCCTAAAATGAACAAAGGTTGAAGATGTTGGGAAATATGGCTTAAGACATGACCGGAAATAAAAATTTACTTGCCATATTCCCATTGAATAGTAGATCGCATCAACAACTATGAGATGGGAAAGAGGATCGCAAAGTTATACCTAGTTTTGAAGCAAGTCCAATGAAATTTCCCTTGCAGTAACGTGCGCCTTTCTTCAAGTCACACCAAGACAACTGTAGTAGTCAGCCTCCTGGTCGGACACCACAAACAATGGTTGATTGTGTCCTCCTAGAGGGGCAAGTGCATCTCACCTCTAGAGTAGTCCACACAGACCACCATGAACTCCTATCATTCTAGATGAATAGACAGGAAGGCATTGTCCCTTCTAGTTGATGTGCTACAATCAACTTTCTCACACACAATTGTCTCTCCCTTGTTGTTCCTCCCTTTGACATGTAGAACTTGCTCGGACTCTCTTGGTTATCATAACCAGAGAAGACAACAATTGTTAGAGCTTATTGTTTTGTCTAGGAAGCCCTTAGTACCCCTCTATTTATAGGAGGGTCAGGATCATGGTTTCTATTCGGTCTAGGAGTCAAAGAGATGAAATTTTATGAATTTTCTAGAACATGCGAACATCAAACTGGTCAGTTTGCACATGAGATCATTAGTTCAACACTTGAACTAGTCGTTTCACCATGTTTCCAATTTGTAATTATTTTGACAATTAATATTTGATTAATGCACAACATGATGTCAGCATCAATTCTTGATCCAATCTCATTGATCTACCAAACGACTAGTCCACAACTTGAGCTGAATGGTTCATTCACCTAAGCCAATAGGTTCACTTGCTGAACTGGTCATTTCAATGTGCACATTGCCAATGTTGTTTAAATTGAATACCAAAAACTTTGTAATAAATGTTAGACATCATTCATCAACAAACTCCTATTCCAAGTGCATTCCTATGTGTGTGACAATATATGTCCCAAGTTACATTGGAAATGAATGCCCATAACTAATTTATGACATCACAAGAAATGATTGGTATCTAGAAAGACATCATTCCTACCCAAGAAACTTGGAAAGTTGGAGAACAACTTCAACCTAAAATCAGTGATTGGTGTTATAATGATTGTATAGTTCCTTTATCTCTAATATCCAGAATGAACTCAAGGCATGGAATTGTCATCCTCTTCAACATTCAATCCATGCTCCTTGAACTTGAGCATACTGTCTGAGATATATGTGAACTCAATATCATATATTGATTCACATGTGCATGGCCATGCTTTTCTCAGTCTCTCTTATCAAGTAGTCAGGATATTAAACTCTTGTAGGAAGGACAAATCCCATCTACATCACTCATAGTCATTCCCCATGTGTCATAATGCATTTGAGCATCACCTTTATGGCAACCCTTATTCAAGGTCACATTTGATGATGACAAAGTACATTAAACAACATATTATGAGTGTAGTGATTTCATGTTGAAGAACCACAATCACCACCACCACCATGAGAGATGATTTGACTACCATTCAATGGTTTCCATGTATCACTCTCAAGGTGAGTCTATCTGATACACTATTCTCTAACAAGTATCTATGTGTTTGGTTTGATATCATATATCATGACTAATGAGGCTCTGTCATCAACCAACACACATTATAGTCTTAAGTGTTGTTGTTGTCTGTTAGCCTTCCACAATAACAATCGACTAGGGACATAACAAGAATGTATACAGTCTTAACATTTGTATGATCTCATTGTTCAAGTCCTCAACTTGAAGACATACGTTATTGAATAATATCTTTCTTTAGACATCTATTATGTAGCATCATTATCTAAAAACTAAAATAAACACATTAAATTGAAAGGTTGTCTTTATTATTAATCAAATTGTTTACTAGTTATGCCATTACAATCATCATATGGTGGTCTCTCTGGGCATACATACCAATGGAATCCCACTTACACTTTGAGCCAACCACACATGAAATTAATCCCAAGTGATCTAATATGGCCATCATGCTTTTGTTGTGATAGTGCTTTTGCCAAGGGGTCAACAATATTGATTTTGGTTGGCACTCTGCAAATCCTCACATCTCCTTGCTGTATGATCTCTCATATGAGATGGAATCGCCTTTGTAAGTGCTTGGAACACCGATAAGATCTAGGTTCCTTAGCTTGTGCGATAGCTCCATTGTTGTCATAATATAGCTCAATTACATCTTTGATGCTTAGAACCACCACAAGTTCATAAATGAACCTTTTAATCCATACAATTTCCTTTGTTGCATAGGATTTAGCAATATACTCATCTTCTATTGTAGAATCTACAATTGTCTCTTGCTTGGAACTCTTCGAGCTTACAATACTATTATTGAGGGAAAATACAAATCCTAATTGCAATCGATAATCCTCTTTGTCAATTTGGAAGCTTGCATATGTGCAGCCTTTTACCACCAACTCTTCCTCACCACCGTAGACAAGGAACTGATCCTTAGTTCTTCTCAAGTAGTTAAGGATGTTCTTCAGGGCAATCTAGTGGACATCACCTAGATATGGCTGATATATGCCCATCATGCTCAAGGCATATGAGACATTGGGGTGAGTACATTACATTTCATACAAGATAGATCCAATTACAGATGCATATGAAGTCTGATTCATGTGTTCCCTTTCTTCACAAAATTTGGGACATTAAGCTCTAGAGATAGTAATGCCATGAGACATAGGTAGGATTCCTCTCTTTTAGTCATCCATGTAGAACCTCTTCAACACTTTGTCAATGTATGTGCTCTAACTTAGTCTAAGAAGCCTTCTAGATCTATATCTATATATTTTAATTCCTAAAATATAAGATGCTTCACCCAAGTACTTCATAGAGAATGTATTTCCAAGCAAAATCTTTATCATATGTAAAGTAGGTATGCCATTCCCCATCAATAGTATGACATCCACATACAATATGAGGAATACAATCATGATCCCACTAACCTTCTTGTAAACACATGGTTCATCTTCAATTTGAATAAAGCCAAACTCTTTGACTGTTTTGTCAATTTGAAGATTACAGCTCCAAGATGCTTACTTCTATCCATAGATTGACCTTTGTAGCTTAAAGACTTTATTTGCATCCTTTATATTTATGGAACCCTTGAGTTGTGTCATATACACATCCTCAAGAAGATTCTCGTTAAGGAATGCGGTTTTGACATCCATCTTGCAAATCTCATAGTCATGATAAGATGCAATGGCAAGCATGATCCTGATCAACTTAACCATGGCAACTGGAGAAAAGGTTTCATCAAAGTCAACACTTTGAATTTGTTTGAAATCCTTTGCAACTAATTGACCTTTGTAAGTTTGTACATTATCATCCATGTCAGTGTTCTTCTTGAAGAACCACTTGCACCCTATGGGTTTTACCCCTTGAGGTGGATCCATCAAGGTCCATACCTTGTTTGTGTATAGGGATTCCATCTCAGATCACATGGATTCTAGCCACTTATGAGATTATGGCCCCTTAATAGCTTCTAGGTAGGTAATTGTCTCATCATCAATGACCAATTCATTGCCTTCTTGAGTCACAAGATAGACAAATCTTTTTGGCTCAAGGCGCCTCCTACTAGATTTACGAGGTTCCTATGTTACTTGAGGATTTTGAGATTCCACAACAGTTTGTGACTCTCCATGTTCCTCTTGTACCTCTATAAGTTCATTGTTTCTTGTTGGTCTTGAACTTCTTTGATGTCTACTTTGCTCCCACAGATTCCTTTGGAAATGAATCCTTTTCTAGGAATGCATCATCTCTGGCAACAAACACTTTGTTGTCAGTTGGGTTATACAAGTAGTATCCTAAGGTTTCTTTGGGATAACCAACAAAGTAACATTTATCTGATCTAGGGCCAAGATTTTCAAGAAACATTTTCTTGACATAAGCTTCACACCCCCAAATCCTCATAAAAGACATTTTGGGACGCATTCCAGTCCACATCTCATATAGTATCTTTTGAACTGATTTAGATGGTACGTGGTTAAGTGTAATGCTATAGTTTCCAGAGCATAATCCCAGAAGGAAGTTGGAAGACCAACAAAGCTCATCATTGATTTCACAATATCTAACAATGTGTGATTCCTTCTTTCTGATACATTATAATGTTGTGGTGTTCTAGGTGGAGTCCATTGTGATACGATACCATGGTCTCGTAGAAGGTCTTCAATCTCTTGGCTTAAGTATTCTCCACCTCGATCATAATGAAGTTCCTTAATACTTTTACCAAGTTGTTTTTGTACTCAATTCATGAAATCCTTGAACTTTTCAAGATTTTCTGACTTATGTTTCATACCTACTGAAATCATTAATGAAGGTAATGAAGTACTAATAACCACCTCTAGCATTTGTTCTAAAAGGACCACATACATTAATATGTATGAGTCCAAATATATCACTAGCCGTCTCACTATTGCTAGTGAAGGGAGTCTTGGTCATCTAACCCAACAAACAAGACTCACATGTCTCTATTGATTCGAAACCAAAAGAGCCTAGATAACCATTCTTATGGACTCTAGATATGTGATTCTCATTGATGTGCCCTATAAGACAAGCCAAAGATAATTTTTATTTGTGTTATTGAGTTTCAAAATTTTGGTATTTATGTTATAAACATTTGTCTTAAGATCTAATGAATAAAGGCCATAGGACATTGGACCAATATAGTGGCACCAGAGTGGTAAACTTGATGTTGTATGATCAAGAGGTCAGAAGTTCAAAAACCCATGGAAACAAGATGAATGAATTGCAATTTTTTAAAAGACCATAGGACATCAGGGCACTGCCATAAAAGATCTCATCTATTGAAACAAAGCATTGACCATTCTTTATATGAAATCCATATCCATCCTTATCCATACAAGATATAGAGAGAATGTCTCTATTTATGGTAGGTACAAAATAATAGTTCCTTAACTCTATTACAAACCTCTTGGGAAGAGATAAACTACAGGTTCGAACTACAGTGGAAACAACTCTTACTCCATTTGTAACATACAGTTCGACCTCGTCCTTTTGTAAAGGCTTACTTCTTTCCAAATACTACATAATTGATCATATGTGAGATCCACATCTAGTATCTAGTACCCAAAATGAAGTAGAAAAATTTATCTCAATAATCAATATACCTAAAATGGAGATCTATATCCCCTCCTTATTCTTCCTCAGTTCCTCCAGGTACAGAGGGCAACTCCTCTTCCAATGTCCAGGATGGTGATAGTGGTGACAATTGCCTCCCCTATTCACCCCTCCCTTTGCTTTGAGTGCAGAAAACTTGGACTTCTGGTCAACTTTAAAACTCTTCTTCACTTTGCCTTTTCCCTTGGACTTCCCCTTTCCATTTCTGATCATCATGGATTTGGATTTGTCCTTCTTCATTTCATTTCAGCAGTCCTTAACATGCCAAGCAATTCTGACAACGACTTGTCAAAATTGTTCATGTTGTAGTTCATGACAAACTGGCTATATGATTCTGACAGTAACTGCAGAATTACATCCATAGCCAACTCTTGACCTGAGGGAAATACCAGTCTAGAAATGTTCTCTACATACCCAATAAGCTTGAGCACATGGGACCTACTGTATCTCCTTCTACCGTGTTGCATTTGAGCAACACCTTGGAGACATCATACCTCTCTTGTCTTACTTGATCTTGGTACATGTTCTTAAGATGTGTTACCATCTCAATCGCATCCATATTCTCATGTTGTCTCTGCAACTCATAGTTCATGGAGCATTAGCATCAAGAATTTGACATCTACATCATCCTCAGAGTGCTTCTTGTATGCATCTTTGTCAACTTTAGGTGCACTGGGTGCAGGTTCATATGCTTTGGTGTTTATAGGACATAGAGTTTTCACTCTTGTGTGAGAACAATTCTCAATGTCCTGAATGAGTCATGGAAATGATTTCCATTTAACTTGTCATTCTCAAGGACCGATCACAAGGAAAATGTATTGTTTATCATCATTTGATTCTACAAGAGAAAATTTAAAGTTTGTTAAAAAATATTTGATTTGATTTGATTAAAATAAATTTTGACGATGTTTAATTAGGAATGTAATCAACTATCGCTCCCATTATTTTGTTCAAATTGATAATCCTCACTTAGAAATTCAAAAGATTGCATCACACAATCTTCTAGTGAGCCAAGATCTATATTTCATCAAATCACGAGTCATCTTTGTTTGATCACCCACAACTTGACTACTTAGGTTGAGAAATTTTGCTAATTACATTTATATGCAACTCTTGGATATATGGTGTACACAACTCTTGTTACAATACATATTTATGCTTCTAGTTACTTAATGTCATGAAGATCACCTAGTTAATCCTGACCCAAAAGCCAACACAATAGAATATGCACCCTACTTTGGCAGAGCTACATATCTCCCATCACACTTCCATGAGATGGACAACGCACCACACTTTGGCGTAACCTATGCTTAGTCAATCAAGTTTTTCATGTGTGTTCCTTATGGAAAGCATCTGAGACTTAATATTATATTGATGGATTTTATATATATATGCATATACATATGCATATACATATCCAATCACCACATACTTATAGTATGTATCATATACATGTTATAACCACAACAAAAACATGCAATAATAAACATAAGCAACAATTATATACATTCTATTGTAATTCCTTGGAGCCACAAGGAATTACTACCACCTAAGGTCCACATCGAATGTAGAAACCTATTGTTGATGACAATCTGTGCTCGAACTTATCTGGGTTGATCAATTCAATCCTTGAACCGGTCGGTTGGCCTCATGGTTGGTCGGTTGGTCTCCCAAATTGGTTGTCTGGTCCTTGCAATGTTGGGACGCCTCCACCCAGTTGGTCACTGATTGTTTGGCTGCTCCTATCATCAACCTCCTCAGTCGTCTAGCCGATCAATTTGTCTCCTAAACCGGTTGGGTTGACTGGTGTTGAATGTCCTCTTTGCCATAACAAAAAATAAAACTATCCTAAACATAATACATTGTAATTTAGAAACCTTGTACATTCAAGTGGAACATAGGAAGGAAATAATTAATACTTTTATGTATAGAAAAGAAAAGAAAGGCTCGATATGTAAATGGAGATATAAACATGAACAAGAAACCATCCAACCAAGCACAAAAGGTCTAGGGGTATAGGCCATAACCATGCTACCAATTACCATCAAAATGATTTTAAGGTGACATGTTTTTCAAATATATCATATATATATATTGGGATTGTGTGTGGTATTTAATTGGATATGCACATTAACCATTTAAATATTTTCATCTCATGTAATAAATAAATTATTAGAAATCAAACTCCGATCACATTGATAAATCCAAAATATAGCAAATTAACATGGATCTGATACCACAATTGTGAAATATGGCATCAGATATGACAACAAAAACAAAAGTTTACTTCCCATATTCCCATTAAACAATAGATTGAATCAACAACTATGAGATGAGAAAGAGGGTTGCAAGGTTATACCTGGTCGTGGATCAAGTCTAGTGGCAATTCCCTTGCAGTATTTTGTGCCTTTCGCCAAGTTGCACTTAGACAACTATCATAGTCGGCCTCCTAGTCAGACACCATGAACAACAATTGACAACATCCTCCTAGAAGGGAAAGCGCCTCTCGCCTCTAGAGTAGTCCATGCAGACCACTTGGAACTCCTTTCATTCTAGATGAATGAATAGGAAGGAGTTGTCCCTTCTAGTTGATGTGCTAGCATCAACTTGGTCTCCCACAATTGTCTCACTCTTGTTGTTCCTCCCTTTGACAGGTAGAACTTACTGGGATCTCTTGGTTACTACAACTAGAGAAGACAAAAATTGTCACAACTTATTATTGTGTCTAGGAAGCCCCCAATACCCCTCTATTTGTAGGAGGGTCAGGGTTTCCAATCAGTCTGGGAGTCGAAGAGACATTATTTCATGATTTTTTTCAGAACCTGCGAATGTCAAACTGGTCGATTCACTAGTGAACCGGTCAGTTCACACATAAGATGATTGCTTCAATACTTGAACCACTTATTTCACTATGGTTCCTATTCACAATTGTTTTGGAAACTAATATTCTATTAATGCACAACGTGACGTCAGTGTCAATCCTTGATCCAATCTCATTGATCTACCAAATAGTCAGTTAATCACCTTAGCCGATCAGTTCATGCGTGTGAGATAATCGGTTCACTTGTTGAATTGGTTGTCTCATAGTGCAGATTGCTATTCTTGTTTAAATTGAATACCTAACACTTTAGCAATCAATGTTAATCATCATTCATGAACAAACTCCTATTCCAAGTGCATTCCTATGTGTGCGACCCTATAGGTCCCAAGTTACGATGGGAGTGAATGTCCATAACTAATTTATGACATAAAATGCAATGATTGGTATCTAGAAAGACATCATTGCTACCCAAGTAACTCGGTAAGTTGGAGAACAACTTCAACCTACAATCTGTGATTGGTGTTATAGTGATTGTAATTGTATAGTTCCTTTGTCTCTGATATCCAGATTGAACTCAAGGCAAGGAATCTCCATCCTCTTCAACATTCAATCCTTGTTCCTTGAACTTGATTGTCTGAGATATATGTGAACTTAATATCATAAATTGATTCACATGCGCATGGCTGTGCTTTTCTAAGTCTCTCTTATCAAGTGGCCGGGATATCAAACTCCTATAGGAGGGACAAATACCATCTACATCACTCACATTCATTCCCCATGTGTCATAATGCATTTGAGCATCACCTTTATGACAACCCTTATTTAAGGTCATGTTTTATGATGACAAAGTACATTAAACAACATGTGATGAGTGTAGTAATTTCAGGTCTAAGAACCAAAATCACCACCACCACTGGGAGAGATGATTCTATCTACCATTCGATAGTTTCCATGTATCACTATCAAGGTAGGTCTGTCAGATACATTGTTCTCTAACAAGTATCTATGTGTTTGGTTTGATATCATATATCATGACTAATGAGACTCTATCATCAACCAACACACATTATAGTCTTAAGTGTTATTGTTGTCTGTTAGCCTTCCACAACAATCGACTAGGGACATAACAAGAATGTATTTACTCTTAACATTTGTATGATCTCATTTTTAGGTCCTCAACCTAAATACATATGTTAATTAGTAATATTATTTTTAAGACATTTATGTAACATCATTATCTCATAATTGAATAAAATAGTATAAATTGGAAGATTGCCTTTATTATTAATCAATCACGTATGATTGACTCTCTAGTCATACATACCTACAAACTCCCACTTGCACTTAGAGCCAATCACCTATGAACTTAATCCCAAGTGATCTAACATGACCATCATGCTTCTGTTGTGATAGTGCTTTTCTCAAGGGGTCAACAATATTGCTTTCAGTTGGCACTCTACAAATCCTCACATCTCCTCGCTATATGATCTCTCGTATGAGACGGAACTGCCTTTGTATTTGCTTGGAACACTGATGTGGTCTAGGTTTCTTAGCTTGTGCAATAGATCCATTGTTGTCACAATATAGCTCAATTGCATTGTTGATGCTTGGAACCACCCCTAAGTTCAAAAATGAACTTCTTGATCCATACAACTTCCTGTACTACATTGGATGCATCAATATACTCATCCTCTATTGTATAATCTACAACTATCTCTTGCTTGGAACTCTTCCATCTTACAACACTATTGTTGAGGCAAAACACAAATATTGATTGCTATCTATGATCATCTTTGTCAGTTTGGAAGCTTGCATCAGTGTAACCTTTTACCACTAACTCTATGTAACATCTCAGGATTTGAGGCCTTGGATAAGTTGATCTTAAAAGGAATGATTGGACTACCCATATCACCAAGGTGCACCTCCTTTTTAGGGAGCCCATTCCTAAATAACTCCATAGTTAAGCGTGCTCAACTTGGAGTAGTACTAGGATGGGTGACCAGTCAGGAAGTTGATCCTGGCTTGCGCGTCAGTGTGGACAAAGTGAACAGTTAAGGCTAGTGGTGGTTTGTGGGGCCAGTTGTCATTCCTAAAACTCTACTAGAGCCTTGGGTAGTGGGCCCATGCATTATAAATGGTATCAGAGCCATAACCCCTCCAGTAGGTGGGGCCTATATGGGCATGGCATGCCACTCTTGAGCCGTGTGGTCCAGGCATGTAGGAAATGGCTGTCCATGGTTGACGTAGCCACCCTTACGCTGGTATTCCATGTTCGGGAGCTGGGTGTCCATGGGCCATTGTGGGTCTGCACTGAAATGGGGTCAGATTATGAGGCCATATAGTTGAGCCTTGACGAGGACATCAAGAGTCTAAGTGGGGGAGATTGTAACATCCTAGGATTTGAGGCCTTAGATAAGTTGATCTTAAAAGGAATGATTGGACTACCCATATCACCAAGGTGCACCTCCTTTTCAAGGAGCCCATTCCTAAAGAACTCCATAGTTAAGCGTGCTCGGCTTGGAGTAGTACTAGGATGGGTGACCAGTCGGGAAGTTGATCCTGGCTTGCACGTCAGTGTGGACAAAGTGCGTAGTTAAGGCTAGTGGTGGTTTGTGGGGCCAATCGTCATTCCTAAAACTCTACTAGAGCCTTGGGCAGTGGGCCCAGGCGTTACACTCTACCTCACCACTATAGACAATGAACTGATCCTTAATTCTTCTCAAGTACTTAAGGATGTTCTTCATGGTAGTCTAGTGGGCATCATCATGATCTGACTGATATCTGCTCGTTATGATCAAGGCATATGAGACATCAAGGTGAGTACATAACATTGCATGAAGTCTGATTCATGCGCTCCCTTTATTCATGAGATTTGGGACATTGAGCTCTAGAGATAGCAACACCATGAGACATGGGCATGTTTCCTCTCTTTGAGTCCTTCGTGTTGAACATCTTCAATACTTTGTCAATGTATGTGCTCTGACTTAGTCCAAGAAGCCTTCTAGATCTATCTCTATAGATCTTGATCCTAAAATATAGGATTCTTCGCCCAAGTCCTTCATAGAGATTGTATTTCCAAGCCAAGTCTTTTCCATTTGTAAAGTAGGTATGTCATTACCAATCAATAATTTGTCATCCACACACAATATGTGAAATACAATCATGCTCCACCAACCATCCTGTAAACACACGATTCATCTTCATTTTGATTAAAGCCAAACTATTTGACGATCTTGTCAATTTGAAGATTCTGGCTCTGAGATGCTTGCTTCAATCCATAGATTGACCTTTGTAACTTACAAACTTTATTTTCATCCTTTGTATTTATAAAACCCTCAAGTTGTGTCATAGACACATCCAAGAAGATTCATGCGCTCCCTTTATTCATGAGATTTGGGACATTGAGCTCTAGAGATAGCAACACCATGAGACATGGGCATGTTTCCTCTCTTTGAGTTCTTCGTGTTGAACATCTTCAATACTTTGTCAATGTATGTGCTTTGACTTAGTCCAAGAAGCCTTCTAGATCTATCTCTATAGATCTTGATCCTAAAATATAGGATTCTTCGCCCAAGTCCTTCATAGAGATTGTATTTCCAAGCCAAGTCTTTTCCATTTGTAAAGTAGGTATGTCATTACCAATCAATAATTTGTCATCCACACACAATATGTGAAATACAATCATGCTCCACCAACCTTCCTGTAAACACACGATTCATCTTCATTTTGATTAAAGCCAAACTATTTGACGATCTTGTCAATTTGAAGATTCTGGCTCTGAGATTCTTGCTTCAATCCATAGATTGACCTTTGTAACTTACAAACTTTATTTTCATCCTTTGTATTTATAAAACCCTCAAGTTGTGTCATAGACACATCCAAGAAGATTCCTACTAAGGAATGCAGTTTTAACATCCATCTCCCAAATCTCATAGTCATGATAAGTTGCAATGGCAAGCATGATCCTGATGAACTTAACCATGGCAACTAGAGAAAATGTTTCCTCATAATAAACACCTTGAACTTATTTGAAACACTATCCAACTAATCAACCTTTGTAAGTTTGTACATTACCATCCATATTAGTCTTCTTCTTGAAGACCCACTTGCACCCTATGGGTTTTATCCCTTCAGGTGGATCCATCAAGGCCCATACCTTGTTAGTGTACATGGATTCCATCTTGGATTTCTTGGCTTCTAGCCACTTATGATGTTTTGGTCCCTTAACAACTTCTAGGTAGAAAATAATCTCATCATCAATGACCAATTCATTGCCTTTTTGAGCCACAAGAGAGACAAATCTTTCCGACTCAAGGTGTCTCCTACTATATTTGTGAGGTTCCTATATTACTTGAGGAATTTGAGATTCCAAAATAGTTTGTGACTCTCCATGTTCCTCTTGTACCTCTACAGGTTCAATGCTTTCTTGTTGGTCTTGAACTTCTTCGAGTTCTACTTTGCTCTCATTGATTCCTTTTGAAATGAATTTCTTTCTAGAAATGCATCATATCTGGCAACAAACACTTTATTGTTAGGTAGGTGAAACAAGTAGTATCCCTTAGTTTCTTTGGGATAACCAACAAAGTAACATTTATCTGATCTAGGACTAAGATTTTCAGGAAACATTTTCTTGACATATGCTTCACACCCCCAAATCCTCATAAAAGACAATTTGGGACACTTCCCAGTCCATATCTCATATGGTGTCTTTTAAACCGAATTAGATGGTACACAATTAAGTGTAAATGTTGTGGTTTCTAGAGCATAACCCCAGAAGGAAGTCAAAAGATCGAAAAATCTCATCATTGATCGTACCATATCAAACAATGTGTGATTACTTCTTTTTTATACACCATTATGTTGTGGTGTTCTAGGTGGAGTACATTGTGATACGATACCACAGTCTCATAGAAGGTCCTAAAACTCTTGGCTTAAGTATTCTTCACCTTGATCAGAACAAAGCTCCTCAATACTTTTACCAAGTTGGTTTTGTACTTCATTAATGAATCCTTAAACTTTTCAAGAGTTTCTGACTTATGTTTCATCAAGTAAACATAACCATACCTATTGAAGTCATCAATGAAGGTAATAAAGTACTAATAATCACCTCTAGCATTTGTTCTAAAAGAGTCACATACATCAGTATGTGTGAGTCCTAATAGATCACTATCCCTCTCACTATTTCCAGTGAATGGAGTCTTGGTCATCTTATCCAACAAACAAGACTCACATGCCTCTATTAATTCTAAATAAACGGAGTCTAGATAACCTTCTTTATGGATTCTAGATATGAAATTCTCATTGATGTTCCCTAGATGACAATGCCAAAGATATGTTTTATTTGAGTTATCGAGTTTTAACCTTTTGGTATTTATGTTATAAACATTTATCTTAAGATCTAGTAAATAAAGACCATAGAACATCAGGGCACTGTCATAAAATATCTCATCTTTTGAAATGGAACATTGACCATTCTTGATATGAAATTCATATCCATCCTTGTCCATACAAGATACAAAAATAATGTTTCTATTTATTGCAGGTAAAAAATAGAATTTCTTTAACTCTAGTACAAGCACCGTGGGAAGAGATAAACTATAGGTTTCAATTGTAGTGGTAGCAACCCTTTCTCCATTGCAATGTGCAGTTCAACCACACCCTTTTGTAAAGGCTTACTTCTTTTCAGATTCTACATATTTGAGCATATATGAGATCCACATCCAATAACTAGTACCCAAGATGAAGTAGTAGACAAATATCTCAATAAGGTATATACCTGAAGTGGAGTTCTCTATCCCCATCTTCTTGTTCCTCTAGGTAGAGAGGGCAATTCCTCTTCCCATGTTATGGCCGATGACAGTGGTGACAATTGCCTCCCATGTTCACCCCTCCCTTTGCTTTGAGTGTAGAAGACTTGGAATTCTAGACAGCTTTAGAACTCTTCTTAGCTGTGCCTTTTCCCTTAAACTCCCCCTTTCCATTGCTGATCATCATCACTAATTTGGGTTTTTCCTTCTTCATTTGCACTTCTATAGTGCTCAGCATGCTAAGCAATTCGAACAATGACTTGTCAAAATTGTTCATATTGTAGTTCATGACAAACTAGCTATATGATTCTAGCAATGACTGTAGAATCACATTCATAGCCAACTCTTGACCCAGGATAAATCCCAGTCATGCAAGGTTCTCTACATACCCAATAATCTTGAGCACATGGGGACGTATTGGATCTCCTTCTACCATGTTGAATTTGAATAGCACCTTGGAGACATCATATCTCTCTTGTCTTTCCTGATCTTGGTACATGTTCTTAAGATATGTTACTGAAACACCCCTCCCTAGGGTTTCTTACATAACCAGTGGAAGCACAGCCTAATCCCCAACATTATCCATAATGTGGGGTACTTGGCATATCAGGGAGGAATTGTCACATGCATGATCTCATATCAAGAAATAAACAACACTTGGCATTCATAGAAACATAGATTCATACATAAGTTCTTGGAAAGAAAGCTACATCATGCTTCTAAAGGTATACTAAACATAAACTAGATAATATGAAAAAGATAGGATCTCCATAGATGGACGTCCCACCAGGTAACAACTCCTAAGATCTTGGATCCTTGGAATCTTCTCATGATGTCTCCTTCCCTTTAGCTCCAACTTCTGTGGACATCTCGTCCCCAGCCATGCAAAGGAAAACAAACATGGCAAGTAAGCGACATTGGCATGTTATAAAGCATAAAAATAACATATAAATTGATTTGACATAAACATGAACATGCATTAACATTAATCATTTCTTGGCATCTTTTACATGAAGAATTTGACTAGAAGTATATGCTTCTCTCTTAATGCCCCATAAGGAGCCCATAATGCTCAGAAAGCCCATAATTGCTCGGAAAGCCCATAATACTCGGAAAGCCCAAAACAAGGTGCATATAAATCTAAATCAAATTCCCTTAACCATGATCTTTCTTAGACTTTACTTATCTTCTGAATAACCTAAACTTAATCTTAATTGGGATTTCTCCCTCTTGAACATAATGGGATTTCTCCCCATGAAACATAATGGGATTTCTCCCTCTTAAGCATGGATGGGAATCTCTTCCCTCTTAATCTTGGTTTCATGTTCCTTAACCATAATTCATAACACAATTATGGTTTCTACACTTAGACTTAGATTATAGCAAACAAGCATTCAATAATCATATACTTGAAGGAAAACATGCACTTATCATGACTTTAGTATAAAGTGCATAAACATATCATAATCATTCAATAAATCAAGTTTACTATGCCAAGGGCATGGCCCACTTACCTTGAGCTAAATCACCTAAGTCAAACCTAGTTTGACTGGTTGGATCCTTTTAATCACCTGAAATTAACATGATTATCCTTCATCATATATCATTAAACCCTAATTTGTCCATATAAATATTGAGATGTGAAAACAGAAAAATCAGTCGATAAAAACCATAAAATCGGATTCCTCATCAAAAATCATTTCCAAAACATATTTATTTATATTTTTCTGAGGTCGTATGCAAAAGATATGAATTTTGCACTCGAGAACAATCAGAAATTAGGAAACCATAGTGTGACATCATTTAAATATGTGATTATTTCGATGTAAACAAAATGTCAAAATACAAGAAAACCAAGCCGTGTGTGACATAATGATCAAACATGCGGGGGTATACTCGTCATTTGGACGTGCAAACAATTCGCGGCCGATGAAACAAATGTGTGTGTGAAATTACAATATTGTCCTTACGATATTAATAACTCGATTAGAAACACAGGGCCACCGAGTTCATTGACTGACATGGTTTGTTCCCTGCCTACTCCATCGCATCAGGTGTGAGCGAGCAATGCTCCAGGGAGCTCAGGTGAGAGTAATAATCACGCCTTGTAGATGATTAACTGGGGGAAACAACCCCATTACCTTCGTCAAACTCCGACGATCAAAATGAACCTGGAATGTGGGTAATACAGTGGCAAACTCACCCAAAGCCATGGTGTGGACCGGAGAACAAAGGAAGAGGGCTCAGAGGCCAAAACCACGACTTTAAGGAAGCTGGCATCAACTTGAGACCGGAGAAGCAATCTAGGAGGTCGGGTGACTTCGTTCGATGCCTCATGAGGGATGGGTAGCCACTGGATCACTGTGACGATGGGCATCAGCATGGTCCAGGAAATAGAGTGTAGGTCCCGATGACATGGGCGATCGCAGGGCAAACCAGAAGGGTCAAAACAAAGGCGAGGCTCCGAGGATGCTCACCGTAAAGGCAATTAATCCGAGGTGACATGAGAAGGCCGGGCAAACTCAAGGTCGTCGGAAACTGAAGCCGAGTAGGCCGGGGCTACTGGGGAAGTCAGGGGAGAAATTGATGGTGCAGGAGTGCAGCTCGGGGGCCGGTGATGCTCTCGGAGCGTTTGGGTGGCGGCGGAGGAGGCTAGGAGGTCGTCTGTGCAAGGGGGGGTGTGAGCCCTATATTGGGCGTTTTTCCTACAGAGAGCGAGAGGGCACGATCTGGGGCTCACTCAGATTGGGGTGACGAGCCGAAACTGTTGGCGAAGGAATGAGGAGAAACTGTCGTGAAACGGAGGAGATTGAAGTCTCGTATTGAAGCCGGTGTGTAACGGCTGCTGCTCGTGAAAATAAACAAAGGAAGAAGAAGACTGAAGCACCGTTGGATCCCGATCTGACGGTCACGGATGCGCAGATCATTAAATCGAAATCACAGGCACGTGACAGGTGGAATAAAACTGAAACTATAGGAAAGTAAATGTGATAAATGTGCATTTGATTGATTTCTAAGCAAAACCACATTGAAACCTTTCTAAATTTGATTGGGGGGGGTCTAACATGGGTCAAACGAGCCCAAAATTTGACCATAGGTGTATTAGAGTGTCTAGAATATTCCCATTAGGTTAGATTTTATGCTTGTACACGTTTTAGGCCTAAAATAACAAAACCCTCATGTATACTTAAATGGCTATGATTAGTGTATATAAAGCTATTAATTTCTCAAATAAGAATTACAAAACATGAAAATGTGCACTTAACATTATTTCTTTTCATTTAACAAGAGGGAGGCCATTAAGCAAGAAATTAAACATGTAAATTACTAATTATCATATGAGAGAGAAAATTTTGACATAAAAGCATTTATCCTCATTTTCTTAAATAAAAGAGCATAGATATATATGAAAACATTTTCTTTAAATAAAATAAGGATAAGAGAGCAATTGGACATAAAATAAATTTGCAAAACTAGCATGGGAAATTTTCATTTAAGTCCTCAACATTTATCTAATTAGGAAAAGAGCATGCAAGGAATAAAAAAAATTTGAAAATTTGCATAAAAGAGTGGGGTGTTACAGTTACCATCTCAATCACATCCATATTCTCATGTTGTCTCTGAAACTCATAGTTGATGGAGCAAAAAACATCATGCATTTGACATCTACTACGTCCTCATAGTTCTTCTTGTAAGCATTTTTTTCAGCCTTAGGTGCACTGGGAGCAAATTCATTTGGCTCTGGTGTTTCTAGGACATAGATCTTCCACTCTTCTATGATAACAATTTTGAATGTCCTGAACCAGCTATGGAAATTATTCCCATTTAACTTGTCCTTCTCAAGAACCGATCGTAAGGAAAATGTGTTGTTTGTCGTCATTTGATTCTACAACATAAAGTTTATAGTTTGTCAAAACATTTTTGATTTGATTTGATTAAAACAAAATTTAACAATGTTAATTAGGCCTTTAAATAACTATTACTCCCACTATTATGTTCAAATTGATATTCCTCAGTAAGAAATTCAAAAGATTGCATCGTACAATCTACTAGTGAGCCAAGAACCATATTTCATCAAATCATGAGTTAGCTTTGGCTGATCGCCCACAACTTGACTATTTAGGTAGACAACTTTTGCCAATTGCATCTATATGTAACTCTTCGATAGTTGGTGTGAACAACTCTTTGTCTCAATCCATCTTTATGCCTCTAGGTACTTAAGCTCATTAAGATCACCTAGTTAAGTCCCACCCAAAAGGCAACATGATAAAATATGCACCCTGCTTTGGTAGATCTACATATATACCATCACACTTCTACGAGATGGACAACGCACCACGCTTTGGCGTAACCTATGCTAAGTCGATCAAGTTTTTCATGTGTGTTTCTTATGAAAAGCATCTAAAACTTAATATTATATTGAAGGATATTATATATGTAAATACATATACATATCCAATCACCACATACTTATAGTATGTATCATATACATGCTATAACCACAACAAAAATATGCAATAATAAACATAAGCAACGATTATGGCCAGCCTATTGTAATTCCTAGGAGAAACAATAATTACTAACACCTAAGGTCCACATCACATGTAGGCCCCTACTATTGATGATGATATGTGCTCTATCTAGTCTGGGTCGATCGGTTCAACCCTTAAACCAATCAGCTGGCCTCCTGGTCGGTCAATTGGTCTCACAGATCGGTCATTTGGTCCTTGCGATGTTGGGACTCCTCCACTCGGTGGGTTGGGTCACCAGCCAATCGATCGGCTCCTCCTATCATCGAACTCCTTGGTCCTCTAGCCAATCATTTCGTCTCCTGAACCGCTTGGGTCATGCGGTGCTGAACATCCTCTTTGCCATAACAGAAACTAAAACTATCCTAAATATATTACATTATAATTGGGAAACCTCGAGTTACATTCAAGGGGAGCATAGGAAGGAAAGAATGAATTCTTTTACATATAGAAAAGAAGAGAGAGACTCCATATGCAAATCAAGATATCAAAAGGTACATGCAACCATCCAACCCATCACAAAAGGTCTAGGGGTATAGGACACATGCTACCAATCCCCATCAAAAAGATTTTAAGGCAACACGATCTGCATATATATCATACATATATATATTGGGATTGTATGTGATATTTAATCAGATATGCACATTAACCATTTAAATATCTGCATTGCATGTAATAAATAAATGATTAAAACAAAAAAAAAATGATCACATTGATAAATTCCAAAACATAGTAAATCAACCTAGCTCTGATACCTTTGTTGGAAAATATGGCATTAGATATGGTAGAGAAAATAAAAATTTACTTGCCATATTCCCATTAAATAGTAGATTGTATCCACAACTATGATTGCAAGGTTATACTTTGTACTGGAGGAAGTCCAGTGACAATTCCCCTATAGTTTTGTGCATCTTTCTTCAAGTTGCACCTAGACAACTTTTGTAGTCGGCCTCCTGGCCAAACACCACAGACAACGATTGATGGCATCCTCCTAGCTCGGAAAGGGCCTCTCACCTCTAGAGTAGTCCACATGGACCACTAGGAACTCCTGTCATTTTATATGCAAGGACATGAAGGATTTTTCCCTTCTAGTTGACGTGCTAGTGTCAACTTGCTATCCCACAATTGTCTCTCCCTTGTTGTTCCTCCCATTGAGAGGTGGAACTTGCTCGATCTCTCTTGGTTACCACAACCAGAGAAGACAACAATTTTTAGAGCTTATTGTTGTGTCTGAGAAGCCCCCAATACCCCTCTATTTATAGGAGGGTTAGGGTTAGGCTTCTAGTCAGTCTGGGAGTCGAAGAGATAGGAATTCATGAATTTTTGGGAACATGCAGATGTCAAACCGGTTGGTTCACCACTAAATCAATCGATTCACTCATGAGATGATCGGTTCAAAACTTGAACCAATTGCTTCACTATCTTTCCTATTCACAATTTTTTGGTGATCAATATTCAGTTAATGCACAACATGTTGTCAACATCAATCCTTGATTTGATCTCATTGATCTACCATTTAGAGTACAAATTGCCAATGTTGTTTAAATTGAATTCCTAACACTTTAGTAATCAATGTTAAACATCATTCATGAACACACTCGTCTTCCAAGTGCATTCCTATGCGTGTGACCCTATAAGTCCCAAGTTACGTTGGAAGTGAATGTCCATAACTAATCTATGACATCACAAGCAATGATTGGTATCTAGCAAGACATTGTTGCTACCCAAGTAACTTAGAAAGTTGGAGAATAACTTCAACCTACAATATATGATTGGTGTTATAGTGATTGTATAGTTTCTTTGTATATGGTATCTAGATTGAACTCGAGGCACGAAATCATAATCCTCTTCAACACTCAACCACGTTCCTTGAACTTGAGCATACGATCTGAGATATATGTGAACTTAATATCATATATTGGTTCACATGTGCATGGACATGCTTTTCTCAGTCTCACTTATCAAGTGGTTGTGATATCAAACTCCTGTAGGAGGGACAAATTCCATCTACATCACTCACACTCCTTCCCCATGTGTCATAATGAATTTGAGCATCACCTTTATGGCAACCCTAATTCAAGGTCACGTTTGATGATCAAGAAGTACATTAAAAACATGTGATGAGTGTAGTGATTTTAGGTCTAAGAACTACAATCACCATCACCACTATGAGATATGATTTAGACTACCATTCAATGGCTTCCATGTATCACTATCAAGGTGGGTCTGTCTGATACATTGTTCTCTAACAATTATCTATGTGTTTGGTTTGATATCATATATCAATACTAATGAGACTCAGTCATCAACCAACACACATTCTAGTCTTAAGTGTTATTGTTGTTTGTTAGCATTCCACAATAACAACTGACTAGGGACATAATAAGAATGTATATACTCTTAACATTTGTATGATCTCATTGGCCAGGTCCTCAACCCAAAGACATACATTATTGAGTGATATCATTCTTCTGACATTTATGTAATATAATTATCTCATAAATGAATAAAACAGAACAAACTAGAAGATTTTCTTTATTATTAACCAAATTGTTTGCAAGTCATGCCATTACAATCATCGTATGATTGGCTCTCTGGGCATACATACCAACATAAGAAAAGGTAGAGGTTGCATGATGCAGAGGCTAAACCGCTTGATACAGACACATAGGAAATCCATGAGAAAAAGAAGCATGACATCTAAATAAAATGCATGACATGTATTAACCGGCGCCGCCTTAGGAAATCAATTAATTGCATCAAATTATTAATATTTTGTGAATCAAACTATATGTTTTCTTTCCTGAATTAGTTGAAGGCTCAAACAAGGTGAAATTTGACATCTAGATTAATTTAGACATGTGAAATGCAAATTTTGAGATTCATTTCCACTTTTGAAGACATTCATTAATTAATATAATATTTTTGGACTTATCTCATAATTACTTTTCTAAATGATATTAGGATAGTTATTATTGTTCAAATAATATGAAACTTGGCACCCAAGCTAATTGGGTTCCAAGGAACATGATTTTATCATTATATTTGGGTTTTGAGATTTCCTTTTATGAGTTTTAATGCAATCAGAGTTTTAGGCTCATGACCATTATATTTTTATAACATTACATCATTACATTGTTAATTATTATTTAGAGTCTTGTTATCTTCACATTGTTACAAAATAATTTCCTTACAATATTATGCACAAAATTCCATATTTTACTTATTTAACATATTTACTCCATTAATCCAATATTTACTTAGACGATGGGATTTATTCATATTTAGGGAGATGAAAACTCCAATATTTTTTTTCAATTTATGTACTAAGCACATTATACCTCTCACTAAACATATATTTGAATATTAGTTAGCAAAGGGATCATTTGTGGCATAGTTCATGCATTCACTTACATGTTAGAAAATATATAGGTTTTTTTATTAATATCAGTGTATTATGAGGACCTAATGCCACTTCGTGTGTTATATTTGTTTCAATCCTATATAATGTGGGCTATAATTGAGTTATTAATGTTACATGCATCATATAGAGATATGTAGATTTACTAGTTACATGTGTAGTAATTGTTACTCATGTTTTTATCCCATTTTACTTAACTGTGTTATTGTTTTATTCTCTTTTATATAAAAGAGAAGACATTGCACTCCTATTTAATCACTTAATAGAAAATAACTTCATTCTCAATATGGTATCGAGAGCAGCCCGATCCTCTTAGCCTTCCCCACCCAACCCTAATCTCCCCATGCCCTAGCTGGAACGACCATCACCAAACCGACAGCCAAATCATTACTAAATATGTGGAATAATCATAAGCAGCAGATCCACAAAAATCACTAAAAATTAAAACCATTTTGCAAAGAGATCCATTTCCAGGAAAACTTTTTTAGGAAGAACCAAAACCTTATATACATCATTGTTCACATTGTACATACACTGTACCATCTCTTCTCGAGGATAACATATAATAGTTGCTTTGTCAAAACATATACTGAAGCAACTTAAGACCTCGAGGCATACTAGTCAAAACTTCAGATTGTTCATAAAACCATCACGTACTAAATTCGAGGACCCGAGAGTACAGAGACGACACATATGACTTCTATCTTCAAGACACGACAAACAATACACTCAACCTGAGTTGTTACTACTATCCCTGCTGCTATTGTCCCTCCTCTGCAGAATGGTCTCTACCTCCTCGTGCGCGTCCACCTAAAAATTATGGATCCTACGAGTGAGACAATTGTCCCAGCGAGAGATATAACTCTCCGCCAACAATATTATTACCACAACTAAATAACATTAAACTGAGCAGAGGTTCTTTTATAATAATAAGCAAAGTTAATCACTATGGATAAGCAGATTTAAAACATTCCTCTTCTCTTAAAGCATTGTAACTGTCTATGATAGAGCAGTAAATCGTCTATTCACTTTATGAGGAATATGAAGAACATGTGTAACATTTACCTATCATACCATATCAACATCTCAAGCTTATCATGTGATACTTATTATCATAGTGTGACATTCATGAATCACTCTCATTTCTATTTGTTGGCACCGGCCAATCTGCTAGCTAGGTATTGGACTACGCCAATCCTCTGCAAATATTCCAGGTATTGGATTATGCCAATCCTGTGCAAATATTCTAGGTATTGGACTATGCCAATCATGTGCAACTATTCTAGGTATTGGACTATGCCAATCCCATGCAACTAATCTAGGTATTAGACTATGCCAATCATGTGCAATTATTCCAGGTATTGGGTTATTACCAATCATGTGACATTATTCCAGGTATTGGACTATGCCAATCCTATGCAATTATTCCAGGTATTGGATTATGCCAATCCTGTACAACTATTCTAGGTATTGGGTTATTACCAATCCTATGACATTATTTCAGGTATTGGACAATGCCAATCCTGTGCAATTATTCTAAGTATTGGATTATGCCAATCCTGTGCAATTATTCCAGGTATTGGGTTATTACCAATCATGTGACATTATTCCAGGTATTGGGCTATTACCAATCCTGTGACATTATTCTAGGTATTGGAATATGCCAATCCTGTGCAATTATTCTAGGTATTGGGTTATTACCAATCATGTGCAATTATTCCAGGTATTGGGTTATTACCAATCCTGTGACATTATTCCAGGGATTGGATTATTACCAATCATGTGAGATTATTCCAGGCATTGGATTATTACCAATCCTGTGAGATTATTCCAGGCATTGTACTTTGCCAATCCTGTGAAACTATGGTCATATTGCTAAGGATTCCATAGTAGTGGAATACCTTTATGTTCCCCTTTTCACTTTCATTATGGGATATCAATCCCTTAAACTCATCACTGAATACCACACCACCTTTACTAGGCATTATACCTTTGCGAAGCCATCATACTTATTCACATCCTTTATATAATACAAGTATTCCTCTTATCACATTTAGGCATTATTCAAAACACTATAGCCCTTATTTGGCTATAAGCATAAAGCATGTATGATCAAATTTTCATTATTATTATTGTAACCATTTATTATTATTATGTTACATGGTTTCCATTTGAACGTCTTGTCACTTCTCACTAGACAACACTATTCACATGGCTCACAAGGCCCATTAACATCTTGTCACCTCTCACTAGGAAACAACTATTCGTATGGCTCACAAGGCCCATTAACATCTTATCACCTCTCACTAGGCAACAACTATTCATATGGTTCACAAGGCCCATTAACATCTTGTCACCTCTCAGTAGGCGACAACTATTTGTATAATTCATAAGGCCCATCAACATCTTGTCACCTCTCACTAGGCAACAACTATCTCTAGGTCATAAGACCTAGATAATTGGTATTATATGAAACATCATAGCTTATGCTTAGCTATGCCCATTAACTCATGCTATCAACATGGGTTCAATATGGTTAGGGTTTCCCTTTATTAACCAATGGTAGTTTCAAATCATTACCCTTCACTAGGGTTAAGGTTTCCCTTCATAAGCTGACTAGAGTTTTCAAGTACATTCATCAAGAATCACAACCCTAAATCAGACTCCACACATATTAGGAGTATTAATGTATACTCAATTCATGAGTATTAAACAAGTATAAGTTTCTCTTTCCTCCTTACTGGGATATTGATTACATCCTACTCTATTAGGTTGGCTCAATCCTCCTCTCAAGGTTCATTGGCACATATTTATCAAAATGCATTAAACCCTTCATTTCTTAAAGTATCATTTGACATGACATACTACATGTATCACTTAATCAAATGTATTGGATTGAGGTGCTTCCTCCATATTGGGTATAAAGGTGTAGGTATGCTTCCATATCGGGTATAGAGGTGTATCCTCATCACCATATCATGCATCCATATTGGATCTAGATCCTTCAGATCACTCTCCCCAAGACGATGGACTAGTTTGTTCAGATAGCGTATGAACTTAGGGTCTAGATCCTTTAGATCACTCTCCCCAAGATGATGGACTAGTTTGTTCTTTGAATTATCACCTCAGTCGATGGGAATTCAAATTCCCAATTTGTCTCCCATTCCCACTATGACTCGGGGTAGACGATACACAACTACCCTTGGATCTATGGTCCATTGGACCATGCGGGTCATCCAATGGCCGCTATCGCTCTCTGAAATCCAATTATCTTAAAAAATGATTTAAAAATGTGTTTTAACATGATAACTTGGAAAAATCGTTTCTCTCTCTTTGATTAATATTTTTCTCTTAAAATTTATAGGAAACTCCATCTTGGCATTATCTAATTGAGTATTACATTTGAAAGTCAAATTCCAACGGATGAGAGTGTTTCCTTCACATCCAAGTTATATATTAATTATTCCAATTTTAATTAATAATTCTTTTTTCTTTGCCATTATCTTATTATCTCGAGTCCCTTGGTCCTCAAAGAACCCTAAAGGTACGAAATCTCCCACTTGGAGGATATTCTTTGCCTTCTAGAGATTTCCACCTCTCTCTCTCTTTATTCTCCTTTTCTTTGTTATTTAATTATCATTTGTATTATCCTTTATCCTTTATTAATATTGGGCCCAATATCCAATAAGGCCCATTTAAAAATAAACAAGGCTATTTGCACACGAAATCCTTTTAATCCAAACAATAAAGCAAGCATGTATTCCATTTATTATGAAAAGGAGATTTACATGTTTATTACATAATTAGGGAAAAATGGAGGTTATAACAATTTCCCTTTATTCATCAATGGTAGTTTCAAATCATATCATTACCCTTCACTAGGGTTAAGGTTTCCCTTCATAATATGACTAGAGTTTTCAAGTACATTCATCAAGAATCACAACCCTAAGTCAGACTCCTCACATATTAGGCGTATCAATGTATACTCAATTCATGAGTATTAAACAAGTATAAGTATATCTTTCCTCCTTATTGGGATATTGATTACATCCTACTCCATTAGGTTGGCTCAATCCTCCTCTCAAGGTTCATTGGTCCATATTTATCAAAATGCATTAAACCCTTCATGTCTTAAAGTATCATTTGACATGACATACTACATGTATCGCTTAATCAAGTGTATTGGATTGAGGTGCTTCCTCCATATCGGGTATAGAGGTGTAGGAATTCTTCCATATAGGGTATAGGGGTGTATCCTCATCACCATATCATGCATCCATATTGGATCACTCAACCTTAGAGGTTTGCATATCGGGTTTAACAACAACATGTTGAGTTTCAACATCATATTGGGTTAGAGCATATGTACTCCACACCATATCGGTTTTAAGGTGTGTGATTAACCCCATATCGTGCACAAGGTGTGTATGTGTCATTCATATCATCCATGAGGTATAAATAATCACCATATCATGCTAGTGGTTGTGTTCATATCATCATGTCGGGTTACCATATCACCATCTAGGGTTTTAACACCATATCGGGTAAGAGGTGTATGTGGTCACCATATTGACCTTGAGGTGTATGTGTGTTTCACCATATCAAGCATAAGATATACATTCATCACCATATTGTTCTAGAGGTGTAGAACCATCATTATCTAGGGTTTCCACATCATATCAGGTAAGAGGTGTATCCTTCAACACCTTATCGGGTTAGAGGTGCTTCAACCCAATATCGGGTTACATCATGATGATGTCATCATCATCAACCTATAAACTCTTGTTATTACTATTATAGTTCATGTAAAACAGCCCTAGGTTACTACTAGAGCTCATGGGTTCATCAATTATGCAAGAATTTCGAATTGAAAGTAAACCATTTAACTAAGGCAAGATTGATGGTAAATAATAACATAATTGAGTTCAAGTTATATAACCCACCTCTAGATCAACTTCAAAGATATAAATATTCATGTTCCCAAGGTTGAATATGATATTCTCAAAGGTCCAATACTTTAGCTCCTTAGCCTCATGCACGATACCTCACCACTTGTGGCCAATATCCCTCACTTGGCCGATATCACTTTGCAATGGGTGATATCACTTCGCTATGGCCGATACCAAGGCCCTATGCATGATAATCCTTCACCTTTGCACGATACCAAGACTCTATGCATGATATATAAGAGCAAGGGGGTGATAGAGTTTAAAAAAGTCCACTAATAGGTGAAGGGAAGGATATATATACTTGAGGTTCATGAAAAGTGTGTATATGAGGTGACACCATTTTAAGCTACTAGGTGCCACGTGTCCATGCATGGTTGACACTTGTCCTTGCATGCAATAATATTTATATTAACATGAAAAACACTTGAGGATAATCTATAGATGATATTTCGGCCATTAGTTATCTTGTTTGATAAGATATCTCATCTTTATCTCATAAATTATGCAAACCGGTACAACTTTTACAAGGAGCATCTAACTCAACATGGATAACCTACTTGAGGTGATTTTACCATCATGGAAAAGGCCAAGAGTCCACAAAATGATATGGGATCCCCTCTATGGCTCCTTGTCTAATAGACACTCCCATATGGACTCTACAACCTGATACAAGCTCAAATTAGGGTTCCACATACAACATTTTCTTGGTCTTTTCATCACCAAGAGTATCATACTAAAATATGATTCAAACATGGTTCCCCATTCTTTCTATCACCTATAAATGATACTAGGAGGGATTAGGGACACTCTACAGGTGGAAATTTGCATATCAACCCTACATGTTGGTTAAATTACAACTTGCACCAAAATTGGTACACAAGTTACTAGCATTATTCAAACAAGTTCAAACTTGGAATTTAGGCTTTCCACAAGCCACCACCTAGCATCATTCTCTTTATTATGATGCTAAAGCACTTAGGGTACATTCAACATGTGACAAATTTCAATATATCCCCTCATCTTGGGTAAATTGCATTTTGGTCCAAAATAAGAGAACATTGCTCAAACATTATTTAAAAAAGACCAAATTTGAAACATAAGTTTGTCAACTGATAAAAAAACCTTTTTAGAGGGTTATATTAAAGTTCTAAGAAACTTATTTATCCAAAAAAATAGGGTTAACTCATAACCCAGGTCAGGGTCATTACAAGTTATAAACCCCTAACAAGGATTTCATCCCCGAAATCTGAGATGAAGGAAGACAATTGTCATTCATGCATCATATCATCAAATCTCCACATAAAATCTTAATGTCATGGAGATGCCATAGGACTTTGACCAACACAAAGTCCTTACATTCAGAGTCATCATAGAATATGTCATACATGACACATATTCCAATGTCCTTTTCATTAATAACTGTAGTGTCAATTCTGTGTCTGATAACACCTTTCTTAGTCGGAGAAGCATTAAAACATACTTTATTTAACTCAGGTGTCAAACATTACTGATTTGCCACCTTCTCAACTTAAAACTTATGTGATAATATTCTTAACCTTGGGAGTCTTCCATACTCCTCACTTAGTTTAATATTTCACCTTCAAGGAAAGACTAGAGTCACGTTCTGTCACCCACTTGGAACTACAAGTCTTATCATACATATGTTGTGCCACTCTAATCTTCTGACACAATGCTAAACTTTCTTGTGACTTATACTAACTATCCCGTTAGTTATTTATTTTCTTATCATAAGGAGAGGCTACTTGTCAAAGAAGAACTTATCTCAGAGGTATCTCTAATTGTTATGTATAAACTGCCTCAAAAGATCTAAATAGGAATATTCTAAGGAATTATTTTTAGTTTGTTAAGCTTTTTCCCAAAATGATTCTACAATTGTTCCTTCAACTCATACATCCTTGCTCATGTCATGTTTATGCGGAGCATAAACCCCTAACATATGGTATCCATACTACAGTATGTAGCCAGACTAATTTCAACATTGGCCCTTCTAGGTAACCAAGCATTAATCATCTTATTAGGAGTCATGTCCTCACCAATTCATACCTTTAAATTTCTTGGACACTAGACTTCCTTACCTTGGTATTAATTACATGTGTCAAAAACACACCATATCCTCATCATTTTCATACTCTATTGTTATTACCAAAACCAAACCTATAATAGGACCTTTCTTTCATCTTGGGATATTACTTACCACATATACTTTGTCTTGGTGCTAAAATCTAGGACAAGCTGATATTTTTCAAAGTATCCTTCTATAGATTTCTTCTAATCCATGCACATCAAGTGTCATAAGACTTACTCGATTGTCATGTCCTGAAAGGGAAAGTGCACAAGGAAACATAGTCCTTTTTATCACCCTATCATTATTTAGGGTTGTTTATTAAAGAAAAGAGATTATCACCTTCTGCAAGTATTACATGAACTTTCAATTGTTCATGTGTCATTCAATCTTATTTCCTCTTAGGTTCCTTGCCTTCAGCATAGAAATTATAGAGATGATTACATGTCACCACCTCTCAGTATTATCATCATCATGATTACTAGATCTGGGTATTCAAACCCTTATTTAATCACTAAATATTGTTACCTCTCATCAGGTAAATGTTACCTCTAGGTTCTTAGACCAAGGTATACATTATACTAAACATCTTCTTTTGTTTATAAGTTTATCTATGATTAACTCAGATTACTCCATATATCAATTAGGATGTGGTAGAAATATCCATTCCACATCTCCGACTTCATTATACTCTTTAGATTGTCTCAAAATGACTACTTGATCAAAGTAATCAGAAAGATAACAATTTAAGTGTCCCATACTTACCTTGCCTTCAATAGATGAATATTGGGCCAGGGTATTCAAGAACTGAAATTAGGTAGTATGCATTTTTTTATATTATGTTTCATCTCTTTAAGTTTTATTACTTACTATCTCAGATTTTCTCTAGGTGTTTCTTTTACACCTCTTCCCTTTCTACATGAAGAGAGACATTTCAAAAACATATAAGAGAATTTAAACTAAAAATAGGTTCTTATCTTTCTTATCTCCTCCTCATTTCCTCTCAGGACTAATTAAAGGAAGCTCAACAACAACTACCTTCTTATGATTATCAGATAAAATCAAGAGAAGACATATCAAAATGAAAAAACTCTATCTGACTGTCACCCCTCGTGATCATCTACCGCTTTAGGTTGACTCAAACATAGAGTCAAGCTGTTTCATATTGTTACTTTTGCCTTTTTATACAATTGGGCTATAACTTTCGTAAGCCCTGCCGAGTCTGCCTCAGTTGTTGGGTCATTTGTTCCCTTCTTTTTGAACAAATGGGTTTAATATGCTCAACATGTCCATATGTATAACATGTCTTGTCCTTGTACCATAGTCTTATCGGTCTTATTACTGATGTAGAAGCTAAATTAGGATTTCTTACAGGTGGAAAGTTAGGACTTTTGCCTTAACTTAGTGACTACTGCCCTGGTATACTAGGCATTTATTGCACTGATGATACCAAAAAATTGGCTTTTTAGACAACTAGGAAAATGTCTCTAGAATTATAGAGACCTTTCCTTAATTCTCAGCTTATTGCCCCTCCTTGGGCATTGCCATCACAGATGTACTATCTGTCTATACTTATGGCAGAGTCTATTTTCTTGCCATATGTTAATCCTTCTCACATTTTCCACTGTTCCAACATGACTATGTCATTCAAGAACCCTTTCGGAATCCCAAGTTTCTGCATTAAGGGTTGGTAACCTAGGTTGTATTGCTAGTATCCAGTCCACTATATTTATCACTGTTGTCCTAACCTGCCCAATAAGAGCATCCAAAAGAAGGTTTTTCTGTTATGATTGGGTCAAGATGGGAATTCTCAGCCACTCATTCTTCTCTTGCCTGATTCCTTGCACCGTCTCCTAGTGCAACAACATTGCTCTTAGCAACGTGTTCCTTGTATTCTCCAATTATTTTTAAACTTCACCCTTTCTTCTACATAAGAAGAAGTCACTATAAGATATACTGGAGGACACTAGAATAGACTCAACACCTTAGTCCTATGTCTCTGTAGACTCAACAAACCTTAAGCTCTGATACCAAACTTGTAATGACTGCCACCAAACCGACAGTCAAATTGTTACTAAATATGTGGAATAATCATAAGCAGCAGATCAACAAAAATCACTAAAAATTATAACCATTTTGCAAAGAGATCCATTTCCAAGAAAACTTTTTAAGGAAGAACCAAAACCTTATATACATCATTGTTCACATTGTACATACATTGTACCATCTCTTCTTGAGGATAACATATAACAGTTGCTTTGTTAAAACATATACTGAAGAAACTTAAGACCTCGAGGCATACTAGTTAAAACTTTATATTGTTCATAAAATCATCACGTACTAAATCTGAGGACCTGAGAGTACATAGACGACTCACAGGACTTCTATCTACAAGACACGACAAACAATACACTCAAACTGAGCTGTTACTACTGTACCTACTGCTATTATCCCTCCTCTACAGAACGGTCTCTACCTCCTCGTGCGCGTCTACCTAAAAATTATAGATCCTACGGGTGAGACAATTGTCCCAACGAGAGATATAACTCTCCACCAACAATGTTATTACCATAGTTAAATAACATTAAACTAAGCAGAGGTTCTTTTATAATAATAAGCAAAGTTAATCACTGTGGATCAGAAGATTTAACACATTCCTCTTCTCTTAAAGCATTGTAACTATCTATGATAGAGGAGTAAATCATCTATTCAATTTATGAGGAATATGAAGAACATGTGTAATATTTACCTATCATACCATATCAAGATCTCAAGCTTATCCTGTGATACTTATTATCATAGTGTGACATTCATGAATCATTCTCATTTCTATTTATTGGCATCAGCCAATCTACTAGCCAGGTATTAGACAACGCCAATCCTCTGCAAATATTCCAGGTATTGGATTATGCCAATCCCGTGCAACTATTCTAGGTATTGGACTATGCCAATCCTGTGCAACTATTCTAGGTATTGGACTATGCCAATCTCGTGCAACTAATCTAGGTATTAGACTATGCCAATCCTGTGCAATTATTCTAGGTATTAGGTTATTACCAATCCTTTGACATTATTCCAAGTATTGGACTATGCCAATCCTATGCAATTATTCTAGGTATTGGACTATGCCAATCATGTACAACTATTATGGGTATTGGATTATTACCAATCCTGTGACATTATTCCCGGTATTGGACTATGCCAATCCTGTGCAATTATTCTAGGTATTGGATTATGCCAATCCTATGCAGTTATTTCAGGTATTAGGATATTACCAATCCTGTGACATTATTCCAGGTATTGGGCTATTACCAATCCTGTGACATTATTCTAGGTATTGGACTATGCCAATCCTATGCAATTATTCTAGGTATTGGGTTATTACCAATCCTGTACAATTATTCCAGGTATTGGGTTATTACCAATCCTGTGATATTATTCTAGGTATTGGATTATTACCAATCCTATGAGATTATTCCAGGCATTGGATTATTACCAATCCTGTGAGATTATTCCAGGCATTGTACTTTGCCAATCCTGTGAAACTATGGTCATATTTCTAAGGATTCCATAGTAGTGGAATACCTTTATGTTCCCCTTTTCACTTTCATTATGTGATATCAATCCCTTAAACTCATCACTGAATACCACACCACCTTTACTAGGCATTATACCTTGGCCAAGACATCATACTTATTCACATCATTTATGTAATACAAGTATTCCTCTTATCTCATTTAGGCATTATTCAAAACACTATAGCCCTTATTTGGCTATAAGCATAAAGCATGTATGATCAAATTTTCATTATTATTATTGTAACCATTTATTATTATTATTATTATGTTATAGGGTTTCCATTTGAACATCTTGTCACTTCTCACTAGGCAACACTATTCACATGGCTCACAAGGCCCATTAACATCTTGTCACCTCTCACTAGACAACAACTATTCGTATGGCTCACAAGGCCCATTAACATCTTATCACCTCTCACTAGGCAACAACTATTCGTATGGTTCACAAGACCCATTAACATCTTGTCACCTCTCACTAGGCAACAACTATTTTTATAGTTCATAAGGCCCATCAACATCTTGTCACCTCTCACTAGGCAACAACTATCTCTAGGTCATAAGACCTAGATAATTGGTATTATATGAAACATCATAGCTTATGCTTAGCTATGCCCATTAACTCATGCTATCATCATGGGTTCAATATGGTTAGGGTTTACCTTTATTAACCAATGGTAGTTTCAAATCATATCATTACCCTTCACTAGGGTTAAGGTTTCCCTTCATAAACTGACTAGAGTTTTCAAGTACATTCATCAAGAATCACAACCCTAAATCAGACTCCACACATATTAGGAGTATCAATGTATACTCAATTCATGAGTATTAAACAAGTATAAGTTTCTCTTTCCTCCTTACTGGGATATTGATTACATCCTACTCCATTATGTTGGCTCAATCCTCCTCTCAAGGTTCATTGGCCCATATTTATCAAAATGCATTAAACCCTTCATGTCTTAAAGTATCATTTGACATGACATACTACATGTATCACTTAATCAAGTGTATTGGATTGAGGTGCTTCCTCCATATTGGGTATAGAGGTGTAGGTATGCTTCCATATCATGTATACAGGTGTATCCTAATCACCATATCATGCATCCATATTGGATCACTCAACCTTAGAGGTTTTCATATCGGGTTTAACAACAACATGTTGAGTTTTAACATCATATCGGGTTAGAGTATATATACTCCACACTGTATCAGTTTTAAGGTGTGTGCTTAACCCCATATCGTGCACAAGGTGTGTGTATGTGTCATTCATATCATACATGAGGTATAAATCATCACCATATCATGCTAGTGGTTGTGTTCATATCATCATGTCGGGTTACCATATCACCATCTAGGGTTTTAACACCATATATATCGGGTAAGAGGGGTATGTGTGCTCACTATATCGACCTTGAGGTGTATGTGTGTTTCAACATATCATGCATAATATATACATTCATCACCATATCATTCTACACGTGTAGAACCATCATTATCTAGGGTTTCCACATCATATTGGGTAAGAGGTGTATCCCTCAACACCTTATCGGGTGAGAGGTGCTTCAGCCCAATATCGGGTTGCACCATGATGATGTCATCATCATCAACCTCTAAACTCTTGTTCTTACTATTCTAGTTCATGTACAACAGTCCTAGGTTACTACTAGAGCTCATGGGTTCATCAATTATGCAAGAATTTTGAATTGAAAGTAAACCATTTAACTAAGGCAAGATTGATGGTAAATAATAACATAATTGAGTTCAAGTTATATAACCCGCCTCTAGAGCTACTTCAAAGATACAAGCTCCAAATCTTCACTTTCCCAAGGTTGAAGATGAGCTTATCAAAGGTACAATACTTGAGCTCCTTAGCCTCATGCATGATACCTCACCACTTGTGGCCAATATCCCTCACTTGGCCGATATCACTTTGCAATGGGTGATATCACTTTGCTATGGCCGATACCAAGGCCCTATACATGATACTCCTTCACCTTTTCACGATATCAAGACTCTATGCACGATATCTAAGAGCAAGGGGGTGATAAATTTCGAAAAATTCCACTAATAGGTGAAGGGAAGGGTATATATACTTGAGGTTCATGAAAAAGTGTGTATATGAGGTGTCACCATTTTAAGCAACTATGTGCCATGTGTCCATGCATGGTTGACACTTGTCCTTGTATGCACTCATATTTATATTAACATGCAAACCACTTGAGGATAATCTAGATATGATATTTCAGCCATTAGTTATCTTATTTGATAAGACATCTCATCTTTATTTCATAAATTATGCAAACCGGTACAACTTTTGCAAGGAGCATCTAACTCAACATGGATCACCTCCTTGAGGTGCTTTGCACATCATGGACAAGTACAAGAGTCCACAAAACTTAATGGGATCCCCTCTATGGCTCCTTGGCTGATAGGCACTCCCATATGGACTCTACAACCCGATACAAGCTCAAATTAGGGTTTCACATACAACACTTTCACCAAGAGTATCATACTCAAATATGATTCAAGCATGGTGCCCCCTTCTTTCTATCTCCTCTAAATGATACTAGGAGGGAGTAGGGACAATCTATAGGTGGAAATTTGCATATCAACCCTACATTTTGGTTAAATTACAACTTACACCAAAATTGGTACACAAGTTACTAGCATTATTCAAACAAGTTCAAACTTGGAATTTAGGCTTTCCACAGGCCACCACCTAGCATCATTCTATTTATTATGATGTTAAAACACTTAGGGTACATTCAACATGTGACAAATTGCAATATATCCCCTCATCTTGGGTAAATTGCATTTTGGTCCAAAATAAGAGAACATTGCTCAAACATTATTTAAACATGACCAAATTTGAAACATAAGTTTTTCAACTGATAAAAAAACTCTTTTAGAGGGTTATATTAAAGTTCTAAGCAACTTATTTAGCCAAAACAAATAGGGTTAACTCATAACCCAGGTCAGGGTCATTATACTAGCCGCCTCCCCTCCCCCCTTCTTCTCTTCTTCTGCCGCCCTCCGCCACTACACACTGCTCTTCTCCTCCTATATTTTCCACCAACCTTATTCTCCACCCTCTCCTCCACCCTGCTTCTCCCTTCTCTCTAACCACCCTCCCCTGATGATGTTGCCGCCCCCCCAACCTACTGTCTCCTACCCCTCCCCTCCCACCATCCCCCACCCCCTTCCACCCTCAACGACTCATCCCCGCTACTGCCCCTCCTCTCCCACGCCATAATTCCTACCTTCTAGCCTCCTCCCTCCTACCATCCTCCTCTTTTGTGCTTCTTATCATCTCTACATAGATCTTTGAAAAGCCCATTGAATTCCTAAAGAGTCTCAATTTGCTATCTGCCTACGCCTCATGGTGGATTAGCTCTCTCCCTATGATGGCATATGTCTATCTACAATCTATAGTGCCCTTTTGCAGCTTTCTAAGATCTGTTGCTCTTCTGCCTTGCTATGGGTTTTATCAGATCTACTGATTCCAGCTATGTTCTGCATGTGCAAATAGGTACTCTGTCTATATTCCGACTTCTAGCTTCTGCTATCTTTTGATATCTACTGTTGCTTTTTGCCCCTCCTACTGATATGTGCATTATGGCATCTACTGAACTTCCACGTTCTCTACGTGTCACCACGGTGAAACTTGATGGCTCCAATTACCACCTCTAGTCGACATCTTTTATTCTGTATGTGAAAGCATAAGGTCATTACTCACATTTCAATACTGGCCCTTAACTTGCTCTTGGAGTCTCAATGGATGATAAGACCAAGAAAACATACACACAATGGAGCAAAGATGACTTGGGTGTTATGTCTTAGATTGTTAATAGCACCAAGTCACAGATTAGTAAATCCCTACTCTGCCTCCATGATGCCAAGACTATGTGGGATCAACTTTCTCATGTCTACTCCCATCAACAAAACCCCAAGAAGGTGTTTTATATTTTCATGAACCTAGAAGAGAAGGAATTTTTGCCTGATGCATCTATGAAGATTACTACAACTAGTGCTCTATCCTCTGGAATGAATATGAAATCTACCATACTTTGTCTGCTGATATCAAGGAAACTCATATACAACATAATGAACCACAACTTGTCCAGTTTCTTGCTAGACTCCCTTCCTCATCTTCTAGAGTTGTTGACCAAACTCTCTCCAGTGATCCTCTACCTGCACTTCAAGATGTGCTTAAACGTATTCAACGTTTACCATCCATGACTTATTTTCCTGCTATTGAACACCCTGCTCTTGCTATACACTCTGTTAATACTAGTCACGACCATGGCCAGAGTCGTGGACATGACCATGGTGGACGTCACCTCCTACCTTGGGCCACACTTCTTCTACTATGTAGGGTCATGATCACCCCAGTGGATCTCACTTCTATAATTTCTGTGGCCATGACAATCACAATGAAGACAGTTGCTGGATCAAACATGGCGAGCCCACTTGGGCTAACCAGGTCATCTCTGATGCGGTTGAAGATTCTTCTACTACTAAACACACCCCAGCTCAACCCTCTTCAACTTGGATCTAGTCCCAATTTGAGAAAATCTTTGAGTAACGCATGTCCAATCTACCATCTACTTCAGAGGCCAAGTCATCTGCTTTGCCTGCTGCTCCATCTATGGGTAAAAATAAATGGTGTGTTGACTCTAGTGCTTCAGTCCATATGGCTGATAACACTAATTTATTCTCTACTCTAACAAGATCCACCTACCTACCTCTGGTAACGGTAGCTGGTGGCTCTCAAACATATGTCCATGGCATTGGGAGAATTCTTTTATTTTAAAATATTCATCTAAAATATGTCTTATATGTTTTGAAATTTCTTGTTAATCTACGTTTTGTTAGTAAAATTGGGAAGAGCCTTCAGTTCTCTATTATGTTTGACCCTTCACGTTGTGTTTTTTTAGGATCTCTGTACAAAGACAAGGATTGGTTCGGGCCATGAGGGACCAGATGGGCTCTACTACCTGGATGGACCGACATTAGTGACTGCTATGTTATCAAGATTTGTGACTGGGATTCAGTGGCATTACTGCCTTGCCCACTTCTATCTTGAAATATTTATTTCTTGCTTTAGCTGATAAGAGTTTTTCCTATGAATCTTTCCAATATGACAAACAAACTTGGTATGTGTTTCCTACAAAGAAAGAAATTGGTTCTAAATGCACTTTTGATATTGTTCATGCGAATATATGGGGTCCCCATTCTGTTTCAAGTCATTCTGGTGTCAAATATCTTATGACATTCATTGATGACTTTTCTCGAGCTACATGGTTATTTTTACCTAAAGACCACAACACTATGATGGACACCGTCACCACTATTTTTCTAAAATTAAAGCTCAATTCAATAAACCCATTACAATCTTTCACATTGACAATGCTCTTGAGTTCATGCAAACATAAATCACTTACTTTTTCTCATCCCATGGTATGATCCATCAGACTTCATGCCCCTATACTCCCCAACAAAATGGAGTTGCTGAATACAAAAGTAGACATCTTCTAGAGGTTGCTCACACCATTCTTCTTCATTATTATGTTCCTTAGAATTTTTGGCCTAAGGCTGTCTCTACGGCTTGCCACCTTACCAATCACACGCCATCTTCTATTTTGCAAAATCAGATTTCGTATAACATTCTCTTTCCCAATACATAACTTTTTTCTATTCCACCGCACATCTTTGGATGCACTTACTTTGTTAAAATCCTTCGTCTATGGATGACAAACTTGACCCTCGCTCCAGAAAGTGTATTTTTTGAGATATTTTAGAACCCAAAATGGATACCACTGTTATGATCCTATCGTGCGATACTAGTATGTTAGTGCCGATGTAGTATTCTTTGAACATCTGCTATACTATTCTGATAATGGGGCTCCCTTATCCTGTGACATTTTGGCACCCACTCTGTTACCTGGCATTGTGGATATTGATCCACCTTATGCGCTGGCACTTAAAGAATGACCATTAAAAGTCTATAAGAGAATACCCAAACATACTATTCCCTCCATGGCCCCTCAACAACCAACTCCTCCTTTGACAGAAGATCACAACACAATCTTGGTACGCTCTGACTTACACTTTTCTGTTAGCCTTCGAAATGGTGTCCTCTCCTACACTCAGCATCTGACTAGTCATTTCTATTCCTCCACTAATATGGGTGCTAGCTTTTCTTACTTCACTACTGCAATTTCTACTATGTCTATCCTAAAAAATGCTATAGAGGCACTTCAAACCCCTACTTAGAGACAAGCAATGGAAGCTGAAATGCAGACACTCTTTAATCACAAGACATGGGATCTTGTAGATTTCCCTTCTTCCTATCCTACAGTTGGATGCAGACGGGTCTTCACTATCAAATATCAACCTAATAGCATGATTGATCACTTGAAAGCACACCTAGTGGCAAAAGGATATACTCAAACTTACGATGTAGACTATTTTGAGACATTTTCTTCAGTAGCTCGACTGAATTCTGTTTGTATCCTCATCTCTGTTGCTGTGAATAAAGACTGGCCATTATTTCAGCTGGATGTCAAGAACACCTTTCTCTATGGAGACTTATAGGGAGAGGTTTACATGGAGCAACCACCTGGCTTTGTCACTCTGGGGGAGTATTATTCACACATTTACATATCTTGGAAAGAAATTTATGGCCTAAAACAAAGCCCTCACGCCTAGTTGACAAGCTCAATTAGATTCTCATAAAATTTGTCTTTCGTCATTCCCATTCCGATCACTCTATATTTATTAGGAAAACTGTGGCTGGTCTGGTCATTCTTATTGTCTATGTGAATGACATAATATTATCTAGCAGTGACACCTCTAGCATTTAGGCTACAAAAACATATCTAGAACACCACTTTGTCACCAAGGATCTTGGTAAATTGAGATATTTCTTAGGCATTGAAGTACCTAGATCATCTATAGGTATATGTCTCTCCCAACACAAATATGTCCTAGATCTCTTACTGGAAACTTGTATGCTCAGATGTAAGTCAACCATCACCCCTCTAGATCCCAACAATAATTGGGATGATGAATCTTCTCCACCTTATATTGATAACCACCAATTCAGGCAATTGGTTGGTAAGCTAATTTACAATACTAGTCACAAGAGCTGATCTTACCACTGATGTCGGCTTTATAAGTACGTACCTTGATAAACCCGACAATGTCACTGGGATGTTGTCTATTGCATTTTGAGATATCTCAAAAGCTCTCTAGGAAAAGGTCTATTGTAAAAGAAACATGGCCATTGCAATCTTTTTGGTTTCTTAGACTCTGATTATGTAGGGAGTGGATGTGATAAAAAATCTATATTCAGATATTGCACCTTTGTAGCAAAAAGTAGATAGTGAAGGTACATCAAGCGTAGAGGTAGAATATCATGCTATGTCTCACACTGCATGTGAACTTCTGTGGGTTCAAATCCTTCTCAAATAATTTGATATATCTGATCCTAGTCCAATTTTGATGCTTTGTAACAATAAAGGCTCCACTTTTATTGCGAGCAACCCTACCTTTCATGAGCACACAAAGCATATCGAGGTAGACTATCACTTTGTTTGGGAATCTATTCTTTTGGCTACATATGTACCCCACATCTCATTACTAAAAAGTAAGTGGCAGGCATCTTGACCAAGATTCTACCTAAATCTCGATTCAAAACTCTAGTGGACAAGCTAGGTTATATCTACTAATTACCTGTACTCTACTTGTTACTTGTATTATTTATCTCATATTGCTTAGCTATGTTATTGTTTTATTCTCTTGTCGTATAAAAGAGAAGACATTGTACTCCTTTTTACTCATTTAATAGAAAATAACTTCATTCTCAATACATCAACTATTTACATTAAGGTATAACTTCATCCTTATTTGGTCAAATCTGAGGAATCAAGCATACTATCCTCTCAATCATAAAGAATATGCTTTCTAGTGCCAAGATACTAGGTTTAAATATGATACAACACTCCACCCTTAAAAAGGACTTCATCCCAAAATCTATTCATCCTTATGCTACCAACTAACTACTCTCCACCCCTTTAAAAGGTTTACCCTAACAAGTCAAACTAAACAACTCTTAAAGATATTAGGGTACATACAAATATTTTAGTTGTGAATAATTTAGGTGTTTATGTTGTTCATATATCATGCATCCAACTTATAGGTCATAGCCACATAGGTTTGAGTTATAGGTCCTTGTCTTTCTACCCTAACAACCTTAGAAGTCCAAGTAAGCATCTAATAAGTCAATGGGTAATTTCTTTTACAACCTAGAGGTGACAAAGGGATAGGCCAACTAAACCTTTAGCACATACCTCATATTCCTAGTAATCATTTCGCTTCAAAACTAGGGTTTAAGATTTCTATTCTAATTAATAGTAAGGTTTCTGTATGAAACCTCATACATTTCTTCATTGTGACTTAGTTCAAGAAAACATCGATAAATTTAGAGTTTTTGTGTGCATAAAGAAATATAATGGAAAATAAGTTTTTCTTTAAAAAATCATGTGATATGAAACAAAGATGAGCCCAAAATCAATGTGAGAACCAAGTCACAATTTTCAATACATGATCTCTACTTTCTAATCTCCTGCCAAACCCATCTTAAAGTTAAATCTTAATATCCAAAGAGATATATATGTCACCACCAACCTGTATAGTAGGGTAAGAGAACATACATCCTCATCACACTAAGATTTACCAATCGAGATTCTTATTTTAACCTCATATGATTCTAAATTAGCATTTCATTCTCTCATTAATAACATAGGTTAATTATAGGGTAAACATCTCACTTAGAGGATGACTACGCAAGGTAAGGGTTTCAATTAGGAACTTATAGGATAAGATAGGAGACCTAAGAGAGATAAAATAGAAATAGTCAGAATCTGACTAATACGAATTTAATATCATATTGTAAGGAGTGGGACCTGAGAGGGGATCCACTCCCTACTAAATTTGAGGAATACATCCATCTAATCCAAGCAAACTAATAAGCATGCTGGAATAGGTGTAAATTTTTCTATTCTCAAATAGTGGTATACAAGACCAAAGTAAAGTAGTGGAAATAAACATCATGACTATATTCAATTTTTCAAGAAATAAAATATTCTCCCACTTGGGGTTTACATGAAAGCAACAACATTAGGATCTAAGTAAAGGGATAATCAAACTATCTCAAGTCTATCTCCCAAGATTCAACTCCATTAGCCAGGTCCACATTTGTATTCATGTCCTCCGTGTTCTTCACCTAGGGGTTGGAAGCATACCCCACAAGATAAGACAAAAGTGGATGTTGTAGCATAAAATATGATATGTGCATATTAATAGGGATTGATCAACTTAAGGGAAAATGTCATAAAATATAACAAGGCTTCCTATCCAAGGTGAAAGTACCATACAAGTGGATATCAAAAGAATAGTTAAAGAAGATACACAATAAGAGATTTATTTCCTTAAAACAATGTCAAAATAATAATATCACAGTTCATAAGCGGTGCATGTAAACATCATTAGACTAATGTTATTTCAAGCAGGGCTAAAATACCATAGGATCTCAACCAAAATGTATTGGGTGGAAAAAGTGCACCCTGGGAAGAAAAAGCACACCCTATATATCTAACGAGTAGAAAAGCACACTCGGGGCAGAAAAAATGCGCCCTATCATGTCCACAAATTAGTCTAAGCTATGCACTATGTAGTGGCAAAAAATAAGTTTAGTCAAGCTAAAACAATAGGATTAGAACATCCAACAATTATAGTGTGGGGTCAGAGGAGCCATAAACAAATATCCAATCATGTCCACAATCAAGATACATCATAAGACCGCCAGAGGCCATCATATAAGATTTCATTTAGCTCAATGTCTCAAAATGCGATTACCATATGTAAAAGGATGAATAAGATATAGATTGTTGCTCAATAAGAATATCCAATAAAAGATTCGTATCATCTATTTCACATGAGTCAACCTCTCAGAGGAGAGAGAGAGAAAAGTGTATAGGGTATTGTGTTCCAAAGGACAAAGAGAAAGAGAGAGTAAATATAGGTGATTATTCAATATGAATAATAAGGAACACATCATACATCAAGATACAAAAAATTAGATTAATTTCTTAATGTGAATAAGGGCATGCAACATACATTAAGAGAGAGAAAATAGATTAGTTGCCCAATGTGATTTTGAGATGCAACATACATCAAGAGTGAGATAGAGAGAGGAAAATAGGTTAGTTGCTCAATGTGGATAATGAAATGCAACATACCTCAGATAAAATCTAGACATACCCAAGGTCAGTTCTAATTCTACATCCAAGACACAAGCCATCTATTACATGCATATATAGAATTAGGGTTAACTTTACCTTGGTTACATAAACTCTAAAAATTGAATTTTTAATATTAATGAATTGGTTTATGAAAACCATATTATATTATAGATTATCTTTTCATAAATTCATAGCATATTTTATTCTATTTTTGTAAATTATAGATTATTATTTAAAAATTTTAGAATATCTTACCAATTTAAAAACCCATAAAATCACATATTTATTATATTAGATTTAGGTGATGTATGGTACCATTGGGTAGAGAAAAATCCCATTATTCTTAAATTTATTTTGTTTAAATTTTCTGATTAGTAGATATCTAGTTATGAATTATCTAAGATATATCCATTACTAAATTTTGAGAAATTATTATTATTTTAATTAGCAAAATGCCCTTGCATCATGCAGTAATAGTTTGATGAATGATGGGCTACATCAATAACCTACCAATTAATCAAAACTCTCATATAAGCAAATGAACATGAGAGCAAAATTACATATTTTCCCATGCTTCACATGACACATATGGAATGAATCCAAGGGAAAATAAGGGGTTATGTTATTTTGATTATCTAAAACAAACCTGCGAGGAAGTTGTTCATCCAGTCACAATTTGATCTTGCAAACTCGATGTTCTGTAAAAAAATTGGGAATCCAACCTAAAAATCCTATTTTTGAGGCTCCTGCGCCCCCAACAACCTCAAGCTCAAACTTCTTGGTGCATCGGAGACTGGGAGATAATCTCCACCTTTATTATGAGGAACAAAGATCACATAAATGATGAATCTCCTAAAACTAGGGCAAAGGAGCCACAATATAGGTTTTACAGAATGACTCCAGACTCACATACGTCAAACCTAGTCCAGACGATGCCTAGAGCACCACATATGCGTTGCCTTGTTGGTGCTATCATGAAGAAGTTCATGATGGAAATGATCATCGAAACATGCCCTATGGTCATAGATAATGGCTTCACCGGGGTTCAAGGATGGTGCATAAGTGAATAATCAAAAGATGAGTACATGATTTCAGGAATATCCAGAGAAAGGCTGAGTAGGATGGAGATGTTGGGAGAGTTTCAACGCAACTAAATGCTAGGATAGGTTACCCAAGGGGCAACGACAATCTAAAACTAGATATATGTAGGTATGGTTAGGCAAAGATGCTTCTTGAGATACCGATGTAGGAAGAGATTTAGGGCTTTCCTTTAGGAGTGAAATTATGCAAGGAAAATAATAATCACTGGACTCAGAACTGAATGAGGAATCTAACAAAGGAAAAATCTAAAAAATGAATGAGAGATGAGGAAGAGAGAGAGAGACTTGGAGAGGAAACCCTATACAACTTTGGGAAACCAAAGACTTGCCTAAAATAGACAAAGGTTGAAGAAAAGGTAGAGACTGCACGATACAAATCCGATGGCTGACGATGAGCCTGTGCAAAGGCTAAGCCGCTTGATAAAGAGAAGATATGAAATCCAAGAGAAAATGACGTGTGCCATATAAATGAAATGCATGACATGTATTAATCCACATCACGTTAGGAAATCAATTAATGTGTCATATTATTAATATTTTGTGGCTTAAACAATATGTTTTCTTTCGCTAATTAGTTGAGGGATGAAACAAGGTTCAAATATGGTGAAATTTGATATCTAGCTTAATTAAGACATGTGGAGTTCGAATTTTGAGATTCATTTCCACTTTTGAAGACATTAAATAATTAGTTTAATATTTTTAGCCTTTTGTCATTTAAAAATAAAATAAAATTATGATATTATTATTCAAGTATTGTGAAACTTGGAAACCAAGCTAATTAGGACCCAAGGAACATGATTTTACCATCACATTGAGTTTTGGGTTTTTCTTTTATGAGGTCTAATCTAATTATAGTTTTAGGCTCATCATCTTTATATTATTATAATATTACATAATTATCATCATTTTTTTATTATTTATAGTTTCATTATCTTCATATTGCTATCAAAAGAGTTTCTTACAAAATGATACACGAAATTCCATTTTACTTAAAATATTTCTTCCATTAATCCAATATTTATTTAGATGATGGTACATTATTCATATTTATGGACATAGAAACTCCAATAATTACTCCAATTCATGTATTAAGTACATTATACCTCTCACTAAACATATCTCAACCATTATACGAATATTAGATAACAAAGGGATCATATGTGAAATATTTCATACATTCACTTACATGTTAGCACACATACAGGTTATTATGTTCATATGAGTGTATTATGACATGTGAGGTTGATTATATGACCTAATGCCACTTAATGTGTTATATTTGTTTTCAAACCTATACATTGTGGGTTACAATTGAGTTATTCATGTTGCATGCATCACCTATTTACATTGACGTATAACTTCATCCTTATTTGGACAAATCTAAGGAACCAAGTATACTATGCTCCTAATAATAGGGAATAGGCTTTCTAGTGCCCATATGCTAGGCTTGAATATGCTACACATTTCTCCCTACTTGGACTTGCAAAAGTGATTCCAGATGAAAATTCCGCACTAATGAAAAAGATCAAGTATGGACTTCAAAATTGCAAATATAGGAAAATTATCACAAAACACTTATTACTTATTTATAAGATTAACATATATCATTATACAATATAAAAAAACTAATTTAGATTTTTCTAGAATTTCACACTATTCTACTTAAACAATATTCATATTTGCTTAATGTATTAAGTTTTACCATAATATGGTATTTTAAACTTATTAACATATATCTACTCATAAAATTTCAATCTGACCATGTATACTTATACTCCATCATAACATTGATAATTTACACAACATTTGTTATTTATATGTCTTCATCCTTTCACGTTCCAAGGGCATTGATCTTTAGTATTGTGTCACACCTTTCTTAATTTGGTCTCATCATCTTGAAACATCCTTATTATATCAACAGTACAGTACTTGTAAGCTAGTTTAGGATCCCGACTCATATATTGTTTCCCCCAAAAGATAATCTTTAGAAGTTATGCACATCATATATATTCTTTTCCACCAACATGCCCACTTATACCCCAATTATATATTATGTTATTAGTTCCTAGAAGCATTGAATTCAATTCTTTTCAAACCAAAGTTCATACGTGTTCACCTTAACCTGGAACAACATTCACATGATAGACTACTATCATATTCACCTTTTCATATATGAGATCTTCTTGTGAAACCTTTCATAACTTATAATTCCAACCACATGATTCTTTTCTGATGTGATACAAATTTTCCTAATTGCTATTGAAGTGGTGATAGTCATAAAGTTGTCTTTAAATTCTTGTAGTCAATGGGGGTAAGAACTGTATGCAGCATGAAATGAAGTTTCCAATCAAGTACCATCATGTTTTACTAGAACAAATACTTAAGTGACATCAAAGTCATGCACATTTTGTTCATTATCATATGTAACACAAAGCATTTTCTAACAATATTTCATTAGAGTATCGTATAACATATTCTTTACATTATATCATTCATATTCAAATGATCATATTCAGTAGTCATATATACAAAGAGTGGTTACTGAGAAAACTAGACAAAAAAGTTTGATTGAGCATTGAAAGCTAGCTTGTTTTAGTATTTGGCTCATTCATAAGGTAAAAGTTCAAGATAAGTAGTTACTTTTCTTTAAAAATGGTGATAACTTTTAGTTGAGGTTGGATATCTTTTGGAATTCACTTCCAACCTTAAACCCAAGATTGGCCCAAATATACAGTGTAGTAATTTAAAATGTAGATTTTTTTTTATCTTCACTTGATTCACAAACTCAATATGTCCCAAATCTAAAATTTTAAAATCAAATGTGTTTTGCAGCTATTTTCACCTCAAAAATATTTTAGTAGTCTGCAAAATTTATTGACATGCAACTATAAAAATTGAAAAGTCAACTCATCTTCGGGGTAATGTCATATGAAATTAGTATTTTCTAAAACCAACCTTATAATTTCTAACATGGACTTGTATATTAGGATAAGACAAAGAGAGTTATGACATCATGTATATAACAATTCAAGTTGTTAAACTTGATTTGAATATAAAGATGAAATAAAATATAGAGCAAATTAAGTAAACAATATTGTTCTTCCACATACTATGCCTTGTACTTGGACAAATTTGCTCCGAAACCCTACAATAAATTTCTATACAAGTACTATATTGTGGAATACCTATTTTGAAAATATAGGTAAGATAGATCGAGATACTTGATGATTTGAAGGAAATAAATTTAAGTTACCACATTTTGACCAAAATCTATTATTCTTTACAAACTGTCCTTAGCACTTTCCACAATTCCTTTCAGAGTTGATTTCCATAGTTAAAATAGTCTACTTGAGATTTAAAATCATGTTCTCCATTGTGTGGATGGGAAAGAAACTAGAAATTAACCTAATAATTGAATAAGAAATGATCTTCTTACCTATTTAGAAAAAATAATAAACACGTGATAAATAAAAACCGTACCTCCTCAAATTGACTTAAATATAACTTATCATTATAAAATTTCTCGTGGTTGGTTCACGACCTGATTTGTGTTTCTTATCCTCCCTAGATACTATGCTCGACAAAATTGTCTAATTTTTATCTTTCTGCTAGCAGACAAATGGTTGTTGTATGACATTCCTTGTTGTAGATACTTCTTAAAATATCATGGAAGTCATAATGAATAAAAGATCCTTATTGAATTTTTATGCATATGTGTAATTAGTGGCGGAGCCACTTGGGTGGGCATGTGCCCTACCCAGGTCTAGTAAACTTGCACTAATTGGCACATGCTTTGCTTAACTGTTAGAGGAAAAATGCCATCCGTGCCCTAATTGATATGCTCATCCATGACTTTACACTAGTGGTGCCCACCCAACCAAGATTTTCTAGCTCCTCTACTGTGTGTAATTGCGTTATTGCACTAGTACAAAGAAAGTCATAACTTGACTCGGTTGCATGAATTTCAAAAGAAAATAATTGTATAGTTAAATCTAAGATGTGTCCCTATACATGCAATGAACTAATTACAATTTCTTCATCCTCTATGTGCTGCTAACTTATGCGACAAATTATGTAAGGACTTAGTGTGCAAGTTTTACCATGACACATGTGTTGGTGGCCTTGATGAGAAGAGACCAAATTGTGTATAATGTGGAGTTTGCCTATTTGTTCTATCAAAAAAGTATTTATATTTAATTGTGTTAAGAAAATCCAAAGATTTCATCAATGCACAATGTATATGCATTATATATTACTAAAAATGAATTAAGAATGTTCAATCCAGGAAAATACTCGATATAATAATTTAAAAAGCCTTACAAATATTCAAGTTTCTGCTACTTTGAGAATGAATTGTTTGATAGTGATATGTTTTCTGTCAATTTACTTAAGACTTGTTTGATAGGATGCAGTTGGACTGAGTTGAAAGAACTAAAAATAATATCGACTGAAAATATAAATTTATAATTGCTTCCTTTTATATGTATAGAAAACTTCACATCATTTCCTTTTTATTTTTATCTGTCGGTATCAAAATATGAAATATGAGCATATACATTGTTATGTAAATAAGTGTGTGTTTGGTCATGCATGACTAAGAAGGAGAAGTGCGGATAGTGCAATGCATATGGTATTAAGTATATTTGCCAACTGTTGTCGAGTAATGCAACAACTTCATTGTAGCCCGTACTTTTGTTACACTTGATCGCACCCAATATGAGCGTAGTTTATTTTTCAAACTTTTGGAGTCAATAATGCAGTGAAGCGTAGTTGAAACTCATTCAACTGCATGATAAGTAATACCTTTTAAATAAAATGGTATCATTTAAGCATCATTATTTTGAACTACCTCTTACCAAATATATCCTTGGACTCTACTTCCATTTGATTTCTAAGAAACCTTATAATCATGATTTTTTTGCTAGATTTGTCTCTCGATTTTCTTAGCTCAAAGTAGACTATTGACGTCTAAAATAAGTGTTGTCTCTCCGATTAGCTTACATGTCTTACATAACTAATGCAATGGTTCATCATTTATACTTATTCCAAACAAGCAACTTATTCACCGACCATTTTTTGAACTGTTCTACAGTTCTTTTCTGGGAAAAGATACATCCCCATACCACAATTATAGAGCCAATGGTCTATTTGACAGGGGTAATTAAAAATTATGATGTTTGAATGATATAATTTTTTATTTTAAATTTGTTAAGTGTGATGCAGTTTAATTGCATTTCAGAACTCCATTACATTGTTGACCATAAAAGCTTAGAAAATGTAGCATGTCCAATACTCCAGTTTGGGTGCAATCATGTGAGTAATAGGTGGGCTGCAACTAAGTTGTTGTTACTCAACACATACTTTTAGCACATGATATCTTATTTTTAGTAAAAATGGCACATGTATTGTGCTTTTGACGCTACTTTCCTCTATCCACGCATAGCTAGTTATAACTGTTATGTGACTTGAAGACTCCTAATCCTAATCCTAATCCTAATCCTAATCCTAATCCTAATCCTACATGGCGTGGTAGTCCTATTTTGGGTCTTGTCTTGGTTTGAGTCCAACCCATGTTCCTACTTAGATTTAGATTAGTATTCCTATTTGGAGTTGTAGATGGCTCTATCTTCATGCAACTTGGACTCCTATTGTGTACTAGACTCCTATTAGGATTGTTTATTCCTACTTGAAGCCTTATGACATGGAGCCTATAAATAGGACCTTAGGGGCATGCGTTTTTCTTGTACTGAGAAGTGCCAACGTACAGTGTTGTACTGAAGAGAGTTCTCTCTTCTTTGAGAGTATCTCTCCTTTGTAATCTTTTCTCTGAAATAGTGGAAATTTTGCCCCCTCCCGTGGACGTAGGTCATCTCGACCGAACTACGTAAATCATGTGTTTTGGTTGTGTGATTGTTTCTCGTTTCTTGTTCTTCTGCTGCGAAATCGTCATATTCTCGCGTTCAACTCTTAACAAAGTGGTATTAGAGCCGCGTGTTCAAGATCCGAATGATGACGAGTCTGTACAAGATCGAGAAGTTTGATCACAAAATCAATTTCGGACTATGGCAGATCACGATGTGTGGTTTGCTCGTTCAACAGGGAGTCTCCGAGGCTCTGGAAGGGATCGAGAAGATGCCAGCCACTATGACGCCGCAAGAAAAGAAAGTGATGGACCAGAAGGCTCTCACCGCCATCCAGTTATCTTTGGACTACAAGGTTTTGGCCGAAGTTGCCAAAGAAACTACTGCTGCTGGTATTTGGAAGAAACTCGAAGATCTCTACATGACAAAGTCTCTCCAAATGAAATTATATCACAAGCAGCGTCTCTACTTACTACGCATGGTGGAAGGTACATCTGTCCGTGATCACATTGACGAGTTTACATCTATTATTATGGATCTGGAAAATATAGATATTAAACTCGAAGATGAAGATAAAGTCCTTATTCTTCTGTGCTCTTTACCCCTTTCATACAAGCAATTTCGGGAAACTATTCTGTACGGAAAATCTTCAATCACGGTGGAGGATGTTATATCTTCATTGCTGTCAAAGACCATGGTTGATAAAGACCTAATTGCTTCTTCTAGCGGGAGTCAGTACAAAAGAAAAGGGAAACAACAAGAAGGAAACACACAGATCTAAGTCTAAATCAAAGTAGGTCTACAAATACTGCAAGAAGTCTGGACACATTGTCGATGAATGCTACAAGTTACAGAACAAGAAGAAGAGGGAGAACGAAAAACAAGAACAACCTGCAGATGCTAATGTAGCACGTGAAGATCCAGAATATGTTCTTATGGCTTTATCTTCCTCATCCGTCAATTTTCAAACTTCTTGGATTCTGGACTCAGGCTGTTCACACCACATGTGCCCACACAGAGATTGGTTTTCTTCTTATGAGCACTTTGATGGAGGTGCTGTAAACATGGCGAACGATTCTACCTGTAAGACAATTGGCATTGGGTCAATCCACATAAAGATGTTCGATGGTGTTATCCGAACTGTCTCCAATGTTCTTCATGTTCAAGGTCTGAAGAAAAATCTCATATCTATTGGCTTACTTGAAGCCAACGGTTTTCCATACAAGGCTGAAGATGGAATCCTGACTATTACCAAAGGAGATGATGTTCTGATAAAGGGAGTACGTATTCCTAGAAACCTTTATAAATTAGTTGGTGAAACTGTGACCGACGAAGCTGCTGCTATTTCTTCCTCACCCACTCCAAAACTGGATGCCACTAAATTGTGGCATATGCAACTGGGACACATGAGCCAGAAAGGCCTGGAATTATTATGCAGGAGAGGACTTCTAGGTGATATCAGTACTGAAAAGTTAGATTTCTGTGAGCACTGTATTATGGGAAAGCAGAAAAAGGTCAGTTTTTCTACTGTAAATCATACTACAAAAGGTACTGTTGATTATATTCATTCAGACATATGGGGTCCTTCTCAAGTACCGTCCAAGGGAGCTAGATACATACTTACTTTCATAGATGATTTCTCAAGGAAAGTCTGGGTGTATTTTCTGAAGCATAAATCTGAGGCTTTTGATCAGTTTAAGAAGTGGAAGATGCTTATTGAAAAACAAATAGAAAGGAGCATCAAGACACTGAGGACAGATAATGGCATGGAGTTTTGTTCTTCTGAATTCAATGAGTTCTGCCAGTCTGAGGGTATTGCAAGACATCGCACAGTTAGACATTCACCCCAGTAGAACGGTGTTGTAGAACGCATGAACAGAACTCTTCTAGAGCGTGCACGTTGCATGCTGATCAGTGCAGGACTTAGCAAAGATTTTTGGGCTGAAGCCATCTCTACTGCAGCCTATCTTGTCAACCGTTCACCATCTACTCCACTTGGTTTCAAAACTCTTGAAGAGGTATGGTCTGGTCATCCTGTAAAATATTCAAATATGCGTATTTTTGGTTGTCCTGCATATGTCTATTCAAATGAAGGAAAGCTCGAGCCTAGAGCGAAGAAGTGTATTTTTCTGGGTTATGCTGATGGTGTGAAGGGATACAGATTCTGGTGCACTGAGCCAAACTCATCAAAATTCTTGATTGAAAGAAATGTTACTTTTGATGAGTCTGCCATGTTTTCTACAAAACAAGATGGCGTCCATTCTCCAGCTACATGTTCTCAGAGTTCCACGAAACAGGTGGAGCTTGAAGTTAGTGCACACAGCCCGACACCTCCTGTTGTTACACAGGAAAATCCAGATGATGTTGAAGATGACACTCATGAAGAATAGACATATATCATTGCTACTGGGAGACCAAGAAGACAGATCAGACCACCTGCAAGACATTCAGATTATGTTGTTGCATATGCCCTTGCTACAGCTGAAGAAACAAATGATTCTGGGGAACCGACTACCTACAAAGAAGCCTTGGCTGATCCCAATTCAGCCATGTGGATTACTGCTATGAATGAAGAGATGGAGTCTCTTCAAAAGAACAAGACATGGGTACTTGTTGATCTTCCTGCTGGAAAGAAGATTGTTGGATGCAAATGGGTATTCAAAAGGAAGGAAGCTGGTCCTGGAGATTCTCATGAAAGGACAAAGCACATCGACGTCAAGTATCACTTCATCAGAGAGATGATAGCGCAGGGGAAGATTGTGGTGAAGAAGATTGTAAGTAAAGAAAATCCTGCAGACATGATGACAAAGCCATTGCCAGTTTCCAAGTTCAGACATTGTCTGGACTTGGTTAGTCTACACAGCACGCAGTGACGCCCTTAGGGGCTGGAGGGGGAGAGAGATCTACTATTATTCTTTTTCAGAGAGACAGAGACTTCAAGTCAAGGTGGAGATTGTTATGTGACTTGAAGACTCCTAATCCTAATCCTAATCCTAATCCTAATCCTAATCTTAATCCTAATCCTACATGGTGTGGCAGTCCTATTTTGGGTCTTGTCTTGGTTTGAGTCCAACCCATGTTCCTACTTGGATTTAGATTAGTATTCCTATTTGGAGTTGTAGATAGCTCTATCTTCATGCAACTTGGACTCCTATTGTGTACTAAACTCCTATTAGGATTGTTTATTCCTAGTTGAAGCCTTATGGCATGGAGCCTATAAATAGGACCTTAGGGGCATGAGTTTTTCTTGTACTGAGAAGTGCCAACATACAGTGTTGTACTGAAGAGAGTTCTCTCTTCTTTGAGAGTATCTCTCCTTTGTAATCTTTTCTCTGAAATAGTGGAAATTTCGCCCCCTCCCGTGGACGTAGGTCATCTCGACCGAACCACGTAAATCCTGTGTTTTAGTTGTGTGATTGTTTCTCGTTTCTTGTTCTTCCGCTGCGAAATCGTCATATTCTCGCGTTCAACTCTTAACAATAACTATATATAAGACAACATTTGGTAACATGATTACTTCGGATACGGTGGTGGTGGAAGACCAAAAGTCAACCGCAGGTAGCCAAAAATGTTAGTCCTGAAACACCAGATTGACAACCGATAAACTTTTACATACTTTTCACACTCATATGTGATTACCCAATTGACATTATCCAACGGAAAAATTTTATGCGGTGGTTCATTTTAGTTGCATGACCGTGGTTAAAATAATCACGTTGTCAAACAGAGCCTAAGTATACTTTTGCGATGTTGTTGACAATGTATATTTTTATATTTAATCTATTGCTACAAGGAATATAAAATAAAATAGAACAGATGCTCTATCCAAATAAAAAGGTTCTTGAAAACCTATTTTCTCAACATCCATTCCTTCCAACTCTTCCTACTCACTCCAAGTATATCCTATGAAACATCTATTTTCATATTAGAATTTGTTTGACAGGGTGTAGTTGGAAGAATGAAAAAGAAAAAAATGCTGAAAATACCGGTTTAAAATTGAAGTTTTCTTTTAGTCTAAATATAACTCTTCGCCATAATTTCTATTAGATTTTAATATTTTGTTGTTAGTATATCAAATACTTATAAATACTTTGCTAATAATGTGACATGTTTGGTTATGCGTGAGTAGAGAGAAATACGCATATGCACTTATGTATAGAAGTGTATGTGCATATGCACTTATGTATAGAAGTGTATGTGCCAATTGTTGTTGAGTTATAATTAGTGGCAGAGCCACATGATCTGGAGGGTGGGCACCTGTCCTACCTCTATTCTAAAAACTGCATACTATTTTACATAAGGATGGGTTAAATACAAACTAAATCTGCTTCAGTGCCCTACTAAGAAATCACCTACATGCTCCGAAATTATGTGGTGCCCCGCCTTAAGCCAACTTCCAGGCTCCGCCACTGGTTATAATACGACCTCTTTATTGCAGCTAGCTGCTGCTGGACCTCACCACACTTGATTTGGTGGTGATATATTTTTTAGGCTTTTTTAGTAGACAATTTTTTGATAGTGGGGACTTAAATCTCCTTTCAATGATATAAATCAGGAGAGAGAACAAACTATTACAGCCGTGAAAGAAATTTTAGTTCTTCTTGCAGTGCTCCAAAAGGATAAGATCCCGTAATCTGTATTCACAAGCAACACCAGTTGAGCTAGTCGACACGTGCTTTCTTAGTAAACAGTACAATAAGGTGTAATTGAAGCTAATTTATTTGCATCTTATGAAACAACTTTGAAACCAAAAATGATGTCATTTAAATGTCATCGTCTTCAGCTACTCCATAGAAAACATGTCTTCAGACTCAACTTCTATTTGATTTCCAAAAAACGTCGATCACATTCACAGTTTTTTTTAATAATATTGTCTTTTGAGTAATCATAGCTCAAAATAGACCGTGGGTGATATTTGAAAATTTATAATACTTCAACTACATAATTTTCAGTTAAAAAACTATTAGGTATGATGCATTTGAATGAGTTTCAAACACACTGCTGCCGTGTTGGAAATGAACTTAAAAAAATGCAAGTCGCTCATGTAGAGTAATAGTTGGGCTGCCAGACATCAACTATATTACTTAGCACATACGTTGTACTAAACCCACTTTTTTTTTAAATACCATATGCATTATACTGTCTCCACCATTCCTTTCAATTCACGCATAGCCAATTATAATCATAGATAAACACAGTTCTTCACATTGCATTGTTACTAGAAATGGATCTTTTTTATATTTAATCTGCTGATACTGAAGAGTATAAAAAATGAGCTGTTATCATGTGCTCAAACCAAATGAAAAAGACATAGTAGTAAGCCTGTGTTTTCAAAATGCATTCTTTCCAACTCTCTCCAAATGTCCATTATCAAATACGCAGATTTTGTTTCAGAATTCTAACTGTATCCTTAATCTATTATCTTCAACAAATGGGAATGAGGTGCCATGTGGCTGGAAAGAAAAAGGAAAACACAAGGGAGAAAATAGCTCTTAAAAAGAAAAAATCCGGACAGAAAAAATATATTTTATTTATAACTTTTAAATTAAAATGATAAAATAAAAGTCACTACAATCTTTTTAAATATACAATCCAACAAGATCAATGTTGACATATTTTTGATAAATCAATACGGAATATAAAAATGAGTATTGTATATTGGGGGGTAGTACTCATTTTCCAAATAACACACTAATCCAAAATAAATATTGTATGTCGTTCTTCTTCTTCGTATAATACTCATTTTGATAGAGTACTCATTTTTGATACTATTATATTTAAAACAAGTATTAAAATATGTACTAAAATATATTTGATAATACTCGTTTTTAGTTTGTTATATTTTTAAATAAGTATTGTACCTATAAAATAACGCACAATACAAATTTTAAAAATAATCACATAAAAATGAGTAATATCCAAAAACGATGCAATACTCATTTTGAGTTAGTGTGTTACTCCAAAATGAGTACTATCCCCCAATGCAATATTAATTTTAGAATAAAAATATTTTTAATGAGATTATACTCATTTAAAAAATATTTATATAAAATAATTATTGGATGTATTTTTTAGATAATAGTAATTTTCTCTCTCTCTCTCTATATATATATATGTAGAGAGAGAGAGACATACATATATACATAACAATACTCATTTTTATATTTTTATATTATTATTTTTTAGATATATGTCAACATTAGTTTTGTTAAACTGCATTTTTTGTAAGAAATTCAATATTTTTTTGTCAAAAAATTCATTATCGTTTGAAAGTTATAAGCGGAACAATTTCTCTTATACTTTTGCTCCATTTTTTCTCTTTATTGCTTACCGCAGACCACTAAAAGGTGCATTCTCCTTGGCTCCCATTATTTGAGAGTGGGAACAAGGAACAAAATAAAATTCAAATAGAGTTATGCGTAGCATTTCCTTATTAAGCAAACCACAAGACTTGGATACAAATGGACAAACACGGTCCCTCCACGTTTTGTATTTATATAGAATAATGTCTTGTATGGTTGATGTTTTAGATCTCGTATTCCTCATGTACCTATCTCTTAGAAAGATACTAATCCAAATATGTGGTATAGATGCCACCTAATCTGGTTCATGACTTCACTCTTTGCAGGGAAAACTAGAGAGCCTGGTTCTGTTCAGTCAACGTGAAGCCACAGTCGCCGGCAGGATTAACAAGCAGCTGTCCGCTGCCTTGAAAAAAACGCCTGCAAACACCAAGCCACCGCGCAATTGCTTTCACGAAAATTTGCAGTCGTGATTCTGATGGACACTGGGAGCCGAAACATGAGTATGTCTATGACTAAGTAGTAAGTACCCCGTTGGTCCTTACGCTATAATTGCCATTTTTAATTTAATTTTGTATGTATTTTATTAGTCCGTTTCAGTTCGCCAGCTCCGGGCTTATTTTAGCTAGTGACGTAAGTTTGTTTGTTAAGTTCTGGCATCATAGTTTCTCTACTTACTATAGCAAAGGAATAACGTCACCACCCGCACATGCAAGTACTGACCTAAAATCTATGATGAATTTGAGACAAGACCTGTGTGCAAGTTTCGTCACAGTGGATTTGTTGGTAGCCATAGATGAGAAGAGACCAAACTGTGTACAACATGGAGTTTGTACGTAAGTGTTCTTCTCGGAAAAGGAATGTATGAATGCTTAATTGTGTACCAAGTAATTCCCGAGATGCTACCGCTGCTTGCTGCACATGAACCGTCTGCTACTATAAATGAAACAGTAGCTTGTAACTGGGGGAAAATACTAGATGTATACTTTTAGAACCATCTGTCAGAGTTCTTGCTGTTTTTGACTAGACAACATGAGACTGACAAGGTTTCTATTAGTTTGCATAGACTCGACTTCTGTTTGGTTTTCCAAGCAACCTTGTAGTCATGAAAAGTTGAAAACAAAATTGATGGATATTTGCAGGTTATTCTTAGTTTCAGACTGTTGATTCTTGAAATAGGCGTCTGTTTGGTTTCTACATCATCTAATTCAATGAGCCGTCTTGTATGTCTATCCCACACAAGCAAACTCTTCACGGACCTCTCACCCCATCGTTTCCACTATGGGCATTGGGCAAGGATATATTCCTCAGACCACGGATACAGAGCCAAATTCTGAACATAAACTGGCAAACTTAAAATAAAAGAAAACGGACAAACTTTGCCTCCCACGCCACGTTTTGTATATGAATAGTATTGTCTTGCAATAGGTTATGTTACCAATCTCGTATTGCTTATGTACCTATCTCGACCAAAGATTCTAATCCAGATATGGATGAAGATCCCACCTAACCGTGCTCGTGACTTCACGCTTTGCAGGGGAAACTAGACAACCTCGTTCTGTTCAGTCAAGATGAAGCCACTATCGCCCTTTTGGAAGAGACACCCGCAAAAAACCAAACTATAAGGCAATTCTATTCACGGAAATAACAGCGGTTATTCTGATGGACCCTCGCAGCAGAGACACATGTATATGCCTATGGCTAAGTGTTCTGTTAGTTGGTCCTTATGCAAATGTAAGGTTGTCCGTGTTCTGTTGTTCCAATATTTCATTTATAGAGCAAGGGTCCACAATCCCTACACGGCTAAACGTACTTAACTGTCCGTCTTCTGTTAATCTTGTCAGCTTTCCGCCTGGTTAAGCTAGTGATGCAACTTCGTTGGAGTCCGGTATTATGATTTCACCTCAGATCCACTCCATTAACAACATTATTATTATATGTTAGTTGTACCAAATAGGAGGGGGAGTTACAAGGGATTATGGTAAAGCCGAGGATGGTTTGGGAAAGATATCAATGCCAATCGTCCCTTTTGGAAAAAAATTGATTGAGGTTGTTGGTCTCAGTGAATGTCTGTTTGAAATTCAAGCACTTGACGGTATTTTGCATTTTAAATAGTCAAGGAGAGGAAATTATTTTCAACGAACTTTTCCTCATTGGATTCTGATATTTTTGCACTGTTTCGGAAAAATTATTGTATTCGGCAACTACATACGTATGTCATTAATGTATATTGTTTATGTATATTGCTACATAAATTTTATACAAGAATTGTATCATGTATAATTTATAAATTCATATTATTTTGTGTCTGCATCGGAATATTATTCTTATCAGATATATATATATTATATGATATCTCGGATTTCAGATCAGATTTCACATCGAATTGTTGAATGAGATTCTGATTCCATTCTGTTCTATACTGTTCCAACTCCGTTCACAAGCCTACTCCCATTGTCTGGCGTTGGTGGGTGGGTCTACATTCCTTGGAAATGTTTGTCTCTCACGAAGACTCCGGACCAGTCAACCGCAGGGACAGATGGTGTTACCAGAACCAAGGGACAAACGGCGGTAGAATCAGAACTGTCTTTTCGAGACGGAGCTCGACAAGCCATTGCCATCAACTTTGCAGCTGTTTTTGTGTATGCCTCTGGTGGTTCTCTTTCCTGAGGTATACTCCCGTAAATATCAGTTTTCAAGCACCAAAACTCAACTTGCTACAGCTACCTGCAATGAAACGGTGTCGTTCTCCCCCTCTGTTAGGCACCAGCAGTATACAGAGGCACAACCCAGCCCTGCTCCGAGCATCAACCCGATGTCAGCCCCCGTTCGCTTGATCGTGGAAGACGAACAGGTAACTCAGACGATTTCTTTCTCTTCCGGCTGTCCTGGTTGTAGCTTTCCCCTCCTTACGTGCCTCTCGGTCACGCTTTACAATGCTTGCGCCGTAGGTGGTGCTTGACAATGGCCTCCTCCAGCTAACTTTGTCCAACCCAGGGGGCTTCGTCACCGCGATATCCTACAACGGGTTGGACAACTTGCTGGAAGTCACGGATGAAGACGACAACAGAGGGTGAGCTGCTTCGGTATGCTTGATGTTTTTCTTCGACGGTGTATCACGGTTTCCGCCAGCTCGAGAACTTGCTGGATATTTCCGGAGATACTGATCACGTGAATACCTTTTTGCCGACAGGTACTGGGATCTCGTCTGGGAGGAGCCTGGTGTGAAGGGAACATTTTACAAGTGAGCAAGATTGCTTTTAATTGTCCTGAAGTTCGGCATTCACATATTTCTGTTGAGCTTGTCATCTACTCCTGTTTGTCGAGAGCCATCTGTCAATATCTTCTGGGTGCAGGATACACGCTACAGAGTTTCGGGTGATCATGGAGACCGAGGATCAAGTGGAATTGTCATTCTCCAAAGTATGGGACGCTACGGTGAACAACGGCTCCAGTGTTCCTCTGGATATTGACAAAAGGTAACATCACCAGAGAGATATCATCCAAACCTGGGTACATGCTACAGAGTACGCTTGTTTCTGAAGGTGAATGAATGCATGTTATCAGGTTCATCATGCTCCGGGGCAAGTCTGGTTTCTACACTTATGGCTTCTACGAGCACAAAGAAGGGTGGCCTGACTTCGACATGGCAGAAGCCAGAGTGGTCTTCAAGCCTAGTAAAGACAAGTAAGCCTCCTATATCCACACTATCTGCCTCCTATATCCACACTATCATTCTCTTCGCTGATCTTGAAGCACACTATATCACTAAAGTTATCATTCTCCAAAATCTCATGGCTTGGATTGAACCTACAAGACTTCTTGGACTTCACATCAGGGCAAAAAGAACCCCAACTTCATAGCTGCAGAAACGTGCCAATAAAAAAACACGTTCACGCAAGACATGATTTTCAAATATAGTGAAACAAGTTGAAGATGGAAACACGTATCTTGTTTTAATCCTTTTGACAGCAAAGGAAAATTGTGATATCAGATATCAAAATGTGTTGCGACTCTAGTGCTGTGGAGCGAATACTTGCTACTTCTATTGAAGTGGCCACTTTTTGGAGTAGGAAAACACTCAATTATATTAAATAAGAGTACATGCAACTCGAAAAGGTTGTGCCTATTGCCCCCAAGGTTATTTTTGTACTTGATTTATTGTAAGAGATTTGACGTTGGCATGGAATTAAATAAGGATATACGTTATGGTTCTTTGTATTCTCTTCACATGAAACCTAATTTCGTAGTCTGATGGGACTTACGAGTTTGAGAACCTCTATGTCGATTTTTGGGATGGTCGTAGAGGTCACAAACACAAGAGACACAGTGTTTGAGGTTTTTCCAGGCGTGGAGTATGATCTGGTTGCCGCGGTGGACCTTGGTTATGGTTGACTCCTCTGCTCCTTCCCTTGGTTTTTAACGGTCTGCCTGTGGTAATGGGTGATACTTTTTTCTGTGCTTTTTTTGTTGGGCAGTTGCTTGATTAGTTGCTGGTTTCAGGCTGCTGTTACCTCTCTTAGTTCATTGATTGACTTTTATAGGGTCTGTTTCTTGGTGGTCGTTAATATTAATGATCATCAATTAGCCTATTGATTGATTGTCAGTTAATGTTGACATTTACTGTTGACTGTCAGCTTCTATCACATGTTCATTGTATTTATTATTTCTCTCATGTCTCATAGACTTTTTCTCCTCTCATATCATATTGCGAAAATGGTCTCCTCCCCTATATAAAGGGGCCTATTACTTGTAACAAATATAATAAAATATACTTACATTTTAAGTTTCAGTCAATTCGTATAGTATACGAGCGAAGTTAAGGTTATGTTTATCCCTCCCTCTCCCATCAAAACTCTACCACCACTCATTTTCTCTCTCAACAACACTCGTCTTTGGAGGCCGTGATTCATCTCAGAATCGCCATCACTTTTCTCTTTTCTATTATCTCACAATAGAAACCAACAACACCAACAATAACTTCCTCCCACATGAAAAAAGGGTTTTCTCCTCAATCATGAATTTACAAAATGGCAGATTCATGATGAACATACTATGACCTACCTCATCAATTCCGTTTACATCGATATCCGTGATGGCATCATTGAAGAACATACCACCACTTCTTTGGTATGGGATAGCCTTGAGAGCTGACTCAACCAATCAAACGACGCTCACAAATTTCAAGTTGCAATGGAAGCAACATGAGCAATACAAAGTGATCTTTCCATCTCTGATTTCTATGATCACATGCGTAGCGTTTGGCACCTTAACAACATTGACAAGCATGCATGCCCCGTATGTGCACGACACAACAAAGAGTTTTAGATGTATCAATTTCTTATGACACTTTGTCCAGAATTTCAGCCGTGTGTGACCAACATTATAAAACGGCCGACTACGCCTTCTTTGGAATCTATCATCTCTGAACTCCTGGCGGATGCAACTCGTCTCTGGCTCATCAAGACTACAACACCAATGCACAATCTGCCTCATGTCACGTCTGGTGCTGACGTGGCTCTTGCAACTGCTGATGTAAGGATAAAATCTCGTGACCATCTTATGTGTACGCATTGTCACAAAAACAATCATTTGGTCAAAGGTTGTTTCAAGCTTCACCTAAATTTTTATGAGGAATACAAGGAAAGAACCAAGCATGCTAATTCTGCAACTACAACAAACACCACTGCCATAGCAAGTGGGACTAGAAAAGCATCTCTCTCCCCTATAGAAATCACAAGCATGCTACAAAAAATCACGGAGATGGGTAGTGATGGCAATCCATGCTTTCAAGCGTTGGAGGTAAGGCTTCATATTCATCTTCTTCGACTAAGAGTATAAACTCTAATACTTGGATTATGGATTCAGGTACCACACATCATATGTCCCCAAATTATTCCTTTTTGAGGAATCATTATTCTCAACAACAACTTCAATAGAAACAACAGATGGCTCATTTATTGATATGTATCAGATCAGTTACATGATGCCTCAATCCTCGCTTAATGAAAATCTTACTTTGTCTAAAGTTTTGCATGTTCCTAACTTGAATATGAATCTCATATTTGTTGGAAAAGTTGTGATTGTCTTACAAGTAATTTTTGATAAAACTTGGTGTTCTGTGCAGGTGCTGCGTTCAAGTCAGGAGATTGGAACTACAATTAGAATTGATGATCTTGTGTTTAGTCTTCATATTCCATGCACCACCCACACTGGCTTTGTTGGAGTAATGCTCTTACCAAATTTATGGCATTATAAGTTAAGACATATATCTTCAAGTTGCCTTAGTAGTTTTGTTAAGTCTGACACTCTTGGTTCAGTATGTACTTACACCTCAATTATAAGAGTGCACTAGTTGCAAACTTGCAAAAGCTATAGCTCTTCCTTTTCCAAACTCAATCAATAAAGTAGCAATCTTTTTGATCTGGTTTATTTTGATATTTAGGGGCTTGCACCAATCACCTCTGGAAGTGGATTTCAATATTATGTAAATTTTATGGATAATTTCACAAGATATACATGGATTTACCTCATGCGTAATATGTCTGAAGTCCCACACATATACCCACCATTTACCATTAGAATTAAAACCCAATGCAATAAAGTCATTCATGTGTTCTGCACCGATGGTATCAAGGAATACACATCTACTACCATGCATGAGATCCTCAATTCCTAAAGAACCATATTCCAACAATGTTGCGTTACACTCATGAACAAAATGGTTTTACAGAGAGGAAGCACAAACTACATTCTTGAAACTACTCTACAACGCTTTTGGGCTGAAGTCGTTCTCACATCCACTTACCTCATTAATCTCATTCCCACTCAAATCTTGGGGAGTCTCACCACATGATAAACTCTACAATCAACCACCATCCTACACTCACCTACGTGTTTTTGGATGTACTTCTTCATCCTTCTTCCCAAACATGAGCGAAACAAATATGAGACACGATCTGCACACTGTGTCCTTCTAGGATATAGTGATGAACACAAAGGGTATTGTTGTTTTGACCATGTAGCTCATCATATGCGCATAGCAAGGAATGTTACGTTCTTTTGAGGATACACCTTACTATATTTTCACCAACACAGACCACTCCTTGCTTCACAAATTATCACCATCCCTTATGAGGAATCCAATACCACAACAACTTATACCACAAACCTCAGGATTGCAGCTACCCATGTTGAGCTTCCCATTCGGATTGATGCTACCTTTGTTGAGCCCTCCATTGGGATTGAGGTTGCCCTTGTTCAGCCTCCTGTCACATCACCACCAATAGGCATTGAGGCTACCCCTATTGACCCTCATACATCATCTGATGACATGACACATAATTATGATCCCAGTGCTGTACAAAATATTTCTTTTGCTGACATTAACGTTGGTCGAAGAAGATCTCAATGTGGACACCCGTCAAATCTGCGCTATGCTCATTCAGTGGTCGCATGTTACTCTTCAGAATATGCAAGTTTCCTCACTGCTCTGCGTACGAATTCTGTTCAATCTTCATATTAGGAAGCTTCCAGTTCTATGCACTGGAAGAAGGCTATGCAAGAAGATCTCCTATAAGTTGCTAATGGCCTTACAAATTAGGAAGCTTCCAGTTCTATACACTTGGGATCTTGTTCTTCTACCAGAAGATACTTCACCTGTCAGTTGCTAATGGCCTTACAAATTCCAACACAAGGCAGATGGCACAATTGGCATATACTAATCACGTATAGTTGCTAGGGTCTTCACTCAGGAGTATGGCATAGACTATGAAGAAATGTTTGCTCCAGTTGCTCACTTGACCGTTGTCAGAACTCTTCTTGCTATTGCAATAGCCTGTCATTCAATTTTATACTGAATGTATGTTTAAAATACCTTTCTACATGGAGAATTCTCAAAAACCATATACAAGGATCCACCACAAGGACTAGTAGTACTTCAGTCTCATGTTTGTCTTTTGTGTCGAGCCATTTATGGACTCAAACAAGCACCCAAAGCCTGGTCTGAATGCTTCAGAGAAGTCATCACATGTGTAGGTCACACTAAAGCTCATATGTTTATTCAATGTTTGTGCATAATACACCTCACGGTCGGGTTAGCCTACTCCTGTATGTGGATGACATGATCATCACAATAGATGATGTAGTAGGAATCAATAAATTACAACATAATTCCAAATGATAAGACCTTGGACAACTTCACTACTTTCTAGGTCTCGAGATTGCTCATAGACATAAAGGAATTTTGATCTCTCAGTAAAAATATACTACAAATATCATTGAGCATGCCAACGTATCTGACTTACGGGATGTAGACACACCTCTTGAACTTCATGTAAAACTGCGCCCAACTGATGGTGAGCCATTACCTGATCCCAGAAGGTATCTTGAGCTAATAAGACAACTACTATACTTATGCATCAATAGGCCAGATATTCAACATTCTGTTAGCATTGTGGGTCACAATTCTTATCTTCTCCCTGAAGTTTCCACTATGCTGCTATGCTCCATATCTATGCTACATACAAGGAACAATCAACGGTCTTGGTATGTATGCCCAGAGAGCCAATCATATGATGATTGTAATGACGTATCTTGTAAACGATTTGATTAATAATAAATGCAATCTTTCATTTATTCTGCTTTATTCAGTTATGAGATAATGATGTTACATAATAAATATCTAAAGAATGATATTACTCAATGACGTAGGTCTTCGGGTTGAGGACTTGAACAATGAGATCATACGGATGTTAAGAGTACATACATTCTTGTTATGTCCTTGGTCGGTTGTTATCGTGGAAGCTATGTAGACATCAATAACATATAATATAAGAGTGTGTGTTGGTTGATGACAAAATTTCATTGGTCATGATATCCGATATCAAACCAGACACATAGATACTTGTTAGAGAACAATGTATTGGACATACCCACCTTGAGATTGATACATGGAATTGGAAACCATAATTGGTAGTTAAAATTAGCTTTCATAGTGATGGTGGTGATTATAGTTCTTAGACCTGAAGTTACTACACTCATCACATGTCGTTCGGTGTACTTTGATGTCATCTACTGTGACCTTAAATAAGGGTTGCCATAAAGGTGGGGCTCGGATACATTGTGACACATGGGAAATGTCTGTGTGTGATGTAGATGAAATTTATCCCCTCTACGGGACTTTGATATCTTGGCCACTTGATAAGCGAGACTGAGAAATGCATGGCCATGCTCGTTTAAATCAATATATGATGTTGAGATCACACATATCTCAGACAGTCTACTCTAGTTCAAAGAGCATGAATTGAAAGTTGAAGAGGATGACGATTCCATGCCTCAAGTTCAATCTGGATATCAAAGACAAAGGAACTATCAGATCACTGTAACACCAATTACGAATTGTAGGTTGAAGTTGTTCTCCAACTTTTCAAATTACTTGAGTAGCAATGATGTTTTGCTAGACGCCACTCTTTGATTGTGATGTCATAATTGGTTATGAACATTCACTGCCAACGTAATTTTGGACCTATAAGGTCACACACATAGGATACACTTGGAATAAGAGTTTATTCATGAATAATGTTTAGATTGATTACTAAAGGTGTTTAGGTATTCAATTTAAACAATATTGGGAGTCTGCACTCTGAAACAACCGGTTTAGCAAGTGAACCGATCAGCTCAGATGTGTGAATTGATCGACTCAGGTTGTGAACTGACCATTTGGTTGATCAATTTGATTGGATCAAGGATTGATGCTGATGTCATGTTCTGCATTAATGGAATTATAAAAGCCAATTCAATTGTGAATAGAAAACATAGTGAAACGACCAGTTTAAGTGTTGAACCAATCGTCTCATGTATGAACCGTCCGGTTTAAAGTCCGCAGGTTCCAGAAAATTCATAAAATTTTGTCACTTCGACTCCCAGATGCATCGGGAACGCTGATCCTGGCCCTCCTATAAATAGAGAGCTACTGGGGGCTTCCCAGACACAACAATTGTTGTGGCTGTTGCTGTATTTCAAAGCAAAAGCCTTTAGTCCCACATTGCTTGCTTTGGAGACTTCCCTCCTATTCATATATGGCTGCTAGTCCATGTAATATTTGAGGAATAAAATAGGATGTGGGCTTCGCACGCGGATGGTGGGGCAGCCCAAATGGGTTTGGGCCGGTCCGGTCTGGAAACCCTTTAATCGGGCGTGTCGGCGCACGTCGCATCCCGCGCGCATGGGGGGTGCAAATCCGGCCTCCCGGAGCCCTTTGTGTGGGAGTGACCCCGACTTGGTTTTGCTCTTCGGTTCACTGAACCAAATATTTTTTATTGTCGCACCTCTTCGTTTGGATGCTTCCAAACGGCGGCCCGGTTTGCAACCACAACGCAACTCTTCACGCGCCTTTTCGTTGTTACTTATACTTTGTCCTTCGCTGTCGTTCGTGACAGTTGAAAAAATGTCTCTCTCGTTCTCTTCTTCCTCGCTTCTCCGCCTTCAATCTGTCCACTGGAAGGACGATCGGTTGCCTTTCGCTCGTCGCCGTGACTGCGTGTGCGCGCTTCACGTCGGAAAACGCTGTTGGATCCTGGGAGAGTAGCCGCGTAGGAGACTATCGCACAGACGCTCGCCGTCGAGTACCGCGGAAATACTCTTAAGGACAATGCTCTCTGCACGCCTCAGCGTATCTCTGGTAAAAGCTTTACTGTTAACGGCTTACACCGTGGTTTGTACCCTATTACGACTAACAATCTTAAGAGTATTTTGTTTCTCTGATGGGTACTAATATGGAAGGTTTTGAAACCCCCTTTACGCCTGTGACGCCATCAAGTAATAACAATCAAATCGTCACTGTTTCTATTGTTTCGCAAACACCAATCCCTGATGTTACGAAAATTGAACAATTTAATGGACAACAGTATAGGCGTTGACAAGAAAAAAATATTACTTCTTTAGAAGTTTCTAATGTCTTGTTTGCTTTAACTGAACCCAAACCTGAAAATGATTATGTTGATTGGGAAAAAGCAAATCACATTTGTCGACATGTGATTCTAAGTACATTACCTAACCAACTGTTTGACGCCTACTTTCCAATTAAAATTGCATCCGAAATTTGGGAAAGTCTGAACAAGAAATATATTCTGGAAGAGGCTTCTACCCAAAAATTTACTGTTGCAAATTTTCTAAATTTTCATATGACTGAAGATAAAGATATAACTACTCAAATTCATGAATTTCAGATTTTACTTGATGATTTGAAAAATGAAAAAATTGATCTTCCTGAGTCTTTTGTTGTGGGTTCTTTAATTGAAAAACTACCTGGTTCTTGGAAACATTACAAGAACAATTTAAAGCACAAAAAAAGACTATGTCACTGGATGATGTAATAATACATATCCGAGTCGAAGATCAAAATCGTGCAAGAGAAAAATCTGAACTGAATAAAGAGTTGTCATGTACTGCTAACTTTGTTAATAGTGAAGTTAAAGAAAATAAAGTTTCTACTGATCAGTCTAAAAATAACTGGAAAATTAAGAAAGGGAAACGAAAAAAGAATAAATATAAAGGAAACAAAGATATTAATAAAAAGAATGTTTTTTGCTATGTTTGTGGCAAACCTGGTCATACTTCTCCTAAATGCAGGCATAGGAAGAAACAAGCAGTCCAGGATTCGAATGATACATCAACCAACCTTGTCACGGAGGACGTATTTGTGGCATTTGTCAGCATTGTCAGCATGGGATCATTCCACCATAACGATTGGATCATTGACTCGGGGGCTAGTCGCCACATCAGTGGCAACAGAGATGCTTTTGTGACCTACACTGAGGTAGGGCAGGAGGAACATTATGTTGTCATGGGCAACTCTAGTGCTTCTCCTGTGACAGGAAAGGACAATGTCATGATCAAGATGACTTCTGGAAATTTTTTTCTGATCAAAGATGTGTTGTTTGTCCCAGATATCCGTGTTAATTTAATTTCTGATTCTCAACTTGTTAAATTTGGGGTGAAAGTGTCTTTTGAATCAAACAAGGTCATTCTCACCAAGTCTGGGGACTACCTAGGCATGGGTTACTGTCCTAATGGGTTGTTTCTGCTGAATGTACCAAACTCTTCTACTAATGAAATAAGTCCTTCTGCTTATATCGTTGATTCTTTTGATATATGGCATAATAGATTAGGACATGTCAATTTTAAATATTTACAGCGTATGAAATCTTTAGGTTTACTAAAGGATATCAATGGCGTTGTTAATTTAAATAATAAATGTCAAATATGTGCTGAAACTAAATCTACCAAGAAACCGTGTCCTCAAATTTCACATAGAAATTCTGAATTGCTAGATTTAATTCACACTGATCTTGGAGATTTAAAAGGAAATCTATCTAGAGGTGGGAAGCGTTTCTACATCATTTTTGTAGATGATTTCTCACGATATACAAAATTATATTTACTACATTCAAAGGATGAAGCTTTCGGAATGTTTGTTAAATATAAAATAGAAGTAGAGAATCAACTTAATAAGAAAATAAAACGTCTTCGCTCAGATAGGGGTGGTGAATATGATTGTTCTCCTTTTAATGATTTTTGTGTAAACTATGGTATTATACATGAATACACACCTCCATATTCGCCTCAATCAAATGGAATTGCTGAACGTAAAAATAGAACTCTAAAAGAAATGATGAATTCTATTTTAATCAATTCAGGCGCACCCAATAATTTGTGGGGGGAAGCGATTTTGTCATCTTGTTTTCTTCAAAATCGCATCTCCAGTAGGAAGACAAATAAGACACCATATGAATTATGGAAAGGATATCCTCCTAATTTGAAATACCTCAAAGTGTGGGGGTGTCTAGCTAAAGTCTTATTAACTGAGCCTAAGAAACGAAAATTGGGATCTAGAACCTTAGATGGTGTTTTTATAGGTTATGCTCAAAATAGTGCCGCATTTAGATTCTTGGTTATTAGAAGTGGCAACAATGTTGTAGAGCCTAATACAATTGTTGAATCTAAAAATGTTGAATTTTTTGAGCATATCTTTCCTATGAAAACTCCCTTAGAAAACTTATCTAAACTTCAAATAAAATTTTAGAGAATATCCCAAGTACATCCAATTCTAATGATGTTTTAGAACCTGATGATATAGAACCTAGAAGATCCACTAGGATGAGGAAGGAAAAGAATCTTGGTGATGATTTCTATTCCTTTATAGTGGATAATGACCCTCAATCTTACAATGATGCTATTAGTTCGACTGATTCATCTTTATGGAAGGAAGCAATTAATAGTGAGATTGAATCTATATTATCTAATAATACATGGGAACTAGTGGAACTTCCACCAGGTATTAAACCCACAGGATGTAAATGGATATTTAAAAGAAAATTGAAAACAGATGGGACTGTAGATAAATACAAAGCTCGTTTGGTTGCCAAAGGATATAAACAACAAAAGGATATTGACTATTTTGATACTTTTGCTCCTGTAACTAGAATCTCTTCAATCAGGATTCTAATTGCTTTGTCATCTATTAAGAAATTAATTATACATCAAATGGATGTTAAAACTGCTTTCTTGAATGGAGATTTAGATGAAGAAATTTATATGGATCAACCCGAAGGTTATGTAGTTTCGGGAAAAGAACATATGGTATGTAGACTAATCAAATCTCTCTATGGCTTGAAACAAGCACCTAAACAGTGGCATGAGAAATTTGATAAGGTAATTGTATCATATGGATTCATATAAATGAAGGAGATAAATGTATATATTCTAAAGTCGATAACCAAGGTTGTGTTATTATATGTCTCCGATTGAATGCAAACGGTTTCACTAAACCGCATAGAAGCAAACGGTCCAAGACCGTTTGGTGGCTTTGACCAAGCATTGACCGTTTGGAGACCTGTTGAAAATATTGTAGATTATTAAACCATAAACTAATATTGAATAACTCCAATTGGTTCTCTAGTTGAAGGTCCAACAATCACCAAAATCCTAACCGGGTTAGGTGTTGATTTGATAATTGAATAAGTTTGAAACTTATTTTTGGCACTAATATTGATATTATAAATAGTACAAAAGGCTTCTTGGCTTCTAATTTTGACATGAAAGATATGGGTGAGGCAGATGTAATTTTATGAATTAAACTCCTTAAAAATGATGATTGCATCATGCTATCCCAAGAACACTATGTTGAGAAAATCCTCAAAAGGTTTTTAATGTTTGATTGTAAACCAGTAAGTACACCTTTTAATTCTAATTGCAATCTTAAGAAAAATAAAAGTACTAGTGTTCAACAAGTCAAATATGCACAAGTAATTGGAAGCCTAATGTACTTAATGAATTGCACTCGTCCGGATCTAGCATATGCAGTGGGGAGATTAAGTAGATATACCCAAAATCCTAACAAGGATCATTGGGATGCTCTACATAGGGTTTTAAGATACCTTAAAGGCACAATTAATCATGGATTGATTTTTTGTGGATCTCCAACTGTGCTAGAAGGATATTGTGATGCCAATTGGATTTCTGATTCAGATGAATTGAAATCTACAAGTGGTTACATCTTCACTATGGGTGGAGGTGCTGTGTCTTGGAAATCTTCCAAGCAAACTTGTATAGCTCGTTCCACTATGGAATCTGAGTTTATTGCCTTAGAAAAGGTTGGAACTGAAGCCGAATGGCTAAGACATGTTCTAATGGATCTTCCCATTTGGGAGAAACCTTCTCCACTAGTGTTTATACACTGTGATAATCAAGCTGCCATAGCAAGGGCTAAAAACAAAGTTTACAATGGGAAGAGTAGACATATTCGTCTACGTCACAATATTGTGAGGCAGCTTGTATGCGATAGCATAATCTCTATGGATTATGTAAAGTCAGAATTAAATTTGGCCGATCCTCTGACAAAGCCATTAAGTCAAAGACTAGTGAGCAATACATCGAGGAGAATGGGATTATGCCCATACCAGATGTCGAAGTGATGGATACCCAACCTTCATGAACGGTGATCCCGGGAAGAAGATTCAATGGGAAAAACGAAGTCACTGGATGACTCAATGTGTTGTAATAAATGTATCTCATTCTTATGATGTAAACAATAATTTGCAATGATTCAGTTGAATATATTTCTTAATGGATTTCATAGCCATTAATGGTGGTGTATATACTGCAATATATGCTTGATGAAAGTCCAACTAAATGAGTGTGGAGTGGGGCCGCTCTGGTTGAGATTTAGGCAGATCTCTAGAGCATTCATGAATTTTCCCACTAGGCGCATAGCCTAAAGGCGCCAATCCGTAAGAAAGGTATTTGATTTTATGAATATCGTGTGAGTAATGTATCTCTAATTTGACAAGGGAGGAATTGGTTCAAGAACATAGTTCCACCAATCTTCTACAAATTACGTACATCTACTCTATGCTTTAGTTCAAAGAACTCAGTTCTACCAAAGCTTATGCATGATATTTGTTTAAGTTCTTCCAGTGGTCAACTCAATTTTTAGTTTGGTTTTGTTTTGAAATAGTGGGGGATTGTTGTGGCTGCTGCTGTATTTCAAAGCAAAAGCCTTTAGTCCCACATTGCTTGCTTTGGAGACTTCCCTCCTATTCATATATGGCTGCTAGTCCATGTAATATTTAAGGAATAAAATAGGATGTGGGCTTCACACGCGCATGGTGGGGCAGCCCAAATGGGTTTGGGCCGGTCCGGTCCGGAAACCCTTTAATCGGGCGCGTCGGCGCACGTCGCATCCCGCGCGTAGGGGGGGGGGGTGCAAATCCGGCCTCCCGGAGCCCCTTGTGCGGGCGCGGCCCCGGCTTGGTTTTGCTCTTCGGTTCATTGAACCAAATATTTTTTATTGTCACCTCTTCGTTTGGATACTTCCAAACGGCGGCCCGGTTTGCAACCACAACACAACTCTTCACGTGCCTTTTCGTTGTTACTTATATTTTGTCCTTCATTGTCGTTCGGGACGGTTGAAAAAAATGTCTCTCTCGTTCTCTTCTTCCTCGCTTCTCCGCCTTCAGTCTGTCCACTGGAAGGATGATCGGTTGCCTTTCGCTCGTCGCCGTGACTGCGTGTGCGCGCTTCACGTCGGCAAACGCTGTTGGATCTTGGGAGAGTAGCCGCGCAGGAGACTATCGCACAGACGCTCTCCGTCGAGTACTGCGGAAATACTCTTAAGGACAATGCTCTCTGCACGCCTCAGCGTATCTCTGGTAAAAGCTTTACTGTTAACGGCTTACACCGCGGTTTGTACCCTATTACGACTAACAACAATAAGCTATGACAATTGTTGTCTTCTCTGGTTGTGGTAACCAAGAGAAGCCAAGCAAGTTCTACCCGTCAAAGGGAGGAACAACAAGGGAGAACAAGACAACTTCTTCTTGTCCGTTTCACGAGAATGATAGGAGTTCCTGATAGTTTGCGTGGACTACTCTAGAGACAAGGAGACTCTGCCTGCCGCTAGGAGGACATCATCAACCTCCATCCTTGGTGTCCAACCAAGAGGCCGATGACGACAACCATCAAAATGCAACTCGATGAAGTAGCACGCTGCAGCAAGCATTGTCGCTGGACTTGTTCCAGGTTCAGATATATATCTTGTAACCCTCTTTCCTGTCTCATAGTTATTGACACATTCTAAGGGGAATATGACATGTAATTTTTTTTTGTTTCCACTGTCATTATCTAATGCTATATTTTTCTATAGTCTCTACTCATGAGCTTGTCCTACAACCTTATCCTACTTGCATACAATGAAGCTGACTGGGCTGGATAACCAACCACTCGACACTCCTCCAGTGATTTTTGTTTTCTTCTTGGTGATTTCTTGCTCTCATGGAAGAGCAAGAAACAAGACATTGTATCTCTTTCTTCCACTAAGGAAAAGTACTGAGCAATGCGTGACGTCGCTCAAGAATTAATACACATCCGTTGACTTCTAAGTGATATGAGAGTATCATTTCAATGCTACACCTATATTCTTTGAGAACAAGAGTGTCATACGAATGATTAGTGATCTAATTTTTTATGACATGACTAAGCACATAGAGATAGACTGTCACTTTGTGAGAGAAAAGCATCTAGCTGTCATCTTCACGCTTCCCTTCATAAACTCTACATATCAGATTGCATGTCTCTGCACAAAGACGCACACTACATCAAATCATAACAAGCCGATTCACAAACTCCGCGTCTTTGATCCACCTTGAGTTTGAGGGGGGGGGGCGTTAATAGTAACTGATGTTATCAATTAGTCTATAAAATTGATTGTCAATTAGTGTTAAAATCGATTGTATTTATTATGTTGACTGTCAGTTTCTATCACAGATTCATCGTATTCTTTCATGTCTGTTATACTTCTTCCCCTCTCATATCAGAGTGTAAAGACCCTATCTAAAGGGGCATACTCCTTGTAACAAATACAATGAAATATATTTGTATTTTTAGTTTCAATCAATTCACAATGGTTGTTTGGGGGGTCTTACTTGTGGTTGGCTGGATGGGGTTTTGTTTGGCAGGTTGTTTTCCTTACAGGTGGAGGACTCATTAGATATGATGAGGCCAATGATGATGGGAGGAGCTTCGTGGTTTTTACATTCAGTTGTTTTCATATGTATAAATATTTACGTAGAAGGCTCTTTTTATTTTGTGGTTTTCAGCTGTTGGTTTTCATCTTTGAAGATTGTATTAGAGGGATCACATGGATGAGGGTCTAAGGGTATGGGGTATGGCTTTGAGTTGTAATTTTGACGCAATGGCTTATTTTTGGGTGTGAGATGTATAGACCTGTCAGACTGAGTCAAAATCCGCGGACACCCATGGGTCAATCTGTTTAAGTTGAGTTTGGGTGATGAAAATTACCACTCGCTGAAAACCACCACCCGTTTATATAGCGGGTTCATGGGTGACCCGCGGGTGACCCTATTAACTGAACTCAATATATTTATATATATATTATACACATACACCTATTAAGAGATGTTGTCTATTTCACGCAAGTTGGATCTTTATCTTTAACTATAGCAATTGTATTCTCTATATTTTGTGTTTGCAATAGAAAAAAATAAGTACGTGTAATATTATGAATGCCTAATACTAAATGACAAATTTATGTGTTGCTTTCTGTGATATATATGTATAAAAACTACATTGATTTTTCCTATTTTACATTGAAATACAAAAGCTACCTGCTGTTTGTTTTCTTTTGATTTCTTATAAACATATGTCGAAGCTAATCGATTGATTTGACGTCAAACAGTAGTTGGTCGGTTCCTTTGCACTATATATGACATCAAAATATAATTATGATCTGTTTCAATTGTTGTTTTAGTGTTAAGGAAAACAACTAATAAGTTATTTTTGATTGGAGACATTTTAGACAGGCACCCACGAGACAACCCGCAACCCGTTGGGTCGGGCTAGAGTGTGTTTTTCTTCCACCGGTTCAAAACTGTATGTTTTTGACCCGAACCCACAAGAGTTGCACCCGCATTGACCCAGTCCAAACCCAAACCGCTCACCCGTTTGACATGTCTAGGGATGAATATGATAGAAACCTTTTAAGACAAAAGAAAGTGTAGTCTGACAAGACTGTCATTTTCTAGAAAGTGAAGCTGCATGAAGGACAAATCATACTCACCTGTCTTCTTGAATTGTTTTTTCCCTTCTTGATTTAGATAAAAAAGGGGAACCCGACCTGCCAGCAAATGTACTTTTAGAGAAATTGAACAACAAATTGATTTTGAGACATGTTTTCATTGTAAACTAATCAATTATATAATGATGCAACTCTGCTTATGGTAAGTGTGAGTTTTTGATAAAGTGTCCTGCACCTCGGACTAGTTTAAATAAAAATACATAATTTCATTCTATCATTTGCAAACATACTTCTACTCCTTTTTCCACTCATACATTACATCCAAGAAAGTAACCATTGCTCCATGCATATGCTCTATCACCTACACATAATATTTAAGAAAACAACCATCATCTCTCACTTTATTTGATTCAAGTGCACCTTGTGACCTCAGTTTTGAATGCACATTCTGGTACTTATTACATTGAGTTTTGATTCAATCTGCGTATTGAAACTGCCAGGTTCACATACATGGCAGTATCAGACAGCAGACAGAGGATAATGCCTACGTCGGATGACCGGTTGCCACCAAGAGGAGAGGAGCTCGCATACCCAGAAGCAGTTCGCTTAATTGACCCTATAAACCCAGACCTCAGGGGTGAGGTAACTGAAGCTAAACGTTGCATATGTACTTGATAGAAGTGACAATAACGAATACATGTCTGTAAATAGAAAAAATAGCAAATCTCTTATCCACACAAACAAAACGAGAACATGCATGGCAATTTCCATCAGCAGTACAGTTATTGCGTCATGGTTTGGTTTTAGCCAACTCCAAACATGCATTGCAATTTCCACTACTACTAGTTAGTTTAAGCTCATGGTTCAGTTTTTAGCTAATCCAATTGATCTGTAGGTGGATGACAAGTACCAGTACTCATGTGAGGATAAAGACATTCAAGTCCATGGATGGGAGTGTTTTGATCCACCAACAGGATTTTGGATGATAAATCCCAGCGACGAGTATAGGAGTGGTGGCCCTTTAAGGCAAGATCTCACCTCTCACACAGGTCCGACGACTCTTGCAGTAAGTATTGGTTGATATAAGTCATCAGCTGATGTAGTCAAATTTCTGACAAAATTTTATTAAAATGTTACATTTTCAGATCATGCATGTGTAGCTATGATATATTTTCTGCTTTGTATTCAGATGTTTATAAGCCGACACTATGCTGGGGATCAACTCATGCCTAAGTTTAGAGATGGAGAGTACTGGAACAAGGTTTTTGGACCTATATTCATCTATTTGAATAGTGTAGACGACCAAGATTATCAGACAGTGAGCTTGTGGGATGATGCAAAATTTCAGGTTTTTTTTCTAGTTAAGAGAAATCTTTCGATTAATTTGTGTCATTAATTCTTCCTTGTATTGAAAAATTTCTTGGCATTCTTGGCATCTCGCAACAGATGCAGGCTGAAAGAAATAATTGGCCATATGAGTTTCCTGCTTTAGAAGAATATGCAAAAGAAGAGGATCGAGGCTCTGTAACTGGGAGGCTTTTTATCCGAGATAGGTACTAACTAGCCTTTTTCATAACTTTGATAATTTGATATTACCACTCATAAGTAATACCTCAACCATTCAATAATATTTTAGCATGAAGTCAAATGCTTTCTTAGCATGAAGTCAAATGCTGCAAGGAACTCCATGGTACCTTTTTGTATATCTTCAACGAGGCTTAAATAAGAAACAATTATAAAAATCATGTACAGATATGTAGGTCTCATACCTTGTTTACGGTCAAGGAAATATTACATCAAATAGAAAGAATCGATGAATGAACGTTGTTATTTGCTTAGATCCTTAAAATCTTAATGAGAATATGACTGAATAATGCAGTTTGGAAAAAAGAAATCATGTAGCCAACCTCAGCAGTGTTGGAATTGAGGTTTACAGCCTTACACGGGTATGCTGCTGGGGAGTTGGTTTTCTAGTTAATTATCTATCTTATATAAATACATGGAGGAAAAGGATAAATAAGTGCACTGCTAAAAATAACTTAATAATGTTATCTGTTATAATATTTTCAGAAGTTCAATTTGGACGAAGTCCATATCAAATATTTGTGCACTGCTGTGCTTTTAACAGAGACACATATATGTAAAACCTGAATTTATGAGCAAGTGAATGTTGCTCGTTTAATAAGGCACTTTCTTTATATCTTATGCTAGTTCCATTAAAGACTAGATTTCTCAAAACAAATAAATTCAGTATTCACAATATATAGGTGCAGGGTCAATGAAACCAACGACAAGCTACTTTAGAAGCAATAAACATCACATTATAGATAGAGGGAGCCCTTGTCCTATACTCTTATTGATGTTGGATCCAGCTACACCATCCCGTCTAGGGGATATGTTAATGGATCTATAGATCATCAAAGTCGGGCGTAAGCTTATCAAAACGTCAAATTTTGACCCTTGGAGAAATTGGGCCTCGACTACTTTGACTTCGTATAAACTTCATGGTAGATTTTAGGAAAAGTCGAGATTTTGAACCAAAACGATAGTGTTTTTCTCAACTTTGATGAAGTTCTAGGTCAAGTCATAAAGTTGGTCCCATGATGAAGTTTATACCTAGTCTGCTATTTGTAAAGAACCATTATTTCATTCATTTTCCTGACATCACACTTGTGATTTTACTCATGTTCATCATTTTAAATAAATAATAGAAGAGATAGTCTAGGTATGTGTAACTTCCATTGAAAAAATATATTTTGATATTAAGAAAGACAACTAACACTAATTTGACTATTGTTCCTCGAGTTTTATGCTAGATCTAGTTCCGTCTACTCTATATAAAAGCTACGTCTAGCTTATATTTATGATCCCCACACATGTAGATCATATAGTTCATACTTCATACATCTTTGGATGCAGAACCATATTTAATGATTGTGTGATGGTATTGCATTTTGATAGGATTTAAGTTCAAGTATAATTCTCAATTGCTTACTGTCTTATATATGTAGTTTGTAACTCATTAATCACATGAACTAGGGTTTAGGAGTCTACCTTCCCAGAAAGCGAGGGTCATGTATTTATGATTTTATGTTACAAATGCATGAAAGATGGATTCTATAACATATTCACAATTTTCATCAAATTTCTTAATTTTATTCAAAAAGACAATAAAGTTTTATTGAAGCTTGTGTCTAAAGCTCTCCAAAAACTTTCTTGAAGTTTCCACAAATTTCCACTTCACACTTGGGGAAGTTAATACAAAGTCTATGTCCAGACCTTCGGTATGTTGCACCTAGTCACAAAAAATTTAGTACTCTGGCTATTATCCATTCAAACACATTTCATATATGTAGAAAATAAGATGGAGGCTAGTTACTTGACTCTATTAGACAAAACCCTGGTCCTATATAAATGAGGGGAACAGTTACAACTTGGACTAAGACCTTGATGTTACAAATACACTCAAGACCATTTATAAATAAACTAAATTACTAATGACTCTTAACACTCCCCCTTCAATTGGAGCATCACATGTGCAACTTGCCAATACAGTAAAAAGATAATAGTAAACCATACAAAAATTGATATCCTCCAAAATCTTACAGTAAAATAACAAAGCAAACACCACCTGAAGAAGATAGCACGTAGCGTAAGCAATGATAGCTGATGAGACTCTACCTAAAGTTAGACCTGTAAACGGATCGAATACGGAGCAGATATTGCATATCTGATATCTGAAAAAAAGTTTAATCCATATCCGATCTGATATCCAACACATATCATATGTTAACATCTGAATCCCATCGGAATGGATAATATATGAATTCGGATAAATATCCGATCCGAGCCAAAAATCATACATTTAGTGTCAATAAATATATTATACATAAAAATTATTTATATTACAATAAATATATATGATAAAGTGTGATATAAATAATATATATTTAATAATATATGTATGCATATGTCGAATTCGGATTTTTTCAGAGAGAATACAGTAAAATCTGATATCCGAACCAAAATTTTTAGATCTGAAATTCGATATCCGATCCGAATTTTAAGGATGTCAATCTTTTTTCAAAATTTCGGATTCGAAACTAGATCGAATGTGCGGATTCCAAATATCCATTTACAGGTCTACCTAAAATTGATGATCGCTAGGTCCGTAGGAAGAAAACTTCCTTAGCAAGCGTCTGAAGAAGTGGATGTTTGAAGATATTTGTAGAAGTCTTTGAGTTGCCATCATTATCAATACCATTCACCCAAAGAAGCACAAACATTGGAATGATTACAGTAGTATGGATAAAAGGCACTACTATAGGAGTATTGCACAATAAAACGTGAGAAACATCCTTGAGACATGTTACTATAGGAAAGATGTATACATGCGTCAACAAATCAAAGATGAATATACTAGAACTATACACCATGTATAGATCAATGAGCTTGCATTACTTCTCTGTATCTCTCCCTCACACCAACCACGAAGAACAAACGAGTGGTTGGCGGGGGGACAATGGTAAAAGAGACTCCTTGACAAATTTGTCGTTGCATTGCTAGGGGGTTTAGGCGTGTGCCCCAAAGTGAGTGGTCACACTTCCCCTATATGGGTGGGGCATGGGGAGGTAGCCCCTCATGGGGAGTTGGGGGTAAATCCCCTAGGGAAAAGGATTACAATGATTGCAGCGGGTAGATTAAACACAAATCATGCAAAAATAGGATTTTGCGGTACTAGAGCAGTATGGACAAAAGAGCTAGCTAATACTGAACAACACCCACTATTGTACACTGTATTGGCAATTGGCGGCCTAGCCGTTGCCTGCCATGGGCCATGTTGTTGCAGTGCCGACTCCCACAGTTGTGGTGGTGATTGGCTCTTGTTGGCTAGTAGCAATGGCAGGGAGGCTACAATCCTGGACACCCTTCTTGCTGGCGGTAAGGCCTATCGATGCTGACTAGTAGGCCTTTGATGCTGGCTCTAGTGACTGACCTCACTTCCTAGACCTTCCACTGCTAGCTGCAGTAGACGTCATTGTACATGATGCTAGTAGCGAGGTGCTACCCTGCTGCTTGTGCAGGAGCTACTAGTGTATAGGATCACTTGCTCTGATACCATATGGAAAATAAGATGGATACTAGCTAGTTGATTCTGTTAGGCAAAATCCTGCTCCCATATATAGGAGAGGGGAACACTTACAACTTTGACTCAAATCCCAATGGGCCGAATACACTTAGGTCCATTTATATAATAAACTAAATCACTAATATCTCTACCACCATAAAAGTATCAATACACTATCAACCAAAATGAAAAGAAACACCTTTGCGTTGTTTTCTTCCTAGTTCTTGAAGATAGTTTGCAATCGTAAACTTGAACATTCAATACCCGCATGAACCTTCCTATACCTACCAACTTGCCAAGCAACAAAATTGTACCAAATGGATAGGTCAACGTCACTACAACTCTTTCATGCTAGTTCCAATCTGTTTTTCCAACGACACCACTTAATTTGGAAAATGATTTGTAAGAACAAAACCTCAATATCTGGATGATTCAAGAATATACCAAACCGAGGGAGAGGGAGGACCCTAAAGAGATTTTGACTCTCATAGAGAAAGGTCTACACAAGATAGACTCATACATGCGAGGATCAACAAAAATATAAGTCATTCTTAGGATTTTTATTATGAAGAAAACAACATGTTTCTGTGATATGAAGATTCCCTACCAAATCTAATCTTTTTCTTTTTTCTGATGCATGTGATGAACTTCTATTTATTCTCTACTCATCCAATTTATGAAAAATTAAACACTTGATCTAATTGAATGGCCATCACATGGCTTGATCAGTCCCATTATCAATAACCTGGTTGGATGCCTCAAAGTATGACAAAACAAATTTGCCATTCAATTTCAAATAGGTTAAGAAACCCCAATTGTGGTATGTTATAGATTGATACTAGTTTTGATTATCAAGGAACTAACACAATTTTACCATTGTATTCCCAGCCTTAATCTTGGTTTAGACTATGCTATTTAATTAGAAGAGTCCAACTAATTTATCATTTTGGTGCTAAACTAGAAGAGTCCCACAATTCTATTATGAGTTCTCAACTAAGACTTCAGTTTACAAAAGAAACATTACTTGGACTCAACTACTTTGAAGCCTACATATGTGAAAATAGGAGCAAGCAAGGGGCTAAAGTTTGGTAACCCCCATTCAATTCTTAAGAGGTTCTTTGACTTTCCAAAATTAAGCTTCTTTTGCCCTTAATCATAAAGATATCCCCCATTCCCGACTTGGAAACTCACTCTATCTTGGCTATTCATAAATTTCTCCATATTTTTAAATTATATACATATAATTAATTTATTATCACATGACGACCACTACATCCTACTTTTGTAAGAAACCCAAGCCTCTCCTGAATTTCGTGAATCATTAACAAATTTGTGAATTATTCGTAAATGTTGTTAGAGTGTTTTTTACTTAAGTGTTTTAGTCTTTTACTTAAGTTATGTTTCGTCTATTTGTAACATGGGCCCAATTGTGTATTGGCCTATTAGGGTTTGTCTAAGTGTTTGCATGCTTCCCCTTATCCTATTTATACGAAAGGGTGGCTGCCTCCTATCTATCAATGCAATAAGAAAACACTCTACACGTTTGGGGATTTCCCCCATTATATTGTTATCTACATGGTATTAGAGCAGCCGATCTTGTGCTGCCCCACACCCTAAGAGAGAGAAAGAGAGAGAGAGAGCACAAGGAGAGATGCCTCCCCTTGCGAGCAGCCGTCACTGACACTAGGCGCTGTTGATGGCTGCCCACACGGATTTTCCCATCCCGCCTCTTTTTAGAGCCATCTCCATGGAGCCGTCTCCATCTTCATCAACAAAATCATCCTATAAAGTCGCGGGTATCCAGATCTACAAGGGCCGCCATGCCTCTGTCAATCCTTCTTGCTAATGAAGCCACCACTATCATATTTTCCGCCATCATCATAGATCTACACCGCCGTTATCAACTCCACCATCGATCTACTCCTTGCATCCACCTCTATTGAGATCTAGTCCTACATTAAAGAAAAGATCTCCTATTTCTTCTAATATTGAGGATCCATCATCTTCTACTGCTTTGGTGGAGATCTGAAAGGATTTCCCCCTCTTTTTCTACTGTTTGGGGTTTTTCTGCTGTTGTTCGCCGTCAACATGGCGTGTTTCTTCCAAAGACGGTGTCTAGACGGTATTATGCTTCTTCGCAACTTCGTTCGCTGCTTTTGGACACGGCGTGTCAATTTTGTATACGACGTGTCGTCTACTTCTGCCCCGAGATTCTGTCAACTGACATGGTGTGTCCTTTCAACGACACGGCGTGTCGCCTGCTTCTGCTGGCGGTGACTGCTGCTACTGTGATATCAGATACGACGTGTCTCTTCATCGACACGGCGTGTCGCCTGCTACTGTTGCTTCCTGTGTCAACTGACATGGCATGTCGTGGCATGTCCGTTGTTTCTTGTTCTTACATCTTGGCATGCTACAATGATTCTATCATATGGTGGAGGTATCTATACATGGCGTGTAGGGCTGTAAATGGATATTGGTATACCCGCATACCCTCTGAACCCATCATGGGTATTAATTTTTATAACCGTATAACCTCTTATCCTTATACCCGCATACCCGCCTCTCACTGGGTAAGGTTTTGGTTATGTATGTACCCATACCCTGTATACCCATATACCCATTTAATGATATTTTTATGTAAAAAAATTATATTGGAATATAGTGGTGCATATTTTAGCACTCACATTTTGCAAGCATAAGAACCTAATAATAGTAAAAGCTTATATTAGAATGTAATGGTCCATATTGTAGCATGCACATCTAGTAAATATAAGTACCTTTCCATAGTAAAATAAATAAATTCATTAAACCGTACACACCCTCATAGTGACACATGCACATTTTATCAAATGGAGAAGGCCATAATTTCATTGTCGCATTCTGTTCCTCTTTTTTCGCTACCTTGAATGATATTTCTATACCAAAAGTTTGGGATATGTTACATGTTGGCTGCAAATTTCCTCCCAATGTGAAGTCAAGCCAACATGATGTCTAAGATCAATCGTTGAATTTAATATTTTATTAATGGTATAGTCAAACTCTGTAATATTCACTAATAAAGCCAACAATCATCATTCTTTTTATTGTATTTTGATTTTAGTTGTATCAACATGTTACTCTTGGTTATCCTGTATAAGGTGACATATTATTTACTTATCAATGACTATATTCACACAAAATAGAATGTATTTGATGACATACTAATACCAGTATCACCTAATTAGACTGGTGTTTGTTGTACTCAAAATTTGGGGTGTTTTATTATAGAAAGTCTATCCATAACCATATACCCTATTTACCCATCCATATACCCAGTTTTTATGTGGTTATGGGTATGGTGCGGGTATAACTCTTGACAAAGTGGGTATACCCATACCCATACCCATACTCATACTCATACCCATACTGATACCCTCTTAACTAAACAGTTATGGTTATGGACATGCCCATAACAACACCATACCCTACCCATTTGCAGCCCTAACGGCGTGTCCCTTCTTTATCCTTACCGCCAACAATTATCTTCCCATTTTTCAGTTTTTTTTATAATTTCGTTTTTACACCCCTAGTCTTTCAACACTACACAACTTTTTGCCTACCTCCTCAATACTTATTCTCCCCCTTTGACTCTCCTTTTCAGGTCATAAAAAGATCCGTTTATTTTTTTCTATCTGGATCTATGTAATTAGGTCATGTTGCATATTGATTTGCATTATCCGTTACCTACTCCACATACTTGCCTACACAACCCACCTCTACTATTGTTTTTGAATTTCCACTCCAACCACTCTTTATTCTTTTCGTGGTTGGCGTGAGGGGGAGAATAGAGGATGAAGAGTAGAGGGAGAGATGAGATGGAAGAGAGATGAAGAAATAGAAGAAGAAGACTTTCACTCTATTGTCCTATGGATCTTCATGCTACATTTACTATATGGATTCTACAGTTCTATATGGATCCTTTTGCTACAATATGGTGTTCATTTTGCTTCTATGAGGATCCTTCTATTGTTATGTGGACTATTCATGCTTGTTGCTGCTATATAGAGTTTTTTGCTGCTATTATTGGTTATTCATCATCTATTTGACTACTGCTATGAAGTTACATATTGGGACGTCATTGTTGCTACTTGTGGTATGATTAACAAATTTTACCTGCAGCTTTGTGCTTTTGCACTATCTGCTGTCCATGCTCTGTTTTGTAGGTTGACTTTCTATTGTGGACCAACACTCTATGGACTATGTGAACCAATACTCTCTGGACTTTGACGTCTACCACTGTGATGGATGTTTTATGAATAGGGAAGATGATGAAAATTTTTCTTGCTAACTTTACATGGAGCTTCGTCTACATTGCATATTGGAGTTATTTATTGGTTGCTACATTGCACACTGGTCTTCTATCCACTTACATCATCAACTTTTGTTTCTGTGTGCCAGCACTCTCAGGCTTGTCCGTGCTTTGCACACATTGAATTTCTACTTGTCCATGCTTTGTGTGCATGTTGACTTTCTGCTACTGTGATCTAGCACTCTCTGGTTCATCCGTGCTTTGTTTGCACGTTGACTATTATTGCTTCTTGTGACCTAGCACTCTCTAGGACTTGTGATCCAACACTCTCTAGCTATTACTACGTCGACTACGATGAAGATCTTGGTGCCTATCCGCTATTCTTTCTTTTGCTCCATATGCCATTATGATGATTAAGAAGCCTCTATGCCTTCTGAGATATTAGCTGCTTTGGAGTATTTACTTGAGGGGGAGTCTTTGATATTTGAGTGCGTGAGTGATTCATTGTAACATTGAGGGGAAAATATTCTTGTATTGGTTTGGTTATCTTTTTTTCTGTCTGTCTGCTTGCAAGCTGGCTTGGGATTCTCCCAAGTTCCAGCTTGAGGGCGAGTGTTAGAGTGTCTATTTACTTAAGTGTTTTAGTCTTTTACTTAAGTTCCGTTTAGTCTTATTTATAACATGGGCCGAATTGTATATCGGCCCATTAGGGTTTGTCTAAGTGTCTGTTGCTTCCCCCTTATCCTATTTATAGGAAAGAGTGGCTGCTTCCTATCTATCAATGCAATAAGAAAACACTCCACACGTTTGGGGATTTCCCCCATTATATTGTTTTCCACAAATGTCAAAAATTATACCCCAAATTTCATGAATCATTTGTTTATGGATCAAGAACATGTCATATATATAATTATTTGTGAATAGAGAATCAATATGCAAATAATGTGCGCTTAATTATAATATATATTACCTCAAAAATATATAGTATATATGAATATGGATATCATGTTTACATTTATGTAACTTTATTGGGTAAATATATATGTAATTTTTGTATGTATATTTGCACACCTTTTACTGCCAATTTTCATCCAGTTTTACCCTAATATTTGACTAAGAGTTTACAAGATATTTTACCATCCATTTTTTGTATACTTCTCTAATACTGAAATCTTGGACCTCACTGAATGAATGACCTAGTTGTGATTTATGTGCCCTACTAATCCTATAAATTGAGAAGACCTTCTAGATTCGATCTGCTCGAGTAAAATTATCTTAAGACCGCAATAAGGTGTCCTACGCAATGGAAGAGCCAAACTATGACACATGGGGCATGTACCTTATCTGTTGCTTCACCAAACATGTAATATGAACATTTCTCCTCTGCTAAAACAAATTATGTACCCTACCTTCGAGGAAAATTATTCTCCTAATGAAGTATAAAACTTACTTTTAGTATAAATCCCAAGGCTTTTATTTAATCTACTCGAGACATGTTTTGTAATAGGTGCACAATTACAAAGAGGAATGAAGGACCATTGACGCCCCACTTGATTTGTTGATTAATAATTTAAGTTCAATCTTACAACCTAGTTTCCAACCAACACATGACACAACATATTGTTTCACAATCCATGCCCTTCACCAGTGCCGTCGCTTCCTATGGTTTTTGCCTTTTTGCTAATCAAATTCATTCAACAAAAAAAATCTATTATGTGATGAGCCCCTTTAGAATTTATACGAAGTCCCAAGTCCTCTTCCAAGTGGGAACCTTTTTCTATTGCTTTTTTTTTGTCGGATCTTATATGTTTGTGAAAAGTGTGTACTTTTCAGTTTTATTGTTTATGGAAGATAGAATAATATTCTTCTTACAGTCAACAAAAAAATTACTACATAAAACCAATATGCAGCTAGTTGTAATGACGGAACCAAGTGTCTAAACCTACAAAGTGTACCATCATCCACAATTGTTGGAGTTTCTATGGTACACTCATTATGTTTACCTATTGCATTCCTATTTAGCCACTTGAAAAGTCAATTTGTGTGTGCATAATGTCTAATTTTCAGTAGGTAGCAAGGATAGCATAAATTGAATCAATGATACACTTAAGATGCATAAAAAATAATTTCCAAGTAATCACTCACATTATATGGCTCTATGTTAGTTTGTTTAATCATCAACAATGTTTTAACTTTGCACTCCGATCCCATTTGGTTGGGTGTAGTCAGGCTGCACAATTTGACATAATGCATTTTAAATATGGCAAAAATCACATTTTGTAGCCCGACTACAGACAACCAAGTTGACCCTCAACATTAAAACATACATTTCAAGCTATTGTCATTTTTTAACTCAATGTTCTCTGTAGACACAAACAACATGTTTACCGTCTATTTTCTTTAAACTCGTACTGCAGAGAATTCGTTGTTAAATATGAAATATTTGGGTGAACACTTTCAAGTATTAATATATATGATGCATAACCAAACCAAAAATTCGGGTTTTATCATTGGTCATACTCATATTTCTTTATAGGGAATTTTTGGAAGTTTCTTCCCACACCACTTTCCATTGTCCATAAATGCTAATTGTCGATCATAGAATGTTTGCAATTTTCATGCTTGGACTGAGTTTCTTGTATTAGGAGTTCTACCTATTTTATATAGAACTTTTTTTATCAAGGTCCTTCCTCTTGATGGTATGATCAAACATTAGTGTATCATTGTTTAGGGATACAAGACTTGTTCAATTTAAACTTTCTTTTTTAGATCTTTGGCCAAGATTGAAGTATCCTTTCCAAGACATCTTTTTGGCCAAATTTTGAAGCCAATAGAAGTTCGGTGAAACACAACATCAACTTCTTTTGGAATGTCAAGAACTGATCTTTTAGTGCTTGCCACCTGAGCCTGATTTGTACAGACACTCATGAACCCTTAATATCTATAAATAAGACTTGAAACTCATTCATAATCGATACTTAAGATGGAAAGCCAACAGGTATAACCACAAGATCTAGATAGGGTTTCTCCTACACCCTTCAATGCATCCTTTCACCTTCTATAATTCCTTGAAGGAATCTCTTTGATACTTCCTTACAAAGCTACTTTCAATGAAACTGAGGTATCTTGGTATTCTCTGTGTCCAATTTTATATTTCTATGCAAGTATAGTGGTACCTTATATCTCATTAGTGGGTTGTGGGTTCCTTAAATGAACATCTAGTTGAGAAACTTGTTGGTTTAATCTTTTTGTAACCACTTAGATGAGCCAAAAAGAGTACTTGATCAGTCGATCACTGAACCAAGTCATCAACTTCATAGTCAATTGAAAAATATGCGAGGCAAATTTTGACATGTCAACCCTAATAAGAAGACCTCACCATGTTTCTCTCGTCAACATGTGAAGTTCTCACCTTTCCATTATCTTATTTCAATAAGGAAAATGTAGAGGATGAATCCTAGTCAAAGTCTACTAAAATCACCATTAAATTGTTTGATGGTCCTGTGAACCAAATATAGAATAAAAATGGTGGCAGTTTTAGATGGGTCATGGATATTATCTTCATAGGAAATATATCCCAAGGTGAAGGTACATATTGATACTTTAAAATATGAAAATATAGTGTACATGAAGAAGATTGATGAATGATTGAAATAATCAAAACCTTATTCCAGTTATCAACCCAAGACTGCACAAAAAGTCTTAACTTTCTCGTATATTTTTTTTGAATTGCATAATTTGATGGAGTCCCTAAAATTCAGAGTCTCCCACTTTCTAATCAATTTGAAGATACTTAAGTCTCTTATCAATAGATGGTTTGACCTTGTTGGTCACACTGAGAATAATTGAAAGATATGACTTTTTGCTAATGAAAATGAGGATTAATTCATTGATGAGTGAATCCATAATGCAAACTATTGTGATCACTTTGTTGACCACCTGTCTGTTGAGGTACACAAGTAAGTTTGCAACTTATTAAGGACAAAATCCCTTCTAAATATCATTTTCAAGAAAGCAACAAAGTCAATGGAAGAAAAAAACTGGACTAGAATTTTTTATATACAACTTTTGGTGGTGTGTAGATTTTGAGTATCACTTTCCAAATCATTGTAAAAGGTCAAGGCATTACTCATGATTCTATTTCTACTGAAACAACCACACAAAGGAGTCATGCACACTAAACAAAAATAAACTTTAAAAAGGATCAAATCTATAAAATTACAAACTTTTTCAAGATAATTGTTATCTCATGCTTTCACATTTTTTCATTCACATTGCTCTCACTGCATGACTTCTACTATGGAACTCTTTTCAATTATAATTCTCACCAAGTGGAATTATTTTATGTGTGATAGACATCCATGCATGGTCATGAGTAAAGGCCCCATTCTTGCGAGACACACTAGTGAGTGTACTACAAAATTCACATCACGTTGTTAGTTTTAAAAACCTTATTTTTTGCACATCCTTGAGGAGAGGCTACATTTTACTCAAGTAAAGTGGATGTCAGATGAAAGTTTGTCATGTGAAGAATGTGTCATCTATGGGTTGAAACCTTCTCAAATTACATGGTTCGATATATTTAATAAGTTTCTCAAACAAATGTGATTCCAAAGGTCTGCTAGTGACCACGACTTATTTTATTCCAGAACAATGAAGGTTTTGATTGCCTTGGATGTCTACGATCATGACACTTCATAATCAGGGATAACTCAGAAGGTATTTCAGATCTAAAGAAGTCTCTTAAGGCATACTTTCATACCAATGATCTTCTCTCTTAAGATGTTTCCAAGGCATAGACATTCTTTGATCCAAAATGGCATTAGTATGTATAAAAGAAAATACACCCTAGATCTATGAAAGGAAGTCTAAATGAGTCATGCCAAGAAGATATTAAATCCCATGGATTATCATGGTAACAATTCTCAATTTGATGATAAATATGATTATGATTTGAAAAACTACATGTGAGCTGTGAGGAAACTTATCAACATATCGGCTACTCAAAAAAACATTTCCTGCACAATGGGAGTGGTCAGTCAATTCACAAAATTTCCCCATACATCATATAACCAATCTCTACACAGATTTTTACAACATTTGAAAGGGAATTAGGGAGAGGCCTTAGTTATTCTAAATCTTCATCAACACAAAAAATATTTGGAAGGATATGCTGATGCTGGGGACCAAGAGACAATCAATCTTAGGATTTTGTATTTTTCCTAAATGGTCGCATAGTACCTTGGTAGAGTAAGAAGCAATGAATTGTAGATTAAGTTGTGAAGCTGAATGCTAAACTGGTTGATGACTTTAATGGATCCAATAAATCTTGAATGTGATGGACATGCCAATTGACTGCTCAATAGATTTGAGACAATCAAGTTTCTAGTCATAAAGAAAACAATCCAAATGCTCCATTAACTAAATAATCACAATAAGATGGACTTCCACTTGTTTGTAAACGTAGTAATTTCTTAGAAAATAACTACACCTCATGTTTGGACCAAATACCAAATAGAAAATATACTTACTAAGCCATTGTCTCTCTCTATCCTTCAACAAATGAGTAGCAAGATAGGTCTATATCATGTGTAAGTTTCATCTTCATGAGGGGTGTTTGTCTTTGTATATATATATATATATATATATATATATATATATATGGGTATATCAAGGTTGTCAGAACCGAACCGGTCAGCGAACCGGTGAGGCCTCTAGTTCTCGGTTCACTGGTTCAACTAGTGGTCTGACCGGTTCAACCGTTGACGTCATCATGACGTCACTAATAGTTTAAAATATATAAATGTCTTTGATACATATGGAAAATATCCCTGCAAAATTTATGAAACATGAATAATAGCACAATTACTCACAATAACTTGATAAACAGACCAAATAACAAATATTATTCTATTCCTGGACATACATATGCCAACATTTATATAGTATTTAAAACTAGTTAACAAAAAATAGCAATAATACATTTATTTGCTAAGTGAGAGAACTGGCCAGTTGGGCTAAAACCAGACCAGTTCACTGGTTTAACCGCTTGGTTCACCGGTTTGATGCCGGTCAGACTTCATTTCCGGCTTTGGGAGGGGACCAAACCGGTAGAGTGACCGGTTCCCGATTCAACCGGTTCAACCGGCCAGTTCGGTTCGGTTTTGATAACCATGGGGTATATATTCACTGCCCATGCGGGTAACTAACTTGTGTTACCCGTGGATCTGTTTTGTAATAGTAAGACACTTAATCGTAATGAGACAACCAAAATTATAATACAAAGACTCGTTTTGTAAATACAATGTAAAATTTTTATTCTCTCTCTAAAAATATTAAAAATGATATTTATGACAACAATTTACATAGTGTTACAAAACGAGTCTTTGTATTACAATTTTGGTTATCTCATTACAACGTTGATTTCTCATTACAAATATGTGCCTTCCTATTAGAAAATAGATGCACGGGTAACTAACCTTAGTTACCCGCACGAGTAGTGAATGAATAGCCTATATATATACAATCAAACATATTACTTTTCATACTTCCATGTAAATTCATTCATTAAGTAATTTCCAACTTCCCTATACTCTCTCTATATGTGTGTGCGCACATATTTAAGGGATATATATATATATATATATATATATATAGTAAAGGGATATACATATATATTTACATATATTACTTTCTCACCCCCGTGTAAAATCACTGATGTAAAGTGGTTTCAAGATTCACTATCCTCTATATATAAGCATGTCTCTTCTCATTGGTAAAATAGTAAAAACCACGATGGGTAATGGAATACCATTCCCCCTTAAACATATTATCCTGAAGGTTGCTCGATGAATACTTCCTCAAATTTGCCTTTGACATCAAACTAATATATATACCTGTCATAGTGTGTACTTAGTGAGAGAAGGATATGGACAGAGTTGATCTAAGTGATTGGGAAGAAAGTTCCAACGAAGCATATGTTGGAGTGTATCCTTTGGCCACCAACCTCTTTAAGCCTCCTAATGGAGTCATATGGGCCATTTGCATCTAACCATATTCTTCCTACATGGCACATTTTCAACCTCGCCTATATCAATTTTATGAACAATAATTATCTTGTCGTTCATAGTTTAACGTCCACTAGGATCTTGCAGTACCTCTATGATTTCTATGAAGTACAATATTGCTCAGAGCTACAACATATGCTTGTGCGGTAAAAGACAAGTGTAACAAGCAACGAATATTGGAAACAAGATGTCTGATAAAAACAAGATCGGATGAATGTGATTTTCAATATTAACACATGGTTTCTGTAGAGATTTTCGAAGTGTTAAATGATAGTATGGGATTATCTTGGACGTACCTCTAGGGTGGTAGTATATCTTTTGTGCTACAAATGGAGTATTGTTGAATTTATTTTGGAACTTGTCAACATTTGTTGATTTCAACTTCAAATGAATTAGGTAGAGGTTCACCGGTAGAATCCTCCTTAGTCTAGTAAGTATCATAAAAACATGACTGAATCACTGGAAGTGAATTGGTAGGGATGCACATTCACCAAATGGAAGGACTATAGCATATGTACCCCTTCTTGATAGCATAAATTCTTGAGAAAATTGTTTTGATATCTCTTGGTGGCTATTTATCTATTTGTTGGTTACATTTTGGAGAAACGATATACCCAAAAACATGTATAGTTGTAGGAACAAACATGTTTATTAGGAGATACAATGAAAATCGAGGTGACTCCTTTGAGAAGGGAAGATGGTTTTTAATTGATGAAAAACACATGTGATGATAATAGTTTCAACCATTCTTGTTTCTAGGAAACAATCATAGATGAACTTGGATTACTTGGGCTTAATGCAAGATATGCTGATCATCTACAGAACAAATAGGTGAAGCTGATTTCCACAGTAAAGCCTACCATATTTGTCTTTGGATATTGTGACATGATGCTTAATTCAGATTTATGATTGCGATGTGAATTGCCTACATAATGTTACCATAAGGATGACCATGTGTCTAAAACATTGGTCATCAGTGTGGGACATCATGCTATATAAAGTACACTTGGGGTAGAGTCCTTGAACTCGAGCATGCCCTTCTCATCTCCCAATAGCAACAACTAAAACATGAGATTTTCTGTGATTAGAAGAGACAAAAGAGATAGATAGGCTGATTTTTTTATTGCATCTTGCTATATTCTTGCACAAAAAATCCGTAAGACTGGGTTTATCATCAATAGCTAGAAAAAACTGCTAGTTACATTGAATTTGGAATGGAAGCCATACAAGGTCGTGATAAAAGTCTATTGCTCCCTAGTCAATTCTTTAGATTTCAAGAGGTCGATAGAGATTTAATTGTTGAACAATGAATTGGACAGAATCAAAATGATGACTAATGGTCTTCTCCCCTTAGATTTTGGAGCAATTCGTCAGCCAATGTAGAAGCTAAGGGCATTGCATCCATGAGTGTAACACCAATTAGTCACTTTCTACATTTCCTTAATTGTAGACTGTTTTATAGAACATGGTTCCGTAGCAATTTCTGGTTTCATCCAATATCTTACTTGACTTTTGCTTGGAAGGAATAAGAATACACCACTATATGAGTGTCAATTTTAGAGGGAAAAATCATACTCATAAAAATATGCACTTATCCACGTGTAGGGGTTGTGTGTGGGGAGGATGAGACTAAACCATAAGACTTTAGTGAAGAATGTGTGCTTTAAAGAGACTCAAAATGAGGAGACACATGAAGTAGCTTGCTAAAATGACAAATGAAGATATACAGTAGGAGCTAGAATTCTGGCGACCTACGCCAGAAGGGGAAGTGCACAATATGTTTCCTCTACCATGTCAGAACCCAACGAATTTAGAGCGTAGGTATGGAGGCCTACTAACAACCCAGAGTGTCGACCTTGATCCCCATTTAGAGCGTGATATGGGTATTGAAACATCGTGAAATCCAAACTTTATCTATCCTTACTATGGGAGACATATATTCTGGTGTAGTTAAAATGTTGTCTAGGAGCTCTGCCCAATTCTGGTCTAGATATGAGGTCACATCGATGCTAGAACAAAGACACCAAAATTTGAATTTCTCTCAAGGAGTTGGTTGAGATTTCTGGACTGAAACTGGAATAACAAGTCCTACATCCCACTTCCAGTCCAAGTTTTGCCAAACACCCTGGCCATGTCCTGGTCATGTCATGATATTTATTGACTAAAAGACAACACTAGATCCTGCTAAGTCCATTGCAAAATAGGGGCTAAGGGATTTAGGCCCGTTGAGGGGAGCTGGAGCTGCCTTATAGTTCCCGTTAGTGGCCTATACACCTGGTGCTGCAAAGTGGGGCCATTATCCTTGCTGAAAGAGCTGAAAATCTTGTATTAGAGATAGGCTCTCCTCTCCTATATATAGGAGGAGAGGGAAATAAAGGAAGCGTAAAAACCCTAATGTCCCATTAAACTTAGGCTCATATTATGGAAAACTAAGTAAACATAAATAAATAAATAAATAAATACATAATATATAGATCCCCTCGAGCATCAGGTGGAAAACTAAATAAACATAAATAAATACATAATATATTGTTGATAAGATGTTGAAGGATAATGTTGTCAAGATCACTAGGATGGGTGATAAAATCATAGCTATCAAGGTCGTTCTTGGGGGAAAGATTTTTAACATTATTAGCGCTTATGCCCCCCAAGTTGGCCTTAGCGAGGAGGCTAAGAAGGATTTTTGGGTAACATGGATGAATTGATGCAAGGAATACCGACAGAGGAGAAGATCATCATTGGGAGTGATTTAAATGGCCATGTGGGGAGTAGCAATGATGAAAATGAGAGAGTTCATGGGGGTTTTGGATATGGTAGCAGAAACAGAGAAGGAGAGAGAATATTAGATTTTGCAGTTGCATATGATATGATTTTAGCAAACACCCATTTCAAAAAAAGAGAATCTCATAAGATTACTTTCAAGAGTGGGCACAATTGTAGCCAAATTGATCATCTCCTTACAAGGTGGGAGGATCGTAAAGTATGCAAGGACTGTAAAGTGATTCCTGGCGAAGAACTCACGACACAACATAGGTTGGTGGTTTTGGATATTCACATGAAGATCAATAAAGGCAAGCATAACAAAAATCAAGATAGCAGGATCAAGTGGTGGAATCTTAAAGGAGAAAAGAAATTGTCCTTTCATGATAAACTCATCAAGGAGGGAACTTGGAACTTAGAGTCTGATGTCAACACTATGTGGCATAACATGAGCTCCTGCATAAAAAAAATTGCCGGAGAGGTTTTGGGGGAGTCCAAGGGTTGTGGGCCTCCACAAAAAGAGACTTGGTGGTGGAATGATGAAGTACAAAAGGCTATTAAACTGAAAAGGGAGATCTATAGGATCTTGCCCAAATCTCGAGATGATGCAACGTTCCAGAGATACAAGCAAGCAAAGAAAGAAGCGAAAAAGGTTGTTCAGGAGGCAAGGTCTAGATACTTTGATGATATTTATAAGAAGTTGGACACTAGAGAAGGGAAAAAAGATATATATAAAATGGCTTGTATAAGAGAAAGGAAAGGAAGAGACTTGAGTCAAGTAAAATGCATCAAGAATGAAGATGGTAGAGTACTAGTAAAGGACGATGATATCAAGAACCAATGGAGAAATTACTTCCATAAGATTTTCAATGGAGATACTGTAAATAATGTTAGAGACTCGTGTGATAGGGATACAAGAGATATCATTTACACACGACGAGTTTCACATTTTGAGGTCAAGAATGCCTTGAAAAAGATGAAAATGAGAAAGACATGCGGACCAGACGGTATTCCCATTGATGTATCGAAGAGTATGGGAGATGAAAGAGTTATGTGGTTAACAAATTTATTTAACAAGATCATGAAGACAAAGAAGATGCCGGATGAGTGGAGAAATAGTACTATAGTCCCCATCTACAAGAACAAAGGTGATGTTCAGAGCTGCACAAACTATAGAGGTATCAAGTTAATGAGTCACACAATGAAGCTTTGGGAGAGGATTATTGAGCAGAGGCTAAGATCTATAACACAGATATCAACAACAAATGCTATTTTTCTGATAAGGAGGCTTATGGAGAAGTATAGGGAAAGAAAAAGAGATCTTCGCATGGTTTTTATCGATTTGGAAAAGGCTTATGATCGAGTACCCAGAGAAGTGTTGTGGATGGTTTTGGGGAAAAATGATATGCCAATCCAATACATTGACCTGATTAAAGACATATATGGTAGCTCTACTGCAAGTGTGAAGACTCCTGGAGGAGAGACACCAAAATTTCCCATCACAGTTGGGGTACACCAAGGATCCACACTCTATCCATATCTATTCGTTCTTGTTATGGATGAGTTGACAAAGAATGTTCAAGATGATATTCCTTGGTGTATGTTATTTGCTGATGATATTGTATTGATTGACGAAACTAAAGATGGTTTGAATGATAAAGTTGAACTTTGGAGAAAGGTAGTGGAATCAAATGGATTGATGATTACTAGGAGCAAAATTGAGTATATGCATTGCAATTTCAGCCAATCTCGCAGTGTGAATGGTGGAGCCAAGTTGGACGAAGTAGATATACCAAAATGTGATAAATTTCGTTACTTGGGCTCTATCATTCAAATAGATGGGGATGTCCAAAATGACATTTGTCATAGGATCACTGCAGGATAGTTGAAATGGAGGAGTGCAACTGGAGTATTATGTGATTGGAAGATCCCTCTCAAACTAAAAAGCAAGTTTTATAAAACTGTTATACGGCCAACCATGCTCTATGGGAGTGAATGTTGGGTGTTGAAGAAACAAGGGCTCAACAAGATGAACATGGCTGAAATGCGTATGTTGAGATGGATGTGTGGGAAGATAAGAAAAGATCGCTTGAGAAATGACTATATCAGAAATAAAGTGGGGGTGGTGAGCATTGGGGACAAGTTGCGCGAGGGACGACTCAGTTGGTTTGGACATGTGCAATGCAGAGCGACTAATGCGCCTATACGATGCAATACTATTGAGGCAAACACAATTAATAGAAGAAGAGGAAGGCCTAAATTAATATGGGAAGAGCTTATAAAGAGAGATTTTAAATCTCTATATCTCAACCAGAATATGACCCATGATAGAGATGAATGGAAAAGAAGGATCCATGTAGCCGACCTCAACATAGTTGGGATTAAGGCTTAGTTGATGATGATGATGATAGATCCCCTCCAGCTGGATCATAGATGTCTATCATGCCCATCTTATATTATAAATCTTGAACTCTCTTTCCAGAACAAAGCTTGATGAGAAAGTCACAAGTTTGCTCTTCAGTAGTTAAGAAAGGAGTCATGATCTTCTTTGTCATCACAACATTACGAGGAAAATGACATCCACCTCAATGTGTTTGGTTCTTTTATAGAAGACTGGATTGCTTCCGATAAGACTATCTACTCGGTTTCATAAGTAGTATGTGGCATTGCACGACAGCAAGATTCAGCTCTAGATATAGCAACTACATCTCAAATATCCCCAAAAAGAGGATAAAGGGAGGATACCCCCACCCTCTGTACTAGTCACTAAGCTGAGAGCCTGCATTAGAAAGCAATGGTTCGAGGGATTAGGGCATAAGTGTCATTGGTTCCTCCTAGTCTTGGCGGTGCTACAATATGGTGCTGTAGCATCTTCTAGTAGACATGAGAGAAAGAAAAAAAATAGAAGAGAGGAAAAGAGGGAGAGAGTGGAGGATGGGTAGGGTAGGGTTTTAGGACGACTGCTTTGATGTCATGTTGGTAGCCAAGGTTCACTTAATCACCAAAGAGAGGAGCCACATTTATAAATAGAGGAATAGGAATCATGAAAACCCTGTTATGCGAGTGACTACGTAGAGGCCCACAAGGTATATATACATCTCTAAACAAACCTGCTGGTTCAACGGATATGCAAAGGTCCAAATCTGGTCAAAAAATCTAAAAAAAGCAGTTGGTATTAATGGAAGATGAGTAGGATGTAGGTCATCTTAAACACTTAGTTATGCTTCAATCAAGTGAAGTTCAAATTACTTTTGGTTATTTGTTAATTTCTATAGAAAACTCTTCGTTGGAATCCTTTGTCTTGGAAGTGAGAGTTTACTGCACTACTATTTCAAGTTATAGGATGTTTTTAGTCAAAGTCTCTCTTCTTGACAACTTTAAGCTAGATTATCCAGCCACCTTCCTGGTCTCATTTTGTTCATATTTGTATCCAACTATGATTGGTTAAACCACTTCGAAAATGAAATATTATATATAATCTATCTTCTCCCTAAGGTAACCTCGTATGATCCTGTAATCTGTGCCTGACCTGGATTAATTTTAAACTCAAGGTCTACAAATAGCGCTCCAAACTCATTTGAAAATAGAAAGTGATAGAGAGATTAGAGACTAGACGCAGAAGGTAGACCTAGGGTGTGAACCATGGAATGAAAGTGATGACTCTGCCACAATTTTGCTACCAACAGAATTGAGAATTCATGGAAAATGTGATATAAATTTCTGGAAATCATGTCCTTTTGATGGAAACTTAAAATTTTTTTTTGACAACATAGAATTTGTGGAAACTGAATGCAATTGAGAGAATTCATGGAATTCTGGGATAGTGTTAATTGAACAAAAAAAAAATCAATGCATGTGTATATAGAATAAATACATAAAGTTGGTTTAGCAATAAATGAAATGGTTTCCAGAAGCCTGCATAAAACTGTAGGTTGTAGGCATGTACTGATTATTGCAAACAATACAACAATATACAATTTTTTTCACATATAACCACACAATTATAAGTTTCAATGGGTGACCTATTTCTAGTTTTCATGTAATTATTTCGAGGATGTTGACAATTTTAACAATGTTTCTATTGGTTTAGCTAATATGGTTTTCAACAAATGAATGTTTTTATCTTGGCATGTCGACAGACTAACTATATAGCATGTTCCGTGCTTCGTCCAAGTGGCTTCATTCACCTCGTTTGACCTCTCAAAGCCATTGGTTTGCATCTTTGCTACACTATGTTGGCATACTTGCATCACCGGGGGAGGGATCTGAGTTCCTTTTTCTCTCCTCAATTCTTTGTTGAATTTTAACAGTGATGATCATGGTCTCATATACTTAGACATATTGCACATGTATGGTAATTTTCAAGTACTTTGTCAAAACCATCTTATGGTTCATTAACCTGTTTCTACTTTTGCTATCTTCAAATAACGATTGGATACTAGGAAGCATGGACACGGACACGGCCACGAATCTGGACACAGATACAAACACGGGACACGGCAATTTTCAAAATATAGGACACAGACACGGCGCTGGACACGGAAAAAAAATATACATGTATATGTATATAAATTTTATGGATAAGCACAAAAAAGAACAAGCACAGTTAAACACAAAGATCATCTCATCCATGCTATATTCGATTTCAAATGTGCATTCAAACACATTGGATACATAATTAAATCAAACTATCAATGACATACTACCAAACAAACCTGCATTGTAATCACAATAGTAGTCAAACTAGTAGCCAATTTACTGAAAATTACAACATGAGTTAAACACCACTAGATCGAATTCACAATAAAATATTTTGCACATCAAAATTTTGGACAGGAAAATAATAGTGGTGGTGGTGGACAACAAAGAAAGATGAGGTATGCTGTTACTTTTAAAAGAGGAGAGTGAAAGTGATGGAGGTGGAGGATGAGGAAGAAGAGTAAGAGGAGATTGTTGGTAGTAGTGGTGGTGGAGAAATAGAACATAGGTATTGGAGGTGGAGCAAGAAGAGGAGAGGGGAGAAAATGTGTTGTCATGTGCATAATATAGGAGGGCAAACAAAAACAATCAGTTTTTGCAGTGGAGGAGATTTGTGGTGACAAATATATAATTCACATTTGAAAAGGAAGGAAGAAGAGGATGGAGAGGATTCACAAGCCACAGGGGAAAGAAGAAGATGAAGGGAAGAAATGGGTAGGAAAAGGGGAGAAAAGAAAGGAGAGGGAGAGTAGGAGTTACCTCTTGTTGTGTTTTTGTCTCTTGGTTGAGAGGAGAATGCATCGCTGCTATTGGTGAAAAGATGATGTTTCCCCTTCTTACTAGTGTTGGGCCGTGTCTTCGCTTTGTCCAAGCCGTGTCCATGATGCATCCAACTCCTTAAAAACCCGGGGACTTGGACGTGTGGGAAGTGTCCACCACGTGTCCACGATGTGTTCAAGTTGGACACGTGTTGGACACGGACTCGATAGCCTCCGAGAAATGTCCATGCTTCATAGATTGGATACTCTTCTCCTTCATTGATCTGCCAAATTTGTCAACAAAGGGGTTTCAAGTTTTAAAACCATTTTGATCCTATGATCACCTATTGTGAATGACAATTGCAAGTGCGCTGAGTGGTGGTGGTGGGGTTGGTGGCCGGTAGTTGGGGGTGATTCTTCTTTATTGTTGCCTTTTTGTGCTGTCTGTGATCTGGTGATATATCAAGCTCTCAAGGTCTTTTTTTGGAGTATCTCCATCTCTCAAGGTCCATCATTGGGATCAAGCCATATAAAATCTGGTGTTCTCGTAGTGTATCCCTTGTATGTCTTTATTTATTATGGTTTTAAAGATTTTCTCATTATTCCAAAATTTTAATTACATAATCTAATCCAACTAGACCTATAAGTTTTCACGTTAAGTATATGGATCCTTCTTGTGTATAGGCTGTCAAAACATTCATCAGCCATCTTGCAATTTCTTTTGTATAAGAAGCTTTACACTAGCAGAGAAACTGCATATGATTTTGCTTGATTCCACAATTGTGATCCTTACAGGTACATCATTGATTACGACATGCCAACAAATGATGCTTTCGTTGGAGTGGCAATACCAGGGGAGGCAGGATCTTGGCAAAGAGAATCCAAGGTCAGTACTCTTCCCCTTAGCAAATGTATAGAAAATTTGTTGATAAACTGAAACAGGCTGAAACTTTAATGACCGATCAGGGATATCAATTTTGGACAACGACAGATGATGATGGATATTTCTTCATTAAGAATGTTAGAGCAGGAGAATACGATCTTTATGCATTTGTTACAGGCTTCATTGGAGACTACAGATATGAATTCACGATTACGATAACACCAGGTGAGTGAAGAGTCCCAAGCATGGATGAGATGAGTAACTACTACTGATGAATGTTGACAGTCTTCTGTGTTGGTTCCTTTTCTGAACAGGATGCAGTATCGATTTGGGTGATCTTGTATATGAACCTCCAAGAGATGGGCCTACTTTGTGGGAAATTGGCTTTCCCGATCGATCTGCTGAAGAATATTATGTTCCAGATCCCAATCCTATGTATATCAATAAACTTTATGTCGATCATCCGGATAAGTAAGTTATTTTACATTATATTTATGGTTGACATTTGAATTTAAAAGAGCAGTCAAGAAAACTTTATAGAGATATTAAACAAGAAAAAAATGGCAGTGAAAATTTTTAATTATCCTGCACACATTCATTTCTTTTTGGTTTTCATCGCCAATTACTCCTTGATACACAGATTTAGACAATATGGTTTATGGGAGAGATACACAGACTTATATCCAGAGGAAGATCTGGCTTATACAATAGGAGTCAGTGATTATAGATATGATTGGTTCTATGCTCATGTATCCAGGTATTTCAACTAATCTCGTCATACGTTTTACTTAATATGGCTAGTTGTTCTTGAAACGTTTAGAATGTAAATAAATGGTGCAATCGGAGCCACAATTTCCCCATATTTCAGGAAGAAAGACAATTGTACAGACTCTTACTTGCCAGCCACTTGGCAGATTATATTCACTCTAGATTACGTTCTAAATAAGGGACCATACATGCTGAGATTAGCAACTGCATCTGCCGCTAATGCTGAACTAGAGGTCAGGAATCTTGGCAAAACATGTTCTGGTCAAAGAGCTGCTGATGTGTTTTTGCTTATCTGTCAATGTTGCTCCCTTTTCTCAGACGTAGCTTAACATGTTATAAATGCTTTTGTTAGGTACGCTTCAATAACATAACTGCAACCCCCGCTCATTTTATCACGGGGTTGATCGGTCAGGACAACACTATTGCCCGGCATGGGATCCACGGCCAGTACCGTTTGTTTCATGCTGAAGTTAAGAGCTGCTGGCTTGTGTTGGGTGAGAACAGGATCTTCCTCACCCAGACACGCCGTGATAATCCTTTTGAGGGGATTATGTATGATTACATTCGCCTTGAAGAGCCCGAGATCACTTGAACTACTGTGAAAGTGTGAATTCTCCGCACGGATCAAAGTAAAGGAGGGCCGGATTTGGTGCGCGGTGATTGAATCAGTGTGCACTAACGGCACCAAAGTAACTTAACAGTTTCGCTGGGGCAGCTTGCTCAGGCCTTCTAGGTGTTTGTTAACCAATCTTTTCATAGTTTTGCTTGGTTAAAGGGTGTATTATAAACCATTTCCTTGTACGGAGAATAGAAATATATATAATTTTACAGCAGCAAGAATATACGAATATTGTCACATGATTTTCTTTAGAGGGCAACTCTTGACGTTTTGAGAATAGTAAAACTGTCACATGCCAATTGTTCAAGAATGTTGACATGATCCGTTGGGCTAAGGCCCGAATATTTTGTTGTTGCCTATTCTATAATAAATTTAAGTGATCTTGTACCCATAGTCACAAATTCGGTATTCGAGATAAGTTCAGTTGAGTTGAGAAACCCGAAATTCGGCAATTATGCGGGAAATTCGGGTAAAAAGTGGTTGAGTTGAAAATTTTGGAATTTGACAATTATGTGGGGAGCTCGGTTAAAAAGTAGTTAATGTAAGAAAAAATATAGTCAACGGTACAAAAAAAAGTCGAAAAAAATTGGAGGATATATACATATACTTACATACATATATATAAGTTTTGCACATATAAATGTACATATATATTGCATACATATGTTTATAACTATTATATTCATATATATATATATATAGAGTCAGGCTAGAATACACTTGAGTATATCCGGAGCGGAATACACTCAAGTAGTTTTCCATGATTTAATATTTTTTTTGAAAATCTAATCCGTTGATCTTCTTAAACAACTCGTGAACAACTCATACGCAAAATTTGAACACATTTGGATATGTATAGCTCATGTTTTGCAAAAAATAGTCTTGATATGTAAACACACTTGAGTGTATTCGTGCGATCCGTACACTCGAGTGTATTCTAGCCTGACTCTCTCTCTCTCTCTCTCTCTCTCTCTCTATATATATATATATATATATATATATATATATATATATATGCACTCAAATTATGTTGGAGTCTTAATCAATATAATACGGCAAAAGAACATATAAAATTAGGAAACAATATTAAACATGAATAATTCGTAAATAAAATGCGAATAAAATGTAACATCTGGGAACTGAGATTTATTTTGCATGAAAACATGCACATTTAAATATGATTTTTTTAAAAGGTCAGAGTATATTGTGACTACGCCTGTACCTCTTGGGCATCTATGTAGTCCTTTTCTCTAATCCGCTTATTATGAGCCTTCCGCAAATGAGTTCTGGTTAGTGAGAATTCTCTTGTATATAGTAGGACTACCTTTCAAAGTTTAACCGGCAAACAAAACGTTCAGGATTTGCTGTTTTCGGTGTTATCAGGAGCAGGTTGCTTCCTACCGGAATGAGTGTCATGTTTGTTCCAGCTTTTATTACAGCCAATGACGTTCATCTGTATAAACAAGTGTAAGGAGGTCACACTCTTGTTGGGATAGGAGTCAATCGGGATTTAGTTCCGTCTTCTTTTACCACCTGAGCGCCACACAAGTATAATTCAAACCAAATCGGTCAGTGACGTCCTATTTGGTAAAGACCGGACTAATGGGTCTATTTAGACTCCATAATCCAAAACTATTCATCATCAACTTAGTCCGGCTTTTAGCAAGATTATAAATCTTAGTCCGAATTCAGTGGATGTCTTATATATTATTTTGTTTTATATGTAACATTGAATATGAGACTACTCCAATCTGGTTGCCAATTAGGTTGTCAAACAACACAAGATTAGAAACTAGATTAACCCACCCGCCTCTATTTCGAACAGAACCCAGTCGACATTTAATTATTTTTTCTTCTGCTACATAGACGCCGTTACAAGCGTAATTTGGAGCAACTCAGTCGGAATTCAATCTCGAGATCTGTTGCAAAAATTAGACTAACAAGGTCCGTTCATGATTTCGTAATCCAATTATCTAGACCAAATCAGTCCCGCTTTTAGCAGGATTACAAATCCTAGATCAAATTTAGATATATTTTATATGTTATTTTATTTTATATTTTACACTAATGAGACCAGTCCAATTTGGGTGTCAATTAGGTTGTCAAAGAGGATCAGAAAGTAGACCAACCCAATCCTTTTATCCTGTTCTAATTTCAAACAAATTCTAATCCGGATCAAACCATACTCAACGGTGTCTGAAGCTATGTCTTCTTCTGCCACCTAGACACCACACAAGCATAATCCAGACCAACTTAGTTAGGATCTAGTCCTGTGCTATTTGCTAAAAACCAAACTAGCAAGATTTGTTTATGATTCTGTAATCTAATTATCCAGACCAAACCAATCATGCTTCTAACAAGATTACAAATCCTAGTCCGGATTCAACTCTATCTTATATGCTATTTTATTTTATATGTACACTAAACACGAGACCACTCCAATCTACTTGCCAATAAGGTTGTCAAACAACACGTGATTAAAAACCAGACTAATCCAACCCTGTTATCCCATTCTAATCCCAAACAAATTCTAATCCGAATCAAATCCTAGCCCTGCCCCAAATAGGAAAAACAAATTCTAATCCGGACCAAATCCTAGTCCTGACCCAAACATGCCAGCCTACTATTAAATACTAGACCAACAAATCCTTCCTTCAAACCATAATATAACCACTGTCTGGGACATGGTTAGGAGTTGATTTGGATTAACAAGTTGTTTGGCATTAGAATGGAATAATAGGGTTGGGTTAATCTAGTTTCGAATCTCACTTTATGTAGAAACCTAATTGGCACCCAAATTGGATTGGTCTTGTTTTTAATGTTGCATATAAAACAAAACAACATGTAAGATAGAGCTAAATTCATACTAAGATTTGAAATCCTGCTAAAAGCAGGACATAGTTATTCTGGATAATGAGAATATGGAATCCTGAATGGATCCCGTTAGTCTGGTTTTTACCAAACAACACGAGACTAGATCCCGACTGAGTTGGTCAGGATTGACGTCTACATGGCACAAGAAGGCAAGTCTTGATCTGGATCTGATCCTATCCCAGGAACTATAGCGGCCCACTACCTGAAGTCCCAGAGTCACAACTATCATTATGACACAACCTGTTGTAGCCCCTATATCTTAATGTTGCTACTCATATATCATCTTTATATGCTGGTCATGCACTTCCTCTACCCACCTTTTCTTATGTACTCTCTTCTTTGATTTGTAGAATTTTTTTTCGCAGTTTCTACTCTTATATAGCAATTAAAACAACAAAGGGAAAAAGAATCCCCTATCTATATGTGGTTTTTCCTAAAATATAAGATGAGTAGTTTGGTTTCAAGTTTGGGATACATGGTATCACATCAAAATGCATCATTCATGTAATTTTATATACACTTTCTTCTCATCCAAATAAAGTTGTTCTATCTTCTTGCACCATACTTCTACCAGTTCATCACTATCTTATATTACTGTGCTTACACTCTGCTAGCATAATCTCTCTATTTACCACTCTACATTTTTGTAATGCCATGAAGTTTGCTGGTAAAGTTATCTCTATAATCACTTATAATGGCTTGCCTACCATATCATTTGTCAAACTACGGGTAGCAATTACTTACTATAGATGATTGTTTTCCATACCTTCCTTGAATCTAATAACAAGCAGAAAAACATCAGTGACTTTCCACCCACAAAATCTGAAAGGGCCTACTAACAATAACCATATTCTTTAATCACTCTTGGACAATATGGAGCATCTAGTCACCATGAAATACATGTTTCATCATGACAAAGGTGTGGTACACGTTGAATGAGTTTGTGATGCACATGTTTTCACTACCAATTGGTGAGATAATTGAGACATGTTTTTATAGGAAGTTCTTCAATATTCATATATTTTATGCATATTTTGCTTAAATAGCATGCAACATCATTTCTACATCAATTCTTCTTCTTTTGTAAATAATTAGGCATATTTTAATATAATAATATTTAGCCTAATATTTTTGGTCTTCATGTAGGAAATGATACAAATAAATGCCCAAATTTGTGGGCACTGAACCCTAAACCAGTAGCATCAATGCAATGTTTAGAATTGACAAACAAGTGCAAAAGCTGCATACTCTACCAAATTTTGTTGGAACTAACTTTGAAGTCAGTGTTACTAACTCTGATATGAAATTTGAGAATAAAGATAGAAAAATTCTGGTGGTACCAACTTTGAAGTCGGTGATATTGATTTTTTTATTATAGACGGTCCTAATTTAATGAAAAAAATCACAACTACTGTTATGACCCTAAGATTCTCTCCCTATGATCTAATACATAGAGGGACAACCACCAAGCAACCTACATGCATATAAGCATTATTCTAAATGTGTTTTGATGGCCGGGAGAGAAGAATAGGCGGGAGAAAAGAAGAATGTGTTGATCTCAAACCTTCAAAGAGAGATTTGGTGGCTAATCGAAATGATGTCTGTTCACGACCATCTTCGAAGGAGATCTCCATTAACCATGGTTCTTCAGTTCTATGACATTATTTCATGTTTTACTCTTCTCCAATTTTCTACTATGTTATCATGTTGTATATGTCTAGCTAATAATATGATCTATGGACACCATACCCCGATGTGATGTTATAGTTGATGATATGATTTTATTAATATAATTTTCATTGCACATTTTGTGAAATTCAAATATATATATATATATATATATATATATATATATATTGTTTTAGCTTGTGCATAATAATTTTAGACTTTAATCGCTTTGAGAGAGATTTCTGTTAGGGGAATTCTTATAAACTCAATCAATAACACACCTTAAGAGCGAGCTAACCATTGGAAGGGAATCACTAAGAGATTGTTTTCCATATTTCAAACTAGAGTAAGAAATATACACGACGGTTTGGTTTTGACTAGTTCTAACATGATATTGCATCCCAAGAGAGGGTAATGCTAATTTTATGTCCCTAATCATAAAATAGTGATTATTTGTTAGAAAATGAATAAAAATCAACTACAACTAGCATCATGGTGGAACTAGTTAACCTAGAGATTGTTCATCCAACTACTTCACAATCCACTTTTAATTGCTTTCTTAGTTTAATTTTAGTCTAAACTTAGTTCTTAATCAATTCTAGCTCTTTTCTTCATCCTAGCTGATTAATTCTAATTAGTAGTAGTCTTTAACCTCACAGGTCCCCATGTTCAAGAACTAAGGATTCATAATACCATATTACTTTGATACGTACACTTGCATTTTACATATGCAGTTAAGTTGTATCAGTTCTACACTCCAGAATAAAATTGTCTTTGCTTATATGATTCGAAGGACATGATTTTTTCTTCTGAACATCAGGGAAAGTTGCCTATTGATGTCAGCTATGATGCCATGAATGCAATGACTATAACATACTAGAATCTACTATCGTGATCCTATAAACCCTTTTACTATGCATATGCTAAGTATGTTAAATTCTTTCAAATTAACCATAAGAGCTATATGATAAATCATAACATACCTACTTATAGCCTAGTGAACCCATAACTAACATATATTGACTTTTAGGTGTAAATGGTTACTTATGAGCCTAAGATACTCCCACATCAATAAACTATGAAGTAAAAATGAGTTTGAACCAGTGAATTCCAACTCCAATCCCATGGATGTTTGACGAAGTGAATATCTGGTATATAATGATGGTTTGGACTTAAAACCTAATTTCTAGTTGAATAGCCATAATATATAGTTACATAGCAACATATCTAGTACAACTATGCATATAGTCATTGGAATGCGCTAACATGGATAAATACATACCTAGATGGATGTAATACCCTTATGGGACCTAGTGCCTATATTAGGGTTTATACAATAAATATTATCAGTTTTAATATTCATTAGTGGACATATTTGACTCGGTAAGAGCACATGAATGGGAATATTTGTTACTAGATGATTATATTTTCTACATTAGGGCTAATATAGTTGAATAAATAATATATGGACATTTGACATGGCTTATAAATCATAGTTTTTCTTTTATGTAATTTTAAATTTAGTTGATTTGTTGTTATGTTATCTTTCTAAATATTTCACACAGACTATGGCAGGATATCCTCTTTGTGATAGGATAAACCTAAACCAAGAATATATCCTACATATTGATGATTTTGTGATATGTATATTATCAAAATAAACCCTAGTTTGTTGTTACACATAGAAGACAATCTTAAAACAAAAAACTAATGGTATATTCATATTCTACATGGTAAAATTAGTTCATGGTAAAACTTCATCTTAGTTGAATAACATATGTTAATCTAACTAAACTATATAAGGTAATGCATAAATATTTAATTTTATTATAATTTTGAATATAATTAACTTATTCATTTCACTAGATAAACCTAAGTATCATAGTCACCACTGTAATTTGTATATTGACTTATGCAAGTTCCATTGAGAATCATCAATTTTTGATCCAATTATCGCATGGTTAGCTTCAACCTAGAGAAAGTGTCCCGAATCAATTGGTACAATGACTGGTAGTCCTCCCACATTGTTCACCCTCTCCAGTCCCTATCATACCTGACTTTATCTTCTACTACCTTACTGACACTAGCCTAAACACATGAAGAACCCTGGAATTCCATAGGACCATGACCAGTAGAGTTCTTCTAACTCTATATTCTCTTCTAGTTTCCATCTCTATGCTATCTCCTAGTCACCTCTAACTACCAAAGATATAATATTAGCAAACCTTCCTCCCAAGAAACAAGATCTAGGAGCCTTTTATATCTTTAGTGACATAGATTAGATGCATTTTCTTACTATATTATGCATAAATGTGTTACCTTGAATGTTCAAGTCATTATTTTTTTTCTCGACTGGGTTTAGATGCACCCGATTACATGACGATAATTTTATTCTATGGTAGGTCATTCTAAGGCAACCTCAATAGGTATAGTGGAGAATGTACTAGAAGATTAAAGGGTGCTATGTGTGAGCTGACTTCATGATCATGGAAGATAGAGGCGGAACTCTAGGAGCCATCATTATTGGATGTCCTTTCACTAGTACATTTTTGTCCTATGAAATCACATGATTAATGCCAATTTTCTAACAAACCGACACAACACAACTTCAAAGACAATCAAGTAAAAGACAACGTCACAATAGTTTGACATTGGCTATTAAGGGAAAATCTGGGTACCACTTTAGTTATACTGTCGGTTTCTTAAACAGAAACTATTGTTACAAATAACTAGGGAAATTTTATCTCTCAATAAATTTTGAGGCAGCAAGTGTAGTGTTTGTTTAAGAAGAACTAACACAATAACTTCCTCTCCTATGCTACTCGTGAATAAATGTTCCCTCAAAAAATCATATTGTGTTGGTTTCAATAAATAAAAAAGACATAAGATCATGAATGTTATTTTGGTTTCTCATCAACTGTAGTGTTGGTTTTATGGGACCAAAACCAACATTAAAATGTTCCCATGATTCTCCCCTCAAAATAAATATTCCCTCCAAGTTAGCTTGTTACTTTGGTTTTTGTTTAAACTAACATTGAATGTATGAGGATTTAATGGAATTTGACATTAGTTTGGCTTCATAAATTGAACCCACAATGTTTAAAAGTTACATCTATTTGCAAGAAAAAGCCGACATGAGATTGAATGCATGGGTTTCATTTTGACCACTGCATCGCTTTTTGTCCTTGAACCGACATCTCTACTAATAAATCCCATGAAATTCTTTCTTTCCCAATTCTTTCAGTCTCTACAACAAATTGACTCTCTACAACGACTCACAACTGTGACCTCCCCCTCTTTGTGCTCCTGTACTTACTGCCGACTGTTGTTCTTTGTCTGCCACCATCATAACCTTCTACTGAACCTCCTCCCCTTTCTCCCTACTAACGCCACTGAAGAAGCCTCCAACACTCTTGAAGTTGTTGCTGCCTACAACACCCTTGAAGGAAATTGTTGATATCTCCCTTGAAGTTGTTGTTGTTGCCTCTATCATCTATGTCACTGATGAATACATATTCATCCTAGTTTTAATGACATTTTTAGCCCAATTTTGCATATTTATGTCTCAACTTTCATTAGAAATAGATTCATTCTATTAGAATTAGATTCTATGTTAATTTGTAGGATTTTGATACTTTTCTCGACTCTTCCTATAGTTTTGGAGTTTAATCTATATACACTAGCCAATCCAACGGGACCAAGTGGGTCCCATTGCCCTTAAGTGGATGGGAGTCGAGAATTGCTGCCTCTCATGAGGTGTGGGGTAGTTCCTCGGCCAAAAATGGATTTTGGGTGCTTCTAGAAGGAAAATCATCAACATCTTTTATGTCCATGACCATAATCAACATGTTGATCGACCTACCTATCAACCTTAAAAAACCATCACCTATCAAGTTGAGGTCCTTGGTATTTCTAGTCTATCAAGACCTATCAACCTCCAGGTCGATGGATATATGCATACATTAAAAACTACATCGATCGAGCTCCATAATTAACCTACCAATTGACATCTTTTGATCAAATTCAATCTATCGACCTCCAAGGTCGATAGTGTTGTGACCGTATCTGAGCTTAATTGGTAAGTTAGGGTTTATATGGATGATTACATGATTGATTAGATCGATCATTTCTTAAACATGATTAATGATGATATCTCAATTATGATGTGTTAAACCTAATGAGAACTCCAAGTGTGCTATCACTTTGTATAATTAGGGTTTGAGAAAATATAAACCCTAGTCGGTTGAAATTAGGGTTTTCACCAAGAAGGCTCATGTTGGGGATGAGTGAGAGAGGTAAGAATAGGACAATGAAACTAGTAGTTGGAGGCTTGGATACAATGGCCATGGTGGGTAGCATGGCCATGTTAGGTCATTGGTGGCACAAGCATTCTAGGCCAGACGAATGTTTTGAAAGAATTGAACTGTTGACCAACTTTTGTACCCAAATCTGATGAAACCAATGCACCACAGACGTGGTATGTAGCACAGCCATTCTGGGTCCATCTTAGCATGGTTGTGGCAGCTTGCATGTCTATTTTGGGGCATTTTATCTTCAACTGGCTGTTCTATAAATTTCTAGATAGAAGTGCACTATTCTATTTTTCATTATTTAATGGTAGCTCTGAATTATCTAAAATTTTAACTAAATCTTTTTAACTCAATTAAAAATAACATGATAAATTTTCATAATTTTTAGATAAGATTTGAACTCTAAAATAAACAAATTACAGTAACTTATTTCTGACAGAAAGTTGAACTAAAATAAGAGAAAGTATAGTGAGGGGTCAATGTGCAATTGACCCAAGTATCTCAATTGCTCTATATGGTCAACCTAAAACACTAGGAGCTCTCATAATTTGTGATTCATTCCAGAGAAACAAAATCCTAAAGAGAGAGGGAGAGTTAGGGTTTGAGAGGAGAAAGCGGTGGAATTGCTGATTTAGGGTTTCTCTATCTAAGATATGATGAAATCAAGTAAGTTAGGCTTCTTTGCATAGAATTTCTTGGTGAATCTTCTCTCACATGTCAAGATTCCATACCTCCTCTGACTTGGTTTGAAATGGTATCAAATCTTCCCCTTTTCTCACTCTTTCTTCATAATCCCCCATTTCTAGGGTTTCTGAGTTGAAAGGAAGAAGAATTCAATGTTTTGCTAAAGTTTTAACATGAGTTTGAGATTTTTAGAGATGGGCTGTGTTGGGAGTGAACTTTGTATTAAGTATAATCCTCAAAATTATGCCCTAATCTCATGATTAGTGGTAATCATGGGATGTGGGTGTAACAGATAGCCAGAGCTCAAGCAGAAGATGATCAACCTCCAGTCAATCAACCTCAATGGTCGATCATGAAGCTATCAACCTCTAGTTTCTTAGCTGCTAAGAAATTAATCTTGATCATCCACGTGGCATAAATTTGACTACTTACCCCAGGTACAAAGGCTTATATTTACCCATCATAAAACCACATAAAACCTCTCTTATATCCCACACTAGTCAAGTTGTACTTGTTTCTTCACTAGAGGATAAGTGTTCAACCTACTATTAGCCACAACAATTGACCTCTATAGAGAGAGAAAATGACCTCTTGAGGTTCTTGATCCATTGACCATCCTGTTGCTGCTAAGAGATATTGACCTCTCCACCAAAATAGTGATCGACCTCCAAGATGATAGCAACGAGTGATCAACCTATTCATCAACAAATCAATAACCATTGAACTCTAATGGACATACCTCCTGATCAACCTCTACAAGTCCAAGGATATCGACCTCCCTCTCCAGGGTGATTGACCTCTTCATCAAGCTACATTCATCTACTCCAGCCATATGTTAGGGTTAATACCTAAAAGAGAGAGAAGGAAGGGATTCTTTTATCATACTATGCCAACTGACTTCTACTAAAGTTACAACCATGATTGTGTCCTCTTCTCCTACCGACCATAATAATCTTTCCTTGTCAAGAGAACAGTAATTTCACTGGGGTGTGGGGAGTAACCCCACTTAGACATGTCAATTTGGGTCAAAATCCACAGGTTCCCATGGGTCAACCTGTTTAAGTCAATTTGGATGGTGGAATTTGCCACATGTTGGAAATTACCCAGACCCATGCCCACCCTTTTAATTAGCATGTTTCATAGGTGGCTGCGGTTGACCCGCTTAACAAAATTACATATAAGGATCATATACTATTGACAATATAATGCAAGGATAGGATCATATATAAAAATAAATATAATGATACACTAGTACTTAGAATAATAAGGTGATCTACTACTACCATTAATTTTTAATGAGTTCCAGTCCAGAATCAAACTTGCCTAACATGATTTTATATGAGAGAAATATTGGGTAAAATAAATCCAACTCTACTACATTATCTAATTGTTCTATCAAACTTGGTCTAGAGTCATAGTACAAGTTACCAACTCTATATTATTAATTATAATCATACATTAGAGGATTTTATTATACTCTAGAGAATTTTAACTAAGAATATGTATGTGCTTGAATGGATGTAAAATTCTCTAGCATGCAATAAAATCCTCTAATGTGTGATTATGATTAATAGACTAGAGTTAGAAACTTGCATGCTAGAGAATTTTAAAACCATTCAAGAAAATATAATTATGGTGAAGCCAAATTCCACCCTAGTGTTTCTATCCATTTATAACTATAACTTTAATCTATATGTTTTCTTGCAACTATAGTTAATTAAACCGACTCCATCAAGTGATAAACACTAGTTCTTAAATGATTACTTTTATCTGATAATTCTTAAAAGCATTGTACTTTGGGCTTGATCTTGAATTATAATGTGATAAGATCTATCTGCATGCGACTGGTGATTATAATATGTTGGTGATGGTAAACTCTAGTGATTTTACCCCTCATGATTTTCTTATGAAAATCACACACATCAGTCCCTTCCCTTGAAGCCAACCACTATCTTTGTCTCCACTGCCCTAGAAGTAGTGCTCCTCCTTAAGCTGCATGCTGCCCCTTCTACCCTTTTTTCCCCTTATTCTTCTTCCCACTTTGCCTTTTTCCCTTGTTGCTATTTCTTCCTACATCACAGGAGACACTCTCCATCATTTGAGGTACTAATTCTTTATTGATTGTATAATTAGAATGCATGTATAATTGTTTGATGAGTATAATTTCTTGCTTGATTTTTCAATCATATATAATTGTCTGTTTGATTTGTTTAGAATGAATGTAGAAATGTTTGGTTTGTTTAGAATGTATAATTATATAAAAGTATGTATGTTAAATTTTCCTTTATTCTATGTTGAGTGCATTGTTAAATTTCTAGACTACATTCCCGACCTCCTCATCTCACCCCCACCCCTGGTGAAGAGCCTCAAAATGGGACAACCCCCAACAAGAATGGTGTGGCTTTAGAGGACCCCCTTGGTCAAGCTTGGGCAAATAACTTGATCAAGCCTATGGTGGTCTAGAGGTGCTGCCACTTGGTGGTGCTACCTAAATGCCCTAAAGCTCCATTCTTTAGATTTGAAGACACATACTTGTGGATGAAGACTCCAGACTAATGATGGAAGCGACATATGAGTTCCATAAAAGTTCGATTGTGGTACAAATTTTGGGGAAGAAGGATATCATTCAATAACTCTACGGTTAGATGCTCTGCACTTGGAAACCTAAAGCGGAGCTTCAGTTGTCTCCTCTGGAAGACAAACTTTTCCTGGCATGCTTTTCCACAATGGAGGATATGAACATGACCTTGGAGAAGGACTCTTGGTTCTTCGACAACAAGCTGGTGCTGACCACCAAGTTGTCACTTGCACGAGACATCCATCAAGCTGTTATCTCTACTACTATTTTCTGGGTCACCCTTCCTGACTTGGGATGTCACTAGACCAGACGAGCACTGACGATCATAGGCTATGCCATTGGGACTTCAAAAGTTGTCGACTTATTTTTCGAAGGACGATATGCTGGAGCCCCACACCTGTGTATTGAGATCAAGGAAGACAAGGTGCCACCCCCGATGGTGATGATTGAACTCCCAGACGGAAAGGAGTTGGAGATAAGGGTCATTTACGATGCTTTTCCTGAGCACTATCATACTTGTAAGGTGTTCAAACATATGTCTGGATGCTGAACGACATCCTAGTCTACCCTCAAATGCTTCCTACAAGAGAGGTAGATCCAGGAGTGTCATACCTAATAGAAGAAGGAGAAGGAAGGGTGCTAGCAAGGCTGGTCCATCCCAGATGATCCAATAGGTATGTGAATGTATGACACATGCGACAGCTGATACCAACATAGAAATGGAGGAAGTTTCTCTACAAAAATCTCTGTCAAAGAGAAACAATGGTGTGCAAGAAGTATTTGTTGTGGATACTAAAGAACATGTGAGTGTCAAACATGTGGTTTTAGAATCACCTGGACCACTTGGAGGGGAGGCGAGTGGTTCTCCTAGAGTTTTCTTATGTGTTGGTGAGGCTAGAAAGGAGAATGAGGTGCCATTGAAGGAATCTGTAAATTATTTCCAATTGTTATAAGTTCCATATGATTAATCAGAAGTTGCTCCAATGGTGATACAAGGGGTCGTGTAAAGGGAAGAGGTAGAGGAAATGCCACCTCGGGAAGAGGGGGGAAAAGCAGAGTTGTTAAATGAATCTTTTTGTGTGGAATGTTAGGGGGGCTCTCTTTCAGCTAAGAAAAGGGTCCTCTGGCAGGATTTAGGTCAAAGGGGTGTCGAGTTGGTGATTTGTGTGCGATAACATCCAATTTTACAGATATTATATATTTTAATTTATCCATATTTCTCCACTATTTAGACAAAACCATATCCATATTCCTTCTACCTTGCATATATTCTCCTCACATTATGTTGACAAGGAAAATGACGTTAAATGCAGGAAACAAAGGACTGGAAGCTCAATTATCAAAAGCCAAACCATCACTAGATGACAATCGATTCATGTTGAGTAGACATTGGCTCACCCTCACTGGATGTTACCTAACATCTCCCTACCGTGCCACCAGTTGACAACTGTAGCAACCCATCACTCGGTGGCACATTTGCATCTGTCACCCAGTGGCACGTCTGTGTCTGTCAACCGGTGGTGCATCTGCACCTGACAATCGGTGGTGTGTTTGCTCTTGTCACCGGTGGTGCGTCTGTGCCTATCAATCAGTGACACATCTTTTCTTGACAATCGATGGCACACCTGTTCCTGTCAACCGTAGACAAACCTGTGGGCATCAAATGGTAACTCCCCAACACCCAACAATTAGTGGCATGTCTGCACCTATCAACAGGTGTGGCGTCTGTGCCCTTCAACCGATGATGCGCCTACTACTGACATCTGATGAATGCCATGAAAGGTACCGTACTCAGGATCATTGAGCACGTGCCCTGAGGATAGGTACCTGAGATGCTTTGGGCACAAGTAAAGGACCCTAGGTTGATGCCTATAAAGAGGATACGACCAGCTACATAAAAAAGGTTGTCATCACGTAATCTACTCTTGAGCAAGCACTGCCGACTAGATGTGGAGCCACTGAAGGAAGGCCACCATCGACTGATCTCTGCTGCCATTGACTGATAGGAGTGACGGATGAGAGTCCATCTGTCTCGACATCCAGACCCTCGTCCGTTCTCAGAGTTCCTCCAGTGTTGGGAGGAGTAGAAGGAAACGAGATCGCCCACATTGTTGATTCGGGCCAAGAGCAACAGAACCGGGCTATTGGTTGTGGCCATCGCATGGTCACCACCAGTGTATCCTCCAGTCCTCTGCTTTGGCTTTCTTTTCCTTGTTTTTCCATATTCCCCTTCCTACAGTTCTCCATGTCTCCATCCATTTGTAAACCCAAAATGCTACACATGAGAATGAGTGGCTAAGCACTTTACTTGGGTTGGGAGTAGCCACTAAGGCTTTCCCAACATGTATATAATTGCATCCTTATATATATATATATATATATATATATATATATATGTGTGTGTGTGTGTGTGTGTGTGTGTGTGTGTGTGTGTGTGTATGTGTGTGTGTGTATGTATGTATGTGTACTTAGAGAAGGTTATCTCCATACTCTTGTTCTTGAATGCTTCACATGCATGCTTAGCTACCATCTTGTGATGTTTAATTATTGGTACCTCCAAAGAGTCGTACTAACCTTATCTGAGTGTTATGAAGTTGTACAAATGCATGAAAATGTTGGAATACTAAAGCTAATGGTCATATGATTGGCTTTGGGGCTGTTTGTTTGTCATATATATATATATATATATATATATATATATATATCTTCACTACCCGTACAGGTAACTAAGATTTGCTACCCATGCATCAATTTTGTAATAGGAAGGCATGCATTTGTAATGAGACGGTCCAAATTGTAATAGACAAACTCATTTTGTAAATATAGTTTGATGTTTGTATTCTCTGTCTGGAAACAATAAAATATATATTTATGACTGTAACAGTGTTGTAATATAAAACGAGTCTTTGTATTACAATTTTGATTGTCTCCTTACAAATTTGAACCGTCTCATTACAAATGCATGCCTTCCTATTACAAAACTGATCCACGGGTAGCGAATCTTAGTTACCCGCATGGGTAGTGAAGATATACCCTATATATATCCTTTGAGAAGGTTATCTCCATACTCTTGTTCTTGAATGCTTCACATGTATGCTTAGCTACCATCTTGTGATATTTAATTGTTGGTACCTCGAAAGAGTTGTACTAACCTTATCTGAGTGTTATGAAGTAGTACAAATGCATGAAAATGTTGGAATGCTAAAGCTAATGGTCATATGATTTGCTTTGGGTCTGTTTGTTTGTCTTCTCGAGAGAGAGACAACTTTATAATCTAGATCTATCCTAAGATCGAGAGAGGAGGGAATATATATATATATATATATATAGTCAGGCTAGTGTACACTCGAGTGTACCGGAGGCACCGTACACCTCAGTCATTTTTGAAGATGCAATAAATTTTTGAAAATTCTAAACCGTTGATCTTCATAATTATCATAAGAACATACTATATAATAAATTTTAGCTCATTTGGACACGTATAGGTCGTGCATCTAAAGGAGGCAAAAATAATGTATTTCAAATTAGTTTTGTGCGTCGATTTTGTTATCCTTAGATGAGTCACTTACACTTATCCAAATGAGTTTAAATTTTGTATGTGACCTATTATTATTGTAACCATGAAGATCAATGGATTAGATTTTGGAAAAACATGGTCTAGATAGGCAAACACCATTGGGATGTATGACGTAATCTGTACACTCGAGTGTATTCTAGCCTAACTCTCTCTCTCTCTCTCTATATATATATATATATATATATATATATATGTGTGTGTGTGTGTGTGTGTGTTTGTGTGTGTGTGTGTATGATTGCTTGTAATCTTGCTAAGGGTACACCAAAGGGTGTTGGTATTGCATGTTGGTGAGAAATCTTAGTAGGTAAAACTTGATCCAAGTTCCCTTCCATATTTTCGTTACATCTTTCTTGTTTGATTTTGGTTCTATTGTTTTGTTATCTTTTCTTGTTTATTATTACTTTGTTTGGAGTAACACCACTCCTTATGGAATACCATCTTGATCTCCCTTTTGTTTGGGGTATCTGAGTCTAAGGACCTATGTTTTTAGCACTTACCAACCTTGTCCCTGTGGTTCTAACCCGATCTACTACATCAGACCCCGTATAATAGTTGCAGGGGCCTGAGTGTGGGGTTATAAATCTAAGAGTCTGACTACTCTAGATCCACTCCAATTCAGATGTGAGGTTTAGGCCAATCAATTTTTTAGTGTCGTTGTCGGGGACAAGGTTAAATGGTATTGTTAAGAACACGAGTCTACTCACTATACACCCGTGTCTCAAGCATAGTCATAAGATTGACTGCACAAACTCCTAAACTTGCCATATCCAGATTGCTTTAACTATTTCATTTTTCACGTCCAGATTTCTAACTTGACTGTGAGAACTAATTTTAGGAAGCTTCAAAAGGAGGTAGGTTTAATCAACACCTCATCCCTCCCATCAAGAGATCATCCTACCTTGTAGAGACGATAACCTTACTGGGGACATGATCGAAATGCAAGAGTCCAACATAATCATCAACCTACAAAAACCGACGAGGAAGAATGTCACTCAGATGGTCACCACCATGAGGAAGACTGACTTGAAGATGAGCGACACCATCACGAGCACCACCATCACCACAACAGAAGACACAAAGGGAATCACCACGAATGTGAATGTGATCGAGAACATGAACGTGATCATGAACCTGACGACCAAGAGAGTGAAGGTGAAGATGATGAGGAAGAAAAGAATCTTAGAGATCTAGCTGCAACTAGGGCCAATGAACCAAGATGCTTGATCGTTATCTCACAATTTGACGCAGCTAATTTTGAGCTCAGACTTGTTGTAATCTCGATGATCCAGAACAAGCCTTTTCGAGGGAATTTGAAGAACGAAAATCCTTATAATCATCTTGATGCCTTCAAAAATATCTGCGACACCATCAAGATGAGGGGAGTGCCTCAAGAAGTTATATATTGCAAAGTATTCAATTTTTCTCTTGAAGATAAAGCTCTGTCCTGGTATCTTAATCTACCCCACCAATCCATAGATGGATGGAGGCCCCTTGCTATTACTTACATCACTAAATTCTACCCCACAGAGAGGACTATTCAAAACATGCAAAAGATCACTTCCTTTGCATAAAAACCCAAAGAAAATCTTCATGAAGCTTGGGAATGATATCAAGAATATCAAAGAGATTGTAACTATCACAAAGGGTTCCTGGTTACAACATTCTACAATGGACTGACTCCAACGGAGTGGACTTCGCTAAATGCATCTGCAAGGAGTGATTTCCTTGGAAAGAAGCCAAGCAGAACTATGAAGATCATCGACAACATGGTTGCATTGCAAGCAGGCATGGAGTATGAAATAAGTGATAGAGGTTCAACCAAGAAGGCTGGATCTAAAGGACCGTCAATCGAAGCCAAGGCTTTGGAAACCATTACAACTCAAATTCAGAAGATTTCTATAGATGTCAAACACTTAAAAGACATAGGAGGCAAAGGCGAGAAACACACTGAGAAAGTCATGAAGTGTGTTACATGTGGCGAAGGAGGCGATGGAGTCAAAAATTGTATCTATACATGGCCAGAAGAAAGTGAAAGTGAAGAAGAGATAGAAAATGTGTCTTATGCAAATTTTAAACATCTAGACCATCCATGATTCAATTATGGAAACAAAGATACTGTTGAGAACTTCCATCAACTGAGTGGGTTAGATAAACCACCTCCAGTATTCGAGAAGAAAGGTGGACCAACTCAATATACTAGAACTGCTAGTTATCAGATGAACAAAAACAACTATCAAAGTCAGAACAAAAATACAAGCTGACAAAGTCAGGGAAAAAATCTAATCCAGAGTCAGACCAAAGATAACAATCAGCCAAAAATGATCGCCCAATTATTTGATTTTGCAAAAAGGTATGCTTCTGTGAACGACCAACTAACACAAAGCGCCATCACCAACTCAAGGGTTTTAAGCAGGATGCAAAACCAAATGGTGGACAATGCAAACACATCAAAGACAGATTGATCAACAACTAGCCCAGTTGATTGAACTCCTGAAGAACCCTTTAGGGAAGATTCTGTCAAACACAGAGACCGCAAAGATGGCCACGCTCTGATCAGGAAGGATGTTGGAAGAACTTGGTACTAAGAACCCCACCGATTAAAGAAACCGCGACAGGTCACAACATGAAAAAGTAATTGTACAGGAAGAATCTGAAAGAGAGGAACCCACTAATAAGAATAAAGGAGAAGAGAATCACAAAAAGAAGCAGAGTGAAAACGTAAAAAACCCAGATCCTACAGAATTGGTCTTTACGTAAAGAAATTGCTATGCTCCAAGGGTCCCATTTCCATACAAACTGATCAAAGCTCATCTGAAGAAGAGATACAGAAAGTTTATGGAGGCAGTGAAGAAATTGCACCTAGATATCCTGTTTCTAGATGCAATTGAAGAGATGACAACATATGCTAAGTTCTTCAAGGACTTGATCACAAAGAGAAGGAGAGGGGACCATGTCAAGATAGTAAAATTGACCAAAATGTCAAGCGCTTTTGTTCAAGCTGAGCTACCCACAAAGAAGAAAGACCTAGGGGCATTTAATATCCCCTTTTGTGTTTGAGACAATGTGGAAAGAAAGGGGTTAGTCGACTTGGGAGAGAGCATTAGCCTTATGCCACTGACCCTAGGTCAAAGGCTTGGGTTAACGAATATGGTGAAAATTGGCATGAGAATCGAGTTAGCCGATCACATGTTTACTAGACCAGTGGGAATAGTAGAAGATGTCCCAATTTGAATTGGATGATTCTTCATACCATGTGATACAGTGGTGATTGACACAGTTGAGGACCCAAAGTGCCCAATGATATTTGGGAGACCTTTTCTTTCCACAAGAAGAGATCTAATAGACGTTGCAGAAGGGATTATTGCTCTACGTGTTGGTAATGACCATATTGATTTTTTAGTACAAGACGCTATGAGGGGACCCTTTCTGTTTGAGTCAGCTTACTTCATGGATAACTATAACCAATATTGTGAAGAAGTGCAAGAGGAAGGCCATAGTTGATGCACTCATGTGAGCTTTGAACAAACCTGACCCCGATCTATAACATACTGAGATAGTTGAAATTTTGGATTACTTGAATCCACTTGAGGAGGAGGACCTCAGTGATGAATAAAGCATAATAGAAATTGTGAAATATTCATCACTCAGACAAACCTCTGAGGAGAAGGAAGTAATGAAACCAAATCTAGAATTAAAGCCACTCCCTGAAAGAATAAAGTATGAATTCCTCGATGATGAAGAGAGGAATCTGATAATAGTTAATGCGGATCAGATAGATGGACAAATAGAAAGGCTGCTAAAGGAACTCAAACTACATAGGAATGCCACATGGTATTCTACGGAAGATATCAAGGGTCTTACTCCAGCTTTGTGTATGCACATAATCAACCTAGAAGAAACTACCAAACCACTAGTTCAACCGCTAAGGAATTTAAACCGGATGCTGAAAGAAGTAGTAAAGAAAGGGATAATAAAGTTGTGTGATGCATGGAACATCTACCCCATAAGTGATAGCAACTAGGTCAACACCATCCATATTGTACCAAAGAAGGGGGGGAATAATGATGGTGAAAGGAAGAAATGGGGATGAAGTATCCACATGGACGGTTACAGGGTGGACAATGTGTATCGACTACCGCAAGCTCAATACTACCATGAGAAAAGACCACTTTCCCCTGCCCTTCATCGGCCAAGTTTTAGAACGACTTGTGGGACAATCCTATTTCTATTTTCTTGATGGATATTCTGGATTTTATCAAGTCCCTAACCACCTTGATGATTAACTACTTTCACCTGTATCTATGGGATGTTTGCCTCAGAAGAATGCCTTTTGGATTATGTAATGTGCCTGCTACTTTTCATAGGTGCATGATATTCAATGTTTTCAGATTTCTTAGAATACATAATGGAGGTATTCATGGACGAATTCTATGTGTACTAAACAGACTTTGACAGATGTCTTGAAAACTTGTCAAAGGTCTCGCAACGGTATGAGGAGAAGTAGTTGGTGCTTAATTGGGAAATATGCCATTTCTGGGTGATAAAAGGCATAGTGCTAGGGAATAAAATCTCTGAGGAGGGCTTGGAAGTGGATAAGAGCAAAATAAAAGCTATAGCAAAATTACCAGTGCCAAAATCCATTACATGTAAGAATTTTCCTGGGGCATGCAGGATACTATAGAAGATTAATTAAAGATTTTTCTAAAATAACCAATCCATTGTCCAACCTTCTAGTTAAGGATGCAAAATTTGATTTTTCGGATAAGCGCATCAAAGCATTTTATTTTCTGAAGAATGCCCTTACATCAGCCCTGATACTACAAACACCAGACTGGAAACTACCATTCAAAATTATGTGTGACACCAATGACTACAACATTGAAGCTATTCTGGGACAGAGGAAGGATAAGAAGCATCATGCTATCTATTATGCAAGTAGGACTTTAGACGACGTTCAAGTGAATTATACCATCATGGAAAAGGAAATGCTGGCCATTGTATTTGCCTTTGATAAGTTTAGATCACAATTAATAGGATCGAAGGTGAAAGTATACACTGATCATGGGGCTATAAAATACCTTATGCAGAAAAAGGACATGAAACCAAGGATGCTGCGATGGGTCTTACTGCTATAAGAATTTGATCATGAGATTATTGATAAGAAAGGAACATAGAATGTAGTCGCCGACCACCTTTCGAGGATAGTTTTTAATGAAGAAAATCAATTTCTTGTAAATGAAAACTACGCCGATGAAGCTCTGTTGATGGGAAAATCTTCAACACTTTTTGATTGACTATTCCATCTCAGTCAGTTGAACCAACCCTACCTTGGTTTGCTGACATTTGTAACTATCTAGCCTATAGGAAGATGCCTCCTGAGATTACCTATAATCAGAAGAAGAAGTTGTTCTCCAATCTGGAAAACTATTACTGGGATGACCCTCTCTTATTCGAAAGATGCTCTGAAAATTTATATCGTTGTTGTGTGCCGGAAGAAGAAGTACCTCAAATTCTCTAGGAATGCCATTTCTCACCTTATGGAGGTGACCATGGAGGAGAAAGGACCGCTGCAAAGGTTCCACAGTCAGGCTTCTATTGGCCGACACTCTTCAAGGATTTTATGTCATTTGTAATGAATTGTAAGGAATGCCAGCTCACCGAAAATATCAATAGAAGGAATGAGATGCCTATGTCCGATCAGGTGGAAGTGGAGATGTTCGATGTCTGGGGAGTGGATTATATGGGACACTTCCCCTCCTCTAGAGGAAACAAGTATATTCTCGTCATTGTATATTATGTCTCCAAGTGTCTAGAAGCTGTAGCAACCCCCTCTTGTGACTCTAAGGAAGTTGTGAGACTATTATAGAAGACCATTTTCCCTAGATTGGAGTTCCACACAATATCATTAGTGACGGGGGGTCCCATGTCACGGAAAACAGTTTGAAGCGCTGCTAAAGTAGTATGGGGTCAACCATAAAGTAGCCACACCATACCATCCCAGACGTCGGGACAAGTAGAAGTTTCAAACTGATAGATCAAGTAAATATTAGAGAAAACCATTGGTAGGAACTATAAGGATTGGTCCATGAAGTTGGACAATACCCTGTGGACATATAGAATAGCTTACAAAACACCGACATGGACTACCCCCTACCGGTTGATCTATGAAAAGCCATGCCATTTTCGAATTGAACTAGAGCAGAAGGCCCTTTGGGCTATCAAATTCTAAATATGAACCTAGATAGAGCTGGGAAGAAAAGGTAATTGTAGCTTCATGAACTTGAGGAACTGAGGCTACATGCCTATGAGAATGCCCACATCTATAAGAAAAGAATGAAGGTATGACATGATGCCCACATCAAGTATAAAGATGTTTAAGAAGGAGACAAGGTTTTGCTGTTCAATTCAAGAATCAGGTTATTCCTAGGAAAACTAAGGTCCAGATGGTCTGGACCCTTCTCTGTTGCCAAGATTTACCCATCTAGGTGATGGAGATTACCAGTGAAAATACTAGTACTTTTAAGGTGAATGGACATAGAGTAAAAAGATACTATGAAGATGAGGCCTTTGTAAGAAGGTCAAAACTAGAACTAGAGGAGCCCATACCTACCCCAGCTAAAAACCCATGAGAATCTAGAAACAAAGAGTCAAGATAAAGACTTTAAATTAGCAATTCTTGGGAGGCAACCCAAGGATTTCTATATCCCTCCTATCCACTTTTCCATATAATAAACAATCAATACCTTGATAGGTCTTAGTTTAAGGCCCTAGTGCCTTTCGAATTTAGTAAGTAATATAATTTTGTAAAAAATCTTATCAACAAAAAGGTTTCAACTTGGTTGTTAGGATTTATTATTAAATTAATAAAATTTATGAAGTCTAACATACATGTCCTTTATTACATGATTCAATTCTGTTAGGCCATCGGTTGATCCAACCACCGGTTGGTACCCGAAAGAACCATAGGTTGATAGAACCCCACCTAACCATTTGTTGGGTAAGGCAGAACCACCATCGGGTGATTACAACATGACCTCCATTAGACGTCAGTCACTGATGAGCCATCAGATGACAAGAGTGGGCACACCATCGGTTGACAGGCACAGAAGAGCCATCGGCTGATCAAGGCATCTTCACCGCCTGACAATCCATCGAATGATGGTTGAAGGGGTCGAAGAGCCTGACAAAACACCTAGTGGTAGACCAAGTGACAAAAAACTATATAAGGGGACTGAATAATCCTCTTCTGCCTTTCGTTTACCAAAGCAACCAAGCGAAACCCTACTAGACGAAGCAGCGGAGCAAGCCAAAGTAACTAAGATGACTCTCCCTACCGTTAGATCTGAACAAGATGAAGTCATCCTCGAACAGGTGGAAGATGCTAGAGTGACGCTTCTAGACCACCTATGAGCATGACACTAGCGTCGACAAGGTAAACACTAAAACTTAGGGTTTTTCCCTGACCTTGTGCTGCCATCTTCTTCACCTTCCTTCTTCCTGAATGGTCTAAATTATCGATGACCTATCCTAAACACAAGTGTCATCGCACCACCTTCGTTCCTAACCACCGCCCAACATCATCTCTTCGTCGCCACCATCAGTTGTTGTTCAAACCATCGCCTTATCATACCACCGAATGTTTGAACTATCGACTGTTTCGACATCACCACCAACCACCGATTGTTGCCACACCTCCTCTGCCATCACCTATTTCAACCATTGTATCTCTTAATCAATACCAACCATAGGTTGTATCGACCTTCACCCATTCCATCCTCCTAACCATCGCCTATTTCCATCGCCTGTTAACCACCATTGTTTGTTTCCATCGTCTGTTCCGAGCCTTAGACTAATTAACCATCGGCTGAGGGAAACACCGTCTAATCCTACCACCATGTGTTCCCCTTCTCACTGCCTATTTCTAACCTTCAGTGGAGGCCATCGATTGTCACTTTCGACTGATGTTTTACTATTGTTAAGAGATCAGTTTAATTATTTTACCAACTGCAAATCCTAACATTTTTACATTCACTTTTACAAACCTAATCAATCTAGCAAGAGATAATTAGTGTATGTACAAGCATAAGATGATAGGGAAGCAGAGAAAGATCCAAATACATGAGTCCAAGTATACAAAGACGGTGAGAGCCTCAATGACCACAGAGGAAATAGAGAAGGTGGAAAAGGGCTTAGCATGTGAGCTACATTGAACAACATGGGGAACCCACACTAGAAAGCATCAAGGCCAGAATGGAAGCATACAAAGCAAAGATCTCAGTGGAACCAATTCCAGAGGAGTCAGAAGGGGAGGAAGAACAAATAGAGACAGAGGTCTCTAAGTACACACCATCTGAGGAGATACCAAATCCCAAGAAGAGGATTGTGCCAAAAGATGAGGAGGAGAGGCCCAATAAAGCGGCCAAGATATTTGAAGAGAAAGCATCCATTAAGGCCAAAACCCTAGAACCTCTTATACCTACAATCATCCCCAGCCAACCAGCATAGACAAGCAGAAGAGAGCAACCTAACAATCACCTGGTGCCAAGAGATGAAGAACACTGTGAAATATGGTGTGACATATTCAACAGGAAGAATTATGAGGCTACAAGATATGGTGACATCAGCACCTTAGAGAAATTAGGGATTTTCCAGAGGGTGAAACAGAGCTTTGTGCAACTAGGAATATACAAAATCTGTTTAAAAAACATGACCTCTTATGATGATTTGACACAAGAATTCATGTCCTCCATCATAAACTACATGTGGATAGCAGTGAAATCTCAGAGTGTGGGGCAAGTACAAGCTACAAGTTAGAATTATGAAGAAATACTACATCCTAACAGAGAAGTGGATTAATGCAGTCTTCATAGACTCATCCGAATAAGAAGAACATGCTAACAAAACATGAGGTGATAAGGATGCAAAGGTATTCACATCTGAGAAGACTTGGGAAAGACTCTCAAGAGACCCCAAATATAGCTCTACCCAGTCGAAGGTCGCACTAATGCAATCAGGATTCATGAGGGTGGTGCATAAAATATTTGCCAATTCACTGATGTTTAGATCAGACACAGGAAATGTAACCAGGTTGGACCTTCGCATTCTGTGGATCCTTATGGAAGGTAAGTAGTTAATTTATGAAAGATACTAATTAAGAAGCTAGCTGCAGCAATGGGAGCTGATGGTCCCTGTGATTTCTACATGGGGGGGATCATAACATATATAGTACACTAGTTGGGCTACCCAAGTAAGCTCAAGTACTTCCTAAGATTAGAAGGAGATACACCGGTGGATGACAAGTATCTAGTAGCAGTGAGTGTCCTAGAAAGGACACAAAATGGATATGCCTACCAATTCGATAGGACAAAGCCTTATTACCCCTCTCAAAACTAATCAGATATGACCTTGAGAAGTCTGTCTTCAAGGAAGAGGAGGTATCGAGGCTGATATCAGGAAAGAGTGCAACAACCAACAAGCACCAAAAGGAGACAACCACCAAGCAAATGTCTAGAAAAAGGGTGCCCATGTGAGTCCCAGAGAAGTAAACAAAGAAACCAACTCCTCTAAAGGTGGTAGACTTGGATTCTGAAGAGGCCAACAATGCCGAGAAAGTTGCTACAACCACTTCTCCAGAAGTGGTTGAGCCTAAGAATGGGGAAACCACCAATCAAGAAGTAGGCACAAAGCCTTCAGTAAAGAAGGCAGAGAAAGGAAGCAAGGCAGATGGGTCCAAAGTGGTAGCAAAGATAGACATGACTGAGAAAGAGGTGTGATGACCACAACAAAGCTCACATCAAGGTAAGAAGTTGCCTAAAGTCTAGAGAGAAGGAAAAGAAGTAAGCTCATTTGACAAGCCCAGACTGAGGGTGACCACAATGACAAAATTCATGGAGATAGGATGGGAAATTGATGACCTCTATGAGAACATCTCTAACTCTAATGTGAACTTTTCCAATATAAGTGCAACTCTATCATCACTAACAGTACATGTACGAAAGCTGACTGAGGACATCCAACATGTCCTCAGCCTTCCATTACAGATGCAGTAGCCAGCTGCCAACCAACTATAGGTGATGCATGCATTGGCTGGGATGACGAGTGAACTCACCTTCCTACAAAAATAATGTGACGAACTTTGAGAAGAAAACAAGAAGTTGCGAGAGGAAGAAACAAAAATAAAGGAGGACTTGCCACCAACTATCAACATGTTTGTGGAGGCATATCAGACAGCTCCAATGAAACCAGCATCATTCGTAGATTTCCACCTCAAAGCAGACTTTCTGTTGGCAAAGATGCTGACAGGGCAAGAAGTGCTCTGGGCTGAAGTAACCACATCTAGGTGCACTCAATAGTTAGAAGAAGAGGAGACAACCAGATCGAACAGCAGTAAAGGAGTGCCCACTGAGGGTTATGACACAACCACATACCCAGCCTCGCTAGGGAACTCAACCAACAAAAATGAAGAAAATGGACTCCAAGGAAAGCCAAAGCAGAGTGCTCCTATGCCGACATAGCTCACAATTCCCAAAGAAAAAGAAGAAGCAGTGGGAGAGAACGACGTTGGGATGATACAACCAGAAACAAGGGGAGAACTCACTGAAGCAACTGAAGACGTAATGGACGGGCTCGACCTACTATTTAGCTATAAGGTCCCACTCCCACATGTCTATGACAACTTTATGAAGGTAATAATTTTGGACAAACCAATAAAAGATGGAGGATTCTCTATCTCTTTTGAGAGAGAAATATAACTGATGATATCTAAAGAGGATACAGGGAATCTGGAAAACATGTTTGTTGAAGCATCTCCAAAACCAACAAATTGAATCTTCCTAGAACCACCTGCAACCTCAGTAGTTGTAAACACATCACTCCCACCCACACCACCCCCACTTTGATGTAAGATGGCCGATATGGACATGTCATCAGTTGTGGGCATGCGAATAAGAGACATCCATGTCCTGGTCGATATCCTCGATGACGCAAAGCCATGGCATGATATTATCTACCGTAACAACAAGTATAATCTTACAAGAAGTGATATGCGTGCTACTTTTATACCTTAGGCGAACATAAGAAGATAGATTTTCAAGATTTTGTGTGGGACTATAATAGAAAAGTACATGGACAGAGATAAAGATGGGACAATATTCAATGCAACATCCAATCTGATAGCTCACTTACTCAAGGAAAGAGACAGCACTACATCAGTCCGTGACCTGCAAGAAGCCCTAGATAGAAGTAGATCTTTGAAGTTCATCACACTGCCCTTCAAAGCATTCAACCATTGGCTTCTCATAGTGGTTGACCTATTTGAAAGAAGTGTGATCACTTACAAATTCAACGCCAAAGATCTACCTTGTGGGAAAATGGTCTTTGAAAAGGTAGAGCGTAGATCGATATAATAAATCCCCACCTGCCTGAAATGACTAATTCAAGGAGTAAGTGGGTGGCATCACCCCAATTGGAAGGAAATTACTATCTAATGAAATTTCACCCAAGAAGGATAGAATTTAGGGGGCAATGCCTTCTTAGCACTAAGAGTAATTGAGGGCATCAATAGAGGAACACATGTGGAGAAAATTACTAATAAGAATTTCCATGCCTTATGAGGAAAATATGTCATGGAAATCATTCACGACAGAAGGTTCCTAACAGGATCTCCATCTCTCTTCCCCCCCTTGGACTTGGATTGGAAAAGAAGTGTAAAGGTACGAACCCTTTCGATGGCTGATCCCGACCCAAAAATGGAATGAGAATGGAAAGTGGGATTTATGGATGATCACACTTCAGAGAAGAATGGAAGACATACCAAGGCGCATGTACTCTATTATTCCTTTGCCTGAAAAGACGTCGGTTCTAGAGGAACTCAGAAAACTCAAGTCTTCAGTAGAAAAGAAGACATCACCAATGCCACCCACTGCCCCTCCACCACCCAGTACAACACATGTCACACCTATAAATTTTGAGAAGGATCCACCCCAAGAAGTCCCTAGCACTATAAAGCGATAACCAACTCCAGAAGTTGAAATGCCAACATCCATCCCACCACAAATGCAGCCGCTTATGATCCCAACTTCCACTGATATCATTATAACATCACCCTCACCTCTAGAGGACAAATCCATTGAAGGAAGTGAGGTACACACTGAAGAGGAAAACCAAGATGTTGACAAACTAGAAGGAATAGAACTAACATATGTCACAACACCTAACTTTGAGAACTTCGAAGAATTAGCATGCTATGGCTTGTCTATGGAAGAAGTCCAATTCCTCCTAGATGTTCTGCGCCCACGGGAGGATGAATTTGTGGTTATTTTTGAAAGAGGAAATGTACAAATCTTACTCCCAACCTCAGAGATATTTTGACAATAGGAGGGTACATGAAAGTAAATGTCATGATATCTTGCCAACTACTGCTAGCTGATGATCTCACCAATGTATACATGGCATTTTACAAAATATTGGGAGATGTCGTGTCAAAAAAGGAATCAAGCGAACTACAACGACTGATAGATCAATTAAAGTACAATGTTCCACGACGGAATTTTGTGCCAATCTTACATGATGGATGCTGGGCACTGCTAGCAGTGGACACCATCAATAAAACATCCATCCTCTAGAACAACTCAGATGCTATGTTCAGTGCAAAGTGCACAAAGTATCACAAAACAACCAACAACGTCATTGAAGAATGAGACATTGTGGTAGCCAACAAGGTTACAGAGTTGATCAGAATCTTTGACCACAGAGTTCCCACTGATATCAAGTTTGAGAAACCACAATTCTGTCATAGGTGTCATCAACAAGAACCTCCGTCAAATGACTACGAATTCTACATAATTTATTGGATACAAATGTTGGCTTCTGACCAAAAGGTTGAAAAATGTCGAGAAGATTACTACCATCACCTCCGAGGACAATATGCTATGAAGATCCTAGATTCAAAATGGTCAATTGCATAAAATGACCTATAATTCACTTGTTCTAGATCAACCTCATTATTTGACACCCATGGATAGGGTAGATGATAAGTTTGGGGGGTCTGAACAGGTGAACATGGTAAGTCTCAACTTTGACATTAATTGCTTTCTGCCTCACTTAACAATTTTAGATAAAATTTTAACAATCGACCTCACTGGCCAATTTTGGCTGGATTTTTGCACATACATATAAATACCCTTACTGAAACCTTGGTATACAAGTAGTCTTAAAAAGACAGATTTTGAATCCATTTTTCCAAGATCGTGTCATAACCCCAACCCTTAGACTTTCTTGTCTTCATGCTATCTCTTAGCGTAATTATTTCAAGAACGACAAATTTAGGATTCTTAATATACTTAAAATTTTCGAGTACAATAATGTCTTAATGTCAACCTAACCTCGAGATAATGTAGAAGGTATATGTATGTTAGTCAACAAAGAAGAAATCTCAATGAAAGGAGGACTCAACCTACCACGCTCCTGATTGACACCATCATCCCAAGTACATGTAGGAAAGTGCATAATCATGGAAAAAGAGGAAATAGCTACCCCTTCTAGTTAAAAGAAATCCCCATTTTGGGATTAAAAGAGGCACGAAAACCCAACTTTTCCTAAAACACCTATTATCTCATAGCTTGTGAGCAAAAATAAAATTCGAGAGGAAAAAAATCATGAGAGTTGTGCATAGAAATATGTTGACGGACTCTGCATGGCCATTGTATTATTGCACTCATGAATGCAGATATGTCATGCCCGATAGTGGAGTCTGGAAGACAACCTTTACACACCTATACTCCAAAGGGAACCTCACGCAACCACCTGAGATTAAATCAGGGCCCTCTAGGGTGGCACCGTCTCTAAGGAAACTTAATGGTTGAGCAAACCTGAGCAATGTAGGAATCGCCTATGAATCATCCTACCCAAACACAATAGCTGGGAGACCCAAAAAAATAAAAGTTGGGTGTGAAAGCTACCTCTACTAGAACTTTTTGCAAGTACAACCTGAAATAAGATCAGTAGTGCTTCATGAAGGAGGAACTCTCTGATAAAGAAAGTCATGGCAAGCAATATGAGTACCACAACTCCTAGCTAACAGAGAGAATTTTGGGTGCCAACAACCTCTTTACCAGATGCATAACTCTCGACTTGAGACTGTGCACTCACTAAATAATGACCGATAAAGCCCTTTGAAGTCATTCGATGCTATAATTCTAATTGTTAGCATGAGGGAAGACTAGACTCTGAGTTTGGGGGAGTTGATAACATACAATTTTGCAGATATTATATGTTTTACTTTATCCATCTATCTCCACTATTTAAACAAATTCATATACATTTTCCTCCTACCTTGCATATATTCTCCTTACCTTATGCTGACAAGGACAATGGTGCTAAATACAGGAAACAAAGGACTGGAAGCTCGATTATCAAAAGATGAACCATCACCAAATGACAACCAATTACCCTTGAGTAGCCGTTGGCTCACCCTCACTCGATGTTACCTAACAGCTCCATGCCGCACCACCGGTTGACAACTATAGCAACCCACCACCCGGTGGCGCATCTACACCTATCACCTATTGGCACATATGTGCTTGCCAATTAGTTGCACATTTACACTTGACAATCAGTGGCGTGCCTGTACCTATCACCCGGTGGCACATCTACGTCTGTCAACCGGTGGCACGTCTATGCCTGACAATCGGTAGCATGTATCTGCATGTCAACTACAGACGAATCTTTGGGCATCAACTAGTGATGCCCCAACACCCATCAATAGGTGGAACATCTGTGCCAATCAACGATGGCACGTCTACGAATGTCAATTGGTGTGGCGTCTGCACCCATCAAACAATGGTGTGCCTGCTACTAACATCCGATGGCGACCCTGACAAGTATCGTTCTCAGGACCGTTGAGCACGTGTCCCGAGGATGGGTACCTGAGAGGCTTGGGGCACAAGTAAAGGACCCCAGACCAATGCCTATAAAGAGGAGATGACCAACTACATATAAAAGGTCATCGTCGCATACTCTACTCCTAAGAAAGCGTTGCCAACCAAATGTGGATCCACATAAGGAAGGATCCGCCATCAACCGATCTCTGCCACCACCAGATGATAGGAGTGATGAATGGAAGTCCATCGGTCTCAGCATCTAGACCCTCACCCGTTCACCCTCGCCCATTCCCAGAGTTCCTCCAGCGTCGGGAGGAGCAAGAAGGAGGAAACAAGATTGCCTATAATGTTGCTTCGGGCAAAGAGCAATAGAACCAGGCCATCGGTTGTCGCCATCGCTTGGTCACCATTTGTGTATCCCCCAATCCCCTACTTCGACTTTCTTTTCCTTGTTTTTCCATATCCCTCTTCCTACACTTCTCCATATCTCCATCCATTTGTAAACCCAAAATGCTACTCATGAGAATGAGTGGATAAACACTTTACTTGGGTTTGGAGTAGCCACTAAGGCTCTCCCAACATGTATACACTTGCATCCTTTTGAGTATATATATATATATATATATATATATATATATATATATATATATATATATAGGGCTCATCTTTAATACCCGCGTGGGTAGCCTGATTTTTCACCACCCACCCATCCAAAAAGTAACTATATGGTACACAAGAGTAACTCTGAGATGAACAGAGTAACTATGTGGTACACAAGAGTAACTCTAAGACCAAAAAAGTAACTATGCATAAAATATACAATCAGTAAATATATGGACGGGTGTTTTGATTTGGGCGGGGGGGAAATGATATTATTTTTGGATGAAATTTTTTGGGGAGCTAGATAAAATGTCCCTCTACAATTGCAATTTTTTTTAAAAAAAAATACCAGGAAGGGTGCGTGGGTAGCTACCTGCATGGGTATTAAATAAATCCCCTATATATATATATATCCTTAGAGACGATTATATCCATACTCTTATTCTTGAATGCTTCACATGCATGCTTAGCTACCATCTTGTGATGTTTGATTGTTGGTAATTCAAAAGAGTCGTACTAACCTTATCTAAGTGTTATGGAGTAGTACAAATGCATGCAAATGTTGGAATGCTAAAGCTAATGGTCATATGATTTTCTTTGGGGTTGTTTGTTTGTCTTCTCGAGAGAGAGAGAGAGATGAATTTATAATCTAGATCTATCCTAAGCTCGAGAGAGGAGGGAATAGACATATATGATGATTACTTGTACTCTTGCTAAGGGTATACCAAAGGGTGTGAGTATTGCATGTTGGTGAGATATCTTAGTAGGTCAAACCCGATCCAAGTTCCCTTCCATATTTTGGTTACATCTTTCTTGTTTGATTTTGGTTCTCTTGTTTTGTTATCTTTTCTTGTTTATTATTACTTTGTTTGGAGTAGCACCGTTCCTTAGGGAACACCATCTTGACCTACCTTTTTGTTTGGTGTATATGAGTTTGAGGCTCTACATTCTTAGCACTTACCAACCTTGTCCCTATGGTTTGACCTTGATCTACTACATCAGACCCCGTATAATAGTTACGAGGGACCTGATTGTTGGGTTATAAATTTAAGAGTCCGACTACTCTAGATATGCTCCAATTTGGATGTGAGATTTAGGCCGGTCAGTGTGGACACATGAATAAGAAGGGAGATGTCTTTTAAAGTAAAGGGCTTGTTTCCTAGAGAGTGGGTGTGTGTCCAATTTGGACCAAGTTGAAGGTGGAAATATAGTAGTGGGATGAAATATGACTAGGTGGGATTTGTAGATGATCCATAGCTCAAATCAACTGATTATTCTGATATCTATCAACCTGGGAGGTTTTCATTGAGTAATCTTTGTAGTGTATGGTTCTAATTCAGAAATGGATAGATGATGACTATGGGAAACCCTTGTGAATACAACACACCAGGAACTTCCTCCCTTGGTTGTTGGGGATTTTAACAACATAAGAAAAGTAAGATAGAAGATGGGTGGTCTTACAGTTCTCGACTCTATTCTTGGGAGGTTCAATGATGCAGTTAATGAAACCCAATTGATGGAAATCAATATGTGTGTAGGTCTCACCACATGGAACAATAAAAGGAGCCTTGTGAGGAGGACTTCAAGTAACCTTGACAAAGGCCTGATGAATGCTAGATAGTTGGACTTCTTCTCGGGTGTGTTAGTCTTTCTGGGTGATCACCTGAATAGTGATCATGCCTATATGGAGGTGGATCTTGTACAAAAAAGTGCCCCAAATAGGCCATTATTGTAACATCCCTAACCAGGGTTTAGGGCTAACCTTGGTTGTTTGACTTGAATAAGTTTATTAGAACTTTAATATAATTCTTTAAAGTGTTTTTTTATCAGGTGACAAACTTATGTTTCAAATTTGGTCCTGTTTGAAAGATGTTTGAGAAATGTTCTCTTATTTTGGACCAAAATGCAATTTACCCAAGATGAGGGGTTATATTGGAATATGTCACATGTTGAAAGTTCCTTAAGTGTTTTAGCATAATAAGAGAGATAATAATGCTAAGTGGTGGCTTGTGGAAAGCCAAAAATTCTAAGCTTGAACTTGTTTGAATAATGTTAGTGCCTTGTGTACCAATTTTGGTACAAATTGTAATTTACCCAAAATGTAGGGTTGATATGCAAATTACCACCTCAAAAGTATCCCTACTCCCTCCATGAATAATTTAGAGGAGAGAGAAAGAAGAAGACACCATGTTTGAAACATATTTGAGTGATGATACTCTTGGTGATGAAAAGACCAAGAAAGGGTTGAATGTGAAACCCTAATTTGAGTTGTATCGGGTTGTAGAGTTCATATGAGAGTGCCTATCAGCCAAAGAGCCATAGAGGGAGTCTCATATCGTTTTGTGAACTCTTAGCCTTGTCTATGATGGGTTAAGCACCTCAAGGCGGTGAAGTGTATCAGTTTACAACATCCTTGGAAATGTTGTATCAGGTTGTGAATAAAGTGGTGATTGAGTTGAAATATCTTATATATCCAACAAGATAAGTGATGGTTAAAATTTCATCTTTAGATTATCCTCAAGTGTTTTGCATGAAAAGATAAATATGAGTGCATGCATGTACACGTGTCAACCATGCATGGACATGTGGCACCTAGTAGCTTAAAATGATGACACCTCATATACACTTTTTTTCATGAACCTCAACTATATATACCACTCCTTTCACTAATAGAGAATTTTTTTTGAAACTGACCACCCTCTTTCTCTTAGGTATCATGCATAGTGTCTTGGTATCATGCATAGGTGAAGAGGTATCATGCATAGAGCCTTGGTATCGGCCATAGCTAGGTGATATCAGCCATAACAAGGTGATATCAGCTATATTGAAGTGATATCGGCCACAAGTGAGGGGATATCGTGCATGAGTGGTGAGGTATCGTGCATGGTGCTAAGGAACAAGAAGGAGATCAAGACTTAACCCTAAGGTGAATCCATGATCATCTTCAACCTTGGGGAACATGAAGCTTTGGATCTTGGATCTTTGAAGTTGTTCTTGAGGCGGGTTATATAACTTGAACCCAATTATGTTATTATTCACCTTCAATTCTGTTATACTTGTTGATATACTTTCAATTTCGAATTCTCTTGAATAATTGATGATCCTATGAGTTCTAAAAGTTGTTTAGGACTGTTGTCCATGAACTATAATAGTAAGAACAAGAGTCTAGAGGTTGATGATGATGACATCATCATGGTCCAATCTGATATAGGGTTGAAGTACCTCTAACCCGATATGGGGAGGTGAACATACCAATAGAATGATACAATGATGAAGCATATACCTTGTGCAAAATATTATGATGAAGTGCACACCTTGGGCATGATATGGTGTTAAGCATACACCTTGTGCACGATATGGTATCAAGTACCTCTAACACAACATAATAAACCTTAAGTTATGAGAAATCCGATATAAGTGATCAAAGTACCCACCTCTAGCATGATATAGTGATAAGTTTTTGACTCATGGATGATACAAGTAACACATGCATACACCTTGTGCACGATATGGGGTCAAGCATACACCTTATACACGATATGGTGTCAAGTATATACCTCTAACCCAATATGGTGTTGAAACCCAACATAGTAATATGGAACCCGAAATACATTGGCACCCCAAACCCTTATTGATTTTTGCACTTAGACTAACCTATTATCTAGCCTATTACTTATCACAATATGAACGATAGGGAAATACCATGAAGTCTTGAAGAGCTGTAAGCATAAGGGTCTAACCCGATATGCATACCCTAATTATTAAGCAACCCAATATGGATGCACGATATGCTGATTAAGGATACACCTCTATGCCCGATATGGAAGCACACACACACTTCTATGACAAATATGGTGGGAGAACCTGAATCCAATATACTTGATTGAGTAACACATGTAGTGTTTTATGTCAAATGATACATTAAGATGTAAAGAGTTTAATGCACTTCGATTAAGTATGCCAATATACCTTGAAGAAAGGGTTGAGCCAACTTAATAAAGTATGATGTAATCAACATCCTAATGAGGATGAGAGAGAAACTCATACTTGTGTGATATTCATGTAATGAGAATACATTGATACTCCTAATATGTGTGGAGTATGAATTAGGGTTTGATTCCTGATGATATGAATTTGAAATCCTAATCTGTTAGAATGGGAAACCCTAACCCGAATAATGGGAAGGATGTATTTCTCTTGTATCACATAGTGATGATATGAATTTGAAATCCTAATCAATTAGAATGGGAAACCCTAACCCTAATAACGGGAAGGATGTATTTCTCTTGTATCACATAGTGATGATATGAATTTGAAATCCTAATCTGTTAAATTGGGAAACCCTAACCCTAATATGGGAAGGATGTATTTCTATTGTATCACATAGTGATGATATGAATATGAAACCTTAATCGGTTAGAATGAGAAACCCTAACCCTAATGATGGGAATGATGTATTTCTCTTGTATTGCATGGTGATGCTATGTACTTGCTATTGTTTTTAACATGAAGTGCTAACCATGAAGGAATCATGATATGATGAGCATAGCCAGGTATGAGCTATGGTGTTTCATATAATATAGATTTAAATGGGCTTTGTGATCCATGTTAAATACTTGTACAACAAGTATAATTCTTATAGGGTCTGATGACCTAAAAAGATAGTTGTTGCCTAGTTAGAATGGACAAGATGTTTAAATGGGCCTTGTGAGCCATGTGAAATACTTGTGCAACAAGTATTATGTATACCTTCATCTGAGGAACTAGAGGTAATAGTTACATGATGAGAGGTGACAATGTTCAGTGATGAACTAAGGGTTTGAATACCCATATCTAGCAATCATAATGATGATAATGCTAAGGGAGAAGAATCCCTAGTAATGTGATAAGGAACTGAAATCTTGAGTGTTATACATTCAATATGTTCCAAAGATCATGAAAGTACTTGATAAACGTATTACACCTTTCTTTGTAGCATCTATTATAATTCATGTTTGTAACTTGGTTGATGCTAAAAGATACTGTAATGCACCTAATTAATCAAGTGGAATCTCATCATATAGTTGCCCTAACCATAGATCCATTCAGTGTTAGTATTTGATGAATGGTGAAACGAGATTAAATCGGAGAGCATATTTTTGAATATGCGGGGGTGAAGGATGACATATATCCATACATCCTAATGAAGGATTGATGTATCACCTTCCTCATTTATTTTATATCAGGATTGATATATGAATCGCCCGACCAAATGAGGAATTGATGTGTAAATTCTTCTTCATTAATTGATAACATGATTGATATGTGAATCTCCCAACCAAATGAGGAATTGATTTATAATCTTCCTTATTATTATAATATGGGGGTGGATAATTAAAATATCCCTAAAGAGAGTGCATGTTGCGGCTGTAGATGTATAGCGAAGATACCAGTATACCCTGGTAAGCTAATTGCAGATGACACAAGATGTCCTTCCAGTTGTCTCATTCTGATCGAGACATGTGAGGTCTTGGAAGATGACTCTTCCATTGACCTTGTATGGTACAGATGCTTTACGTAGCTTTTGTCGGTTGGAGCATGAGAGGTATACCTCATCTCCTCAGGGCATAATTGTGATTGTAAATATGTAATCAATCATGTAGCGTATTTGCTTGAAGATCGAATACAAAAAATATTGGTTGATGTACACTTGTTTTATACATCTATAATGGATAGATGTTATACATGTTCTTCGTATTCCTTATAAAGTGAATAGATGATTTATTGCTCTATCATAGATAGGTGCATTAATTTAAAATATGAGATTGCTCTGTTCAACTTATAATAGTGATTAATCTTGCTTATTAATATAAAATAACCTCTGCTCAGTTTTATAATGTTTACCTGTGATAATAACATTATTGGCAGAGAGTTATATCTCTCACTGGGACTTGTGTCTCGCCCCGTAGGATCCAAAATTTTTAGGTGGATGTGTACAAGGAGGTAGAGACCGTACTGCAAAGGAAGGACAACATCAACAGGGACAACAATAATAACTTAGGTTGAGTGTACTGTCTGTCGTGTCCTGTAGATAGAAGTTCTATGTTTTGTCTCTGTACTCTTAGGTCCTTGGAGTCAGTACATAATGGTTTTATAAACGATCTAAGATTTTGGCTTGTATGCCTCGAGGTTTTATGTTGCTTCAATATATGTTTTGACAAGGCAACTGGTATATGTTATCCTTGAGATGAGATGGTACAATGTATGTACAATGTGAACCATGATATATATATTACTTTGGTTCTTTACTTAAGAAGTTTCCTGGAAATGGATCTCTTTACAAAATGGTTTTAATTTTTAGTGATTTTTTTGTTAATCTTCTTCTTATGCTTATTTTGCAATTATTACTGGTGAAAATTTGGCTTGATTTGATGTCAGGTCATCACTAAGTTTTGGTATCAGAGCCTAAGGTTTGCTGAGTCTACAGAGACATAGGACTAAGGTGTTGAGTATGTTCTAGTGTCCTCCAGTGTATCTTATAGTGACTTCTACTTATGTAGAAGAAAGGGTAAAGCTTAAAAATGTCTGGTGAACACGAGGAACATGTTGCTAAGAGCAATGTTGTTGCACCAGGAGAAGGTGTAAGAGATCAGGCGAGAGAAGAACGACTGCTTGAGAATCCCCAGGCTGATCCAGCCATGATAGAGAACCCTACTTTTAATGCTCTCGTTGGACAGGTTATAACAACATTGACACATATAGAGGATCAAATACTAGCAAAACAAGCAAGATTACCAGTCCCCAATGATGAAATTTTGGGCTCTAGAAGGATTTCTGATCAACATAGTTATGTTAGTGCAGTAGAAAATTTTGAAAAGATTAAGATACGACAAGGGATCAGAGTTTGCTACAAGTGTAGGAATGCAAGACATTTGATAAGGGACTGTCCAGTAAAGGATAATGAGGTAAAAATTAAGAAACGATCTGTCCAAACTCGGGAATAGATGCCTAGTAGCTCTAAAAAGAGGAAGTTTTTGGTGCCACCAGTGTAACAAACACCTAGTGTACCAGGGTAGTGGCTGCCAAGAAAGGGCAAAGGACATAATGTTCCACCAGATAGAACTTTTAATTTAGTTTCTACATCGGTAATAAGGCTGACAAGACCAAGTAGTGCGTGTAAGACATGTTTTAGATGTGGACAAGTTGGGCATATTAGATCCTTTTGTCTGAAAAGAAAGGAGGGAATAACCCAACCACTGAGGTAGAGTCAATAAGGTTCTCAAAGGCAACAGTTTAGCAGTGGCGCATGAGGACGTGGACAAGTGTAACATCCTAGGATTTGAGGCCTCGCATAAAACGATCTTATAAGGAATGATTGGACTACCCATATCACCAAGGTGCACCTCCTTTTTCAAAAGCCCATCACTAAGAACTCCATAGTTAAGCGTGCTCAGCTTGGAGTAGTACTAGGATGGGTGACCTGTCGAGAAGTTGATCCTGGCATGCGTGTGAGTGAGGACAAAGTGCGCAGTTAAGGCTAGTGGTGGTCTGTGGGGACAATCATCATTCCTAAAACTCTACTAGAGCCTTGGGCAGTGGGCCCGTGCTTTACAAATGGTATCAGAGCGAAGGTTCCTCACTTAATCTTTAATAATTATTAAATTTTACAAATTCTGTAGAACCCAATGGAGTTATTAGAGGATTGTCCAAAAGACAGAGGTGTCTATAAAAGGATCACGACCGGGGGTTGGCAATATTTTCCTACGCACTGCTAGTTGGAATACGAAGACTCCCGGATCCGTGTGACTGCCTGGCCAAAGTCATAGGGTATGATTCGAAATAAGATACCTTTAGGACTCTCTCATCTTGTTCATCCCTTCTCAACTCAAATTCTATTAAGGACCTTAAGGATTAGTGTTTCCTCTGTTCTCCTCACCCTCTTGAGGTATGGGTAAGGTTAATAAGGTCTAGATAATCCTCCATCGAATTAATGAAAAGCATGTAAATAAGATGTCATGGACATAAGCTTAATAGATTGAGTGCAAACTAAAGAATAGATACATGCTTAGGTTGTATGACGCGAGTTGTCATTGCTCTCAGGAGAGACCTAAGGATAGACCTCCTTGGCTGGAGGATGAGTAGAGAGAGTTAGTCTTGGAGGTAGAAACCTCCATTAAAAGTAGAGACCTAGCACATCCTCTGAGGATGAGGTTAACCCTAACCCTAAGTGAAGGTTAGAGTGGGAGATGACATGATGAGTTAGATTTTGACTGAGTGTTTGGTTGGACATGCCTTTGGGATGCCATAAGAGGTTAGGCGACTGAGTACCTTGGGCAACCCAACCCTGGGAAGGATCTTGCATGTTTGAGCGAAGGATAGCTCCTTCATGGATGAGGTTAGAGAAGAACCTATAGAAACCTTTTGGGCTATTGCAAGTAGGATATAGCCTGCACCCAGAGTGCGTCAGTAGTGTTGACAGTTGAATGAAACCCTAGATAAGGAATAATAATGGATGGCTTATGAGATAAGCATAAGGGGGTTATGGATAATCTCGAGTAAACATAAGTTCGAGCATAGGCTTCACTCAAGTAGGGGCATACGTATGAGCCTGATCCTTCATGAAGAAAGGACCTATTATAGAGAGGTTGGTTGTAGGATTAGCTTTAGAGAGAAAGCGGACCTCGGGCAAGAAGGTTGGAAGCCTAAAACCCCGAAACTTGAGGAATAGTGGGAGTTGAGGATGATGCGGCCTAAGTGGGTGATAGTGGTTGTCGTATGCTTGATCCCTAGAGGATGATGATATCTTGGTTGCCTTTAGAGGAACCAAGCCCTAGAGAGAGGATGATGCTCCTAGTACCTATGGTATAAGTGATTATCTACTGGATGAGATAAAGAATGCTTTAGACCCTGAGGAGGTTTAAGTAACCAGTTGTGAGGCTTATACCTAGTTGGTTGTCCTGGAAGAGGACTCAACTCCGAAGTGTTGCTCGAGTAGAAGGATCATGGAATTACATGACATACCTTGGACATGCTTGATTCGTGGTTAAGAGATTGAGCATGCAGTCGGACACCCAAAGGTGAACCTAGGGTTCCTAGGCCTAAGAAGGGAAGCAGTGTATCCGATGCTCATGATGAGATTTGAATCTCTATAGTTTTGACCATGGTACTCCTCATGTGTAGAGGAAAGGAAACCCCTTAAGTTAAAGGTAGGTTTGATGAACCCCTCACAACTAAGTTGACCTAATATTGAGGAAAGAGAACAAGTATGACCTAGCATGGTTTAATAGGTGATCTGCTTGTGCCTTAGTAGCTGCTGGGTTAGGCATGTTCATGTGAATGTAAACCCTAAGGACGGTTGTGACCTTGTTGTCAAGAGTTGTAGTTTCCTCCCATCCTGGTAAAGAGACCCTTTGGTAGGGTGTATACCAATCTTGCTGGTTTTGAGGTAACCTAAAGAAGTTTCATAGGATCTTGAGAAGCTAAGTGAAAAGTACATGGAATGAGAATGAACCTGTAGACCCATACATAACCATCTCTAAGTGCATGTGGATGTGTTACCATGGCGGTAACCGGTATGGGGCCTGACCAAGGTAGGCAGGTTGCCATGACCCCTAGGAAGGGATGAAAGTCAGTCGAGAATGCATAGAGAGATGATGAAGGCTTGGGTAAGGTTCTAGGTTGGACATGTACTATAATAGAACCCCAAGTCTGTCCTAGGGTCAGGTAGGGATAAGACCGATGGAAGAAGGAGTTGCCTAATTCCCTAGTTGCACATGACCATAGGGTCGGGAGGTAACAACTATCATTGTCTGAGGGATATGGGTTAGGAGATTGATCACCTTCATGAACTCATGGGACCCAAAGGGCATATGAGTAGGGCACTCTCTGATGCATGAGGGAAGAGGGATGACCCCAAAAGTGTCGGCTCCCTATAGACCTGGAGGAGATGACCAAGGGTTGTGTGGTGACCCAAGTAGGTTCGAGACTAGTTTTCCATGGAAGTAACTTTGATATCAAGATGTTTGTGATGTAGAGACATAAGTTGCACGTTTCAACTTAGAATTGAAGGTGTACGAGCGATGTGGGATGTATCATCTCTACTCTTGGAACATGAAGAACTTTGTGTTTGGACGACCTCCAAATGCTTATTTCCTCTTGTTATGGGAGGGAGAGATGGGACAGTACGCATGCCATACACCAAGGATAAAAGATGATGCGAGTTGGAACGTTGCTACAAGGTATGAGGACAGAGATGATAACATACCTTGGTGAAGTGAAAGATACATGGATGGTTTACAAACACTAAGAGGAGTAGTCATCTTATGCAGATGTTTTATCGGGAGCTATGTGGAATTTGCAAGTTAACCAAGGTTGAGTTTGATCACCATGAGGACGAGCTTAGAGTTTCTTGATGAAGACAAACTTAGAGTTTGAGATGAGATGATAAGTGAAATACATGGTGATGTATGTCTTCAAAGATTACCTAATACATAAGTATGAGAAGTGGTAATGAATGCTCTGGTTGAGATATAGCTGCCTAGTTTAGCTGGAAGCTAGAAGAAGTTGAGGTTGCTAGGCTGACCTTAAGTTGAGGAAAAGAGATAAGTTTGGCTAACACCCAGATGTAACAATAGTGGTTAATCAAGTAAATGATTGTTTGGTTAGCCAGTCTAGTCTGTAATATAGTGAAAGGATGGTTGTAGAACCTCAGAAGTACTTCTTTGGATAGGAAGGTAATAAAACCCTGATGAGAGTGGTTTAGTGTTTCCGAGGAATCAAGCTTGAGGAATCATAACAGTACAGGAGGTCATGATATACCTTGGTACTACAAAGATAGTAAGTGATAGTAGCACTTTGGATGCTTAAAACAAAGTTGCATATAGCATGCGGCCATGCAAGCTAGGAGGCGAAGGACGAACACCAGTAACCCAGTACATGGATATAAAGTATAAAGAGTTCCCGAGAAGGAATGGAAGTTCATCATTGTGGATGTTGTGAGTCTCCCCCTGGACCAAGGAAGGTCGAGATCCAATATGGGTTAGGGTAGATCACCTTACCTAGATGACATGAGAAAGGAAGAGTACTGTCACGAGACAGATTCGGTTGAACGACTTAAGAGAGAAAGATGGTTCGACCATACCATGATGTGAGTTTAGAAGTTTTTGGGTATGACCAAGGTTCACTTCCATAAGGTGGAAGTAGATACATGAAGAACTTAATAATAGTACAGTTTATCACCCCATACTAATGGCCATATGATCCAGACTAGAGGGTCTGATGAGAGCATGTGTGCTCATTCAGGGTGATACATAGAGATAGTTCTTAAGATGTGATGTTAACCACCATAACCTTTATCGGGATGCAAGAAGTCTTATAGAGAGGATATGTCGGTCACCACATCATTAAGATGATGTTGGTGAAGGAGGCCTCGTGAAGGTCAGAAAAGAACCACAATGCGTGCAGATGAAGTCGCTTTGATCGTGCAATGGCTGAGAGAGAGAGCCCAGTGGCGACATGAGTCACAAGCTGATGCAAAGCAGATTGACATGCAGTTCACTATGGGAGAATATGTGATGTGAAAATCTGACCCCTCTAAGCTACAACTGAGAAAGCTGAGTCCCCGATATATGGGTCCATTTGAGATGGATTGGTGGAGATGGTTGTGTTTAGCCTTGCCCCTCAGGATAACATGATGAATAATGTGTTCCATGAGTCCGATCTAGAGCACTATGTGAGGTATCCAAGCCATGTGTTGATCCCTGAACCTATTCAACTTTTGAGAGGTTGAAATGTCCTGAGTCACCTATGAGGGTATGATATACCAAGGTAAGAAAGAACTCAGATGGAAGAATGAAGGTTCTTGGGAAGCACCATGGAAAGGGTGATGCCACATAGGAGCCCTGATGGACGTATGAAAGGCTTATCCTGAACTGTTTGTTTGCTTGATAGAATTTTGAGGGAAAAATTCTTATAAGCGGGGAAGGATGTTACAACCCCAATTTTTGGGTTCATTTGGGGTGAGAAATGTAATTTCTCACATAAAAGATATTTGAAAAAATAAAGATATAATTTGTTTTGAATAAATGGATTTTGTTTACAATAGCCTTGATGATTGTGTTGTGGGATTTATTGGCTATTGGGCCCAATAACAAGGAAATCCAATTAATAAATGAATAATTGAGTTTTTGAGAAAAGAAAGGTGTGGAAACCTCTAGAAGGAAAAAGAACTTAATCCAAAGGTGTATTTCGTGCCACATGGGTTCCTTGGGTTCCAAGGAGTCCAAAGTTGCAAAGAAAAACAATAAGAAAAGAAAAGAGTAATTAAGTATTTCTTTATTAAGAAAGAAATTGAAAATATTGATGAAATGTGGAAAATAAGTGAAAAGAGGTATAATTGAGTAATCCTTGGTGGAATTTCGTATCCCAAGGATTCCTAATGTTGAAAGGAATACCAATGAGGAAAATAAAAGAGAAATAAAGAGAAAACCTCAAAAAGAAATATTTTAATGAGAAATAAACAAAGATAATGTGAAATAATGCATATTGATGCATCTAGAAGGATAATGAGTATCCAATAAAAAAGATTTCAAAATAATAGAGTGCCTTGGGATCCAAGGAGTCCCAATGAAGGAAGGGGAAAGAGAAAATACCAATAAAATCAAATAAAAGGATAATGTGATGCTTCATGAATGCATTTCGTGGCATTGTTAAAAAGGAAAGTATTTTTCTATTAAAAAGGGAAAACATGATTCCGTGACAAATAATTAAAAGGCAAGTATAAATGAGGATAAGTGAGAAGATTTTCATATTTAACCAAGAAATAAGGAATATTAAAGAGATGCTTAGGAGAGAGAGAAAGGGTAACTTGCTTCATGATGAAGAAATCCAATTCCTAATGGGAAAGGACTATGTTTCTTTGAGGGCAAGTGTGTCGGGGCATGGATACTCTTCCCTATATAAAGGGGTAGATCCCAGGTTCGGGCCCATGGAAATTCCACACGTCTCCCTCTCTCTTACCTATATTCTTCTTCCATGACCTTGTCTTCAACCCTAAGTCACATGGATGGTGTTCTTCCTAAAGCGATGGGGAGTTGTGGGTCACCTTGATGAAGGTTGGACGTTCCCCGATGACCTGAGGACGGTCGACTATCGTCCCCAAGCCATCAACCTCCCACACTAACCTGCAGCAGGTCTGCACGACCAGCCGAGAGTCGCAGGCTTGGGCGCACTGGAGCAGCCACCTTGGTCGTGAAGAAGAAGCACCCTGGGCCTGGCGGAGGTCGACGGAGGAGGGGCGGCAGTTTCCGGCCACCCTCAGGCTTTGGAGTTGAGGGGGTGAACCCCCGCAGTCGACGGACGTCGAGCGCTGCGCTAGGGCGCACAGGGGAAGAAGATGACCGACGTTTGACAATTCTACCCTCCGAGACACAAAGGAGCTGGTGGCCGAGTCGGGGGCACAATAGTAACTTGGTTATAAACTCAAAGGCAAGTTGTGTTGCATGTTAAAGGCTACGTGGCGCCTCCCCATTGGCCCAAGTGAGGTATATCTTCCGAAAATCATAACTCTTTAATCGTAGCTCAGATGACAAAAGTTTATACATGAGTTTTGTTCAAAAAAATGAGGGGAATCCACTAAAAATATAATTGGAGCCTGATTCTACTTGAAATTCTAAAAGTAATGGAAGTTGTTAACTTTAGTGTAATAGTGATTAAGAAACCCTATTTGGATATGATTAATGTGATTAGTAGGGTTTAATTGATGGTTAAAGTTGATATTAACCTGTTAATCATAAAGAGATACATTAAGATCGAAAAATATAATTTTTGCATGTAATTAATTAATTTAGAGTTTCATTTGCATGAATATACTTTAAAGGGCCTTGAAACCCTAATGTTGGCAAATTTGACTCTTAATGACATTAATTATTCAAATTTGTGAATAAAGTTAAGGGATGAAGATTATAAGCTATTTCGAGCATTTAAGTTCCTAATTTGTGGATAAATACCCTAAATGTAGTAATTAGGGTTTTCTCATGAATAAAAGGTGGAATTAATGGTAGATCAAGTTCATATGCGAATTAGACTATAATGAACTTTGAATTGATGATAAATGCGTATAATGATCTTTTCATGGATTAAAGGGATAAAAACTATAGCTTTGACGTTAAATAGGCTTAACAGACTTATTTAATGGTTAATTATGCCTTTAATCTAAAACTGAGGATTAGATGTTGAGATAATTAGGGTCTGTGATCAATTGCGTTAAATTAGGGTTTAAAATAAATAAAAGATGAAGGGAAACCCTAATTGCAATAGAAACCCTAAAAGTGAATTAGAAACCCTAGGAAGCGAGCTAGGTTTAATGGATTTTGATGACATGAATAATAAAAAGGGAATTACATGATTATTTCAAGATCTTATTGAAAATGCTTGCTTGCTTGGATTCTTATTTGCATGGATATTTCTATTCAAATCGTCAGATCAGGTATGTGGTTACGCCTATGAATACCCCGAATTAGTTTCTCGAGGATTTTTGAGGTTTTATCGATGACTTGAATTAAACTGTTGGATGCATTTAATTCTTGCAATTTATAAAGTGAATATGGCTATCACCTAAGATATGTGCCTACTAGCTCATATCTTAGCCCCCTCTGTAGCTTTATAGATTGACCTAGTAAATGGATACCAATGGGGTAGGTCCATCAGGACATTAAATGACTTAGTAAATGTCTACCAATGGGGTAGGTCCATCAAGTCATCATGAGTCAGGGATTGGGCTACCCTTGGGTAGGACCATGCGACTCCATAACCCTAAGAATTGGCTACCTGTGTGGTAGGGCCATGGGGGTAAGGATCTACCATATGAGAGAGGTAGTATCTATGTACACTGCAGGGATGGTACAGAGATAGGGGATAGGACAGGATTGAGTAGTATTGCTTAAAACGTAATCTTGGATGTTAAATGATATTTGGTTGATTACATTGTTAACATAGTTGCACAATTATTGTTTCCCCCACATACCAGCTTCTTGCTGACCAACGTTTTGTTTGACGGCATTTTAGGTACAAATGAAAAGAACAAACAGTAAAGTGGCATATGTGGAACTAAATGAGAAATAACGTACACAGGAGGATTAGTTAGATTAGTATCTTCATGGATAGAATTTTAGAAATCCCAGTTTTTAAAAGGTAAGCAAAGTTTTAATTTTCTACCAGATTTCAGTTTAGTTAGTAGAATTTCATAATTATTATTGATTATTTGTCGAACCTTTGATCCGGGTTATTAGATAACGGATCTGATCTCTTGGTCTCCCTTAAGTGGGGGTTACCGGGAGACGGGGTCGTTACAAGATGTTACAACCCCAATTTTTGGGTTCATTTGGGTGAGAAATGTAATTTCTCACATAAAAGATATTTGAACAAATAAAGATATAATTTTTTTGAATAAATGGATTTCGTTCAAAATAGCCTTGATGATTGTGTTGTGGGCTTTATTGTCTATTGGGCCCAATAATAAGGAAATCTAATTAATAAATGAATAATTGAGTTTTTGAGAAAAGAAAGGTGTGGAAACCTCTAGAAGGAAAAAGAACTTAATCCAAAGGTGGATTTCGTGCCACATGGGTTCCTTGGGTTCCAAGGTGTCCAAAGTTGCAAAGAAAAGCAATAAGAAAAGAAAAGAGTAATTAAATATTTATTTATTAAGAAAGGAATTGAAAATATTGATGAAATGTGGAAAATAAGTGAAAAGAGGTATAATTGAGTAATCCTTGGTGGAATTTCGTACCCCAAGGATTCCTAATGTTGAAAAGAATACCAATGAGGAAAATAAAAGAGAAATAAAGAGAAAACCTCAAAAAGAAATATTTTAATGAGAAATAAATAAAGATAATGTGAAATAATGCATATTGATGGATATAGAAGGATAATGAGTATCCAATAAAAAGGATTTTGAAATAATAGAGTGGCTTGGGATCCAAGGAGTCCCAATGAAGGAATAGGAAAGAGAAAATACCAATAAAATCAAATAAATGGATAATGTGATGCTTAATGAATGAATTTCGTGGCATTGTTAAAAAGGAAAGTATTTTTCTATTAAAAAGGGAAAACATGATTCCGTGACAAATAATTAAAAGGCAAGTATAAACGAGGATAAGGGAGAATATTTTCATATTTAACCAATAAATAAGGAATATTAAAGATATTATTAGGAGAGAGAGAAAGGGGAACTTGCTTCATGATGAAGAAATCCAATTCCTAATGGGAAAGGACTCTGTTTCTTCGAGGGAAAGTGTGTCGGGGCATGGATACTCTTCCCTATATAAAGGGGTAGATCCCAGGTTCGGGCCCATGGAGATTCCACACGTTTCCCTCTCTCTTACCTATATTCTTCTTCCATGACCTTGTCTTCAACCCTAAGTCACGTGGATGGTGTTCTTCCTGAAGCGATGGGGAGTTGTGGGTCACCTTGATGAAGGTTGGACATTCCTCGATGACCTGAGGACGGTCGACTATCGTCCTCAAACCCTCAACCTCCCACGCTAACCTACAACAGGTCTGCATGACCAACCGAGAGTCGCGGGTTGGGCACACTGGAGCGGCCACCTTAGCCATGAAGAAGAAGTGCCCTGGGCCTGGCAGAGGTCAACGAAGGAGGGGCAGCAGTTTCTGACCACCCTCGGGCTTTGGAGTTGAGGGGGTGAACACCCCGCAGTCGACGGACGTTGAGCTTTACGCTAGGGCGCGCAGGGGAAGAAGATGACCGACATTTGACGATTCTACCCTCCGAGACACAAAGGAGCTGGTGGCCAAGCCGGGGGCACAATAGTAACTTGGTTATAAACTCAAAGGCAAGCCGTGTTGCATGTTAAAGGCTACGTGGCGCCTCCCCATTGGCCCAAGTGAGGTATTTCTTCCGAAAATCATAACTCTTTAATAGTAGCCCGGATGACAAAAGTTTATACATGAATTTTGTTCATAAAAATGAGCGGAATCCATTAAAAATATAATTGGAGCTTGATTCTACTTGCAATTCGAAAAGTAATGGAAGTTGTTAACTTTAGTGTAATAGTGATTAAGAAACCCTATTTGGATATGATTAATGTGATTAGTAGGGTTTAATTGATGGTTAAAGTTGATATTAACCTGTTAATCATAAAGAGATACATTAAGATCGAAAAAGATGAATTTTGCACGTAATTAGTTAATTTAGAGTTTCATTTGCATGAATATACTTTAATGGGCCTTGAAACTATAATGTTGGCAAATTTGACTCTTAATGACATTAATTATTCAAATTTGTGAATAAAGTTAAGGGATGATGATTATAAGCTATTTCGAGCATTTAAGTTCCTAATTTTTGGATAAATACCCTAAATGTAGTAATTAGGGTTTTCTCATGAATAAAAGGTGGAATTAATGGTAGATCAAGTTCATATGCGAATTAGACTATAATGAACTTTGAATTGATGATAAATGTGTATAATGATCTTGTCATGGATAAAAATTGTAGCTTTAATGTAAAATAGGCTTAATGGACTTATTTAATGGTTAATTATGCCTTTAATCTAAAACTGAGGATTAGATGTTGAGATAATTAGGGTTTGCGATCAATTGTGTTAAATTAGGGTTTAAAATAAGTAAAAGATGAAGGGAAACCCTAATTGCAATAGAAACCCTAAAAGTAAATTAGAAACCCTAGGAAGCGAGCTAGGTTTAATGGATCTTGATGACATGAAGAATAAAAAGGGAATTATGTGATTATTTCAGGATCTTGTTGAAAATGCTTGCTTGCTTGGATTCTTATTTGCATGGATATTTCTGTTCAAATCATCAGATCAGGTATGTGGTTACGCCTATGAATACCTCGAATTAGTTTCTCGAGGATTTTCGAGGTTTTATCGATGACTTGAATTAAACTGTTGGATGCATTTAATTCTTGTAATTTATAATGTGAATATGACTATCACCTAAGATATGTGCCTACTAGCTCAGATCCTAGTCCCCTCTGTAGATTTATAGATTGACCTAGTAAATGGCTACCAATGGGGTAGGCCCATCAGGTCATTAAATGACTTAGTAAATGACTACTAATGGGGTAGGTCCATCAAGTCATCATGAGTCAGGGATTGGGCTACCCTTGGGTAGGACCATGTGACTCCATAACCCTAAGAATTGGCTACCTGTGTGGTAGGGACATGGGGGTAAGGATCTACCATATCAGAGAGGTAGTATCCATGTCCACTGCAAGGACGGTACAGAGATAGGGGATAGGCAAGGATTGAGTAGTATTGCTTAAAACATAATCTTGGATGTTAAATGATATTTGGTTGATTACATTGTTAACATAGTTGCACAATTATTTATTCCCCCACATACCAGCTTCTTGCTGACCGATGTTTTGTTTGTCGGCGTTTTAGGTACAAATGAAAAGAACAAACAGTAAAGTGGCATATGTGGAACTAAATGAAAAATAACGTACACAGGAGGATTAGTTAGATTAGTATCTTCATGGATAGAAGTTTAGAAATCCCAGCTTTTAAAAGGTAAGCAAAGTTTTAATTTTCTACCAGATTTCAGTTTAGTTAGTAGAATTTCATAATTATTATTGATTATTTGTCGAACCTTTGATCCGGGTTATTAGATAACAGCTCTGATCTCTTGGTCTCCCTTAAGTGGGGGTTACCGGGAGATGGGGTCGTTACAACAGGCATCCCAAGTAGGTCCATCTACACCAAATGATAGAGCACGGTGTTGGAAATAGGCAACGAAAAGATTCTATGCAATGAATCATCCGAAGGTAGTAATTGATCCACGAGTTGAGATAGGTCAAATGAATTTTTTTCATTCTGATATGCCTTCTCTTGATTTTGTCTATTAGTTATAAGAAAATTAGTTGTTGTTGAGCTTCCTTTGATTAGTCCAATGAGGACATAAGGAAGAGATAAAAAGGATGAGAACTTACATTCTGTCCAGTAATCTTTAAAATGTTTTATAATTACTTTTGTCTGTATAAAAGAGGATGAGGGTAAGAGAGATTCCTGGAGAAATCCGGTGATACTAAGTCATATGATATGGATGATATGAAAAGTAAAGTATATGATATAAAACAAGGAGCATACTACCTAATCTCAGTACATGTATACCCTAGCCATAAATTTATCTATTGAAGGCAAGGTAAGTATGAGACTCTTAGATTGCTATCTTTCTGATTACTTTGATCAAGCAGTCATTTAGAGACAATCTAAAGAGAAAAGTGAAACTAAAAATATGGCATGGATATTTCTATCACATCCTAACTGCAATGAAATAGAACTGAGTTTACCTCAAACTAGTCTGTGAGTATGAGGAAGTAAAAAGTACAATCCTCATGATAAGAAAAAGGGAATAAGGGTGATGATCCTTGTTCAATAAAGAATTTGTGAAGAATAAAGATCTTTTACATGATTTGAATGTAAATAAAATCATAAAATGTTCATGAACATACTAGACAATAACAAAGAAAAGAAATGATGACATGTAATAATCTTTACAATTCCTATGCTGATGGCAAGGAACCTAAGATGAAACAAGATTGAATGACACATGAACAGTTGAAATCATGCAATAATCAAAGAAGGTGATAATCTCCTTTCTTTGATAAACGACCCCATATAATGATGGGGCGATTAAAAGGTATATGTTTCCTCGTGTTCTTTCCTTTCAGGGACATGACAATCAAGTAAGTCTTATGACACTCGATGTGCATGGATTAGAAGTAATCTATAGATGGGTACTTTGAAAAGTATCAACTAGTCTTGGATTTTGGTTCCAAGACAAAGTTATATGTGATAGAGTGGACTTTTGAGATCCTGAATATCAAGGACATAAGTGAATCAATGTGTTTAGTTTATTATATGGGGAATTACAAGCTTTTTGGTAAAGTTGCTTTATTGATTGATGTTGATATCATGAGTAAGATATTTAACCTTATGCCTTTTTGAAGTAATTAAGTTGATAAGCATATGGTGGAGTTTTGTCCCCAAATTTGAGTAGAATGTAGCTTAAGGGGTAGTAAAGCACTGGTTAAAGCTTGGTTGAAATTGGAGTTTTCTAGATGGAGTTATTAGGTTTGAATATCATGTAATCATGAGATTTCTGGTGCATGTCTTTACCAAAGGTTTCATTATTTAGCTTAGGTATCGTTGCTTGGATATGTCTTGTGGGCAGAGTTTTCCCTAGGATCTGCACTGCCAGGGCAAGGACACAAATTGGTAGCATGGCACCATCCTGACCTTTAAATGATTAAATCCTTGTGCCTTTAGTTCAGCAAGGAACGTGGTCAGCAAGGAACGTGGGGGGAGATGACAGTTCAGCCCGCAAGGATCACCATGATGTTTTAATCGTGGGTGAATCACAAAGGCGTGCCTCTAGGCTCCAGTACTTCTCGGTTTGTCTTGACGGTTTGTATAACCCATCACTCGAGACAAACTATCACCCACATAGAGAAAATGAAAGAGACACCCACAGCTTCACCACCGTAACTCACAGAGGATGAGTGTGAGAAGGAAGATGAGGATGAGGAGGTGAAGTACAAGGAATGACGCGATCTCATATCCGACCATCCTTGGAGGAGCCAACAGAGGCACAGCGGAACGAGGAGAAGACCTCATAGCCTACCTTTGGCTGGAGAGCAGCCTCACAACGGTGCTCTGTCGGAGACCGAGTTTGCAGCGACGTTCAGTCGGAGACCGAGCTTTGTAGCGGCGCCGAGATCCCTGGAGCCTAGGGCGGCCAGCCCCTCCAGACTCCCAAGCAGCAGGAGGAGATCCACGCCTTTGGTTGCTGGGGTTGAGGCTGTGTGGCGGCGGCCATTTTCAGGAGCCCGCACACGCGGCGCACAGGAAGACCACGGCGGCGCCCTCGCGGAGGTCGAGATCTACAGCCAAACTCTAGGAGGCGGGTAGATGTGGAGGTCTGCAGTTTGACGCCGAAGACTGCGGTGGCTAGAGGGATTGGCGAGGAGCATCTTGGTGAGCTTGCAAACTCGCCGGAGCTAGCCCAGCGGCGGCGCTTCTGTCCCGCAGACATCGTGCGTGAAGGGAAAAGAACAGGAATAGAGAACGAAGAGAGAAAGGACCGTCCCGGGTAAACAGATAGTTGGGTACATGGATCTAACCAGAGATCTGGATCGTCCGGGTCCCAACCCAAGCAAGGAAGAGTTGCACCCTCTCTGAGCCACATGGCACTATCTAATTGGCCCATTAGGTAATTTATCTCAAACATGCTCAGTTCGTATATAATTCATAGTAATTAGCTCGAGTATCATAAAAATACATATAATATACCAAAATTCTCAGAAAAATACATAGAACAAGATGGAACCATAATATCAGGCTTTTGATGAACTAATCTCTATGATATTATGTAAGAAGTGTAATGCTTTTCTAATAGATAATAAATATCAAACGATGGTTTAAAATTATGGAAAAATATCAATAAGTTTATAACCATGTTTATAATGGATATGATGTCAGATATGGTCATGTTGATGTACGAAAATATGTAATTTGATTAATATGGCTAATTAGGGCTAATAACCCTAAATAAAATGTATTAAATACATGCATGCTCAAGAATTGATGAAATTTACAGAGTAAGCTCATATCCATATTTGAAACCTCAGATTTAATGATGAAATCATGATGATGCATATAATTCATGTTATATGAAGTTGACCTTTAATACATGGTTTAAAACCCTAATCTAGGTTAATGATGTAACCTAGGGTTAATTAATGTGTACAAAAATACTATGGAAGATAATGTTCGGATAATGAATCATAATATGGAATATGACATCAGTGAGACAATCATAAGACTAGAATACAAGTAATAATGCACATATCCTAATAAACTAAGTGAAACCCTAATGAATGTAATTAGGGTTAAGATGAGATGCAAGATGATGTGAATCTGATGATAATACATGGTCTTGTCTTAATCAGGGTTGACCAAGGATATAGATGACATGAGGAATATGTGATTAGGATATCTCTTTAGAAGGTACGCCATTACCTCTTACTTGGCTTATTATACAATATGCTTGTGTTATATGTGTAGTAAAATACTTGGCATACGATATTGGATGAAATGATTGTTCTTGTATGATATGTTGCATGATTTTCCATGATTACTTCTATGAACACATCAAACATAATATATATGTTCCATTATATGAAAGCACTAACTCTTTGGCAGTGTGCTTGGAAGTGACCTAACTCTTTGGTAGTGGTCACATTGTACATATGACCTAACTCTTTGGTAGTGGTCTGACCTAACTCTTTGGTAGTGGTCACCTTGTACAAATGATCTAACTCTTTGGTAGTGATCATAAAGGCCTTGGTATATAATGGAAAATAAGCTTAAAATATGTGTTCTCTTTTGTAAATGAATATCCTTGTGCAAGTATATGCTTTTCTTATATTTCTTCTGTTACTGCCAAGTATATTAGTTTTATCTTATTGCCAAGATATGATGAGAGGTATATAAAAAGACACATAGGCGTACTCAATACAATATTCTTGAAATATTGTGCTGACGTGTACCGCATGTAATCTTTTGTTTAGGTTGTGGTTATGCTCTTGAAGATCCAGGATAGTTGGGAGTTGTGTAGCGAGCTGATGTACAGGTGGACCTGTTGTCTTAAGATCCTGTTGTTTTAGAATGTAGTACATGTATATGTATAGTTTGCTGTTCAATATGTAACATCAAATGTTGTAAAAATTCATGTTGTAATTATATGTTGAATGGTGAACATGTGTGTATGGTTTTATTATTGTTCATGTACATGTGCTACTGATTGTTTCCTTCTGACTCCCTTGATTTTCTTCTTCTTATCCTGGTGTGGGGTGTTTAGATTGGGATTCTCGCTGAGATGAGGGTTTCAATTTGGACGTCACACATTAGATTAAGTTTTAGAAAATCCGGGGATGTCACAGGTGGTATCAGAGCATGAACAATAGCAAAGCCTGACATTTGCTCATCATGCAACTCAAAACTAAAGAACCTTGAACTTAATAATCTTATAGGGTTAGATTAGTCGACTTTTAGAGACTAGATCTGACCTTGCCTCTAGGTTAGCACCTAGATGTCCGAGAACTAGGTCTAGACTGGTGCTTGTTGAGTAGCAAGTCCTTAGATGTCGTTCTTTCCTTGTAGTGCATCGGTATGGGACATTGCACTATTTGGAAATTACGTGCATAAAAGGAAGAGAAACCCTAGACATATTGCGCACATTGTCTAGAGTAGCTACACTAGTCTACACCATGTTCTCACCCCTTTCACTAGCTTTCATGACACTGGACTCTCTACTATGTGTGGGACACTCATTTTCAAGATTTGGTTTTTGATTCCAAACGGATCGAACCTCAATAGTTTTCTCTGACATTTGTTTTATCGGAGAAAAACCATATAATATTTTATTATGTATATGTATTACAAAAATGTGTCTCCACACATGTACGAGTTGGAGGTGATCGTGCAACCTAAGTGAAAGTGAATGACATCAGTCTAGAAGAGAGATAGTTCTAGATTAGATGTCTAGAGCCTTGTTTGGCATATGTGATAGATGGAATAGAGGATATAAGTTTTGATGATATGATGTAAGTTTCATATAGATGATATAAGATGGTTTATTATGATCTTTGTTTGACTTTGAGGACTTAGATTCAGTTTTTAGGATTTGTGATAAGTTTTGATGATGCAAGTAACTAGACTTTTATGGGATAAGATGTCTTAAGTTAAGACAGGTTGTGAGTCAGCATGAGCCTCAAGCTCTTTTACAAAGGAGGACCTCTAGTGTTAGGACCGGTTTTGGGGTTAGATCAAGAGAGAGTGAGACCCAGAGGGAGAAGGTCAGAGAACCTAGACTCCACGATATGAGAAATATGAAATATGTGATATGATATGTCCTAAACTAGACTACTCCTGAGTGATTGAGTTGAGTTGCTTTATGTATGATTCCTATAGTCTTCTTGAACCCTAGATGTCCTTGGGAGGACCAAACCCTAGAGACAAAGAGAGGCTGGTTATATGTGCACATGTGAACTTTAATATGAGTGTTTGCCATCTGGGTGAGGGAGAGAGAGTCCCAAGACCCTGGAGGAGGTAGCTATGTTAGTTTCTCTGAAGCCTCATGCTTGGGTTGGTGGTTTCCCGCATAGGAATCTAGTGGTTGCATGTATAAGAGAGTCTTGGGTAAGCATGTTTCGTGGGTAGAAGACCTATGAATAGTATGTTGTAGCATGTTTTGGTTTGTGCTTATGTGGCTAGAACTAGTAAAGTAATCGACTAGTACCAATGAGGTAATCCGAGGACCCTAGACTAAGAGAGAGAACATAAAGTTTGTATACGAGATACTCATAAAGTTGAGTTAGCTCAGAGAGACTGAGCACCACACTACCCTTACGGTATGGGTTAGAGGAACCTCATTGGGACTACATAAAGTTTTGATACATGTTTCACGAGCCACTTGTATAAGTTTGTCTAGCACAACCGTGATATAGTACATGCAAGATGTAATATTTAGACATGATATGATATAAATCTAGAGATGGTATAATTGATATCAATTCATAAATGGTTAACCATATACATGAATAATGATGAGAATGTGTTACTGTTGGTTAATCTTGTGATAATATCACTAGTAAATGTTGTAATTTACTATAAGCAACGGAATAAGATCATATGAATGAAACAAGTTACATGAGGTGTTAATCTTAATGATTAACTAAGATGAAAAATATAGATTGACATTTAACACAACATAACGATTATGACACCTTGATATGAACTAGATGGATAATGCGGGTTAATTATAGTTAACTCCTTCCTAAAAGGCATATGTTAATGTTGAACATGTTCTAATAACTATCTCAATAATATGTTGATGACACCTTGACGCATGAGTTAATATTAGTTAACTCATTTAGAACATGGTAATATGATGACGGAACCCTAATCTGTGGGCAAAGATAAGGAAGCAACCATAACATATGAGATATGTAATAACTTAACCCGAGTTTCTAAACCCTTGTTTGAGCTTCCTTGGAGTGAGGTTTCACCCTTGATGCTTTCGAAACCTCCTAATAGTGCTTTGGATACATGGTTTTGGGTAACCTTTGCGGATATCTTACCCATAGAATTCTACCTATGTGTGGATGAAGACATGGTAGTTTTTTTTTCTTGGAGTACGAGTATGGTTTACTTTCGAGGACGAAAGTTCTTTTAAGATGTATATGATGTGACAAAGTGAGTTTTCTTGCTTAATTTCGAGGACGAAATTCTTTTAAGGTGTGTAGGATGTGATAGAGTGGACTTTTGAAATCCTGAATATCAAGGACATAAGTGAATCAATGTGTTTAGTTTATTATATGGGGAATTACAAGCTTTTTGGTAAAGTTGCTTTATTGATTGATGTTGATATCATGAGTAAGATACTTAATATTATGCCTTTTTGAAGTAATTAAGTTGATAAGCATATGGTGGAGTTTTGTCCCCAAATTTGAGTAGAATGTAGCTTAAGGGGTAGTAAAGCACTGGTTAAAGCTTGGTTGAAATTGGAGTTTTCTAGATGGAGTTATTAGGTTTGAATATCATGTAATCATGAGATTTCTGGTGCATGTCTTTACCAAAGGTTTCATTATTTAGCTTAGGTATCGTTGCTTGGATATGTCTTGTGGGCAGAGTTTTCCCTAGGATCTGCACTGCCAGGGCAAGGCCACAAATTGGTAGCATGGCACCATCCTGACCTTTAAATGATTAAATCCTTGTTCCTTTAGTTTAGCAAGGAACGTGGTCAGCAAGGAACGTGGGGGGAGATGACAGTTTAGCCCGCAAGGAACACCACGATGTTTTAATCGTGCGTGAATCACAAAGGCGTGCCTCTAGGCTCCAGTACTTCTCGGTTTGTCTTGACGGTTTGTATAACCCATCACTCGAGACAAACTATCACCCACACAGAGAAAATGAAAGAGACACCCACAGCTTCACCACCGTAACTCATAGAGGATGAGTGTGAGAAGGAAGACGAGGATGAGGAGGTGAAGTACAAGGAATGACGTGATCTCATATCCGACCATCCGTGGAGGAGCCAACAGAGGCGCAGCGGAATGAGGAGAAGACCTCATAGCCTACCTTTGGCTGGAGAGCAGCCTCACAACGGTGCTCTGTCGGAGACCGAGTTTGCAGCGGCGTTCAGTCGGAGACCGAGCTTTGTAGCGGCGCCGAGATCCCTGGAGCCTAGGGCGGCCAGCCCCTCCAGACTCCCAAGCAGCAGGAGGAGATCCACGCCTATGGTTGTTGGGGTTGAGGCTGTGTGGCGGCGGCCATTTTCAGGAGCCCGCACACGCGGCGCACAGGAAGACCACGGCGGCGCCCTCGCGGAGGTCGAGATCTACAGCCAAACCCTAGGAGGCGGGTAGCTGTGGAGGTCTGTAGTTTGACGCCGAAGACTGCGGTGGCCAGAGGGATTGGCGAGGAGCATCTTGGTGAGCTTGCAAACTCGCCGGAGCTAGCCCAACGGCGGCGCTTCTGTCCCGTAGACATCGTGCGTGAAGGGAAAAGAACAAGAATAGAGAATGAAGAGAGAAAGGACCGTCCCGGGTAAATAGATAGTTGGGTACATGTATCTAACCAGAGATCTGGATCGTCCGGGTCCCAACCCAAGCAAGGAAGAGTTGCACCCTCTCTGAGCCACATGGCACTATCTAATTGGCCCATTAGGTGATTTATCTCAAACATGCTCAGTTCGTATATAATTCATAATAATTAGCTCGAGTATCATAAAAATACATATAATATACCAAAATTCTCAGAAAAATGCATAGAACAAGATGGAACCATAATATCAGGCTTTTGATGAACTAATCTCTATGATAATATGTAAGAAGTGTAATGCTTTTCTAATAGATAATAAATATCAAACGACGGTTTAAAATTATGGAAAAATATCAATAAGTTTATAACCATGTTTATAATGGATATGATGTCAGATATGGTCATGTTGATGTACGAAAATATGTAATTTGATTAATATGGCTAATTAGGGCTAATAACCCTAAATAAAATGTATTAAATACATGCATGCTCAAGAATTGATGAAATTTACAGAGTAAGCTCATATCCATATTTGAAACCTCAGATTTAATGATGAAATCATGATGATGCATATAATTCATGTTATATGAAGTTGACCTTTAATACATGGTTTAAAACCCTAATCTAGGTTAATGATGTAACCTAGGGTTAATTAATGTGTACAAAAGTACTATGGAAGATAATGTTCGGATAATGAATCATAATCTGGAATATAACATCAGTGAGACAATCATAAGACTAGAATACAAGTAATAATGCACATATCCTAATAAACTAAGTGAAACCCTAATGAATGTAATTAGGGTTAAGATGAGATGCAAGATGATGTGAATCTGATGATAATACATGGTCTTGTCTTAATCAGGGTTGACCAAGGATATAGATGACATGAGGAATATGTGATTAGGATATCTCTTTAGAAGGTACGCCATTACCTCTTACTTGGCTTATTATACAATATGCTTGTGTTATATGTGTAGTAAAATACTTGGCATACGATATTGGATGAAATGATTGTTCTTGTATGATATGTTGCATGATTTTCCATGATTACTTCTATGAACACATCAAACATAATATATATGTTCCATTATATGAAAGCACTAACTCTTTGGCAGTGTGCTTGGAAGTGACCTAACTCTTTGGTAGTGGTCACATTGTACATATGACCTAACTCTTTGGTAGTGGTCTGACCTAACTCTTTGGTAGTGGTCACCTTGTACAAATGATCTAAATCTTTGGTAGTGATCATAAAGGCCTTGGTATATAATGGAAAATAAGCTTAAAATATGTGTTCTCTTTTGTAAATGAATATCCTTGTGCAAGTATATGTTTTTCTTATATTTCTTCTGTTACTGCCAAGTATATTAGTTTTATCTTATTGCCAAGATATGATGAGAGGTATATAAAAAGACACGTAGGCGTACTCAGTACAATATTCTTGAAATATTGTGCTGACGTGTACCGCATGTAATCTTTTGTTTAGGTTGTGGTTATGCTCTTGAAGATCCAGGATAGTTGGGAGTTGTGTAGCGAGCTGATGTACAGGTGGACCTGTTGTCTTAAGATCCTGTTGTTTTAGAATGTAGTACATGTATATGTATAGTTTGCTGTTCAATATGTAACATCAAATGTTGTAACAATTCATGTTGTAATTATATGTTGAATGGTGAACATGTGTGTATGGTTTTATTATTGTTCATGTACATGTGCTACTGATTGTTTCCTTCTGACTCCCTTGATTTTCTTCTTCTTAGCCTAGTGTGGGGTGTTTAAATTGGGATTCTCACTGAGTTGAGGGTTTCAATTTAGACGTCACACATCAGATTAAGTTTTAGAAAATCCGGGGACGTCACATTATATGTGATAAGTAATGTCCCAAGATGAAAGAAAGGTCCTATTATATGTTTGGCTTTGGTAATAACAATAGAAAGATGGAAATGATGAGGATGTGATGTGTTTTTGGCACATGTAACGAATACCAAGGTAAAGAATCCTAGTATCCAAGAACTTTCAATGGTATGAGAAAATGAGAACATGACTCCTGATAAGATGATTAATGTTTGGCTACCCATAAGGGTCAACTTTGAGATTAGTCTAGTTACATACTATAGTATGGATATCATATGTTAGGGGTTAATGCTTTGCATAAACATAACATCAACAAGGATGTAGTAAGTGAAGGAACAATTGTAGAATAATTTTGGAAAAAGCTTATAAAACTAAATGTAATTCCTTAGAATATCCCTAACTAGATCTGTTGAGGCAGCTTATATATATAACATCTAGAGTCACCTCTGAGATAATTCTTCTTTGATAAGTAGAATCTCCTTATGACAAGTAAATAAATGGCTAATGGGATAATTGGTACAAGTCATAAGAAATTTTAGTGTTGTGTCAACAGGTTACAATTGCACAACAGAAGTATGATAAGACTTGTAGTCTGAAGTGGGTGACAAAATGTAACTTTAGTCTTTCCTTGAAGGAGAAATGCTAAACTAAGTGAGGGGTATGGAAAATTCCCAAGATCAAGAATCTTATTACATAAAGATGTAAGTTGAGAAGGTGACAAATCAATGAGGTTTGACACCTGAGTTATACAAAGTATGTATAGTACTTCTATGACTTAGAAAGTGTTACCTAACACAGAATTGACACTACAGTCATTAATGAAAAGGACAGTTGAGTATGTGTCCTGTATGACAGATTCTATGATGATCCTGAATGAAAGGACTTTGTGCTGGCCAAAGTTCTATGGCATCTCCATGACATCAAGATGTTATGTGGAGGCTTGATGATATGATGCATGAATAACAATTGTCTCCCTTCATCTGGGATTTCGGGGACGAAATCCTTGTTAGGGGTTTATAACTTATAACATCCCTAACCTAGGTTTAGGGCTAACCCTAGTTGTTTGACTTAAATAAGTTGCTTAGAACTTTAATATAATTCTCTAAAGTGTTTTGTTAACATGTGACAAACTTATGCTCCAAATTTGGTCCTGTTTGAAAGATGTTTGAGCAATGTTCTCTTATTTTGGACCAAAATGCAATTTACCCAAGATGAGGGGTTATATTGCAATATGTCACATGTTGAAAATGCCTTATGTGTTTTAGCATCATAAGAGAGAGAATAATGCTAAGTGGTGGCTTGTGGAAATCCTAAGATTCCAATCTTGAACTTGTTTGAATAATGCTAGTACCTTATGTACCAATTTTGGTACAAATTGTAATTTACCCAAAATGTAGGGTGGATATGCAAATTACCAAATCTAAAGTGGTCCCTACTCCCTCCATGTATCATTTAGAGGAGATATAAATAAGGAGAACCATTTTTGAATCTTATTTGAATGATGGTACTCTTGGTGATGAAAAGACCAAGAACGGGTTGAATGTGAAACCCTAATTTGAGTTGTATCAGGTTGTAGAGTTCATATGAGAGTGCCTATTGGCCAAGGAGACATAGAGGGAGTCTCATATCGGTTTGTGGAATCTTAGAATTGTCCATGATGGGTTGATAACCTCAAGGAGGTGGTGTATCAGTTTACAACATCCTTGGAAAAGTTGTATCGGGTTGTGAATAAAGTGGTGATTGAGTTGAAATATCTTATCCAACAAGATAAGTGATGGAAGAAATTTCATCTCTAGATTATCCTCAAGTGTTTTTCATGACAAGATAAATATGAGTCCATGCATTTACATGTGTCGACCATGCATGGACACGTGTACCTAGTATCTTAAAATGATGACACCTCATATACACTCTTTTTCATGAACATCAACTATACATACCATTCCTTTCACCTAATAGTGATTTTTTTCAAAACATAACACCCTATTTCTCTTATATATCATGCATAGTGTCTTGTTATCATGCATAGGTGAAGGGTTATCATGCATAGAGCCCTGGTATCGGCCATAGCAAGGTGATATCGGCTATAGTGAAGTGATATCGGCCACAAGTGAGGGGATATCGTGCATGAGTGGTGATGTATTGTGCATGGTGCTAAGGAAAAATAAGGAGATCAAGACTTAACCCTAAGGTGAAGGAATAATAATATTCAACCTTGGGGAACATGAAGCTTTGGAGCTTGGAGCTTTGAAGTTGTTCTTGAGGCGAGTTATATAATTTGAGCCCAATTATGTTATTGTTCACCTTCAATTCTGTTATACTTGTTGATCTACTTTCAATTTCGAATTCTTTTGAATAATTGATGATCCTATGAGTTCTAAAAGTTGTTTAGGACTGTTTTCCATGAACTAGAATAGTAAGAACAATATTCTAAAGGTTGATGATGATGACATCATCTTAGTCCAACCCAATATAGGGTTGAAGTACCTCTAACCTGATATGGGGAGGTGAACATACCAATAGCACGATACAATGATAAAGCATATACCCTGTGCATGATATGATGATGAAGTGCACACCTTGTGCACGATATGGTGTCAAGCATAGACCTTGTGCACGATATGGTATCAAGTACCTCTAACCTGAGATGATAAACCTTAAGTTATGAGAAACCTGATATAAGTGATCAAAGTACTCACCTCTAGCATGGTATAGTAATAAGTTTATAACTAATGGACGATATGAGTAACACATACATACACCTTGTACATGATATGGAGTCAAGCATACACCTTATACATGATATGGTGTCAAGTATATACCTCTAACCCAATATGGTATTGAAACCCAGCATAGTAATATGGAACCTGATATACATTGGTACCCCCAAACCCTTATTGATTTGTACACTTAGACTAACCTATTATCTAGCCTATTACTTATCACAAGATGAAGGATAGGACGATACCATGAAGGCTTGAAGAGATGTAAGAATAAGGGTCTAACCCGATATTCAAACCCTAATGATGAAGCAATCCAATATGGATGCATGATATGGTGATCAAGGATACACCTCTATGCCTGATTTGGGAGAACACACACACTTCTATGCCCGATATGGAGGGAGCACCTCAATCCAATATTCTTGATTGAGTAACACATGTAGTGTGTTATGTCAAATGATACATTAAGATGTAAAGAGTTTAACGCACTTTGATTAAGTAGGCCAATATACCTTGAAGAAAGGGTTGAGCCAACTTAATAAAGTATGATGTAATCAACATCCTAGTGAGGATGAGAGAGAAACTCATACTTGTGTGATATTCATGTAATGAGTATACATTGATACTCCTAATATGTGTGGAGTATGAATTAGGGTTTGATTCTTGATGATATGACTTTGAAGTCCTAATCGGTTAGAATGGGAAACCCTAACCCTAATAATGGGAAGGTTGTATTTCTTTTATATCACATAGTGATGATATGAATTTTAAATCCTAATCAGTTAGAATGGGAAACCCTAACCCTAATAATGGGAAGGATGTATTTCTCTTGTATCACGTAGTGATGATATGAATTTGAAATCCTAATCGGTTAGAATGGGAAACCCTAACCCTAATAATGGGAAGGATGTATTTCTCTTGTATCACATAGCGATGATATGAATCTGAACTTAATCTGTCAGAATGGGAAACCCTAACCCTAATGATGGGAAGGTTATATTTCTCTTGTATTGCATGGTGATGTTATGTACTTGCTATTGTTTTTATCATGAAGTGCTAAGCATGTAGGAATCATGAAATGATGAGCATAGCCAAGTATGAGCTATGATGTTTCATATAATATAGATTTAAATGGGCCTTGTGAGTCATGTTAAATACTTGTACAACAAGTATAATGCTTATAGGGTCTGATGACCTAAAAAGATAGTTGTTTCCTAGTGAGAATGGACAAGATGTTTAAATGGGCCTTGTGAGCCATGTGAAATACTTGTGCAACAAGTATAATGTATACCTTGGTCTGAGGACCTAGAGATAACAGTTACCTGATGAGAGGTGACAATGTTCAGTGATGAACTAAGGGTTTGAATACCCATATCTAGTCATCATAATGATGATAATGCTAAGGGAGAAGAATCCCTAGTAATGTGATAAGGGACTGAGATCCTGAGTGTTATACATTCAATATGTTCCGAAGATCATGAAAGGACTTGATAAACATATTACACCTTTATTTGTAACATCTATTATAATTCATGTTTGTAACTTGGTTGATGCTAAAAGATATTGTAATGCACCTAATTAATCAAGTGGAATCTCATCATATAGTTTCCCTAACCATAGATCCATTCAGTGTCAGAATTTGCTGAATGGTGAGATGAGTTTAACTCAAAGAGCATATTTTTGAATATGTGGGGGTGAAGGACGACATATATCCATACATCCTAATGAAGGATTGATGTAGAACCTTCCACATTTATTTTTTATCGGGATTGATATGTGAATCTCCCGACCAAATGAGGAATTAATGTGTAAATTCTTCTTCATTAATTGTTAAAGGGATTGATATGTGAATCTCCTGACCAAATGAGGAATTGATGTATAATCTTCCTTATTATTATAATTCGGGGATGGATAATTGAAATCTCCCTGAAGAGAGTGCATGTTGCAGATGTAGCTCTATATCAAAGATACCAGTATACCTTGGTAAGCTAATTGCAGATGGAACAAGATGTCCTGCCAGTATTCTCGTACTGACCGAGACAGGTGAGGTCTTAGAAGTTGACTTTTCCATTGGCCTTGTATGGTACCGATGCTTTATGTAGACGTGGTCGGTTGGAGCATGAGTGGTATACCTCATCTAATCAGGGCATAAGTGTGATTGTAAATATGTAATCATTCATGTAGCATATTTGCTTGAGGATCGAATACAGAAAACATTGGTTGATGTACACTTCTCTTATACATCTTAAATGGATAGATGTTATACACGTTCTTCATATTCCTTATAAAGTGAATAGATGATTTATTGTTCTATCATAGATACCTACACTACTTTAAAAGATGAGATTTCTCTGTTCTGCTTAGAATAGTGATTAATCTTGCTTATTAATATAAAAGAACCTCTGCTCAGTTTTATACTGTTTACCTGTGATAATAACATTGTTGGCAGAGAGTTATATCTCTCATTGGGACTTGTGTCTCAGCTCGTGGGATCCACAATTTTTAGGTGGACGTGCACAAGGAGGTAGAGATCATATTGTAGAGGAAGGACAACATCAGTAGGGGCAGTAGTAGTAGCTCAAGTTGAGTGTACTGTCTGTCATGTCCTCTAGATAGAAGTTCTATGTGTCGTCTCTATACTCTCAGGTCCTTGGAGCCAGTACATAATGGTTTTATAAACGATATGAGATTTTGGCTTGTATGCCTCGAGGTTTTATGTTTCTTTAGTATAAGTTTTGACAAGGCAACTGGTATATGTTATCCTCAAGATGAGATGGTACAATGTGAACCATGATATATATATTACTTTGGTTCTTTACTTAAGAAGTTTCCTGGAAATGGATCCCATTACAAAATGGTTTTAATTTTTAGCAATTTTTTGTTAATCCGCTGTTTATGATTATTCTGCAATTATTACTGGTGGTGATTTGGCTTGATTCGATGTCGGGTCATCACAATTATGTTTCCTTAACCATTGACTGGATTGGCCAAGCTTTGAGAAGAAGCTTGGAACACAACAGTTAGGGGTGATCCACTTTTTGTAGTAGCGGATAAGATAAAAAGAACAAAAGTATCTTTGAAGGCCTGGTCTAAAGAGTTGATAAGTCTGTCTATGTTTATTAGAGAAGAAAAATCAGACTTCAATAAAGCATCTAGAGAATTGAGGGAGAACCCATAATCTCCTACCTTGATGGAGAAGGAGGAAAAGGCAGGGGTACTTCTGTTACAATTGGAGGTGGCAGAGGAGACCTACTACTGGCAACATAGTAGGTTGAAATTTATGTGAAATGGTGATAGAAATATTAAAGTGTATCATGCTACGGTGAAAAAAAACAACATGAATGGTCACATACATAATCTTCTTGATTCATATGGGGAGTTTGTGGATGAAGAGTCTAAAATGGCTGGTTTGGCGGTGGAATATTTCTTTGATCATTACAATCATGAAGCCAATGCACCGTAGACCCTTGTCCATCCTCAAAGGCGTGTGACAAATGAGATGAATGTGAACGTTCTAAAATTAGCAACTGAAAGTGTAGCAGTGGAATTAAATAAATGACTATATTCAATTTTCACAAAAGATTACAAAATTACATCATAATATCCCATAAGGGTTTACATGTATGATACAACATAAGGATCTAAGTAGAGGGAAGTCTAAACTACTTCAAAATTTTCTCCAAGCAACATCTCCAATTGCTAGGTCCATGTTGAAAGCTATGTTTTCCTTGGTCATGTTCAACACCTCGATCTAAACCTGGGTGGTTGGGAAAACACCCAGCAAGAGAGATAAAACAAGGTATGTGTCAAATAATGAACAAGAACAAAGGGTAAGGAAATAACATGAAAGTAAAGGCTAAGATTTCATCATAAGGTGAAGAGATAAATAGTATGAGACATAATCAAATAGACGCTTGCCATAACAAGAAAATCAATACAAAGTTTTTCATGTATGATTAATATTGACTACATTAACTAAGTAGGGTTGAGGCACCTACCGGACCTCAACCTATAGGTGAGGGTAGAATTAATACATTCCCAGTCATCTACACATATTTTTATGGGGGGGAATAAGACATTCCCCAGGGAAAATTAATACATGCCCTATCTATGGGTGGTTGTACATAAGTACCACTACTATAGCTAAAAAGTCCATAAAATCAACATGTTAGAAAAGAAATCATGGCAAGTAAAAGAATCATACATTTGAAACATGGAAGTGGGGTGGAGAATGATCATTGAATGAACAATTCCATAACAGATCTCAGATCTAATCGATATTGATATACTGAGTATCTGTTGATACAAAGTATTCCAGCGATCCCCACAATCTGAGTCTGAGCTCTTGGGATAGGTCAAGACTCAAGAAAAATAATATCATTACTGATTTTGAGGCAAATTAACAAAATAATCATGAATAGAGGGAATAGGGTTCATTAAAATCTCATTAGGGAAATATAGGGTTGATTTCAATTATCCTAACATAGGGTGTAAGGAATGCACATACCTCTCTTACTTATATCAATTACTAACTATCACCACTTTAATTGAGTCCAAGTTCCTCTTTGCCTATTTCCAATGTATTAACATGTATTGGAGTACATTATGCACATTAATGTATAGAAACCATAATTTTAGAATTTTTAGCAAAAATCAAATTTAGATTCTGAAAACCTCACAAATGAACTTATTAGGTTCTCCCGATCAAGAAGACATATTGCATTAATTTTGGAGTTATGATGACTAAGATGGAATTTTTATGAATTTTATGCATTAAATTCATTTTCCAAAAATCAACCTTTGTCAAACCTCAAAATAAGACCTTGAAAATATTTTTATTAGATAGAGATTAATTTTCTAATTCCAAAACATATTTATTTGTCAAATTTGGATAAGTGGATTAAAAAATATGAGTTTTTCAATTTGAACCAATCAAGAAATGACAAGTCAGAAATCTTCAAGAGAGAGAGGAATAGTGAGAGAGAGAGAGAGAAGGAGAAAACACCATTTGACCCAAGATCAGGGTTGGAGATGCATAGCTAACCAAACTAGATCTTCTAGAGAAGGTAAAACAACAAGAAACCAAAACCCTGTAAGAACACGGTAAATAGAGATGGAGATCATCGATTTTAAACATAGAAGCATGAGTTTTAAGCATGTAGTAAGAAATATATGGGAAATGGGTTAACAAAACTCGCCTCTAGGGAAGGTGTATAGGTTCAAGTAGAAAGATTCATGAGATAGAGAGGCTGATTTCTCCAACAAAGCTCCTATCTTGAGAAAGAAGTACCTTCTCCACTTTAGAGGTGAAAAACCCCAATAAAAGAACATGGAGATGAGGTGTTTAGGGGTTCTAGGTGGGGTTTCACCATGGAAGGACATAGTTCCAACTTGGAAGAAGGTAGGATGAAGACTAACAACATGAAAAAGGGAAGGAAAGGAGGAAACTTACTATTTTTTGTCGAAAGCACCAAGAAGGAGCTTTAGAAACCCTAAATAGAGAAAATTCAGAACCTTAGGAGCCTTATTCACCAAGGTACACATCCTATTTTACCTTGGGACAACACCTTCATGGCCAAACAGGGTAGGAACTATGCTCTAAGATGGGTGAAAGATAAGGAGAGAAAGAGTTTTCGAATTGGGAGGTGGGAAGTGGTAGATATGGCTTTATAAAGAAGGGGGCAAGCATGAGGTGTCTATGGGACTTTCCATGTGTCTTTAGCCTAGGGCTTCATGGCCATCTAAGAGGATAGCTCATAGAGACTTCTTGTATATCAAATGTCAGTCCTAAAATCCCATGGAAACTTCTAGGACATCCCCACCATCCTTCAATCAAAGAAATAACCCTATTGGTTGATAGCTTTTAAAGATAAGCTCATTTATAAAGACGGTAATCCCTAAAATGCCCTTGGAGAGAAACACCTTCAAACCAAGGTGCAACTAGGTGCCCCATCATTAAAAATCTTGATAATGGTAAGGGAATATCCAAGGATTATAATGCATGTGATAATTTGCAAAACAAACCTCCCAATGGGGTAAATTGCATAAAAGTCCATAACGTACCTAACATTGCATAACTTGCACAAACAACATCCAAATTGAACCAAATTTGAAACTTAGGCTCATTTTATGATTTTAAATCACAAAAAAAAGTTATATTAAGATTTAGAACACCAAATTATGGTATTTAAGCTTGTTCAATACATTAAGCAAGGTTTGGGGCCTTGCACTTCTAGCACAAATTCAATTACCATGGTTTCACTTAAGTTGTGATTTTGCATTTTAGATCCTTAAATAATATTTAACTAAGGTATTTGTGCATAAACCCTTCCATTTGTATAACTATTGAACAAATGTTCACCAAACCACTATTGTTACACCCCGATCTCACAATTACCACTAATCATGAGATTAGGGCATAAATTGAGGATTTAACGTAATACAAAGATCACCCTAACTTTTTTGTTCTTTTTCAAACTCTTTGTTTTCTCACATGGAACCACATAAAATAACTTTACAAGGGAATCTAAACATTGATTTCTCTAATCTGATTTCAACAGTAAAAAAATGCATGTATGAACATTCATTATGTTTCTCATACTTTTAAGCACATAAGACTTGTTGATTCACATATATTGATAAAAGAGAAATAATGGTATACATAATCATTTACAACTCTCTCTTATTTCTTTACAAGGACCTAGAGTGACAAGGACCGACTGAACTTAACTATACTCAGACTTAACTCTTGTGGCAGATATACTCTGATGCAATGACCTTCTTCAAGTCCATGTGATATCCCTAAAAATTTTGAGTAGAGGGGTGATCCTAATCGCTCAGTGAATGAGTAATTCAAAGAAACAGTCTAAAGTAATAATATAATAATAGATATACTTTTGAGCAATTGATATCAATTATAATAGCAGTAAGCATTAAAGAGATTGATCATTGACAATCATAAATATGGCAGGATACTCTAGATATCAACAAGAGCAAATCAATATATGAGCATGCTTGATAAATTTCAAAGAGAACTAATAAATCAGAAGCATACAAAGAATAGTTGCAGGGAAACTGTACTCGAATCTTTATTAGCCTTTCTTACTTATAAGAAACTCTTTGAACCTATATGATCATATTTTAGCTTACGCCCTGATTATATGTAGTATACTCTACATATGAAGACTCGTAGCAAACTATGATCTCACCGTACAAGACTTAGCTTAAAACCCAGGAAGCTAAGCCTAGAACTAAATCCGAGTCTGCTTGACTCGAACCGTCACATCTGACTAAGGCGGCTAAACAGCTGGCCTATAACTGGACCTCTCCTTCTAGGCTAAGTACACAGGTGGAGGGTCTGAGATGCTCTGTGGGCCTCATCTTGGTACGCTATGTGGGTACCTCTGGGTTACCACCGAGATCTCTGGTTCATGTTGGGTAACCTATCTTCTCTTAAGAGACTTCCTCAAGGGCTTCGTCTCCTCGCACGCTCTGTGAGTGCGATCCGATCCCCGTATACTGGTCGCTGCCAGGGTGGATCGTTTCCTCCCTACAGTGCAGACATCCGTAGGGAATCTACAGAGTTTAGGGCACCTATGTTTATTATTTTATTATTCTTTGAAAGCTCTTACTATATTGTATCTTTTCCCTTACTTATTCTTGACTCTAATATCTCTATGGTACCGTGTCTATTTATTTTAATCTTATAACACAACATGCATATCATTCTAAACTTGGCAGAGCAATATACTCAAAACATTGGAATATACTGAGAAATCAACATTTTATACCTGTAGGTAGACTAAAATTCTTAAATAATAGAATACATGTCCACTTGATACTTTATACACTAGAATCATGCAATTTAACTTCTTAATACACAGATAAGAGTTAATTACTTAACATACGACTAATCGTCATTTGCACCTATAAATTATTTGTACTTTCTTGGAAAATGTGCACCTCAACCCAAATCTTGAGTTAGGCATCACCACATCTCATACTGAGAACATTGATATCAAAATACCTGATTCATTAAACATCCTATCCTTAGGGTTTCATTTACCCCATTCACTTATCACATGGCTCTCTTAAGGATTTCATGTGACATAAACATTCACTGAATAAAGACTACTAGCAACAAATCATATAAAATCAATATATGTATGAAACCTTGGAACTGAGCTAAATTTGGGTTTCCATGCCATTCACTGAGATAACATGCATCAATAATAAAATTGATAAAATAAAGTCTATCATGCCAAGAAAATCCGTTCAAATGGATTTCACGATATCTATTCTCAAATATCCAACTTTCCTCGCATCTAGGGTTTCACCCTCTTTACTGAGATATCAAAAAAACACTATTCACCTTAAATGAAATCCAAGATAGTATCTGACATATATGTACTATGAATTCAAATAAACAATCATTCATAACCAAGGGAATCCAGATAAACAAACTTCTCTATTTAATTATACAACAAATTTCAGTCAATGACAAATTCCCTATATTTTAGTTTACTCTTATAACCTCTGTGAATACTTAAGGAATTCTCATTAGGATGTATTGTATACATTTATAATATGATTTTATCATCTGGAATTCATCCAAATAGAGGAAGAATCTATTTCATATCATTTTGCAACAACTTAGATCAAACACATAATTAAGGGTTTGTAGTCACATACTAAGCAATTAAAGATTATGGATGATTTAACCAATTTTCGTGCAATATACTATTTAAAGGAAGTTCCCACTCACCCTAAGTTTTGAAAACACCTTAAAAATGCAATTCATCCCTAAAAATCTCAATCTCATATCAAATCCCTAGCAATTCACCCGATTCTTCTTCCTTTCAACTCAAAAACCCTAAAAATGAGGGATTATGAAGAACGAGTGAGAAAAGGGAAAGTTTTGACACTATTTCGGTTCAAATCAGAGGAGGGATGGAATCTTGATATGTGAGAGAAAATTCACCATTAACGTCTATGCAAAGAAGCTAAAGTTACATGATTTCATCATTCCTCAGACCGCAAAACCCTAGGTCAGCAACTCCATCACTTTCTTCTCTCAAACCCTAACTCTCCCTCTCTCTCTGGGATTTCATTTCTTTGGATTGAATAATGAATTATGGGAGCTCCTTTTGTGTTAGGTTAACTATATAGATCAATTGAGCTGCTTGGGTCAATTGCACATTGACCCATCACTATACTTTTTCTTATTTCAGCTGAATTTTCTATCATAAAAATATTACTGTAATGCGTCTACTGATAAGGTTTAAACACATCCAAAAATTATGAAAATTTTACATGTTGGTTATGATTCAGCTTCAAATCTCCAGTTAAAAGTGCAAATCATTTAGAGTTACCAATAAATAAATAAAAATAAAACACTACACTGCTGAAAAGCACTCTGTCAACATTTTGGTCGAAGTATAGTTCGACCGAGAACCACATTCAAAGAACACTCAAATATTCTGAAATTTTTCTCAAATATGCATGATTGAGTTATCCATGTCATATACAAAATTGAATTAAATAAAAATTTGTAGAAAATATGAAAAATCATTGACCACACTACTATCCTGATCAAATTCCATATTCATGTACTATCAAAACCCTAATTTTTGTCGATTAGGGTTTACATTTCTCTAACCCTAATTCTTCAAACTAAAATCATAGTTAGAGTTTCTTCTTAGGTTTGAAACATCACAATTGATCTACTATCATTAATCAAGTCTAAATGATGTTCAATATAATCAAGCATGTAATCATTCAGGTAAACCCTAGTTTACCAATTAGGCACAAATGTGGTCATTACAATTCTCACCCCCTTAAAAAGGTTTCACCCCCAAAACATAAATACACAAACAAAGTACTTTCAAGGTTTATTTTAAGCTTCTAAAATCTTACATGTCATTACATTCTTGTATTTCATACTTGAATGCAGTTTTCAACATTAAGTCCTTCATTTCTTTTCTAATCACAACATGTTCGAAATAGTTCTCATTCACAAAAAACAAATTATCTATGCCACAATCAATCATAACAGAGAGACAAAAACAACCATTTCAATATTTTCATACTCTTGAGGTGTTACCTCAACATTGATAATCTGAACCAACTATCTCAATTCATATGGCTCAATATGTACTATTGTTATGTATTACCTCTAAGTCACAAAAGAGAGTTCACCAGGTTCTTTTGAATTTTACTATTGTGCTACTCAAATAGCAAAATAGTCTTGAGTTGGAAGGCTAGATTCAACAACAATTGTACAATACTACTCACAACATCCCCATTGCATCATGGATGCATAAGGTGAAGCATTACCATCACATTCCATATTATTCTCAAGTATGAACCCACACATAATTCAAGGTGTAACCATCAGCTTATAGCATACTAGGGTTTCAACAACAGTAACAAAGTACTCCATGATTTTTTTAGTCATTCAAGGACTATTCATACCCAATTACCATCACTTAGTTATATTAAAGCTAGGTATAACAAGCTATACCTCATTAGGGTTACATATCAATACAATATGGTTATCATCCCTTCTATTCATACAAGTGAATAGGTAAGACTACCTTATTGAGGGTAACCCTTCATTTGTTCCATCATTATTCAACCCATATCACCATACCACAAATGTACAATATAAACATGGATTTCTGGTATGAATGACTACAACTATCAAACACCTTTAATTAACATATTGCTTGCACATGTACACTAAAATCATACGTAGAACCAATTTATATCCCTTAATATGCCTTCAACAAATTGTACTTCTAAAAACAAATTCACATATTACTAAAAGCCATTATTTTCTCTTATCTCTCTCCTCATTCACTACTACTTACTTTTTGCTACTTATCCTTCTCATTTTAATCATGTAGATTAAACATTCCTAAAATTGAAACATACAAGGTACAAATAGATTATTCATCATTCTTGCTATCACTGCAAGAATTTATCCCAAAACGCACTTCACTCATATTGTATTTCTCCTTTTGTTCAAAATACACTTGTTACATTTCAAATATATATGTTACTCTTTACTCCGAATCATTTCCATATTGTTTATCTACCTTTTAGATTAGCTATCTTTAAACCTTGGATTACTATTAGTTAGTGTTGTAAATGATGCGGGTACAGTGTGGGTATGACCATACCCAGAACCATACCCACTTATTTTAGCGGGTATGGGTACAGGTATGGACCCACATTACTTAGTATTCAGACCCGCACCATACACAGACCCGCATACATTACAGGTAAGCAGTGCGGTTCCACGAGTTTATGGTTCTGTAAAAAAAATTAAAATGCATACAAACTGAATTTTGGACACATTTTAGGCCCAAATTGATTAGAAATTGTCCCAAAATATGTATACAATTACTACTATTCAAATTTTCCAACGTATTGGTTTCTAGAGTAACACAAAGTTGTTGTTGGCTGCTAAAGCAACACAAATATGCATAGAACATATACCACATAATGCATTATAGGAAATCAATGAATAAAGCACATTCCAGGAAATAAAAATATGAGATACAGATAGAAGGAAGCAATATAGGAAACAAATGATTAACGCAAGACTATAACCAACGAATTTAACAAACATCAACAAAAGGCAATAAAATACCTTTCTTTATGGTCTGAGAATCAGCGCACACACATGTGAAGAAGAATATCCCCGTTCGAAGAAGCTGAAGCTAGAGCAATAGAGTAGTCTGGACAGATTTTGGGAGTCGAATCGACCAAGCATTGAGCAGTAGTAGAGGGATTCACCTAGCGATGGACAAGATTCAAGCTTGGTGGACTTCTAGAGAAGAATCTAGAGCTGGAGTCGGTGGTGGTTGGGCACAACTACTCACCAGAAGCCAAAGTCTGCTCGCCCAAAATGGAGGAGGGGGGTCGATTGGATCAGACTGAGGGTGTGCTTACAACTTCCTACTGGGACAGAGTCGAAGTCCCAAGCTACAGAGTAGGTGATTGAAGGCAGTGGAGTGGATGAGGTGAGGAACTCATGGTGTGGAGATTGGAGAGCGGGACTACAGGAGGCTCTCGAGCGACTAGGACCCTGGGAGTGGCGGCCCTAGCACAAGAGGCAGAGTGTTGTACTGAGCGTGGCTGTGGTCTGTAACCAAGCCTTAGTTTTTCTCTTTGTGATCCTCGCTACTGAGAAGAATGAATGAACTGAGCGAGAGTAGTACTAGTGTGATGAATGATTGGAAGGGCTAAAACTAAACCAAAGTGCTGGACCGGAAAAATAAAGGTGGCATTTGCTAATGTGGGTACACGGGTAAAATGGGTATGGGTATGTCTGTACCCATGAGTGGACCCGTAATAATATGGATATGCAGGTAAGTGGGTACACGGGTATGCGGGTCTAGAAATCTGGACCCGTGATGGGTTTTAGAGGGTAAGGATTTTTGGGTACATGGGTAGACCCGTACTCATTTACATCCCTACTATCAGTGCTAGTTTACTTCTCATAGTGAAAATCTCATGATCTTGTTTTATAGAGATGCTAGTATTCAAGGTCAAATCACTATTGACATCCCTTGAACTACTACAACTCTAAACATTCTAGGGTTTGGTCCTTATCAGAAGCATGACGTTATTGTGATGTGACTTTTCTCCCTTAATTTGAAATTCAAACTTTGGATCTCACAAGTTTTACTAAGGTCTTTCTTATCTTATCAATTGAATTTCCTTTCTGTTACTTGGCCATTCAGATAGATTACATTCTCAATTACCCTGCTAGGGTTTCATCATCATATTGTGTGTCATTATTACATTCACTATATGTCTCTACCACGGTGGTTATGCATCATATATGATTCATTTTCTTATCACTTCATTCCCACATTTCTCTCATTAAGGAAGATATGAAAGAGAAGATGATTTTGAGACTTAGAATTCTTATCTTCAAACATTCAATAATACATTTCTCATATGTAGGTTTAATTAATTATCAACAAGGATACTTGACTAATTAGCACTTTCTTGAATCTCGCAACCTCTTTCTTTTATAATTTATATTACTCCCTTATGTTTCAAACCCTTCCTTACTTTCCATAATCCCCTTACCATATACTACTATTCCACATGTCATCTTTAACTTCAAATTTTCTCTTATGATCATGTTACTTATTCATGTGTATGATCATGTATACCATGTTATACATATTTCTTTTTATCCTTCTACTAATATGAAGTTGAAATTCTAAATCAATAATCCCTCTACTAGTTTCAACTCATGTTTAATACATTACATATCCTTCATTTTAAATCAGACGACTCATGCATGGATCAAACTTCGTATCTCTTTCAATCAAGTATTTCCCTCATGAATATAGTCTACCTTTGTAGGACTTATTAATTGGTTAAGCTACACTTTTTTTCTTATTTTAGAAACTAGTGTGTTGTTCTATAGAGACGTGGAATCCAAAGGTATTAAGGATAAATGTATTAAACTTATTAATAAAGGTATACATTCCATGCTCTCAATTATATCATAACCGTCATTCTTTAATAAAGCTCATTATTTCCAACATTTCTCTTTGTTTCAACTAAGTTTCTTATCCCAGTTTTATGATTTAGATGCTCATCTAGTTCTCTTCACTTTAACTCTTCTGATGACTCTTCACTTCTATATACTTATTGTATACTTAACTCTTTTCTTTTATTTTCCTTTTTCTTTTGAGTACATAAAAACATTGTACTCGGTTATATACTCCATTCCTCATGATTCATTCTTACTATCTTGGCCCTTACATACTTTTCTCGTATCTTTTCCATATTTCATATTTAGAGTTCATATAATACTAATAATTAAACTTAATCTAAACCTTATGTCGTGTTCCTTTATTCTCAATTAAGGATATCTCATATGAGGCCCCAAAGTTGGATCTCAGATATCAGTTCTAACTGATTCTTAGCTATTCTAATCTTTCCCATATGTTTCAACATCTTAGTGTATGTACATTCTCACTATGATGTGTGTCTAATTTATCCAGAGTCTACTCTTATTATATTTTTAATAGGAGCCATTAGATCCCAGTAACACATCCTACCAGCCAGACCAGGCCGAACCTACAGTCCTGAAGCCAAGAGCTACTCAAGATTAATAAACTCCTATTAATCTCAAACATGTGAAAAGAATATCCGCTTAGGGAAAACTCATTTAAACATAACTTCTGGACTACTTGATACAAGAATATAAACAATAATTGAATCACTTCATGATACACAACAATATAAAAGAACCATATATATTTTACAAACTAATAATTTGAATTCATACATATAAGGGCATTTATATTGATCTCCAATCAAAGAAGAAATATAGAGCAAGAGTTGTATCCCATTCTATGTTTAATCTCTTATTCCTTCATTACTTTTCGGTCTCCTAACCCTAAAATTTCTTGGGTTTCTCACTATCCCATCATTCCTCTGCATACCTGGCCAGGGAATCCAGAGAAAAATAGATAGAGTAGCTTGAAACTGGTTGATCCAAGTACTCAGATACCGGGACATGATATCCAAATACTCAAATCCCCAAATCTAACATCATAACATCTCCTATCTACCACACTTATGACTCTAACTTACTAACTTAATGGTCCCTGACAACTCAGCCTAAGCTATGATTCCAAGTTGTTACACCCCAATCTCACAATTATCATTAATCATGAGATTAGGGAATAAATTAAGGATTTAATGTAATACAAAGATCACCCTTAACTTTTTTTATTCTTTTTCAAACTCTTTGTTTTCTTGCATTGAACCACATAAACTAACTCTACAAGGGAATCTAAACATTGATTTCTCTAATCTGATTTCAATAGTAAAAAAAATGCATGTATGAACATTCATTATGTTTCTCATACTTTTAAGCACATAAGAATTGTATATTCGCATATATTACTAAAAGAGGAATAATGTTATACATCATCATTTACAACACTATCCTATTTCTTTACAAGGACCTAGAGTGACAAGGACCGACTGAACTTAACTATACTTAGACTTAACTCTTGTGGTAGATCTACTCTGATGAAATGACCTTCTTCAAGTCCATGTGATATCCCTAAAAATTTTGAGTAGAGGGGTGAGCCTACTCACTCAGTGAACGAGTACTTCAAAGAAACAATCTAAAGCACTAATATAATTACAGATATACTTTTGAGCAACTGATATCAATTATAATAGCAGTAAGCTTTAAAGATATTGATCATTGACAATCATAAAAATGGCAGGATACTCTAGATATCAATAAGAGCAACTCAATATATGAGCATGCTTGATAAATTTCAAAGCGAACTAATAAATCAGAAACATACAAAGAATAGTTGCTAGGAAATTGTACTTGAATCTTTCTTAGCCTTTCTTACTTATAAGAAACTCTTTGAGCCTATATGATCGTATTTTAGCATATGCCCTTATTATATGCAGTGTACTGTACATATGCAGACTCGTAGCGAACTATGATCTCACCGTACAAGACTTAGCTTAAAACCTAGGAAGCTAAGCCTAGAACTGAATCTGGGTCTACTTGACTCGAACCGTCATGTCAGACTAAGTCAGCTAAACAACTAGCCTTTAATTGGACCTCTCCTTCTAGGCTGAGTACACAGGCAGATGGTCTGAGATGCTCTGTGGGCCTCATCTTGGTATGCTTTGTGGGTAACTCTGGGTTACCACCGAGATCTCTGGTTCATGTTGGGTAACCTATCTTCTCTTAGGATACTTCCTCAAGGGCTTCGTCTCCCCGCACACTCTGTGGGTGCGATCCGATCCCCGTATACTGGTCACTGCCAGGGTGGATCGTTTCGTCCCTACAGTGCAAACGTTCGTAGGGAATCTATGGTGTTCAGGGAACCTATGTCTATTATTTTATTATTCTTGGAAATCTCTTACTATATTGTATCTTTTCCCTTATTCTTGACTCTGGTATCTATATGGTACCGTGTCTATTTATTTGAAGTTTATAACACACCATGTATATGATTCTAAACTTGGCAGAGCAATATACTCAAAACATTGTAATATATTGAGAAATCAACATTTTATACCCGCAGACAAACTAAAATTCTTAAATAACAGAATACATGTCCACTCGATACTTTATACACTAGAATCATGCAATTGAACTTCTTAATACATTGATAAGAGTTAATTACTTGACATACGAGTAATCGTCATTTGCACATGTAAATTATTTGTACTTTCTTGGAAAACGTACACCTCAACCCAAATCTTGAGTTGTGCATCACCACATCTCATACTGAGAACATTGATATCAAAATACTTGATTCATTAAACATCCTATCCTTAGGGTTTCATTTACCCGATTCACTTATCAGATGGCTCTAATAAGGATTTCATGCGACATAAACATTCACTGAATAAAGACTACTATCAACAAATCATTAAAAATGAATATATGTATGAAACCTTTGAACTGAGCTAAATTTGGGTTTCCATTCCATTCACTGAGATAACATGCATCAATAATAAAATTGAATAAATAAAGTCTATCGTGTCAAGAAAATCCGTTCAAATGAATTTCATGATATCTATTCTCAAATATCCAACTTTCCTCACATCTAGGGTTTCACCCTCTTTACTGAGATATCAAACAAACACTATTCACCTTAAATGAAATCCAAAATAGTATCTGACATATATGCACTATGAATTTAGATAAACAATCATTCATAACCAAGGGAATCCAGATAAACAAATTTCTCTATTTAATTATGCAACAAATTTTAGTCAATGACAAATTCCCTATATTTCAGTTTACTCTTATAACCTCTATGAATACTTAGGGAATTCTCATTAGGTGAATTTTATACATTTCTAATATGATTTTATCATCTGAAATTCATCCAAATAGAGGAAGAATCTATTTCATATCATTTTGCAACAACTTAGATCAAACACACAATTAAGGGTTTGTAGGCGCATACTAAGCAATTAAAGATTATGGATGATTTAACCAATTTTCATGCAATATACTATTTAAAGGAAGTTCCCACTCACCCTAAGATGTGAAAACACCTTAAAAACGCAGTTCATCCCTGAAAATCTCGATCTCATATCAAATCCCTAGAAATTCAATCAATTCTTCTTCCTTTCAACTCGGAAATCCTAAAAATGAGGGATTATGAAGAAAGAGTGAGAAAAGGGGAAGTTTTGACACCATTTCAGATCAAATAAGAGGAGGGACGGAATCTTGACATGTGAGAGAAGATTCGCCATTAAAGTCTACACAAAGAAGCTAAACTTACATGATTTCATCATTCCTCAGACCGCAAAACCCTAGGTCAGCATCTCCATCACTTTCTTTTCTCAAACCCTAACTCTCCCTCTCTCTCTAGGATTTCATTTCTTGGGATTGAATCACGAATTATGAGAGCTCCTTGTGTGTTAGGTTGACCATATATAGAAATTGAACTGCTTGGGTCAACTGCACATTGACCCCTCACTATAATTTTTCTTATTTCATCTGAATTTTCTGTCATAAACATATTACTGTAATTCGTCTATTGATAAGGTCTAAACGCATCCAAAAATTATTAAAATTTTATAAGTTGTTTAGTATTGAGTTTCAGATCTCCAGTTAAAATTTTAGATCATTTGGAGTAACCAATAAATAACTAAAAATAAAACACTACACTGCTAAAAAGCACTCTGTCAGCATTTTGGTCGAAGTATAGTTCGACCGAGAACCACATTCAAAGAACACTCAAATATTATGAGTTTTTTCTCCAATATGAATTATTTATTTATCAATTTCATGTCCAAAACTCAAGTAAATAAAATTTGTAGAAAATATGAAAAATCATTTACCACACTACTATCCTGATCAAATTCCATATTCATGTACTATCAAAACCCTAATTTTAGCCAATTAGGGTTTATATTTTTCAAACCCTAATTCTTAAAACTAAAACCATAGCTTGAGTTTCTTATAGGTTTGAAAAATCACAATTGATCTACTATCATTAATCAAGTCTAAATGATGTTCAATCTAATCAAGCATGTAATCATTCAGGTAAACCCTAGTTTACCAATTAAGCACAAATGTGGTCATTACAATTCTCACCCCCTTAAAAAGGTTTCACCCCCAAAACATAAATATGCAAACAAAGTACTTTCAAGGTTTATTTTAAGCTTATAAAATTTCGTACCCAATTACCATCACTTAGTTATATTAAAGCTAGGTATAACAAGCTATACCTCATTAGGGTTACATATCAATACAATATGGTTATCATCCCTTCTATTCATATGAGTGAATAGGTAAGACTACCTTATTTAGGGTAACCCTTCATTTGTTCCATCATTATTCAACCCATATCACCATACCACAAATGTACAATACAAAAATGGATTACTGATATGAATGACTACAATTATCAGACACCTTTAATTAACATATTGCTTGCACATGTACACTAAAATCATACGTAGAACCAATTTACATCCCTTAGTATGCCTTCAACAAATTATACTTCTAAAAACAGATTCACATATTACTAAAATCCATTGTTTTCTCTTATCTCTCTCCTAATTCACTACTACTTACTTTTTGTTACTTATCCTTCTCATTTTAATCATGTAGATCAAACATTCCTAAAATTGAAACATACAAGGTACAAATAGATTATTCATCATTATTGCTATCACTGCAAGAATTTATCTCAAAACGCACTTCACTCAAATTTTATTTCTCCTTTTGTTCAAATAACATTTGTTACATTTCAAATTTATATCTTACTCTTTACTCTGAATCATTTCCATATTGTTTATCTACCTTTCAGATTAGCTATCTTTAAACCCTGGATTACTATTAGTTAGGGCTGTAAACTGTGCGGGTACGGTGCAGGTATGACCATACCCAGAACCATACCCACTTATTTTAGTGGGTACGGGTATAGGTCTAGACCTGCATTACTTAATATTCAGACCTGCACCATACCCGGGCCTGCATACAATACGGGTAAGCGGTGCGGTTCCACGGGTATATGGTTCTGTACAAAAAAAATAAAAAGCATACAAACTGAATTCTGGACACATTTTTAGGCCCAAATTGATTAGAAACTATCCCAAAATATGTATAAAATTACTATTATTTAAAATTTCCAACGTATTAGCTGCTAGAGTAACACAATGTTGTTGTTGGCTACTAAAGCAACACAAATATGCATAGAACACAGACCACATAATGCATTATAGGCAATCAATGAATAAAGCACATTCCAAGAAATAAAAATATGAGATATAGATAGAAGGAAGCAATACAGGAAACAAATGATTAACGCAAGACTATAACCAATGAATTGAACAAACATCAACAAAAGGCAATAAAATACTCTTCCATATGGTCTGAGAATCAGCGCACACACATGTGAAGAAGAATATCCTCGTTTGAAGAAGCATGAGCTAGAGCAGTAGAGTAATCTGGGAAGATTTTGGGAGTTGGATCGACCAAGAGTTGAGCAACAGCAACAGAGGGATTCACCTAGCGATGGACAAGCTTCAAGCTTGGCGGACTTCTAGAGTAGAATCTAGAGCTGGAGCCGGTGGTGGTGGGATTTTGGGCACAACTGCTCACCGAAAGCCAAAGTCTGCTCAGCCAGAATGGAGGAGGGGGACGGATCGATTGGATCAGACTGAGGGTGTGCTTGCATCTTCCTATTGGGATGGAGTCGAGGTCCCAAGCTACAGAGTAAGTGATTGAAGGCAGCAGAGTGGATGAGGTGAGGAACTCATGGCATGGAGATTGGAGAACAGGACTACGGGAGGCTCTCGAGTGGTTGGAACCCTGGGAGCCACGACCCTAGCACAAGAGGCAGAGTGTTGTGCCGAGCGCAGATACAGTCTGTAACCATGCCCTAGTTTTGCTCTTTGTGAGTTGCTACTCGCTACTGAGAAGAACATATGAACCGAGCGAGAGTAGTACTAGTATGAAGAATGATTGAAAGGGCTGAAACTAAACCAAAGTGTTGGACCGGAAAAATAAAGGTGGCATTTGCTAATGCGGGTACACGGGTAAAATGGGTACGGGTATGTCTATACCCATGAGTGGACCCATACTAATATGGATATGCGGGTAAGCAGGTACTCGGGTCTAGAAATCTGGACCCGTGACGGGTTTTAGCGGGTAAGGATTTGCGGGTACATGGGTAGACCCGTACCCATTTACATCCCTACTATCAGTGCTAGTTTACTTCTCATAGTGCAAATCTCATGATCTTGTTTTATAGAGATGCTAGTATTCAAGGTCAAATCACTATTGACATCCCTTGAACTACTACAACTCTAAATATTCTAGGGTTTGGTCCTTATCAGAAGCATGACGTTATTGTGATGTGACTTTTCTCCCTTAATTTGAAATTCAAACTTTGGATCTCACAAGTTTTACTAAGGTCTTTCTTATCTTATCAATTGAATTTCCTTTCTCTTACTTGGCCATTTAGATAGATTACATTCTCAATTACCCTGCTAGGGTTTCATGATCATATTGTGTGTCATTATTACATTCACTAGATGCCTCTACCATGGTGGTTATGCATCATATATGATTCATTTTCTTATCACTTCATTCCCACATTTCTCTCATTAAGGAAGATATGAAAGAGAAGATGATTTTGAGACTTAAAATTCTTATCTTCAAACATTCAATAATACATTTCTCATATGTAGGTTTAATTAATTATCAACAAGGATACTTGACTAATTAGCACTTTCTTGAATCTCGCAACCTCTTTCTTTTATAATCTATATTACTCCATTATGTTTCAAACCGTTCCTTACTTTCCATAATCCCCTTACCATATACTACTATTCCACATGTCATCTTTAACTTCAAATTTTCTCTTATGATCATGTTACGTATTCATGTGTATGATCATGTATACCATGTTGCACATATTTCTTTTTATCCTTCTACTAACGTGAAGTTGAAATTCTAAATCAATAATTCCTATACTAGTTTCAACTCATGTTTAATACATTACATATCCTTCATTTTAAATCATACAACTCATGCATGGATCAAACTTAGTATCTCTTTCAATCAAGGTCTTCCCTCCTGAATATAGTCTACCTTTGTAGGACTTATTCATTGGTTAAGCTACACTTTTGTTCTTCTTTTAGAAACTAGTTTGTTGTTCTATAGAGACTTGGAATCCAAAGGTAGTAAGGATGAATGTATTAAACTTATTAATAAAGGTATACATTCCATGCTCTCAATTATATCATAACCCTCATTCCTTAATCAAGTTCATTATTTTCAACATTTATCTTTGTTTCAACTAAGTTTCTTATCCTATTTTTATGATTTACATGCTCATCTAGTTCTCTTCACTTTAACTCTTCTGAAGACTCTTCACTTCTATGTACTTATTTTATACTTAACTCTTTTCTTCTATTTTCCCTTTTCTTTGGGGCACATACAAACATTGTACTCGGTTATATAATCCATTCTTCATGATTGATTCTTACTATCTTGGCCCTTACATACTTTTCTCATATCTTTTCCATATTTCATATTTAGCGTTCATATAATACTAATAATTAAACTTAATGAGAACCTTATGTCATGTTCCTTTATTCCCGATTAAGGGTTTCTCATATGAGGCCCCAAAGTTGGATCTCAGATATCAGTTCCAACTGATTCTTAGCTATTCTAATCTTTCCCATATGTTTCAACATCTTAGTGTATGTACATTCTCACTATGATGTGTGTCTAATTTATCCAGAGTCTACTCTTATTATATTTTTAATAGGAGCCATTAGATCCCAGTAATGCATCCTGCCAGTCGGACTAGGACAAACGTGCAGTCCTAAAGCCAAGAGCTACTAAGGATTAATCAACTCCTATTAATCTCAAACATGTGGAAAGAATATCCACTTAGGGCAAACTCATTTAAACATAACTTTTGGATTACTTGATACAAGAATATAAATAATAACTGAATGACTTCATGATACACAACAATATAAAAGAACCATATATATTCTACAAACTGATAATCTGAATTCATGCATATAAGAGCATTTCTATTGATCTACAATCAAAGAAGGAATATAGATCAAGACTTGTATCACATTCTATGTTTAACCTATTACTCCTTCATTACTTTCTGATCTCCTAACCCTAAAATTTCTAGGGTTTTTCTCTATCCCATCCTTCCTCTGCATACCTAGCCAGGGCATCCAGAGAAGAATAGATAGAGTATCTTGATAGTGGTTGATCCAAGTACTCAGATACCGTGCCAAGATTTCCAAATACTCAAAACCCCAGAGATAACATCATAACATCTCCTATCTGCCAAACTTATGACTCTAATTTACTAACTTAATGGTCCCTGACAACTCAGCCTAAGCTCTGATACCAAGTTGTTACACCCCGATCTCACAATTACCATTAATCATGAGATTAGGGCATAAATTGAAGATTTAACGCAATACAAAGATCACCCTTAACTTTTTTGTTCTTTTTCAAACTCTTTGTTTTCTCGCATTGAACCACATAAACTAACTTTACAATGGAATCTAAACATTGATTTCTCTAATATGATTTCAACAGAAAAAAATGCATGTATGAACATTCATTATGTTTCTCATAATTTTAAGCACATAAGACTTGCTAATTCACATATATTACTAAAAGAGGAATAATGTTATACATCATCATTTACAACTCTTTCTTATTTCTTTACAAGGACCTAGAGTGACAAGGACCGAATGCACTTAACTATACTCAGACTTAACTCTTGTGGCAGATATACTCTGATGCAATGAACTTCTTCAAGTCCATGTGATATCCCTAAAAATTTTGAATAGAGGGGTGAGCTACTCGCTCAGTTAATGAGTACTTCAAAGAAACAATCTAAAGCACTAATATAATTACAGATATACTTTTGAGCAACTGATATCAATTTTAATAGCAGTAATCTTTAACGAGATTGATCATTGATAATCATAATTATGGAAGGATACTCCAGATATCAACAAGAGCAAATCAATATATGAGCATGCTTGATAAATTTCAAAGAGAACTAATAAATCAGAAACATACAAAGAATAGTTGCTGGGAAACTGTACTCAAATCTTTATTAGCCTTTATTACTTATAAGAAACTCTTTGAACCTATATGATCATATTTTAGCTTATGCCCTGATCATATGCAGTGTACTCTACATATGAAGACTCATAGCGAACTATGATCTCACCGTACAAGAATTAGCTTAAAACTCGGGAAGCTAAGCCTAGAACTGAATTCGGGTCTTCTTTACTCGAACCGTCATGTCTGACTAAGGTGGCTAAACAGTTGGCCTTTAACTAGACCTCTCCTTCTAGGTTGAGTATGCAGGTGGAGGTCTGAGACGCTCTGTGGGCCTCATCTTGGTACGCTCTGTGGGTACCTTTGGATTACCACCGAGATCTTCGGTTCATATTGGGTAACCTATCTTCTCTTAGGAGACTTCCTCAAGGGATTCATCTCCCTATACGCTGTGTGGGTGCGATCCGATCCCCATATACTAGTCGCTGCCAGGGTGGATCGTTTCCTCCCTACAGTGCAGACACCTGTAGGGAATCTACGATGTTCAAGGCACCAATGTCTATTATTTTATTATTCTTGGAAATATCTTACTATATTGTATCCTTTCCCTTACTTATTCTTGACTCTGGTATCTCTATGGTACCGTGTCTATTTATTTGAAGTTTATAACACAACATGTATATCATTCTAAACTTGGTAGAGAAATATACACAAAACATTGTAATATACTGAGAAATCAACATTTTATACCTACAGACAGACTAAAATTCTTAAATAACAGAATACATGTCCACTTGATACTTTATACACTAGAATCATGCAATTGAACTTCTTAATACACTAATAAGAGTTAATTACTTGACATACGAGTAATCGTCATTTGCACCTGTAAATTATTTGTACTTTCTTAGAAAACATGCACCTCAACCCAAATCTTGAGTTGTGCATCACCACATCTCATACTGAGAACAATGATATCAAAATACTTGATTCATTAAACATCCTATCCTTAGGGTTTTATTTACCCCATTCACTTATCACATGGCCCTCATAAGGATTTCATGCGACATAAACATTCACTGAATAAAGACTACTATCAACAAATCATATAAAATAAATATATGTATGAAATCTTGGAACTAAGCCAAATTTGGGTTTCCATTCCATTCACTGAGATAACATGCATCAATAATAAAATTGAATAAATAAAGTCTATCATGTCAAGAAAATTTGTTCAAATGGATTTCACGATATCTATTCTCAAATATCCAACTTTCCTCGCATCTAGGATTTCACCCTCTTTACTGAGATATCAAAAAAACACTATTCACCTTAAATGAAATCCAAGATAGTATCTGATATATATGTACTATGAATTCAGATAAACAATCATTCATAACCAAGGGAATCCAAAAAAACAATTTTCTCTATTTAATTATACAGCAAATTTTAGTCAATGACAAATTCCCTATATTTTATTTTACTCTTATAACCTGTGTGAATACTTAGGGAATTCTCATTAGGATGTATTGTATGCATTTATAATATGATTTTATCATCTGTAATTCATCCAAATAGAGGAAGAATTTGTTTCATATCATTTTGCAACAACTTAGATCAAACACACAATTCAGGGTTTGTAGTCGCATACTAAGCAATTAAATATTATGGATGATTTAACTAATTTTCGTGCAATATACTATTTAAAGGAAGTTCCCACTCACCATAAGGTGTTAAAACACCTTAAAAATGTAGTTCATCCCTGAAAATCTCGTTCTCATATCAAATCCCTAGCAATTCACCTGATTCTTCTTCCTTTCAACTCGGAAACCCTAAAAATGAGGGATTATGAAGAAAGAGTGAGAAAAGGGGAAGTATTGACATAATTTTGGATCAAATCAGAGGAGGGACGAAATCTGTACATGTGAGAGAAGATTCACCATTAAAGTCTATACAAAGAAGCTAAACTTACATGATTTCATCATTCCTCAGACAGCAAAACCCTAGGTCAGCATCTCCATCACTTTCTTCTCTCAAACACTAACTCTCCCTCTCTCTCTAGGATTTCATTTCTCTGGATTGAATCACGAATTATGAGAGCTCCTTGTGTGTTAGGTTGACCATATAGAGCAATTGAGCTTCTTGGGTCAATTGCACATTGACCCCTTACTATTTGTTTTTCTTATTTTAGCTGAATTTTCTATCATAAAAATATTACTATAATTCGTCTACTGGTAGGGTCTAAACGCATCCAAAAATTATTAAAAATTTACAAGTTGTTTATGTTTGTCTTTAAGATCTCCAGTTAAAATTTCATATTATTTGGTGTTACCAATAAATAACTAAAAATAAAACACTACACTACTAAAAAGCACTCTGTCAGCATTTTGGTTGAAGTATAGTTCGCCCTAGAATCACATTCAAAGAACAATTAAATATTCTGAATTTTTTCTAAAATATGCATGATTGAATTATCCATACCATATCCAAAATTATATTAAATGAAAAATTTGTAGAAAATATGAAAAATCATTTACCACACTGCTATCCTGATCAAATTCTATATTCATGTACTATCATAACCCTAATTTTTGCCGATTAGGGTTTACATTTTGCAAACCCTAATTCTTCAAACTAAAATCATAGTTAGAGTTTCTTCTTAGGTATGAAACATCACAATTGATCTACTATCATTTATCAAGTCTAAACAATGTTCAATCTAATCAAGCATGTAGCCATTCAGGTAAACCCTAGTTTACGAATTAAGAACAAATGTGGTCATTACAACTATACATTCCATAATTTAAACATCAAGGCCAAAAACATAGAAATGATAGGAAAAGCTTGTAAAAGGGCCAAAAAGAGATTATGTCCAAGTTTCAATATATTACCGAGGCCTCAATGGATCCTGGATTGGATGGTTTTAACGCCAAGTTTTTCCAAATGTGTTGGCCGTTTGTGTGTTTGGATGTGTGCAAGGTTGTTCTTTGGTTTATGGTAGGTATACGGATGGCTAGATAGGCAAGCCACACTTTAATTAGATTGATACCGAAGAAGGCCTCAACTTCTAACATTCATGATATTAGACCTATCATGTTTTGCTCCAATATTTACAAGATCATCACCAAGGTGTTGGCAGGTACGCTCAAAACCACCCTTCCATCAGTGGTGTCACCAAACTAGGTGGATTTTGCTCAAGTAAAAGGCATATTGACAATACTTTTCTTGAGGAAGAATTTCTTATTGATTTCAGAGTAAACGAGAGTAAAAAGAAAAAATGTATGACATTGGATATATCTAAGGCGTATGATGATGTATCTTGGAGTTATTTGTGGGGAACTATGCATACAATCGACTTTTTAGATCGTTAGATTGATATTATGAAGCAATATGTGTAGACTTTTTCCTTTTTGATACTAATTAATTGAATTCCTTATGGAATCTTTAGAGCTTCTAATGGCCTCTGGTAAGGAGACCCTCTATCTCCTTTGTTAATTACTTTGGTCATGGAAAACCTTACCAACCAAAGTAATATTGTCTATGATATGTACCACAAACTAAATTGTTGAGCATCACCACATCTCGTACCGAGAAATAATGATATTAAAATAATTGATTCACTAAATGCCCTAACCTTAGGGTTTCATTTTCCTCATTTAAATATCACATGACTCGCATAAGGATTTAATGCCTGATAAAATTTCACTAAATAAAGACTATTTCAATAGTTCACAACTTCACATATAACCATAACCATATATATATATATATATATATATATATATATATATATATATAGAAATCTGAAAATGAACTAGACTAGGGTTGTCATTCTACTCATTGAAATATCACGCATCAAGAATAACGTTGAATAAATGAATTTATAATAATAAAAGAATAACATCAATTTAAAATCATGATGTCTATTCGCAAAATTCCAACTTTCCATTCATCTAGGGTTTGACCCTCTTTCCTAATATCTCAAGCAAATAATAATAACATTAAATTAAATCCAAGATAGTATCACACATTCATATAAAAGTATCATTCATGAACAAGGAGATTTAAATGAGCAAAGTTCTTTATTCAATTATAAAACAATTTCAAACAAAACTTAAAACTCTAAATTTAGACATATTGTTATAACTTCTACAATAACATTAGGAATTCTATTTTAGATAATTTGTATCCATTTTTAACATAGTATAATATGAAATTCATCACAATAAGAAAACAATTCATTTCTAGATCATATTTCATAAGATTAAAATAAAAGATGGATTTAGCGTGTGTAGTCATATACAAAGGAATTAAAGATCATTGAAGATTTAATAAATTTTCGTGCAATATACTGTTTAAAGGAAGTACCCACTCACCTAATGTGTGAAAACACCTTAAAACATAGCTCAAGAACTAAAATTCGAGTCCATCACTTTCTTTTTTCTTTCAACTCGGAAACCCTAGAAATGGAGAATTATGGAGAAAGAATAAGAAAAGAGAGTGATTTGATATAATTTCAAATTAAATCAGAGGAGGGACGAAATTTTGACACGTGAGAGAAGAATCACTTACAAAATCTATCTAGAGAAGACAAACTTACTTGATTTCATCAACTCTAGGAAGAGAAAACCCTAGATCGCCATCTTCACCACTTTCTCCATCCAAATCCTAAATCTCCCTCTCTATCTAGGATTTCATTTATCTAGAAGGAATCACAAAATATGGGAGCTCCTAGTGTGTTATGATGATCATATAGAGCAATTTAGGTGCTTGGGTCAGTTGCAAATCAACCCTACTTTGTACTTTTCTTTTATTTCAATAGAATGTTTTGTCATAATCACTTATTGAATAGGTTATATATCCTTAAAGAATCACAAAAAACTATCATGTTGTTTAATACATAGTTTCATAGCTCCAATAATTTTTTTAGATCTTTCAATCTACCAATAAATCACTAAAAATCAAACACCACACTTCTATACTGTAGTTAGAATGCCTGGTCAGTTGAGTTTGTCATGAGGGAACTTGGTGACCAACAACTCCATTACACATCCAAAAATTCCGATATTTTACATTAAAATGCATGAGTAAGTTATCCATATCAGAACCAAATTCAAGTAAATCCAAGTTTTATAAACAATATCAGAAATCATTTACCATATTGCTATACCTATCAAATTTTGTATGTATATACTATCAAAACCCTAATTTTAGTGATTAGGGTTTAAAATTCTCAAATTCTGATATTTCAAAGTAAAATCATGATTAGAGTTCCTTATTAGGCTTGAAACATCACAATTGAGCTACCATCATTAATCAGGTATAAGCGATGGTCAATCTAATTAAGCATGTAATCATCTAGGTAAACCCTAGTTTATCAATTAAGCTCAGAAGTGGTCATAACAATTCTTCCCCCTTAAAAAGGTTTCTCCCCGAAACATAAATATGCAAGAAAAGTACATTTGAAGTTTCTTTTTATCTTTTGAAATCTTATATGTCATCATGTTCTTGTATTTCATACTTGAATAGTGTCTTCAACATTGAGTCCTATATTTCTCTTCCAACCACACAGATTTGAAACACGGCCTCTTAATGACAACAAAAGAAATTTCTATGTCACAATAAATAATATAAAAGAGAAAGAGAAACAAATATTTTCAATCCTATCATACTCTTTTGAAGTGCTGCTTAGTATTGGCAATCTGATCCAACCATTTTAATTTTTGCATCTCAATCTTTACTATATTTTGTATCACATTAGAGTTAGTAAAGAGAGTTCAACTTGTTATGTTGAAGTTTACTATTGCACTGCTTCAAAGGAAAAACACTCATAAGATGTAAGACTAGATTTAACAACAATTGTACTTTACTAAGCTGGATTACTACTATGAATAACTAAAACCATAACACCCTTTTCAATTTAATATATTGCTTGCACATGTACACCTGAAATCATATGTAAAACAAATTTTCATTCCTTGATATACCTTCAGCAAACTATACTTCTTTAAAACAAATTCACATATTGTTGAACCATTTTTTTCTCCTATTCATTACTACTTGCTTCTGCTTACTTATCTTTCTCATTTTGATGTGATGGAGCTTCCACTTACGTGGAATTGCGTACACCACTAAAAATCCTAAAGATGGTAAGTCTTTAAGTTTAGCCTTGCTTATACTAGATAGAGAACTCCACCCACGTATGCTAAGATACGTGGAAGTCTTATCGCAGTATAGTTAAGGGTCGAATCCACGGGACAACGGTCTTGTTGGGAGCAACAAGATGGAAAACGTTAGGATTTCACTTAATCACTTGATAATTGGTATTTAGATCAAAAGGTTGATTTGGTTGTTTTAAGCTAAGTAAAGTAAAAGCAAGAAAGTAAGCTTAGGTTGTTAACAATGATAATGGATCACTAGGATGTGATCGGTTTTCACCACCACTACACATGGATCAACACATGCAACATAAAAGCATAACCTGTAATAAGAGTTAGATCAGCTAGTATCTTTGTAGACTTAGCTTCCTTTCGGATAACTAACTATGAGGAGTGTGGGAATGTTGTAACGCCAGCCATCCATGTAGGTATGGTCACTTACTTTACAACATTCCCTCCGCAAAGTGTGTTCCTTGACTCATCAAGGTTGTACTTTCACATGTCAACTGATTCCATTTCATAGCATGAAAGTACAACGATGGGAGTGAGTATACTCTACTTCTTGGAAGACGCCCCTAGATACCGAAACAGATGCATGGTGGATACATGCACCAAGAACCAACATGCAAACGAGTTTCAAATCTAATAGTACAAACGTAGACAATTCATACTAAAAGATAAAAGATAACACAAGTTGGTGATCAATCAACAAGCATTCATTAAACATTTGATGTTGAACTGAAAAGATATAAACTCTATATTACAAACTATGGATTACATTTACATGATATGAAAGCATGGGTAGTAGGGCTACTCCCCACACCCTAGTGAGAGAGACTACTCGCTCATAACTAGGACAAAGAAGGAGGCAAGAAGAGAGAGAGAGAGCGTCATCCCCAAAAAGGAGAGAGGAAAGTCAACCCCTTGGAGAGAGAGAAATGATCCACCAGCTTCACATGTTGCTTGATGACGAGATCTCCCTCTTCCCACCTTCTTTGGTGGAGAGAGAGAAAGCCGCTTCGAGATGGAGTGTGGGTCTCAGACCGACAGCCCCTGGGTGGAGGATGGAGGTCGGATTTGCTCTGGAGTGATTGAGGCAGCCTTTGGACGTCTGAAACTTCCCCTGATGGAGGACCCTTGGGGTCTTATTTATAGGCCTTAAGTGAAGTCCAAACGGTTTGGAGACCGTTTGGATCTCAAGACCGTTTGGACCTTGAAACCGTTTGGCTCTCAAGACCGTTTGGACCTTGAAACCATTTGGCTCTCAAGACCGTTTGGACCTCAAGACCAATTGGACCTTGAAACCGTTTTGGCTCTCAAGACCGTTTGGACCTTGAGACCGTTTGGACCTCAAGACTGTTTGGACCTCAAAACCGTTTGGTCCTCAAGACCGTTTGACTCCATGCCGTCTCGGGACCAGTTGGCTTCATGCGGTCTTGAGACCGTGTGACTCCATGCGGTCTCGGGACCGATTGGCTTCATGCGGTCTTGGGACCGTTTGACTCCGTGCGGTCTTGAGACCGTGTGACTCCATGTGGTCTCGGGACCGATTGGCTTCATGCGGTCTTGAGACCGTGTGACTCCATGCGGTCTCGGGACCGATTGGCTTCATGCGGTCTCGGGACCGATTGGCTTCATGCGGTCTTGGGACCGTTTGAGTCCATGCGGTCTCGGGACCGATTGGCTTTATGATTTTTTTGTGTCTTTTCTGCAAATATAAAGGGGAAATGTTAGTCTAAAGATATATTTACAAAAAGAGGGACTATTTAGGGATTATGGATGAATTTAATTGAGGAAAGAGTGTGGAAAACTAAAGAAAAGACTAAGATAATCATCCAAAATTGGAGGTTATCACCCCCCCTAACTTAGAGTCTAGCTTGTCCTCAAGTTAGATAGAGCTGAGGCACGTAATGGCGAGGCGATTTTATTTAGTTAGGATTTCCATACTATTGCTTCAATTCTTAACTTGAGTTCTCCTAAGGTCATATCTGGTCTTATTGCTTGCCTTACTCTTTCAGGTTTCGAGAGTTGCTTGGGTCTTAGGTTCCTTTCGTATCTCGTAGCTCGCATCGGGACCACCTTTATTCTGTGCATGTTGTTGACTCTAATCAGCTTTATACCTCTCTGAAGGACCTACTGGAAGCTAGAGAGAGTATGAGGGTTGGCTCAAGGCTTGAAGTGTAACCCCCCCTTCAAGTGGGGGAGGGGTTGCCTATGATTTTAGGATCTCACTACCGGGCACGACACATCTGCCTTTGTGAGGGCAGCTGAATGTACCAGCCGGGCGAGTACTTTATAAGCATTTCATATATTTGGATACCTTAGGGTTTCACTACCGGGCACGACACATCTGCCTTTGTGAGGGCAGCTGAATGTGCCGGCCGGGTGAGACCTTCATTGGTTCTTTATATAGGTCCTTATTCATGGCACAACTCTCATAATTTTATTTGACTCTCTGGCTTTTATTCGAAAACTCACAGGCTTGGGTTTTGGGGTTTTGATTGGGAAATTATTTTGGGCGGACAAGCCTCTTTTTATTTTGACGAGAGGAAAGCTATTCTTAGAGTTTTTCAACATGCACTTATTTGGTTTGTGGTCCACTTGTAGAACTTCTTGATTTGGAAGTTGCCTGATGCCCCTCTCATCCTTAAGAGCCTGGCTTATTTCTGGCTTGATATTGACCTGTGGAGAGTCAGATAAAGAAGTGGAGCAGAAGCATGAAAATCAATAGTGGAGGGACATTATTAGATCACCATTAAATGTCTAAGTGCTATTTACTTTTGGGGACTAACATGATTCTAAAGTTAACTGAGGGTGACTTTATTCCAAAGATTTATTGCTGGGTGAGTTATTTGAAATGGAAGCTAAATGTGTAAAGGAAACTAAAAAAATTTGTTCGAAAATGAAGGAGAATGGGGATATAGAAATGATACCTCGCCCTTGTCTAATGTACCCCCCCCAACTTATCACTCACTCCGTCCTCAGAGTGTCAAAGTGATAGGTTGAGAAGTACGATGACAAGGGTTGCAGGCTAAGTTAATTCTGAATTTGCCCATGGTGATTGAAGTAGATTGGCTGCAAACTGTCCACGTAGAGCGTGATAATCCACGTCAGTCATATCCTCTACTGGTCTTTAGAGGACGATTATGGTGTACATCCAATAGAGGACGTGGAAGCCGCAGTCATTTGATTCTCGGATTTGCTGGGGACATTTGTGACAGAAGGAAGGGCGATGAAAATGCTCTTTGTCATAAGCCCTTATGTGCTGACTGAAGAGGGCGATTAATTTGTCAGCGCATTCCTTCGCCACTACCTCTGTTGGCGTCCTTGGTGTCACGACATAGTTTTTCTGCCGTGGATTGTACTGGCTGTCGGAACTATTATAGATTGTTGTTGTTCCTTCTGGTAGGTTTGTTGCCAGGAGCATCTAGTGCTCATGGTAAAGGAAGGGTAGCATGATGAACTTCGGCGTTGTGTGATGTAGAAAGGAGATCAATTGTTCAGTTGTTCCGAAGTTCTTGAGATTTAAAAGATCATCCTTCATGTATGGGGATGCCATATATGTTGTGGGGTTATTTTGGCCGAGTAGAAACTGATAAGCGGCCATTAAGCTTACGGAGAGAGATCCTTTAAACTGTAAAGTCTCTCGAAGCGTGTCTGCCATTACTAGTATGTCACTAGACATGAATACGAGTTCATCCTTCTCGACTGAGAGCCGTGACATAATGAGACGTAGTTCGATGTCAGAGAGACTTTTGCAAGCATTGTGATTGAAGTTAGGAAAAGTTGGTTCTATGGCATACAAAGGATCGATGTCTCCTTTACTTTGCTCGGTAGCTAAGGTCGTCTCCTTTGATTTCTCCAACTCTTTCAGGGCTTGTCGGAAAAGTCGCTTCTTCGGGCGTTGGACATCTGAAAAGAGGTAACGAGGGACGTCATCTGGTGCCATTGTCGGGTCCTTGAAGAACCTTCTATCACAGATGAGCTCCATGGCATAACGCCCTTGCAAAGAGTGAAAATCTTCAGCAACTAGGTCAGTGAAAGGGATTTCGTCGTTTAGCGCTTGGATGTGACGTATGGTGCAGAAAGCGCAATCCCCAGATCCTTCGGCAGCTCGAACTTGAGGGTTAATTATTCTGAACCAGGGCTGGCTCCAGTCTTGGCGGAGAGACGGGCGTGCAGTCCATATTAACTTAAGCAGTCGAAAGGGTATGCATCTTGCTTCACCTGCTGCTTCACCAACGAAGTTTATTGTACCGGCGGGTAGCTCGGCGCCACAAAAATTATAGACCTTGGCATCCCGAGCTTCGGTGTCGATGATCATAAATAGCCAATGATCTGAGATTTGAAAAGGCACGGTGAGAAAACGTGCCCGTCGTGCTAAACCAGCACACAACTTCTCTATTGATTTTGCTCTTATGTATTTGTATAAAAGGCCAATAGACAGAGTAGGTGAGGCATTGAAAACCGGTTGTTTCCTCTTAGAACTTCTATACAGTTCTATACAGTTGGCGAGAAGGACACGGAAGATTGCCATCGGGATCGTAGACCGAGGTCGCAGGATGTGGTGGAAGTCTTCGCGTGTCATCTTGCGTCTAGTTTTGGTGTTATTGTAGATGATGTCTTCCCCTGCCTTTGCATCGTCCACAATAGTGTTCAGTATAAAAATGTCCTGAGCATCTAATGTGGAGATGGCCGCCATATCAAGATCATGCATTTTGTTTGGTAGAGGTGGTGGCGGGGGAAATTCCTGCGGAGGGTGGGTAGAAGGTTGTTCCAGGACTTCTGCATAGTCCTGCATCTCGTCATCCGAATCCGAAGCAGAATCGAGTTCTTCATCTGTATCTAAGCTTACTCGTTCTGACTCGTCCGAGTTTTGGGGGGTAGGCACTGCTTTGTCAAGAACAGAGGGAGGTGGAGCTGTTGTTGTTGGCGGGATTGTGCTGGTTCCTAATATACATTGGTGTAACTCAGCGAAAGCCGCGTCTTTGGCAGACTCCCCGATGGATCCCAAAGCAGAATAATCTAGGAATTGGTCCCCATATGACATGTTGACATTTTCATTGTGGGGGGACCTGAGGTCTTTATCGTCATGTTTTGATGCAACTCCTCGGCTTGTGCCCTCCCCAGCATTTCCTGGGTCACCAGATTTGTCCTCTGAGGAGGTGCTATTATTGGAATTATCCGAGGAGTCAGAGTCCTCATCATCATCTTCTTCATCCTCATCTTTGTCATCCGCTGCCTTTTCTGCTGGTTTCTTGTGTGCGGTCTGTTTACACCGCCGATGGACGGCTTGCAACTCATCGAACGCCACTTGTACATGCTCGTGTGTTTCGAGCAGTGCGTCGTGGGTTTCTTTGAGGTTGTTACATCGGCCTTCGGCGGAGAGGAGACGTGTTGTAAGTTATGTTACTTGAGCACGTAGTTGCTGGATTTCGTTATTAGTGGACTCCTCTTGGTGATTGTTTAGCTGTGTGAGGGTGCTACTGATGGTGTCCAAGCGCGTGCTAAGAGCTGCTTGTTGCTGCTTGAGCTCGCAGAGAGTCTCGGGCAGAGGTTGGGTCTGCGTAGATATCTCATCGACTTGCTTAGCCATCGCTTCTTGCTGGCGCTTCGCTCCAAGGACCAGCTCGGGCAGGTTGTTGTAATGGTTGTTGATATGATCAACTTGCTTAGCCACCTCAACTTGTCATTGCTGAAAACCTTGGAGGATGTTAGGCAAGGTGCGGTTCTGTTCGTCGATCGTGGCCACCTGTTTTGATAATCCCTGCACACAAGAAAAAATAGAATGTAAGATGTTAGAAGGATTGGTGAGGAGGTTTCGAATGACATCAAATTGACGTCCGAATTCCTCACCGATATTGGAAAAGTGGGTCCCAGCGGCGGAGGGGTGGGGTGGCTGGGGCCTTCGTGGGACGGTGGTAGTGTCTTGCGGAAGAGACACTTATGGTGCCCCGAACTGCGTGGTGACTATGGATGGGGTCACCAGCGGTGTCGGGATGGTGGTGGATGTGAAAGGTGGTGGTGTTGATAGTGATGGGGTAGAGACTGTGGAGGTGGATGGGAAAGTGGTAAAGTCGGGCATAGGGGTGGAGAAGGGGAAATCCGAAGGGAAAAGGGGTGAAGAAGAGGATGCGTGTGGTTGTGGGGAAAGAAGGAAGGGTGGTGGGTGTTGGAAAGGTGGAAGGTAGTGAGGTGGTGGCGGTTAGTTCAGCATTTACACTCATAATGAAAGAGTCTAAAGATGAGGTGGTGATGTGCTCGTCAAGGAGGGGGTTGTCTTCTGGATGTGGCTTTGATTTCGGTGTCCCCGACAATTGTTGTGCCTTCAACTGCCTTCTGGAAGGTCGTTTGACAGGTATTTTTGATGGTCGAGCTGTCGGGGCTGTGATACTTAGCTCCGTCTGTCCCACAGTTGCTTTCTTTTCGGCTGCTTTAACCGAAGCTAAAAGTTGTGAAAGCTCCTCGTCAGAGAAGAGGAGCTTGTCTGTGTCATAGTTTGCGAGCTCCGGAAGCGGGAGGAGTGTTCTTGATGACTTGACCATAGGGAAGAAGACATAATATAATTTCCCATCCTTTTCCTTGATGATGAAGGAGTTCTTCAAAGTTTGTTCATTGGTAAGGATGTCGCCCTTTAGTTGCGTGCAGCGAGGTAGGGGTCTGTCCATCTTGAGGTATTTTATAATGGATGTGACATGACCCCCCATGCAGATTTCCTTCCCCAGGGCAAAAGCTGATAATTTCTGGATCATTTGTCATCCAATGTTAACTGGCTTTTCATTAAGAATGGACCAGAGAACAAAGAGATCCGAGATTGTAACGTTCCCCCCTTCTGTCCTGGGGAAGAGTGCGCCAGCAAGAATGTTGTGTAGGGTGCGCATAAAACCAGAATGTATGTTCGATGCTTTGCATGTCTTAGCATCATAGGTGGGGAGCCCAGTTAGAGATTTCCAGAATATGTGTCTATTGAACTCAGAGTGCTCGGTTCCCACCACCTTGGCTCTTTGTAGTTGTTGCTGATTGTCAATAAAAACTTCGTTCAACATGTTTTCTGTTAAGACCACGTTGTTGCCGAAGATTTGGGTGACTAGCCTTCTGTCACCTCCATCCCGTGATCTATCCATGATATCTACGGGTTCTTTTGTAAGAAAGGTGAAGAATTCAGTGGTGGTCTCAGAGTATGAGATCTAAGGTACTAAACATAGCCTTGCAAGGTTGGCTTTGTCTAGTGTGTTGAAGATTCGGTCATTGATCCCCATCTTAATTAGTACGCTGGAGCAAACGTACTTAGTGGGTTTGAGGATTTTGTCGATGGATTGGATGGTGTGGGTGTAAAGGTTTTCTGGTGGTGGTGTTGTGGTGGTGACAGGAGGGAAGGTGGGGGTGGTAACAGGGATGGTGGTGGTAGGTGTTGCAAGGGGTTGGTCCATAGCAGAGGCAGGGTGAACTTTTTTTCTTGCCCGTTTCTTGGAGGGTTATCCGGGTGCAGCTTCCTGGACCTTGTGTTTCCCTTTTTGTTCTTCGGCTGGGGATTCCTCCTCGGGATTTGGCATGTATTCCGAGCCTTCGTCGTCGTCAGAAGAGATTTCTTCCACTTCTTCGTTAGTTGCCTCTGCTAGACATTTTTTGAGGCGGTCAATGTCACACAGAACCTCCATCATCTTGACTTTTGGAGGGGCCTTTCCAGTTTTGTTGAAGACATCCCTGATTTTTTGGAGTTTGGCCAGTTCTTCCATTATTTGCTCCTTTGTCCAGATTGGAGCATCTTCAGTTCCCGAAGCGTACTTAGCTGGTGACGCCATATCTGAAAAAATGGAGAAATTATAAGTGAGAACACATGCTTAAAGAAAGGATTGAATGTTATTTGTATTTATTTAGTTATATATATATTTGTTTTCATGAAACTTAAACGATTTTGGAAGGCCAAACGGTTTGGAGGTCGTTTGGTCCCAAACAGTTTCAGGACCGTTTGGCTCCAAACGGTTTGAAAACCGTTTGGTCCTAAACGGTTTCAAGATCGTTTGGTCCCAAACGGTTTAAAGACTGTTTGGTCCCAACCGGTTTGAAGACCGTTTGGTCCCAAACGGTTTCAAGACCGTTTGGTCCCAAACGGTTCGGGGACCGTTGGGAAGGCAAAGCGTCAGGTTACAGCCGGCGAAGGTGAAGACGAAACGGTGAAGGGGAGGCGGAGGCGTCGGCGATGAAGGTGACAACGGAAGGAGCCGACGGCGATACAGACGTAGGAAAAGAGGATTGTGGCGAGGCTGGCGGTGGTAAAGATGAAGACAGCGGTGTGGGGTGCCACGGCGGCGCCGAAGGTGACGGTAGAGGTGAAGAAGATGGTTGCGGAAGTAGGCGACGGCTGCGGCCGGACTACCTTGTTTATGTGAGCAGGGAAGACGACAGCGAGAGCATTGGAGACGGAGGTCGCGCGGGAGCAGGGGAAGCAGAGGTTGACGGGGGTGAAACGCGCGGGAGCAGGAGGGTGCAAAGGTAATGGAACAGCTCTGCGCGAGAGTTTCAGAAGGCTCGGGAGTCGAAAGAAAGAAAAATGAGGGGGTAGGGTTTATATTTATAGGAAACGGGGGGTTGTCTTGACAAAAACCCTAGGTCAAACGGTTTAGCGACTGTTTGGATTCCAAATGGGTTCGAGACCATTTGGCTCCAAACGGTTTGAAGACCGGTTGGACTCCAAATGGTTTGGAGACCGTTTGGTTCCAAACGGTTTGAAGACCGTTTGGTCCCGGACGGTTTCAGGATCGTTTGGTTCCAAGCAGTTTCAGGACCATTTGGTTCCAAACGGTTTCAAGACCGTTTGGTCCCAAACGGTTTCAGAACCGTTTGGTAGGGTTAAGGTTTTAGTTATATGATTTTTTTGTATATTTTCATTTTATTATTTTTATGTTTGTTTTGGTTGTATAATTTTTTTTGTATTTTCATAAAATAAACCTAAGGTAAAGAGAACGGGAAATAAAGAAAGAAACTGAAATCTTGGGTTGCCTCCCAAGTAGCGCCTGGGTTTTACGTCACTGGCTCGACGAAGCTGAGACGTTGTTATGCTGACGGCGTGGCATCTTTGATTTCTATGGTTTGTCTTGGCATTTTATCTGTCGGAGAGTAGTATCTTTTCAAACGATGACCGTTGACCATCCTTTCTCCTCCGTTATTGTCGATAATTATCATAGCACCAGTTGGATAAATATGCTTTATGGTGAAGGGCCCGGACCATTTTGTTCGAAGTTTTCTGGGGAACAACTTGAGCTTGGAGTTGAAAAGGAGTACGTTGTCACCGACAGCGATGTCTTTCCTTTTGAGATGACCGTCGTGCCACATTTTTGTCTGCTCCTTATATATTCTGGCGTTCTGATTGGCGGTCATTCGGAGCTCTTCTAGATCCTGCAATTGGAGTTGTCTATTCTCTCCTGCACTTTTGAGATCGAAATTTAATTGTTTGATGGCCCACCAGGCTTTGAATTCCAGCTCTACTGGAAGATGACATGACTTCCCGTACACCAAACGGAACGGGGTTGTTCTGATTGGTGTTTTATATGCAGTTTGGTATGCCCAAAGGGCATCAGGAAGTTTGGTGGACCAATCAGTGCAGTTTCTGTTCACCGTTTTTTTAAGAATTGCCTTTAATTGTCTATTTGATATCTCAACCTGTCCACTAGTCTGTGGATGGTAGGGCATGGCAACTTTGTGATTGACTCCGTACTTTTTCAGTAAGGCTTCAAAACTTCGTTCCAAGAAATGGGTCCCGCCATCTGATATGACAGTTCTTGGAACTCCAAATCTTGGGAAAATAATATCTTTGAACAATTTAATAACATGCTTGGAATCGCTGGACACAGTGGGTACAGCTTCGACCCACTTTGAGACGTAGTCCACCGTGACCAAGATGTAAGAGAAGCCATAGGATGATAGGAATGGGCCCATGTAGTCTACCCCGCACACATCGAAAAGTTCAATTTCCTGCCACATAGTGAGGGGAATTTCGTCTCTTTTTGATATGTTGCCGGAAAATTGGCATTTGTTACAAGCTTTCACAAAATCGTATGAATCCTTTGATATGGTGGGCCAGAAGAAACCAGATTGTAAAACTTTTATAGCTGTTTTCTTAGCACTCATGTGCCCCCCCCCCGTGGGTCCTGAATGGCAATGCTCTAGGACCGGGGTTATTTCTTCTTCTGGCAAACAACGACGGAAAAGTCTTTCAGCACAAAGGTGAAACAGGTAGGGTTCATCCCAATAATATTGTTTTATGTCATGAAGGAACTTCCTTTTGTCATGGTAGGAAGCAGAGGGGTGGATAATCCCTGTGGCTAGATAATTGACGATATCCACGTACCAAGGGAATCCATGGGTGGCCTTCATAAGTTGGTCGTCTGGAAGAGAATCACGGATAGGGATTTTGTGTTCTTCTTCAACCTCGATACGGCTGAGATGGTCAGCTACAACATTCTCCACTCCACTTTTATCCTTAATTTCCAGGTCAAATTCCTAAAGCATCAGCACCCAGCGGACGAGCCTGGGTTTGGCATCTTGCTTTTGAATCAGGTATCGAATGGCGGAGTGATCGGTATAAACAATGACTTTAGAACCAATCAGATACGAGCAAAATTTTTCGAACGCATAGATGACAGCCCGAAACTCTTTTTCTGTGGTAGTATAGTTTCTCTGTGCTTCATCTAGAGTTTTGGATGCGTAGTAGATGACGTAAGGTTTCTTATCAATTCGCTGTCCTAAAACAGCCCCTATAGCGTAATCACTTGCGTCGCACATGATTTCAAAAGGCTGCGACCAATCTGGGGCTCTTCGAATAGGCGCGGAGATTAAAGCATTCTTGAGGGTGGAGAAGCTTTGCATACATTCTTGATTGAATACAAAGTCAGTATCTTTAGTCAGAAGTTGGGTCATGGGCTTTGCTATCTTCGAAAAATCTTTGATGAATCTTCTGTAGAACCCCGCATGACCCAAGAAAGCTCTTACTCCCTTTATATCTTTCAATGGCGACAATTTTGAAATAACATTGATTTTTGCTTTATCCACCTCAATCCCCCTGTCGCTCACCCATGCCCGAGGACGACACCTTCCGTTACCATGAAATGGCATTTCTCCCAATTCAGGATAAGGTTTGTTTCCTCGCAGCGTTGCAGAACTTGTCTAAGATTGATTAAACAGTTATCGAAGGAATCTCCGTAAACTGAGAAATCGTCCATAAACACTTCCATGACAGATTCAGTTAAACCAACAAAGATGGCAGACATGCAGCGTTGGAAAGTAGCGGGTGCGTTACACAACCCGAATGACATTCGTCTAAAGGCATATGTCCCAAAAGGACAGGTGAAGGTAGTTTTTTCCTGGTCTTCCGGGTGTATGGGTATTTGGTAAAACCCGGAATAACCATCGAGATAGCAAAAATATTTCTGATGAGCCAAGCATTCCATGACTTAATCAAGGAAGGGTAGAGGGTAGTGGTCTTTCCTCGTGGCTTTGTTCAACTTCCTATAGTCAATACACATCCGCCACCCTGTTACAGTCCTGGTGGGCACTAACTCATTTTTGTCATTAAGCACTACGGTAGTGCCTCCCTTTTTTGGAACAACCTGGACAGGGCTGACCCATTGGGAGTCAGAGATAGGGTAGATTATGCCAGCTTTGAGTAACTTGAGGACCTCCAGGCGAACCACCTCCTTGAGATTAGGATTCAATTTTCTTTGGTGTTCACAGGATGGCTTGAATTCTTCAACCATTGGAAGTATGTGCATACACAGGGCTGGATTTATGCTCGTTAGGTTAGTTATCTTATATCCAATGACCTTTTTATGCTTCTTCAGCTCATCTAGAAGCTTTTCTTCCTGATCTTCTGTAAGGGTAGAGGTGATGATGACCGGGCATAGTTTTTCCTTATCTAAGAAAACATGTTTAAGCCCTGTGGGTAAAGTCTTCATTTCAGGGGCTTTTGGTGGCTCAGCTGCTTCTATAATGGTAACAGTTGTAAGTTCTTCAAAAGTGGCCGTTGATGCTTCTTCGGCCTTTTCTAAATGTTGCAGACACTGTTGAACTAGTTCGTTCACAGAGAATTCAACATCCGGATTGATTAGGACATTTTCTAGTTCGTCAGCTGGCTCGGATATTTCTAACTGAGACATTTGTTGTATTGCGTCAAGAAGAAAAACCTCCTCTTTGATACTAGGGCCTTTCATGCTATTAAGGACTCGGAATTGAATTGCTTCTTTTTCGAGCCTAAGGATGATGGTGCCAGCTTCGACGTCAATAAGCGCCCTGGCAGTAGCGAGGAAAGGTCTGCCGAAAATAATCGGGTATCTCAAGTCTTCTTTAATGTCCATGATAATGAAGTCGCACGGGACGTAGGCATCCTTGCCTATCCTTACTGGGATATCTTCAATGATCCCCAGAGGTGCGGTTATGGTGGAATCAGCTAATTGAATAGTCATTGTTGTAGGCAGCAATTCGGTGAAACCCAGAAGTTTGCACATGGAATAAGGCATGATGGATATACTGGCCCCTAGGTCAGCTAATCCTTTTTTAGTGAATGCATTTCCAATGCAACATTGGATTCCGAAGGAGCCTGGGTCCTTCTTCTTTTTGGGCATCTTGTTTAAGATGATGTCTGAAGTGGTCTGAGCAAGCTTAACAGTTTCTTGCTCCTCGGTGATGTACTTCCTTGATAGTAAGGTCTTGAGGTATTTTGCCCAGGCCGACACTTCGGAAAGAGCATCAAGGAGCGGGATATCAATGTATAGTTTCTTCATCGCCTCCTTGAACTTTTGAAACTTGGTGTCCGTCTTCGTTTCTCGCAGTCTACCTGGATACGGGATTCTTGGTTTATATTGTAAAACTTCAGGTTCTGCGGACACTTGGTCTTTATCTTTGCCCTTTGTGTCCTCTGAGGGCTTCTCCATTCCTTTTTGCGGGCTCTCATTCGTCATAAAAGCAGGGGTATCATCATTATATGGGGTGATCTTGGTGGTCTCATGAAGAGTGCGTCCCGATCTCGTGGTGACAACATTCAACTGTTCATGTCTGTTCTGTCCGTGCTTAGGATTTGATTCGGGCTGCCCTGCAAATGTGCCTGCCGGAGGCTTCAATTGTGCAGCAATCTGGGCAAGCTGGGCTTCTACTGCTTTTTGCTGCGCTTGCTGATTAGCGAGCATAGTCTGTTGAGATTGCAGCATCTGCCTTATCAAGGATATTTCATCTTTCGGTTGAGAAGGAGTGTTTTTCAGAAGACTTTGTTGTGGGGCTTGTTGAGATTGTTGTGGTGGCAGCGCCAGCTGAGGTTGCTGAGTATGCAGCTGTGGATGGAGCAGAGGATGAGTGTACTAATAGTAGGCTGATTGGTTCCTGGGGTAGTTATCCCTAGGGAGGTTAGTCCTGGAATTCCCTTGATTTTGGTTGAAATTGTTTGGGAATCCAGGTGGTAACCTACTAGAGGATCCCCCCTGTGTCTGATGTTGTGGATTAGCGGTCCCAACATGGTTTCCATACTGAAATCCTGGATGATTCCTTGGCTGATTAGGGTTGTAATAGACTTTTCCAAGGATAGGATGTATAGAGTTGACTTGTTCCGGTAGTTGATCTTCGGCCTGGTCAGTAATGGGTTCATATGGTTGTGGTGGTGGATGCAGATGCATCATCACATTATAAAGCATACCGCAGGAAAGGAACAGATGGTCAGAAGCATGACAGGCCTCACAGGTCCCTGTGGCGGCCTTGACTTGTTGAACTAGAGGATTTTTCTTCTTATCAAACTCTCCGAGAGAAGTCTCGAGAGATTGTTGTTTATGAACTATGGTTTTCAGGGCTTCAGCTATTGCCTTCATCTCTATTGATTTTTCAACTTTGTAGACCTTGAGGACACCTTTACCGACTGACCGTCCCCGGTTAGACTGGTTCTCAGCTCCGAGTGTAACGATTTTCCAAGCGCCCTCATAATTCTTTCTCATGAAGTTTCCTCCAGATGAGGAATCCAAAAACTGTTTAATATCATCGCTCACTCCCCGATAGAAGGTTTCTATCAATTGGTTCTGGGAGATTCCATGATGGGGGCACTTCTGCAAAAGTTCCTTAAACCTTTCCCATGCTTCAACGAGGGTTTCTCTGGGTAGTTGAGAGAAGTGATTGATCTGCCCTCTGATCTCATAAGTCAGTGAGGGGGGAAAGAACTTCTCTAAGAACTTTTCCTCTAGGGGAGCCCAGGTGGTTATTATGGGTTCCCTGTCAAGTGAGTTATACCAACTCAGGGCCCTCCCAGACAGAGTGAAATGGAACAGATGAAGCATTATCGCATCAAAAGTGACTCCGGCTTGCGGAACCAGGCGGCAGAGTGCCTTAAACCTTTTCAGATGATCCATGCAATCAACTCCAGAACCTCCGGAGAAAGAGATGCCTTGCATGATCTGGATCCACTGGGTCCAAATCTCAAAGTTGGGGATAGTAATAATCGGAGGTCGGACCGGGTGGTTATCCTCATAGTTCTTTGGGATAGCGTAGTCCCTCAGTTGCTTGTTCCTTAACTCCAACTGAGCAGCTTGGGTTGCTGCCTCAGTTTCAGCTCTGATGCGAGCTTGCTCTTCTGCACGAATCTCCGCTTGGATTTGGGCACGAGTGTCCGTGATGAGTTGTGCTCGTTGAGCGGCGATGGCGGCATTTACCCTCTCCATCACCAAAGAAGCATGGCGTTGTTCGTCGGCCATTTGCTTGGCTCGTTGGCGATTGAGACGAATGCGGCGGTGGAAGCTTCTCTCTACCTCAGAGTCGTACTCTGGATCAGGGGAGAATCCGAGGTTATGCACTGGTTGCATACACATTTTCTACCTGAGTAGAGAGAAGAAAACACCTTTTAGATGAAGGCGGAGATATATTGAATTCAAGAATATATCATTTAATGATTAAAAGAAAGTGTAAAACCCTAACCAACTAGCAAGATACTAAATGAAATTAAAACGTTCCGTTCTCCCCGGCAACGACGCCAATTTTTGATGGAGCTTCCACTTATGTGGAATTGCGTGCACCAATAAAAATCCTAAAGATGGTAAGTCTTTAAGTTTAGCCTTGCTTATACTAGATAGAGAACTCCACCCACGTATGCTAAGATACGTGGAAGTCTTATCGCAGTATAGTTAAGGGTCGAATCCACGGGATAACAGTCTTGTTGGGAGCAACAAGATGGAAAACGTTAGGATTTCACTTAATCACTTGATAATTGGTATTTAGATCAAAAGGTTGATTTGGTTGTTTTAAGATAAGTAAAGTAAAAGCAAGAAAGTAAGATTAGGTTGTTAACAATGATAAGGGATCACTAGGATGTGATCGGTTTTCACCACCACTACACATGGATCAACACATGCAACATAAAAGCATAACCTGCAATAAGAGTTAGATCAGCTAGTATCTTTGTAGACTTAGCTTCCTTTCGGATAACTAACTACGAGGAGTGTGGGAATGTTGTAACGCCAGCCATCCATGTAGGTATGGTCACTTACTTTACAACATTCCCTCCGCAAAGTGTGTTCCTCGACTCGTCAAGGTTGTACTTTCACATGTCAACTGATTCCATTTCATAGCATGAAAGTACAACGATGGGAGTGAGTATACTCCACTTCTTGGAAGACACCCCTAGAGACTGAAACAGATGCATGGTGGATACATGCACCAAGAACCAACATGCAAACGAGTTTCAAATCTAATTGTACAAACGTAGACAATTCATACTAAAAGATAAAAGATAACACAAGTTGGTGATCAATCAACAAGCATTCATTAAATGTTTGATGTTGAACTGAAAAGATATAAACTCTATATTACAAATTATGGATTACATTTACATGATATGAAAGCATGGGTAGTAGGGCTACTCCCCACACCCTAGTGAGAGAGACTACTCGCTCATAACTAGGACAAAGAAGGAGGCAAGAAGAGAGAGAGAGAGAGCGTCATCCCCACAAAGGAGAGAGGAAAGTCAACCCCTTGGAGAGAGAGAAACGATCCACCAGCTTCACAGGTTGCTTGATGACGAGATCTCCCTCTTCCCACCTTCTTTGGCGGAGAGAGAGAAAGCAGCTTCGAGATGGAGTGTGGGTCTCAGACCGGCAGCCCCTAGGTGGAGGATGGAGGTCGGATTTGCTCTGGAGTGATTGAGGCTTTGGATGTCTGAAACTTCCCCTGATGGAGGACCCTTGGGGTCTTATTTATAGGCCTTAAGTGAAGTCCAAACGGTTTGGAAACCATTTGGATCTCAAGATCGTTTGGACCTTGAAACCGTTTGGCTCTCAAGACCGTTTGGACCTCAAGACCGTTTGGACCTTGAAACCGTTTGGCTCTCAAGACCGTTTGGACCCAAGACCGTTTGGACCTTGAAACCGTTTTGGCTCTCAAGACCGTTTGGACCTTGAGACCGTTTGGACCTCAAGACCGTTTGGACCTCAAAACCATTTGGTCCTCAAGACCGTTTGACTCCATGTGGTCTCGAGACCGGTTGGCTTCATGCGGTCTTGAGACCGTGTGACTCCATGCGGTCTCGGGACCGATTGGCTTCATGCGGTCTTGGGACCGTTTGACTCCATGCGGTCTTGAGACCGTGTGACTCCATGCGGTCTCGGGACCGATTGGCTTCATGCGGTCTTGAGACCGCGTGACTCCATGCGCTCTCGGGACCGATTGGCTTCATGCGGTCTCGGGACCGATTGGCTTCATGCGGTCTTGGGACCGTTTGAGTCCATGCAGTCTCGGGACCGATTGGCTTTATGGTTTTTTTGTGTCTTTTCTGCAAATATAAAGGGGAAAAGTTAGTCTAAAGATATATTTACAAAAAGAGGGACTATTTAGGGATTATGGCTGAATTTAATTGAGGAAAGAGTGTGGAAAACTAAAGAAAAGACTAAGATAATCATCTAAAATTGGAGGTTATCATGATGTTATAGATAAATCATCTCTAACCGTTACAGTATTCGAGGTAAGAATGGATTATTCATCATTCTTGCAATCAATGCAAGAATTTATTCATATCATAGTTTTCTCATACTGTACTTCTCCTTTTTCTCAAATCACACTTCTTACATTTCAAATCTATTTCTTATCCCTCGTTCATTGTTACTTCCATGTTATTTATCTATATTTTTAATTTGCTACCTTTATACCATGGATTATTATCTCTGCTAGTTTCTTCTCATATTACTGCTCAAAGGATCTTATTTTATAATAGTGTTAGTACTTAAGGTCAAATCACAATTGACATCACTTCAACTATTACAAACCTGAACACTTTAGGGTTTGATCCTCATCAAACACATGATCTTATAGTGACATGATTTACTCCCTTAATCCAATTTCAAGCTGTATCGCTCTTGAACTTTACTAAAGTATTCTTGATATTTATCACTTGATTTTCTTTTCTTCTATTTGGCATTTTTGATATGTTACTTTCTTTATTTACCCTAATAGGGTTTCATCATTGTATTTTGTGTCATGACTACATTCGATAGATGTGTCTACCATGGTGGTTATGTGTCATTTAAAGTTCATTTCCTTATCACTTCATCCCCATGTTACTCTCATTAAGAGGATAAAAAAAAGAGAAGTGATTTTGAGATTTAGAATTCTTATCTCCAAGCATTCACTTAACACATTTCTTGTACTAGGTTTACTTGCTCATCATCAAGGAGACTAGACTATTTAGCATTTCTCGCATCTCACAATGTCTCTTTTTTATCATATATATTACTCCCTCATGTTTCAACCCCTTCTTTGTATTCAATCATTGTCTCCTTGCATGATACTCTTCCATATGTCATTATTAACTTATCTCTTGTAATCATGTTGCTCATTGACATGTATCATTATGTATTCCATGCCACATATATTTCTTATTATCCTTTTACTAATATGAAGTTGAAATTCTAGATCAATACTCTCCCTACTTGTTTCATCTTATATTCAATACATTACATATCCTTTTTTTCAAATCAAATGGCTCATGCAGGGGTTTAACATAGTTTCTCTTTCAATCAAGCTTTTCTATTTTATATATAATTTACCTTTATATGACTTGTTCATTTGTTTAGTTACACTTTTGTTCTTCTTTTGAAAATTAGTCCCATTTCATCACTAGAAACCTATTGAATACATCCGATGGAAACTAGGTTGTTACTCTATAGAGACTTTAAATCAAAGGTAGTAAGGATGTATGCACTAGAGTTCATAATTTAATGACACATTCCCTGCTATCCACTATATCATGTAACCCTTTTTCCTTAATCAAACTCACCATCTTCAACATTTATCTTTATTTTGGAGCATAGAAATGCATTTTAATCGATTATATGATCCATTCCTCATAATTAATTATTTCTATCTTGTCTTCTACGTAATTTTCTCTTTTCTTTCCCATATTTCATGTTTAGAGACTTCATGTAATACTGATCATTAAGCTTTATTCCCAATCTTATGTCATTTTCTTTTGATTTCAATTCTGTGCCTATATTTGACATACTTTACTATCATGCAGCTCTTTACAATCAGTCCATCTCTTGTGTGTGTCTTAGAATGTTCTCTAACTCCTTGCTTCTTTACTTCCCTTTATTTCAAATTGGAAAAAGTGCCACAGTTAATTATAGGATTTTGGTCCTCTATCCATTCGTTCTTCTTCATTTTGTATGGTAACTACTAATTTGTGTCATGAATATATATTCCTTCTTCCTTTATCCCCAATTTAGGGTTTCCTGTCTAAAGCCAAAAAGATGGATCTTAGATATCAATTCCAGCTGATTCTAAGTAATTATAGTCTTTACCTTATATTTCTGTATCTTAGCGTATGTGCATACTCATTACATTCTAAGACTACCTCTCGATAGTTTAATTACTCTTATTATATTAATTAATAAGAGTCATTAGATCTCAATAATGCATCCTGCCATCCAGACCAGGTCGAATCTAGACTCCTAAATCCAAGACCTACTTAGAATTAACAAACTCCTATTCATCTCAACATGTGGAAAGAATATCCACTTAGGGCAAAATCTTTTAAAGATAATGTCTGGTCTACTTGATACAAAGAATATAGACAATATCTGAAGTAACTTTGTGATATACAACAATCTTAAAGAGACATATATATTCTATAAACTAAATATCTAAATCCAAATATATAAGAGCATTTGTATTGATCTCCAATTGGAAAAACAGAATAAAGTAAAATTTGTATCACATTCTATCTTGAATCTCTTATTCCTTTATTACTTTCTGATCTTCTAATCGGAACACTTCTGGGGTTTACATCTGGACTATCCTCCTTCTAAACACCTAACCAGAACATCCAGAGAAGAATAGAAAAAATAACTTGATATTGGTCAACCTAAGTATTCAGACACCTAGTTAGGGTATCTTAATACTCGGACCTGCCAGAGCTATTGAAACATCAGCTCCTAATTGCCACACTTATAACTCTGATTTTCTATCCTAATGGTCCATGTCGACTCAGCCTAACCTCTAATACCAAGCTGTTACACCCACATTCCATGATAACTACTAATCATGATATTAGGGCATAATTTGGGGATTAAACATAATACAAAGAACAACCTTAATTTTTTTATTTCAAACTCTTTGTCTTCTCACATTGAATTACACAAACTAACTTTGCAAGGGAAATAAAACCTAATTATTGTAATTCAATTTTAACATTAAAGATACATATCATATCTAAACATTCCTTTTGTTTCTCACATGTCCATGTACACACGACATGATAATTGAATACATTCTCTATTATTAAGGAAACAAAGTTACACATCATCATTTACAACTCTATCACTTCTATACAAGTACCTAGAGTGACAGGGACCAATCGAACTTAACTAATCTGATACTTAGCTTTCATGGAATACTACTCTGGCATTTACATTCTTCAAATCAAATACTTTCCCTAAAATTCTGTGAGTAGAGGGTTGAGCCTACTCGCTCAGTGAATGAGTACTTCAAAGAAACATTACAAAACACTTTAATAGTCAAAGATATATTAATGAGCAACTGAATATTAAGTAGAACAGTAATGAACTATCAAAAGAATTAATCATGCATAGACATATATTGGAGGATGCTCTAGATATACCTAAATAGTAAACCAATCTGATGAATCACAAAAGAGCTAGTAATTTAGACACATTCAAATGGCAAGTTACTTTAGAAATCTTAAAAGAATAGACGAATATTGTATACACTTGATTGATCTATCATTCTTCTTTTTATACCCTGAACCCACATGAAGTGTACCACGATATATGAAAGCATCACTGAAAGCTAGGATCTCACTATACAAGTCTTAGAAGAATTCCTAAGTTCCTAAACCTATCTTTCTAATAAGACCTCATCTACAGCGGGCCTCACCATGTCTGGCTCTCGACGGGTAATAGGAGCAGTTAGATATTTGGACTCCTCCTCTAAACCTAGGTACTTAGGCAAAGAGTCAAGGCACTCTAGTTTTTGTGCATCAGTGGACCTACCGAAGATGTCCACTGGCCAGTACTAGAGGTACCATCAACATCCCTAGACGGTATTGGGTACCACACAATCAAAAGGAGTCTACCCTACCAGTCAAGACCCCCACACCCTACTGGTACGATCCAACTTACCCTGATCTAGAAATCATTTCCTCCTCACATTGCAGGGTATTCTGTGAAGGATTCTATAGCATTTTGGGCATCTAAATGTCTAATTCACTCTCAAAATTTGTAGTTCAATATCACATAAACATTTCTTAGTTTAGCTTTATACAAAGTTCATTTCATATATCATATGTAATATGTACCACAAACTAAACTGTCGAGCATCACCACATCTCATATTGATAAACACTGATATGAAAATGCTTTATTCACTAAATTCCCTAAACTTACAGTTTCATTTGCCTCATTTACATATCACATGACTCACATTAGGATTTAATGCATCATACACTTTCACTTAATAAAGATTACTTTCAATAGTTCACATATAACCAAACATATATATGGAACCCTAGAATGAAGTGGACTAGGGTTTCCACGCTATTCATTGAAATATCATGCATCAAGAATAAACTTGAATAAATGAATTTATAACGATCAAATAATCACATCAATTAAATTTCATAATGTCTATTTGTAAACTTCCAACTTTCCATTCATCTAGGGTTTCAATATCTTTACTGAGATATCAAGCGAACACTGATAACATCAAATGAAATCCAAGGTAATATCTGACATATCTGTACTATGCATTTAGATAAAATAATCATTCATAAACAAGGAGATTTCAATAGGCAAAGTTCTTTATTCAAACAAAAACTATAGATTTTAGAATAATCTTATAAATTCTGCAATAACTTTTGGAATTCCATTTTAGATGATTCGTATCCATTTATAACATGTTTTTATAATAAGAAATTCATGAAAATAGGAAAAATACATTTCTAGATCATATTTCATAAGCTTAAACAGAAAGGCAACTTTAGAGTTTGTAGTCGCATATAAAGGAATTGAAGATTATTGAGGATTTGATACAATTTTGTACAATATACTATTTAAAGGAAGTACCGCCCATCTAAGGTGTGAAACATCTTAAAAATGTAGCTCAAGAACTGAAATTCTAGAATTATTATCAAATTCCTAGCAATCCTTCACTTTCTTCTTTCTTTCAACTCAGAAACTATAGAAATGGAAAATTATGGAGAAAGAATGAGAAAAGAGGGTGATTTGATATCATTTCAAATAAAATCAGAGGAGGGAGGAAATCTTGACATGTGAGAGAAGAATCACCAAGAAAAGCTATCTAGAGATGACAAACTTATTTGATTTCATCAACTCTAGGAAGAGAAAACCCTAACCTAACTCTCCCTCTCTCTAGGATTTTGTTTTTCTAGAATGAATCACCAAATATGGAATCTCTTGATGTGTTATGTTGATCATATAGAGTAGTTGAGGTGCTTGGGTTAATTACAAATTGACCCTACTTTGTACTTTTCTTTTATTTCAACAAAATTTTCTCTCATAAAAATGTTACTGTAAATTACTTACTGAATAGGTTATAGATTCTCTAAAAATTATGAAAAATTAGCGCAATGTCTAATACATAGTTTAGATATCTAAAAAAATTTTGAAATCATTCTGAGCTACCAATAAATAACTAAAAATCAAAGACTACATTGTTGTATTGCAGTCAGAATGCCTAGTCAGTTGAGTTTGTCCTGAGGAAACTTAGTCGACCAAAAACTACATTACACATCCAATTTTTTTGATATTTTACAATAATACACATGAGTGAGCTATCCATACCATAATCAAATTTAAACTAAATCCAAGTTATATAGAAAATATGAAAAGCCATTTACCACAATGCTATATGTATCAAATTTAGTATTTATATACCATCAAAACCCTAATTTTGATGATTATGGCTTACACTTCCCAAACCCTAATCTTACAGATTAAAATCATGATTAGAGTTTCTTCTTAGGATTTAAAAATCACAATTGAGCTAGATTCATTACATATTTAAGCAATGATCAATTTAATTAAGCATGTAATCATCTAGGTAAATCCCATTTTGTCAATTCAGCTCAGACACAGTCATAACAATGGACATCATGCAATAAATCTTGCACAATGTGCATTAACATTGTTGCTCCCTATTTTGGAGAATTTTGATGCATGCAATGCATAAAGTTATGTTTTTCATAATTTTAGTCCATCATTGTGAATGTTGTGTTATTGGGATGAGCACAACACATACCTCCTCAATGAGAATGTGTTCGTCGATGTGTTTTCTGCACACCGTGTTGTTGTAGGGGAAATTTGTGCACTACACTTGCAAAACTTTGAATCCCTATCTACACATATGCATGTAATGTTGGTTGACCTATACATTGTGCACTAACACATTCTAACACTTCATTTTTTTAATTAGTTGCATTAATTGTTAGCACCAAATATCTAATATCAATTTATCATGCACATACTGAAAGAAAGATTTTCACACAAATATATACTTCCACTAGATGCAATGATTATAAACAAATTACTATCATCTAATGAAATGCAAAAGATGAGTTGCCTCCCATGAGAACTTGGGTTCAGGGTCCCTCAATCTGACAACATCTAGCTTTTTTCTCAACTAGACTCAAATGACTTCTCTTCATTAATGAGGTCTTCATATAGGTCACCTTCTTCTCCTGCCACTACATATGAAGCACTGAATCACCAAGATCTCTCACAAAGCTTCATCTTGAATTCTCCTTGGTCAAAACCAATCAATTATTTGACACTCTCCAAGAAACACTAGTACACAGAAGGTCTATAATGTTAGTTATTTAAGACATGTAACATCAGTTTTGAGGTGATGACTGGGTGGGCATGATCCAACCCTATTCTAGGGCTGTATCTTGTGTCATTTTGTACTTTTATCACATTCAAATGCATTAGAATTACATGTTATTCTCCCCAATATGATTATCATTGCAAATATGCTTATGGATGTTCTTTGAACTGTTTTTCAGGTACTTGGACCATGCTTAGATGAAAGAGAGAGAAGGAGGGACCCAAAGAAGGCCCCAAAGTCTCCCTCAACCTACCTCCAGTGGCCAAGAATCATCCCCGAGCAAAGACATCCGAAAATGACAAAGTTAGAAGAGAAATCAAGAAGTCAAGCCTCAGCACGGCCGTGGCCACAATGCCACTGTCGTGGCTATATTGCCAAGTTCCAACAGGTTGCAACAGGGAATTCCATAGATCGCCCATGACCGTGGCCTCCCAGCCATGACCGTGGCCAGTGAAGACAACACGACCGTGGCCATCAGCACGATCGTGGTCAGGAGAAGAAAACACGGCCGTGGCACCCTGCCACGGTCGTGGGAATTAAATTGCAAGAAGTCAGTCGCCAACAGGGAATTTGCCTCCTAGCCACGACCATGGCCAAGTCACCACGACCTTGGCCGATGCTGACCAAGATGCCCGTGGCCCCTCCCCACGATCAGCTCCAACTCCTCCAAAACGGTCGTGTTACCCAACACGGCCGTGGTGCATGCTACCCACCACAACTGTGGCACTCCGCCACGGCCGTGGCCACCACCATCTCACCACTGCCTTCACCCCACGACCGTGTTCACCACCCCACAGTCGTCCCCCACTACCCTCACCACGGCCGTGGCACACCCACCACGACCTTGGTGATCACCTACCCTATACAACTTTTCACTGTTTTTCCTATTTTACCCCCACTTAGCCCTAGCTCCTATATAGGCACTAGCTACTTCTAGGGCTCGATAGAGAGCACCCCCTAGCCGCCCCCAGCTACTCCCTTGCCTCCATCACTCCCATCCACCTACTTTCCTTGCATTTAATCCCATTTCCACCCATTTTCCACTCATTTCCACCATAGAAACCTAGTTTCTCTAAGTTTCTATCCATCCATTCCACCATTTCCATGCTCTTGGGCACCTTTGGAGGAGGAGGTTCGTGGCTAGCACCAAGGAGGTGAAGGTGGTCGAGCTACATCAAACATCCATGGCGCCTCTTACTCTCTTTCCCTTCTTCTTTGTTCCTAGTTTGATCATGTATAGCTACGCCCCCTTGGGTGGGCTGTTTGGGGCAAAAATGTGACTGTGATACCATGTTGGGGGAATATAATTTGTAATGAACATATTTCACTTCTATGATGATTTCCTTTGCTTGTATCTCATTTCCCATTACTTGTGCATGTGATTGTTGTTTAATTACATTGATTTCTTACCTTGTGGTGTTTGAAGACATTTGCCTCTAGGATGTTTTGGTTTCTATGTAGCTATCATAGGATTGGCTCCTAGGTCCTTAATTCGGATCCCTAGCTAGCCCCCTATCTTCCTACATACTCACCTTCTTCCTACATGCAAATGTGAGTTCTAAGTGACTAGTATAAGTGTGATTAGTGCAATTTCCTAGGATTTCCTAAAGGCTGAGGTGGCTAGTGGCATGAGGTCAAATATCCTCATCTCTACTCCCATCCGTACCCTTGGTCCTCAATTGACTAATACCACTTATCCTAGAGACCTAGACTTGGTAAGTCCTATGAGAATTACACCTAGCCCTAGTTCTCCAACTAGTAGCATAGGGTACATCCTCTTAGCACCCACCTCGTTGTTTGGTTTGGTAATCTAGAATGAAATATGTTAATTGCTTATTATGGTGACATCCCCCAACTAATGTCAAGGTCACATTCCCAAACGGCCCACCTCCTTCATCTAATTGCTTAAAACCCTAATTGCTTAGTTTGCTTGTTAATGCTAGTGTAGTTCATTTGCTTTAGTTAACTTAGTTGATTGCTTAGTTTTGCTCTTTAGTGTTAACTTAGGTCCTTGCTCTTGCTCAGTTAGTTTGATAGCTTAGTTTACTCATTTGCTTGCTCTTCCATAATTTAGTTTCCTTCTCGCATCTCTTACTTGCTCATTAGTGTAATCAACCAATCAACCTTAAAACCCTAAAAACCTTACTCTCTGCAATAGGAACGTAGCTCACGCCATCTAACTCTAGCGCCCCCTCTATCTTCGTGGTTTGACCCCGCATCTAGCCCTTCATCTATACTACAACAGTACCCCGTATGCTTGCGGGCGAATTGTTTTAGTTTTAGTGACAGACTCGATCTGGGGCCATACAAATATCGAAAGCAAAGATCCCTTCATCTCGTGCCTCCCGACCTCGTGGATTGCACTTGTTGCAAGCCTCTAGCGGGGGCACACCAAGCTTTCTGGCACCATTTCCGGGGATAGAGGCGCTCGGCCTAGTTAGATGGTGTAGCTTAGGCTTTCCTTTTGCCCTCACCAAGGCCATTATTTATTCTTTGTGTTACTCTTGCATATTGGTTCGCTAACTTGGCTCCTTGTTGTTTGTTTGTGACTTGCGCAGGTGACAGCTGCGCATGCGTAACACGCGTTCGACTTGCACCGACTTGGTGGTTTACGACCCCGAGATTGGGAGAAGAAGGCGTCAAGCTCGCCGCAACCTACACCGAGAGGCCGAGATGGCTGAAAACGACCCGCCACCAGAGGTTCCACCTCCACTGCCACATCGCCCGCTTCACGAGTACTTCACGCCGGGGAACTACAACTCCCCCATCGCCACTCTAGTTGACCAGATGCCAGGTCAATAGTTCTCCATCCCGCCGAAACTCTTGGGGCTTCTCCCTACATACTTCGGTATGGAGAACGAGAACCCCTACCACCACATAGACACGTTCCTTGAAACGTGCTCTACTTTCCGCACTCCTGCCGCCACCGATGACTCAATCAGGAGGACGCTCTTTCCCTTCTCTCTCAAAGAGAAGGCCAAAGAGTGGTACGTCTCTAGGCCAGAGTTGGTCACTTGGAATGAGGTGAAGAACGAGTTTCTCAAGAAGTTCTTCCCCATCGCCAAGTTATCCTACATGAGAAGGTGCATCACATCATTCGCCCAGAAAGAGAACGAACCCTTCCACGAGGCATGGGAGAGGTTCCAGAAGTTGCTTCGTGACTGCCCTCATCATGAGGTTCCTCTTTGGCAACTAGTTCAGGCCTTCTACATCGGGCTTGAGGAGCAAAGCCAAAATAACGTCGATTCTTCTTGCGGGGGCACGTTCATGGCAAAGCCTCCCGAGGAATCATGGCCGTTGTTTGAGCATCTTGCCGAGAATTCACGCCACCGAGCTTCCACTAAAGGGGGGCATTGCGGCCGGAACTACACCCCTCCACTTTCCTCCGTGGCTCCCGTACGCAATGCCACCGACCCTGACATGATGCAAATGATGGCCGATATGATGTGAATGATGAAGAATCAAGTGGGTGGCTCTTCTAGCCAACCCACAATGGCTGTGGATACTGTAGATGAGGAAGTCAACGCTTTACATTCCTTTGGTGGCTGCAACAACCAGGGCCCAATGTCCAGTTCCTACACTCCCGAGTGGAGGAACCACCCAAACTTCTCCTGGAAACAACAGAACAAGGAGGGGCAAGGACAGGGGCAGCAGAAGTCACGCTATAGCTCCAAGTTTGAGGATGAGGTACTAGGAAGGCTAAGGAGCCTAGATGAAGTAAAAAAAGATGTCAATGCACATGGGCAATCTATAAACCGTCTTGAGCAGAGGTTGGACCAAATTTCTCTCTATTTGGCTAGAACGGAAGAAGGTAGACTTCCATCTCAACCACTACCAAATCCGAACAATGATGGGGTTTTTCTAGGGAACACTTCGAGTGCTTATGTTCCACCATCTTACCAAGCCCCACCAAACCCCTATGCTCCTCCACCTCCTCAAACACTGCTCAATTATCAATATGCTCCACCCCCACCTCACACTTACCAACAACCACCTCTACAATATCACCCCTCACCACAACAACAACCGCAACCCCAATTCATCCTTCAAAACCCCAACTCCCCTCACCAAAGGCCTCCACCACCCCAACAGCCACAGCCACCTCCACAAGCTCCCTCTTCTACCACCCATGAGCATGTGAAGGTTGTGACTACGTTGAGGAGTGGCAGGACCTTGGAGAGGCCCCATGGTACAGTTGTTGGCAGAGATGACACTGAGGCAGAGCAGTTTGATACTGAGATGCAGATTGATGATACTGTGATAAGAGGCAGTGTTGATACCGTGACGCCGAGCATTGATACTGTAATACCGAGCCGTGATACTGTGATTCCAGTGATACTAGTGGATGATACTGTTGATTTGGACCGATTGGGGTCCCAACTCCCACCATATCCTGATGCACTTGAGGAGCCTTCTGTTGCAAAGAAAAAGAAGAAGCATGCGGATGATATTTTGGAGATCTTCAAGCAAGTGAAAATCAATGTACCTCTTATAGATGTAGTCAAGCAAATTCCGTCCTATGCAAAGTTCCTTAAAGAATTGTGCACCTTTAAAAGAAAGACAATAGGGAGGACGCCTAAGAAGATCAAGCTCACTGAGCAAGTGAGCTACATTCTCCAACACACCATTCCCCAGAAAAGAAAAGACCCCGGCTCTCCCATCATCTCATGCTACATCGGGGCACATCGCATAGACCAGGCTCTTCTTGACTTAGGGTCTAGCGTAAACTTGATGCCGTATGATCTATTTGCTGAGCTCCAAATGGGAGAGTTGAGGCCAGCCCACTGCACTCTACAGTTGGTCGACCGATCTGTGAAGACGCCTAGAGGGCGTGTGGATGATGTGCTGGTCCGTCTTGATGAGGATACTTCTACCTTCTTCCCAGCCGATTTTATCATTCTTGATATGGAAAAAGAGGCTAGAAGGTGCCAATCATCTTAGGGAGACCTTTCTTAGCCACAGCTGATGCCGTGATCCATGTGAGGACTGGGACCATGTACGTTACATTCATGCACATGAAGATCAGGTTGAACATCTTCAAGTCTTCTACTACAGCTGAAGTGATAGGGGCCACCGAAGAAGATTGTTATTTGGTGGAATGCCTAGATGAGATTGTTGAAGAGTTCCTACCTGCATGGATTGAGACTGCCACTCAAGGTAGAGGTCTTGAACCAATTTTTGAGTTCCCTGACGACGATGATGAAGATGATGAAGAGTGCGAGCTAGCCTTAGTGGCTGCAAGTCAGGACCTCCCTTCTGTTTCTGCACCATTGAAGAGCTCCCTTGAAGCACCCCCCGTTCTTGAGTTGAAAAAACTTCCTGAAGGATTGAAGTATGCTTTCCTTGGCTCAAATGACACCCTCCCGGTGATCATTTTCTCCATTCTCTCTCGAGCAAGAAGATGCCTTGATGGAAGTCTTGAGGAAGAACATCCAAGCCATTGGATGGTCTATTGCTGACTTGAGAGGGATTGACCCCTCCATTTGTGTGCATCGGATATACTTAGAAGAAGATGTGAGACCGACCTGACAAAAGAAAAGAAGGCTAAATCCAAAGTTAAAGGACGTTGTAACTCAAGAGGTCATAAAGTTGCTTGATGTAGGGATCATCTATCCCATTTCTGACAGTACGTGGGTGAGTCCCATCCAAGTTGTGCCCAAGAAGGGCGGGATTACAGTTGCAGAAAATGTTGATGGTGAGCTTATGCCGGTGAGAGAGAAATCCAAGTGGAGAATGTGCGTTGATTACCGGAAGCTCAATGAAAATACAAAGAAGGATCACTACCCACTCCCATTTCTTGATCATATTTTAGAGAGATTGGCTGGACAGAGCTTATACTATTTTCTTGATGGGTACTCGGGATACTTTCAGATTGTTGTGCATCCGGCGGACCAGGAAAAGACGACATTCACTTGTCCAAGTGGTACATTTGCCTACTGGAGAATGCCATTTGGATTGTGCAATGCACCTTCCACTTTCCAGAGATGTGTAACCTCAATCTTCGCTTACATGCTTGATTCGTCACTTGAAGTTTTCATGGATGATTTTTCAGTTTTCGAGAAAACCTTTGATGAGTGCTTGCTACATCTAGCTACTGTTCTGGAAAGATGTGTGAAAGTTCGCTTAGTTCTATCTTGGGAAAAGAGCCATTTCATGGTACCTGAGGGTATAGTTCTGGGACATCAAGTTTCTAAAGATGGGATTGAAGTTGATAAGGCCAAGGTGGGCCTTATCTCTACACTCGACCTTCCTTCCACCGTAACACATGTTCGATCTTTCTTGGGACATGTAGGTTTCTATCGGTGCTTTATCAAGGATTTTAGCAAAATCTCAAGACCACTCTGTCGATTGCTTGAGAAAGATGTCGAATTTCAGTTTGATGACAAATGTGTTGAAGCCTTCAATCATTTGAAAGAAAGGCTTATTTCTTCTCCTATCATGCAGCCCCCCGATTTCTCTCTACCATTTGAGATCATGACGGATGCATCCGATATGGCGGTGGGGGCTGTGCTGGGTCAACGCATTGGACGAATTCCTCATGCTATCTATTCTGCAAGCAAAACATTAGACGATGCCCAAAGAAACTATACGACTACCAAGAAGGAGTTGCTTGCAGTGATCTTCGCTCTTGACAAGTTCCAGCCGTATCTCTTGCAAAACAAAGTGACAATCTACACGGACCATGCTGCGTTGAAGTACCTCATGTCCAAGAAAGACTCAAATCCAAGGTTGATCCGATGGATTTTGTTGCTCCAAGAATTTGACATAGAGATTGTGGATAAGAAAGGAATAGAAAATGGTGCTGCAGATCATCTCTGCCGCCTTGATGGACCTTTTGATATGACAAGTCCAATCAAAGAGACAATGCCACATGAACAACTCCTCTTAGTCTCATATGTCCAAAAGCCATGGTACAAGCACATAGCGAATTTCCTAGCCAGTGGGAGGAAAACGAGCATGTGGACAAGAGAGGAAAGCAAGAGATTGTTTGCTATGGTAAAGAACTACATTTAGGATAACCCTCACCTCTTTAAGTATTTCCCGGACCAACTCATTAGGAGGTGCATTCCGGAGATGGAGCAGCAAGAAGTCTTATCTATGTGCCATTCTGGAGTGTGTGGAGGCCATTTTGGAGGGAAACGCACGACCGCCAAAGTTCTTTAATGTGGATTCTACTGGCCGACTTTGTTCAAAGATGCTCATGACTTTTTCAAGGGTTGCTTCAAGTGCCAAAAAGTGGGCACCATCCCAAAGAGGGACATGATTCCTCTATCACCTATTCTTGTGGTATATGTGTTTGATGTTTGGGGGATTGACTTTATGGGTCCTTTCCCTCCTTCTTTTGGGTATGTCTACATCTTGGTCGCCGTAGACTATGTATCAAAATGGATTGAGGTTGTGGCAACAAGGACAAATGATCATAAGGTGGTGTGTGATTTCGTGAAATCCAACATCTTTAGCCGTTTTGGTGTTCCAAGGGCTATGATTAGTAATGACGGGAGTCATTTCATCCACCACACTTTTGAAGGGCTGCTAAAGAGACATGGAGTGAACCATCGTGTAGCTACTCCTTAGCACCCTCAAACGAGTGGTCAAGTTGAGTTGGCAAATCAGGAGATAAAGCTCATTTTGGAGAAGACGGTGCGACCGGACCGCAAGGATTGGTCACTTCGCCTCAATGAAGCTTTATGGGCATATAGGACTGCATACAAAGCCCCGAATGGCACTACACCATTCAAGCTTGTCTATGGTAAGAGTTGCCATTTGCCGGTTGAGATGCAGCACAAGGTATTGTGGGCCTTGAAGACGATGGACTTCGATGAAGAGAAAGTCGGAATGAAAAGAAAGTTTCAATTGCATGATCTAGAAAAAATGCGGCATGAGGCATATGAAATTAGAAAGAGCTACAAGGAAAGAACCAAGTTTCTACATGACAAGATCATAAAGAAGAAAGAGTTTGAGTCCGGCAAATGGGTATGGCTATACAATTCAAGAATGAAGTTCTTTCCCGAAAAGCTTCATTCTAGATGGGAAGGTCCTTACCTTGTCAAGAAGGTGTACCCATCCGGGGCAGTGATCATTTGTGCAAAAGAAGGAGATAAGGAATTCGCTATTAATGGACAAAGGCTGAAATTTGTTGTTGAGGTCGGCCCGGACAAGGCCAACCAAGATTTCAATATTGTCATGCTTATAGAAGAAGAATCTGAGGAAGAAGAATGCTTGGATGAGGATGAGAAAGGGATTTACTGTAAGGATCTTTTGAAGATTCCGAAAAAGTGAAAAAGTCCAACAATCAATAAGGCTGGCTGAAGGCGTTAAATTTAGCGCTAGTGGGAGGCAACCCACGTGGTTTGAGATTCTCGAACCCTTCTTTTGATACTTTAGTTTTGTTTTACACAAATACACACACGCACACTTGTGATTTACAGTTTTTGTTTGAATTTTGATGAAGGCAGGTGATAGACAGTAGAGAGAGAGGATCTAGAAGTTAATCGTGGTCATTCAGTCAGATTTGTGGCAATAGAACAAATGAAACCGAAAGATCATGTTTTAAAGTTTGAAAGCTGAGGAGACAACCCCAACACGGCCGTGGAGCTTGACCACGACCGTGGTGTGCTGGGCCAAACACGGCCGTGGCCCTTTGCCACGGCCGTGGGAATTATTGCTGCAATTTGGCCAAGTTACAGGTTATTTTGAAGATCGGCCACGACCGTGGCGAGATACCACAACCGTGGTGAAGGAGTCTGCCCACGACCGTGGTCCTCACCACAGTCGTGTTAAATAAGGCGGGCCACGACCGTGGGATACGGCCACGGCCGTGGGAATTTATGCTACAAATTGGCTGAAGTTACAGGTTGTATTGAAGTTCAGCCACGACCGTGGCAAGTCGCCACGACCGTGGCAAGTCGCCATGACCGTGGCAAGTCGCCACGACCGTGGCGGGAGGACAAGGCCACGACCGTGGCGCACCACCACGACCGTGGCGAGGTCAGACCGGGGAGTTCTTCATCGACAACATGACCGTGGCACCCGCCATGGCCATGCTACCCAACCCTGGCCACGACCGTGGCCACCTGCCACGACCGTGGCCAAACCCGGTTCAGGAAAAAAAATGTTTTTAAATGTCTAAACCCGACCCCCTCCTCATTCTATCGTCTTCCACCTCCAGAAAATGACCGTGGCGGCGGAAAATGGCTGTGTGCTCCCCCATTCACCACCTCCAACCCCCAAAATCACCTCCGTTCGATCCCCAATCCATTCCAAATCGATCCCCAGCCATTCCTATACCATTTCCACCGTCCAATCTCTCCCAATAGCCTATCCATCTCCATTTCCATCTCCATTCCGCCCAGCAACACCCCTACACAAAACCTCCACAAAAACCCTACCATTCTCGCCCAAATCCACCAATAATCATATAACCACCATCCATACATCACTATCCTTCCATTCCACCCACAAAACCACATCCACACCACCTTCTCCACCAAATCCGAAAATATCCATCCTACACCACTTTCACCTCCATTTCCGCAATGAAGAAGATTGGGAAGGCTATCACAAAGGGGACGAACATCCTCACCAGAGGGAAATGACGTTCTAAAAATGCCTCCTCCGATGTGTCTGTTCCATCCCACACCCCATCACCTACCTCTTCCGCCCACCATTCCCTCCGTCGGTCGCAATCGGTGAGCGGATCACACTCACGCTCATCCGATAGCCACCATATCACGGACGCCACCTACGAGGGAGAGGACGAAGAAGAGGAGGAGTCCATGGGGGTCGACCTGGACAACCTCATTGATGAGACTGAGCGGGCAGCCGCAAAAAGAAACTAGAGATCTAAAGCGGCGTCATCCTCATCCAGGCTACCTCCAAAGCCCGCACCACCCCGCCACTCGACATCCAGCGCGGAGGCGAGACGTGATGTGCAGCCGCGACCTTCACAGAAATTGCAGCAAGAAGAGGAACAGTCGGCCCACTGGTACAATTTTGACACCAGCTCGGGGTCGCAATCCTATGCGATGGAGGAAGAACAAGATAGTAAGGAGGAAGAGGTGGAGCTGGAGCCGGAAGGAGAAGATGTTATGAAATATTTGGAGGCAGACAGAGAAAAGACCCTGGGCAAAGCACCGGCGGGGGTGTCCTATGGTAGAGGACATAGGAAAAACAAGGTTGATCTTATCCACCCCGAGTGCATGACGAGGCGAGTCGTCGCCACCAAGTACGGGTCTCAGAAAGTGATCGATGATCTAGGGATCAAGGAGGCAGTGGAAGGGAGCTTAAAGAGAATAGGGTTGTGGGATATCCTTTTCACACCGCAGCCAACCTACGTCGCCTTGACCCGAGAATTCTTCGCTACTCTCGAAAGGACTAAAGTGAGGGGTTGTGACGCAATCAAATTTGCCATAATGGGCAATGTGCACACCCTCACTTCCACTGAGCTGAATGGGATATTTGCTGCAAATCCTGAAGAGGTCGTCAAGATGGATGACGACTTGTTAGAGAAGGTGAAAGAACTGGATTATGCCTATTTCTGGGAGACAATCACAGGAAGCGGCGTGTACGATGCAGGAAGATAAAAAATAGCCGCCATAAGCAATCCAATGATGCGCTATGTGCAGAAGGTCGTGGAAAACACAATTGTAGGGAGGTATGATAATCAAGGCTCCATTTCATAAAAAGATATGTTTGTCTTGATATCGATGTACCTCAAGAAGCACCTCGACCTTGGTGTTCTATTGATTGATCATATGAAGTCCATACCCTACAAGAGCACAAAACCCTTTGTCATGGGTGGGTTTGTGACTTCGATTGCACTAGCGCTGGGATACGATCTCTTGGGGTTACAAGACGCACTTGAGGCAGAGTTTGTTGACCTCAACTACTTGGTGCACTCGCACACTATAAAGATAAAGGAAAAGAAGATGATCTATCTTACTACTAGTGTGCCAGACTTCGAGCTCGAGCTGCCATACCACGCGACGCCTCTTCTTTCTCTTGGGAATTAATTTCAATTTGAAAGAAAAAACTTTTCAAATGGCAGCAAGAACACCCATGAGAGACGTATACAAGGGGAGCCACTGTCGCACATGAAGACATTGTTGAATCTAATGTGCAAGGGTAGGAGCAAGAAAATGCAGAACAAAGACAGCCTCGAAGAACAAGAAGGAGGGATGAGGGGACATCCCAGCTGCAGCCACCCTCAGGGAACGCCTATGACATGGCTACCATCCAGGCGCACCTTGAGAGTATTCAGAAGACTCAATGCGACATGCATCTTGTCCAGCAGTACATGTGGCAAGATCAACAGCAGATGCACTATCAGATCAACCACTTGTACCAATACCAACATGCCCAGGCAGTACGAAACCTCGAATGGGGTGCAGACTTTTGGGGTGGTATAGCTGGACATCCACAGGCGTATCCTCCACCCCAGGATGACTACTGGGGGCACTACTACCAACACCCTCCGCAAGTCTCAGCTCCATCCTCAACTCCTCCTCCAGATCCTCCTCAGATGTCGGAACAACCACCACAGCCTTGACACTTCCCCTATCTACCCTAAGCTGTAGTTTCATGCTGAGGACAACATGATTCTAAAGTTTGGGGTGGGTAGGGCGGTACGCACCACCCTATCTCTCTCATTCTATCATTTTGTTTCACCTTGCCATATAGTTCAGTTTGATTGTTACTCTTTGTTCATTGCATCTTTGCATGGCATGTAGTTGATTTCTGCATTTTTGAGTAATTTTTCAAAATTTTTGCATGTTTTAGCTAGGATTTACTTGCTTTTTACCTAAAATTGTGTTTGGATGTGATTTAGTGCAATTTGGCACCTTTTTGGCCAATTTTGCCCAGATTTATTGTTTCTTGTCCAAAAAGTGTGTTTTGACTCAATCTTTATCATATTGAATGAAAGTGCTTATCTTTGACAAATACAAGATGATATGTTGTGATGATATGCTTTGATGAAGTGCTATGTGGTATCAATGAGCGACTTCTTACATGCTCGTCACCTCCCTTGGGAATGTGTTGGTTTGATTGAATCATGATCTGAGCAAGCATAGAATGTTTAATGTTTGTGGAGTTACTTGATTGATATATGGATTTCATTTGGTTCATTCATGTGATGTGATATCTATGGTGAAGTGTCGGACTAGTTTTCATGCAGGAGACCTTATGTGGAAGATTATGCCAAGTGACCCCTCTTTAACCCGACCACTCTTTCACCATCTTCATACCTCTCCACCTCATAAAAAGATGCCAAAGTGCACATATTAGTCGTGGCCACCTCCAAAACTTTGGGGTGGCCACATATTTATCTCCCCACTTCACTCTATCCACCATATGCCCTACCTCCACCAAGGGCAAAGAAAAAGGAAAAGAGAAGCAAAAATAAAATAAAAGGATGCTCCTGTTTAAGATCATTCAAATAAAGAAAAGAAGAGTGTGTAAAAGCACTCCAAATCTTACCGCAACCCTTTCTTCTTCTTTCATACCCATGGAGCTAGGAAACATTAAACCTAGCTCATTTTATCCCTTTTCCGCAGTCATGTGGGTCATTTGGCATAACTTGAAGCATAAGATTGAACGCGTGAAGGTGAAACAACACTCCTAGTCATCAGCGATTAACATCATTATGAAACGGTCTACCCGGAACCTTATGAATGAGATATTGATAACTTGTACAATCCATGCATTATATGCGAAGTTCATGTGCTCTGTGCTCTCTTCATGGTTGGTTTGTGAAATTAGAAGAGGAGGGAAGTGATTTGCATGTACCTAGTCACCTTTGATCCCATTTAGCATTTGTCGCCCATCATATTGCATTTGTCATTTCTTTTGATTGTGGAAAACGGAAAAGAGATTGAGTTGGAGCATACTTGAGGACACGTATGTTTCAAGTTTGGGGTGGTGATCCAACCCTATTATAGGGATGTATCTTGTGTCGTTTTGTACTTTTATCACATTCAAATGCATTAGAATTACATGTTATTCTCCCCAATATGATTATCATTGCAAATATGCTTATGGATGTTCTTTGCACTGTTTTTCAGGTACTTGGACCATGCTTAGATGGAAGAGAGAGAAGGAGGGACCCAAAGAAGGCCCCAAAGTCTCCCTCAACCTACCTCCAATGGCCAAGAATCATCCCTGAGCAAAGACATCCGAAAATGACAAAGTTAGAAGAGAAATCAAGAAGTCAAGCCTCACCACGGCCGTGGCCACAATGCCACGGTCGTGGCTTTATTGCCAAGTTCCAATAGGTTGCAATAGGGAATTCCATAGATCGCCCACGACCGTGGCCTCCCAGCCACAACCGTGGCCAGTGAAGACAACACGATCGTGGCCATCAGCACGGTCGTGGTCAGGAGAAGAGAACACGACCGTGGCACCCTGCCACGGTCGTGGGAATTAAATTGCAAGAAGTCAGTCGCCAACAGGGAATTTGCCTCCCAACCATGACCGTGGCCAAGTCACCACGACCGTGGCCGATGCTGACCAAGACGCTCGTGGCCCCTCCCCACTATCAGCTCCAACTCCTCCAAAACGGTCGTGTTACCCAACACGGCCGTGGTGCATGCTACCCACCACGACCGTGGCACTCCGCCACAGTCGTGGCCACCACCATCTCACCACTGCCTTCACCCCACGACCGTGTTCACCACCCCACGGTCGTCCCCCACTACCCTCACCACGGCCGTGGCACACCCACCACGACCGTGGTGATCACCTACCCTATACAACTTTTCACTGTTTTTCCTATTTTACCCCCACTTAGCCCTAGCTCCTATATAAGCACTAGCTGCTTCTAGGGCTCGACAGAGAGCACCCCCTAGCTACCCCCAGCTTCTCCCTTGCATCCATCACTCCCATCCACCTACTTTCCTTGCATTTAATCCCATTTCCACCCACTTTCCACTCATTTCCACCATAGAAACCTAGTTTCTCTAGGTTTCTATCCATCCATTCCACCATTTCCATGCTCTTGGGCACCGTTGGAGGAGGAGGTTCGTGGCTAGCAGCAAGGAGGTGAAGGTGGTCGATCTACATCAAGCATCCATGGCGCCTCTTACTCTCTTTCCCTTCTTCTTTGTTCCTAGTTTGATCATGTATATCTAAGCCCCCTTGGGTGGGCTGTTTGGGGCAAAAATGTGACTGTGATACCATGTTGGGGGAATATAATTTGTAATGAACATATTTCACTTCTATGATGATTACCTTTGCTTGTATCTCATTTCCCATTACTTTTGCATGTGATTGTTGTTTAATTACATTGATTTCTTGCCTTGTGGCGTTTGAAGAGATTTGCCTCTAGGATGTTTTGGTTTCTATGTAGCTATCATAGGATTGGCTCCTAGGTCCTTAATTCGGATCCCTAGCTAGCCCCCTATCTTCCTACATACTCACCTTCTTCCTACATGCAAGTGTGAGTTCTAAGTGACTAGTATAAGTGTGATTAGTGAAATTGCCTAGGATTTCCTAAAGGCTGAGGTGGCTAATGGCATGAGGTCAAATATCCTCAACTCTACTCCCATCCTTACCCTTGGTCCTCAATTGACTAATACCACTTATCCTAGAGACCTAGACTTGGTAAGTCATATGAGAATTACACCTAGCCCTAGTTCTCCAACTAGTAGCATAGGGTACATCCTCTTAGCACCCACCTCGTTGTTTGGTTTGGTAATCTAGAATGAAATATGTTAATTGCTTATTATGGTGACATCCCCCAACTAATGTCAAGGTCACATTCCCAAACGGCCCACCTCCTTCATCTAATTGCTTAAAACCCTAATTGCTTAGTTTGCTTGTTAATGCTAGTGTAGTTCATTTGCTTTAGTTAACTTAGTTGATTGCTTAGTTTTTCTCTTTAGTGTTAACTTAGGTCCTTGCTCTTGCTCAGTTAGTTTGATAGCTTAGTTTACTAATTTGCTTGCTCTTCCATAATTTAGTTTCCTTCTCGCATCTCTTACTTGCTCATTAGTGTAATCAACCAATCAACCTTAAAACCCTAAAAACCTTACTCTCCGTAATAGGAACGTAGCTCACGCCATCTAACTCTAGCGCCCCCTCTATCTCCGTGGTTCGACCCCTCATCTTGCGCTTGATCTATACTACAACATTACCCCGTACGCTTGCGGGCGAATTGTTTTAGTTTTAGTGATAGACTCAATATGGGACCATACAAATATCGAAAGTAAAGATCCCTTCATCCCATGCCTCCCGACCTTGTGGATTTCACTTGTTGCAAGCCTCTAGCGGGGGCGCACCAGGGCACACAATGGATCGATGGATACACTGTCAATTAATCAAGAAAGAGCAAACTGGCATAGTGCCTCTACATTGGTTTGAGAAACAAACATTTTAGACAAACAACACTAACATGGCAAAATTTCTTACTATTAAATTGTTTACTTAGTAGGTGATTGTGATGTTGGTTTCATTTGAAAAAACTGACGTGGCCGAATAGCTTACAACATTACAATGTCATTTCAGGACAAAAATGACGTAATAGACTAGCTTATTAGCTAAAAAAATGTTGGATGGATTGTTCACTATCGTCAGTTTGTGTTCAACAACCAATATTACAATGTTAGGTTTGTTGAACAAAACTAACTTAGTATTTGGCTTGTAAGTTCAAAAGATATTTTGTTTAGTAATGTTGATTTGGTCCACAAAAATGAAGTTGCAATATTACCAGTTCAGTTCTTATCAAATTAACCAACGTTAAAATTTGTGTTTTCTACAACATGTTTGCAGACCTCTATTTGGTTGTTCAGTAAGATGCAAAACATGTTGTTCATTAGAACAACAGCTTCCATCCTATGTTCATCTTAACAAAATGTCATTTCAAATCTGTAAAACATACAATAACAAACACATACACATACACATACACATACACATGCATATCTTCAATCGCCCCCATTTCTTTCATACATATCATCAAAATGCACTTCTCTTCGCACACACGTTCACAATTCACATATATTCATTCATATTCACATATTCAATTGCCTCACTGATTCAAATCAATTCGAGTCACATCTTCATTATAATATTAATTTAAATCCAAAGTTTCAAATACTTATGATCCATCACATAATCATACAAACAACCAAATTCAAAGTTTTATGCATACTCATCAAATTCAATCGAATACAAATTCAACTTGTTTCATGAAGCACTTTGTTCACTCTTATCGTACGCCAGATAAAGGTCTCATGAATAATCTAGCTGGTTGTTAACACATGCAAAAAGGATGATTAATCAGAAGGTCATATTATATAAAGTATAATCATAATTCAAATAGATTATATATTTGTGATCAAAGATATATTACCTACTATATTCTAGATGTCATGTGACATCATTTTGGAAATGACATCCATATACTTCATCACATAGTATTTGCATGACCAATCATTATCTTGTGTAGGACACTACAAATTCACTATTATGGTTGACATTAATAAATGAAAATAAGCAGACTTGGCACCAGAATTGGATTAATAAAACTACCTTAACTTTCCTCGAGGATACTATTTTATTTTATTTATCTACAACTCATCCACCCTCACAAAATGCTTTTATGCCCCTATAAGTTAATGTAATACATGTAGTTGCATGATTAAGTAGTTATCAAATGTTGTCGATATTAATAAATTTGTTGACGAATAAAAATTTATACTTACTCTACAATTCAGATTTCAGTTGGTGTTCCCTATCTGATAATTTTCTATCCAATTGGTCAAGATAATACACACTCAATATGCTTGGGAAAACCATGAACAATCCCTAATTCTTTTTAATAAATTAAAAACAAGGTAATGAAAAAACAACAAAATTACTCAATAAAGGTAATTCATAAGTTAAAATTACAAACAAAAGAAATACAAACTTACCCAAAATTGAAAGGAGCCAAAATTAAGTCATGTTTCACACTAGCAGAATACTTAAGTGAAGTAGAGAAATAATCAAATATAGTTTCTTATTTTTATCTGTACTGCTTCAATGACAGAACTTGGAATGTCACATTGATTATTTTAAACTGTGTATTCACCGCATATACACCGTATATAAGTAGATGTAAGAACATATAATCCAATATGCTTTTATCCCAAAACCAACTTCTACACTCCTAACAAGGTCAGGTTCCTCTTGAACACTGATAGCAATTGTCAATTCATCAATTTGGCCCTCAGGGATGAACTTGCTTTTTTTCATAGATCTCCCGCTAATTATCATCAATGAAACTAGTTATTAAAACCTAACAATCAGAATTAAAATAAACGTGTGTTGTGAGAGTTGAAGTTTACCATTTTCTAATCCACCTTAGTGGTTGTGGGGTTGGAAATTACTCCTTAGTTGTTTGTTCTAGAATTTATTCCTCATGTCAGTGGATGTAGACTTAGAGCTGTGCTTGATTCTTCCCCAGGTGATTGTAGTTTTTGTTTGTTTTGGCAGTGAAAGACATAACCACTGGGACCAAACCTAATGGTCATGCACAATATTTGCATGCCTTTCTTTTTGAACCTCATGTGTAGTCGGATTAATTCAAAAGATATGTTAATTTCTTAATATGTGGAACCCATATGATTAATGGGAAGTATATATTATTTTACTTAATACAAAAAACTTGTCAGATTGCCTCAAAGCATAAAATTACTCCCACACATTAGCATCAAGATACTTGTAATGCTCAGTGGAGGCTTATTCCTCTTGTCATTAATTAGACACTCTTATCAAATCAGTCTTAAAATCCCTCTACATCTTCCCACAATGTTGTAGTGAATTTTTACGGTGATCTTTTTCATCAAGGTGAAAAATGACCTGTAAAAGTAGTTATACTATTTCTATAAATGTGAGATAAATAATAAGAAGAAATTAAGAAACTTAGTATAAATGCATATAACTCACCGTTATTTCCTTTTAGATGTGGTCTTTCAGGGACGCATCAAGTTTAAGCCAAGATTATGTGACTCTTGGCACTTTGTTGTGAGCACTAACCTGAGAAAGGATGTGAGTGTATAATGGATTGACTTTGAATACCCACCTAATGTACTCAAAGAAGAAATAGGAAACGACTACCAGAATATTTATGGAAATCAAGTCCACATCATACACTAAATCCTAAGTGACATTAAGAGTTTAAGAATAGTCCCAAACTGGGGACTATCCAAGATTTACTCCTAATGAGTAAATCTTGGACATATTCATAGACCAATAGAATATATGTATCTAACATTTGCATTGATGAATTTGTAACACCTATCCCATTCCCGAACACTTAACTTCAAAAGTAGATGTGTAATGCATGTTTGGCTTTCAAAAATATTTGACAACCTTTCCCTTCATTTCTCCAAGTGAACCAATCTAGATGGACAAATACACTCCTTTATATGTACTTAGCAAAAAATGAGGAAACAACTGTTGAAATATTCTTGAAAACCAAACTTGCATTATACACTCATATCCTAAGTGAGATTAAGTGCTTAACAATAGTCCCAAACCGGGGACTATCCAAGATTTACCCTAACGAGTAAATCTTGGATGAGTTTCTAGGAAACATGGATTAGGGACTAGGGTTTAGGCTTTAGGATTAGGTTTGACGGATTAGGGTTTAGGGCTTAGGATTTTGCTAAATTCAAATCAATTTTAGTCTAAATTTATTTACTTTAAATAAATTTCATATCAATTCATTGTATTGATTTTTAGGTATGATTATTTATACATACAATATAAAAAAATTAGATAAGGTAAAATATTACTATCACAAAGAAGGCGTATACGGGAAGCTACAAAAATCTTGTATACTATACAAAGGTCTACAAAAGACCCCACATCCTCAGGACTAGGGTCTCAACACCCACCGAGAGTCTCGAGTTAGCTTTGGAAAATCAATCCATGTTGTTACTAATTACATCAAAAAGACTAAGTGTGTCTCTAGCCTTTTTACCATGCAATCTCCCATTCCTTTCATTCCATATATGGAATACAAGTGAATTATAGAACAACCCACTAAAAGTTCTCATTTTCTTGTTGCTTCTGGTCAAATCAAAAATTTACTACATCACCCTATTCATCTCTAGTGGGGCCAAGCCCCCATCCACACTTCAAAACACCTCTTCTATGTAGGTAAGCAGTGAACTCACATTCAAAGAATAGATGCTTGTGTGATTCTAGGAATTTGTTACACAATAGACATAGTGGTTCGCAATGAAGGCCCCATTTGATGATTCTATCTTTGGTAAATAAATGCCCAATAATGGCCTTATAGGAACAAAAGCTCCATGTGGGGCATAATGGCTTACACATATGAGCACCACATGTCCCGCCATAGATACACATATGCCATTCCACTTTTCCACTGTGGTTTGAAGATTATCAACACACTCTTTGAAATCCGCACCTCTTCCCCTTTCCCCTTGATAATGGGATACCTAAATATTTAGTTAGGAAGTAGCACTATGATATGCCAATGGCCTCTTTGATTCAACATCTTCTATTGTCACACGATCTTGACAAGAAGACATGTGATTTGAGGTCACTGATATAAAAATTAGTGAGTTGACCAAACACCTTTAGAAAATTCCTCACATTCTTCACATAGTTAGTGTGACCCACAATGAAGAACAACACATCATCGACGAATATCATATGGGATGTGACCTTCGTACCCCTAACCTTGAAGGCTTTGATCAAACCCTACTTCTACGCTAGTCTAAGAAATGAATTGTTTATAAAGATAAACTAAGAAATATTGATGTGATGATTGAATCATGAGTTTTAAGAGTGAATTAGACATTTAGATGCCCTGAACATTGTAGAATCCTTCATAGGAAGGCCTACGTTGTGAGAAGGAAATGACTTCCCGATTGGAGGTAGTCCATATTGAGGTAAGATGGATCGTACTAGTAGGGTGTGGGGGGTCTTGAGCGGTAAAACATACTCCTTATAATTGTGTGGTATCCAACACCATTCGGGGATGCTGATGGTACATGTGTTATTGGTCAGTGGACATCTTTGGTAGGCCCACTAATGTATAAAAAGCCAGAGTGTTTTGACTCTCTGCCTGAGTACCCAGATTTAGAGAAGGAATTGAGATATTCATCCACTCCCATTAGCCGTCGAGAGATGGATGTGGCAAGACTCATTGCAAATAGGGGCTTACTCAAGATAAAGGCTTAGAAACACGGGCATGCTTCTAAGCCTTATAGAATGAGATTGTAGCTTGTTGCAATGATTTCACATGTCATGGTACACTTCATGTGGGTTTAGGGTATAATTAGAGGAATGAAAGATTAATCAAGTGTGTACAATTATTGATTTATTCTTTGGAGTTTTCTAGAGTAACTTGCCATTTCTATGTTTCTAAATTACTAGTTCTTCTGTGATTAATCAAGTATGCTGAGATGTTGATTTACTCTTTATGGATATCTAGAGTATCCTACAATATATATATATATATATATACATACATATATATGCAAGATTGGCTCTTCTGAAAGTGCATTAGTGTTTTACTTTAAATTTAGTTGTTCAATAATATATCTTTGACTATTAGAGTGTTTTATATTGTTTTTTTGATGGCACTCATTGACCGAGTGAGAGGCTCACCCCTCTAGTCACAATTTTTAGGAAAAACATGTGATTTGAAGAATGTCAATGCCAGAGTAGATCTTCCACGGAAGCTAAGTATCAGATTAGTTAAGTTCAGTAAGTCCATGTCACTCTAGGTCCTTGTGTAGAAGTGAGAGAGTTTTAAATGATGATGTGTAACTTTGTTTCCTTAACCATAGAGAATGTATTCAACTATCATGTCGTGTGTACATGAAACTGTGAGAAACATAATGAATTTTTCAATATTTATCTTTATTTTTGAAATTGGATTAGAATAATGAATTTTATTTCCCTTGCAAAGTTAGTTTATATAATTGAATGAGAAGACAAAGAGTTTGAAATAAAAAAATGCTAAGGGTGTTCTCTGTATTATGTTTAACTCTCAACTTATGCCCTAATCTCATGATTAGTAGTTATCATGGGATGTGGGTGTAGCATGCATTGCCACACAAGTTCAATTACATAAAATAGGGCAAATTCCAACCTAGGTGCCAACTATGCACTAGGTTGAGCCCCTCCCCCTTTCTAAAGCAAAGATCACCAACACAAGTTGAAAGCAACACTAACCTGACCTATATGCTCCTTTACCCTACCCCAATGAAGAGACAACTACTCTTGTCCCCATTGGACATGACAACAACCATGGTCCCTTGACCCTGACGCCCCACAATTAACATCCAATTGTGTCTTGTACAAGCTTATTCTTATTGTATAAACATTGTAATGAATAAGCTTGGGAGGGGATGGCAACTAAACTTTCTTTTTAGTTGTCTACTACTTGTTTTGCTATTTTTTATTTTTGTGGATCCCATATAATGATTGTCAACCATGATATATAACACCATCTCTTTTGTATCATGTACACACTTCTTCTATTTAGTTCGTTGTTTTGCAATTTTTGCATTTAGAGTAAGCATGTTTAGTTCTTGTTATAATTAGGGAGTTGCAAGTTGATTATTGAAAAAATGTCTTAGTTTAATGTTTTTTCCAAAGTCATCTTGTAGAAAGGGCATATAAATATATTGATTTACTAGTTCATGACCTTATTCCATTACTAAGCTATAGCTTTGTACCACACAACATGGAGATAATGATAAGAAAAGTATGTTACAATCTTGATAATGTAATTAAGTTGAGATTTTTAAACTAAAATCTTTGAAGTGTTGCAACTGATTCAAAAATATAAATATTGGAAATAACTATTTCACTTTAAAGTGATCTTAATTTTGCAAATATTTCCTCTAGAGATAAGGAGTTAGCCTTCCCCATTATCATTCTGATCAACTTTAGTACTCCATTGCAATCTCGAGGGGCCACTTAGAGAAACTCATCCAAGCATCCACCCCTAACTATTTTTTTGTGATTTGATAAAGAGGGTGTAAATTTTCCACTTAGTATGCAAACCTAACTTGAATTTCTGATTGGTCATGATAGTTATGTGCTTTATCAAAATTCCTTAACTGAAATTATAAATCCTTCAAATTTTTAAAAAAGAGGCAATAACATCCCACTTGTTATGCCAACCTAGTTTGAAATATCGATCAAGTATCAATGGTTGGGCTCCTTGCACCGAAATGAAAAAAGGATACCAATGTGCCCCCACATTTTCATATGAAAGGAAGAAGGTAAAGTTGAGATAAGATAAAGAGTTCTTAGGTGATATCTGTGTGGTTTTTGTTGGGAGTACTACTTATAAAAGAGTAGATTCTTGAGGATAGGGGGATACCTTCACGCTCTAAATAATAGGATTTGTCATTCATGTCAGCTATCTGTTAGGCAATTTTTTTTTCTTCAATTGATATTAGTTCAATAGTATTCTGTGAATGCATGGAATTGCCATTGAGACTCATTTTCAAATTTTATTACTTGAGGAAAAACAATAGTTTAAGCTTGGAGTAGTTTGAGGAACGTGGTTCATACCATTTGTATGCCCCAATTTCATGTATTTAATGATAAATTTCATACTTTGGCCACAAAATTATCTTGTAACTGTTTAAATAGTTTAAGTAGGATCTTTGCTATCATCTGGACTGATGGTGGCATTTTAAACATATAAAATGGGATTTGGTTCATATGGATCCAAGTTCATCAACATCACATAACGAAAGCTCAAGTCTACCCTCATGGTCATCTGTGCAATGTTCACCCTCTGGCGCACGACGTGCATGGACCTAGAAGCCTACCCCACTCACCAACTTAGAAGCATGTCATATCCGACCTTGTGCACAGTGTGCATGATCAAAGGAGTTGCTGAAAACAACAACTCGAACATGTTCAATGTGCACTATGTAGTGCACATGTGCCACACCGGTCACAACCTTCTTAACGGTCACACCCATGCATGACTTGACCAGCCGACACACCATGCAACCTCACTGATCATCGCTCCCTATGATCTCATGCATATTGTGCACTTTCAAAATGCATGACATATGGCACAATTTTCATGCTCGCTCTTGCAACTGCCAAGTTGCACGATGGCCATGCACATACTTGAAGCCTCTCGTAAGAGTAAAATATAAATAACATGAAGTCGATTATTAATGGGGATATCTCATTTTGCTTTGGTTTTAACTTGCAGGAAAAAGAGGAGGTGAGTGAACCATGATTAGATCGACTGCAGGAAGATAACCCCTCGAAAGTTGTTGAACTTCATTTTTTTCTTTTCTTCTCTTCATTTACTCCATGTAAACTATTGATTTCTTGATGTATATCTTAGTTGGGACATCACCCACCATTGTTGAGTAAGCTCCCTTGTATTTGGTTCCTAAATGACACCTATTATTGTGATGAACATCCGTAATAAATATTCAAGATTTTCTCTCTTATATGTCTAAATATTGTTAATTGTGTCTAAGATGGGACGCACATGTGGTTAGATCTTTGATTTGTTACCAAGAGGCCTCAACTTCAAGCCCAGACAACGACATGAATAGAATCACCAATTTAAAAAAGAATATTATTAATTGTCCATGAGAATCAACAACCATAATTTTGTACGTCCCCAAATTTGTATCTTGAGAGAGCTAGGAATTTATTAGACGATATTTAGAGCATAAACGTATATCTCATGAGAATGTATAGATGTCGTGCATGCTATAGTCTCTTTGTTTGATACTCAAAGTAGGCGTATAATTCCCCCGGAGACATCAAATGAGCTTAAGTCCTTGGCAAGATTTATTTGTTAAGAAACAAACAAATGTTAGCTACCTATGCAATTAATAGATGAGAGTCACGAATTTGTGATGTCGTGTGAGATGTGGGTAACAAGGCGAGTTATTTTTGTTTTATATGACTATTCATCATGTGATTAATAGTTTTGTAGTTTCCAAATACTCTTCTTAAACTTGAAGCATTTGAAAGATAATTGTGACAATCTTAGTGTAACATAAGGACTTAAATCAACCAACCAATCTCATTTTTTATTTAGTTGTATGGTTTGTTAAAAATGTGTTTACATTATATTGCTTTAGCTCTCTGTGGATTTTACTCAAGCACTATAATACTCATGACCCAAACTATTTCCGGTGATGAAGAGTATATTTGGTTTAAATAAATTGACATGCACTCTCTGTTGACATCAATTATTTTATCATCTTCACCAACTTACATGTGATGAGATGGATTCCCCTCCCAAAAAAAACTAACTGAAATGAATCTAGGTTTCTCTTTAGTAAACCCAAAACAAATTGTCATGCTCACATTTAATCTTGATAACTTAATAATAAAACATATCAAACAAGTACTAATAATGCAAGCATTTATTTAAAATTTGTTAGATAATTACATTACCTTCTAATTAGAGTTCAAGATATTACAAAAGCAAGTCATGATTTTGTGTTTGTATTGTGTGTACATTGTTCATACACAATAAGTTTGAATACAACATTTAAGGCAAAATAGTCACATTTTATAGAAAATAAAAAAACACCTGATTACAATAATTTGTTGATTTCTGTAGTAAGGCCTTTCTAGTAAAGTTATCCTTGTCATTTTTTATATGACAAGTGTGCAAGTAATTTACAATCTATAGAGTCAGGTCTAGATATAAAAAAAATTGTAGTGCAAGGACAATACTCCCTTCTCATTTATGAAACTACTCCACTCACCAAAAGGTATGAAACACCCAAGTCCGAACTACCTCTTAGCCATAGTCCTATGTTCATATACTCTAGATACAGTAGCTCCTCTAGGGCTCTCTTAACTCTTTCTAATCAAGAAGGGAGGGGAAAAGGTAAAGAAAATGAAACCAATTTATGTAAACTATTTTTTAGGGATTTCAACCAAGAAGAATGAGATACAACTTGAGGATTAGAGGTTGAATGGAGGAGATCCTGGAGTGAAAACACTTTGTTGTGAGAAACTAAGTTCTCTAAGAGCTTACTTGCAATATAGCATGTGCTATAATCCTTTGTAGAAGCTCCTTGATTTCTTGATTGCCTAGCACAACTCCGTGGTGGGTCTTAGGATGACAAAGAGAGAGAGAGAGAGAGAGAGAGAGAGAGAGAGAGAGAGAGAGAGAGAGTTACAATTTAGAGTGAGAGAAGACACTAAAATGTGTTGTAGCAAGGAAGATGGGCACATATATACTTATTGGGTTAGAGAGCGACTTCTATAGGGTTAAAGCTCAATTGAGTAATGATTATTCTTGCATCGGCCAAATTTGTTGAAAGTGGGTATGGTATAGAACCTATAGTGGTGATGTCAATCTACATGGCAGTTCCCAATGTTCACATCAACTTCCTTTGGTAGATGTTGCACTGTCATCACCCCCACGAGGTCAATGCCAAATTCCTAAGTAGCTCCTAAAGCTTGCATCAACCCAGTATGATCGTGCAGCCACCTCTATGGTCTAGGCATCAACCTCATATTAGTTGATGTTGACCTAAGCTACATAAGATCCAACCACAAATCCCAAAGACCCATCCAAACCTATCCTATTGGAACCTATGATGTAGTAAACCTTAATTTGTAATTAAGAATATTTTAAAACATCTTTGAAAGAGAGATTCACATGGGTTCTACCATAAAACACAAATCTAATTACTGAAAGGAGTAACAACACAAGGTCATGAATCAAAGTTCACGACCGTGACTTGGTTAGGATCATCATGCGTTAATCAAGATTAGCCACGTTGTTTTACGACTACTGCAATTTCCAAACATACGTCAAAAAATATCCATAAAAAGTATGGTCCAAGTTCACTTTTAATAAAAGAAAAAACAGCATAAAGCATTATAATTATGATTATCAAGCAAAGCAAACAATCAAACTAACTAATTATGATTTATTCATTAAAGTATGGACGGCTTTGACATGATATACTAATCTGAGAATTTGTAGGTAGGTAGGTATAGACAATGATATGTTTTGTGCCTATCCGGTTGGATCATGACAACTAATAAATGAAAAGAGTGATTCAAATATCTATCACTAAGATCAGCCTCTTAGTAGATTTATATATGTACATACATATGGTGTGTTCGTGCAGTATATTTTTTACAAAAGCAAGCTAACGAAGTCCACGTACATGAATCAGCTGCTTGATGGATCCGTAGGAATGGATGTCTTCTGCTTGTAGCCTTATCAACCGCTCCGCTGCTATCCCAATGTCCACGTGCGAATCGTGTAAAGACTCTGCATGCTGAAGAGAGGTCCCCACGATCAAGTAGTATCCTGGCGAGTCTTGCAAGGCTCGCTCCAATATTCTACCCTTGATTCCACGCTCCAGTGGGGATACCCACCCACGGTTCTCGACTACTGTCCCGCTTAATGGACCTTGGCTTGTAAGATACCTATAGGACTTTCCAACTAGGTTGTTCGTTAGGCAAGCAAAAACTTGGTCTTGCAGCAATGACTAACCAGGAGGCGCCATGAGAAGATAAGATTACACTATTCAAACAACCAAGGAGGATGATGCAATTTCTAAACAACATTTCGATGTTCCATTATTATTCAAATGGTTGCAGCCGTAGTCTTAACTTAACCTTCAGGCAAAAGCTTGACTAACGTGGATTTTGAAAGCAATGTTTGTGAACTATTTTTGATCGATAGAGACTGTTAACCGGAACACCCACTACTTGACAGAATATTTTATGCCATGTTCTAAATGCATATAAGCACGCAATGACATTGTGAAGTCAGATCCATACTAACCAATTCAACTATAGAGCAGCAGCGGCATAGCCTATCGCAACAGCGGTCCAATGTCAAGCCCGGCACCTGTAAACTTGATTGTGCAAGACGGACATGTACTGTTAATTTGTTTGTTATAGCTGCATATATTTCTCAAGAGAACAATTATATTACCAATTTCATCATTATTTTTGTTTTATCTTTCCCCACTCTCTTCTTAGGTCTCCTTGTCTTTGCATGCATACATTGAAAACGTAGTTAAACTGCAGGTGGTACTGGACAACGGCATCCTTCAAGTCACTTTATCAAAACCCTCTGGAATAATTACTGGGATAAGTTACAATGGAGTTGATAACTTGATGGAAGCTCGTAATGAAGAAGGGAACAGAGGGTAATAATCTTGAACTACGAATATTAGGCAGGTTGAAGACATCCATGTTACATCCAAACTACTGATAACCTCAATGTTTACAGGTATTGGGATCTTGTTTGGAACAAACCTGGAGATGATAGAACCTTTTTCAAGTGAGTATCTTCGCCTGCTAATTATGTCACCTAAAGCACATTGGATGTGGTAGAATAACTACAGATATAGTAATTTTTGTGTATGTTTGAGATTACATCCTCTTGCTAAAAAACGCACAAAAGCTTTACAGCGACCATTTGGATATCCTACTTTTGTAAGTTATGTCATCCTGCATTGTAAATTATGCTAAGGCTTTCAATCAGGCAGCATAACTAGGTTGGTTTGGGGCTTCTCTCACATAAACACAAACGGCAATGCCAAGGAACACTGGATTAATATGTCACATACAACACACGTGTACTGTTTCACATTTTTATAGGCAACCAAGAAATATATGTTTCTGGTTTAATGTCTTCGCAGAATAAACGGCACACGGTTTACTATAATCACACAAAGTGACGATCAAGTAGAAGTCTCATTCACAAGGACATGGGCACCCTCACTCCAAGGATCTCATGTTCCATTGAGCGTGGATAAAAGGTACGCCCTTCAAAAGAGGTCTCTCTTAACTGGAGTCATAGCCCCAAATCAACTTTGTGTAGGTTCGTGATGCTACGTGGTTGTTCTGGATTCTATACCTATGGCATCTATGAGCATAAAGAAGGCTGGCCTGATTTTGACATGGCAGAAACTAGGGTCGTCTTCAAGCTTAGAAAAGACAAGTAATGTGATATAAAACCTTGACTGCATTTCTAATGATATTTTACATTAGATACGCACAGATAATAACTGCGGATTACACAGAGACTACCAAGATCAGTAATCTATGTCTATAACTAATATTAATTTATTCTAGAGTTCTACACACTGATTACTGGGCCTAGTTCAATTTGCAGATTTCACTTTATGTCTGTCTCAGACAGCAGGCAGAGGATCATGCCCATGCCAGATGATCGCTCGCCACGCCGTTCCCAAGAGTTAGCATACCCTGAAGCAGTTCTTATGACTAATCCAACAAACCCAGATCTCAAGGGAGAGGTAACAGTTAATTGGAAAACACTCATATCAGTCAATTTTATAAAATCAATTAGAAAGAAGGGCGCAAATTGGAATCTAGTTTATTTCGGATATCACTATTTCAGGTTGACGACAAGTATCAATATTCATGTGATGACAAGGACAACAAAGTCCATGGATGGGTGTCCTCAGATCCTCCTCTGGGGTTTTGGTTGATAACACCTAGTGATGAATTCAGGACTGGTGGTCCTCTCAAGCAGGACCTTACCTCCCACACTGGCCCTATAACACTTGCTGTGAGTACTCGTTCTTCTTCATCCTATCATCTGCAGTTGCAGTCATAAGATGCTTTCAAAGAGAAATGAGAGCCATATACTCAGTTTAGCACAAGCATCCTTAATAACTAAAACAAGTTCCATCCAGATGTTCATAAGTCGCCATTACTGTGGAGATGAGCTCATGCCGAAATTTAGGAATGGAGAATACTGGAAAAAGGTTTTTGGCCCTGTGTTTATCTATCTGAATTCCACAAAAGAACAAACAAGCCCAACAGCTACCCTTTGGGAAGATGCGAAATTGCAGGTCAATAATACAACATATATTCAGATAAGCAAAATTCTCTTTGTTTTAACTTTGTTTTATGAAAAGAAGCATTCAATTTCAGATGCAAACAGAGGTGAAGAATTGGCCATACAGTTTTCCTGCTTCAGATGACTTCCCTAAAGCTGATCAGAGAGGCTCAGTAAGCGGCAAACTCTGTACTCGAGACAGGTGAAAATAATATCTTCTTCTCTTATTATATTGTTCATATAATTAAACATAAATATGACCACATAAATAATTCAATGTAATACAGCATGATCCTTGGAAGTATTATTATGATGGTTTTCGTTAAGACATTGTTCATGAGTCCTTCGATTCAGTTGCATCCTTTACTAAAAATTCAAGACTTTTCACTTCTGTTTTAGGTACATTGGAGACGGTGACATGCCCGCAAATGCTGCATTTGTTGGTCTTGCTCCACCTGGAGATGCAGGATCCTGGGAAAGAGAATGCAAAGTAATTGGATATACTCTTCCCTCCTACCATCCCAAGAAAATTGGCCCTAGTTTCAGATGTAAAACGATTGAATTCATCATATTCTGAATAGTTCCAAATATCACAAATTAATTTTCAATTTCAGGGATACCAATTTTGGACCGTAACAGATAAAGAGGGTAACTTCACGATTAGAAATATCAGGAAAGGGGACTACAATCTTTATGCATTTTCCACTGGTTTTATAGGAGACTACAAACTTGAAAACCCTATTACTATAACTGCAGGTTGTTTGCCATTTTGAATTTTCTATTAAAATGTTTCAAAGCGGTACATATATTATAACTTATCGGGTATAATCTTATTTGTTTTCTCAATGCAGGGTCTGATACGAATTTGGGGGTTCTTGTATATGCACCTCCGAGGGATGGCCCAACGTTATGGGATATTGGCATCCCAGATCGTTCAGCTGCAGAATTCTATGTTCCAGACCCTAACCCTATCTACATAAACAAACTCTACGTTAATCATCCAGAGAAGTACTCCCACATTCCATCCTTTAACTTTCTAATAAAACTTTAAATTTAAGATGTTCCTCTGTAGCCAAAACCAAAGCTAAATCACTTCACGTACAAGTCTTCCTTCATTGATAAATGAGCATAAGTAGTGCATTTGACTGATTGGATCCAACAAGGTTTATTCTTTGTTAAAGTATTAAAATATCCCTAACTATCATTTACCTAGATACCGATAGAAATCCAGTTCCATTATTCAATGAGAATTTATTTTGGTCATTGAAGCTCAACATAGAAAGCAATCATCAAGTATCTGGGCATGTTGCAGCATATGAGACCATATTTACAGCTCATATGTGGTCGACTTCATAAAAGTTTTCAGCCTCTCTAAATGCGTAACTGCAAGTTGATTGATGTTATAGCAACTCCCTAGCCTATGCTCCCCGGCCTCATCTTCTTTCCATAACTAATATCCTTCTTGCAAGTAGTCCAACTGTATCAGACATGCAAATTGCTGATCAAAATTTACATATTTCTTCACTTTTTCCATCATACAATTGCATCTATAAAGAAAGAGATTTTTAAATTATTAAATGGATACTTGAACCATGCTTATAATGATTTTGTTCAAGTGGGCCAATTTAGTTATTATTTATGTTCAAAACAGAAGGGGACATATTCATCCCATCACTATGGGCTAGTAATACAGCTAGTGGTATTGATCCAACAATCTTGTGCCAGTGCTTGGCAGTTTCACATAATAATGATGATAGATATATGCATATCAGGTACATGTATTAATGAGTTCCTTCTTAAAATTATATCATTGAAGTTCTATGAGGATAGCTTTAGAAGCATTTGTATGAATGATTATAGATGGTGTTCCATTAAACCTCACTCAACTTGTTAGTTCTATCTATGTATATCTGTTGCTCTTTAATAATCACAATAGTAATAGTATAGTTAAAATCTGAATTAGAAAGTAGCACGTAGAGTCGCATATTGCCCCATATTATACGCACATATGCCACATACATGGTACTTAAGTTAATATGCCATATCTCAGCCTAAGATTATTCGTCTGATACATGGTTGTAGTTCACTTATACAGTAGCTAATCTATAACTGAATCAAGTAATATTGCAATGATATTAGTTTAGGACTTTGTGTGTTATGTATACCATGTTGAACTGATATATACATGTTCAACTAATATTCATCTTGAAAAGCTAGCTGACAGTTTTACACATCAATAATCTGGGAAAAATGTTAAATTGATATCAATTGATAACAAGTTTATAGCGCTTGAAATGGGACACAAAAAGCATAAGGCTTATGTTATAGTGGTTTTGTAGGCTGAATCTTTTTAGCGTTGAGAGTATCTTGCAGTTCTATGGAGTAACATTGAGCACAGAGTAAAGACAGCATGAAAATCGTTAAAAATAAGTAAAAAAGACACAAGAAGCATAAGGCTTATGTTACAGAGGTTTTGTAGGCTGATTTTTTTTTGTATTGAGAGTATCTTGCAGTTCTATGGAGTAACATTGAAAGTTCAGACTAAAGGCAGCATGAAATTCGTTTCAAAAAAGTTAAAAAAACGTGAAATGGATATTTTTATTACAGATACAGACAGTATGGGCTATGGGAAAGATATGCTGAACTGTATCCAAATCAAGATCTTGTTTACACAGTAGGGCTCAGTGATTACAAAAAGGATTGGTTTTTTGCACATGTTACAAGGTATGAAATACATAATTTATAATTAATGTACAATACATTCTTTAGTCGAGCATTTTAAATGTGTTGCTGAATTCAAAATCTGTATTTTTGTATGAATCAACATATGTTTATATTCATCTCACATCATAGCATGCTAACTGTAATCACTACCTTTGAATTTGTAGGAAGAAGGATAATAATTCTAACTCCTATTTACCAACAACCTGGCAAATAAAATTCAAGCTCGACAAAATTGTCCAAAATGGCACTTACAAGCTACGCATTGCAATCACTTCTGCTGCAAATGCAGAGCTACAGGTGGGAACTATATGACTAAGAACACTATTTTCTTCTTTAAGATAGACAAACCACTGTTTTTTTAGGCTTCTAGCCCATAACCTTAAAACGATACCTTAAGATGTATTGGTTCCAAACAAATATCTCATGCTTTTTCCAACTTTTTGTGAAGGTTCGATTCAATGACAAGAACGTCAACCCTAGTCACTTCACTACTGGGCTGTTTGGTGAGGATAATTCTATAGCCAGGCATGGGATTCATGGACAGTACCAGCTTTTTAATATAGGCGTGAGAGCGTCTTGGCTCGCAGAAGGTGATAACACCATTTTCCTTACTCAGACAAGAAGTTCAGGCCCTTTCCCAGGTGTCCTGTATGATTACATCCGCTTTGAAGGTCCTGAACAAACACTATGTGATTTTCTGTCGACAAAAAGTATAATCTACTAGTCATGGTAACTATCAACAAGTATAGTAACATGTATTGGCCCGGTTTGGCCATGTATCAGTAACAATTATGTTGGGCTCTGTAATATATCAAGCAAACATATATATGCAGAACTTGAACAAGTATACAATAAAATGAAAATTATTTTTTAGCAGACACATCTAATTCGAATGGAAATGAGGTTGCGGTTCATATTACAATTGAATGATACATGTAGGCACATCTGAGAGCTGTCGTCTCTTTTTCTCTCTGATAGAAAAAAAAAAGGTTACCGAAATCCCTTTTCTCGGTTGTTTATGTTCATTCGGCTTCTTCCAACGTTGCCTCGATCCTTAGTAAAACGAATCCGACGGCAACACCTACAAGCACAAGCCCATTCATGATCGCGGCGATCTTGAAGATCTCCTCGGCGGCGTTGCAAGTGGAGGAGAAGGCTCCGCCTTTGCCTTTGCCTGACGACCTCATGGAGCTAACGATCTTGGCGAATTGCTGGTTGGTGCAGACTGGGAGACCCAAAGCTGCCACCTTGCTTTGCCGCTTCAGCCCATCGAATGCCCCGAGCCCACCAATGTGGGTAACGCTGCTCTTCTTCCCACAGCAGGGTCTGACGGCGGAAGCCGTGGCGCCGGCGGCGGAGAGGGTTGCCATGGAGAGCGTCGCCGACATTGCTGGTTCTGATCAGTGAGCCTGCAGAAGAATGGAAGGAATATTAGATAGGCAAACTGGCTTTCAGCAAAAGGCAGAAGGCGCGGCAGATGGATGGCTGGCTCGAAGGGTTACCTTAGTTGTTGAGCAGATTTGCTCGATCAGGGCAGTGTGGAGGGAGCGTGGATGGCAGAGGCGGGAAGATGATATGGGGAACTTTGTATGGGGATGCAGAGGCAGAGGTTTAGATAAGGTGAGAGGCGAACGGGTGGCTGGCAGTGAAGATTGGACATATCCTCTTGTGGCATGTGGGTGGAGGAGAAGGAAGCTAACGACGCTATTGGGAGGACTGCTCTTTAATCCGGCCGAGAAGACTATTGAGATTCGGATGGCATTTCCTGGAAAGGGCGGGCCCTCGATTTTTCAAGTTAACAGTTTAAGATGGTGGGGGTGGGGTTTGTGCATTAGCAAGCGCATCTTTTGTTGGATGTATGGTGATTTTATATATATATATATATTTTTTGAAGTTATATGGTGATTTTATATTATGATTTCGCAACGCATTTACTTGAGAACACCCAATTAAATAAGCCCGTCATAGTTAGACGCTTCCATTTATGGGTTAAGACCGAGGGCATAGCAAGAAAGTTTCTACGCTTGCCACTAGTCATTCATGACCTTTTTTTTTCACATTTTCACAATATCCTTAGTGGTGATTCCACTAGAGTTAGACTTTGATAGAGTCATTCATTGGTTAAGGAAACATTAATGGCTACATTGACATCCTAGGTTTTAGCCACATGAATTTGATCTACATCCGTGCAATTATCTCGATGTTTCACAAGAATGTTGAATGACTACGTGTTGAAACATATTTACGGTTCCCTTATGGATATCCTACACTTTATTGATCTCTGGTCATTGTTATCTCTTTGACATCCAAATTTAGTTCATTTATCATCCTCTTTTCTATTTGTCAATGAGATTAATTGATGGTAATTAATGCAATAAACCTAGATTCGACCCAAATGCAAGCCTTAAATGAGAACCATGCCTAGGCCTACATGCTAATTGTATATTTACAATCATAAAAAATGTATTTATCTAACCTAAGACAACTGGTTGAATTTGTAAGCTTTGTCTAATTTAGCCGAACACACAATATTGATGGCCGATCTAAGATCTTCACTCAAATTAGTATCGACGAGGGATTTGTAATAAGTGCAACATGCATCGACCCCTTTGGACTGGATTAGATACTAGTAAATCTAACGTTATTTTTGTATTTATAAAATTATTTTTAATGTTTCGTTGACATACTAGGGGTTGTCTACCTCTTTATTAGGTGGATAACATACGGTTCTCCAGATACTCCTCCAGTGCACCAAGGAAACTAGGTTACCCAAGTTGGGTTAACCATCTTTTTAGTAGAATAAAGACCTTTTTTGAGACATTTTGTAGTTTTTCGCATATGTCCAAGAAACATTGGGGGAAAACTTGTCTACTAAAGGGATGATCAATCTTCTGTAGACTAGCCTACTAGGTTTTTGATGTACCAAATGTTGACAACTTTTAGGCCTTTTGGCATTATGAAACCGGAAAAGATATGGACTAGAGGGTCCTCTTTTGGTGTGTAAACATGTGATAGAAATGGAAAGGAGGAGTCACCATTTTTTTAATATGAGAAACACAAATCACAATATGAAAAGGTCCAAATCATACTTGATAATTTCCAAATATAGAATACAATATCTGATATATTAAGGGACCTCATGAAAAAGGTAGGGAGCCCATGAGCATTCACACTCCCATGTACTTGTGAGAAGTTGCAAACACTTTAATTGGGATATTATATGAGATAACAACTCTCTCCAAGAAACCATATATTTGTGATGTGAAATGGAGATCTGTGTACCCCTCGGAGAAGTTAAGGGCAACCCATAACATTTTTTAAGATTGAATGAACATATGGGGTAAAAGGGTTTTCTATCTTTTGAGATAATCTTCTCGTACCAAATTTGCATTATAACACTTATTTTATTTTGACAAAATTGTGTATTCAAGTACTTCCAGAAATGTCTATGGAATTTGAATTTACCAGGTGTCCCTTTTTGCTTTAATGAGACTTTAGAATTCGAAAATAAAACTGGAAATTTCAAACTCCACTCTTTAAAAAGATTTCACAAATTCAATATTTTGTTAGTTTGTCATGAGTTTGTTGATTCAACATCATCTACCCATCATATATTTGTCCAACCACGTTTCTATAATTCATCACAATACAAACTTGAATCATGACATGTGGTTATTTAGCACAATAAATGAATCTTTGAGAGTCATGAATCTTAAAGAAAAAAGCATAAAATTAGTTTACCCTATTTTAGAAATTGTATAACGCTCTCTATTGTGGTAACATAATAAGGGGTTTGATATCCCACCTTAGATTTCTTTTCACCTTATTAGTGTTGAATTCGATCATATGAATTATTAAGAGATGAATTATTAATATTTGTACCATAATGAGGTCACACCATCCCCTATGAATTCTTAATATCCTATATAATACAATTTGTATAAGCCATCACTTGCTAAAATACCCATTACTGTATATTAGTATAACAAACTCAAGAATACCCCCTAAAGAAGTTTCATTATAGCATAGACATGTATAACAAATCTATCTTGAAGTGAGATTTGTGGTTTCAAATGATTCCTTGCTTATTACATTAGGCTTACTTATAGGTATGTTTCTGGCATGTATAATAGTCCCACATTCATGTGATCTCTAGCGAGAAACATGCCATTACATGTGATCGCCCCTTTCTATAACACCATGAAATATTGCCCAAGACCACTAGGGTGATCTCGCAAGACCTTAACAAAATGGCTACCACTCTTCTCTGCAATTGGGGAATCAAACAATTCAAAGTTTGTACATCATCTTGGAAGTACCCCAAGAACAACTATATCCACAACTAATGTTATTGTAGTTACAAATACGAGTAAGTTTTTCAATAATAACACTTCATTTCAAAGTATTAACCACTATGGGCACATGGAATATCATAAATGAAAAGGAGAATATGGATGGAATTTCATGAGCTTCAAAATTAAAAGGCTACTATCAAATTGAGGATAAATTGGAATGACATGTTAATGTGTCACAATGGTTAAGTTCAATTGCTAACTATCACCAACAATGATTTCTTCTCATGTTGTCAATGATAATGCACATCAAGTCAATAATCATAGTCATCCATTCACCTTAGATCTACCAAAAAATTTATATGTCATCATTTCTAAGAATGTCTTCTGTCGTTGAACTGTTTATTACTCAAATCCAACCTCCAAATGACTAGAAAGACAATGGTTGAAGACCAAAACATCCATCCTTAGGATGATAATAAAAAAGTGCAAATTCATAAGAATTAATGCTTAGAAAACATGAACAAATATCAAGATGAAGGAACAAACATAATCTCAACATTCAGATAAAAAAATATTAAGCAACATGTTTATTTTAAGATTTAAATTACATATTGAAAGTAGATTATACAAGTTTGATCATGTGCACTAGCTAGGATCTTACAATAAGAGCGTTAAGCACCCACACAGACCCTTCAAATGGGAAGTTGGTCAAAGGACTTATGATACATGATATTGTTAGTACAATTGGAGTAAAATGGACCCAAAAAATGTTTACTAAGTACTTAACTTGTTTATTCGTGTTTATTTACTTCTACAAATCTTTTTGAATCATGAAAACCATAAGACTTATCTATCTTTTTGCCATGTACTAACACCTTTTGTGTTTACCTACTTGTTTCACATATATTTTAGGTTCATAGACAACTTGAGAGTTGATGCCTTGTGAGAAAGTGTTTAGGTATACTTCATGTCGTCAGCTAACCCTATTTATGGACATGATCTGCCCTATCTTGAAAACTCAAGTATGATGACCTACCTTGTGTCCCTACCCCAAGAGTATAGGTAGGTACACAAGGTTGTATAATGGAGTCCTATATTATATGTTCAAGTTATAAAATAAACAAGAAAAAGCATGAAGTACAATACTAAAATACTACATGACAATAGTTGAGCAAGTAAACAATAATGCATACATATCAAGGTTCAATCATGAAATCCATAGTCATATAATTATTTTAAGTGCGTACCTTATTTAGATATTCATATCATAACTTATCCTTGATCATCTAGCTGTAAGCCACACTTGATTAAGAATAATATTACATTAATGCATCAATTTCTCATCATTTACCCTATCTAGCTCCATTTTTAGGGTTTGGTCAAATTATATTCCAAGTTTATTAATTATATATTTAATGATATTTATTGATTTAGAGTCCATCAAGAAGATGTGTTTCAAGTTTCTAGTCATTGGAGGTTCCATTCATTCTATATGATTATAACAAGGTTTATGTCACTTGTGTACAAATGAGTATATTTATACCCATCTTTGCATACTATTTTACTCGCCTTTTAGGGGCTGTTGTGTTTCTATTTCCAAGTTTTAGCTTTATATTCACTTAAATACAATTATCTCCTCTTTTCATAACTTTTATACACTTTATTATTATTTTTTATGCAGAACCAACCAAAAACATACGTCAATGCCAAAATGGATGATCAAACCCTCATGATGCTACTGTAACATACCAGATCTCGAACCCTACCCTAGAACTTTGATCTTTTGGGTTGGACCAAACAAGGTTAAGGTTAGAGTGATCCTAATAATCAAATGCATGAATAATGTAATATAATACATCAAATAACTCATTTGGTGATGATAAATAACTTAATTGGATGCATAATGAAGTTAATAAGCCTCTAATGGGCCAGATGACAAAACCCATGTAAGAAAGTCTTAAAAGTGGAAATAAACTCCAAATTCGTAATTTATACATAAAAAGAAGTTTACATGTCAATTTTCATTTTAATTGGACAACCTTGAAATAATATGGTAAGTTAGGAGAGAGAAATTGCCTAAAAGGTGTAATTAATAAATAAATATAATAAATGACTCCAAAATATGAAAATAATCTTAGATTCGTAATCTACATAATAAATATAGTCTTTGGGTAAATTTTTATCCAATTTGGAGAAAGTTTGCTTAAAATGTAAAATTAGGAGAGAGAGAGTGTATAATCTTTAAAAAAAATATTCAAACGACTCCAATATGTAAAATTGATGGCAAATTAGTATTCAACACACTTAAGTTAACTTGTGGATGAAGTTTCACCTAATTTGGATAATCTATGTGTCATTAATGCATCAGGAAAGAGAAATAAAGAATATGTTAAATAATACATCTAAAGTTTCCAAAAGTGAAATCTAATTAGAGATTCAAAATCTACATATCTTAGTTGTCATGTGTGCCAAATCTCACTTAATTTGGATTACGTTTGCACCCTTAATTGAAGAAAGAGAAAAGGAAATCGAATGCAAGTTTCACTTTAATAATCATTCTATTCAAATGTCACATTTTATTTTCCACTTTCCTAAGTTAGTTTTGTCGTGCAACTTCTTAAAGTCAGATTCCATCATGACCCCTTAATTTTGATCTAACGATCTTCAGATTGTCTCCTACCTTGGGTAGGAGACCGAGTTCTCATGAACAACAACTCTGACTTTCCTTCCCTCATTTCTCAATCTCTCCTCCTCATCACAACCAGATTTTTGCCTCTTTGCAACCCTTATGTGTTTCTATATCAGATGAGCCCAACTTTTCTAGGGTTTGAGTATATATGTATCCCTGTCGGCAAAAGGGGGTCTCGCCTTCCCCTATTTCCTCTTCCACGCGGATTCCTGGTTGAACCCCAACTACCCACCTATAAAAGTAGACTCCCCGACGATCCTCGAGCATCCTGTGATCTTCGCCAACCACCACTTTGAACTCGATCGCCCTACAACCCCGTCTCCCTACTCCATCTCCCAGTTTCTTTGGCGGAAAGTTCGTCTGGTGGTTCCTAAGCATGGCGGTGCTCTTTCTTGGTTGGTTTCTCATCATGAAGGTGTAGGCAAGCTTCAAGAGCTCTTGCCTTTCTCATATTTCAGGTATGGCAGTTTTCCCTCTTTTGATTGAATTTGTGCTCTTTCTAAAATCGGCAGCCACGATTTGCTTTTCTCGCAATGTCCTCTACCCTCCCTCTTTGATTTTGTGTGTTGATCTTCCCCCACGCTCTTCGTTTGGCCCCATTTGCTCTTCTTCCCTGCCCGAGTTCCTTAGTTGCTCCAGTAATGGCGGAGGAGCTTTCTTGGTCTGTAGTCCATCATTTTCATAGTGGGTTGGTCCAATGGGTTCGTCGAAGCCTTTGGAACTTAGTTCATGTTGAACTTTTCACCCGGTTTGCGGTCGTTTGCGATCTGGAGTTCGGGGATCGACCTGCTAATCTCGACTGTCGAGCGGTCCTCGCGGGGGAACAAACCCCAATATTGATTCCCTTCTTTGCCCTCGTCTTCCACTTCATTTTAGTTCTCTGACCATGGGGCATAATGGTCTTTTCACATCTTTTTCTTTTATTTGTCTTGCACGAGGATCTGGATGACTTGGATTAGTTGTCCGCTGACATGGGTAGCCCTGATTGGCTGGCCCAGGTCCAAATTGACTCTCTCTCTCTTAACTTGCGATCGTTTTGGCTGACGTGGAATTTTCTTATTGGCCGGTGCTTAAAAATCAATAACTAATTATTGGATGATCAGAAAAATATGAAAAAATACTCATTGGATTCAAAAAAAGAAGGGCTTTCTTATGATATATGTTTTGATAACTAAATATAAGGATTAATAATATGTGTTTTCAATGGATGTAATTAATGATGAACTAACTTCTAAAATACATAACTAATTATATATAAGTCAGAAAAATATGATAAAATATGTTTTGGAATCCTAATGACATATACCAAAATATGGCATAGTTTTAGTAACCCAATTCACATGATAATAAAAAGGCGATTTTTAGGGTTTTGTATATTAATGGAAACCTAACCCTAATTCCACATATATTCTTAATATGTTCTTTGGATGCCTAGGCTTGGACCTAGATGTGACTTTGGATCGTTTGACTCTAAAGTTGAGGTATGTTTGCATCCCCGATTATTCTTCTTGTGCAATTATCCTATTTTTGTCTTACTTTTGGTCCTATGGACATTAGCCTACACATTTTCTTGTTCTTTTGAAATCATGCTTCATGTGAAGTACCTTATTTTATAATTGATCTTGTGATCATGGATATTCTCTTGGAATCTTATCTTGTTGCCTTGGTGCAATTTAGACTTTTGATATTATATGCCCACTGTGATGTGGATTTTTACTTATTGATATGTGCCCACTTGGAAGTGGATGTTTATATGTTTGTGTTGTCCATTGTGTGATGGCAACATGGTATAAATCTGACTATACTTCTTATTTGCCTCTACCTTTTACATGCTATGTTATTTAGTAGCACTAGAGTAGTGTAAATTGCATTGGTTTTGTTTATAGCAGATGTGATATTTCCTGCTCTTTTTGGGATGGCAAGGAACCTCGTACCCATGGCAAGATGTGTGTCTTGATCCATTTTATATATATTTGGGAGATTGGCAGTATTCCTTTCTCTATCAGGCTTCAACTTTATGGGGGTTGGCCGCCAATTGTGTTTATATTGTTCTAGGGCTATGTTTATCTCACATGCATGTAGGATATTGATTGTGGGGTGTATGCCCTACTTGTGCTTCGTTTCCCACCGTGGTAGTGGATGTTTATATGGTACAATCCTTTTTATGTTGTTTTATGGCAATTATCCCTCTTGTTGAGATCTTTTCTCTTGATACCCGCTTGGGTGGTACTTATCTCTTCTATGGGAAGCCTTACTTTATTTGATGTCCTTTATTTCCTTATATTGCTCAATTTACTTTTTAGTATGCACATACCATCCTTTACTGATGTTTCCATTTCTTCTCTTTTGATGGGGTATGCTTCCAACCCTAGGTGAAGGATGTGGTGGACTTGGCATGTTGACTGATGGAGCCTCCACTCACGTAGAGTTGTGTGCACCACTAAAAATCCTAGAGATAGTAAGTCTCTAAGTTTAGCCTTTCGTGTGCTATAATAAGATCTCCACCCACGTATGCTAAGATACATGGAAGTCTTGTCGTAGTACAGTTAAGGGTCGAATCTAAGAGAAAATGACCTTGTTAAGAGTTTAACAAGATGGAAAATGTAATAATTCTACTTATCTACTTAAAAGTTGATATTTAGACCGAAGAGTTGATTTGATGATTAAACTAAAGTGAAAGGCAAAGTAGATGGCAGGAAAGTAAATTTAAGGTTGAAAACAATATTTTGGAAACTACTAGGATGTGACTGAGTTTCACCACCACTACACATGGATCAAAATATACATCATAAAAAACATGGCTTGCAAAGAAGAGAGTCTAAACATTTAGTATCTTTGTAGACTTAGCTTCCTTTTAGATAACTAACTACGAGAAATGTGGAAGCGTTGCAATGCCAGCCTTCCCCAAATGAATGGTCACTTACTTTGCATCACTCCCCTCGCAAAGTGTGTTCCTCGACCTATCACGGTTGTACTTTCATACGTCAACTGATTCCATTTCATAGCATGAAAGTACAATGATGGAGGTGAGTTTACTCCACTCCTTGAGAAATGCTCCTAGATATCGAACCAAACGTATGGTGACTACATACATCTGGAACCAACAAGCAGTCGATATTCAAATCTAAAAGTACAAACATAGACAATTCGCACTAGTAGATAATAGATAACACAAGTTGGTGATCAAGCAACTAGCATTCATTAAACAATTGATGTTGAATTGAAAAGATAGTATTTTTCTATTGCAAACTCATGAATTACAATGTACGAAATGAAAACATGGGTAGCGGGGCTACTCCCCGCACCCTAGTGTATGGGACTACTCGCTCATGGAAAGAACAAAGAAGGAGGCGGGAAGAGAGAAAGAAAGCATCATCTCCACATAGGAGGGAGGAAGGTCGACCCCTTCAAGTAGAGAGCAACTATCTTCACACCACGTGGTTGCCTTGATGAAGAATCCTTCACTTCCCACCTTCTATGTCGATGAGAGAGGAAGTAGCTTGAGGATGGAATGTGGATCTCGAACCGACAACCTTGAGGCGAAGGATGAAGGATGAATAACTCTGGAGTGATTGGGGCAGCCTCTAGACGTCCAAGAAATTGATGCCAAATGAGGACTCCTTTGGTCCTATTTATAGGATTCCAAGGAATCCCAAATGGTCTTGGGACCATTTGGGTCTTTAATGATTTAGAGACCATTTGGACTCATTCGGTCTTGGGACCGTTTGGGTTAATACGGTCTTGAGACCATTTGGATTCATGCGGTCTTGAGATCGCTTAGCTTCATGCGGTCTTGGGACCATTTAGCTTTTATTCGATCTTGAGGCCGTTTGGCCTTCATACGGTCTTGGGACCATTTGGCTTTTATTCGGTCTTGAGACCATTTGGCCTTCCTATGGTCTTGTGACCATTTTGCTTCCATTTGGTCTTGAGACCGTTTGGCCTTCATACGGTCTTGGGACCGTTTGGCTTCCATTCGGTCTTGAGACCGTTTGGCTTTCATTCGGTCTTGAGACCGTTTGGCCTTCATTTGGTCTTGAGACCATTTGGCCTTCATTCGGTCTTGGGACCGTTTGGGTTCATATGGTCTTGAGACCGTTTGGACTTCATTCGGTCTTGGGACCGTTTGGGGCTTTTTGCAATTTTTTTGGATTTTTCTGTAAGAAAAAAAAGGAGAAATGTCAGTCTATTGGTATATTTACAATAAAGTGGAAAGTTTAGGATTCTATCTAATTTATCTAAGAAAGAGTATGGAAAATTAAGAAAAACTAGTAAGATAACATCACAAAATGGGAGGTTATCACCCCCTAACTTAGAGTCTAGCTTGTCCTCAATATGGATAGAGCTAAGGCATGTAGTGGCGAGGTGATTTTATTCAGTGAAGATTTCCATACTCTTGCTTCAGTTCTAAACTAGAGATCTCCCAGAGTTTTATCGAGGTTTCTACTTACACTGACTCATTCGGGTATCGGGAGTTGCGTGGAGCTCAGGTTTCTTCCGTATTACGTAACTCGCATTGGGACCACCCTTTCCTTAATCACATTCTATGCATGTCTTTGACTCTAAGAAGTTTTATACTTCTTTGAAAATCCTACCGGGAGCTAAGATAGGTATGAGGGTTGGCTGAAGGCTGATGTGTAACTCCCCCTTCTAAGGGGGGAGGGTTTATCTAAACTTTTAGGGTCTCAGTATCGGGTGTGATACATCTACCTTTGTGAGGACAACTGAATGTACCGCCAGGGCAAGACCTTTGTCAGCTTTTTCATATATGTGGAGACCTTAGGATCTCACTACCGGGCACGACACATCTACCTTTGTGAGGGCAGCTGAATGTACCGACTGGGCAAGATCTTTATTGGCTCTTCATATAGGTCCTTATGCATGGCACAACTCTCATGTTTTTATTCAACACTCTGGATTTTATTTCATATGCTCACCGGCTTAGGAATTGGGTATTTAGGGATTTTATTTGGGCTGCCAAGCCTCTTTTTGAAAAGAAGATAATTGTTCCCTAGAGTTTTTAGACATGCACTTGTTTTGGTTTTGTACTTGGTGGTCCACTTGCAATGTTCCTTGATTTATATTTTGCCTGGTTCCCTCCTTTCCTTAAGAGCGTTTGGCTTGTTTCGGCCACGATGTTAAAGTGTGGAGAGTCTGATGTAGAATTGAAGCAAAAGCATGAAAATCGAGTATGGAGGTGATTTATTAATTCACCATTACATGCCTAAATGCTACTTATGTAAGTGAGGACTACTTTGTCTCTAACTTAGCTAGGTGTGTCCCTTTTCCAAAAAGAATGATGTCTTATGTACAAAAGCTATTCTATCCAAGAAATTATCAAAAGAATCTAAGTGTTAAAAAAAGAAAATAAAATAAAATTGTGCGAAAGAAACAAAGAAAAAGGAAGAGTAGAGAGAAGAAGGTTTGAAAGTAATACGTCGCCCTTGCCCAGTGTACCCCCCCAACTTATCATCCACTTTGTCCTCAAAGTGTCAAGGTGATAGGCTGAGAAGTACATGGCCAAGGGTATCACAGTTCTATTAATCCCTTATTTGCTCCATACGATCGTAGGAGATTAGCTGCAAACTTTCCACGTAAAGTGTGATAATCCACGTCCTTCATGTCCTCCATGTGCTTATTGAGGACAGTAAGGGTATACATCCAGTAAAGGATGTGGAAACCACAGTCGTTAGATTCTCTGATCTATTGGGGACATCTGTGGCTGAAGGCTGGGCAGTGAAAATGATCGTTGTTGTACACCTTTGTGTGCTTGCTAAGAAGATCATGTAGTCGTTCGACACAGTCCGTTGCCACTTCCTCTATGGGCATCTTTGCTGTAACAACTTACTTATTTTGGTTTGGATTAAACTGGCTGTCGGAACTATTGTAAATGATTGTAGTTCCCTCGTGTAAGTTTGTTTCCAGCATCATCCAATGCTTAGAGTGAAGAAAAGGAAACATAATGAAATTCTAAGTCATATTTTGAAGATACGAGATAAGGGCCTCCGTTGTTCCGAAGTTCTTGGATCCGAGTAAATCATCTTTCATGTATGTTGATGCCATATAAATCGTAGGTAGGTCCCGTGCTAGAAGAAACTGGTAGGCAGTCATCATGCTCACAGATAAAGAACCTTTAACTTTTACAATTTCACAGAGTGAATATGTCATTATTAGAATATTTCCTTGCAGGAAAACATGCTCATCATTCTCTGCGTATAGCCTAGACATGATGAGTCTGAGTTCATTATCAGAAAGGCTCTTGCATGCGGCAAGGTCAAAGTTTGGAAATGTTGGTTGTATGGCAGATAGAGGCACCATTGGTTGGGATAATCTGTTGATGGTGGCTCCAGTTAAAAAATCGATGTCCCCCTTGTCATCTGCCATATCGAAAGTACAAGGGTCCCATTGGCGTTGTTCTGGGACCTTGGCGGTCTGCTATTTCTTTTTCTCCAACTCCTTTAGAATTGTTCTGTATGGATGCTTTTGTGGATGTTAGATAGTAGAAAAAGGTATCGAGGGACGTCGTCTTATGCCATTGTTGAATCCTTAAAGAACCGTCTGTCACAGATAAGCTCCATGGCGTAACGTCCTCGTAGAGAGTGCATATCCTCTGTGGCTAACTCGATAAAGGGGATTTGTCTATTGCGTGCTTCTGTGAATCTTATTGTACAGAGAGCGCAATCCCCTAAACCTTCTAGTGTTTGGACTATTGGGTTGATAATTTGGAACCAGGGTTGGTTCTAACCATGTCGAAGAGATGGGCAGGAAGCCCATATTACTTTGAGAAGCCAGAAAGGAATCCATCATGCTTCCCTGGCTTCTAAACCAGCAAAATTTATCTGTCCAGTCATTAGCTCACTGGCACAGAAGTTGTACACCTTAGCGTCACGGGCCTCAATGTCGACGATCATTAGCAGCCAGTGTCTAGAAACTCTAAAGGGCACTGTGATGTAGTGTGCCTTTCGTGCAAGACCAGTTCACAGTCGCTCTATGGACTTTGCCTGTAAGTCCTTGTGTAATAAGGATAGGGATAGAGCAGGTGAAGCATTGAAAATAGGTTGCAACTTCTTTGGGCTCTGAAATTCCTCTATAGTGTTAGCAAGGAGGATGCGAAAGCTATATAGCCATCTTCACCTCCGATTGTGGTCGAAGGAGAACACGGAAGTCTTCGCGTGTCAACCTGCGCTTTGTTTTCATATTGTTATAGATGATGTCCCCCCATTTTTGGCATCATCTACAATAGTGTTTAGTATAAATATGTCCTGAACATCTAATGTAGAGATGGCCACCATGTCCAAGTCTTTCATCTTGTGAGGTAGAGGTGGCGGCGGGGGAAGGTCTTGTGGTGGAGGAAGTGAAGTCTGCTCGCTATCGTCCAAAAATTGAGGCAAATATTCATCTTTGTAAGAGTCATCTCCAGAGTCGAGCCTATCATCTGTGTCGAGACTCACTGTATCGAATTCCTCCTATTCTGGGGGGAGGGGTGCAGATTGCTCCAGGGCGGAATGTTGATGAATGGCTGCTGTGGGTGGGCTAATGCTGGTTTCCATTATGCATTGTTGAAACTAAGCAAAAGCGGCTTCTTTTGCAGTGTCCCCTAGGGATCCCATAGCTGAGAAGTTAAAGAATTGATCCCCATATGACATTGTTACATTGTCATTATTATCGGGGGACTTGGTATCTTTATTTCCACCTTCTTGGTGGTCTCTATTATTTCCCTTCTCTGTAGGTTCTACCCCTCAACTGGTGCCCTCTCCAGCATTGCCTGGGTCGTCGGGTTGATCGTCTGAGGAGGAGCTGTTGTTGTTGGAGTCAGCCGAGGAATTAGAATCCTCATTGTCGTCTTCACTTTCATCTTCATTATCATCCTCTTCCTTATCTTTTATTTTCTTGATCAATGTTTTCTTGCACTGCCGATGGATGGCTTGTAATTCTTCGAGTGCCACTTGCACATGCTCGTGGGTTTCAAGCAGTGCGTCGTGGTTTTCTTTAAGATATGTATATCTTGCTTCGACAGAGAGGAGTCGTTTTGATAGATCGATTACTTGTGCACGTAGATGATTGAGTTCATTGTTAGAGTGCTCCTCTTGGCGGCGGTTGAGCTGTGTGAGGTTGCTATTGATGTCGTCCAAGAACGTGCTTAGGGCAATTTGTTGCTGCTGAAGCTCTGAAGGGTCTCAGGAAAAGGTTGAGTTTGCTTAGAGACCTTGTTGACTTGTTGGGCTAACGCTTCTTACTGTCCTTTCATCTCAAGTACCAACTTTGGCAGGTGTTTTAAGCGGTCGTCGATGCGGTCAACTTGCTGGGCCGCTGCTTCCTATCGTTGTTTAATGCTTGAGAGGATGCCTGGTAAGGTGTGGTTCCGTTCGTCAATCTTGAAGACCTGTGTAGCAAGTCCCTGCACACAAGAAGAAAGGAGTGTAATATGTTAGAGGTGTCGGTGAGGAGATTTCGAATAGTGTCAAATTGCCATCCAAATTCCTCACTAACTTGTGAAAAGGGGACCCCAAAGATGGATGGGTGAGATGGTTGGGGTCGGGGTGGAAGGGTGGTAGTGCCTTGCAAAAGAGACACTATTGATGGACCCGTGAATTGCGTGGCGACTATAGATGGAGTCACCAGCGGTATTGGGGTGGTGGTGGATGAGAATGGTGGCGACATCCCGAGTGAAAAAGGTAGAACCGAGAATGTCAAGGGGAAAGTGGTTGAAGTGAAGGTGAGACCGGGCGTCGAGGTGGAGAATGGGACGCCCCAAGAAAAATGAGTGAGGTGGAAGATGCGAGTGAAGTTGTGGTTGTGGAGAAAGAAATTGTGGTGGACATTATTGTGGAAAATGGTGGAAAAGTGGTGGATGGTGGAATGGTGGAAGGTGTTAATGTGGTGGCGGTGTTTGTAGAGGTAAGTCCAACATCTAGATCAAATATGAAGGGTTCTGGTGATGGGTTTACTATGTTCTCTGCACTGTGTGGTGGGTCTGCCTCTGGGTTGATCTTTGATGTGGGTGTCCCCGACTGTTGTTGTTGCTATATGTGTAGTTTTTTCTTTAACTGAGGCTAGGAGGTTGGAGAGTTCCTCTTCAGTGAAGAGAATCTTTTCTTTGTCATAGTCAGCAAGTTCTGGAAGTGGTAGTAGTGTCCTGGATGTTTTGACAATTGGGCAGAAGATATAATGAAGTTTGGAATCCTTCTCCTTTATGCTATATGAGTTCTTTAGACTCTACTCATTTGTTAGGATGTCACCCTTTATCACCGTGCACTTGGGAAGTGGTCTATCCATCTTAAGATATTTTAGAATTGATGTTATGTGACCACCCACACAAATTTCATTTCCAAGGGCAAAAGATGTGTGTTTTTGAATCAATTATCATCCTATGTTTACAGGATGCCCTTTGAGAATGGACCATAGGACAAAGAGGTATGAAATAGTAACATTCTCACTCTCTGTCCTGGGGAAAAGAGTGCATGTTATGATTTTGTGCAGAGTGCGCACCTGGCCTGAATGTATGTTGGAGGCCTTGCAAGTCTTTGCCTCGTAGCTTGGAATCCCTATCAAGGACTTCTAGAATGTGTGCTTGTTGAATTGGGAGTGGTCCAGGCCTGCCTCCTTAGCTTTCTTTAGCTGTTCTTGGTTGTCGATAAAGATTTCATTTAGCAGATTCTCAGTAAAGACTACCTTTTTTCCAAAAAGTGAGGTTACCAGCCTGCGGTCACCTCCATCCTTTAATTTATCTTTTATGTCCACAGTTTCTTTATTAATGTAGGTGAAGAACTCTATCATGGGCTCAACGTAGGAAGTTTCTTTGACAAAGAAGAGTTTTGAGAGATTCAAATTGTCCAGCAAGGTGAGAACTCTGTCATAAATTCCCATTCTTTTTAGTATGTTCGAGCAGACATACTTTGTTGGACGCAACACTTTGTCACCAACATGTAGGTTTTGGATATACAGACCAGATGATGCTGGTTCTGCGGCGGTGGTAGCAGGAGTGGCATGTTCTGCCAGGATTTGTTCTCTTGTGGTTGAGGGCCGGACTTGCTTTCGTGCCCGCCTTTTGGTGGGTCTTTCTTCAGTGGCCGCCTGGGCCTTCCTTTTGCCTTGTTGCTTTGTAGGTGTGGATTCCTCCTCAGAATTTTGTGCGTAGTCCGAACCTTCATCAGTTGAGGAAGGGTCTTCAATTTCTTCATCTGGATCTTCTGCTAGACATTTGTTGACTCGCTCAAGGGCGTGGATGACCTTGGGCAAGTCAACTTTTGGTGGAGTATTTCCAGTTTTTTTGCATATGTCGAGGATGCGTTGAAGCTTCGAGCGGCACTCCATCAGTTTCTCCCTAGTACAGAATGGGATTTCAACTGCTCCTGTGACATCCCTTGCATGTGAGGCCATTATGTAATTTTGAACAAGAAATCATATATGTTAGAAATTTTTGAAAGAATTGCAACATTGAAATTTTTTTAGGAGAGAAACCGTTAAGGGTGAAATCGTAATTTTCAAGACCATTTGGGTTCAAACGGTTGCACTCCAAACGGTTTCACGATCATTTGGGTTCAAACTGTTTTAAGACCGTTTGGCTCCAAACAGTTTCAAGACCGTTTGGCTCCAAACGGTTGCACTCCAAACAATTTCACGACCGTTTGGGTCCAAACCTATTAGGAAGGTGAAGTGGTAGGGGCAATGGAAACGGGGCTAGCAATGATGGCGGTGGCGGCGGTGTCTGCGGTGGTGATAACGACGGAAGTAATGGTGATAGCAGCAATTGTAAAAAAAGAGAAGACGCGTTGTAGCAGTGGTGATGGTTGTGAGTGTCCTCTACCTTGATGTGATGCGGAGATGGTCGCGGCAGACAGAGCGACGAAGAAGAGGATAGAGCAGCTTGTATGAGCGTGCACAGAGATGGTGGAAGCGAGCTCAGAATCGAGGGAGCGAGGAAGCAGCGTGAACAGAAAGTGTGAACGGAGAGCGTGAATGGGTCACGCGGGAGCAGAGAAACTAGAAGGAATGGAACATGGTTTGCGCGAGAGAAGATTCAAGAATCGAAGGAAAGAAAAAGGGAGGGGTCAAGGAGTATTTATAGAAAAAGGAGAGGTGAATGTACAAATTCTCCTTAGGTCAAATGGTCTTGGGACCATTTGGGTCCGAACGGTTTTGAGACCGTTGAGACCAAACAGCTTCAAGACCGTTTGGGTCCAAACAGTTTCGAGACTGTGAGGGCCAAACGGTTTCGAGACCGTGAGGACCAAACAGTTTCAAGACCGTTTGGGTCCAAACAGTTTTGAGACCGTTGAAACCAAACAGTTTCAAGACCGCGAGGACCAACCAATTTCAAGACCGTTTGGGTCCAAACTGTCAGGACAAAACTAAATTGGTCAATGATTTTTATATTTTTATATTTGTTTTGGTTGCTTATATAAATTTTTATATTTTCTGAAATGGAGAGATATAAAAAATATCAAAATCTAAACAAAATGAAAAAGATAGGTGATACTCAGTTCTTGGGTTGCCTCCCAAGTAGCGCTTTGGTTTTACGTCACTGGCTCGATGAAATTCTGACTTGATCAGTTTAATGTTGTGGAGTCCTGAATGTTGATAGTTTGTCTTGGAGTTTTATCAACTGGAGTATACTATTTTTTCAGTCTATAGCCATTAACAGTCCTTTCTCCTCCATTGTCATCAAAGATGATGACAACTCCAGTTGGATAGATATGCTTGATAGTGAAGGGCCCAAACTATTTTGTGCGGAGTTTTCTGGGAAACATTTTGAGTTTAGAGTTGAAAAGAACGACCTGGTCTCCGAAAATGATATATTTCCTTTTAAGGTGGCCGTCATGCCACATTTTAGTTTGCTCTTTGTAGATCCTGACATTCTGGTAGGCAATCATTCTTAGTTCCTCCAGCTCTTATAATTGGAGTTGTCTGTATTCCTAGGCACTTTTGAAATCAAAATTTAATTGTTTGATAGCCCACCATGCTTTGTGTTCTAATTCAACTGGGAGATGACACGACTTCCCATACACCAAATGAAATAGCATTATTCCTATTGGTGTTTTGTAAGCAATACGATATGCCCAGAGAGCATCAGGAAGTTTAGTGGACCAATCCGTTCAATTTTTGTTGACAATTTTCTCTAAGATAACCTTCAATTGTCTATTTGAGGCTTCAACTTGGCCGCTAGTCTGCGGATGATAAGGCGTAGCGACCTTATGTTTTACTCCTTATCTTCACAGAAGAGCTTCGAAGCTTCTTTCTAAGAAATGTGACCCCCCATCAAATATAACCATTCTAGGGACCCCGAATCTAGGAAAGATGATATCCTTGAATAGCTTAATAACCAGCTTAGAGTTATAAGATACAATGGGTATAGCTTCTACCCATTTGGATACATAGTCCACATCAACCAAAATATAAGTGAATCCATAATATGGGGGAAATGGACCCATATAGTCCACTCCCCATACATCAAAAAGTTTGATCTCCTGCCATATAGTTAGTGGCATTTCATTTCGTTTCGATATCCCTCCAAACAGCTGACATTTATTGCAAGATTGCACAAATTCATGGGCATCCTTCGCTATTGTTGGCCAGAAGAATCATGACTGTAGGACTTTAAGGGCAGTCTTCTGCGAACTCATGTGCCCTCCAGTGGGGCCAGAATGATAGTGTTCTAAGACTGGAATAATTTATTCTTCAGGGAGACAGTGGCGGAATAATCCGTCTGTGCATAAGCAGAAAAGATATGGTTCATCCCAAAAGTATTGACTTGATGCCATGAAAAAATTTCTTTCTGTCATGGTAGGAAGCAGCAGGGTGGAAAATTCCTATAGCCAGATAGTTTACTATATCGGCATACCAAGGAAATTCGGTGGAGACTTTCATGAGTTGATCGTCGGGTAGAGAGTCTCGGATAGGTATATTGTCTTCGTCCTAAGGGTCAATACGACTTAAGTGGTCGGAGATGACATTTTCTACCTCACTTTTATCTTTTATTTCCAAATTGAATTCTTGAAGCATCAACACCCAACGAATAAGTCTGGGTTTTGCATCTTGTTTCTGAATCAGATATTTTATTGCGGAGTGGTCTGTGTATACTATGACTTTTGATCCGATCAGATAAGAGCGGAATTTTTCAAAAGTTTAGATGACTACCCAGAACTCTTTTTCAGTACTTGTATAGTTCTTTTGGGCTTCATCAAGCATTTTGTATGCATAGTATATCACATAGGGTTTCTTATCTATTCTCTGCCCTAATACTGCCCCTATAGTGTAGTCACTGGTGTCACACATTATCTCGAAGGGTTGTGACCAGTCAGGGGCTCTTATTATAGGTGTCAAGATTAGGGCATTCTTTAGGGTCATGAAGCTGCGTAGGCATTCTTGATCAAAATTGAAATCTACATCTTTAGTCAACAAGTGAGACATGGGCTTTGCTATTTTTGAAAAATCTTTGATAAATCTTCGATAAAATCCGGCATGGCCCAAAAAGGCTCGTACTCCCTTGATGTCTTTTGGTGGTGTCAGTTTTGAAATGACATCTATCTTTGCTTTGTCCACTTCAATCCCTCTTTCACTTACTCGATGCCCGAGGACAACTCCTTCTATCACCATAAAATGACACTTTTCCCAATTAAGGATGAAATTTGTTTCCTCGCATCTTTGTAGCACTTTACTGAGGTTAAGCAGACAGTTGTCAAAAGAGTCCCCATAAACTAAAAAGCCATCCATGAAAACTTTGATGATGGACTCAGTTAATCCTGTGAATATGGCAGACATACACCTCTGAAATGTTGCAGGTGCATTACATAGTCCAAAAGGCATCCTTCTAAAGGTGTAAGTTTTGAAGGGGCAAGTAAAAGTAGTCTTTTCTTGATCTTTAGGGTGTATTGGAATTTGATAAAATCCTAAATAACCATCAAGATTGCATAAGAATTTTTTGTGGGCTAGATGTTCAAGGACCTCATCAAAAAAAGGTAGAGGGAAGTGATCTTTTCTTGTTTCCTTGTTTAGTTTCATGTAATTGATACACATCCTCCATGTAGTGACAGTTCTTGTGGGCACCGGTTCATTTTTATCATTCAAAACGACATTGGTTCCCCCCTTTTTAGGGACTACTTGGACCGGACTAACCCATTGAGAATCGGAAATTGGATAAATGATACCAGCTTTTAGGAGTTTAAGAACCTCGAGGCAAACCACCTCTTTGAGATTTGGGTTTAGTTTTCTCTAGTGTTCTCGTGAAGGTTTAAACTCTTCTACGATGGGTAATCTATGCATGCACAGAGCTGGATTTATTCCCGTTAGGTCAGTCATCTTGTATCCAATGACTTTATTGTTCTTTCTTAATTCAATAAGTAATCTTTCTTCTTGGTCATCTATTAAAGTGGAACTGATAATGACCAGACATAATTTTTCTTCGTCAAGGAAGACATGCTTGAGCCCAACTGGTAGGGCTTTCATCTCAGGTGTCTTGGGTACTTCTACAGTTTCCAAAGCGGTGATAGATTTCAACTCCTCAAAGGTAGTTTCGGGGGTTTCTTCGGCTTGTTCAAGGTATTGCATACATTGTTGAACTAGTTCATCGGTTGAGAATTTAGATTCTAGATTTGTTAAGACATTTTCCAAATCATCAGACGGTTTGAAAGGTTCTTGCTTTAACTGAGACATTTTATCAGTTGCTTCAAGAAAAAAAAACTTCTTTGTGGATGCTAGGACCTTTTAAGTTGTTAAAGACTCTAAATTGAATAACTTCCTTTCCTAGTCTTAAGGTAATGGTGCCAGCTTCAACATCAATTAGTGCCCTGGCTGTAGCAAGGAAGGGTCTGCCAAATATTATTGGATACCTCAGATCTTCTTTTATATCCACAATAAAAAAGTCACATGGAACATATGAGTCTTTACCTACTCTTACTGGGATATCTTCAATAATTACGAAAGGTGTAGTGATGGTAGAATCAACCAATTGAATTGTCATTGCTGTGGGTAGTAAATAAGTAAAACCCAATCTTTTACACATGGAAAATGGCATAATGGATATGATGGCCCCCAAATCAGCTTATCCTTTCTTGCAAGAGGTATTTCCGATAGGACATTTGATGCCAAAGGAGCCAGGGTCCTTCTGCTTCTTCGACATCTTATTAAGAATGATGTCAGAAGTAGTGTGAGCTAATTTGACAGTCTCATGTTCTTTAGTCATATATTTCTTTGATAGTAAAGTCTTCAGGTATTTGGACCAAGCTGGGATTTCAAAAAGAGCATCGAGGAATGGAATATCAACATATAGCTTCTTCATAGCTTCCTTGAATTTTTGGAATCTAGTGTCCAGTTTAGTTTCTCTCAATCTACCTGGGTAGGGTATCCTAGGCTTATACGGTGGGACTTCTGGTTCCTTGGTAACTTGCTCTTTTTCCTTTTCCTTCCCAGCCTCTACAAATTTTTTAGTTTCTTGATTTGTGTTTGCAATTGGGTTGACTTCAGTTATATCTTCGTCTTCTTGAATAACATTGGTGACTTCAGAAAGGACACGACCATACCTTGTGGTGACTACGTTCAGTTGTTTCGGTCTGCGTTGATCATGTCTCAGGTTTATTTTTGGCTGACCAGCAAAAGTACCTACTGGGGGTTTTAGCTGGGCTACGATCTGTGCCAATTGAGTTTCCACAACCTTTTGTTGGGCTTGCTGATTGGAAAGCATGGTCTGCTGAGATTACATCATCTGCCTAATCATGGATAACTCATCTATTGGCAGAGGCAGATCATTCTTTTATTGATATTATGTAACTTGCTGCTGCCCTTACGGTTGTTGCTGCTGAGGTGCTGGTAATTGAGGTTGTTGTGGTTATTGTAGTTGAGTTTGTTGCAATTGTGGATGCAACGGAGGGTAGTATGTAGAAGAATTTCTCGGGTAAACAAGCCTTTGAGGCCCACCCCTATAATTTCCTTGAAATTTGATTATAATTTCTTTGAAATCCAGGTGGTAATCTATTGGAAAACCCACCTTGTGTATGATACTGTGGGTTGGCAGTTCCCGCAGGATTCCCATACTGAAAACCGGGATGGTTTCTTGGTTGATATGGATTATAATATACTTGTCCTGGTATGGAGTGGATATAATTCACTTGCTCTGGTAGCTGATCCTCGGGATGTTCAATAATTGGTTCATATTGTAGTTGTGGTGGTTGTAGATCCATCATTACATTGTATAAGAGACCACATGATAATGTGGGGTGATCAGATGCATGACAAGCTTTGCAAGTTTCGATAGCTGCTTTAACTTGTTGAACTTGGGAGTTCTTCTTTCTATCATATTCCCCAAATGATGTTTCAAGAACTTGTTTCTTATGAACTATGATTTTTAGAGCTTCGACGATGGCTTTCAACTCTACAGGTTCCTCAGCTTTACAAACCTTTAGAACTCCTTCGGTAGATGGCCTTCCCCAATTAGATTGGTTCTCGGCTCCGAGTGTGACAATCTTCTAGGCATCTTCATAATTCTTTCGCATGAAATTCCCCCCAGATGAGGAATCCAAAAACCTTTTAATGTCATCACTTACTCCTCTATATAATGTTTCTATGAGCTGATGTTGTGAGATTCTATGATGTGGACATTTCCTCAGTAATTCCTTAAACCTTTCCCAGGATTCTGCTAGAGATTCTCCAGGAAGTTGGGAGAATTGGTTGATCTATCCCCTAATCTGGTAGGTCAATGAGGGAGGAAAGAACTTTTCCAAAAACTTTCTTCCAAGGGAGCCCAGGTGGTGATTGGCTCTCCATCTAATGAGTTATACCAACTCAATGCCCTTCCAAACAGAGTAAAGTTGAAAAGTCAAAGAATGATTGCATCATTAGTAACTCCAGCCCGTGGTACCAATCGACAGAGTGTCTTGAATCACTTCAGATGATCCATGCAATCCTCTCCAGCATTTCCAGAGAATGAGATGCCTTGCATAATTTGGATCCATTGTGTTCGGATCTCAAAGTTGGGAGCGTCAATGAGAGGTGGCTGGATCGGGTGATTATCTTTAGAGTTCTTGGGGACAACATAATCCCGAAGATGTTTGTTCCTTATCAAAAGTTGAGTAGCTACTGTGGTTGTTTCATTTTCAGCTCAGATACGGGCCTTCTCTTCAGCACGAACTTCAGCTTGAATTTGATCATGTGTATCAATGATGAGTTGTGCTCTCTGAGCTGCTATGGATGCGTTGACTCTTTCCAGCACCAAAGCGGCCTGTGGTTTTTCTTCAACCATATGTCTGGCTCGTTGGCGGTTGAGTTTGATGCGTCAGTGGAAGCTTCGTTCTACCTCAGATTCATACTCCAGTTCAGGGGAGAATTCGATGTTATGTGAAGGTTGCATACACGTTTTCTACATGAGTAGAAGAAAAATCACACTTTAGACGATGTGGAGAAATGATGAGGTCAAAATATATATATAAAGTAATTATCAAGGTAAAGTGTAAAATCCTAATCAACTAACAAGTTGACAAATGGAATTAAAACATTTCGTTGTCCCCAACAACGACGCCAATTTTTGATGGAGCCTCCACTCGCATGGAGTTGCATGCACCACTAAAAATCTTAGAGATAGTAAGTCTCTAAGTTTAGCCTTTCGTGTGCTATAATAAGATCTCCACCCACGTATGCTAAGATACATGGAAGTCTTATCGTAGTACAGTTAAGGGTCAAATCCATGAGATAACGGTCTTGTTAAGAGTTTAATAAAATGGAAAATGTAATAATTCTACTTATCTACTTAAAAGTTGATATTTAGATTGAAGAGTTGATTTGATGATTAAACTAAAGTGCAAGGCAAAGTAGATGGCAGGAAAGTAAATTTAAGGTTGAAAACAATATTTTGGAAACCACTAGGATGTGACCGAGTTTCACCACCACTACACATGGATCAAAACATACATCATAAAAAACATGGCTTGCAAAGAAGAGAGTCTAAACATTTAGTATCTTTGTAGACTTAGCTTCCTTTTAGATAACTAACTATGAGAAATGTGGAAGTGTTGCAATGCCAGCCTTCCCCAAATGAATGGTCACTTACTTTGCATCACTCCCCTCACAAAGTGTGTTCCTTGACCTGTCAAGGTTGTACTTTCATACGTCAACTGATTCCATTTCATAGCATGAAAGTACAACAATGGAGGTGAGTTTACTCCACTCCTTGAGGAACGCTCCTAGATACCGAACCAAATGTATGGTGACTACATACATCTGGAACCAACAAGCAGTCTATATTCAAATCTAAAAGTACAAACGTAGACAATTTGCACTAGTAGATAATAGATAACACAAGTGATGATCAAGAAACTAGCATTCATTAAACGATTGATGTTGAAATGAAAAGATAGTATTTTTCTATTGCAAACTCATGAATTACAATGTATGAAATGAAAACATGGGTAGTGGGGCTACTCCCCGCACCCTAGTGTATGGGACTACTCACTCATGGCAAGAACAAAGAAGGAGGCAGGAAGAGAGAAAGAAAGCATCATATCCACGTAGGAGGGAGGAAGGTCGACCCCTTGGAGTAGAGAGCAACTATCTTCACACCACGTGGTTGCCTTGATGAAGAATCATTCACTTCCCACCTTCTATGTCAATGAGAGAGAAAGTAGCTTGAGGATGGAATGTGGATCTTGAATTGGCAGCCTTGGGGCGAAGGATGAAGGATGAAGGATGAACAACTCTGGAGTGATTGGGGCAGCCTCTGGATGTCTAAGAATTTGATGCCAAATGAGGACTCCTTTGGTCCTGTTTATAGGCTTCCAAGGAATCCCAAACAGTCTTGGGACCGTTTGGGTCTTTAACGGTTTGGAGACCGTTTGGACTCATTCAGTCTTGGGACCGTTTGGGTTCATACGATATTGAGACCATTTGGCTTCATGAGGTCTTGAGACCGCTTGGCTTCATGCGTTCTTGGGACCATTTGGCTTTTATTCGGTCTTGAGACCGTTTGGCCTTCATACGGTCTTGGGACCGTTTGGCTTCATACGGTCTTGGGACCGTTTGGCTTTTATTTGGTATTGATATCGTTTGGCCTTCATACAATCTTGGGACCATTTGGCTTCCATTCGGTCTTGAGACTGTTTGGCCTTCATACAGTCTTAGAACCGTTTGGCTTCCATTCTGTCTTGAGACCGTTTGGCTTTCATTCGATCTTGAGAGCGTTTGGCCTTCATTCAGTCTTGAGACCGTTTGGCCTTCATTCGGTCTTGAGACCATTTGGCCTTCATTCGGTTTTGGGACCGTTTGGGTTCATACAGTCTTGAGACTGTTTGGACTTCATTCGGTCTTGGGACCGTTTGGGGTTTTTTGCAATTTTTTTGGGTTTTTCTGTAAGAAAAAAAGGAGAAATGTCAGTCTATTGGTATATTTACAATAAAGTGGAAAGTTAAGGATTCTATCTAATTTATCTAAGAAAGAGTATGGAAAATTAAGAAAAACTAGTAAGATAACATCACAAAATGGGAGGTTATCATTGACCTGAACTTAACTTGAGATGTTGAAGCTTGGAGAGAATCTTGAGGTGGTTTAGATTTCCTCTACATGGATCCTTGTGATGTAAGTTTGTAACCCTTTGTTTTATAATTGAATATAGTCATGTTTTTATTCCGCTGCTATACTTTGGTATTTTGTTACCATTATATAAAGATTTGAAAATTTTACACCCACTCCATCATACCTTCAGAGTGTGTTTGGACTGGAGGTTTTATTGTTCAAATTTTTAGTAAGGAGGTGTTTTCACTTCTTTATAGCATGGTATCAGAGCTAGGTTAGTCGGAATCTGACTATTTCAATTTTGTCTCCCTTGTTTGACCCTTGACTTAGATAGTTACCTTTACAAGTGATGTTCACCCTAGATTTGATCTATGATGATCTTTTATGCAATAAGGTTTGGTTTGAGGACAAGATTAGGTTATGAGGAAATATTAATATGGAAATATTGTGACTTGGTTTCGCATTGAATTTTGACCAACTATTTGTTTTCACCTCGCAATGTTTCTTATCTCCAAATATTATTTTCATTATACTACTATACATACAAAAATTTTCTCGAATTTATCGATGTTTCTTGAACTAAGTCACAATGAAGAGAAACTCTAGTTGAGTATAATCTAACCCTAGTTTTATGACTAGGAGTTTATATAATGGTGTAGTTGACCTACCCTATGACTTTTTGGATGTTTATGTAGGGTTGATAGGTTAGAGACACAAGGACCTAAAACTCAACCCTAGATGGTGACTTTTAGTTGGATACTTGACAAACATATAAATCTCTAAAGTTTCTCACTAATTGATGTGGGTAGCTCTAAAAAGTTGTTTAGTTTGACTTGTTAGGTTGAACCCTTTAAGGGGTGGAGAGTATTCAGTGGTTGATGTTTGAATCTATAGATTTTGAGTACAAAATCCTTTTTATGGAGTGGAGTGATGTAACATACCGGATCTCGAACCCTACCCTATAACTTTGATCTTTGGGGTTGGACCAAACAAGGTTAAGGTTAGAGTGATCCTAATAATTGAATGCATGAATAATGTAATATAATACATCAAATAACTCATTTGGTGATGATAAATAACTTAATTGGATGCATAATGAAGTCAATAGGCCTCTAATGGGCCAGATGACAAAACCCATGTAAGAAAGTCTTAAAAGTGGAAATAAACTCCAAATTCGTAATTTATACATAAAAATAAGTGTACATGTCAATTTCATTTTCATTGGACAACCTTGAAATAATATGGTAAATTAGGAGAGAGAAATTGCCTAAAAGGTGTCATTAATAAATAAATACAATAAATGACTCAAAAAGAGGAAAATAATCTTAGATTCATAATCTACATAATAAATATAGTCTTTGGGTAAATTTTTATCCAATTTGGAGAAAGTTTGCTTAAAAGGTAAAATTAGGAGAGAGAAAGTGTAGAACCTTCAAAAATATTAAATAAATATTCAAACGATTCCAATATGTAAAATTGATGGAAAATTCGTATTCAACACACTTAAGTTAACTTGTGGATGAAGTTTCACCTAATTTGGATAATCAATGTATCATTAATGCATCAGGAAAGAAAAATAAAGAATATGTTAAATAATACATCTTAAGTTTCCAAAAGTGAAATCTAATTAGAGATTCAAAATCTACATATCTTAGTTGGCTTGTGTGCCAAATCTCACTTAAGTTGGATTATGTTTGCACCCTTAATTGAAGAAAGAGAAAAGGAAATCGAATGCACGTTTCACTTTAATAATCATTCTATTCAAATGTCACATTTTATTTTCTAGTTTCCTGAGTTAGTTTTGTCGCACAACTTCTTAAAGTCAGCTTCCATCGTGACCCCTTGATTTTGATCTGACGGTCTTTAGATTGTCTCCTACCCTGGGTAGGAGACCGAGTTCTCGTGAATGGAAACTCTGACTTTCCTTCCCCCGTTTTTCAATCTCTCCTCCTCATCACAACCATATTTCTGCCTCTCCGCAATCCTTATGCGTATCTATATCAGATGAGCCCAACTTTTCTAGGGTTTGAGTATATATGTATCCCTGTCGGAAAAGGGGGTCTCGCCTTCCCCTATTTCCTCTTGCATGTAGATTCCTGGTTGAACCCCAGCTACTCGTGTGGCATCCAACTTACAAAACACAAAATTAACTAAGCGAAAGCGAATCATTTACAACGGATTATTGAAAATCACTAAAAATTAAAACTTTTTGCAAAGAGATCCAATCATTGGAAATCCTTTACAACAAGAACCATGTCATAACATTTACATCCTATTTCAAAGTACATCTTTTGCACTATCTCTTCTTGAGAATTACAACATTAGCTGTCTCAAGACATAATATACAAATAGCATATAACTTCGAGGCATCAAGCCAAAATCTCGGATCGATTCTTTAAAACACTAACTATAAACTCCGAGGACCTGAGAGTACAGAGACGACACATAAGACTTTCTAACTATATGACTTGACAGTCAGGGTCTCCACCTAAGATCTCACTGTTGTCTGGGCTGTTGCTTTCTTTTTCCTGTAAAAGAATATCTGCTTCTTTTTCTGCGACCACCTAAAAATGTTAGATCCCACGGGAGTGAGACAATTGTAAATTGCCCCAGTGGGAGATATAACTCTCCGCTAAAACATTGTATTGCAATTAAAAATATGAAACTGAGCAGAGGTTAAGAAGTTTAAAGCATTCACAACTTTGTAAGCATTGCAACTATTTATGATAGAGCAATATATCATCTATTCTTTTAATAAGGAATAGGAATGACATGTATACCATTTATCCAACATGTTATACCATCATATCAAACTTTTCTTGTGACACTCATCATCTTGTTATGTCACTCATGAAACATTCTTGTTTCATTCTGTTGGCCTTAGCCAACCTGTTAAACAAATAAAGAGATATATCTACCATGTACTCATTTATCATCAATACAGGAATTGGATTAATACCAATCCTAAATCATCATTACATGCATTAGGTTATTACCAATCCTGTGTTATCACTATAGGCATTTAGCCTCTGCCAGGTATTGGACTCTTCCAAACCTAATTACATCGCCATGCATTGGACACTACCAATCCTGATTTCACAGCCAGGCATTGGACTTTAGCCAACCCTGATTACAGGCATTACACCTCTGCCAGGTATTGGACTTTAACCAAACCTGATTACACATCTAGGCATTGGACTTTAACCAATCCTGATTTCACAGCCAGGCATTGGACTCTAACCAATCCTGATTTCACAGCCAGGCATTGGACTCTAACCAATCCTGATTTTACAGCTAGGAATTAGACTTTAACCAATCCTGATTACAGGCATTACACCTCTGCCAGGTTTGGCCTCTTCCAAACCTGATTTCACAGCCATGTATTGGACTTTAACCAATCCTGATTTCACAGCCATGCATTGGACTCTAACCAATCCAGATTACATAATTCATGGAATTTAATTCCTTTAACTCATCATTGATCATCACATACTACTTTAGGCTCTGAACCTTGAAGTTAGCCTGCATAGCTTTACACATTCTTTATTGAATACAGTTGTTCCTTTTATTAAGTTTATTAAAACATTATCCTTTCTTATAATAAACTTTTATAATCATTTTGGTACCTCTCACTATGCCATAATTGCTCACATGGTTCATATGGCCCATAAAGCATCTTGTCACCTCTCACTAGGAAACATTTAACCATATGGCTCACAAGGCCATTAAACATCTTGTCACCTCTCACTTGGCAACGATAACATATTACTTCATGTAATACAATAGTAACACCTCTATTCCCTCAATAGGGTTAGGGCTTACTATTCATAACATATTATGATTTCTCACGTCCCATTACCCAATTTAGGGTTAGGGTTTCCCATCTCACATTAGGATTTCATAGTTATCAAAGTATATCAACTTTGAGATGCTAACTGTGAAGTCTTTCACATCTTGATGTATCACTTTCCTCATCACTTCCAACTTTCTTAAGTTATCATCTTATCTTGGATTAAGGTATTTCCCATCTTAATCCTTTCGTCCACTAACCTATCACTCTTACCATGAAGTGCATAGGTTACACATAAGAATGGTCCAACTATCTTTAATGATATGGACTCATCTCAGGTTAAGGCATTGCTTACAATAAGCTTGCCTATAATCAACCATTTATGATATTTCACCTCTATAAGGTTTTACCCACTATTTTATTATTAGGGTTCTGGGTTGTCACCATGTTGCCCCAAATTAAAGCTTCATGTATTATAACTTCAGTTAGGGTTTCACATACTTTTGCCCTTTCATAGGGCTTTGGGTTTTCACATACTATCATACTTCATTAGAGTTAGGGTTTCAAATCCCATTGTCCATGATTAGGGTTTACTATTCATCCCAACTAGGGTTTATCATGGAATCACCCTCAATTAGGGTTTCACATGGAATCAATCTCAATTAGGTATTCTTATGGAATCAACCTCAATTAGGGATTCTCATGGAATCAATCTCAATTAGGGATTCTCATGGAATCAACCTCAATTAGGGATTCTCATGGAATCAACCACAATTAGGGATTCTCATGGAATCAACCTCAATTAGGGATTCTCATGGAATCAACCTCAATTAGGGATTCTCATGGAATCAGCCTCAATTAGGGATTCTCATGGAATCACCCTTAACTAGGACTTCCACTATGGTTACCCACAACTTGGGTCTACTATTCATCTTCATTAGGATTTCATTTAATTGTTCATAATTAGAGATTTACTATTCATCTCAGTTAGGATTTTACATCTCATTTCCCTAAATTGGAGTTTCATATATCGTTACCCTGGATTAGGGTTACATCCTCACCCTGGATTAGGGTTTCATTTAGAATTGCCCTCAATTAGGGTTAGAGTTCAATAGCCCTGTCAATTAGGGTTTATGTTCCTGATTAGGGTTTCATGATCTCTTTACTTAAGGATCATACCCTTAAACACCTCATGAATCATATTCATGTATGAATTTCATGCTATGATCTTATTAACTTGATTAGGTTACATCAACCCTCAATCAAGTACATGCAACTATGATTAACATTGTGTACCAAGTCATTGTTCTTATAAGCAATTAGGGTTCTTCCCTTAATTGGTACTAATCACTTAGGTACTATTAGGGTTTCAAACTTGTACCTTCATTGATTGTCATTACTAATCATCATTGGATCAATGGATCATTCACCATCTTAATTCTCAAGAGATTCAATCACATTGGACCTCCATTACATAAGGTATCCAATTGATTTGACCAATTGAATCTTCAATTACAATAAGTGTCCAAGTGGATTAACCAATTGAGTCCTCAATTAATTTTAACTACTTGAGCCCCAAACGATCTTGGTCTTTCAAAGTACAACGGTTTGAAACCGTTTGGTAAAGGTGGTCACTTGAAACCGTTTTCTAAAGCAAGTAATTGAAACCGTTTTCTAAAGAACTCTTAAGATCGATTGGGCCTCAAACGGTTTGGGATCGTTTGGTCCCAAATGGTCTTGAGACCGTTTGGACTCAAACGGTCTTGAGACCATTTGGACTCAAACATTCTTGAGACCTTTTGGTCCAAACCTCCTCAAAACCGCATGGACCAAAGATGGTCTCAACCTATCAAGTCGATTTGGGGTTCTCAATGTTGATTCCTTCAATCATTGAATTCAAGTAACCAATCTTCAATTGGACCCATCACCATACTTCAATTGAGTTAATTAGGTCATCCTTCAACTGATTTGACCCTCAATTAACCCTCAATTGATCATAAATTAGGGTTTGAATCAATTGGATTAGGGTTTGGAATCGATGATCCTTCAACATTAACCAATGTGAAACTAGTTACTTTAAAACTATTGGATCATCATCCAAATTGGGCATGACCTGACCCCAAATGGTCTTGAGGTCGTTTGGATGACCTCCAAATGGTCTTGAGACCGTTTTCCCATTTCAATATCAAAATCCAAGTCAATCAATCAAAGTTTGTATCATTGGATTGATCAACAAGTCAACATTTGATTGCACTTCAACTTAGTACCTTTAGATTTTCAAACACCTAACCATAGTCAACCCTAGACCTCCAAACGGTCTTGGGTGACCCCCAAACGGTCTTGGGTAACCCCCAAACGGTCTTGGGATCGTTTGGATGATCTCCAAACGGTCTTGAGACCGTTTGCCCATCATATCATCATCAAGCATGTCATTCAATTAGGGTTTGGATCCTAGGATTGGTCACCAAATCAACACTAAATTGTATTTCAATTTGGTATCTTTGGACCTTCAAACACTTGACCAAACTTAACATTAGACATACAAACGGTCATGGGTGACCCCCAAACGGTCTGGAGACCGTTTGGGTGATCCCCAAATGGTTTTGAAACCGTTTGGGTCAATCAACCCAAAGCATCAACTCATTCAATTGCAAAATCAGCACTTAGCCGATTAGGGTTTATACCATATGTTTGAATCTTCACATACTTAACCATACTCAACCCTAGACCTCCAAACGGTCTTGGTTGACCTCCAAATGGTCTTGAATCCGTTTGGGTGATTCCCAAACGGTTTTGAAACTGTTTGGGTCAATCAACCCAAATTCCAAACTCAATCACCTATGAAATCAACACTCAACCCGATTAGGGTTTAGGTGATTGATGGACCTTCAACTCATGCACCAATTGGAGTTAATCAATAATAATTGATGGGTCATTAAACTAGATCATTATGAACAAATCCCCAAATGGTCAACCCTGGTCAACATCACCAAACGGTCTGAAACCATTTGCTTCTATGCGGTTTAGTGAAACGATTTCATTCCAAACGGTTTGAAACCGTTTGTTCCAAAACACAAACCGTTTGGACATTTGATTGAAACCATTTGGTCTATATATTTGGGGAGGTGTGTTCTTATGATGATTTCATCATCATCAAGCTCTAGACCCACGAAACCTGCTGTGATTTCCATGCAGATTGCATCAATCAACCAAATCAATAATTGTAAATATAGAAATGATCATTATTTGATGGGGAATTGAATGCAATAACAAAGTTAGGGTTTCAAGTTATAAAACCCACCTACAATTGAGCTCCAAAGATCCAATCTCACGGAAAAATGGTGGATGAAGCTTTTGCAACTCCCCCTAGGCCCGTCCTCAAGCTTTTGGTTGAAAAGATTAGCTAGGGTTGAAGAGGAGATCGAAATAAGAAGAAATCCATAATTTATTTTCAATTTCCACCATGTAATCAAGGTGAAAAGGGTCAATAACCTTACCAACAGGCTGGGAGTCGTCCTCCTGGTCCTCCCTAGCTCCCTTGGTCGGTTTCCAAGCAAGGAGAAGAAGTGGGGTCGAAAAAGCCTTTGTTTGGGCTAGGAAAAGGTCTTTTTATAAGAATTTCAATGAGAGAGAAAATACTTTATAAAAGTCTTTAATTCCAAAATTGTTGCCTCCATATCCCCCTTTGTTTCTTGTATGCAAAGGCATATCTATACCTACCGTTCTCCCTTCCATTATCCAAGAATAAAGGGAAAAGAAATTAAGCACCTTAAATCATATAATATTAATATCCATATGTGAGTGGATATTTCTTTTTCTTATAAAATTGTGAGTGAGTTATCCATTCCCTTGGATATTTTCGTGGTCCTTGCAAGGATCAAGGATGTCCACTCACATCTGAATTCAAACATTTTAATTTTGGTTGAAGGCCCTTTAATTAATACATTTATTTTTGCCCTAAATCAAATTAGGGTTTCAATTAGGATTAAATCTTGATTATTTTAATATCAAGATTCTCTCTCCTCCAACTTAATTTAATTGAGGTGCCCCTCTCATTTTATTTTCTCTACAGGGTGACAAGAAACATTAGGGACCTTATTGAAGTGGTAATTTGCATATTGAACCCTAGGTTTTGGGTAAATTGCACTTTACACCAAAACTAGGTTTTAATGCACAAACATTGCTTTATCAGCTTTTCCTTGGTACTCAGGCTACCACAAGCCATACCTCTACATCATCTTCATTATCATGATGATTCAACATATGAGGAACATCTTATGCAACATTTGTAATTTAACCCCTCAACTTGGGTAATTTGCACTTTAGTCCAAAATAAGCAAACATTGCTTCAACATTGTTCAAACATGACCAAAATTGAAACATAAGTTTCTCATGAGCCCTAATTACTTTTCACAAGATAATATTAAACATATAATCATCTTTCTTAATAAAAACTCCTAGGGTTAAAGTGTAACCCTGGTCAGGGATGTTACAAATTATAAACCCTAACAAGGATTTCGTCCCCAAAATCCCAGATAAAGGGAAACAGATATTATCCATGCATCATATCATCATGTCCTCACATAACACCTCATTATTATGGAGACACCATAGAGTTTTTATCAACAAAAAGTTATTTCACACAAATTTATCATGGAATGGTTCACATGGAACACATACTCCCATGTTCCTTAGTTGGTTCAATATTTCTCTTTCAAGATCACCATTATATTCTTTCATCCACTTGAGACTATAAGTCTTTTCATACCCTAATTGTGTCATCTCACCTGATAATACCATACTATCTTTCCTTATTACCTGCACTAACTATCTCATTAGTTGTACATTCTCTTATCATAAGGAAAGGTTACTTATCAATTAAGAACTTATCTCAAAGATATCTTCAATTGTTATGTTTATGCAAAACATAAACCCCTAACATGTGATGTTCATAATATTTTACATATTTAATTTGATTTCATGGTTGACCATTCCAAGTAGTCAACATGAATCATCTGATATATCTTAAGATACCAAGATTTCTTACCTTGGTACATATCACATGTGTTGAAGACACATGACATATTTATCTTCCTTTCATCTTGGAACATTACTTATTACATATATCTTCATCTTGGAGCCAAAGCCCAAGATAAACTAATACCTTTCTAAGTATCCATCACATAAACATATTTGTATTATGCACATCAAGTGTCCTATGACCCACTTGATTGCCATGTCCTTGAAAGGAAAGAAAACAAGGATTCATATTCCTCGTATTTATTCCTATGTTTCCAACTATTCATGAACCATTTACTCTTCATCTCATCCTATGTTCCTTGCCCTAAGCTCAGGAATCTATAAGGATGATCACATAACATTATTCTTTTCTTTATTATTATCTAACATGTTTATGATCATCTTAGGATCTCATCACATTTTCCATTCCCACATCATGGAAGGGATCTTTATAATACTTACAACTTTATTGGATAAGATTCATCTCCCTTATTTTCATTCTTATCTTATGAGGAGTATACCTTTAATTCCTCATACAACCATGCTCATCTGATGTTATCTCAGATTTCTCTTTCTTATGCTTAGGACAGGACACATTTATTCATTCCATACTTCTTATTTCATGATACTCATTAGATTGTATCAGAATGACTACTTGATCAGGGCAATCAAAAAGATAAAAATCTAAGAGTATCCATACTCACTTTATCATAAATAGTTGTATACCTGGCTAGGGTATATAAATACTGAGATCAAGTAGTATGCACTTACTTTATTTTATGTTTTTCATCTCTTTAGATTTAGTATACTTAACATCTCAGATTTCCTCTGAGTTCCTTTTTCATCTCTTCCCTTTCTTAATGGAGAAAGAGAAACTCCAAAACATATAAAAGAATATTAAACTGAACACAAGTTTTTTTATACTACTATCTCTTTCTCATATCCTTAAAGGATTATACAGATGAACTAAACAACAACTACCTTTCTTATAAAAGAAAACAGAAGATAAGTCAAAATAAAAAGTTCTATCTTGACAAGTCTTCCTTATTATAGGTTATCTAGTGTCTTGTCTGTTGAGTCACCTCATCACTTTCTATTTGGACATTGCCACCTTAGATGTCCTTTCTGTCCACATCTATAGCAAGCTCGAAGCTTTTTAGGTGACTACTGCTCAGGTACACTATATTGTACTTGAGTCGGTAATACTGAAATTTTTGATTGTTTAGTACCACTAATTCCTTGTTCTTGTGACTGTTTAGACTTCCTTTTAAGGTCTGTCTCATGTTTCTTTATCATAGACCCTTCTATCCTTCGAATTGATTCCACAAATGTGGCAAATCTCTCTCTACTTTCTAGGGCAGATGCCGGAATAGACATCTCAGCATTCAATCCCTTTTCAAAACGTCGAATCTTTTCCTCCTTAGTAGCATCCATCTGAGGACAAAATCGTAAAAGTTCCATGAACTTAACCTCATATTCACTTATTGACATGACTCCCTGTCGAATCTTCTCAAACTGTGAGACCTTTTCATCTAAATAAGTCCTTGGAAAGTACTTATTAACGAATTCTCGATGGAATTCCTCCCATCCAACCTCTTCATCATTCCTTTTTATTTCTTCTATAGTCCACCAATGTCCAGCACTACCTTTCAAAAGGTACACAACATGTTTAACTTTGTCAGCATCCGAGATACTAAGGATATTAAAGGCTTTTTCTAACTCAGTGAGCCAGAGATCAATATCTGCTGGATCAGATGTTCCAGTATATTCTATGGCTCCTACACGATGTAGTCGTTCAAAGGTCTTACCAGACCCATATCCCTCATTGGGAACTGGTGCCCTAGGTGTTGATGCTGGCATCCGGTCTGCTATATACCTCATTGTAGTCATAAGTTGCCCAAAAAGATTATGAACATCTAGGTTTCCTCTCATGTTTTCATCAACGTGAGGATTTTCAGGCACTGGTTCCTCCCTTGCCTGATCCCTTGCACCTCCCACCGGTGCAACAACATTGCTCTCAGCAACGTATTCTTCATTTCCTTCAGACATCTTTAAGTTATATATCTTCTTCTGCATAAGCAGAAGACACTATAAGATACACTGAAGTACACTTAGAGCATACTCGATACCTTAGTCCTATGTCTCTGTAGACTCAGTGAACCTAGAGCTCTGATACCACTAAATTGTGGCATCCAACTTACAAAACACAAAATTAACTAAGCGACAACGAATCATTTGCAGCAGATTACTGAAAATCACTAAAAATTAAAACTTTTTGCAAAGAGATCCAATCATTGGAAATCCTTTACAACAAGAACCATGTCATAACATTTACATCCTGTTTCAAAGTACATATTTTGGACTATCTCTTCTTGAGAATTACAATATTAGCTGTCTCAAGACATAATATATAGATAGCATATAACTTCGAGGAATCAAGCCAAAATATCAGATCGATTCTTTAAAACACTAACTATAAACTCCGAGGACCTGAGAGTACAGAGACGACACATAAGACTTTCTAACTATATGACTTGACAGTCAGGGTCTCCACCTGAGATCTCACTGCTGTCTGGGCTGTTGCTTTCCTTTTCCTGTAAAAGAATATCTACTTCTTTGTCTGCGACCATCTAAAAATGTTGGATCCCACGGGAGTGAGACAATTGTAAATGGCCCCAGTGGGAGATATAACACTACGCCAAAACATTGTATTGCAATTAAATATATGAAACTAAGCAGTTGTTAAGAAGTTTTAAAGCATTCTCAACTTTGTAAGCATTGCAACTATTTATGATAGAGCAATACATCATCTATTCATTTAATAAGGAATAGGAATGACATGTATATCATTTATCCAACATGTTATACCATCATATCAAACTTTTCTTGTGACACTCATCATCTTGTTATGTCACTCATGAAACATTCTTGTTTCATTCTGTTGGCCTTAGCCAGCCTGTTAAACAAATAAAGAGATATATCTACCATGTACTCATTTATCATCAATACAGGAATTGGATTAATACCAATCATAAATCATCATTACAGGCATTGGGTTATTACCAATCCTGTGTTATCACTACAAACATTTAGCCTTTGCCAGGTATTGGACTCTTCCAAACCTGATTACACCGCCAGGCATTGGACACTACCAATCCTGATTTCACAGCCAGGCATTGGACTTTAGCCAAACCTGATTACAAGCATTACACCTCTTCTAGATATTGGACTTTGAGCAAACCTGATTACACAGCCAGGCGTTGGACTTTAACCAATCCTAATTTCACAGCCAGGCATTGGACTCTAACCAATCCTGATTTCACAGCCAGGCATTGGACTCTAACCAATCCTGATTTCACAGCCAGACATTAGACTTTAACCAATCCTGATTACATGCATTACACCTCTGCCAGGTATTGAACTCTTCCAAACCTGATTTCATAGCCAGGCATTGGACTTTAACCAATCCTGATTTCACAGCCATGCATTGGACTCTAACCAATCCTGATTACATAGTTCATGGAATTTAATTCCTTTAACTCATCATTGAACATCACATACTACTTTAGGCTCTGAACCTTGAGGTTAGCCTGCATAGCTTTACACATTCTTTATTCAATACATTTGTTCCTTTTTTTATATCTATAGATTAATTATTATTCATACCACTCTCTAGTGCAGTCATAACCGAGTTCAAATGGACGTTTATGTCCGAAAACAACCATGGAGGTTTAACAGAAGTAAAAGTACATGGACTAAACTCATAAAAGGAGTGTTTTGCTACTGCATCCGCGACTTTTTTCAACTCCCGGGGAATGTAAAGCTAGGCAACGATAACATATTACTTCATGTAATACAATAGTAACACCTCTATTCCCTCAATAGGGTTAGGGCTTACTATTCATATCATATTATGATTTCTCATGTCCCATTACCCAATTTAGGGTTAGGGTTTCCCATCTCACATTAGGATTTCATAGTTATCAAAGTATATCAACTTTGAGATGCTAACTGTGAAGTCTTTCACATCTTGATGTATCACTTTCCTCATCACTTCCAACTTTCTTAAGTTATCAGCTTATCTTGGATTAAGGTATTTCCCATCTTAATCCTTTCGTCCACTAACCTATCACTCTTACCATGAAGTGCATAGGTTACAGATAAGAATGGTCCAACAATCTTTAATGATATGGACTCATCTCAGGTTAAGGCATTGCTTACAATAAGCTTGCCTATAATCAACCATTTATGATATTTCACCTCTATAAGGTTTTACCCACTATTTTATTATTAGGGTTCTGGGTTGTCATCATGTTGCCCCAAATTAAAGCTTCATGTATTATAACTTCAATTAGGGTTTCACATACCTTTGCCCTTTAATAGTGCTTTGGGTTTTCACATACTATCATACTTCATTAGAGTTAGGGTTTCACATCCCATTACCCATGATTAGGGTTTACTATTCATCCCAACTAGGGTTTCTCATTGAATCACCCTCAATTAGGGTTTCACATGGAATCAATCTCAATTAGGGATTCTCATGGAATCAACCTCAATTAGGGATTCTCATGGAATCAATCTCAATTAGGGATTCTCATGGAATCAACCTCAATTAGGGATTCTCATGGAATCAACCTCAATTAGGGATTCTCATGGAATCACCCTTAACTAGAACTTCCACTATGGTTACCCACAACTTGGGTCTATTATTCATCTTCATTAGGATTTCATTTAATTGTTCATAATTAGAGATTCACTATTCATCTCAATTAGGGTTTTACATCTCATTTCCCTAAATTGGAGTTTCATATATTGTTACCCTGGATTAGGGTTACATCCTCACCCTGGATTAGGGTTTCATTTAGAATTACCTTCAATCAGGGTTAGAGTTCAATAGCTCTGTCAATTAGGGTTTATGTTCCTGATTAGGGTTTCATGATCTCTTTACTTAAGGATCATACCCTTAATCACCTCATGAATCATATTCATGTATGAATTTCATGCTATCATCTTATTAACTTTATCAGGTTACATCAACCCTCAATAAAGTACATACAACTATGATTAACATAGTGTACCAAGTCAATGTTCTTATAAGCAATTAGGGTTCATCCCTTAATTGGTACTAAGCACTTAGGTACTATTAGGGTTTCAAACTTGTACCTTCATTGATTGTCATTACTAATCATCATTGGATCAATGGATCATTCACCATCTTAATTCTCAAGAGATTCAATCACATTGGACCTCCATTACATAAGGTATCCAATTGATTTGACCAATTGAATCTTCAATTACAATAAGTGTCCAAGTGGATTAACCAATTGAGTCCTCAATTAATTTTAACTACTTGAGCCCCAAACGGTCTTGGTCTTTCAAACTACAATGGTTTGAAACCGTTTGGTAAAGGTGGTCACTTGAAACCGTTTGCTAAAGCACTCTTAAGATCGATTGGGCCTCAAACGGTTTGGGATTGTTTGGTCCCAAACGGTATTGAGAACGTTTGGTCCCAAACGGTCTTGAGACCATTTGGACTCAAACAGTCTTGAGACCATTTGGTCCAAACCTCCTCAAAACCACATGGACCAAAGATGGTCTCAACCTATCAAGTCGATTTGGGGTTCTCAATGTCGATTCCTTCAATCACTGAATTCATGTAACCAATCTTCAATTGGACCCATCACCATACTTCAATTGAGTTAATTAGGTCATCCTTCAACTTATTTGACCCTCAATTAACCATCAATTGATCATCAATTAGGGTTTGAATCAATTGGATTAGGGTTTGGAATCGATGATCCTTCAACATTAACCAATGTGAAACTAGTTACTTTAAAACTATTGGACCATCATCCAAATTGGGCATGACCTGACACCAAACGGTCTTGAGGTCATTTGGATGACATCCAAATGGTCTTGAGACCGTTTTCCCATGTCAATATCAAAATCCAAGTCAATCAATCAAAGTTTGGATCATTGGATTGATCAACAAGTCAGCATTTGATTGCACTTCAACTTAGTACCTTTAGATTTTCAAACACCTAACCATAGTCAACCCTAGACCTCCAAACGGTCTTGGGTGACCCCCAAATGGTCTTGGGATCGTTTGGATGACCTCCAAATGGTCTTGAGACCGTTTTCCCATCATATCATCATCAACCATGTCATTCAATTAGGGTTTGGATCCTAGGATTGGTCACCAAATCAACACTTAATTGTATTTCAATTTGGTATCTTTGGACCTTCAAACACTTGACCAAACTTAACCATAGACCTACAAACGGTCTTTGGTGACCCCCAAACGGTCTTGAAACCGTTTGGGTGATCCCCAAATGGTTTTGAAACCGTTTGGGTCAATCAACCCAGAGCATCAACTCATTCAATTGCAAAATCAACACTTAGCCGATTAGGGTTTATACCATATGTTTGAATCTTCAAATACTTAACCATACTCAACCCTAGACCTCAAAACGGTCTTGGTTGACCTCCAAAGGGTCTTGGTTGACCTCCAAACGGTCTTGAGACTGTTTGGGTGATTCCCAAATGGTATTGAAACTGTTTGGGTCAATCAACCCAAATTCCAAACTCAATCACTTATGAAATCAGCACTCAACCCGATTAGGGTTTAGGTGATTGATGGAACTTCAACTCATGAACCAATTGGAGTTAATCAATAATAATTGATGGGTCATTAAACTATATAATTATGAACAAATACCCAAATGGTCAACCCTGGTCAACATCACCAAACGGTCTTAAACCGTTTGCTTCTATACGGTTTAGTGAAACCATTTCATTCCAAACGGTTTGAAACCGTTTGTTCCAAAACACAAACCGTTTGGATATTTGATTGAAACCGTTTGGTCTATATATTTGGGGAGGTGTGTTCTTATGATGATTTCATCATCATCAAGCTCTAGACCCATGAAACATGCTGTGATGTCCATGGAGATTGCATCAATCAACCAAATCAATAATTGTAAATAGAAAAATGATCATTATTTGATGGGGAATTGAATGCAATAACAAAGTTAGGGTTTCAAGTTATAAAACCCACCTCCAATTGAGCTCCAAAGATCCAAGATCACGGCAAAAATGGTGGATGAAGCTTTTGCAACTCCCCCTAGGCTCGTCCTCAAACGTTTGGTTGAAATGATTAGCTAGGGTTGAAGAGGAGATCGAAATAAGAAGAAATCCATAATTTATTTTCAATTTCCACCATGGAATCAAGGTGAAAAGGGTAAAGAACCTTACCAACAGGCTGGGAGTCGTCCTACTGGTCCTCCCTAGCTCCCTTGGTCGGTTTCCAAGCAAGGAGAAGAAGTGGGGTCGAAAAAGCCTTTGTTTGGGCTAGGAAAAGGTCTTTTTATAAGAATTTCAATGAGAGAGAAAATACTTTATAAAAGTCTTTTAATTCCAAAATTGTTGCCACACTCTCCACCTTGGTTTCTTGTATGCAAAGGCATCTCTATCCCCACCGTGCTCCCTTCCATTATCCAAGAATAAAGGGAAAAGAAATTAAGCACCTTAAATCATATAATATTAATATTCATATGTGAGTGGATATTTCTTTTTCTTATAAAATTGTGAGTGAGTTATCCATTCCCTTTGATATTTTCGTGGTCCTTGCAAGGATCAAAGATTTCCACGCACATCTGAATTCAACCATTTTAATTTTGGTTGAAGGCCCTTTAATTAATACATTTATTTTTGCCCTAAATCGAATTAGGGTTTCGATTAGGATTAAATCTTGATTATTTTAATATCAAGATTCTCTCTCCTCCAACATAATTCAATTGAGGCGCCCATCTCATTTCCTTTGCTCTACATGGTGCCAAGAAACATTAGGGACCTTATTGAAGTGGTAATTTGCATATTGAACCCTAGGTTTTGGGTAAATTGCACTTTACACCAAAACTAGGTTTTAATGCATAAACATTGCTTTATCAGCTTTTCCTTGGTACTCAGGCTACCACAAGCCATACCTCTGCATCATATTCATTCTCATGATGCTTCAATGTATGAATAACATCTTATCATGCAACATTTGTAATTTAACCCCTCAACTTGGGTAATTTGCACTTTAGTCCAAAATAAGCAAACATTGCTTTGACATTGTTCAAATTGGACCAAAATTGAAACAAAAGTTTCTCATGAGCCCTAATTACTTTTCACAAGATAAGATTAAACATATAATCATCTTTCTTAATCAAAACTCCTAGGGTTAAAGTGTAACCCATGTTAGGGATGTTACAACTTGCCTATAAAAGTAGACTCCCCGACGATCCTCGAGCATCCTGTAATCTTAGCCAACCACCGCTTTGAACTCGATCGCCCTGCAACCCCGTCTCCCTACTCCATCTCCCAATTTCTTTGGCGGCAAGTTCATCTAGTGATTCCTAACCATGGTGGTGCTCGTTCTTGGTTGGTTTCTCATCGTGAAGGTGTAGGCAAGCTTCGAGAGCTCTTACCTTTCACGGATTTCAGGTATGGCAAGTTTCCCTCTTTCGATTGAATTTGTGCTTTTTCTGAAATCGACGACCGCAGTTTGCTTTTCTCACAATGTCCTCTGCCCTCCCGGTTCAGTTTTGTGTGCTGATCTTCCCCCACACTTTTCGTTTGGCCCCGTTGGCTCTTCTTCCCTACCCGAGTTCCTTAGTTGCTCCAGTAATGGCGGAGGAGCTTTCTTGGTCTGTAGTCCATCGTTTTCATAGTGGTTTGGTCCAATGGGTTCGTAGGAGCCTTTGGAACTTAGTTCATGTTGCACTTTTAGCCTGGTTTGTGATCGTTTGCAATCTGGAGTCCGGGCATCGACCTGCTAATCTCGACTGTCGAGAGGTCCTCGTGGGGGAACAAGCCCCAATATTGATTCCCCTCTTTGCCCTCATCTTCCACTTCATTTTAGTTCTCTAACCAAGGGGCATAATGGTCTTTTTGCATCTTTTTCTTTTATTTGCCTTGCGTGAGGACCTAGATGACTTGGATTAGTTGTTCACTGACATGGGTAGCCCTGATTGGCTGGCCCAGGTCCACATTGACTCTCTCTCTTAACTTGCGACCGTTTTGGCTGACGTGGAATTTTCTTATTGGCTGGTGCTTAAAAATCAATAACTAATTATTGGATGATCAGAAAAATATGGAAAAATACTCATTGGATTAAGAAAAAGAAGGGATTTCTTATGGTATATGTTTTGATAACTAAATATAAGGATTAATAATAGGTATTTTCAATGGATGTAATTAATGATGAACTAACTTCTAAAATACATAACTAATTATATATAAGTAAAAAAATATGATAAAATATGTTTTGGAATCCTAATGACATTTACCAAAATATGGCATGGTTTTGGTAACCTAATTCACATGATAATAAAAAGGTGATTTTTAGGGTTTTGTATATTAATGGAAACCTAACCCTAATTCCACATATATGCTTAATAGTTTCTTTGGATGCTTAGGCTTGGACCTAGATGTGACTTTGGATCATTTGACTCTGAAGTTGAGGTATGTTTGCATCCCCGATTATTCTTCTTGAGCAATTATTCCATTTTTGTCTTACTTTTGGTCATATGGACATTAGCCTACACATTGTCTTGTTCTTTTGAAATCATGCTTCATGTGAAGTACCTTATTTTATTATTGATCTTGTGATCATGGATATTCTCTTGGAATCTTATCTTGTTGCCTTGGTGCAATTTGGACTTTTGATATTATATGCCCATTGTGATGGGCATTTTTACTTGTTGATATGTGCCCACTTGGAAGTGGATGTTTATATGTTTGTGTTGTCCATTGTGTGATGGAAACATGGTATAAATCTGACTATACTTGTAACAACCCAGGATTTGAGGCCTTAGATAAGTTGATCTTAAAAGGAATGATTGGACTACCCATATCACCAAGGTGCACCTCCTTTTTCCGAAGCCCATATCTAAAGAACTCCATAGTTAAGCGTGCTCAACTTGGAGTAGTACTAGGATGGGTGACCAGTCGGGAAGTTGATCCTGGCTTGTACGTGAGTGAGGAAAAAGCTTGCAGTTAAGGCTAGTGGGGGTCTATGGGGCCAGTCTTCATTCATGAAACTCTACTAGAGCCTAGGGCAGTAGGCCCGGGTGTTACAAATGGTATCAGAGCCATAACCCCTCCAGTAGGTGGGGCCCAGATGGGCATGTGACATGCCAGTCTTGAGCCGCGTGGTCCAGGCATATAGGAAAGGGTTGTCCATGGTTGATGTAGCCACCCTTGCGCTGGTATTCTGTGATCGGGAGTTGGGTGTCCATGGGCCATTGTGGGTCTACACTGAAATTGGGTCAGATTATGAGGCCATATAGTTGAGACTTGACGAGGACATCAAGAGTCTAAGTGGGGGAGATTGTAACATCCCAGGATTTGAGGCCTCAGATAAGTTGATCTTAAACAGAATGATTGGACTACCCATATCACCAAGGTGCACCTCCTTTTTTCGGGAGCCCATCTCTAAAGAACTCCATAGTTAAGCATGCTTAGCTTGGAGTAGTACTAGGATGGGTGACCAGTCAGGAAGTTGATCCTATCTTGCGCGTGAGTGAGGAAAAAGTGTGCAATTAAGGCTAGTGGTGGTCTATGGGGCCAGTCGTCATTCCTGAAACTCTATTAGAGCCTAGGGAAGTAGGCCCGGGTGTTACAATACTTCTTACTTGCCTCTACATTTTACATGCTATGTGATTCAGTAGCACTAGAGTAGTGTAAATTGCATTGGTTTTGTTTATAGCATATGTGATATTTCCTGCTCTTTTTGGGACGACAAGGAACCTCGTACCCATGGCAAGATGTGTGTCTTGATCCATTTTATATATATTTGGGAGATTAGTAGTATTCCTTTCTGTATCAAGCTTCCACTTTATGGATGTTGGCCACCAATTGTGTTTATATTGTTCTAGGGCTATGTTTTTATCACATACATGCAAGATATTGATTGTGGGGTGTGTGCCCTACTTGTGCTTCGTTTCCCACCATGGTAGTGGATGTTTATATGGCATAATCCTTTTTATGTTGTTTTATGGCAAGTATCCCTCTTGTTGAGATCTTTTCTCTTGATACCCATTTGGGTGGTACTTATCTCTTCTATGGGAAGCCTTACTTTATTTGATGTCCTTTATTTCCTTATATTGCTCAGTTTACTTTTTAGTATGCACATACCATCCTTTTCTGATGTTTCCTTTTCTTCTCTTTTGCTGGGTATGCTTCCAACCCTAGGTGAAGGATGTGGTGGACTTGGTATGTTGACCTAAACTTAGCTTGAGATGTTGAAGCTTGGAGACAATCTTGAGGTGGTTTAGATTTCCTCTACATGGATCCTTGTGATGTAAGTTTGTAACCCTTTGTTTTATAATTGAATATAGTCATGTTTTTATTCCGCTGCTATACTTTGGTCTTTTGTTACCATTATATAAAGATTTGAAAATTTACACCCACTCCATCATACCTTCAGAGTGTGTTTGGACTGGAGGTTTTACTTTTCAAAATTTTAGTAAGGATGTGTTTTCACTTATTTATAGCTACACCTCGAGGAAGGAAGGCCCCATAATCTTTCCATTGTTCACCTTCCAACCACCTAATCAAGTGACCGGCTTCGCCACTCACCCGACTCGAACCACTCTCTACCCGGAGTCTTCCAGATCCTTCAGTTCTGATGCACGCTCCTGGAATTCAGCCTATTCCAATCTAATCTATGCTAGTCCATTAGAAAACCGGATACAAGGTCCAAATTGAGTAACCCACACGAATCGACAGTTGGATCGAGTATGGGCCATGCAGTTAGCTAGCTTCCTTCAACCACAAGTATTCATTATTAGGCTTTCGGCAGTGAGGAATGCATCTACAAAAGGGAACCCTTATAGTCCATTCTAAAGGGTCTTTGGTTGGTGATTAGAATCCACATTGTACATCGCAAACCTTGGCGAGGAGGTGGAGGTTATAGTGGAGAGATTTGTCTTCCTGCACCAAGCATCATGGCCCCTCCATTGTTTTTTCTATCTTTCTAATATTGTCTCTCACCATGAGCGAGTAGATGTTTGTGCTGGGGAATGGGGACTAGCCCCAACAGTCTATATTTTATCCTAGCCTGTATCTAAACTTGGCAATATTATTTCTAAAAAAAGTATTGTTCTGTTTATTTCCTTGGCTCGCAAATTGACAACTTGCTTTGCATGTATGTTAAAATCATGGATATGTAGGTTGTTATGAGCATGATTAGAATTCCAAAATGATCTCATTATTCCCCTGAGGTGTCAAGAATAAATAGTGAGGTGATCATGCTATTATATGATAACATGCCATGGATGGTCGTCTGTAGTGAGCGAGTCCATTAGGAATAAACTAGGAACTTAGGTGTCGAGTTTGGCTGGTTCCAAGGGAGTTTAGTCCAAGAAATGATCTTTCTACCATGAGGGTGCAGTAGCTAAGCCTCTATTTAGTAAACTTCTATTAAGGAGTTAGATCTTGTTAGGATAAGTATGTAGGCTTTTGAAGTGAAACCCCATGCCCTAGTCCTCTTTATTATCATTTATTCACTTCTTTAATCTCTGTTTCTATTACCAACAATTTAGTTATGTCAATCAATCGACTTCTCGGTGATAAATATTACTCTTAACACTTTTGAATATATATATTTTCTTAAAAAGGTTGTCCTTTGGGTTCCATCCTAAAGTATACTTCAATAACGCTACCACTCTTGTGGAGTGGGAATTATTTCACTACTTTTGGTGAAACCTAATAATTATTCTTTTAGGGCTTTTTTTGGTGCGACATTTGGATCCCCATAAAAATTGGCATCTTTGCTGGGGACAACGATAGTTGAATATTTTTTTCAAAAGTGTATGTGTAATAAGGGTTTTTCTTTTTATGCTGGATATTATTGAAAATATTCTAGAACTCAACTTATCAACTTATGATCATTCTTCCTCTTTTTAGGTACTCCTAGCATATGTGAAGATCTAAAATTCTTACCTCAGGATTGCTATTCGATCCTGAAATTGAGAGAACTCTCAAAAGACTTTGCAAGGAAAAAACCATGATAGACACAACAACTATGGAAGCAACTATCCAAGAACAAATTCAAGCAACTATAATGCCCCAACGAGAATTACTCAGCACATCTAGGGAGCAGGCAAAAGTCGAATTCAAAGCCAACTTATAAGCCATCCAAGCCGCGGAACGAGCCAAATATTTACGAGATTTCTATATACCTAAAGGAATCGACTTTGCTCATCTGGTCTAACCTGTAGGTGACCCGATCAAGATCAAGGCCTAGTGGGCCAACCTACTACAAAACTCTTCCTTTACAGGAAGGATTGGAGATGATTGTCAGGAACATGTCCTCAAATTCATCAACCTTTGCTCAATAAAGAAGCCATCTGACGCAATTAGTGACACCATGCGACTGTAACTCTTTAAATACTCCTTGAATAAAAAAGATAGAGTGTGGTACAACACCCTACTAGGGGACCCAATCACAACATGGAAGGACCTAGAAAACAAGTTTCTAGAGAAATTCTACCCATCCCTGATGATATATTTGATCAGAGGACATATCATAAGGTTTAATAAAGTACCTAAAGAATCTCTATATGAATCATGGGAACGATTCAGTGTGCTCCTATGCAAGTGCCCACATCATGGCATCTCCAAAAATCAAATCACCAAAATTTTCCATTGAGGGGTTGATGATGAGACAAAGAAGTTCTTTGAATCTTCCTCTAATGGAAACTTCATGCGATATAGCTTTGATAACACACTAAAGATAGTTAACATTGCGGATGAGAATTAGACTCACTGGACCAGACCCTCAGGAAAGGGCATTCTTAAGGTATCTATGACATAGGATCCTTCATAACTATAATGTATTTCTGAAATATTGAAATCTCTCTCTATCAAGCAGGATAACCTTGAAAAATCCTTCAGCACATATGAGAGGAAGAATCATATGCCTCAAGTACAAATCATTGCACCTTCTTGTGAGTACTTTCATGCAGTAGATCACAACACCATTCGTTGTCAACAATTGTATGTTTCATTCCATGAGCACCAACCTGAGAAACAATATACAATCATCTAAGTCAAAGACATGAAATCAATTCACACTATCCCAGGGCAAGAGTACTATAACACGAACCAAGCTGATAGCCACCCTGGTTTCCAATATGGGAACACCATTGGAGCTGAGAGTCCAAACAACATACCTCGATGCAACCCAATTAGGCTAGAGAACTATCAAACTATACTGGTCCATGCAACTAGGGAAATTTTAGAATTAATTTTCCTAGCTGGAACTACCAGTAGTTACAATAGTATCAGAATTCGAATCAGGCCCCACCACTAAAAATAGAGGCAACACCAACACAAGAACAAATGAATACACTCTAGGAGATGATGGTGACATACCAAACTCAATTATCCAATGGAACAACCAATAAAAAGGCTTTTGATTCACAAATCACCCACTTAGCAGGTAGTGAACAGCCCCCAGTGGGCACGATCGTTGGTCAACCCAAAATGATCCCACGCATCTAGTGTAGCTAAATGCCATATTGACTAGGTCAGAAAATGTATACTCTACACCTCCGACCTCCACTCCTGCATCTACTCCTCCTAGCAGAAATGAAGGCACCCCAGTCGGTCCCCAAGTTTCCTGAATGGCCATCTAGTGGCCAGTGCCATAGAAGTCCAGATAGAAGACTCCCCTGCACCCCATCCAATGAGAATTCAACTGTTGCAACACTGACAATCAAGTCTGGACCATTGACAACACTCAAAACACCTATGTACAAGCCCTATGTACCATATGAAGGTTTCCTCAAGCAGACCAAGCCAGATGACTGATTCATGAAATTCAAAGACACTATGAAGAAACTCCACATTGACATCCCTTACCTCGATGCACTAGCCGAAATGCCAACATGGTACAAATATATCAAGACCCTTCTATCCAGGAAGTATATAATCAAGGAACATGATACCGTGAAGCTAGCAAAGACGACCTTTGACATAGTTTAGAATAAGATTCCCCATATGCAAAAATATCTAGGCTCATTTGGGATAGATTGTTTCTTAGGAGATGACATTTGTCGCAAGGGACTGGCTGATTTAGGAGCAAGCATATCCATCATTCCATACACTTTATGTCAATGTTTGGAATTCAATGATCCCGTTTCCACTACTATGACCATTTGTTTGGCCTATGCATCCACAACAAAGCCTCTGGAGATAATAGAAGATGTTCTCGTCTAGCTAAAAACACATATATTCAATGATTTTGTAATCATGAACATTAAAGAATACGACCAATATCTGCTGATTTTTTGGAAGTCCCTTTTTGCCACAACAAGAGCCTTAATCAACGTGGAGATGGGAACTCTACTCCTATGTCTAGGTAAAGAAACTCTTGAGTACTGAGTCCTCGATGGCCTGAAAGCTCCCAATTTTTCCACATAATATTTTTAGCAGATCATGTTGATGAAATTAATCAACTGAAACAAGCTCCTTGTGAAGGTCCCTTTCAAATAGCACTAAATGGAGATGGAGACAATGAGGGAGACTCTCATGTTACCATGTATGTCAAACATATAGACACCACAAAAGTAGAAGAGGAAAGATCCCAAACTTTCAAAGACTTGAGGTGGCTAAAGAAATATCCAATGAAGCCCCAACACAGGCACCGCCTGAGCTGAAAGCATTGTTCGAGGGACTTAAATACCAATTCCTAGATGAGGGAACCTATGTCCCATAATAATCAGCTCTAAGCTCAACCCAAAAGAAGAAGACAAGTAGATGATATGTCTGAGAAAAGGAAAGAATGCCTTGGGTTACAACATGAGTTATCTCAACAGAGTCAATGTTGCTCTCTGCATGAACAAGATACCCATGATAGAGGACCATAAACCCTCATGGGACTCACAACACAAGCTCCATCCGAACATGAAGGAAGTCATACGAAAGGAAGTGATCAAACTTTTACACACAAGAATCATATATCAAATATCTGATTCTCACTAGGTAAGCCCCGTTTAGGTAGTACCGAAGAAAAGTGGAACAACGGTCGTTCAAAATGACCAAGGAGAACTCATACCCATGCAAAATGTCATAGGATGGAGAATGTGTATTGATTACAGCAAGTTGAACAAGGCAACAAGGAAAGACCATTACCCACTCCCATTCTTGGATTAGGTCTTGGAGAGACTCTCTCATCAGGATTAAATTTTTTTACTTGGAGTGGTTACTCCAGGTTTTACCAAATTCCAATCCATCCCCACGAACAAGAAAAAACTACTTTCACCTGTCAATTTGGAATATGCCTTTAGATGCATGTCATTTGGTCTCTACAATGCCCCAGCTACCTTCCATCATTGTATGTCATCCACCTTTTTCTAGGCCCACAAAATCCATCATGGAAGTCTTCATGGATGATTTTTCTATTTATAAATACTCATTTGACAACTGCCTCAACAACTTGGATACTATTTTAACCAGATGTGAAGATGCACACCTTGTCCTTAACTGGGCGAAGTTCCACTTTATGGTATTAAAAGGTATCACCGTGGACCATAAAATATCCAACAAGAGAATGGAAGTTGATCCAGCCAAGGTATAAATGATATAAAAATTACCACCACATAAAACCATGAAGGAGATACATGCTTTTCTTGGACATGTTGGTTTCTATCGGAGATTCATACTTGAAGATTAAAAAAACCCCTACCAACCTCTTGTTAAAGGAAGGTGAATTGGATTTTAATGAATAATGCATGAAAAACTTGTCCCACACCAAATAAGACCTCGACTACTACCCCCATAATTTGTGCACCCAATTGGACTCAACCCTTTGAGATAATGTGTGATGAAAGCAACTACGTGGTTGGGGCAATCCTGGGATAACACATTGATAACAAACACCAGGTGATTTACTATGCTTCAAAGACCCTCGACTAGGCACAATGGAACTACACAACAACAGCGAGAGATGCTCACCATCGTATATGCCTTCAATAAATTTTGGTCTTACTTGGTGGGATCCAAAGTCATCGTATACCATGACCAAACAACTATCTGATATTTGATGACAAAGAAAGATGCCAAACTAGTGCTTATTCAATGGATTCTGCTTCTACATGAAATCAATATTGACATCATGGACAAAAAGGGGAAGTGAAAATGTCATTTCCGATCGCTTGAGCAGACTTACCACTAGTAAAAAACTGACTTTTAGTGTCGGTTATTTAAGGCCTTTGGCGTCGGTTTCAAAGCGACACCCAAGTGGGCGTCGCTAAAAGTTGAAACCTTCAACGTCAGTTTTAACACCGACGCCATAACCCTTCCCGCCACCAAAAACGTGCCAGCAAGGGCACTATAGACGTCGGTTATTTAATAAAACCGACACTATATCCAGGTCAAAGACATCAATGTTTCACAAAAACTGACGCCATAACCCTTCCCGCCACCAAAAATGCGCCAGTAAGGGCACTATAGGCGTCGGTTATTTAATAAAACTGATACGATATCCAGGTCAAAGACGTCGACATTTCATAAAAACCACCACTATATAACCCTTCCCGCCACAAATAAAATGCGCCAGTAAGGGCACCATCAACATCGGTTTTTTGCTAATAGCCGACGCTATATGTCTTTGTTGTCAGTTTTATACTAATAACCGACGCCTATGTGCTGATTTTTTTTCTTATCAGTTTGTAGGCCTGCTGTATGGCTGGTCAACAGGATGTAGAACCTGCAGTTCAGTTCTGAACTGTAGGTTTACAACATCCATTGATATCAACCAACAACAGGCCACAAACCTGCAAAACTAACAAGATGGACAACAATTTATGATCACACACATGTATAAGCACATTTAATTCATATTATTTTTCATCACACACATGTAGAAACCAGTAGTTCCATTTCAAATTTCCTCCATTTTCACACACATTTAGCAACCTGCAGTTCCATTCATTTCATCACTTTTCACATTCAGACACATGTAGAAACATTCATGTATTGATCATCTTCACATTCACACATATGCCAATTCAGAAAAATTCATTCAGATTCACACAAAAATAATTATGAGAACAAAGTTTAGAAATATCATTGTTTATTCATCATCGTCATTATCGCCATCAGTATCCCAATTATATTTAAAAATTCCCACTACTTATAGGGCTTTTATCCATTCTTCTCTTACATCATCTAATTCTTCCCTCGTATAGGGAGTATGTACATCTAATAATTTTCCACCTGTAGTCAAGTTAGTTTTAAACACCTGCAAAGAGAATGACGTATATATATAATTAATAATATATAATAAGATTGCTATATTTCATATTATCTAATGAGACTATATATAATACCTTATGTATAGTATCGATTTCCATTGCGGCATGTTTGATGATTAGGTCCATAAATCACATCACATAGTATGCACATGCCCAACCATTGTCTTGTGTAGCACACTATAAATTGAAACATACAAAATATTCAAAAATACAAATAAGCACAATTCACATAAATAATATATACATTGGAGTCGGGAAATTACTTTCATATTCTCCCAAATTAGTGGTTGATTCTTTTTCTTGGGGACCTTTCCTCCAACTCTTTTGAACTCATTTAAAGCCCTACATGTTAATGTAACACATTAAATTGCATAATTAAATAGTAATTTAATAACAAATGTTAACGGATATAAAAATATGAAATATTTCTCATGAGAATAATGGCTTTTTCATTATGTGTCCATATAATGTATTCAATTCATTCCCCGCATGATCTAGATAATAGACAATGAACGTTTTGGGGACAATAACTAGCAACTCCCAATGCCTACCACTACAGGTAAGAAAGTTAAAAATTAATAACTCAAAATCCATAATAAAAATGTAATCATCTTAAGTCCAAATTATAAGAAAAATAAACTTACTCGACAATGAATGGAGCTATTATCACCATCTTCTTTTTTTTGCCAAAATATTTAAAAGCAGCACATCAGTATGAAGTAGCTGAAGAAGGGTCTTTATCTACAAGACTAATCAAAGATGGAACCAAAAATTCTACATGGAAAAATGAAAAATCAGTACATATCGGGTGTAAGTAGATGCAAAACATGTATTACGTACGCATTAATATATAAGAAACCAGATAACCATATATAAAACAAGGTATATGGATGTATAAACAAGATCTCACCATATCCATAGCTCTATCATAGATGTATTCAGCCAATCATAACGAAACAACTCCAAAATATCTTATATAAATAGCTTGTTATCGTATGATTGACATGCATCATCCTACAGAATAGAAACATTTATAGGGCAATTTGGATCATGTTCGCCTATCCATACTGCCATATCCCTACAATTAGGACCTAACGAGGTGTGTAGGTCCCTTGGAAGCCAACTTGATACTTCAAGAGGTGGAGGTGGAGGCCGAGATGTAGCGGGTGTTTTCCTGTTGACCTGTATATATAATTTCAGATCAATTGAATCATATATTCATACTAACAAATTAACATAATGTAAATTTATCATACAATACTAGTATAGACAACATCTGCTTTGGGCCACATTATCACTCTGCCTTCTGCCTCACCAAGCATTTCAGAATTTGGGTGGGCATATGGCAATGAAAGATCCCTCCAATTGGGGAGTACATGTATCGGGCTCACACGAACCGCACCAACTGGTACTGGAGTCCCATCAAACATGTCCCCTGGAAGGGATGGGTAAGCATGTGCCTCTGCAATGATATATTCTTGATTTTTTAGATGACATGGATTCAACCCCTACAAATTTACGTAAAAAATGTTATATACATATATACATAAAAATATCATCTTGAAAAGACTATCTACTATATATGTCATAAAAATACTTACAACAGACGTGCTAGGTGGTGGGTCTACATGATTACTCCCAACCACCTCGACTGTAGGAGAAAAGCGGCACACCACATGTACTGTCTGAGTGGCAGGCTAAGACGCATGTCACTTGCTAATTGCTTCATTGAGTCTCTTATCAAGTGCTTCCTTGTAGGGGTGAGTAAATAATGGTCCAGACCGCAAAACCAGACCGGACTGCTGAATTTGGTCCAGTCCAGTCGAGTCCATTTTGTGTTCGGTCCAGTCTGCGGTCCGGAAATTTTGATGAGATCGGTCTTCGGTCCGGTCCGGTCCAAAACTGGTCCGGTCCGGTCCAGACCGCAGATTGACTTTTATATAAAATTCATATATATTTGAAGGTGTATTCTATAATAATTACAAATAAAGTACATATATAATCACTACTAGTATAAATGTTCGATACTAAAGTTATATAATTGTTATAAGTGACTAATATTATCAACTTTGTACAATTAAATAAGTCGTAAAACATGTAAAAAAGGATGATTACGGTCCAAATGGTCCGGTCCGGTTCGGTCCTAGCACAAAACGGTCCGGTCCCGGTCCGGTCCTACCTCGAAACGGTATGGTCTGCGGTCCATATATTTGTTCAAATTCAGTCCGCGGTCCGGTCCGGTTCTGGATCGATGCTCAGCCCTACTTCCTCGACTCTCCTATCAAGTGCTTCCTCGACTCTCCTATCAATTAACTGATCTACCTATACATGGAAAAAAGAAACACTAGCTTCTGATTATTGAATTCTCTTTTGCAATAACATTTAAAAAAAAGAATAAGTTACCTCAGCTTGTGAAAGTCCTGCTTTTGAGACATGTTTGTGTTGTGATGGCCCAAAGAATGCTTTGATGCCCACACCAGTGCCTACACCCCTAACACGTCCAGGATGCTCTGGGTTACCCAGAGCAACTATCAATTCATCCCTTGTTCCCTCAGGGATGAACTTGCCTTACTTCCTCTTCTTGTGTAGCTCCAGCTAATCGCCATCAACAGAAATTGGTAAGTAAACATAACAATAATTAATATCAATCGATTGCTCTAAGAGTTTAATTTTACTGTTTTTGCATCCACCTCAGCATTTGCGGGCTTTATTATATCTCCCTTCTTGTTTATCCTCCTAACTATCCACATAGCATGGTGAGGTAGAGGTGCGGGACCAATAGTAGAGGACTCTGCAGTCTCCTGAGTAGCAGTAGATTGAGCAGTAGACTCAGCCTATAGTCTTTGGCAAATGCCTGCATAGCCTCTTGGACCCATTGTGTGGTCATACACATTCAGTGCATGCCTTTCTCTTTGAGCATCGCTGATAGCCTTGTTAGTAAGCACATTGATTTGGTTAGTAACACTAAAGGTTAATCTGGACTAGGTGAATACATAAGAATGTATATTAATTAAATTGGAAGTGGTGCTTAATACCTTGAATTCATCCATTTTTCTTTGGGTGACAAACTCCTCCCAGTCTTTGGGGTCTAGGTAGTTCCATTGCTCAGTGGCTGCCTTCTTCCTAAATTTATTTTTCAAAGAGAATACAAACAAAAATTATTAGTGTAGAGTTAGTAAAAAAGTGATCAATGTCTAGAATTGGAAATCAATCAAGAACCTGTTCTCAGCATCGTGTATGTAATCTCAGGTGAGATTTGTCTTATAGTTCCTTAGGACCCTCCCACAGCGTTGCATCACGCATTTAGGATGCATCTTTTCATCCAGGTCAAATATACTCTGCAAAATAGAATTGCTATTAACTAATATCCTAAAAATTAGTAATCTACAAAAATAGAATTGCAAATAATAATAACTCATGCATAGTTCCTTCCATACTAAGTCTTTCTTCCCCTTAGGAACTTTATGCCAGGATTCTAAGTTAGGACTACAATGGCTGTGAGTAAGAACCCCAAGATATGAAATAAATGAGTTGCAGTTCACTCCAACTAGATTTCCTGCATGATCAAAATCTACATCCAGTTTGGGTCCATTGCCCCTTTTCTATAGTAACTTGTTCATCATTCTGATGTCCCTCACTTTCTCATTTTTTTGCTGCTCATCGAGTGCCCCAATTTCTTCAAGGGATACATCACCAACCTAAATTTTGACCCAAAAAAAGCACTTACAAGATATAACTATAAATGAACATATAGATAGAAATATAGGATATATTTTTAAAACTTACATTGTGAGGCGGCACATTGATATCCTCACCCTCACGGTAATCATCATGCTCATGCTCCGCCATCTGAAAGTGTCATTAAAAAATCAAATATTTAGCATTTGACATAACTAGAAGATAATAAAACATTGTAAAGTTCACATTCCGAAAAATAAAACATATAAAAAATATAAACATGCATGCCTCTAATATTGCGATCTTTTATCAATTAACAATCCTTCATTGTGATCTTTGCACACATACAAGTCATCATTAGCTTCAATATTTGGTGGTGTTGGCAACCCAACTGAGAATGGACTGGAGTCATCATACTTATCATAGTACTGTTCTTCATCTATAGGATCTTCAATGAATTATCTTTTACCATGAAGAACAACCGACCATTTATCATTTGCAGGATCATGAATATAAAATACTTGTTTCTCCTATGATTCCAATATAAATGGTTCACCCTTCTTGCCAATATTTTCAAAGTTCACTAATGTGAAACCCAATTCATCCACTATAACTCCTTTGGTGTTATCAACCCAATTACATTTAAAGAGCGGAATTCTGAAATCTATGTAGTCAAACTCCCATATGTCTTCAATGACACCATAATATGACATTTTAGCTTCACATGGACTCTTATCCTTTGCACTTGCAAAAAACAATTAAGACACTTGAAGGGCGATCCCACTATTTTGGATGACACTCTTATCATCTTGACACTTTATATAATATGAGAATCCATTTATGTCAAACCATTCATAAGACATAACATTCAATTTTGGTTTAAAGGTGAGGCATTTGATAGTTTCAGTAAGATTATCTGGTGTTTGAGATAGTTGATGTAAGACTTTATCTTCAAACCAGTTAATAAATGTCTAGTTATGCTCTCTAACAAGCCACATTGAATTGGCTTGAGGATATTGTCTCTTGATGAAATTGGTATGTTCCTCAATTTAAACACTCACTTCATCGATGTTGTGTAAAATATACAAATGACCTTGTTCCAACTTCTCATGGCTGATTACTTTCATCTGTGATCCCAAAATCCTTTGCCAAAATGCTCCTCAATATTCTTGTCATTAATAGGAGCGTCATTAGCACTCAGAAATTCATTGCAAAAATCCATAACCTCTCTCGCCACATAACCCTCAATAATACTCCCTTCAGGTCGATAATGGTTTCAAACATCACCTTTAAAAACGCTCATGTATCGTTAAAAGGGATACATCCAATGCAAGAAAACTAGTCCCAACATTTTCACTTCCCTAGTTAAGTGGACAACAAGATGCACCATGATATCAAAGAACAAAGGAGGAAAATACATCTCAAGCTGACATAGGGTAACAACCACTTCTCGTTGCAATTTATCGAGAGTATTAGGGTCAATAACTTTGCTGCACAGACTGTTGAAAAAGAAACAAAGTGTGGTGATTGCAAACCTTACATGCTTCAGCAATATATATCAAATTGCCATGGGCAATATTTGTTGCATTAGAGTGTGACAATCATGAGATTTAAGACCTATCAACTTTAGATCTTTCATTGATACCAATCTATGGATGTTGGATGAGTAACCCTGTGGCACCTTAACATTTACCAAGCATTCACAAAAAGCTTTCCTCTCCTTTCTAGACAATGTATAATAAGTGGGAGGTAAGTATGTTCTCTGATCTCTACTTACTACTTCTGTTAATTCTGTCCTTATTCCCATTTCACGTAGGTCCATTCTGGATTTTATCCCATCTTTAGTCTTACCTGGTATATTCAACAAAGTACCAATGACCCTATCACAAACGTTTTTCTCAACGTGCATGACATCGATATAATGCCTGACTGCCAAAGAACTCCAATAAGGAAGATCCCAAAATATTGACTTCTTCTTGAATAAAGATTTGTCACTCCATGTGGCCATGGTACATTGTGATCTCTGACCAAATTCATTGGAAAAGTCTTTTACTCTTTCATAAACAACCTCCCCTGGTATAGGTTTAGGTGCACTTCGTTCCTCATTCTGTCTATTGAATGTTTTGCAACCTACGATACAGATGGAATTTTGGAAGAAACCTTCAATGACCAAGATATACAGTCTTGCCACCATGTTTTAGTCATATTGAATCAGTGTTCTCTTCACATATAAGACACGCTTTAGATCCTTTGACACTATATCCAGACAATCCCATATGCTGGAAAGTCATTAACAGTGCAAAACAACACAGCATGCAAATGAAATGTCTCTCTTTGTGAAGCATCATAGATCATCACACCTTCAACCTAGAGTTTCTTTAAGTCATCAATCAGAGGTTTAAGATAAACATCGATATCATTTCCAGGTTTTTTAGGGCCCGATATCAACAACGACATCATAACATACTTATTTTTCATACACAACTAGGGAGGAAGATTGTATATAACAAGCATAACTGGCCAAGTGCTATGTTGGCTTCTTAATGTCCCGTACAGATTCATCCCATCTGTACAAAGCCCAAGTCTTAGATTCCTGACTTCTTCACCGAATTTAGGGTACAATAAATCAATCTTCTTCCACCGTGGGGAATCAGACACATGTCGTAGGATCCCATCATTATTTTTCTTAACATCTGCATGCCACCTCAAATTCTTCACATCTATCGGATTGGCAAACAAGAGTTGAAACTGTGATATTATAGGTAGATACCACATCACCTTGGCAGGAGAACCAGTTTTGGACTCCCCCGAAGTCATCAATTTATACCTTGATCCACTACATTTTGGACAATCTTTCAAATCCACATAGTCCTTTTGAAATAATACACAATCATTTGAGCATGCGTGTATCTTCTTGGCCTCCATTGCCATTGGGCACAACAATTTCTTTAACTGGTATGTTGAGATTGGCAACTCTTTTCCTTCAGGAAGAATTTCTTTCAACAAAGACAACAATGACGTGAAGCTTTTGTCGCTCCATCTATTGTTAGCTTTCAGCTTATACAATCTTAACACAACACTAAGCTTTGTAAACTTAGTACAACCTGTGTATAATGGTATCTCATCATCATGCACAATGTTTCTAAACATGGGAGGTGGATCAGTGTGCTCTACCCCACAACTATCTAGCATCGCATCAACAATGTCTACTGGAACTGGTTCGTTCACATCTACATCATCAGAGGCAATTTCTTCTTCCACACAAGCACTACTATCAACATCCACTGATTTTAGGTTTGAAATCTCTCCATGCCAGTGCCATTCTATGTAGCTTTGTACAATCCCATTGCACAAGACATGACTTTTGATTTCATCACCAATGCTAACTTTCAAGTTGTTACCGCAATGCCTACATGGACAGTAGAACCTATCTCCAGGTTGTTTCCTATGTTCCTTAGCAAATCTAATAAACTGATCAAGACCAGAAATAAAATCTGGGGTGCAACAATTTATAATGGACATCCATGATCTATCCATTCTATGATCAAAGAGAAAACAAGTATATATTAGGGTTTAGGGATTACATATTAAGTTAACGATTATTAGGGTTTATTGTTTTAGATTTAGGGATAAAGATTTAAAGATTAGTTTTTAGCATTAAAATATTAGGGTTTAGGGTTAAAATATTTGATTCTAGGATCTTATATATATATATTGAATGTGTACCACCTATCCCATTCTTGAACACCTAATCTCACTAGTAAGTGTATAGTGTGTATTGGGTTTTCAAGAAAATTTTGGCAGCATTTCCCCGCTATTCTCCAAGTACATATGTACTTAGAGAACAAATGGGGAAATACTATCAAATTTTTCTTGAAAACCTAATACACATTATACACTTACATCTTAAGTGAGATTAAGTGTTCAAGAACAGTCCCAAACTGGGGACTATCCAAGATTTACTCCTAATGAGTAAATCTCAGATTGGTTTCTAGGCCAACAAAATACATGTATATATATTTTCATTACTATATATATGATCATAGTTTCATCATTCATATCCTAGGTTTTATGTGTCATCGAAAACATCAAGATGCTGATTGGAGATCATTACACAGTAGGGGTGGTTATTAGGGCAAGAATTTCAAGAGACTAGAGCTTCAATTATCAACATACATACTAGGTCATATTTCAAGTCAAGATTTAGGCATTTAATCACCTTAGGGTGCATACATGATTCACAAGGTATTTGGGTGCATAAAGAATGATATGTTCCTAATTTAGGAGTTCACATAATCATTTTAAACATAGAAGACCCACATGTGAGTTAAGTTTGAGATTTAACATCAATGTATCTTTAACACGCATGTTTCAAGGTTCAAAGCACATAATCAAATCAAATTAGGATGCTAGAATGGACAAATCTTAGTTCAACATGCATCAAAATTTACTGAATTAGGTCAAGCATGAGGATTAGAAGCACATTCAAATCAAGTCTAGGCATAAAAGGAGTAACATGTAGCATAAAAGCCTTTTTTAGGTCATTTTATCAACATAGGGTCTTTTTATGGTACAAAAGCTAGTAAAGTTCCAATATTGATGTAAGAGGGTGTTCAAATTACTAATATAAGCTCTCTTACCTAGGACTAGGGAAAGCAAAGGTAGTGAGTGGTGGTGGAGCGTCAGAGGTAGTGAGTGACGTCTAGCTCAACAACACAAGCTACGGTGACGTTCACCACTACCACCAGTGGCAGCGGCGAGTAGCAAGAGAACGGTGATGACAATGGTGGAGAATGGCGGCGGCAAGTAGTGGCAGCGGTGGTGGAGAATGGCAATACTGAGGAGCTGGAGTAGCAGGCAGGCTGGAGCAGCGGCGACAATGGAAGCTGGAGCAACGACGGTGAGGTTGGAGCGGCGACGGTGAGGCTCAAGCTCTTGCTAGAGGAAGACTGGCTCACGGCGGCGGCGGCTGAGGGGAAAATCACCAGAGAAGGAAGGGATACCGGCAATGGCGACAGAGTAGTAGGCGACAGACGTCAGCGGCGGTGGAGCAGTAGGTGAGCAACAACGGTGGAGTAGTAGGTGGCAAGCAGTAGTGGCGACAGAGAGATCGGTGACAGAAGGAATCACTAGACACTAAACTAATCGGGAATGAAACAGAGAAAGGGGAAGAGTCTGGTTCGTGCGGGCACTATTAATTTAACTATAAATTTCAGTTATTCTAAATAACTGACACTTAATCCAATAGGCTTCGGTCACCACAAAATAACCGACACCTATGTTCAATCATAGTCATTGGTTTCAACTAGAAAAACTGACGTCTATCTACATATGCCGACAAAAAAAATGTTCTTGAATTACGATCATAGTCTTCGATTTCCATACAAAACTGATGCCAAAGGGGGGTAAAAAATTTCACGGGAACAACGCGTGAATACACATCTACATTGGTTATTTTAAGAAAACCGACGACCATAATGGGGCCGATTTCTATCTCACGAAAAACCTTTAGTTGTCAGTTACTTGGTCAACAACCGACGCCGTATGTGAAATTTTAGAGGTAATTTTTTTGCACTGGAAAAATTGGATTTGGTGGGCGATTTATGCGTCGATTTCTTATTGAGCAACTGACACTAAATAAAAAGTGATACCTGTGTCTGGCCAGTCTTCACATATAGACGTCAGTTTGTGTTTTCAATCGACATTGTAGGGCTTAAGCGTCAGTTGTTGGGATACAACCGATGCCTCTAAATGTGAAGTTATAAGCCATTTTTGTAGTAGTGTACCCAAGAAGATGATAAAGTGACAGCCATCGACAAATCTCTCCTAGATGACCACCTGCTATGACTTATGGTAAGCTAGCCTTAGTTATGAACATTCATTGTTGATGTGATGTGGGACCTATAGGGTCACACACAAAGGAATTAATGTATAAGAGGAGTTTAATCTTGAATGATAATTGGATTAATTACTAAAGTGTTCAAGTATTCAATTCAAGCAATAGATCAATATACTGCACTACCAACCAATCGACTCATAGGGTGAGATAGTTGTTTGGAGTGCCAAACAACCGACTCTAGTCTTGAGATGACAGTTTGAAGTGTTAGGTTGATTGGAATTGAATTGGCTGATGTTCTGCACAAATTAGGCACCAATCAATCGACTCATTGGTGAACTGGTCACCTTGGGTGAGCGAGATGACTACTTCACCCGGTGAACTGATCGACTCGGTTGGGCCGAGCAAAGGTTCTAGTAAATTTCTAGAATTCATGAGAAATATTGCTCATTTAACTTATTTAATTTGATTGTAAAAAGGAATTATTGTTTGCATTAATTGGAACTGATTTTGCCAAATTCATGTGTTATTGAGAAACATATGAAGCTACTGGTTCAGACCGCCAACCGATTGGATCACACGTGAGACGACTATTTTGGTTGATAAATGACCATTTCAAATTTCGTAGGTTGTGAAAATTCAAGATCTTCCGGTCCCTTCCACTCCCACTTCAATCGGGAACCCTAACCCTATCCCTACCTATAAATAGAGGAGTATTGGGGCCTTCCCAAGACTCACAATTGAGAATCATTTGCTCTGACAATTGTTATCCTATTTGTTTGTGGTAACCAAGACATCCCAAGCAAGTCCTACCCGACAAGGGAGGTATAACTAGGGAGAGAACAACTGAGGATCATTGTTGTGGGAGAGTAAGTTGGTGACTAGTACACTAATAAGAGAGCCAACTCCTTCCTATCCATTCTACAAGAATGGTATGAGTTCTAATTGGTCTATGTGGACTACTCTAGAGGTAGGAGTCCTTTTACTACTGCTAAGAGGGCAACGTCTATTTGCACTCTGTGGTGAGACCACAGGATCCACTACAGAAGCTATTCGAGTCTGCTATCCATGGTGAAGATAAGGAGTTGCACATACATCGTCTAAGAGAAACTAGAAGATAGTTGCACTGCAACAAGTTGTAGTCACTAGACTTACTCCAGGACCGAGTATAAACTCACTAAACCATCTTTCCTACTTCATATTAGTTGACATGATCTTGCTGTTATGGGAATACATATAGATAAATTTTTTTGTCTGCTGCCTTTTTCTGTGCCTATTTTTCTCAATAATGGTATCAGAGTCATGTCAATTTACTATGTTTTGGGATAATTGATATGATCAGATTTTTGATTTTATCATTTATTTATTGCATACAATATGAATATTTAAACTATCTCATATGCATATCCGATCAAAGACCACATAATCCCAAACTAATATATATGTATATATACACACACACACACACACACACACACACATATATATATATATATATATATATATATATATATATATATATATATATATATATATATATGAAATTTACATGCGTCCCCCTAAAAACGATTCTCATGGTAGATGTGTGGCATGGTTATGACCAATGACCCAATATCTGTGTGTGGTTGGATGGTTTGGTTTTATTTCTTTTTATCTCAGTCCTTGTACCGAGCCTCTACCTCATTTTTCCCAATATAAAGTTAACTCTTTCCTACCTTTTATCCCCTCAAATGTTACTCAAGGTTTCTCTTTACAATGTAATAATATAAGCAATAGGATAGTTTCCTTTCTTGCAATGATGAAGATGATGATCAACATCAGGCGAACCATCTGTCTCATAAGAACGAGCCGACCGTCTGGAGGACCGAGGAGGACAGATTGCAGGAGCAAGCCAACCGCCTGGTGGACCCAACTGACCGTCTGGAGGTGTCCAGACATCGGTTGGACATGAGGCCAGACGACCATTGTAGGTGACCAAACGAACGACCAAGAGGTGAGATGAATGATTCAAGGGTTGAAACGATCAACCCCGATTGGCAAGTATATATCTACACCAACAACTGGTTCATGGAGGGAAATATGGCTACATAATAGTCAATAGAAACAAAAAATTGAACTACCATATTCCCCATGAACCAGTGGATCATGTCAATAACTATAAGATGGGAAGGATGATTTTGAAGATAGACTTGGTCATGGAGCAAGTCCAGTGACATCTCCTCGTCGTTATAAATGTGCAACTATCTTCTAGTTGCACTGGAATGTAGGTTGACATTGTCCTCTAGAAGCATACAACAACCTCCACACCTCTATGGAAGTCCACACATACCTCCTAGAACTCCTTTCGTCCTACTAGAATGGACAGGAAAGAGTTGTCCCTCGTGTTGGTGTACTAGTCACCAACTTGCTCTCCCAGAATTGTTTCTCCATTTCTATCCCTCCCTTTAGTGTATAGGACTTTCTTGGGCTCTCTATTGGTTACCACAACTAGAGAGGACAAAATTTTTTAGAAGCAATTGAGTTATGCTCTGGGAAGCCCCCAGTACCCCTCTATTTCTAGGAGGGGTTAGGGTCTGGGTTCCCAATCTGTGTGGGAGTGGAAGGGACCAAAAGATCTTGAGTTTTTGGATCTTGTGAGCACCAAACCAATCATCTGGAAACCCAAATAGTCATCTGGCACATGAGCTGATCATCTCGCCCAATGGGACTGCCATTTTGTAGTTTTCCAATCAAACATGAATTTGGAAAATTGTTTCCAAATAATGAAACACATTAATTCCTTGCATAAATAGAATTGAGCAATCGAAATGATCAAACTTTGTCATGAATTTGGGAAAGTTACTATAACTTTCCTCCATCCCCACCGAGCTGATTGGTTCACTAGGTGAATCAACTATCTTGCTCTTGTTGAGCCGATTGGTTTACCCTGTGAGCTGACCGATTGACGCCCATTTTGTGCAAAACATTAGCCAACTTTGTTTCAACTAGAATGATACTCCCAACGCCCGTTTCAACTCTTTTCATGACCGTTTGGCACTCCAGAATTCCATCTCACTTGGTGAGTCGATTGTTTGGCAGTGCAGTCATCTATTCTATTGCGTGAATTGAATACCCTGATACTTTAGTAATCAATTCAATCATAAAATCCTATTCTCGGTTAAGACCTATGTGCCTAACCCTATAGGTACCATATTATGTTGGAATTGAATGTCCATAACAACTTATGACATCACAAGCAATGATTGGTGCCTAGTTACACATCAATGCTACCCAAGTAAATGGAAAATTGGAAAACAAATTCAACCTACAATCTGTGTATGGTGTTACAATGTTTGTATAGTTCCTTTGTCACTGATATCCAGGTTGAACTTGAGGCATGGATTAGTCACCCTCATCATCATTCAATCTTGTTCCATGAACTAGAGTAGTCTGTTTGAGATATATGTAAGTTCAATGTCACATCTTGACTCACATGTGTGTGGCCATGCATTTCTCACTCTCGCTAATCAAGAGGCCTAGGATATCATACTCCTATAGGAGGGACAAATCCCATCTACATCACTCACAATCTATCCCCATGTGTCACAATCACCCAATCATCACCTTTATAATAACTTGTATTTTAGGATTATGTTTGATTATGTCAAAGCATACCAAATGACATGTGATGAGTGTAGTGACTTCAAGTCTAAGAACCACAATCACCACCATCACTGTGAGAGTTGACTATGACTACCATAGTAATGGCTTCCATGTGTCATTCTCATGGTGGGTCTGTCCGATACACTGTTCCCTAACATGTATCTGTGTGTTTGGTTTGATATTGCCATATAATGACTAATGAGATTCTGTCATCAACCAACTCACAATCTAATCTTATGTGTTACTTTTGTCTATTAATCATCCACAATAACCACTGATCAGGGACATAATGAGAATGTGTATGTATACTCTTAACATTCCTATGATCTCATCGTTCAAGTCGTGTATTTGAAAACATTCATCATTGAGTAAACATCATTCTCTAGACATTTATAGTGTTACAACATTATCTCATAACTAAATTAAATAGAATAAATCAGAAGCTTGCCTTTATTTATTATCAAATCATTTATATATTATGCAATTACAATCATCATATGATTGGCTCTCTTAGAATACATACAAAGAGACTCCCACCTACACTTAGAGCTAATCATCCATGAATCATATTCCAAGTGATCTAACATGTCCATCATCCTTCTGTTGTGAAAGTGCCTTTGTCACGGGATCAACAATATTGTTCTCAGTTGGTACTCTACAAATCTTTACATCTCCTCGTTGTATGATCTCTTATATGAGATGGAACAACCTTTGTATATTCTTTGAGTTTGATGTGATCTGGGATTCTTAGCTTGTGCAATATCTCCATTGTTGTCACAATATAGCTTGATTTCATTATTGATGCTTGGAACAAACCCAAGTTCTATAATGAACTTCCTGATCCATACATCCTCCTTTGTTGCATTCAATGCAACACTATACTCGTCCTCAGTTGTAGAATTGACAACTATCTCTTTGTTGGAACTCTTCTAACTCATAACTCCATTCGTTAGGCAAAACATGAATCTTGATTGCGATCTGCAATCATTTTTATCAGTCTGGAAGCTTGTTGTCATGGAACCTTTTATTACCCAAATCCTAACTCGAGATGACTATAAGGTCAATGGTGATAGGACCTAGGCATCTGTCCCTAGCATGGTATTATCAAAGTGCAAATACGGAAGTGTAAATCTTAGCATACATGAGCAAATAACAAGATAAATGTACCAACATAATCTCAACATTCAACAATATCATTAAGTCACATTCTTTCATACGTGATTACAATTTACATATTCAAGAGTTCAATTTTTCCAAGTTTTCTCATGTATATTACAACAAGCACACCAAACATATCCCACCAATCCCATCAACTTCTAGCCATATTTGAGCCTATAAAATACGTGAAACAAGGTGGGTCAAGCACACGAGGTACCGAGTACATGCAAAAAGATACATATAAATAAGTATTGCATAATTTGAAAAGATTTGTAGAAGTAAATGAGCAAGAAAATATCATGTTAAGTGCTTAGAAAAATCATAGCCCATGTTTTATGTCATTTCACTCCAATTATACCATCATATCATGTATTCATAAGGCCTTTGATCAACTTCCCATTGGAAGGATCTGTAAGGCTGCTCAAGATTAGCTAACCCTTCTATACATGAGGGACCTCGAGGCCATTGCCAAGAGATAACCTTGTTTCAACATTGTATAATGGAGTTTCTATATTATGTTTGCAAGTTATAAAACCATGATACGAGACAAACATCGAGTACATACTAGAATACTACATGGCAATATTTGAGCATGTAAACAAGCATACATATGTATCACATTTTCAAGAAAGAAATCCATAGTCATATAATTATTTAAAGCCCACACCTAATTCATAAATTCTTAATCCATCCTTGACCATATAGGTCTCAAGCAACACCTGGTTAAGCACAAGATTGCATACATGCATTAGATTCTCATCATTAACCCTAACTAGATACATTTTAGGGTTTTTGGCCAAGTTAGGTTCAACACTGCTTATTAGTGTATTATATGATCTTTTACTAATCTAGGGGTCATCATGTAGGTGGGGTTCAAGTTTTATGTCATTCCAAGGTGCCATCTATTCATGTGATTATTCCAAGATTTGAGTCACTTACGCACCTAGGATCAAAAGACTCATAATGTAGTAAACAAGGTCATGGATCATCAAGACATGAGATTTAGACATGATGTGAGATTAGATCAACAATATTATGATATAAGGATCAAATTCAAATATAGGTGTATGTTCTCAATTCTAGGCATCATAGGATTCAACATTATCAACATGCAATTCCAAAAACCAACACATAAGGCTCAGGTCAAAAGATCGCAACATATGGATGGGTTGGGACACCCATACCAAGGGGATCATAAGAGGTAGATCATCTCTAATTTGAGAGGGTAATACTTAAGATTAAGATTCATGTAACTATTAGGTATCAAGCTAGACATACAAGTCATTTAGTCACATAGGAGGTCAACATGGGTGTCTAAAGGCCACATACATCATGAATACAACAAGGGGGGTTGAACTTGGGACCATAGTTCACATCACATCATTATACTACCAGTTTCATAGATCAAAGGTAATTTGTTGCCCATTAGGTCAAACCCATCCTTTGCTTAAAAGTACAATCGAATATTCACATATAAGGGATACATATATGCATTTAGGTACATATGAATCAAACATAGCAAGAGGAGGGAAATGGTGGGTATATGTACCATAAGGTGGCCTAATGCTATCGGTTTTCATGTCATGATGATAGATTAACATCTGGTGCTAAGTGTAACAAATTAGGGCAAAGTATATCATTAAGGTCCAAACAGTCATACATGTGTAATAGAGCCAACCATAGAGTAAGAAAGGTAACTAGTAGTTTCATTATGTCTAGAAACACATTTGAGTTACCAATTAGTTGGGTAGGAGGGTAGGGGTGCATCAAAAACACAATATTTAGCATGGTCAAGCATTCATCATTGTCAAACAAGGTCAAGTTTGCATTTTTAGCAAATAAGGAGAAATAGGAGGATATTTAGGGTATGCAAGTTGGTCCATGTTGTAGGTCTCGTCGAGAGGATCAATTATATATATAATATTTCCTAACTTGGACTTAGAAGTTAGGATAGATGCATCTTTGACTATATGCATTCAAACTATATGGAAACACACATTGAAAAGTTAGGAAATCGGGGGGGGGGCATTACTCTTTCGATGCGATGATGAAGGTTGGTTGTGGGATCGAAGATCCAATGCTCGAGAAGGAGATGCATCTCACTGCTTCCGCACACTGAGGTTGTTGGCCGCTCTAGGTCATAGCATGCCGCTCGTCACCGCCATCATGCGACCATGCATTGCCCGTGGCTGTTCACCACCGCTGTGCCTTCTCCCTGGGACGCGTGGGCCCAGGCTGATGTGGCATCATGCCATTGTCCTAAGCCATGACCATTGACTCGGTGAAGGAGGGGATGATAATAGTTGCATATTCCATTGGATGGTGACCCATCGAGATCTCAAACCAATCTGATGGTGGTCGGGTCACCCTCCCCACTAGCTTCAAGCTAGCGTGGGTCGCGATGGCTCTGAGGGTTGAGCTCGTCGGAGGGGACCCAAACTTGAGTACTAGAGGCCAAGGGAGCTAGGTAAGGGGAATCTATGTACACCGTGCTCTGCCAGAGCCAAGGGTGGTCTCACTTGAGGTTGCACGACAGTGCACCGGGAACACCCTACCACACCATGGTAGCGGCACCGCCGAGATAGGGGAATAAGAGACAAGGGGCAAGATGAGCTAGAGTGTCTGAAGGAGTAAGAAAACAGGGGGGAAAGAGTCAGGGAGTCTGGGAAGAGGGTTTGAGCTAGTCAATTTCTTCTAAGGAGTCAAGAATGACACCTATTGACCGGTCAAAAAGTGCTACTACAGTAGTAGGCTACCTTGTACGAACCAAGGTAGGAGATGATTTTACATCCATCAGATCTTGGGTCTGTTGATCCAACATATGATAAAGACGGGCTCACTAGGGTTTATTCAAGAGGGGGTGGCATCTGAGCCGTCCCAAATTGGGCCCAAAAAGGTTTAAGTTCCGCACAAATCGATTAAATCAACTGCAGTTTAAGCCAAACTTTATAAAGTCGTAATTTGGGCTCTAGAGGTCTGATTGAGACAATTTTTGCCCGTTGGAAAGATAATAGAGAGTTCTACAACATGAAATTCATTGTATATAAACTTGGGTATGATTGTGAGATATAATTTCACTTGCAAGAGGATTACATATTAAAGTGCAGAACTTAGCACATTTATGCAAATACATGTCCAACATTGTAAAATTGATCTTTGATGTGATCAATTTGGGTCATCAACACAATCAAGTACTATGGTTGAAATTAAATTTAGTTAGATGGGCCTCTAGAAGAGAGAGAATGAGCATAATAGATGAGAGAGAAGACTAGGTTTTCACATCCTTCCCTCCTTAAAATAAATTTCATCCCTGAAATTCGTCTTTCATTATGCTCAAGAGTCAAACCAACTATATACATATAAATTGGTGTTCCAACTCATTATGACCCCATCTTTACATTAGGGTGATGAATGCATATTCATCGTGGTTTCAGTTTCCATCTTTGGCCCAATTTTGCTCTGATCATTTGCTTTTATTGCCTAAATCTCCTCATATACATCTTTACTTAGCTTGATTGGGTTATCCTTAATTTAATTAAACCTTGCATATCTGTGCAGGCCCATGAGCACTACGGCCCATACTCTAATCACGACCCTTTCTTTCTTTTCTTTTCTTGTTGTTCTAAGCCAGAGGCACCATGGGCTCCTGCCCTACACCACGATTGCGGTGTCCTTCTCCACCAACCGCGGTCATCTCCCCTCTGCACCCGCAGTCGAAATTCACCACACCTCAACACTACAAACATCTCCAACTCACATCACGATGTCAACCTCTGCGAGATTGCGACTCATCTACCAAACTGTGACATCGCAATTTTCTGCACCTCGACTTCCACCATCCTCCGCATCATGGCCTGTGGTGGCACAACTTCTTTGCTTGATTGCAATCTGCGCCCTGCCATCACCAATACATCTCCATCTCACCTCCAAGTCGTGATGGCCATGGAAACGATGCCAACTCCCTCAACCTCACTGGTTTGCATCATTGTGACCTCCCGCTAGATCGCGATCAAGGACCGACTCCTCACACCTCAACCCGCAATCTGGACCATCCTCCGCACACTGCGACCTTCCAACAGCCATCGTCAGTACAGCCGCCTGTAGATCGTGACTCCCGACATCCTTTTGGACTGCGACCACCTTTAGGTCATGATCACCACCTCCCGTCACCGAGTCACGATCCAACCATATCTAGTGCACCTACCTCCTTTGACCATGCATGTGATGGCATTCCCCCTCCGCACCTGCAACTACCCTAATCGTGACTCACAATGACAACGAAGACTCCCGCCTGATTGTGATATACTCCTACACCTACACCATCAACTACTAACTGCGATCAACACCTCTTCAACTCTCCCTATAGATCGTGGTCTACTGCACCTCCTTCCAACCACGATCAGTGCCTGCATCTGCTATTGGATCGCCCTCTACTTGGTAGTGGCTGACCTTCGCCTACAGCTGCTCCATCCGCACATCGCGATTAACCCTTCTGCCAACCGCATCACCTGATCGTGATCATCTGCCACCAACATCGTAACCCCCTGCTCAATATCTACATCAACCATCAACTATCCATGACCAGGTCCCTACTAGATCATGACCTCCCCAACACCTCGACCAAGATTTGCAACAATGCCCAATAGGTCGCCCGCCGCTATAAATAGCTTCGACCATCAGAATCCCGAGGTATCGACTCATCCCGCCGCCAGGCCGTCACCCTGTGCCCCAACCTGGGGAGTCCGATTTCCATAGCCAAGAGTCAACCTCTGTGGCATTCTTCTGCAACCAACCATCTCTGTCCATCTAGATCTGTGGTGGAAACTATAGATCTGCTACATCTAGCTATCATCCACGCCTTGCATACGCTGACGCATCCACGAGCTACCCCTCTTGCGGCGAGCAAGGAGGACGAGAAGAGAAGGAAGGTGGAGAGAGAAGGGCTACCCCATCTTTTGTGGTGTCCTTCCCTCCTCGTCTGTATCTGCCCCGACGTTGTGTAGAAGACTGTCTCTCCACCGAGCTGCGATCGTCTTCTCCACCATGCCCATGGCGGAATCTTCCCCCTCACTTGTTCTTTTTATTCCTCTCACCATGAGTGAGTAGTTTCCTTTCGTTGGGGTGCGAGGACTAGACCCACTGCCCGTGCTTACATGTCCTTTTATTAAACATTCCATGGCTTGTATATAAATTTTCATTTCATTGTTAATCGTTTGATGTGTGCTTGTGGATTGATTACCTGCTTGCATGATCTATTTCGTTCCTATGTCGTGAGAACTTCAATACATAGGTTTTGAATGACGATTAACGCGGTTGACTCCCTAACTAGAACTTTTGATGGGATTCCCTGAAGTCGTAAGTGTGTGACCCATGAGGTGACGAGACATCTAGCCCACGATGACACTTCTGTGTGCCTAACGCCCATATGGGGGGCCCCACAACTTCAGTTGGATATCTATATCTTCAAAGCCATAAATGCATGATCTAGATGGTGATGAAACATCTGATGCCTAAGGTGATGCTTACATGAACCTAACGTCTGTATGGAGGGTTTGCAGTAGCTCCACTTGGATGGTTATATCTAGCATGGATGTGCATGCTTGGATATGTTTGTGTGTGTAGCGGTGGTGAAACCCAGGTCCATCCCAATGATTCCCATCATTAATCTTTAATCAATTTTTAATCCTGCTCTTTACTTTCCTGCAAGTAGTTTAATCCAAATCAATCAACTCTTGTTATAAATATTAGCCTTGATTCAACTAGAGCCGACTAGCTTAAAAACATTGTCCCTTGGGATTCGATCCTTAACTATACTGCAATAAGACCCGTCCGCTTGTGAGTGGTACTATTGCATAAGGTTTTGGTAAAAACTCAGTGATTTCAGCCCTGGGTGAGTTTGTTAGTGCAGTAAAAACCACGTCAAATTCTGGCACTATTGCCGGGGACAATGAAATCATCTAGTTAAATCTAGTTCTTTTGAGACTAATCTAGGATTTTCTTTTACTTTTGATAATATCGATCATATATACTTGAATTTGGTTCTACTCCATCCATCTTACTCCCGAAATATCTTTCCATCCCAGGTGCCCCCAAAGACTAGTGTATGCACCGCTCGAACAGTTCCGACCTTACTGCTAGCTTTGACCCTGAAATAAAAAGAACCTTTCATCATTAGAGTAGAGAGAACTAAGCTAGGATGGCACAAGAGGAGGAAATTTCCCTGAGGGTGGATCAAGCGCTTAATGTGCAAAGAGATAGGCTTATGCAAGAAGCTCGAGCTACAGTTCAAGAAGAAATCCAAGCAACTCAAGTAGTAGAATTACCGAAGGACCGTAGAGAGTTTTCCATCCCTAACGCTACTGACGTTCATCACCCAGTACAACCTCCTCCCATCAATGCTCCTAATTTTGAGATCAGAGCACATTGGGTTACACTACTTCAGAACATCCCTTTCTATGGCAAGAAATGAGAGGATAGTCAAGAACATCTTCTGAGGTTTATAGATCTATGTGCTATGACAAAACAAAATGGAGTCTCAGATAATGCCATCAGACTTCGTCTCTTTAAATATTCTCTTGTCGATAGAGCCATGAGTTGGTATAACTCCTTGCAATGCAAACCCATCACTACTTGGGAACAACTTCAAAATGTCTTTTTGGAAAAATTCTATCCTCCTTCCCTCACCTATGAAATTAGGGGCCGCATAACACAATTTGTTCAGGTCCCTGGCGAAACCCTTGCAGAAGCATGGGAAAGATACAAAGAGCTTCTATGCAAGTGTCCACACCATGGCATTCCTAATAATCAACTCATTGAAATATTTTATAGGGGTGTGGATGATGATATCAAGAAGTTCTTAGACTCCTCATCTAGAGGAAACTTCATGCGTCAAAGTTATGATAGTGCATGGAAGGTTGTCACCCTCGGAGCTAAAAATCAAACCAACTGGGGTAGACCTATAGGGAAAGGAGTGCTGAAGGTAGATATGGAAGAAGCTACTCCTGAGTACAAGTCTATCGCCGAATCTCTAAAGCTACTAGTTGCTAAGAAACACAATCTTGAATCATCTTTTGCCACCTATGAATGAATGCACTCGCCCCCTCGACAAAAAGAACAAGTCAAGTCAGCTTCACTATTTTGTAAAGCATGCAAAGGCAATGATCATTCTATGCTAGCCTGTAACATTCTCTATGAAGTTGTTCTGAGCAACACTTGCACCCAAGGAGGTAATGGTCAGATGGAAAACCTGAATGCTGTCCACACTATCCCTGGTCAAGGATATTATAATCTGAATCAGAATAGGAACCATCCAGGTTTTCAATATGGAAATCCTTCAGGAGTGGAAAACTCACAACAACTTGGTTCAGATAATCAACAACGAGGTCCACTGGGATACCAATATAACCAACAAAAAAATTTTAGGAATCAAGGGAACTATAGGGGTAACTTCCAAAATAGAAACTACAACCAGTATCAAAACAACTCTCAATTCCAGAATCCAAACCAAGTCCCTTATTAGCATCAACAACAAGGGCCAAAAGCCTGTCCCATCTCTTCTGATGACAAATTGTCAACCATTGAGAAGATGTTGCAGTCACAACAGACTATGATAGCAAACCAGTAAGCTAATCATAAGGCTATTGAATCCAACTAGCTCAACTTTCAGCTAGCCTCATGCCACCTGCTGGAGCTTTTGCTGGCCAACCAGAGAACAATCCTAAGCATCCATAGCAATTGAAGGTTGTGTCCACTCGTTCTGGAAAGGACTATTCTGATCCTCCTATCAAGACACCTATGGTAGTTATAGAAGAGGATGACTTGGTGATTGTCCAAGACACTACAATACCTAAATCTCAACTGAAAGAACCACCAACCGCTGATAAGACAAACAAAGCAAGTTCTGAAGAACCTATTGTTGCAGAAGCTGAAGACACACCTGAGCCAGATGTGCCAGTATACAAGCATCATCCTCCCTTCCCAGCTCGACTGAAGCAGACAAAGCTTGACACACATTTCAACAAGTTCAAGGAGGTAATGAAGAAGCTTCATGTTGATATACCCTTTCTTGATGTGCTGGATGAGATACCAGCCTGGACGAAGTACTTAAAATCTCTCCTCACAAGGATATATATCATGGAAGAATATGAGAGAGTAAAGTTAGTAACAACCACTTCTGACATCATTTAGAGCAAGATGCCCAAGAAGCAGAAAGACCCAGGATCCTTTGGGATTTCATGCCATATCAGTGACTCTTCATGTAAGAAGGGATTGGCCGATCTTGGTGCTAGAATCTCTATCATGCCACTTAGCCTTTGTAAGAGGCTAGGGTTTTCCGAACTTCTCTGAACTGGCATGGCCATACAGCTTGCAGACAATTCTATGACTCTTCCTTTGGGAATCATTGAGGATGTCCCAGTTAAGGTAGGCAAAGACTCTTATGTCCCATGTGACTTTGTCATCATGGATATAAAAGAAGATTCCAGATACCCTCTTATCTTTGGCCATTCGTTCCGTGCCACTGCAAGAGCTCTGATTGATGTTGAAGAAGGAACCTTGCTCCTCAGACTAGGTAAAGAAACTCTCGTGTTCAAAGTTTTTGAAAGTATGCGAAGACCAAGCATGCAAGAAGAAGTCTATCTGATTGATTGCATAGAGAAAATGTCACTCCTCACACAAGAGGATTATGAACAAGACGATCCTTTAGAAGTGGCTCTAACAAACCCATCTGTTGATAACTCCATTGACAAACAAGTAAAAGATTATGTTTTCCAGCTCAATGTTGTAGAAGAAGATCCTAAAGCTAAATTTGAGGAACTCAAGGTTGTGAATGTAACTGAAGAGCCATGCGAGAAGCAAGAAGCCCCTACAATGAAGCCCCTACCCGAGGGACTAAAGTACATGTACTTGGATGATCTCAAGGTTTGTCCAGTTATCATAAATTCCGATCTAACGTCTGAACTAGAAGATAAAAATCTAAAAGAATTAAAAGAAAGAAGGAAAGCTATTAGCTACAAGATGAGTGATCTCACCGGGGTTAGTCAAGCGTTTTGCATGCACAAAATCCCCATGTTAGAAGACCACAAGGTGACTATGGAACACCAAAAAAATCTTAATCCAAATATGAAAGAAGTAGTCTGCCTTGAAGTTATTAAATTGCTCACTAAGGGGATCATCTATCCTATATCTGACTCGCCATGGGTGAGTCCTATACATGTTGTCACAAAGAAAGGTGGCACTACTGTGATACAGAATGAACATAATGAACTCATTCCCACTCGAACAGTTATCGGGTGGAGGATGTGTATCGACTACATGAAGTTAAACAAGACCACACACAAAGATCATTTCCCGATGCCTTTTATAGACCAAGTTTTAGAGAAACTGGCTCACCAAGAATATTTTTCCTATCTTGATGGTTACTCTAGATTCTATCAAATTCCTATACATCCATATGACCAAGAGAAGACAACTTTAACTTGCCCCTTTGGAACATATGCCTTTAGAAGGATGTCGTTCAGGGTTTGCAATGTTCCTGCAACCTTCCAACATTGCATGGCAACCATATTCGCTGGTCTAACTGAAACTATTATGGAAGTTTTCATGGATGATTTTTCCGTATATGGGGATTCATACGACTGATGCCTGAAACACCTCACCCTGGTTGTCAAACGATGCGAAGAAGCACACCTAGTGCTAAATTGGGAGAAGTGTCACTTCTTGGTAAAAGAAGGCATTGTCCTTGGCCATATGGTAAGTAGTCGAGGAATCGAAGTAGATAAGATGAAGATTGAAGTGATTTCTAAACTTTCTATCCCAACCAATGTAAGATAGTTTCGCATGTTCCTTGGTCATGCATACTTTTACAAAAGGTTTATCAAGGATTTCTCTAAGATAACCAAGTCGATGACAAACTTATTACTAAAGGATGCTGATTTCCACTTTGATGAAGAATGCATCAAGAGTTTCAACAACCTGAAGCATGCCCTTACAACAACCCCTATCATCAGAGCTCCAGATTGGGAACACCCATTTTAAATTATGTGTGATGCCAATGATTATGCGGTTGGAGCTGTTTTAGGCCAATGTATAGAGAAGAAATATTATGTTATTTACTATGCATCGAAGACCCTTGATCACTTGCTTGCATGACCTATTTCGTTCCTATGTTGCGAGAACTTCAATACGTAGGTTTCGAATGATGATTAACGCGGTTGACTCCCTGACGAGAACTTCTGATGGGATTCCCTAAAGTCATAAGTGTGTGATCTGTGAGGTGATGAGACATCTAGCCCACGATGAAACTTCTGTGTTCCTAATGCCAGTATGGGGGGACCACAACTTCAGTTGGATATCTGTATCTTTGGAGCCTTAAGTGCGTGATATGGATGGCGACGAGACATCTGATGCCTAAGGTGATGCTTACGTGAACCTAACGTCTGTATGGAGTGTTTGCAACATCTCCACTTGGATGTTTATATCTAGCCTAGATGTGCGTGTTTGGACATGTTTGCGTGTGTAGCAGTGGTGAAACCTGGGTCCATCCTAACGATTCCCATCATTAATCTTTTATCAATTTTTAATTCTGCTCTTTACTTTCCTTTAGGTAGTTTAATCCAAATCAATCAACTCTCGTTATAAATATTAGCCTTGATTCAACTAGATCTGACTAGAAAGATTCTTAAAAATGTTGTCCCTTGGGATTTGATCCTTAACTATACTACGATAAGACCCATTCGCTTGTGGGTGGTACTATTGCACAATGTTTTGGTAAAAACTCAGGGATTTCAGCCCTGGGTGAGTTTGTTAGTGTAGTAAAAACCACGTCATACGGTTCCCAAGGCCTTACCCCTATCACAATTTTGTTCATGTATAAATCAAGCTCGACATGTGTCATCACAAGCTATGTTGTCATTTCTCTAGTGCACAAGTTTGTTATCATGACTTTCAAGCAAGGTTATTATTGGTCTTGTATTTCACCATTACTCTAGATTTCATGCATGGTTTAGTTTTTCCTAGGTAATGTTACTCATCACTAATTATGTTCATTATCCCTCATTATCTTTGAATTTCAACAACCTATTCATCATGTTATCTGATTTAAGACCCTAAGAATAACGTCATATTGAGTTCATCATTTTTCATTTTCAAGTATGGAATTCAACATTGTATTCTTGATCATTCAATCTAGAATATAGAGGCATCACCATATCAAGTTCATGATTTCATATCTATATCTCTTATGCAAGGTATCGTTTAATATTAGGTCTAGCTATGAAAGTGACTTATCATATGTATTCAAGTTTAGCGTAAGTGAGATTATTTCATGTATCATGCATTATTCAAGGAACACCATTATCATCAATGTTGAGGTTATAAAAGTATCTCACTTGCATCCTAAAGGATATCTACACAATTAATCCAATCAAGATAAGACCTATCTATGTCTAGGAAAAACATGCTAACCACCAATATCTACCCATAAAAAACTTTTACCCCACATACCAAACAAGAGAAACAACTATGTTCCTTTATATCACACCACTAACCCGAGTATGAGAGACAACATGTTATGTACATCACTTAGGGTCTTGGGACATCTCCTTCACATATATAACAAGCATCATATATTAAATTTCCTCTTTCTCTAGGGTTATATCTTTTGATAGGAAATCTACGGTTCAACAATTCTAAAGGACCACACACCAGGTGACTCAACTCACATACTTAGAAGTATTCTAGCTAGAGACTCATTGTCATGTATTTCATCATGCATACATTTCAACATTTTAAATATTTTGGAGTCTAGGTACTTTGACCTTCTCCCGTGGTGGGCCGAGTCATGTCAAGAGGTCACCCTTTTCATATGTCCCATCTAGAGGTCCTCCTTTCTAAAAAGATAGAGGCCCGGTTGGTCTCAAACCATATATCACATATCATATCTCAACATGTATAAGACTAGGCACAAGCAAGCATGACAATCCACTATCTATGTTTACACATCAACCAACTCATGCACATTGTACAAGGTATTAGGTCTATCTAGGGTTGCATGGTCAAACTCTCCTCATATAATCAAACATGACTTAAATCATCTTGAAACATCTCATAATAATCACATCATCATCATCATCATCATCATCATCATCATCATCATCATCATCATCATCATCATCATCATCATCATCATCATCATCATCATCATCATCATCATCATCATCATCATCATCATCATCATCATCATCATCATCATCATCATCATCATCATCATCATCATCATCATCATCATCATCATCATCATCATCATCATCATCATCATCATCATCATCATCATCATCATCATCATCATCATCATCATCATCATCATCATCATCATCATCATCATCATCATCATCATCATCATCATCATCATCATCATCATCATCATCATCATCATCATCATCATCATCATCATCATCATCATCATCATCATCATCATCATCATCATCATCATCATCATCATCATCATCATCATTGTAGGTCATCTAGGATACTAACTAGCATAACCTTTATCATGGCTCTAGACAACTCTAGAGACTACATCTATCATCTAAACTCTCTCATCTAGACTTGATGTTACATCTCTTCTCTTAGGCTACATGGAGACTCACTATCTTTCTGTGTGTGGTAACATTTTTCATATGTACATATATTACTACTTAAAATAAGTTTTCTCCCACGTTGAAATAGGTGATAAAAACCACCATACTCCATTTGACAAAAACCAAAACCAAAATGAGTTATCACACTCATTAGGCAGTCTAGTACCACGCCATCTAGAGAACTAGCAATAACATGGTGCAAGATTGTGTAGCTACCCTAAGAACATGCCCAGAACATATGTCTAGGGTTGTAATAAGGTCTCCCTTTTCTCACCCTCCTAAACCTACAACCCATACTACATGAAAAAAGGAGGAGAAAAGAAAGGTTCTAAGGGTTACACAAGTCTACACCTAGTTCTAGAACATCTAGGTTCTAACCTAGAGGCTAAGTCAACATAGTCCACAAATGACAACTCATTAAGTTTCTAGGGTTGATATGTAAGGTTGTGTTTAGTTTGTGTTTCATGTGTTAAATGTTTGGTGTAGTTATTGTTCTTACTCTGATACCATCTGTCATGGAACTATTTGTTACCCAAATCCTAACTCCAAATGACTATAAGGTCAATAGTTATAGGACCTAGGCATCCATCCTATCATGGTATTATCAAAGTGCAAATGTGGAAGAATAAAGCTTAGCATACATGTACAGATAACAAGATAAATTCACCAACATAATCTCAACATTCAATAATATCATTAAGTAACATTCTTTCATTATGTGATTACAATTTACATATTCAAGAGTACAATTTTTCCAAGTTTGATAATGTATACTAGGGATATTACAACAAGCACACCAAAGATAGATCATCAAGACCATCAACTTCTAGCCATCTATGAACCTATAAAATACATGAAATAAGGTGGGTCAAGCACACGAGGTGCCAAGTACAGGGCTAAAAGATACATATAAATAATCTTTGCATAATTTGAAAAGATTTGCATAAGTAAATGAGCAAGAAAATATCATGTAAAGTTCTTAGAAAAATGAGAGTCCATGTTTTATGTCTTTAACTCCAATTATACCATCATATCATGTATTCATAAGGCCTTTGATCAACTTCCCATTAGAAGGATCTGTAAGGGTGCTCAAGATTAGCTAACCCTTCTATACGTGAGGGACCTTAAGGCCATTGCCAAGAGCTAACCCTATTTCAATGTTGTATAATGTAGTTTCTATATTATGTTAAAAATTTATAAAACCACGATATGCGACAAACATCGAGTATATACTAAAATACTACATGGGAATATTTGAGCAAGTAAATAAGCATACATATGTATCACATTTCAAGCAAGAAAGCCATAGTCATATAATTATTTAAAGCCCATACCTGATTCAGAGATTCTTAATCTATCCTTGACCATCTAGATCTCAAGAAACACCTGGTTAAGCATACGATTACATACATGCATTAGATTCTCATCATTAACCCTAATAGATTCTCATCATTAACCCTAACTTGATACATTTTAGGGTTTTTGTCCAAGTTATGTTCAACATTGCTTATTAGTGTATTATATGATATTTTACTAATGTAGGGGTCATCATGAAGGTGGGGTTTAAGTTTCATGTCATTCCAAGGTTCCATCTATTCATGCGAATATTCCAAGATTTGAGTCACTTATGCACCTAGGGTCAAAAGACTCATAATGTAGAAAACAAGGTCATGGATCATCAAGACATGTTATTTAGAGAAGACGTGAGATCAGATCAGCAATGTTAAGATATATCGATCAGACTCAAATATAGATGTATGTTCTCAATTCTAGGCATCATCAGATTCAACATTATCAACATGCAATTCAAAAAACCAACACATAAGTCCTAGGTCAAAAGCTCCCAATGTATGGATGGGATGGGACAACCATACCAAGGGGATCATAAGAGGTAGATCATCTCTGATTTGAGAGGGTAAGACTTAAGTTTAAGATTCATGTAACTATTACGTACCAAGATAGACATGCAAGTCATTTAGTCACATAGGAGGTCAACATGGGTGGCTAAAGGCCACATACATCATGAATAGAACGAATGGGGTTGAAATTGGGACCATAGTTCACATCACATCATTATACTACTGGTTTCATGGATCAAAGGTAATTTGTTTCCCATTACATCAAACCCATCCTTTGCTTCAAAGTACAATCAAACATTCACATATAAGGGATACATATATGCATTTAGGTCCATATGAATCAAACATAGAAAGAAGAGGGCAAGGGTGGGTATATGTACCATAAGGTGGCCTAATGCTACTGGTTTTCATGTCATGATGATACTAGATTAACATCTAGTGCTAAGAGTAACAAATTAGGGAAAAGTATATCATTAAAGTCCAAACAGTCATACATGTGCAATAGAGCCAACCATAGAGTAAGAAATGTAGCTAGTAGTTTTATTATGTCTAAAAACACATTCAAGTTACTTATTAGCTGGGTAGGAGGGTAGGGATGCATTAAAAAACACAATATTTACCATGATCAAGCATTTATCATTGTCAAACAAGGTCAAGTTTGCATTTTTAGCAAATCAGGAGATCTAGGAGGATATTTAGGGTCTGCAAGTTGGCCCATGTTGAGGATCGATTTTATATATAATATTTCCTAGCTTGGACTTAGGAGTTAGGATATATGCATCTTTGACTATATGCATTCAAACTATATGGAAACACACATTGAAAACTTAGGCAAGGGGGGGGGCGTTACTCTTTCGATGTGATGATGAAGGTTGGTTGTCAGATTGAAGATCCAATGCTCAAGAAGGAGATGCACCTCACTGCTTCCACACACTAAGGTTACTTCCCACTCCAGGTTGCAGCACGCTGCTCGTCACCGCCATCGTGCGACCGTGCGTCGCCTGTGGCTGTTCACCACCGCCATGCCTTCTCCATAGGACTCATGGGCTCGAGTTGATATGGCATCATGCCATTTTCCTGAGCCATGTCTGTTGACTCGGTGAAGGTGGGGAGGACAATAGCTGCATATGTTGTTGGATGGAAATCCATCAAGATATCGACCAAATCTGACGGTGGTCAGGTCGCCCTCCCCACTAGCTTCAACCCAGCGTGGGTCACGGCGGCTCTAAGGGTTAAGCTCGTTGGAGGGGACCCAAACTTGGGTACCAGAGTCTAGGGGAGCTAGGTAAGGGGTCATCCATGCACACCATGCTATCTAGAGATGAGGGTGGTATCACTTGAGGCTACGTGACACTACACCCAGAACGCCCTACCACATCTGGGTGGCGGCGCCACTGAGAAAGGGGAAGAAGAGCAAAGGGGTGGGATCGAGATGGAGTGTCTGAAGGAGTGAGGAAAGAGGGGGGAAAGAGTCAGGTAGTCCTAGAAGAGGGTTTAATATAGTCATTTGCTTCTAAGGAGTCAAGAATGATGCCTATTGTCCAGTCAAAAAGCACTGCTACAGTAGCAAGCTACCTTGTACAGACCAAGGTAGGAGATAATTTTACATCCATCAGATCTTGGGTCTATTGATCAAACAACTAAGAAAGTGGGGATCACTAGGGTTTCTTCAAGAGGGGGTGGCATCTAGATCGCCCCAAGTTGTGCCCAAAAAGGTTCAAGTGCCACATAAATTGATTAAGTCAAGTGCGGTTTAAGCCAAACTTTATAAAGTTATAACTTGGGCTATAGAGGTCTAATTGAGATGATTTTTGCATTGTTGGAAAGATAATCGAAAGTTCTAAGACATGAAGTTCATTATATATCAACTTGGTTATTATTGTGAGATCTAATTTCACTTGCAAGAGGATTACATATTAAAGTGTAGAACTTATCACATTTATGCAAATACATGTCCCACATTGTAAAATTGATCTTTGATGTGATCAATTTGGGTCATCAACACACTCAAGCACTATGGTTGAAATTAAATTTAGTCATATGGGCCACTAGAAGAGAAAGAATGATCATAATAGATGAGAGAGAAGACTAGTTTTTCACACTTGCATCAGTGTAACCTCTTACCACTAACTCTTCCTCTCTTCCGTAGGCCAACAACTAATCCTTAGTCTTTCTCAAGTACTTGAGATTGTTCTTCACTATTGTCTAGTGAGCATCACCTGGATCTAACTGATATCTGCTCATCATGATCAAGGCATACCAAATGTTTGGATGGGTACACAATATTGCAAACATGATTGATCCAATTGTTGAGGCATATGGAATCAGAATCATGTGTTCCCTTTCTTCATAAGAACTAGGACTTTGAACATTAGAGATGGAAACTCCATGTATCATGGGAAGGTTTCCTCTCTTTAAGTTCTCCATGCTAAACCACTTCAACACTTTGTCAATGTATGTGCTCTGACAGATTCCAAGAAGCTTTCTGGATCTATCAATATAGATCTTTATCCCCAAGATGTAGGATGCTTCTCCCAAATCTTCCATAGAAAATGTATTTCCCACTCAAGTCTTTACCTTTTATAAAGTAGGGTTGTAATTCCCCATTGATAGTATGTCATTTACATACAATATGAGGAATGTCACTATGCTCCCACTAACCTTCTTGTACACACAAGATTCATCTTCATTTTTAATGAAGCCAAACTCTTTGTCTATCTCATCAAAATGAAGATTCCAACTCCGAGATGTTTGTTATAATCCATTGATTGGCCATTGTACCTTACAAACTTTATTTGCATCCTTTGGATTTATAAAACCCTTAGACTATGTCATGTACACATCCTTGAGAAGATTTCCATTAAGGAATGCAATTTTAACATCCATCTGCCAAATCTTATAGTCATGATAAGCTGCAATAGCAAGCATGATCTTGATGGACTTAACCATGATCACTGGAGAAAAGGTTTAATCATAGTCAACACCTTGAACTCATCTGAAACCCTGTGCAATCAATCTACCCTTATAGGTTTGTACTTTACCATCCATGTCATTTTCTTCTTGAAGACCCACTTGCACCTTATGGGTTTTACCCCTTCAGGTGGATCCACCAAAGTCCGTACATTGTTGGTATACATGGATTCCATCTAAGATCTCATAGCCTCAAGCCATTTCTCAGACTCTGGCCCCTAAATAGCTTCTACATAGGTTGTTGGATCATCTTCTATGACCAACTCACCGCCTTCCTGAGTCACAAGATATCCATATCTCTCTCGCTCAAGGTGTGTCCTATTAGAACTACGAGGTTCATGTGTCACTTGAGGAATTTTATATTCCAAAATACTTTGTGATTCTCATTGTTCCTCTTATTCATCTAGTGGTTCTATGTTCTCTTATTGGTCTCAAACCTCTTCAAATTCCATTTTCCTCCCTCTGATTCCTTTGGAAATAAAATCTATCTCAAGGAATACAACATCCCTGGCAACAAACACTTTGATGTCAGATAGGGAATAGAAGAAATATCCTCTTGTCTCTTTAGGATATCCAAAAAAATAACACTTATCAGAGTTAGGACCAAGATTATCAAAAAAAATTCTTTTAACATAAGCTTCACATCCTCAAATCCTCGTAAAAAACATATTGGGACACTTCTCATGCCATATCTCATATGGTGTCTTTTGAACCAATTTAGATGGAACACAGTTTAGTGTAAATGTGGAAATTTTTAGAGCATACCCATAGAAGGTAGTCGGAAGCTCATCTAAACTCATCATCGACCACACCATATCTAGTAATGTGCAATTCCTTCTTTCTAATACACCATTATGCTGAGGTGTTCGAGGTGGAGTTCACTGGGATATGATCCCATGGGATCTAAGAAGGTCCTCAAACTACCGATTCAAGTATTTTCTACCTCAATCTGAAAAAAGTGCCTTAATAATTTCCCCTAGTTGTTTTTGTACTTCATTCATAAACTCCTTGAACCTTCTAAGAGTTTTAGATTTATGTTTCATTCAATACACATAGCCATACCTACTGAAGTCATCAGTAAAGGTAATGAAGTACTGGTATCCACCTATAAAATTTGTTCTAAAAGGTCGCATACATCAATATGTATGAGTCCTAATAGATCACTAGCCCTTTCATTGTTACCAATGAAAGGGGTCTTGGCCATCTTTCCCAATAAACAAGATTCACATGTCTCCATAGACTCAAGATAAAAAAAGTCCAAACAACCATCCTTATGGAGTCTAGATATGCGATTCTCATTTATGTTCCCTAGATGACAATGTCAAAGGTATGTTTTATTTGAGTTGTTGAGTTTTAGTCTTTTGGTATTCATGTTATAAACATATGTCTTTAGATCTAACAAGTATAGACCATAAAACATTGGGGCATTTCCATAAAAAATCTCATCTTTGAAAATAGAACATCGACCATTTTTAATATGGAATTAAAATGCATCATTGTCCATACAAGATACATAAATGATGTTTCCATTTACAGTAGGTACATAAAAAACATTTTTTTAAACTCTATTACAAGCCTCGTGGGCAAAGATAAACTATAGGTTCCAACTGCTGGCTGAAACTCTTACACCATTAGCAACTCGCAGTTCCACCTTGCCTCTTCCTAGAGGCTTACTTCTTTTTAAATCATGCATATTCAAACACATGTGAGATCCACATCTGGTATCTAGCACCCATGATGAGGAATTATATAGATTTATCTCAATAACGTATATACCAAAAGCGGAGATCTTTATTCCCATATTATTCTTCCTGAATGCCTTCAAGTACAAAGGATGAGATCCTTTTGTACTTTCCTTTCTCCTTATTTTGAGTGTTGAAGGTTTGGATGTGGGCTTGACCTCAGAACTTCTCCCATCCTTGCTTTGATCCTTGGACTCAGCTCCGTTGATCATCATCACAAACTTTTCCTTCTTCAATCTTGCTTCACCATGAATCAACATGGTAAGCAAGTCTGACTTCGGAATGGCAATCTTATTTACATGATAACATGTAATAAAGTGGCTATGTGATTCCAACAATGTATTTAGAATCATATCCGCAAATAACTCTTGGATCAAGGTGAATCCCAATTCTTCAAGATGATACGCATATCCAATCATATTGTGCACATGTTCTTCTACTGAGGTTCTCTACCAGCTTAGACTCAAAAAGCGCCTTCATGGTAGCATCCATTTGTTGCTTTGTAAGGCCAAGGGTCACTTTCTAAAGATGTATTATCATATCTAGAATCCCCATGTCCTCTCACTACTCATGTAACCCATAGTTCATGAAGCTAATAATAAGGTACTTTATCTCTAAGACATCAATGACATGCTTCCAGTAAGCATCCACTTGTACCCTAGGCACATCAGGAGCAGCTATTTTTCTTGAAATGGTTTGTCAAGGACGTAGAGCTTGCGCTCTTCATTGAGAACCCTTCTCAAGGTCCAAAATCATTCATGGAAATTTGTCCTGTCTAGTTTGTCCTTCTTCAGGATCGATCACAATACAAATTTGTTCATCATTTGATTCTACAAGAGAAAATTTGCATTTGTAAGAAACCATTTTTGATTTTATTTGAAAATTTGATAATAACAATTAGGTCTTTAATTAATTATAATTCCAAATATCTTGTTCAAATTGATATTCCTCTCATATCAATTTAGAATATTGCATTGTATAATATTCTAGTGGGCCAGATCCAAGATAATTCAACTATGACCCAATCAACACCGCAAAACATAGTCAATAATCCAGGTAGGGAACTTTTTCCAATTGCATCATATGCTATTTTATATAGATGATATGCACAACTCCTTGCCATAATCATCTGCATGCTTCTGGGCCTAGACAATCTAAAAATCACAAGTTAAGCCTTAACCAACCACATAACTATGCATAGATACTAGGGTTATTGGCCGTAACCACACCACACATCCACCATCAAAACTCCCTTTTAGGGTGAAGCATGCAAATTGCATATATATATATATATATATATATATATATATATATATATATAGAGTCAGGCTAGAATACACTCGAGTGTACGGATCGCACGAATACACTCAAGTGTGTTTGCATATGAAGACTATTTTTTGCAAAATGTAAACCGTTGATCTTCACCGTCATACTATAAATAGGCTACATATAAATTTTGAGCCCATTTGGATGAGTGTAAGTCACTCATCCAAGGGCAACAAAATCGACGCGCGAAACTAATTTGAAATGCATAATTTTTGTGGTCTTCATAACATGAGCTATACATATCCAAATGTAATCAAATTTTGCGTATGAGTTGTTCACGAGAAGTTTAAGAAGATCAATGGATTAGATTTAAAAAAAATATTAGATCATGAAAAACTACTTGAGTGTATTCCGCTCCGGATACACTCGAGTGTATTCTAGCCTAACTCTCTCTCTCTCTCTCTCTATATATATATATATAAAGTTTGGGATTATGTGTGGTATTTCATTGGATAAAATTATTTGCATTATATGCAATAATTAGACAATAAAACCAAAAATCCAATCATATCAATTATCCAAAAATATAGTAGATTGATGTGGCTCTGATACCTCTATAGGGAAATATGGCTATAGAATAGGCAGCAGAAACAAAAAAAATTAACTACCATATTGCCCATGAACCAGTAGATCATGTCAATAAATATAAGATGGGAATAATGGTTTTGAGGATATACCTAGTCCTGTAGCAAGTTCAATGACATCTCCTCATCATTGTAGATGTGCAACTACCTTCAAGTTGCAGCGGGACTCATCTGACTACTGCACCTCCTGGTCTACACCATGGACTATAGGTTGACATTATCCTCCTAGCAACAAACAAAAACCTCCATGCCTCTATGGAAGTCCACATAGACCACCTAGAACTCATGTCATCCCACTACAATGGATAGGAATGAGTTGTCCCTCCCATTGGTGTACTAGTCACAAACTTTATCTCCCACAATTGTTTCTCCCTTGCTATTCCTTCCATTTGCGGGCAGGACTTGCTCAAGATCTCTATTGGTTACTATAACCAGAGAGGACATAAATTGTCAGAAATAATTGAGTTGCACTCTGGGAAGCCCCCAGTTCCCCTGTATTTATAGGAGGGGTTATGGTATGGGTTCCCAATCTGTGTGAGAATGGAAGGCATCGAGAGATCTTGAATTTTGAATTCCTACAAGCACCAAAGCAATCATCTGGAAACCAATACAGTGATCTCACCCATCGAGATAGTCATTTTGTAGTTTCCCAATTGCACACGAATTTGACAAATCATTTCCAATTAATGCAAACCATTAATTCCTTGCATCAATAGAATTGAGCAATCAAAACGATCAAACTTTCTCATGAATTTGGGAAAGCTACTAGAACCTTCCTCCAGCCCAACTGAGCTGATCGATTCACCAGCTGAATTGACCGTGTCACTCTAGTCTGGCCAATCAGTTCACCCTATGGGTCAATTAATTGGTGCCCATTTCATGCATAACATTAGCCAATTTCATTTCAACCAACCTGATACTCCAAACACCCATTTCAACCCTACCGTTTGGCATTCTAGACGACTGTCTCACTAGGTGAGTCAATAATTTGGTAGTATAGTCAGTTGATTGTAGCGTGAGTTGAATACATAAACAATTTAGTAATCAATTCAGTCATCATTCAAGACGAAACTCCTATTCTAGGTAAAGACCTATGTGTATGACCCTATAGGTCCAATATTACATTGGTAGTAAATGTCCATAATAGTTTATGCCATCACAAGCAATGAGCAGTGCCTAGTCACACATCAATGCTAGCTAAGTAAATGGAAAGATGGTGAACAACTTCAACCTTCAATCTGTGTATGGTGTTATAATGTTTGTAAAGTTCCTTGTCATTGATATCTAGGTTGAACTCGAGGCATAGAGTAGTCACCCTCATCAACATTCAATCTTGTTCCTTGAACCAGAGCAGACTGTCTGAGATATGTGTAAGTTCAATATCACATATTGACTCACGTGTGTGTGGTCATGCATTTCTGAGTCACGCTAATCAAGAGATCTAAGATATCATACTCATGTAGAAGGGACAAATCCCATCTACATCACTCATAGTCTATTCCCATGTGTCACAGTCACCCAATCACCATCTTTATGACAACTCATATATCAGGATTATGTTTGATGATGTCAAAGCATACCGAATGACATGTGATGAGTGTAGTGACTTTAGGTCTAAGAACCACAATCACCACCATCACTATGATAGCTGACTATGACTACCATGGTGATGGCTTCCATGTCTGAGTCTCATGGTGGGTCTGTATGATACATTGTTCCCTAACATGTATCTATGTGCTTGGTTTAATATTGCCATATCATGACTAATGAGATTCTGTCATCAACCAACTCACACCCTGATATTATGTGTTACTATTGTCTATTAACCTTTTACAATGACAACTAATTAGGGACATAATGAGAATGTATATGTATACTCTTAACATTCGTATGATGTCATCATTTAAGTATTATACTTGAAAACATATGTCATTGAGTAAACATCATTCTCTTGACATTTATAGTATTACATCATTATCTCATAACTAAATTATATAGAATAAATTGGAAGCTTGCCTTTATTTATTAATCAAATCATTTACATATTATGCCATTACAATTATCATATGATTGGCTCTCTGGGCATACATACTAACAATTTATACTTGTGATGTGATGATTGACCTAGGTGGTTGTAATTCCTTGTGGCTCCAAGGAATTACAGTGGACATGGTCATAACCATTGCTTTTTGTTTTATGTTTCATGTTTATGTTGTGGGATATAGAATGCATAACATACATACTATATATGTGGTGATTGGATATATATATGTGTGTGTATTTATATATATATATACATATATATATATACATATATATATACATATATATATATATATATATATATATATATATATATATATATATATATATATATATGAAACCCCTGAATCAAGTATATAAAGTCTAAAAGCAGCAACAAGTGGCACACATGAATAGCTTGATCGACGAAGCATAGGTTACACCAAAGCGTGGTGCACCATCTATCTCATGGAAGTGTGATGGTAGTAATGTAGGTTCTGCCAACGCGGGGTACATTATTATTTTGTCAACTTTTGGGTTAGGCTTAACTAGTTATTCTTAGAGTGTCTAAGCCCAAAAGTATGCAGATGATTATGGGATATTGTTGCACATATCGTCTATCCAATAATTGCATAATATGCAATTGATAAGTATTTTTTACCTTGAAATTAACTATAGATGTTGGCATATTGGCTGGGTGATAGTTGAATTATTTTGCATCTTGGCTCATTAGAAAATTTTTCACTGCAATTTTCCAAATTGATAATTGAGGGTTGTCAATTTGATCAAAATAATGAGAGTGATGGTTAATTAAAGACCTAATAAATATCATCAAATTTAATTAAATCAAATCAAAAATGAGTTTTTCACAAAATGGCAAAATTATTTTGTAGAATCAAATGGCATCAAACAACAATCACTTTTATCTACAATCAGTCTTTAATAAGGACAAGATAAATGGGAAAAACTTTCATGAATAGTTCAAGACATTAAGAATCATTCTCACACAAGAGCGCAAGATCTATGTCATGTAGATGTCGGAACCAGATGAACCCGTTCCAACTACAACAAAGGCTGACATGGATGCTTATAAGAAGCATACTAAAGATGTCGTGGATGTAAAATGTCCAATTCTATGCTCCATGAACTATGAGTTGCAGTGGAAACATGAGACATGTATGTGATTGATATGGTCACACATCTCAAGAACATGTTCCAAAATCAGGAAAGACAAGACAAATACAATGTCTCCAAGGCCTTATTCAAGTGCAACATGGCAGAAGAAGACCCATTAGGTCCTCATGTACTCAAGATCATTAAGTATGTGGAGAACCTAGCAAGACTGGGATTCCCCTTGGGTTAAGAGTTGACCACTGATGTGATTCTATAGTCCCTTCCAAAGTCATAAAGTAAGTTTGTCATGAACTACAACATGAAAGACTTTGACAAGCTGTTGACAAAGTTGTTGGGCATGTTGAGAATGACCTAGACACAAATGAAGAAAGACATGCCCAAGTCTATGATGGTAATCAACAAGACAAAGGGTAAGTCTAAAGGCAAAGGAAAAGATAAGAAGACTTATAAAGCTAGTCAGAATGCCAACTCTTCAGATTTCGAAGCAAAGGACGGAGTAAAAAAAAGAGACAATTGTCGCCATTGTCACTAGTTTGGACATTGGAAAAGAAATTGTCCACACTAGTTAGAGGAACTAAATAAGAAGAAGGAAGGCATTTAGGCCTCTACTTTAGGTATAAACATTATAAGATAATTTTATTACTTCTTCATTTTGGTATGTGATACCAAACAAAGATCTGACATACTTGATGTGCATGAAATGACAAGAAGTAAAAGCCCTTCATGAAAGGACAAAGATGGACAAGGTAGAGCAAGAGTTGTTGAAGCTTTAGTCTATATATTTCAATTTATCTTAGCCCTATGGGCATGTAATAGAGTTAGTTGAACTTATGATTCATTATGCCACTAAATAGAAATATTTATTTTATGCATCTTGTATGACAAGGATGACAAATCAATAAAGTGAGTTATAGATGTTTCTATTTCAAAGGATGTGATCTTATGTGGCAATGCTCAAATATCTAGATGATCTTTGTATGAAATAATCTCAAGATAAATGTTTATAACGTTTATACCAAAGGATTATAATTGATAACTCAAAACTATCATTAGCACTAGTCACTTTGGACATATATATAAGAAATGCATATCTAGAATACATATTGATGTTAATCTAGATTCCCATGGTTAATGAACCTGAGGAAATATGCAAGTCTTACTTACGCACAATGTGACATAAGATCCTTCACTAGATATAGTGGGACGATAAGTCTTCTACCATAACTCATACATATGATGTATGAAGATCTTATGGAATGAATGCAATAGATAATTACTTATACTCCATTTACTGGTAATATGATGATATGTGCTTAATAAAATAGAAACATAAATCTCTTGAAATGTTCAAGGATATTATAAATGAAATATAACTTTGATAAAAGTATCAAGAAAAGTTGATGAAATCAAACATTGAGATACTATAAATCAATACATTGAGAACCTTTAGGAATTAACTATGATGGTGTATCACAAGTCAAATCCATATGAACATGATGATGTGTTAGAATGAAGGAATTATACCATGATGAGTCATGATATGATAATCAATTAGTCGAATCTTCTTATATCCTCATAAATATATACCTATCACTAAATAATGTACTGTCTAAATGTTTTATAAGACATCATATATGATATGATTTGGGAATGTCCCAATGTGTTTAAAGGATTGAAACCTACATTGAGAAAGTAGTTTCTTGAAAAGGTTACCCACAAAACATTATTTTTGAATGTTACTATTAATCCCAATCCAATAGCAAAAAATATTTTTGTTGATAGGATAACTGAGTTCCTAAAGAATCGGTGGGAGTAAGAGTAGAACTCAAAATGTTCAAGGACAACAAATAGATACAATGAGAACTAAGAGAATCACAAGTTGTTGTAGAATCTCAAGTTCATCATATGACACAGAACAAAATAGTTCTAGTAGAATACATATGAAATTGGAAGATTGTAAATCTAACTACTCATATAGGTTGGTCATAACAAGACGAGCCAACAAATCAACTAGAAGCTATTAAGAACAATAATCTGAGTAATGGATCAAACCCATATTGAAGTCTATGTAATCTAGCAAGGTAGGACGTTGGTAGTGCCACCTAAAGGGGTAATTCCTAAAGGGTGTAGTAGGGTCTTGTGGAAAAAACCTACATGGATTACATAAAAAGACAAATTGATTGAAAAGTTTTTCAAATATGTTCAAGTTGTTGAACATGATATAGATTCCTTTACCAATCGTCATGCTTGTTGTTCTAATTAAAATAAACTATGAGATTTGGCATATGATGATTGAAATTGGATTCCTTAAAGGGAATATATGAGAGGATTTGTACGTGACACAACCTAAAGGTTTTATAACTTCATGAATGCATATAAAATCTAATAACTACAAAATTGAATCTGGGATTGAAACAAGCATCTTAAAAATAAGATCTTTTGACTTGAAAAGATAGTCAAAGAGTTTGATTTGACACGATAAAATATGAAATCTGTGACTAAAAAAAAATTTAGTGGGAGCATATGTGAATATTCCACATATGATGAGGGATAATGTCTCAATATTATGAATATTGAGAACTGGCATGAAAACCCCTTCAACAATGAAGGATTAGGTGAAATATCCTATGAGATAGGGATAAAGACATATAAAGATAGTTATTAAAAGTTTCACTACATAAGTTTGAGAACACACAATAGCAAGATGTGGAAAGAGTTCAACGAAAATGGATTCAATGAGAGAGAATCCAGATTAGTCTCTCATGAACCATATATTCCAATTTTTGTGAAGAATGAAAATATCATGAAAAGGATGCCGTATGCACTAATAGTGGATCTATCATGAATGCTATAGATGTGCTTATAATATTGTATGAATTACATGACAAGATGATATTAAATTACAATAAGGGTTGCTGTAATGTCATTAAAGATAATCCATTAATACTTGTAAAGTACTTCATAATAGATTGCTTGAAACAAAAATAGAGGAAGAGTTGGGTGTAAAGGGTTACACTGATACAAGCTTACAAAATGACAAGAGTGATCCCAATAATATATATATATATATATATATATATGATTTAAAAGAAAAATGTTGTTAGTTAGAAGGGTTCAGAACTAATAGCCATTAATTCTATTATACAATAGAAGTCGAGTATACTTGTGTTATGAACATAAAGTGAAGTTGTATGGATCTAGAAGTTCATATGATGAACTTATAGATGTTACAACCATTGATGACTCAGTAGTGATATTGTGACAACAATGGATGTACTTTTTAGGCAAGGAGTATCAGATACCATATTATGGCAGTTTCATCTCGCAATGAAGAGATAGGAAACATGCAATATACCAACTGATAGAAAAGTGTTTCTAACCCGTTGGATTATCACATGCATAGTAGAAACATGGTGGACATGTTTGGATTACTAAGAATGAGATTCATGGATGATTGGCTCTAAGTGAAAGTGGGAGTTTTTTGGTAAGGTATGCCTAGAGAGCCAATCATGTGATGATTGACATGACACATACCATAAAGGATTTGATTAATAATCATAAAGGAAAGCTTCCAATTCATTATGTTTCACTCAGTTATAAGATAATGAGGAAATATTAAGAATATCTAAAGAATGACAATATTCAATGATGTATGTCTTCAAGTATGTGACTTTAAGAATGGGATCATACGAATGCTAAGAGTATGTACATTCTAATTATTTCCCTACTTGGTTTGTTAATATGGAAGGTAGATAGACACCCGTAACACATAAGACTGGAGTGTGGGTTGGTTGATGACATAATCCCATCACTCATGATATGGCATATCAAACCAAGCATACATATACATGTTATGGAATAGTGTATCAGAGAAACCCACCTTGAGAATGATAAATGGAAACCATCATTGGTGGTCATAGTCATTTATCATGGTGATTGTGGTTCTTAGACCTGGAGTCACTACACTCATCACATGTCTCTGGGTATACTTTGACATCATCAAACGTAATCCTGAAATACGAGTTGCTATAAAGTGATAATTGGGTATATTTGACACTTGGGGATTGTCTGTGAGTGATGTAGAAGGGATTTGTCCATCCTACTAGTGTTTGATATCCCGACCACTTGGTAAGAGAGACTGAGAAATGCATGTGCATGCACATGTGAATCAATATATTATATTGAGGTTGCATTATCTTCGACAGTCTGCTCTTGGTTCAAGGAACATGGATTGAACATTGAAAGGATGACGATTCCATGCCTTGAGTTCATTCTAGATATTAGAGATAAAGGAATTATACAATCACTACATCACCTTACACAAATTGTAGGTTGAAGTTGCTCTCCAACTTTCCATTCACTTGGGTAGCACTGATGTGCGACTAGGTTCCGCTTTCTTCTTGTGATATCATAAGTTAGTTATGGACATTCACTGCCAACATGATATGAGACCTATAGGGACACACACAAAGGAACTCATATAGAAGAGGAGTTTATTCGTAAATGATAATTGGATTTATTACTAAAGTGTTTAGGTATTCAATTTAAGCAGAAAATCAGTTGACTGCACTACTAACTGATCGACTCACAGGGGGAGATAGCCGTTTGGAGTTCCAATCAATCAGCTCAAGTGTTGGGATGGTGGTTTGAAGTGTCATGTTGATTGGAACAGAATTGACTGATGTTCTACACAAATTAGGCACCAACCGACCGACTCACTAGTTAAACCAATTGGCTCGGGTGAGCAAGACGGCCGATTCATCTGGTGAAATGATCTTTTTAGTATGACAAAATGAAGGCTCTAGTAGCTTTCCATAACTCATGAGAAAGATTGCTTGTTTAACTTGTTCAATTTGATTGGAACAAGGAATTAATGTTTGCCTTAATTAGAAATGATTTTGATAAATTCATGTGCAATTGGGAAACATGTGAAATGACCAGTTCATACCTCAAACCGATCCACTTGCATGTGAGATGACCATTTCAATTGTGAAATGATCATTTCAGATTTTGTAGGTTGTGAAAATTCAAGATCTTCTGGCCCCTTCCACTCCCACTTAAATCAAGAACCCTAACCCTAACCCCTCCTACAAAAAGAGGGGTACCGGGGGCTTCCCAAGACACACAATTGAGAATCAGTTTCTCTAAAAATTGTTGTTCTATCTGGTTGTAGTAATAAAGAGAGCCCAAAGAAGTCCTACCCAACTAGAAAGGGATAGCTATGGAGAGAACAACTGAGGATCATTTGTGGGAGAGTAAGTTGGTAGATAGTACACTAATGAGAGAGACAACTCCTTCCTATCTGTTCTACAAGAACGACATGAGTTCTAGTTGGTTTGTGTGGACTACTCTAGAGGTAGGAGTCCTATGGCTGCTGTTAGGAGGGAAACATCAGTTTGTAGTATGCGGTGAGACCACAAGAGCTACTACAGAAGCTGCTCAAGTCTACTGTCTGTGGTGAAGACCAGGAGTTGCACTGACATTGTCCAAGAGTAATTAGAAGATAGTTGCGTTGCAATGAGTTGTAGTCACTGGAATTGCACCAGGATTAGGTGTAAACTCATTAAACCATCTTTCTTATTTCATTGTAGTTGATGCGATCTTGTTGTTATGGGAATATGGATAGATAACTTTTTTTGTTTCCTCTATCTTATTATGTGCCTATATATCCCAACAATTGCTTCAATTTTTTTTTTAAGAAAACTGGTAGTATAATATATAACGCCGATTCTAAATAGACAACTGCCATAGTTTAACCAACTAAGAAAACTTGAGATGTACTTTGTTTTTCTCATCAGTTCACTTCTTAAATGAACTGATGCTATATAACACCTGCAAAAATAGAATTTTACACAAAATTTTTGGTAACATTTCATTTACCTCCAAAAACCTTACGTCATTGATTTGTTTGTTTATAACCGATAGGATAAATAGGCGCACACACCATCTATCTTGCAGGAATCAATTGACATTTCTCATCAATTCATACTACATCAACCAACATGAAAGATGTTCGTGCCATGTGTCCTGCAAAAATTTTCTCACCCCCACTAGATGTTTATCTTTAGTTTTTCTGAATACAACCACCGGCTTACATATTGCTGGGTGGTGAGTTAATGCATCAGTTTATCGAGGACAACTGACGACAAAGTTCTATTTGGCTGACAGTTGTTTATGTACAACTGACGACCTAAATCCTACATTGTTGTTTGTTTAATAAATGACGGTATAGGTCTTACTTCATCCTGCCAGGAACCCTTTCACCCTCTTCCCCTGCCCGTGTTCTCTGGAATTAGGCTCAGCTTATTCTCACTTGACGTGGTCTGGTCCTTGATGCCACATTTCCTCCTCCTATGGCGATTCTTCCATGACCTGGTCTGGCCCATGCCGGCATGCTGCCTCCTCCTCCAATGCTCCTCCTCCTGGTCTGGCCCCTTCCCCCATGCACTCTCTTCCTTCTGGTCCAATCGTGCCATCTCTATCATAGCTAACAATTGCCACTTCTTCTACACATCTCCCGATGCTCATTCTCTCCTCCAATGCTCCTCCTTCTCTAGCCTCCACAACCAAAACAATATTAACATGCAACAATTGCAGCTATTCTAAACTTTATCCTCTACTGGCCACCACAACTACAATCACAATTTCCGGCCACCATAGATACTTCCTGATACTCGTCGCTTTGCAATATTAATCACTAAGATGGTTAATCCTAGAGTTTAAACCTTTTTTACTTCCAGTTTTAAGGGTAGTATAGAAGGGTCGATCCCATAGGACAACTACTAGAGATTGTTCTTTAGAACCCAAAGATTGAAGAACTTTATTATTTGTTTTTGGTATTTTTCTTTTTATTGAAGAAGAAAGTAAAGTCCAGTTGGGGTTTTTGTATGATTACACTAATGCAAAAGAAAAGTACTTAACAAGAATAAACACGCACAAGAGAATAATAAAAAGATTGTTAACACAAGCAAAACTATATGAATGGAAAACTAAGGATTAAAGAAAACAAAGGATGCAATGATTAAATCAAGAGAAGGAAATCGAGGCTCGTAGGGGTTTTCACCACCTTAGCCTAGTCGATAACAACTAAATCTTAAACGACGATTTGATGAAGGCTTGCGAATTAAAAACTCACAAAAGAGAAACTCCACATGAGCCTATTGGTCTTGGTGCTCATGCTTCCTAGTTTATCAACCTAAAAGACGAGAATCCACGGTCATATCAAAACGTCTATGTAATCGATTTTATTGTTCTAAATCCGGATTTCCATGGTCATATCCATCCAGAGTAACATGCGATCCGAAGATCAATCATTCAATTAAAATCGATTACCATCTAATCGCTTAAGAAGAAATCGTTAAAACCATGGCTTAGGGGTTATTCCCCTTGCCCCGATAAAAGACTACTCACACATGGATAAATGGGAGACGGAGGAAGAAAGAAATGAAGCCATAGTCTAGCCTAGAAATCAGGAAATTAATCCTTATACTAGAGACGATGAAATGGCTTAGCTCTTTGATCCTTGCTCCTTAATTGAAGAACGGAAAGAAGAGGATTAAAAATAAGGCGGAGAGAAAAGACAAGAACAAGAATGAAAGAACTATGCTTGAACCAAAGCTTACTTTATTGCATAATATGAGAATGATTACAAGATTAATTGCTGTAGAATTCCAATACAAAAGATGATACAAAAGATGATCCTTGGGAGGAGGAAGTGCCCATCCTTTTATAGGAGAAGGAGGGGTAGGCTATCTAAAAAAAGAGGGGGAAAAAGAGAGGGAGCCATCCTTTTAAATTTTCAGATCTAGTCAACAAACTCTTGATTGTCTTTCTTTAATGTAGATTCTCGCAACAGCAATTTCGAGCAAATTTCCGTTGTCTAGAGAATTTAAAGTGCGCCTTAAAATTTGATTTTCCTATAGGCCTTTGAATTCCCTTTTCAAATCATATTTTAACATTAAATTCCGCCTTAGGATGTGAGAGTTATGCTAATTTTGGTGCAATGTATGCATTTAAGTCAGCATTGCGGGAAACTGAATTGCCTCCTACCTTCATCTCTTCTTTTCTCGATTTAATTACTTAGATAATTCCTGAAAATTAAGAAAAATATCATAAGAATTCATGAAAAGTATATCAAGAAGATGAAAGTTCTATTTATTTTTGAATTAGCTAAAATTAACAAAAAAGTCCTAATTAATTATTCTAAATGAAGCAAAAATAAGATATGAATATGCATTCATCAAAATACCCCAAACTTAAACTTTGCTCATCCCGAGCAACATTAAAATCAAGAAATACTTTCAAGACATACTCTCAACCTATCATCCTCACTCTCCTAACAATCACTGGATTCCTTCCACCAAAATATGGCCGAGCGACCCTGACTTCCTGAATTCACAAAAAGTGACTTTTATATTTCCTACTTCACAAACTTGTATTTATTCAAGACCTGTCATAAAATAGATTTTTATTTCACCTTTGCATTTGGTACTCCAATTGTTTTTTAAGTTTTACACAAGAACAGGGCTGATTTGGATGGTTGGGGTTTTTGTAGTTTTCCCCTGGGTAGAAAATTGGAGTGAAGGAGGTATGGAAGAAGGACAGTCTCTCCTCTATTCAACTCGAGACCTTTTTATTTAGTGGACATCCAGTTACATTGACCGCATTTTTTTTCTTTGATTTTTGGTGATACACCCAATTGCGTGGGTATGGAAGAAGCGAAAGAGGGGGATGGGGTGCCACCCCAAACTTAGCCTTTTGGGCATTATTGGTTTTATTTTCTTTTTGACGAATGGAAATATTTGGAACTGGTAGAAAAAGAGTAGAAGAGGCTGTTCTTGTGCAACTTTTTTTTCATCTTTTTTTAGGAGTACCATGCATTGGTTCAACTATTACCGAATCATGTGAAAAATCAAGAAAATTTATACAAGTTGTACATGATAAGAAAGCATCACTCTTGAATCCTATCAGTCCTCTATGGCTTGCCATCTTTTCCAAGGAGTGATTATTATTTGAGGTCCTAAGTGACAGGAGGATTTCTAGTCATGAAAGTTTCAAAATTTTAGTTGCAAGGAAGTTACATCATTAAGGGGAGTATTTTGACAAATTATCATATCAAGGCCGACTAGATATGGGCCAAATGTACTATGAAAAGAAAGAAAGAAAAAAAACTACATGCAAAATGTAAAACAACGAAAAGATACTAAAAGGGGAAGAAAAAGGGGTGGAAACGTACCACCCATCCCCACCCCGAACTTAAGACTTTGCTCGTTCCGAGCAAAAATCAAAATCCGAGATGGGGGAAAAGAATCACTGTGGTGGAGGATGAAGGACGATGACAACAACTCCCCAAAAGAGAAGAACACAAAACAAAGCAAAAAAAACAAGGGTGATGATATTAGAAAAGAAGGGAAAAAATGCAAAATTATTTGGGTTGCCTCCCAAAAAGCGCCAAGTTTTACGTCATGCCTGACAAGAGATGGATCAGTCTATTGGGATTCTGGGGAAGTTGTGGGGTCAAGTAGGTTCAGGTCTTTCAAAGATGAAAAATTGTTTGAATCTGAAGTGACAAGGTCTTCAGTGGTGATGTCTCTTTTAAGTCGGTGCCCGTTAACCTTAAACTCACCTAAAACTTTATCCCAGAGAAGAAAAGCACCATGTGGATAAGCACACTTGACAATGTAGGGGCCATATCATCTCAACTTGAGTTTTCCAGGGAAAAGTCATAATCTTGAATTAAAAACTAAAACTTGATCCTCTTCTCTAATGTCTTTGCGCTTAATACGACCATCATGCCACATTTTGATTCGGTCTTTGTAGATTCTTGCATTTTCATAGGAACTCATCCTAAGTTCATCAAGCTCATTTATTTGGAGAAAACGTTTCTCTCCAGCCATGGAAAGGTCAAAATTCAAAGTTTTGATGGCCCTGCTTGCTTTGTGCTCTAGTTCTATTGGTAAGTGACATGACTTACCGTAGATCAGTCTGAAAGGGGTGGTACCAATGGGTGTTTTGTAGGCAGTATGATATGCCCACAGAGCGTCATTGGTTTTTAACGCCCAATCTTTCCTAGTGCGTCCAACAGTTTTTTCTAAAATTGATTTTATTTGTCTGTTGGATACTTCTACCTGCCCACTGGTCTGAGGATGGTAAGGAGTGGCGACTTTGTGATAAACCCCATATTTTTTCAAGAGAGCCTCAAAACGTTTCTCCAAAAAATGGGATCCCCCGTTAGAAATGACAGTGCGAGGGACTCCAAATCTAGGAAAAATGAAATCTTTAAAGAGTTTCTTAACAAGTTTAGAGTCACACGTTTTTAGTGGGTATGGCTTCAACCCACTTTGACACATAATCGACTGCGACTAAAATGTAAGCAAACCCATAAGAAGAAGGAAATGGGCCCATATAGTCGATTCCCCATACATCGAAGATCTCTAATTCCTGCCAAGAGGTGAGAGGCATTTGTTCACGCTTGGAGATATTACCCGTCCTTTGACATTGGTCACATGAAAGCACATAATCATATGAATCTTTGAAGATGGTGGGCCAAAAGAATCTGCATTGTAGGACTTTTCTAGCCGCTTTTTGGGAACTCATATGACCACCATAGGGGCCAGAGTGACATTGTTCCAAAATGGCGATGCTTTCTTCGTGGGATACACAACGACGATATAAACCATCGACACAAAGTCGAAACAAATAAGGTTCATCCCAATAATAATTTTTGACATCATGTTAAAATTTAGCTTTAGAATGTCCCGTATACTCGGGATGCAATACACCTGCAGCTAAATAGTTTACAAAATCAGCAAACCAAGGAAATTGGGAGTCAACCTTGAGCAATTGGTCATCCGGCAAGGATTCATTTATGGGATGTTCATCAATGGGGCTATAGCTAAGTCTACTGAGGTGGTCAGCCACGACATTTTTAGAGCCCTTTTTGTCTAGGATTTCTAGATCAAATTCCTGCAATAACAAAATCCATCTTATGAGTCTAGGCTTGGCATCCTTTTTGGTCATGAGGTAGAGAATAACTGCATGATCAGTGTACACAATAACCTTTGAACCAACAAGATATGAGAAAAATTTATCGAATGCATAGACAATGGCTAGCATTTCTTTTTCGGTGACTGTGTAATTTCACTGAGCTTCATCTAAGGTCTTTGATGCATAATAAATGACATGATGTTTTTTGTCAATTCTTTGTCCTAAAATGGCACCTACAGCAAAATCACTAGCATCACACATGATTTCAAAGGTTAAGGCCCAGTCAGGAGCACGGATGATAGGGGTGGTGGTGAGAGCCCTTTTCAAACATAGAAAGCTCTCCATGCATGCCGTATCAAAATGGAAAGGCACCTCCTTTTGAAGAAGATTGGTGAGAGGTTTTGTAATTTTGGAAAAGTCACGGATGAATCGCCGATAGAAACCGGCATGTCCTAAGAAGGCTCGGATGTCTTTGATAGAGGTGGGAGGGGGGAGCTTGGTGATGACCTCAATCTTGGCTTGGTCAACTTCAATGCCCTGGTTGCTCACCTTATGGCCTAGAACAATACCCTCCTTGACCATGAAGTGACACTTTTCCCAATTAAGGACTAAATGTGACTCGATGCATCTATCAAGAACAAGGGAGAGGTTTTGAAGACAAGAAGTGAAACTATCTCCATAGACAGAGAAATCGTCCATGAACACCTCCATGACAGTCTCAGTTAACCCTAAAAAAATGGCAGACATACATCTTTGAAAAGTGGCCGGTGCATTGCACAGGCCAAAGGGCATTCGTCTAAAAGCATATGTACCAAAGGGGCATATGAAGGTGGTCTTCTCTTGGTCTTTAGGATGAATGGGGATCTGATAAAAACCTGAGTAGCTATCTAAATAGCAAAAGTATTGTTGGCGAGCTAAACGTTCAAGAACTTGATCGAGGAAGGGAAGAGGGAAGTGGTCTTTCCTAGTTTCTTTGTTGAGTTTCCTGTAGTCAATGCACATCCTCCACCCTATGACTGTACGGGTGGGGATGAGCTCATTCTTCTCATTCCTAACGAATGTGGTCCAACCCTTTTTGGGGACGACCTGGACAGGGCTGACCCAAGGAGAGTTAGATATGGGGTAGATGATTCCTGCAGTCAAAAGTTTAATCACTTCAAGACGGACAACTTCCTTCATGTTTGGGTTGAGTTTCCTTTGTGGGTCTCGGGAAGGTTTACTATTTTCAATCATTGGGATTTTGTGTATGCAAATGGATTGATCTATCCCAACCAAATCTGTCATTTTGTACCCTAAGGCTGTTCTCCTTTTTCTAAGTTCTCCCATAAGCATGTTTTCCTGTTCAATGGTAAGGTCAGAATTGATAATAACAGGGCATAATTGTTGTTCATCCAGAAACACGTATTTCAGACCTATGGGGAGAGCCTTCATTTCCGGGGCCTTTGGTGGTTCAGGTTGTTCTTCTATGGTGGAGATCATCTTAAGGTCTTCAATCTCAGCACATGGGATTTCCTCAAAGTTATCCAAGTGAATCTTAAGTTGGTTTGATGGTTCATTATCAAAATCACATTCGGCGGGGATGGTGAGAGCAGTGCATAGGGGGTCATCAACTAATTCCCATTCTTGCCTTAGTTGGTTTAATTCATCAATGCAATCAAGGAGGTAGACTTCTTCCTCAAGACTAGGTCCCTTCATACTTTCAAACACCCTAAACTCTAGGTTTTGCTTCCCTAGTCTTAACACAATGGTACCGGCCTCAACATCAATTAAGGCACGAGCAGTGGCTAAGAAGGGACATCCGAAAATGAGGGGGTAGCATAAATCTTCCTTGATATCCATGATCACAAAATCACAAGGGACGTATGCATCATTTCCAACTTTAACTGGAATGTCTTCTATGATTCCCATGGGTTTAGTTGTGGATGAGTCTTCCAGTTGGATGGTCATGGCCATGGGTAACATGTCATTGAATCCTAGTCTTTTGCTAAGACTATATGGCTTGATGGATATACTAGCTCCTAAATCTGCTAGGCCTTTCCTACAAGCATTGTCACCTAAGTAGCATCCTATTCCAAAGGAACCTAGATCCTTCTGTTTTTTAGGCATCTTACTTAGGATAATGTCAGAGGTAGTCCTAGCAAGTTTAACAGTCTCGTATTCTTTAGTAACATACTTCCTAGTCAAGAGAGATTTCATGTACTTGGACCAGGCGGGCATGTCTGCCAAAGCATCAAGGAAGGGAATGTCGACATGTATTTTTTTCATAGCATCCCTAAATTTCATGAAGCAGGCATCAGGTCTCGTTTGTTTGAGGTGGTCTTGATAGGGAGGTCGGGGTTTGTAAATTGGTTCTTCTTCTTCCACTCGAGGGGTTTCAGGGACGGATGGTTTGGGTGTGACTTCGGGTTTGATAACTACCATGTCCTCATACTCAAATTCTAGAGGTGGGTCTGAAGATTCTTTTGAAGGGGGAGGGATGTGCACCTTACCCGAATGAGTAGAGACTACCTTGAGTTGTTCATGATGTTTGGGATTGTTTTCAGGCTGTCCTGTAAAAGTCCCAGCAGGAGGTTTTTGTTGGGCAAACAGATGGGCCAACTGTGCGTCAGTTGCCTTTTGATGGGCCTGTATGGCTACGAGGGTTTGTTCTATGCTTGCCCAGTTAGGATTTCTTGGGGGAGGAGGAGGGATGACATTTTGAGGTGGTTGGGGAGGTTGAGGTTGGTTTAGATTTTGGGGTGGAAGGTTTAGGCTTTGGAATTGTTGGTAGTGTTATCGATTTTGGTGATTTCCAAAATTTCTTTGATTGTTGTATGGGAATCCAGGTGGTGGTCGATTGGTACTTTGAGGGTAGGGAGGTCTTTCTTGAAGTTGGTTAGAGTTCTCGGCACCTAAAGGGTTCCCGTACTGAAAAACGGGGTGATTTGTAGGTTGGTTGGGATTGTAGTAACCTTGGCCTGGTATTGTATGGATCGAATTGAGGTCTTCTAGTTGTTGACCTACTTCAGGTTGCGTGGGCATGTTGTAGAGGTATTGACAGTGGAGGGTGGTATGGTCGTATCCTTGGCAAATACCATAAAGGGAATCCATGGCTTTTAGTTGTTGAGGTGACTCCCTAAGGGTGACCAAGGATGACTCTAACCGATCTTGTTTTAAGGCAATTAATTTTAGGCTTTCCGCTATGCTTTGGATATCATTATTAACTTCTGCCTTAGCTACCTTAAGGATTCCTCCAATCCCTCTTCTAGCCCTTGTTTCGGAAGCCCGTTTAACTACCTCCCATGCACTAGTTAAACTTTGATGCATGAAATTTCCTCCAGATGAGGAATCAAGAAAAAATTTGGTATCATCATCAACACCACGATAGAAAATCTCTATGAGTTGGGCTTGAGAGATGTCATGGTGGGGGCACTTCCTAAGTAAATCCTTGAACCTTTTCCAGGCTTCACCTAAAGACTTTCCTGGGGACATAGAAAAGTGAGTTATTTGACCCCTAAGTTCATAGGTGAGAGACGGGGGGTAGAATTTTTCAAGGAACTTGTTTTGTAGAACTGCCCAAGTTGTGACATGTTCTTCACTCTCCATGGTGTTGTACCAGCTGCTAGCTTGGCCGGAGAGGGAATACTTAAACAACCTAAGGCAGATGGCATCTTCAGAGACACCTGGGATTTTGTTCAAAGAGCAAAGGTCAATGAACCTTTGAAAATGATCTTGACAACTTTCCCCATTGTTGCCAGAGAAGGGGTTGGTTTGCAGCATAGTGATCCATTGTGTTCGGATTTCAAATTGTGGAGCAATGATATCGGGGGGTATAACTGGATTTTGTGCATAGGCCATTTTGGGAACAAAAAAGTCTTTTAATTGTTTTTGCCTTTTGGCTTCCCTCCTATCGGCTTCTATGTTTTCTTGTTCAGCCCTAAAGGCTGCACGCAAAGCGGCTTCTCTTTCCACTTTTTCGGCTTGGATGAGCTCTCTTTGAGCTGCGAGAGCTTGGTCGATTCTACGGGCGACCTCGTCTTCATTCATTGTTACCAGATTTTGACGATTTCGATGATGGAAAGTTCTTTCTATTTTCGGATCGAAAGGTTGAAAATCGTCGTTCGGGCGTCGCATGCACAAATAAAGCAATTAATTCGTGTGCAGAAAAAACGTACTGCCGGAATGGAAACTCGGCAGAAAGAGGAGTACACTTCCGGAATGTTACTCGGAAGGCATGAAAAAAAAGAAAAAAAGTTTTTCAAAATTATTTTTGGGGTTCGAGAAAACAATCCGTTGTCCCCGGCAACGGCGCCAAATTGATATTCGTCACTTTGCAATATCAATCACTAAGATGGTTAATCCTAGAGTTTAAACCTTTTTTACTTCCGATTTTAAGGGTAGTATAGAAGGGTCGATCCCATAGGACAACTATTAGAGATCGTTCTTTAGAACCCAAAGATTGAAGAACTTTATTATTTGTTTTTGGTATTTTTCTTTTTATTGAAGCAGAAAGTAAAGTCCAGTTGGGGTTTTTGTATGATTACACTAATGCAAGTAGAAAAGTACTTAACAAGAATATTCATTCACAAGAGAATAATAAAAAGATTGTTAACACAATCAAAACTATATGAATGGAAAACTAAGGATTAAAGCAAACAAAGGATGCAGTGATTAAACCAAGAACAAGAATGAAAGAACTATGCTTGAACCAAAGCTTACTTTATTGCATAATATGAGAATGATTACAAGATTAATTGCTGCAGAATTCCAATACAAAAGATGATACAAAAGATGATCCTTGGGAGGAGGAAGTGCCCTTCCTTTTATAGGAGAAGGAGGGGTAGGCTATCTAAAAAAAGAGGGGGAAAAAGAGAGGGAGCCATCCTTTTGAATTTTCAGATCTAGTCAACAAACTCTTGATTGTCTTTTTTAATGCAGATTCTCGCAGCAGCAATTTTGAGCGAATTTCCGTTTTCTAGAGAATTTAAAGTGCGCCCGAAAATATGATTTTCCTGTAGGCCTTTGAATTTCCTTTCCAAATCATATTTGAACATTAAATTCCGCCTTAGGATGTGAGAGTTATTCTAATTTTGGTGCAAGGTATGCATTTAAGTCAGCATTGCGGGAAACTGAATTGCCTCCTACCTTCATCTCTTCTTTTCTCGATTTAATTACTTAGATAATTCCTGAAAATTAAGAAAAATATCATAAGAATTCAGGAAAAGTATATCAAGAAGATGAAAGTTCTATTTATTTTTTAATTAGCTAAAATTAACAAAAAAGTCCGAATTAATTATTCTAAACGAAGCAAAAATAAGAGATGAATATGCATTCATCACTTCCCCCTTCTCCCTTCTTTCTATTCATTCTATGTTTTCAACTTTGATGGTTTATGATGAAATTATGATGGAATTGAGAAGAAATCATCTAATTTGTGTATAAAATTGCATGGAAATTGTGATGAATAATATGGAAATTGTGATGAATTGTATGGAAATTATGGTGAATGTTCCTTGTATGCTTTCATGTACCCTACTTTCATGTATAATATGTGCTGTTCTTCATTGTCAGACACTCCAAGAGCCTAAGGAATGTGAAAATAATGATGAAACAGTTTGGGGAGCTCACCAATCTGTACATGAATAATATAAAATCTAATGTCTTCTTGTTGAGGTCTTGTGATAGAATAAGAGGAAGTCTAAAGAAGCTATTGACATTTCGATGGGCACATTCCCTATTAAGTACTTGGGGATCTCGATATCGAGAGGAAGAGGAAAAGGAGAAGATTTTGTTGAATGTGTAGATTATCTAAGGAAAGTTGTAGACAAGTGGACTACCCTAACCATCTCTATGGCAGGGAGAACGATCTTAATCAAGTCTGTTCTAATCGTGAAGATGAGGTACTGATGTGGTTAAACTGAACTACTGACTTTTATCCTTGACAAGTTTAGATCTGTGGTTGCAGGTTTCTTGTGGGGTGGGGGTGCACATGCAGTGAAATGGTGCATGGTAGGACAACCATTGTGAGTTGGTGGTCTGGGGCTAACTTGCCCTTATGACATCACTTGGGTAGCTGCTGCTAGGAGAGTTGATCGCTTCCTTAACATCCCTGACTCTCCTTGGATAGTTTGGATGAAAGATCGGTATGGCGAGCTGGGCGGGGAGTTGAAGAAAGGGGACTCTAGTGTATGGATAAGAATGAATAAGATGTATGTGGAGTTGAGCACTTTTTACCAACTAAACAACCAACAGGAAGACTCGAATGAGAGGTTGAAGCCTTGAAACATTAGCAAGCATCTACCACAGGCTATGTGGTATGATATCATCTGGATTAAGCCAAGATGTCCAAAATGGAGTTTTGGATCATATAGAGCAATCATGAGATGGCTCCCTACAAGAGATAGGATTATTAATTGGGGAAAAGAATGTGATCCTACTTGTCTTCTCTGTAATAGAGGCCCAAAAACACATGAACACATTTTCTTTGAATGTGATTATTCTGCCTACCTATGGAGAAGAGGATGCCTAAAGTGCGGATGGGGGGGACTTGCTCCTTTGGACCTAGATGAGGCTTTAGAGTGGATGCTAGATAGAACAAGAGGCTACTTAAAGAATAGACTTTGGGGCGGGGGATTTTTGTAACATCCCTCATCTTTCATATATGGGGTGAACGCAATAGTAGGCTTCATGGGAAGAGACCGAGCGATAACACTACCATTTTTGATGTAATTAATAATAGTCTTGTTTGGTTTTTTAAAGCTAACCCAAAGAGCATGGTTGGGATGGACACCATGGCTCTTAGAATGTGGGGTCTCATGTAAATCTTATACTGTATATGGGGTTTTTGATGTGTCCCCTATACTTTGATTGATATAGTAATATTTTACCTTATCCAAAAAAATCTATGCTAAGTGCATTGTTTATTATTAGCAATTTGAATGTTAGTATGGATAAGTAATCACATATAGGAACCAATACACTAAAATTGATATGAATTGCTCTACATTAACTTGATTTACAATGAAATTAATATAAATTTACTTTATTAACTCTAAAATCTAAAATTCTAAAAAGTAAAATCTAATTTTTAAACCCTAACCCCTATACTCTATTGGCTTAGAAACCCGTTTGAGATTTACTCATTAGGAGTAAACCTTGGATAGTCCCCGGTTTGGGACTGTTCTTGAGCACTTCATCTCACTTATCATGTAAGGTGTATAATGTATGTTCGATTTCAATAAATTTTGACAACATTTCTCCTTTGTTCTCTGTGTACATATGTAGGTGGGTATTTTCCCATCTACACAATGTACTTGGAGAACTACAGGGAAATGCTACCCAAATTTATTAAAATCAAGCATACATTATACACTTACTAGTGATATGAAGTGCTCAAGAATGGGATAAGTGGTAAACATTCATGAATGTGAATGCTACTAGATGATTAGGTCTCAATTATTCAAACATATGTTTTTCCTAAAATTAACTTACTAGCTAGAACCCGATGAGATAATTGTCTTCCATATGATCATACAAAAATGGATCGATCATGGATATCTAAACCAAATTGATGCACTTTGGAGTTTGTTAATGGTCTTGGTGAGTTTGTAAGATTTGCAGAGGAACATAGAAAACAACCCAGAGATGTGTTCTACTTCCCCTGTAGGAATTGTAGCAACAACTTGAAAGTTGGCACTTTTGACACGATCAAAGATCATGTCATGTACAATGGGATTGTACATGGCTATACTGAATGGTACTGGAATGGAGAGATTCCTAGTGTGAGAACAACAAATTTTGGTAGTGGTAGTTGTGTCCAAGATGAGAAATGGCTAACAATGTTGATGAGAATGAACCAATCCAACAGACATGGTTGATGCAATGCTAGATAGTTGTGGGGTAAATGTTATAGAGCCACCACCCTTATTTAGAAACGTTGTGCATTATGTTGATAAACTGCTATACTTAGGTTATACTAAGTTTACGAAGTTGAGAGCTATGTTGATATTGTATACTCTGAAGTCTAAAAATAGACAAAGTGATAAAATCTTCACTTCTCTGTTGTCTTTGTTGAAAGAAATTCTCCTTGAAGGAAACAAGCTTCCAATCTCAACATACAAAATGAAGAAGATGTTGTGCCCAATGGGAATGGAGGCTTAGAAGATACATGCATGCCCGCATGACTATGTGCTATTTCAAAAGGAACATATCTATCTGAAAGAATGTTTGCAATGTGGGGCATGTAGGTACAACATCGGGTATGTAGGACAACATCGGGTAAGACCAAAACCAAGTCTCCTGCCAAGGTGATATGGTATCTACCTATTATAACCCAGTTTTAGTGCTTGTTTTCTAATGCCATAGATGCACACAATTTATCTTGGGATGCATAGGTAAAGAAAAACAAAGATGGTATGCTACAATATCTGTCTGATTTCCCCCAATGGAAGAAGATTAATTTATTGTATCCTAAATTTAACGAAGAAGCGAGGAATTCAAGATTTGGACTTTTTACTCACATGATGAATCCATATGGAACTTTAAGCAACCAACATAGTATTTGGCCTATCATGATTGTCATATACAATCTTCCTCTGTGGTTGTGTATTGAAGAATAAGTATATCATGTTGTCATTGCTAATACCGGGCCCCAAACAACTTGGTAATGATATTGATGTTTACCTTGAACCTCTGATTTATGACCTAAAGAAAATATAGGAAGAAGGTGTGATGACTTATGATGCTTTGCACAAAGAGATGCTCAATTTACGTGTTATGCTATTTTGCAGTATCAATGACTTACCTTCTTATGGGAACTTGTCTGGTTACAACCTCAATGAGGATTGGAGACAAGTGAGTACGGTCTGTAAAGACCTCATCTGGAGGGAATCATAGGTGAGATAAATGAAACTACATTTTTATAGTCTTTTTCCTAATCTTCCCTATAACATTTCTAAATATTTTTGAATGTAGAATATTTTTTAGGGCCGATATGAACTTGATGAAAAGCTACATCACAAGTCTGTTATGCAGCTTGTTGGGAGAAGATGTAGAGATTGGTAGACAATCCTCACAAGAGACTATGTCTTTGGAGGCAAGAAGGAACCCTGGCTTAAATGGAACTATATTGATAAAGATGATTGGAAGGAGTTGTTTGGAAAAGACAAATAGATGCATTCAAGGTATTATATTAATTACAATTTTATGATTTCTTATGGTTACTTAACAATATCACTTGTATGAATTAATTAGGCCCTTCACAAAGCCCAAAAAGACAGGAACGACAAGAATGTACACAACCACCAGTTGGATTCAAGTGTTTATTAGAAATGTTGCCTGATGAGAGATCTATAGTGAGATCAAGAGCAAGGGGAAGAGCAAGGAGAAGAGCAAGGGCAAGAGAATGAGAAAGATCATGGGAAAGAGCAAAGGCATGAGAAGGGGCAAGAGTAAGGGACTTCTACTTCTAGTTCTACTACCTAGTCTTCTACTTCTTCTTGATGGTTGCCTCTCTATATTGAGTGGATAGATGCAAGGAGAAATAAAGCTGGAGAAATCCCCGTCCAAACAACACAAGAGGTGGATTAAAAGATGGTGCATTTCTTGGTTACACAATAATAACCATGTTCTTTTTTCACTGGATTGTTAAGTTTTACTGGTTAGTCAATTTTTGATGATAATTAGTTGGAGCTAGCTGCCCAAGACAAGGAGGGAAAGTTCAAACCTTAGGGCACACACAATGAATTGATAGTTATTATAAGAACAGAAGAACATCCTAGATGTGTCAGGGGCCCTAGATTTGGGTATGGGATAAAATCTTTTTTTTTGGCAAATCTTAGCATAAGCGCAAACAAGACAAGAAAGGGGAAGTGGACTAAGAGTACTATAGAGAATTGCAGACGTAGCCTTGGAGAAATATATAGTTTTTGAGGTGGCAAAAACTTCTCTAGCAATCGCAAAACATGTTCATCACTTGCCCATAGAGTGCATTGGGAGTAGTCCTTCAGACCCGCATGGCACGGTCGGGACAAGGTTCAATTCAAGTCAGTTTATATGTACATTATGATAAAATAATCTATGAAGTCAATATTTATGTTTGTCAAATTAAAGTTTATGTTTCATAAAACTGTAGTTGGATAGAAAATGCCATCTTTCCATCGATGAACCAGAAGGCAACATCGTGGAAGATGTCGAGGCTTCTATCGCCGATGTGGTTCATGGTATTCCCCTTACCGATGATCACTATTGTGTGAATGTCATACATGTCTTTTTAGGAATGTCTCACATACCTTTTCCATACGAGCACCCATTTTCCACCACAATTTTATTAAATGTAAAGAGAATGTAATTTATTAGTCTTTGTTCAAAAACTTAATGAAGTAGTCTCACTTTGATAATACAAACAATACAATCTAATTAGAAGTCTCATTCTCTTTGCAATTTTTTGAAAGTACTAAACCCTATACATTGGAGCAGCTGAATGGCCTACACAAATAATGGGCAAACAAATTCATCAGAAATGTGGACTTGAACAAAAAAATTGACGGTTGATTGATATTTTTTGATAGTTCAAACTTTGATATCAGATTTTTTGTATGTATTTGTGAGTGGGAATTGAATTTTTATATGTATTAGTATACATTGTGACTTAAAATCTGAGATGTTATATGATATTGATATGTATTTAGTGAGTGTGAATTGAATGTTAAGTGCATGTGTGTGTGTGAAATTGAGTGTGAAGGCATGATGAAGATGATGCATTTGGGAAAATATGTAAATTAAAGTGTGGCTAAGAAACATCCCTTGCTGTGAGTTAAGGGGTTTGTGTGCATTTTGAAGAGAAAATGATAGAATGTGGCATGTTTGTGCCTACTTTCTATATTTATTTTTTCTTGCAGGTGTGTCAGCCTGTTGTTAAGCTGTGATGCTTGTAGAGAGCCCGCTATTCTTCAAAACTTTCAGTTCTAAAGAACAACATGCTCTGTATAGGCTGACAGGATGGATAAAAGGACTCCAGACCTTCTATATAAAATCATAGACATTTATCATCAATTATTTGCAAATAACTGACTACATAAACATATTATGTTGGTTATTTATAGTAAACTAATGAGATAAAAAACCTTAATTTTGATTGATCTACTAAGGAGAATCACCTGCTCAAAGTCTAGGAGCTATAAGAACTCAGAATGTCATCATACGAAAATACACTTGTACAAAGAACGAGCTCAAATTTGGCACGACCATCATATAAGAAGAAAGGACATCAAAGTGGGAGATCTTGTCCTAATCTATAACTTGAGGATGTGACTCTTCCTAGGAAAGTTTGAAACAAGATGGTATGGACCGTATGTAGTAAAAAATATCTACCCTCATGGAGCGTATGTCTTGCAGTGTGTGGGAGCCATTGAGTATGCAGGTATTGCAGACACAAATGACACTGGTATGTGGTTAGTAGATTTAGAGAAGGCATTTAAGATTGTATTCTAAACCACATGTCTAGAAAAGATTGCTATTTACATGAGTAATGTAAAAACCAATATATAGTATTCTAAGCCACATGACTAGAAAAGATTGATATTAATAAAAGCCTTGTGTTTACTTTGCATATCGTTACCTACTAAATCAATTGGCATCCCTATCATTGGGAAAATATGCTTGTCTAAATACATCATGAGGCTTACATTATGTAAGGCTGTAAATGTCCGAGAGATCAATTCTTTATAGATAAAAATTTCATAGTGATTTTTGTTTGTTTAAAGTCTTCTTTGTATGCCACACACTTTTCGGATTTATATACTACACTATTCCGAGATTGAAAAGATACATAAGATTTGGAAATGCACTATCTAATGGAAGCTTGGTGTTTATTATCATAATTATTAATCTTTATCCCCTTGATTGTAAGACCCCTAATCTAGCTTGATGGTTAAACATGTTTTCTTATCTTAATTAGGTGCTTAAAACCTAAATCAAACCCTAATTTATGCCTTGATATCATGTCACTAAGTTATGGTTCAGATTTGGTTCAGTTCGGACATTTTTTATTAAGTTTTATAGTTTATGTGCTTGTATGGACTTTTATACAGTTTTCTCATATCTATGGTCTTTCATCTAATCTTCACATAAATGTTGTGCTACATAAATTTTCCTAACGTAATTGATGTAGTTTCACCTTTGAACACCTAGATGCATCAGATGTGTGGTGTTTTCTAACTTAGGGTTGAGGACCTAGGGTTTCTCACCTAAGTACCTCAATCGATGGTTTTCGTAAGAAGTTAGGGATATGATGGTTTCACTATGAGAGTGAAGGATCTGATGGTTCTCCCTTTTAGGATGGGATTTTATGGTTTTGTCTAGAGGCACAAGAGATTATGGTATTCCATGTGGTATGCACCAACCGATGATGGATCAATGTTTAGAGATATGGCTCTTCTAATGATACATCTTGATGGTTCACCTAGGTTGCCAACCAATGGATCTCCTAGGCTGACAACCGATAGAAAATATTCTTTGTATGGATGGGAGTTTTCAACCTTTGGAGACCTGGCAAACATGCTTTCAACCCTCAACCACCTTCTTCTATCATCCTAGCCTTATATGCTCCTCTCCTCTCTCCCAAACAAACTCTTTCACTCTCCTTCATCTCCTTCTTGTTGATTGAGAGTTAAAACCCTCTTTCTTAGTGCAAGAGGGTTGCATGTTGCTCTAGAGTTTGTATGCACCTTCTCTAGGACCGTTTGGATCTTCCTAACCTAGCTTTTTGACCTAAACAAGTAAGATCATATTTCTTATCTTTGTTTTTCTTGCTGCCCACCTTCTCCTCTCTTCTTCTTAGGGTGAAGCCATGGTGTTCTTGGTAGAACTCAACATTTTGGTTGAAGAACCTCTTCTCTCTTATTTTTGCTCTAGATCTTACTTATTGTTGAAGAAAGGATCAATATAGGAAGGTTTGGAGTGCTAAATGTATGGTTTATCTTCTCTCTTTCAAGGTATCTTATTTGTTGGGACGTTCATCATCCTCGAGGAAATTTATATAACTTTCATCCCGTTTCTTGCTTACATTTAACTTGATATTTGTGGATCTTGGCCTAAAAACGTAGTAACATGTAGAAAGATGATCCTTTGGATAAGGTTTGAGCATATGTATTTGTAATTGTGTTGAAAACTACCTCTAGATCTTGTACACATTCTTCTTTGGAAGTAAGCTACCTAAACTTTATAAGTTTATGAACCAATGGTTTCCTTGAGTGTAGAAATGATGGCTTCTCCTAAAGTATTATAAAATGATTTCTCACTTGAACTATCAACCGATCATTTGACTCCTCATGAGAATAATGGTTTATACTTAGTCTTTGGATTGATGGTTTTAGTTGTTCATGACAATTGGTGGTTTCACTAGTGAGTGAAACGATGGTTTTACTGATCTTGAGAAATGATGGTTTTACTTATCTTGAGAATCGATGGTTGCACTCCATTCATGAACAAATGGCCATATTTGATTCCTAATTTGATGATATTATCTAGTAGATGAATCGATGGTTTATCTAACACTTGAACCAATGGTTTTTACTTAGTGTAGAAGAACTGATTTCACCTAGTGTTTAGAACCGATGGCATACCTATTGTTTACAATGCATGTCTCTACTAGTCCTTGAAATGATTAACCAACTAAGTTCAAGAAACAGTGGTTCCACTAGTCACCTAATTTGATGGTTTTGTTGAGCACAGTTGTGGCAAGTTTTTGCTAAGTCCTTGAATCAATCGATGATTTTTTTCTATTGAACCAAAGGTGACAATGTTTTTATTTAGTATGGAAATAGATGGTTATGCTTATATGGAAACTGATGGTATTGTTGAGTATGTGAACTGATAGTCTATCTAGTGACCATGATTTGATGGTTTGATTTTCGTTAAGTATCCTAATGATCCGATGGTCTTGCTTTTGACTAAGTGTGATAATGAATTGACATACTACCTATGTGTGTTGATTTGTGACATCAATCCAATTCACCATGTTGGATAATAGTTAAAATGATTAATTGGCGATGGTTTAATATATCTCCCTTCATCTAATATTCTAATGATGAAGGGGTACTGTCATAATGCTAATATTAATCCTACTATGTTACTTTGAGAACATCATAGCCTTTATTATTGGTGAAATCTTATGCTAAATCTGTATATACAACACGTGGTTTGATGATTTGTAGAACCCTGTAAGTATTGAAACATAATGATGTTCTGTAGGAGATAATGTGAATGGTCTAAATGACCTTTAGGCATGATTTGAGCCCCAGTAGAGATGCAATCCTCTTTATGATTAACAAAGGACTAGTACCTTATGATTTTGTGGTAAGGAATATATCTCGTACATTTTATATCTTCTAGAATGGTTATATACCAATGATTTTATAGAAATGATTTAGGGTTTGTATGTAGATTGATTGATGTAGTCTAAAATCACCCAACTAGATTAAATAGTCAAGTGAAACCATAATCATGTAGTGTCCGGTGCCATAGGACTATTATAGTGCCATGACCTGATGGATAGTAAAATGAGTATTTGAGGACAAAAACTCAAAGTCATATATTTTTGAGTATATGGGGGTGTAGGGAGGGTATATCCTTGTGATCATGATCCTATGGTGTTAGAGAATAGTCAAGGTTGTGTGTTGGATGAATATAAATGTATATATACGTGATATAATTGAGGACAAATTTAATTGTACCTCAAAGGATAGGGTTGAATACCCTAGTTTCTAGTGTCATGGCATTTGTACCAAGGGAGGACTAGGCTGATTGTATCTTGATTGATATGTCATTGTGACAGACTCGTAGTGACTAAGCGAAAGAGATCTTATGATTATGTCTAACCTAGATCTTGTACATACTTTATGGTGACTTCACAATGGTCATTTAGATGCTTGAGTGGTATGCCTCCAACTCCCCAAGTCTTAATAAGATATGAAACTCAAGTGTGTAGCCTATCTACTAGGGTTACTTGACGATTCACATTGGTGGTAACCCTTTTATTGCTTCTGTTAAATGTTAAGATGATGTATAATGTGATAAGAGAAATCAATATACATATGGTGTCATCTTTACTTGTTGCTTTGAATATTATGTTAATCTCTCAATTTTGTAATATTATATGCCTTATTTGCTTATTTGCATACCTACGCTAGAAATAAACTTTGTTAAGAGTTATATCTCTCGCTAGAATATGGGTCTCACATAATGGGTAACCACATTTTTAGGTGATTGTCAATGGTGTCGTTAGGCTATGGTAGCAAGGAGGAGCAACTTGGAGATCATTCGAAGCAAAAGGTTGGATAGTTGTGTAGAGTTTACTAGAGTTATCCATGTACTCTCAGGTCTAGGTGGGGAAGTTTTGTAGATGATGTATATCGAATCATGTTTTTGGCAGTATGTTGGTGTTGTATATGATGTGTATATGTGTACAACGCCTTTTGTATACACGTTCTTGGTGAGGCCATTGAACAACTATATAGATATTTGGCATGGTATAAGATTTTATGCAGGATATTGGATCTATATGTAAATGTTCTTGGACATGTTTAAGAAGATTTTTTAAATTATGCACCTTTTAGAAATGTGATTAATTAGTGATCAGTCGTGTTTTGGATTTGAGTAATCCCATTTATCATGGCGGGTTGCCACATCTGGTTGTATCAGATCTTAGGGTTCGCTGAGTCTATAGAGACATAGAACTTAGGCATTGTGTTTGTTCTTACATAAACCAACATATCTGATCATAGCTTATGGTTATGTAGATATGTCTAGAGAATGTGATGAGCATGTTGAGAATAGGTGCATAACATCAAGAGGTGGTGGTAGGAGGATGGTACATGATGGAAGAGTTCTTGAGATGGGTCCAGAAGAGCATGCACTGCCTCCGTTTGACCCTTCAACCATGGCTATTCTAGCCTTCCAGTCTATGTTTGAACAACTCATGGTGACAATTATGCATTTAGAAGATAGGCCCCCTGCACCTCAACCAAGGTCACCTATCCCTAATGTGGAATTTCAGGATCTAGAGAAGACCTTTGAGAGGTTGAAGTGTGTGGGAGCCATTGAGTATGCAGGTATTACAGACACAAAAGACACTGGTATGTGGTTAGTAGAGTTAGAGAAGACATTTAATATTGTATTATAAACCACATGACTAGAAAAGATTGATATTAATAATGTAAAACCACAGTAAGGGTCACCATGACCGGCTAGCGGAGGTCGAGGATGAACGTAGGTGCCGACTAGATCCTATGTCATGAGTCAACCAAAAGGAGTGGTCAGTCATGTGTTATGATAGGTCAGATGAAACTTTTTCATTCTAACATATCTTCTTCTTTCATTTCTATTTTAGTTGACCCAGGTGTGACATACTCATTTACCACCAGAGAAGTAATAAGTAGTTGTAATCATCCTATTTATAGTAGATTTGATAGCCTCTTTCTAGAAACCCCTTTCGTTGTTTTCTTTGTGTTTTGGGAGGTGTGTCCATCTTGCATTTTTTCTTTCTTGGAATGTATCATTCAAGTCAACTTCATGTCATTTGACATGCATGCATTCAATGTGAACCTAGGGATAGATACCCTGGAGAAGTACACGGTTGTTTTGGACTATAGTTCCAAGGTTGGGATGTTCTGTGATGGAGATGACTCTTGGACTTTCCAAGGTGATACAAAGTTTCTTCCTACATGTTTGGTGTCAGTTTTGATAGCAGAAAAGTTATTGAGACAAGGGTGTGAAGCTTTCTTAGCCCATGTTGTGGATGCAAATGTGAGAAGTCCTAGTTTCTAGGATGTGCCTATGGTGGGTGAGTTTGAGTACGTCTTTCCAGATGAGTTGTGTTCCACCTTGTAGAGAGATTTATTTTGATATCAATTTAGTTCCTAGAATAAAACCCATATCTCAGGCATCCTATAGTGTGGCACCAACAGAGTTGAAAGAGTTGAAACACAGTTGTAGGAAATGTAGGAGCCATCAGTTCCAACAATTATGTTTCAACTCTTTCATCTCTGTTGGAACCACACTATAGGCTGCCTGAGATATGGGTTTTGTTCTAGGAACTAAATTGATCCCAAAATAAATCTCTCTAGGAGGTGGAACACAACTCATCTGGAAAGACGTACTCAAACTCACCCACCATAGGTACATCCTAGAAACTAGGAATCCTCACCTTTGCATCCACAACATGGCTAAGAAAGCTTCACTCCCTTGTCTCAACAACTTTTCAGCTATCACAAAACCCATAGCTCAGGAACCCTATAGTGTGGCACCAACAGAGATGAAAGAGTTGAAACACAGTTGTAGAAACTATTGGAGAAGGGTTTAATATGATTGAGAACTTCCCTTTGGGGTGCTCCAATGATGTTTGTGAAGAAGAATGACCGTTCTATGAGGCTTTTCATAGACTACTGACAGTTAAAAAAGACCAAAATGAAGAAAAAGTACCCATTGTCTATGATTGATGATTTGTTTGATCAGTCAAGAGATGATATAATGTTTTCCAAGATAGACTCAAGGTCAGGATGTCATCGGTTGAGTATCAAGGAGGATAAAGTACCTAAGTCTATCTATAGGACTAGGTATGGTCATTATGAGTTTGTGGTTATACCATTTTGGCTAAGTGCATTAACATCATTTATGGACTTGATGAACAGGATGTTCAGACAATATCTTGATTAGTTTGTGGTGGCATTTATATATGATATCTTGAGATATTCTAGGTATGATTATGTTGATTTATTATCACTTGATTGAATGCATGCTTGTTAGTTTTATCACCTAATTTGCATGAAATTATAATCCCAGTCATAGAGAGATGGAAATCTAGGACTCAAATACCAAATGATGTTTTTGAACCCCATATGAGATCAAAGAAGGGTGTACCTCAATCCTACAAGGAAATCTATCCAACTGAATTTGTACTCTCAAATGATATGAATTTCCTTTGTCCCAATATAAGCATCCATGCAAATGTGAGACATAATGTATGAGGAGGAATAAGTCAATGACAGTGATGAACCCCATCTGTCTCCAATACTTTTTTTTTATTAATCAACCTACTTTTCATTATCCTTCTATTCATCTATTGTTTGTTCAATAAAAAAATCAAATCTTAGTTTTAAATATTTATCTCTGTCTGAATTAGTCCATTCTAGATTCTTAAAAATGTTGTTTCTGGGATTTGATACTAATCTATACAATGATAAGGCATGTCCGATTGTGTAGGGTAATTATTGCACATAGAATATAGAAATACCTTAGATTAAATTCTCAGGTTAATTACTTTTGGATTAAAGTATCTACATCAGTACGTCATGACCATGTGGCCCATACAAATTACAACAATTCATCATACTCAAAGCATCCTTAACCTCATCTTCTTGTAGAATGATTTTAAAGTAGACATGGAGTTGCCTCTTCTTCTCTACTTGACAAAAGTTTGAAAAACATGGTGTTATGTGTTCATTCCTAAGCAAATTCATGGGAGTTTATTCTCTCCATTATTCCTATTTTATATGATTTATCTCCTCTATTTTCCCCATTAAAACATTACATCATTGATCAATGTGTTGATCATAGTTCTCTCAAGTATTTTTTTATTCATGTAGTGGATGTAAGGGGTATGTTTTTGTCCTTTTCATTTGTGTTCACAAGCTTCAGGTTCCATTCTTTAATGTTTTTCTTTCTCACAACATCATGGATTTGCAAAGAGTATCCCAATTTGTTTTGAAAAAAAAAATCAAAATCATCCTATGATTTCCATGATGCCATTGTTTTGAACACACTAGGGCTATGATTTTTCTCATTTTTCTCAAGATGATGGGACTAGTGTAGGGAAATATGGTGAAAGAGATGGCAACTAAAACAAAAAGGAAATTCTTTCTATATTCCCGATAATAAGTGGATCCTATCAATAACTATGAAGTGGGAAGGAGGATGCAAGGCTTATACCTAGTCCTAGAGAAAGTCCATCAAAAATCCTTACAGAGTTGTGCTTGTTCCTCAATCCACACAAGAGCTGTCATCGGTGATGATGTCCTAATGTAGTACCACAAACATCGGTTGATAATGTTCTCCTAGTGTGAAGATGACGACCTCCATGGATCTACTAAGTCCACACAACAACTAGGAACTCCTCCTCTTTATTTTAGAACTAGTGGGAAGGATTCGTATCTTTGTGTTCTCAACATGCTAGCGTCAACTTTTTCCCCTTTTGTTATTTTTCTGTTATATGGGTAAGATGCCTATGGCTCTCACATTAGCACAATGCTAAGATGAGGAATCTTGTCATACAAGAGTGTTGGGACCCTTGGCCACCCCTCCCTTTATATTAGGATTGGAAGGTATAGGGTTTCTACAAACCTAGGGACATGATGGGATGGATTTCATGAATTTTTGGTTGCTATAAATCAACAAACAATCAACTAGACTCCCAGTTGATTGACAAGACACTCCAGTCGGTCGATTGGCTACTGACTTTTAATGTGACGACTAGTACACATGATGACATCAACCTCAATTCCTTGATCAAGTTGTACTAGTCATATGTCCATCAAATGGACTTTCCATTCGGTTGACTGGACACTCCAATCGGTCAAATGGCATTCCCAGTCGACTGAGTGGACACTCCAATCAGCCAACTGATAGACAATGTTTTTAAATTTGATTACCTAAACACTTCAATAACCATAATAAACGTTATCCATGAGTGAACTACTATTCTAAGAGAATCTTATGTGGTGAACCTATAGGTCCCAACTAACGTCGACAATTAATGTCCATAACTACATTATGACATCATAAGCAATGAGCGGTAGCTAGCAACAAATCACTACTACCCAAGTAATTAGAAAGTTGGATAACAACTTCAACCTACATCCTTGATTACTTTTACAATGATTGTATTGCTCCTTTGTCTCTAATATCTAGATGAACTTGAGGCATGAAATCGTCATCATCTTAATATTCAATCAATGTTCCTTGAACTAGAGCACATTATATGAGATGTGTATGAGCTCACAAATCACATATTGAGTCACACGAGAATGTCCATATGAGTCTCAGTCTTGTTTATTAAGTAGCCTAGATATCAACTCATGTAGGAGGAAAAAATCCCATCTACATCAATCATAATAAATCCCCATGTGTCATATCATACCTGAGCATCACCTTTATGGAAACACTTATGCAAGGTCATGTGGTATGGTGTCGAAGTACATTGAACGACATGTGATGGGTGTAGTGACTTCAGGTCTAAGAATCTCTATCACCACTATCACTTTAAGAGCTGATTTTTACTAACCTGGCTTGGTTTTCGTGTATCGCTCACAAGGTGGGTTTGTCTGGTAGACTATTATCTAACGAATATCTATTTATTTGACTTAATATCCTATATCATGATTATTGAGACTATATCATCAGTCACACACATTATAGTCTTATGTATTACTGTTGTCTATTTTTTCTTCCATAGTAATATCCGACTATGGACATAACAAGAATACATGTACTCTTATCATACATATGATCTCATTGTTCAGGTCCTCAACCCACATATGTCATTGAGTAACATCATTCTTTAGACATCTACCATGTTTGTCTTATCATCTCATGACTAAGACAAACATAATAGATGGAATTACCTTTAATACTTATCAAATCAAATATATGATGCCCCACTACAATCATCACATGATTGGCCCTCTGGGCATAAATACATATAACTAGATCACAGTGTATCCAAGGAAGGTATTGCAAACTGACCTCCCCATATTTAGATAGGAATTTCATAATAGAAACGTCTCTAACAAGAACTTGAAACAAACCCATTTTGAACATATACTTCATTCTAGAATGACTCAGAATCATAATTCATCTCTAATAAGCATCTCATTAATGTTGTTATCTTCAACTCTATTGATGTTCTTGGCTCCAATTCGCTCATGGGATGAAATTTCTAGTTTTAGTCTCCAACCATAATAAACACACCAGTCATGTTGCTATTATTTTGTTCTATATTCTACCATAAGTACATACAAATGTTTTTGATGGGATGATCATAGATAAAGTGTAAAATATCATTGATCTTGCAATATATGACATTTTTTTGATGGTTTCAGAGTCTCCATGTCACATAATTCAAATTTGACAGGTACAACCATTCAAATAAACTCTATCAATATTATCAAAACCCAAAAATATTATCCTTGTAGTAGCTCTATGTGGTCCAATAAGCACCACAATATGAAACCTTGTGAAAGATGATCAAGTTTTGTAGGGTATTGGCTATCACAATCTCACTGAACCTTCTTAATTTTGGACTATAAGATTCATAAAGAAACTATACTAACAATGAGGTAGGTACTTAGTTGATGCACCAGATAAATGTCGCTTTCACATGATATTTAATTATTTCTAGTTTTTGTGCACTTAATAGTCATTTTCATATTTATTTGTGCATGATTTACTATCATTAGCATGTGATACTGAATTGCATCAAATAAATGTAAATTTAATGTTTCTGAATGATTTATTATATTTCAAGAGCTTATGTTTGTATTTTATGGATTTTAGGAAGTTTACAAGAATCTACACAGCTTAGTACTACCGAATATAAAGTCGGTGGTACCCACAATTGCTTAGAGATGAAAAGAAGGAAATCAAGAAGACTCGATAGTATTGACTTTGGGGGTCGATACTACCGACAACATCATAGTGATTGATTTAAGATTGATTGAGGAGACTCAGTACTGTCGACTTAAAGCTCAATTGTAACAACAACTTCCCAGGTGGCCACAACTATCTAAGGAGTCAGTAGTATCGACATGTCGGGATCAGGAAGATTCGAAAATCAAGGTTACAATTCAACAGGTGAGAATTTATTTCACCCTAAGTCACTTCTATGACTTAGAGGGATTTTGGACAACCCTATCCATCACATTCTATTCCATTAGATGACAATCGAGAGAAAGGAGAGAAGAAAGTAGAGAAGAACACGATGATCCAGGCACTTCGAGCAGACAAATTTGTAGCCGGAAGATATCAAATCGGTATGTGCATGAGAGGGGATCCTTTGGACCGTATTCTTCATAGGTTCTGTATTTTTACTAACGTTTCCCACATTTTTCTTCTTCTCTTCCATTTACTTGATAATGGAAATCATTATGGGCTGAAACCCTTATTCCGTAGGACCTGGGAGTCGCCCAGTAATGCGTTGTACTTGACTTTTATGTATTAATATATCAATTTCTCTTAATTTCTAGACATATTTCTATGAGATTGTCATGAACCATCCTTGATTAATCACGATACATAGTTAATTAGACCTTTTATTGCTTTGAAAGAGGACATTAATGGTCAAAAATCTATTTAAGTACATGTTTTATATCACCCTTTGAGAAATGTGGCTACGAATGTGAAGAGATTACCCAGAGTTTTCAATAAAGCACCTAACTAATAACACAATTGATACAAGAGTGGGATTGGTATTAGATTAGGTAGCGAATTATGCTGTGAGAGTGGGTAATTATTGCTACTTGCTCTTCATCCATGATTAGGAGAGATATTTATTGATGTTACACTATTAATTGCATTGTTAACAGAGGTGAAACCATAATCGAAAGGAATTACATCCAATTTAGATCAATCACCAGTTATGTTAGATTTACTTTCAGCGTTATTAGTTAATCAAACCATTCAACCATAGTTTTCTTTTGTCTGGCTAATTGCATTATAGTCAGTAATAGTTTCTGGATTTACATTTTTTCGTGTTTGATATCCAAGCCTCATTTCCCTATATTACTCTGATAGTGTGCACTTGTGTTTTAGGGCATATAGTAAATGTCCTATCTTGTTTTTGGCATCATTGCTAGGAAAATGAGAAATCCAGTGCTACGAGTGTTCTAATAGGATACTCTAGGCCAAACGTTTTCTTTTTCTTTTTATTCTTTCAAGGAAGAGAACCACCACACCTCTTCTTTTACATATGAATTGAGGGCCAAGGAAGAGAACCGCCACACCTCTTCTTTTACAAAAACACTGGGGGTCAAGGAAGAGAACCCCCACTTGTCAAAGTAGACCAACCACAATCACAAGTAAGAGAAATAATAATGGAAGAAGAAATACAAAAAATAAGTTCTACAATGTCATTATGAATCAAACTTATAAACCAAACAACTTAAGGATGTATCAAGGTTGTAGTAAAGGTGGTAGGCTAAGCTAATGGCTAGGACACGAAGGAATGTTGTTGTGAATGGAATGCAAAAAGGATATCTACAACTCTTATTTTTCAATATGTAATGTATGGAAGTATGTAAGTGTGTGTTGGGATGTCTCTAGACCACTACTATTTATAGCAATGAAGTGTGGGTGGCTAGGGTATCTTTGGGGAGATTCTAGAGGGTTCTACAGGGTCAAATAGCCACTTGAACAAAGTTAATTTAGATGCAACAACTAGTTTGAACTAATTAAAAGATCTGTTCCAGAACCTTCCTCGGTCGACTAGTTTCTCGATCAGACAACAACCCGGTCAAAGATTTTCTCAACCGAGCCCAGGCTGGACGTGCCATACTTCAATGGCTATAAGTCAGTCAAAGAAAACTTGGTCAAAGGTATAACAATGATTCTAATTTTTGACTTAGTTTGACTTGTAATAAATTTGCAATTTTGATGTCTTGAGTCCTCGACCGATCATTGTCTCGGTCGACAAAGTCTTTGACTGACTTGGGGCTCGATCAACAAATATTTCGACTGAGAAACTGCAACATATGAATAATTTTTTTGGAAAACTTATCCAATAATTTATCTAGTGTGACCTACCTATCCAAAACTTTTGATATTGATATGTGAATGGTTTTGGGATAGGTGGACTTGGACCAAGGCTTGATTTTACATTTTTTCTAATCAAGAAATACAAATAAGAACATATAAATGTTTTATTCAAAGAACTTGATATTTTAGTCTTGAGTTTGTCAAGAGGTTCCTGAAACACTTAAAGTAGCAAGTTAAATCCACAAGTAAAAAATGTTTATCATCATCACAAGAGAAGATGAGCTAATGTCCAATTTAGTAAAAAATCTCCCCCTTTTTGAAGATGACAAACATTTCAAATTATAAGCAAAATCTCAAAAAGAAATGCCCACACCTTAGTGAAGTTTTCCTTGTGCAATTCAAAATTTGTGTATACTCACATTTTAGAAGTATGGAACTATCATCCAACTCTCAAAATGAATTGCAACAATTAATATATGGTAGAGTGTTTGGTAAAAATGTGAAAGGTCAAATGGCATGCTCAAGGATATATGTTTTTTGCATTGAAAATATTTCTCCAACTCTCAAATGACATGCTCAAATTATAAGAAAAAACTCAAAAAGAAATGTCCATACCTTAGTGAAGTTTTCATTGAGTATTTCAAAATTTGTGCATATTCACATTTGAGAAGTATGAAACATATCTTCCAACTCTCAAAGTGAATTGCAACAATTAATATATGACAGAGTGGTTGGTAAAAATGTGAAAGCTCAAATGACATGCTCAAGGATATAAGTTTTTGCATAGAAAATATTTCTCCCCCATTGTCATTTTAAAAAGGTAAACGAAGAAACGAGAAGATGACTCCCCCTGAGTAAGATACTCCCCCTTAACAAGATTAGTTTAAAATAAATATCAAATTTAGGCATATGATCACGAAATAAGATTTTCTATTTGCCAATGAAAGGAATGTGAAGTCGGTCATGACAAAAAGAACCCATAAATCAAAAGAAACAAATCCTAAAAAAATAATCTAAACCAAAGGGTAGGAATGTTAAGTCTGCTATGATCTAGAGATGCCAAAAAAATATAGATAAAAGCTGGATAAAACTCATCAATTTACAAAGAGATCAAAATAAACATCCTCAAGAGGAGCAATGTATAATTTATCTTGTATAACTTGAAATTGTTCCAAAGTAAGAGGTTTTTTAAATATATCGACCAATTGATTTTCAGTATCTACATGATGTACACAAATGTTATTTTTAACAATGTAGTCGCGGAGAAAATAATGATGAATTTTAATGTGTTTTGCTCGACTATGCAAAATAGGATTATGTTCTAGGTTTAAGTCACTAGTACTATCGTAAAAAATCAGAGTTGATGATAGAGGAAAACCATAGTAGTTTAGTACTTGTTGCATCCATAATACTTGTGCACAACAAGAACCAGATGCCATGTATTCAACCTCATTGGTGGATCAATGACATTTTGTTTCTTACTAAACCAAGAGACACGTGATTTCCCGAGTAAAAAGCAACCACCACTAGTACTTTTGTGATCAAGATGGCAACCGACGTAATCGGTGTCAGTATAATTTTTAAGGTCAAAGGGTTGATCTCTTGGATACCAGATGCCATAGTCAATTATACCAGATAGATATCTCAAAATTCATTTAATAGTAGTTAAATGAGAGTTTATAGGATTGGATTGAAAATGAGCACATAAACCAACAACAAACATAATATCAATTCTAGAAGTAGTTAGATGTAACAAGCTACCAATCTTGCCTCTATATAAAGAATTGCTAGTTGGTTCCCCATTTTAATCCTTATCTATTTTAGCTAAAGTACCCATAGGGGTGGATGCATGTTTAAAATTTTCCAAGTTAAAGCATTTTAGAAGTTCTTCAATATATTTTTCTTGGTTAAGAAAGATATCGTGATGAATTTGTTTATTTTGAAAACCCAAGAAAAATGTTAAATCACCCATTAGACTCATTTAAAATTGGTTTTGCATAATATCACTAAATTGAGTACATAGATATTCAGTTGAAGCACCAAAAATGATGTCATCGACATAAATTTGAATAATAAGAAAATTTGAGTCATACCTTTTAATGAATAAAGTAGGATCTGATTTGCCCATGGAAAATTCATTTTCAAATAGATAATTTTGAAGTCAATCATACCAATTTCTAGGGGCTTGTTTAAACCATATAGAGCCTTCTTTAACTTGTAGACATGATCAATATGTTTTGAATCCTCGAAACTGGGAGGTTGAGCAACATAAACTTCCCCTTGAATAATTCCATTTAGAAATGCACTTTTAACATCCATTTAAAAGAGTTTAATGTTTTTACGTGCAGCTAGAGCTAATAGCATTCGAATTGATTCAAGTCTATCTACAGGAGCATATGTTTCATCAAAGTCAATTCCCTCTTGTTGGTTATAACCTTGGGCAACTATTCTATCTTTGTTTCTTACTACTTCCCCGACTTCATTTAACTTGTTACAAAAAACCCGTTTAGTTCGAATAATGGATTTGTCTTTAGGTCTAGGAGCTAAATACCATACATTAGTTTTAGTGAATTGATTTAATTCTTCTTGCATGGAGATCATCCAATAACCTTCTTTCATAGATTCATCAACCTTTTTGGGTTCAATCATGGATACAAAGGCGATGTTAGCTGTATCCTTAAAAGATGATCTAGTTTTCATTTTATCAGAAGGATTTCCAATAATAAGATCTTGTAGATGGTCTTTGACTATTCTTGGACTAGTTTCATGTAAATCTTAATTTTGATCTTTACATGACTCATTTCACCATTTTCTACACCTTTAGATGATATAGTTAAATCTTCAATTACTAGAGGAAGATCGTTTTCTATTGACTCATTTTCATTGCTAGTTGAATTTTCAAGAAAGGTTACATGTATTGATTTTTCCACTTTCTTAGAGATTATATTGTAGATTCTATAGGCCTTACTCGATCTTGAATATCCTAAGAAGAATCCTTTTTGTGATTTAGGGTCAAATTTGTCTCTATCTTCTTTGGTGTTTAAAATATAGCAAGGTGTTCCAAAGATATGAAAATAATCTACTCTTGGTTTCTTAGAAAACATGATTACATATGGAGTCTTTTTAAGTTGAGGATGGATTTTTATTCTATTTTGAACATAACATGCATAATTAACGACTTCAACCCAAAAGGTCTTAGGTGTATTATGTTCTAAAAGCATAATTCTTGCCATTTCTTATAAAGAATGATTTTTCCTTTCAACTAAACCATTTTGTTGTGGGGTGCGAGGAGCAGAGAAATTATGGGTATATCCCTTAGATGGGTAGACTTCTTCAAAAACATGATTTTCAAATTCACCTTTGTGATCAGTCTTAATGGGGCATATTTTATTTTGAATTTGATTGTCAATTTTTGAGCAGAATTTGATGAACATTTCAATAGCATCATTTTACCAGAAAGAAAATGTACCCAAGTAAATATATTGTAGTCATTAATAATAACAAAGCAATACTTCTTTCCACCTATGGATTGTGTTCTCATAGGCCCAAACAAATCCATATGTATAAGTTCAAGGGGTATGGAAGTACTAAGGACTTGTTTGGCTTTAAAGGAAGTTTTAGTTTTTTTTCCTAAGGTGAAAGGTTCACAATTTTCAAAAGTTTCAAAAGATATTTTAGGCAAACCATGAATAAGATCATGTTTAATTAGTTTCTTAATGATATGAGTGCTAGCATGTCCTAATTTTCTATGACATAGATTTTGATCATCATTTGCAATAAGACATTTTCCAGTGATTGATTTCATAGAGTCAGGTTTAAGAATATATACATTTCCTATCCTTTTTCCTTCATCTACTACCTTATTAGTGTCTTCTTCAAGCAATTTGCGACAAGTTTTGTTAAATAACACATTATACCCACTAACACATAATTGACTAACACTTAGCAGGTTATGGTGCAATCCATCTACTAATAAAACATTTTTAATAGTAAGATTAGTTCTAATGTTACCTATTCCAATGATGGTTCCTTTTCCATTATCTCCAAAAGTGACTGATCCTCCCTTTTTCTTTTGAAGCATTTTGAAAGCATGTTTGTTTCCAATCATGTGTGGAGCATATACTATCAACTATCCAATCCTGCAATAACATATTTTTGGTACCCAAGTGGAGTCCATGATGGTTAGAGTAAATGCATATAACTTGTATTAATTTATCCATACATAGGAATAAGTTTACAAGTTTGCAAATGAGTATCATATTATTATTGAGATGTGACAATAGTAATTTATCATATTAAGAATAGGTCAAATGTCAACATGCTCTTTTAATTTTAAGTTGGGTTTTTAGGAACCCAAATCATTCCAATTATTCCCTTATTCCTATATTCACATGCAAAAGATTAATCACCAAAATGTTGTCAATAATGACATGATGTACAAGATATTTCATTTCACTTTTCCATAATATTAATTTTAGGCACATACATGGTTTTAGTCTTTTGACAAAAATTCATTTATGTTCTAGGCATATGTGATTGTTGATTCTTAGTCAAATATCCCAGACCTCATCTTCCTATTTCCTTGGAAGTATTTACTAAGATATTATCAATATTTCTATTTCCTTGCAATACTCTAGAAGCTCGTTTTTGCAAATTAACATTTTCGACAAACTTCTTATTTAGATCTAGGTTCAACATAACAAGATTTGAAAGTAAAGAATCTTTTTCTTTTACTAAAGAGTCATAGTCTATATGATTGCACAAAATAGGTTGAGCTTGATAATCATTAAGTTTAGCAAGTACGTCAACTTTTTCTTGAGATAAAAAACTATTCTTATTTTCAAGAGCAAGTAATTTATCCTATACCTTTCAACAGATTCTTTTAAAGGATTATTTGAGTACCTTAGAGTATCATTTTCAGAACTAATATTTTCCAAATCAACATAAAGTTCATCAACAATCTTTCAAAGTTTCTTCTTTTGTTTCTTGCAATCAATGCACTTTGCATGAATTTCTTTAAGACTATTTACTAATTCATCCTTAGGTAATTCAAAAATATCTACCTCATTTGTTTCTTCTTTCATCATCTTTTTCCATGAGACATTCTATCTCTTCTTCTTCACTTCTCCCATTTTAATCGCTTGATTGGTCCCAATCGGCCTTGTAGGATTTTTCTCCCTTGTCCTTCTTATTTGATGATGATTTATTCTTCTTGAGTCTTAGACACTCAGTCTTTAGGTGGCCCTTCCTTTCGCACTCAAAACATTTGGAAGAAGGAATACTCTTGTATTTCTTACCATTTACAATAAAAGCATCTTCCTCATTTTTGCTGCTTGTATTGCCATTTTCTTGTGTCTTTTGATTATGACTTGAGGTGGCTTTGAGAGTAATGTATTTCTTCTTCTCCTTGTGTTGTTCAGCCTCAATTTTCTCTTCTTCTTCTAGAGTCACTTCATGTTTTTCTAGATTTCCGATGAGCAGCTCCATTTTGGCTTCTTCAATGGAAGTGACCTTGGATTCGTACATTATGGATAGTGATCGAAGTACTTTTTGATACTTGACCTTCTTCACTTATGTTCTTTTTCAAGGTACTTATGCTGTTTACAATGTTAGAAATTCTAGCATACATTTCTACAATACTTTCATTCGGTTGCATATGAAATAATTCAAATTTATGTTTCAACATACCAATCATAGTATTTTTCTTTTGTGCGGTACCCTCATGAGTTATGGAGAGCTTGTTCCATATTTCATAGGTGGTTTCATAAGTGGATATATGATTAAATTCACTTGCAGATAATGAACAGTAAATGTGATGCACCCGGATTTTCTAAAACTTAATCTAATGTTTGACGTCTAAATTGAAACCTCACCTTAGTGAGAATCCCAATTTAAACACCCCACACCAGTCTAAGAAGAAGAAAATCAAGGGAGTCAAAAGGTGGTATCAGAGCATGAACAATAGAAAAGCCTGGAATTTTCTCATTAAGCAACACAAAACTAAGTGAAACCCTAATTGACATAATTAGGGTTAATATGAGATGTAAGATGATGAGAATCTGATGATAGTATATGATCTTGTCTCAATCAGGTTTGACAAAGGATATAGTTGATCTCAGGGATATGTTATGATTAGGTTTGTCTTTCTTGATCAAGGTACACCATTACCTCTTACTTGTCTTATTATATAATATGCTTGCATTATACATGTAGTAAAATACTTGGCATATGATATTGGATTAAATGGTTGTTCTTTTATGGTATGTTGTTTGATTTTCATATTTACTGTTATGAACACATGAAACATAATATATATGTTCAATTATATGAAAGCACTATTATCTCTTTGGTAAGCATAGTGCTAGTGAGTGATGTATCTCTTTGGTAAGTAGATCACATGTACAATGATCTATCTCTTTGGTAAGTAGATCATAAGGCCTGAATGCATCTATCCCATTGGTAGGAAGATGCACGAGCATATAGTGGAAAATGAGCTTAAAACATTTGTTCTCTTTTGTTAATGAAAATATCTTTGTGCAAGTATATTATTTTTCTTATATTTCTTTATAACTGCCAAGTATTAGTTTTATGTTATTGCCAAGATATGATGAGAGGTATATAAAAGACACATAGGCATACTCAATACAATATTCTTGAATATTGTGCTGATGTGTACCACATGTATTGTTTTGTTTGGGTTATGTGGACATGTGGTCTTGAAGAACCAAGATAGTGTGAGTTGTATGGCAAGCTGATGTACAAGTGGACCTATTGCCTTAAGATCCTGTAGTTTAGTGGTAGTACATGTATATGTATAAGTTTGTTATTCAATATGTAATTTCAAATGTTGTAACAATTCATGTTGTAATTATATGTTGAATGGTGAACATCTGTTGTATGGTTTTATTATTGTTCATGCGCATTTGCTACTGATTGTTTCCTTCTGACTTCCTCTGATTTTCTTCTTCTTAGCCTAGTATGGGGTGTTTAAATTGGGATTTTTGCTGAGGTGAGGTTTCAATTTAGACGTCACACATTAGATTAAGTTTTAGAAAATCTGGGGACATCACAATAAAGTATGCTTACAACCTTTACATTTAATGTAGCTTGTTTTACCATTTCCACATCCCATTCCTCTAGTTCAGTTGTTGGAAGCTTGTAGGATCTAGCAATCATTTTCCATAAGTCAAAGCTCAATCCTAGGAAATTAAACTGCATCCTCCTCTTCTAGTAAGTATATTTTGTTCCATCAAACATGGGTGGTTTGTTGACGTGTGTGCCTTCCATGTTGAGGTTGCCAAATATACCCTCCCCCACTCTTCAAGACCAGTGATCGCTCCTTGATAATCTACTCTGATACCAAATGAAAAATCTAGAGGGAGTGTGAATAGAGTTTATAAAACATTTAAACAAATTTAAAGTGTAGTGGAAATAAAAGAGGCAACTAAAAGAGAGAGATAGAATTTAGAGTGGTTCCGTCTATGATGCCAGTCGACTACCTAGTTGTTTCCAACTAGAATATGTAACAAACACTTTTATTAATGTATCAGTGAGGACAAATTATAAGATGATTGCTGCAAATAAATCTCTCTTCTTTACCAGCCATGGAAGAGCACCACCAAACCTCTACTTTTACAGACACGCCGACGGACAAGGAAGAGCACCACCACGCCTCTTCTTTTATGGAGTCACCAAGGGCCAAGGAAGAGAACCGCCACACCTCTTCTTTTATGGATGAATCGAGGGCCAAGGAAGGGAACCACCACATCTCTTTATTTACGGATGCACTAAGGGCCAAGGAAGAGAACCACCGCTTGCAAAAGTAGACCAACTGAATCACAAGTAATAGAAATATGAATGGAAGAAGAAATGCACCAAATAAGTTTTGTAGTGTCCTTGTGAATCAAGCTTATGAACCAAACCACTTAAGGATGTATCAAGGTTGTAGTAAAGGTGGTAGCCTAAGCTAATGGCTAGGACACAAAGGAATGTTTCTGTGAATGGAATGCAAAAATGATAGCTACAACTCTTATTGCTCATGATGTAATGTATACAAGAATGCAAGTGTGTGTTGGGATGCGTCTAGACCACTACTATTTATAGGAAAAGTATGGGTATCTAGGACATCTTTGGGGGGAGTCTCGAGGGTTCTAGAGGGTGAAATAGACATTTGAACAAAGTTAATTTAGATGTAATGGATAGTTTGAAAAAATTAAAAGTTTTGTTCCATAACCTTCCTCGGTTAACCAGTTTCTCGATCGGATAGTAACTCGATCAAAGATTTTCTCGATCGAGCCAAGATTGGACACGTCACACTTCAACGGCTATAAGTCAGTCAAAGAAAACTTGGTTAAGGGTATAACAATGGCTCTAATTTTTTACTTAGTTTGACTCATAATAAATTTGCATTTTTGATGTTTTGAGTCCTCAATCGATCATTGTCTCGGTCGACAAAGTCTTCGACTGACTTGGGGATTGGTCCACAAATATTTTTATTGAGAAACTGTAACAGATGGATAATTGTTTGGGAATACTTATCTAATGATTTATCTAGTGTGATCTACCTATCCAAGACTTTTGATATTGATATGTCAACGGTATTGGGATAGGTGGACTTTGACCAAAGCTTGATTTTACATGAGTTCTAAGAAAGAAATACAAATAAGAACATATAAATGTTTTATTCAAAGAACTTGATATTCTAGTCTTAAGTTTGCCAAGAGGTTCCTAAAACACTTAAAGTAGAAAGTCAAATCCACAAGTAAGAAATGTTTTTCATCATCAAAAGAAAAGATAAGCTAATCTCCAATTTAGTCAACAGAGAATACCATCTGGGAGAAGATAAAGGCATCCTCTACAATTGCTCAGTTGGGCCTGATAAAAAGGCAGACTATCAATGTGGGCAACTACAAGATTGATATGGGCTTGGTGGAACTGGTGAAGTCACAAGTGTTCCATGGTCATAATATGAGGACCCAATGATGCACATCAACAACTTTGTAGAAAGATGTAACCTGGTGAAGATACACTCTGAGTCAACAGAAACCTAGGATCAAATGATAGACATCTTGTTTGAGCATTACTTCCTGCCTCTGAAAACAAATGAGTTGGTTAGGAAGATCTACAATTTTCAAGCAGTAGATGGAAGAGTCATATCTGGAAGCATGTGAAAGATTCCAAAACATGATGAGGAATGTTCCTCACCACGACATTGATTTGTACATCCAAGAAAATACTTTCTACTACGGGCTACATAAGGGGGAAAGAACCACATTGGATAGTGCATGATCTAGATTTTTCCTCAAGAATAAGCCATCCAAGTGACTTAAGATTTTGAAGAACATGGCTAAAAACCAGTCATGGGGAGATGAAAGGGAATTCTTTGCATCATCTAAAAGTATCGCATAATCTAATCTCATAGCAACATTGAATGAGAAGCAGGAATACCTCACAAGAAAGCTTGAGCGGAATTTTAGCACCTCATCTGGGGGTGAGGAGGAGGATTGCATGTACCTAGGACAAAAATATCAACAGGACAAGGGTCTTGGTAAGATAGACATAATTGTAGACATGCTAGGAAATCTAGTTAGTCAGAATGAGACCTTACTGGACCATAAAAATGGGTGCAACAAAATTATGAGGCACAGATCTAGAGCATCCAAAATCAAATTTCTCAGCTAGAAGTAGAGGTGGTTTCCTTTAGAAGCCTATTCAACAAGAATTTTTAGGGAATGCAGAGACAACTCATCAACATCACCAAGTGAAATTTATCTTTGTTATCAAGGAGCCAGAACATTATATTGGGGATTCACCCTAGCAGCACGCTCCAGAGTTGGTTTGAGTGTATGTGCTTAAGTTTCCATTCTTCAACAACAAATATGGAAGACAGGGAGGATGCAACATGCCCAACAACCAACATCAAAGTTGAATAACTTTCAAGTCACCGCCTACAGTGACATAAAAGGTGCCTACGCAATATGAGAAGGTTCTACTCTATAGTGGAACGATCACAATCAATAAGAAGACACTCATAATGCATAAGGAGCAGCCACTAGTCATTTCACCCATAGAAGATGTGTCAAATTTTGTCCTAGAAAGTGGCATTAAAGCAGGCTTAGGGGAGGAGGTCCCTAATACTCCATATGTTCCTCCACATAAGTATACCGAGAAGATGCATGTTCATTCTTATATAGTTTGAAGCTAAGAAAAGAAGTAAGATGATTTAAAAAATTTCTAAACATCTTTCGAAAGCTCCACATCAACATTCCACTCATGGAGGCGGTAGAGTAAATTATTGCATATGGAAGATTCTTGAAGGAAATCATCAACAAGAAAAGATAGAGAAAAGATACATATGTCTTGCATGTTGATGAAGTGATGAGTGTTATGATCAAGGGAAGATTTCCTATGAAAATATAAGATCTAGGATGTCTGTACATCCCTCATTCTATAGGCAACCAATATTTCCCTCAAGCATAGTGTGACTTGGGGGCAAGCATAAATCTCATGCTTGTTGCTACTTTTCAAATGTTGGGTTTGAAGGAACCAACCAAGACATCTATGGCAATAGAATTGGTAGATGAGTTAGTTGTTAGGTGGTATGGATATGCAAGTATCTTTTAGTAAAAGTCGACAAATTCATTTTTCTTGTTGATTTTGTGGTCATGGATACACCCAAAATTCAAGGAACAAAGATGTTGTTAGGAAGGTCGTTCCAAGCTACGTTCGATGTGATCACTACCGTTGGTAGAGTCTACTTGACACTCTGGATAAATGATGATAGTGTGGAGTTCAAACTTTCAAATGATTCTTTACCACCATCCTGTGCCAACCCAAGATGAAGAAAGCTCATCTTGTCAAGCCTAAGACATTAAACAAGGGCACTTTTTGGGAGATAAGCCAATTTTATTTTTTTATTTACTATTTGTTTCGGTCTTTCATTGATTACATTTCATTTTTTCATGATAAATTTTAGTTGATGTAAAAGGTACCTTGATACTCTTGTTTGGTGTGTAGGTGGAGTCAAAGTCAGTACTTCTGACACCCAAGTCGGTACTAATGACTCCTTATTAGGTAAAAATCTACAGAAGGTCAATACTACCAACACCAAATTTGGTACTGTCGACTTTTCTTAGAAAAATCACAATACTCCATGAAAAAAGTTGGTACTATTGCATTTTCTTAACAAAAAATTATAGAGCTTCAGAAAAAGGTTGTAGATACCAACGACACACATTTTAGTGGCACTAATACTTGAAGCTCAAAGAAGGATAAAGAATGTCATATCTTGGTACCACCAAGACACAAACTCATGGAAGCAACAAGATTCAAAGAGACACCAATCATCCACTGCCACCACCCTTCAAAGCATCCGGTATCCCTGTTCCACCTTTAGGTTTAGATTTTGACTACGAGGACATAGTCAACTTCAAGCTTAGGGGGTGTTGGAATGGCTTTTTTTATCTTTTATTTTTGGTTTTTAGCTTTTATTTTTATGAGTTGTAGGATCCACAATCTATCTAGTATAATAGTAGAGCTTAACTAATGAATCATGTCATTGTCATGTGTTCTCGTGTGTCTGCAATGGAAAATTAAAATTTGAAAAATTCTTGCTAAGTTGAAAAGTTCGAGTAACACCATCTAGAGGAAGTGTATGGAATAGTCACCTGAAGGACAATTAATATGAATGGACATCTTAATTATTCATGAAATGTGGACAAAGATGGAGTTTGAGCCTAAACTAATCAAACAGTTAACGGGATCTTAAACTAAAGTTTAAGAAAGAAATCTTAAGGTTTCCCAGTACATAGATCATTAGAGAGGGACATATCATAGTTCATGAAAGGCATTGTCTCTTAATTATGTGATTCCATCCATTTTTCCATTCATTTTTATTCACCGTTTTAAGATAATCAAGTGGTCCAAATTATTTTTCTATTTTTGCATTGCATGTCATAATAGTTGACATGACATTTAGTTTGCCTTTGATTGCATTAGTTACAAAATAAAAAAAGAATATGTTATCATGCATAAACAATTTTTGTGCATCTCATTCTAGTTGCATAACAAATACATGTAGATTAGATGCATTTCTTATCATTCATTTTTATATTATGTGAATATTTTTTTCCTTTGAAATATGAGTGTAGGGATATACATCCATACCCTCAGAAAAAATGAATGATATGTTAGTGAAACCCAAGAATGACTTTCCATCATGCTAAAATAATGGGCCCATGAAAAAACCTAAACAAAATGTAAATAATTCAAATTAAAGAGGGAGAAAGGATGTCATAAACTCTTCATAAAAAGATGTAATATTCACATGATGTAGTCCCTTCTTTAGTTTGTTCTCATTCATTTAATTAGAATTTTGATACATGCATCATTTCACCCAATAATAGTAGGCATTAGACCTTTTTCATTCTCTTCACGATATAGGTTCATCATGTTTTATTTTTGCATAAATAAGTTGGATGTTACTTGTGAATCTTCATAACACCACCTACTTCATTTCATCCATTTCTCTTACTGGTAGGCCACTTAAATGATTATTTTCCTCATCCATTCTTATAAGGGGAACGACTTCCAAGTAGTTGGTAGTTAGGAAAGAGCAATGTAGAATAGGGAATCACATAATGCACTAAGAGAATGCCAGATTGATTATGATGTTAACTTGTCTCTTGATAGTGTTCATTGATCTAAGAGTAGACATCTTCTATAGAAATTTTTGTTCAGTTGAGAGTAGTTAACTGTTCAGTGATAAGTGAAGGACGGTTTGGGACTGCTAATTGGGGATGATTGAGAAATGAAATTCATAGTTATTGTCATTTTTGCTGACTTGTCTTAGACAGATCCGAGAGTGTGTTGCTCGAGGATGAGCAACATTTAAGCTTAGGGGAGTTTGATGCATCAGATAACTGTCTCTTTCATAGTCTATTTATTTATTATTTTTGTACACTTATTAGTCATTTTCATATTTATGTGTGCATGATTTACTATCATTAGCCTGTGATACTCAATTGTATCAAATAAATGTAATTTTAATGTTTTTGAATGATTTATTATATTTCAAGAGCCCATACTTGGATTTTATGGATTTCAGGAAGCTTTACAAGAATCTACATAGCTTGGTACTACTGACTTTGGAGTCGGTGGTACTGACACTTACTCAGATATGAAAAAAAAAGAAATCAAGAAGACTCGGTAGTACTGATTTTGGGTGTCGATACTATCAACAACATCACAGTGATGGATTCAAGGAGACTCAGTACCATCGAATTCAATATCGATTGTGTTGGAGAGAGTTCCCAAAAATAGTTTTCATTATGGAAACTATGACTGCATGAAAGAAACTGGAAGAAGTACAAAGGAGATGTGGTTTCAAAGATGGTTTGTGTATTTCTAGCAATGGTAGCGCGGGGTGTGTAATGACCCTGACCTGGATTATGAGGTAACCCTGTTTGTTTTGTCTAATAAATTTGATTAGAAATTTAATATAATCCTCTAAGGAGTTTTGTTATCATGTGACACACTTATGTTCCAAGTTTAGTCCTGATTGAATGTTGTTTGAGCAATGTTCCTTTGTTTTGGACCAGAGTGTAATTTACCCAAATTGAGGGGCTATAATGCAAAATTTCACATTTTGAACATGCCTCATGTGTTTTATCATCATTATAGAGAGAATGATGGAAGGTGGTAGCTTGTGGAAAGCCTAAATCCCAAGTTTGAACTTGTTTGAACAATGTCGGTACCTTGTGCGCCAATTTTGGTTCAAATTGTAATTTACCCAAAATGTGGGGTTGATATGCAAATTACCACCTCTAGAATGTCCCTACTTCCTCTATGTATCATTTAAAGGAGATATAATGAATGGGATACCATGTTTGGATCAATTATGAATGATGATACTCTTGGTGATGAAATGGCCAAGAAAAAGGGTTGAATTTGGAAGCTTAACTTGAGTTGTATCAAGTTGACAAGCTTATATATGAGTGCCTATCGTCTTGAATTAAAATAGTGATTAAACCTAGATGACTTCTCCAAATGGATAAGAAATGGACGAATTTGCATCTCTAGATGATCCTCAACCTTTTTGAATGTCAAGATAAATGTTGATGCATGCATGTACACGTGTCACCCATGCATGACACGTGGCACCTACTAGCTCAAAATGTTGACACCTCATTTTTGCCTTTCTTCATGAACAACAAGTATATAAACCCCTAGTTTCACCCCTTGGTGCAATTTTGCGACCCTTACCACCATCCTACCCTAAGGTATCGTGCATAGAGATCCCATATTGTGAAGGGATGTTGTGGTATCGTGCATAGGCCATGGGATATCACCCATGGCAAGAGCATATCGCCCAAGTAGGTGATATTGGCCATATAAGGTGATATCGGCCATAGAGTGAAGTTTTGACTCCAAGTGAGTGTCATATCCTGTAAATGAGTGCCATATCATGCAAGAGGGGTGGCATATCGTGCAAGGACACTAGTTTATCGTGAAAAGGTGTTAAGGAGAAAGAAGGAGCTCATACTTAACCCTAAGGTGAGGATAAGATCATCTTCAACCTTGGATTGAAGCATGAATTTAGGGTTTTGATCTTCCTTTCTTTTCTTCTTCACCAATTGCTTATCCATGGTGATTATTTGTATATAGAGGAGTTTTGAAGTTCATCTTCAAGCTTAGGAACGTGGAGCTTTGGAGCTTGGAGCTTTGAATTCGTTCTTAATGCAGGTTATATAACTTGAACTCAATCATGTTATTATTCATCACCTAAATTGTTGTATTTAATGATCTACTTTTAATTTCAAAATTTCCTGAAATTGTTGATGAAATTATGAGTTCTAGTAGTTTCTTATACCTGTTGACATGAACTATAATAGTTAGAATGAAGGTCTAGAGCTTGAAGATGATGATATCACCTTATAAAAGTGATATCGGGTGCAAGCACACAAGTAAGCACCTTTAACCCAATATGATGATGCACCTTCTTCACTTGAATGATATGGATATGAATGAATACATTGTTGCACGATATGGAGGTGTAGTATACACCTCTTGAACGATAGGGAGTCAAGTATAGACTCCATTCATGATACAAGGTTAAATGAATAGTTGTAAGTTGACATGAAACCTTAACTTGCGTAACCCGATATGAGTAAAGAATAGCAAGTGTTATTGCACGATATGGTAGCCCGATACACAACCCTAGTTGATGTCTAGCCCAACATGGTGATGGATTTATACCTCATGCACGACATGGGTAACACATATAAACAACTCTAGTATGATATGAATGGTATGCATATACTTCTAGCCCGATATGGTAGTGCCTATACACCTACAACCCAATATGGTGAACATATGCACACCTTTAACCCGAGACACCTTGTAAAGGTGAGGGCAAGATACTATTAGGAGTGATGAGTGAAACACCAAGTAATGGTGTGGCTAATACCTTGATAGGTAAAACACCTAGAGTGGTTGATAATGGAGAACCTTATATCAATAATGTCTCAACCTGAGATGAGTCCATATAGAGTGATAATGGTTGGACAATTCAAATGTATGACTTATGATCAATACACTACAAAATGATTGTGATGGGCTAGTGCATAAAGTATTAGTATGGGAAATACCCTAATACAAGATAAGTTGATGAACTTAAGAAAGTTAAAAGTGATGAGGGAAGTGATACATCAAGACATGATAGATATCACATCCAACATTTCAAGTTTGATGTACCTTGATGCACCTTAAAATCCAATACACTTGGATGAGTAACACATGAAGTGTGTTATGTCAATTGTTACATTGAGATGTAATAAGTTTAATACAGTTTCATAAGTGTGGGCTAACATACCTTGAGAAAGGGTTAAGCCAAGTTAATAAAGTATGATGTAATCATACCCTGGTAAGGATGAGAGACGAACTCATACCTTGTGTTGATGATTCATTTAATAATAAATGATGAGAATAAATAAGTATAAATGAATACTTATGATATCAATGTATGCTCCTAGGTGTGTGGAGCAATGAATTAGGGTCTGAATTAACAATATGAACTTGAAACCCTATCCGGCAATAAGGGGAACCCTAACTCTAATAGTTGTTGCCTAGTGAGAGGTGACAAGATGTTTAATGGCCTTGTGAGCCATGTGAATAGTTGTTGCCTAGTGAGAGGTAACAAGATGTTTAATGGGCCTTGTGAGTCATGTGTTTAGTTGTTGCCTAACGAGAGGTGACAAGATATTGATCTAAAGATTGACGTAAGAATTGGTAATGTTTAAAATAAACCAGGTCAATGGGAATCCTGTAACATAATAATAATAATAAATGGTTACAAAGATAATAATGAAATCTTGGTCATACATGCATTATAGTCATAGCCAAAATAAGGGCTATGGTTCTTTGAATATGTTAAAATGTGACATGAGGAATACTTGTATTATATAAAGAATGTGAATTGATAAGATGGCTTGCCCCAGGGTATAATGCCTAGTAAAAGGATGTCATAACCAATGATGAATTTAAGGGATTGATATCCCATAACAAATGTGTAATTAGGAGTGGTTAGAGTCCACTGCCTAGATGTGTAATCAGGATTGGTTAAGGACCAATACCTGACAGAGGTGTAAAGCGTGTAATCACTGGATTGGTAGAGTCCAATACCAGGCTGTTCACAGGATTGGTAATAACCCCAATACCTGGCTGTTAATCACTGGATTGGTAGAGTCCAATACCAGGTTGTTCACAAGATTGGTAATAACCCCAATACCTGGTTGTTAATCACTGGATTGGTAGAGTCCAATTCTAGACTGTTCACATGATTGCTAATAACCCAATACCTGGCAGAGGCATGGAGCCTATAATCACATGATTGGTAATAACCCAATACCTGGCAGAGGCATGGAGCCTATAATCACAGGATTGGTAATAACCCAATACCTGGCAGAGGCATGGAGCCTATAATCACAGGATTGGTAATAACCCAATACTTGGCAAAGGCATGGAGCCTATAATCACAGGATTGGTAATAACCCAATACCTGGCAGAGGCATGGAGCCTATAATCACAGGATTGGTAATAACCCAATACCTGGAAGAGGCATGGAGACTATAATCACAGGATAGGTAATAACCCAATACCTGGCAGAGGCGTGGAGCCTATAATCATAGGATTGGTAATAACCCAATACCTAGCAGAGGCACGAAGCCTATAATCACAGGATTGGTAATAACCCAATACCTAGCAGAGGCCTGAAGCCTATAATAACACATGATTGGTTTAATCCAAATACCTAGAATAATTGCACATGATTGGTAATAACCCAATTCCTGGAATAATAACACAGGATTGGTTAAATCCCAATGCCTGGAATAATGTCACAGGATTGGCATAGTCCAATGCTTGGAATGGTTGCACATGATTGGCATAGTCCAATGCCTGGACAAAATATGATGATGTATACTCACATGACTGGTACAATTCGATACATGGTTAGCATATTGGCTGAGGACAACAGATAGAAATGAGAACGATTCATGGATGACATACCATGATGATGAGTATCACAGGATAAGCTTGAGATGTTGATATAGTATGATGGGTAAATGATATACATGTTCTTCCTATTCCTTATAAAGAGAATAGATGATTTACTGCTCTATCATAGATAGTTGCAATGCTTTAAAATATGAGAATATTCTAAACTGCTTATCCTCTGCTCAGTTTAATACTATTTAACTGTGATAATAACATTGTTGGCGGAGAGTTATATCTCTCGCTGGGACAATTACAATTGTCTCACCCCCGTGGGATCAATTTTTTAGGTGGATGTGCATGAGGAGGTGAAGACCTTTCTATAGAGAAATCACAACATCAACAGGGATAGCAGTGACAGCTCAGGTTGAGTGTACTGTCTGTCATGTCTTGTAGATAGAAGTCCTATGTGTCGTCTCTGTACTCTCGGGTCCTTGGAGTTGGTTCGTTATGGTTTCATGAACGATCTTAGTTCTTGGCTTGAATGCCTCGAGGTTTTATGTTGCTCCAGTATGTGTTTTGATAGAGCAACTGTTATATGTTATCCTCGAGAAAAGATGGTACAGTGTATATACAATGTAAACAATGATGTATATAAAGTTTTGGTTCTGCCTTAAAGAGTTTTCCTAGAAATAGATCTCTTTGAAAAATGGTTTTAATTTTTAGTGATTTTTGTTAATTCGCTGTTTATGTTTAAATTCTGCTTAATTAGTAACGATTTGTCTATCGGTTTGGCGACGGTCGTCACAAGTTTGGTATCAGAGATTAAGGTTCGTTGAGTCTACAGAGACATAGGACTAAGATGTTGAGTCTGTGTTAGTGTCCTCCAGTATACCCTATAGTGACTTCTGCTTATGCAGAAGAAAGGGTAAAGTTTAAAAATGACTGGAGAACATGAGGAACACATTGCTGAGAACAATGTTGTTGCACCAAGAAAGGGCGCAAGGGATCAGGTAAGAGAAGAATGAATGCCTGAGAATTCCCATCATGACCCGATCAGGATAAAGAATCCTATGTTTATGCTCTTGTTGGGCAGGTCAGGACAACAGTGATACATATAGTAGACTGGATACTAACATTACAACCTAGGATACCAGTCCTCAATGCAGAAACTTTGGGCTTTGGAAGGGGTTCCTGAATGACATAGTCATGTTGGAACAGTGGAAAATGTGGGAAAGATTAACATATGGCAAGAAAGTAGACTCTGACATAAGTTTAGACAGATAGTATATCTATGATGGCAAAGCCCAAGAAGGGGAAATAAGCTGAGAATTAAGGAAAGGTCTCTACAATTCTAGAAACATTGGCATAGTTATTCTAAAAAGCCAAAGTTTTTAATGCCATCAGTGCAATAAATGCCTAGTGTACCAGGGCAATAGCCACTAAGTAAAGGCAAAGGTCCTAACTTTCCACCTATAAGAACCCATGACTTAGTCTCTACATCGGTAATGAGACCGATAAGACTATGGTATAAGGATAAGACATGGACATGTTAAGCATACTAAACCCTTTTATTCAAAAAGAAGGGAGTAAATGACCCAACAATCGAGGTAGACTCGGCAGGTCTTACGAAAGTTACAACCTAATATTGTAAAAAGGCAAAAGAAACAACATGAAACAGCTAGACTCTATGCTTGAGTCAACCTGAAGTGGTGAATGACTGTGAGGGGTGACATCTGATATGTCTTCTCTTGATTTTATCTAATAATCATAAGAAGGTAGTTGTTTTTGAGCTTCTTGTAATTAGTCCTATGAGAACATGAGGAAGAGATAAGAAGGATAAAAACCTATATTCAGATTAATATTCTCTTATATGTTTTGAAATTTCTCTCTTCATGTAGAAAAGGAAGAGACGTAAAAGAAACACCTAGAGAAAATTTGAGATACAAAGTAGTAAAAATTTGAAGAAATGAAACATAATATAAAACAAATGCATACTACCTAATTTTAGTTCTTGAATACCCTGGCCAGGTATTCATCTATTGAAGGTAAGGTAAGTATGACACTCTTAGATTGCTATCTTTCTGATTACTCTGATCAAGTAGTCATTTTAAGACAATCTAAAAATTATAATGAAGTCAAAGATGTGGCATGGATACTTCTACCACATCCTAATTGATATATGGAGAAATATGAGTTAATCATAGATCAACTGATAAACAAAAGAAGATGTTTAGTATAATGTATATCGTGGTCCTCAGACCTAGAGGTAACAATGTTTAGTGATGGACTGAGGGTTTGAATACCCAGATCTAGTAATCATGATGATGATGTGATGTGTTTTTGGCACAAATAATGGATACCAAGGTAAAGAATCCTAGTATCCAAGAACTTTCAATGATATGAGAAAAATGAGAACATGATTCCTGACAAGGAGTAATGTTTGGTTTCCTAGAAGGGGCAACCTTGTGAAAATTCTAGTAGGAAAATTTTATGTTAGGGGTTTATGCTCTGCATAAACATAATGTTGATAAAGATATATTAATTGAAGGAATAAAGGTAGAATCATTTGAGAAAAAGATTATCAAAGCTAAAAATGTATGATAAGACATGTAGTTCCAAGTGGGTGACAAATCAGTGAGGTTTGACACTTGAGTTAAATAAGATATGAATAATGATTCTCTGACTAAGAAAAATGTTACCTGACACATAGTTGACTCTAAAGTAAATAATGAAAAGGACACTGGAATATGTGCCCTATATGATAGATTCCATGATAACCCTGTGTGAAATAAATTTGTGTTGATCAAAGTTCTATAGTATCAACATAACATTAAGATGTTATGTGGATACTTGATAATATGATGAATGAATAATATCTGTCTCCCTTTACTTGGGATTTCGGGGACGAAATCCTTGTTAGGGGTTTATAACTTGTAATGACCCTGACCTGGATTATGAGGTAACCCTATTTGTTTTGTCTAATAAATTTGATTAGAAATTTAATATAATCCTCTAAGGAGTTTTGTTATCATGTGACACACTTATGTTCCAAGTTTAGTCCTGATTGAATGTTGTTTGAGCAATGTTCCTTTGTTTTGGACCAGAGTGTAATTTACCCAAATTGAGGGGCTATAATGCAAAATTTCACATTTTGAACATGCCTCATGTGTTTTATCATCATTATAGAGAGAATGATGCAAGGTGGTAGCTTGTGGAAAGCCTAACTCGTAAGTTTGAACTTGTTTGAACAATGTTGGTACCTTGTGCACCAATTTTGGTACAAATTGTAATTTACCCAAAATGTGGGGTTGATATGCAAATTACCACCTCTAGAATGTCCCTACTTCCTCTATGTATAATTTAAAGGAGATATAATGAATGAGATACCATGTTTGGATCAATAATGAATGATGATACTCTTGGTGATGAAATGACCAAGAAAAAGGGTTGAATTTCGAAGCTTAACTTGAGTTGTATCAAGTTGACAAGCTTATATATGAGTGCCTATCGGCCATGGAGCCCAAGGAGGTGTCCCATATCGTTTTCTGAACTCTTGGCAAACTCCATATATTGCAAAGCACCTCAAGTAGGTGAGGTGTGATGGCCAACAAGTTTCCTTAGAAAAAGTGTATCGGCTTGACTTAAAATAGTGATTAAACCTAGATGACTTATCCAAATGGATAAGAAATGAACGAATTTGCATCTCTAGATGATCCTCAACTTTTTTGAATGTCAAGATAAATGTTGATGCATGCATGTACACGTGTCACCCATGCATGACACGTGGCACCTACTAGCTCAAAATGTTGACACCTCATTTTTGCCTTTCTTCATGAACAACAAGTATATATACCCCTAGTTTCACCCATTGGTGCAATTTGGAAACCCTTACCACCCTCCTACCCTAAGGTATCGTGCATAGAGCTCCCATATCGTGAAGGGATGCTGTGGTATCGTGCATAGGCCATGGGATATCGCCCATGGCAAGAGCATATCGCCCAAGTAGGTGATATTGGCCATATAAGGTGATACCGGCCATAGTGTGAAGTTTTGATTCCAAGTGAGTGTCATATTGTGCAAGTGAGAGCCATATCGTGCACAAGGGGTGGAATATCGTGCAAGGACACTAGTGTATCGTGCAAAGGTGTTAAGGAGCAAGAAGGAGCTCATACTTAACCCTAAGGTGAGGATAAGATCATCTTCAACCTTGGATTGAAGCATGAATTTAGGGTTTTGATCTTCCTCTCTTTTCTTCTTCACCAATTGCTTATACACGGTGATTCTTTGTATATAGAGGAGTTTTGAAGTTCATATTAAACCTTAGGAACGTGGATCTTTGGATCTTGGAGCTTTGAAGTCGTTCTTATTGCGGGTTATATAACTTGAACACAATCATGTTATTATTCATCACCTAAATTGTTGTATTTAATGATCTACTTTTAATTTCAAAATTTCCTGAAATAGTTGATGAAATTATGAGTTCTAGTAGTTTCTTAGACCTGTTCACATGAACTATAGTAGTTATAATGAAGGTCTAGAGCTTGAAGATGATGATATCACCTTATAAAAGTGATATCGGGTGCAAGCACACAAGTAAGCACCTTTAACCCAATATGATGATGCACCTTCTTCACTTGAATGATATGGATATGAATGAATACATTGTTTCACGATATGGAGGTGTAGTATACACCTCTTGAACGATAGGGAGTCAAGTATATACTCCATGCATGATACAAGGTTAAATGAATACTTGTAAGTTGACATGAAACCCTAACTTGGGTAACCCGATATGAGTAAAGAATAGCAAGTGTTATTGCACGATATGGTAGCCCGATACACAACCCTAGTCGATGTCTAGCCTGACATGGTGATGGATTTATACCTCATGCACGACATGGGTAACACATATAAACAACTCTAGCCCGATATGAATGGTATGCATATACTTCTAGCCCGATATGGTGGTGCCTATACACCTAGAACCCGATATGGTGAACATATGCACACCTTTAACCCGAGACACCTTGTAAAGGTGAGGGCAAGATACTCTTAGGAGTGATGAGTGAAACACCAAGTAATGGTGTGGATAATACCTTGATAGGTAAAACACCTAGAGTGGTTGATAATGGAGAACCTTATATCAATAATGTCTCAACCTGAGATGAGTCCATATCAATTGATGATGGTTGGACAATTCAAATGTATGACTTATGATCAATACACTACAGAATGATTGTGATGGGCTAATGCATAAAGTAGTAGGATGGGAAATACCCTAATACAAGATAAGTTGATGAACTTTAGAAAGTTAAAAGTGATGAGGGAAGTGATACATCAAGACATGATAGATATCACATCCAACATTTCAAGTTTGATGTACCTTGATGCACCTTAAAATCCAATACACTTGGATGAGTAACACATGAAGTGTGTTATGTCAATTGTTACATTGAGATGTAATAAGTTTAATACAGTTTGATAAGTGTGGGCTAACATACCTTGAGAAAGGGTTAAGCCAAGTTAATAAAGTATGATGTAATCATACCCTGGTAAGGATGAGAGACGAACTCATACCTTGTGTTGATGATTCATTTAATGATAAATGATGGGAATAAATAAGTATAAATGAATACTTATGATATCAATGTATGCTGCTAGATGTTTGGAGCAATGAATTAGGGTTTGAATTAATAATATGAACTTGAAACCCTATCCGGAAATAAGGGGAAACCCTAACCCTAATAGTTGTTGCCTAGTGAGAGGTGACAAGATGTTTAATGGCCTTGTGAACCATGTGAATAGTTGTTGCCTAGTGAGAGGTAACAAGATGTTTAATGGACCTTGTGAGTCATGTGTTTAGTTGTTTCCTAATGAGAGGTGACAAGATATTGATCTAAAGATTGACGTAAGAATTGGTAATGTTTAAAATAAACCAGGTAAATGGGAATCATGTAACATAATAATAATAATAATAATAAATGGTTACAAAGATAATAATGAAATCTTGGTCATACATGCATTATAGTCATATCCAAAATAAGGGCTATGGTGCTTTGAATATGTTAAATTGTGACATGAGTAATACTTGTATTATATAAAGAATGTGAATTGATATGATGGCTTGCCCCAGGGTATAATGCCTAGTAAAAGGATGTGATAACCACTGATGAATTTAAGGGATTGATATCCCATAACAAATGTGAAATCAGGAGTGGTTAGAGTCCATTTCCTGGAAGTGTAATCATGATTGGTTACATACCAATACCTGGAAGAGGTGTAAAGCCTGTAATCACTGGATTGGTAGAGTCCAATACTAGGCTATTCATAGGATTGGTAATAACCCAATACCTGGCAGAGGCATGGAGCCTATAATCACAGGATTGGTAATAACACAATACTTGGCAGCGACATGGAGCCTATAATCACAGGATTGGTAATAACCCAATAACTGGCAGAGGCGTGGAGCCTATAATCGCAGGATTGGTAATAACCCAATACCTGGCAGAGGCGTGGAGCCTATAATCATAGGATTGGTAATAACACAATACCTGGCAGAGGCATGGAGCCTATAATCACAGGATTCGTAATAACCCAATACCTGGTAGAGGCATGGAGCCTATAATCATAGGATTGGTAATAACCCAATACCTGGCAGAGGGGTGGAGCCTATAATTACAGGATTGGTAATAACCCAATACCTGGCAGAGGCACGAAGCCTATAACCACAGGATTGGTAATAACCCAATACCTGGCAGAGGCATGAAGCCTATAATAACACATGATTGGTTTAATCCCAATACCTGGAATAATTGCACAAGATTGGTAATAACCCAATGCCTGGAATAATAACACATGATTGGTTAAATCCCAATGCCTCGAATAATGTCACAGGATTGGCATAGTCCAATGCCTGGAATGGTTGCACATGATTGTCATAGTCCAATTCCTAGACAAAATATGATGATGTATACTCACATGACTGGTACAATTCGATATCTGGTTAGTATATTGGCTGAGGCCAATAGATAGAAATGAGAACGATTCATGGATGACATACCATGATGATGAGTATCACAGGATAAGCTTGAGATGTTGATATAGTATGATGGGTAAATGATATACATGTTCTTCATATTCCTTATAAAGAGAATAGATGATTTACTGCTCTATCATAGATAGTTGCAATGCTTTAAAATATGAGAATATTCTAAACTGCTTATCCTATGCTCAGTTTAATACTATTTAACTATGATAATAACATTGTTGGCGGAGAGTTATATCTCTCGCTGGGACAATTACAATTGTCTCACTCCCGTGGGATCCAAATTTTTAGGTGGATGTGCACGAGGAGGTGAAGACCTTTCTGCAGAGAAAGAACAACATCAACAGGGACAACAGTGACAACTCAGGTTGAGTGTACTGTCTGTCATGTCTTATAGATAGAAGTCCTATGTGTCGTCTCTATGCTCTCGGGTCCTTGGAGTTGGTTCGTTATGGTTTTATGAACGATCTAAGGTTTTGGCTTGAATGCCTTGAGGTTTTATGTTGCTCGAGTATGTGTTTTGATAGAGAAACTGTTATATCTTATCCTCGAGAAAAGATGGTACAGTGTATGTACAATGTTAACAATGATGTATATAAAGTTTTGGTTCTGCCTTAAAGAGTTTTCCTAGAAATGGATCTCTTTGAAAAATGGTTTTAATTTTTAGTGATTTTTGTTAATCTGCTATTTATGTTTAAATTCTGCTTAATTAGTAACGATTTGTCTATCGGTTTGGTGACGATCATTACAAGTTTGGTATCAGAGATTAAGGTTCGTCGAGTCTACAGATACATAGGACTAAGATGTTGAGTATGTGTAGTGTCATGTAGTGTACCCTATAGTGACTTATACTTATGCATAAGAAAGGGTAAAGTTTAAAAATGACTGGAGAACACGAGGAACACATTGCTGAGAACAATGTTGTTGCACCAAGAAAGGGTGCAAGGGATCAGGTAAGAGAAGAATGAATGCCTGAGAATTCCCATCATGACCCGATCTGGATAAAGAATCCTATGTTTATGCTCATGTTGGGCAGGTCAGGAAAACAATGATACATATAGTAGACTGGATACTAACATTACAACCTAGGATACCAGTCCTCAATGTAGAAACTTTGGGCTTTGGAAGGGGTTCCTGAACGACATAGTCATGTTGGAATAGTGGAAAATGTGGGAAAGATTAACATATGGCAAGAAAGTAGACTCTGCCGTAAGTTTAGAAAGATAGTATATCTGTGATGGCAAAGCCTAAGAAGGGGCAATAAGCTGAGAATTAAGGAAAGGTCTCTACAATTCTAGAAACATTGGAATAGTTATTCTAAAAAGCCAAAGTTTTTGATGCCATCAGTGTAGTAAATGCCTAGTGTACCAGGGCAATAGCCACTAAGTAAAGGCAAAGGTCCTAACTTTCCACCTGTAAGAACCCATGACTTAGTCTCTACATCAGTAATGAGACCGATAAGACTATGGTATAAGGATAAGACATGGACATGTTAAGCATACTAAACCCTTTTATTCAAAAAGAAGGGAGTAAATGACCCAGCAACCGAGGTAGACTCGGCAGGTCTTACAAAAGTTACAATCTAATAGTGTAAAAAGGCAAAAGAAACAACATGAAACAGCTAGACTCTATGCTTGAGTCAACCTGAAGTGGTGAATGACTGTGAGGGGTGACATCTGATATGTCTTCTCTTGATTTTATCTAATAATCATAAGAAGGTAGTTGTTGTTGAGCTTCTTGTAATTAGTCCTATGAGGACATGAGGAAGAGATAAGAAGGATAAAAACCTATATTCAGATTAATATTATGTTATATGTTTTGAAATTTCTCTCATCATGTAGAAAAGGAAGAGATGTAAAAGAAACACCTAGAGAAAATCTAAGATACAAAGTAGTAAAAATTTGAAGAAATGAAACATAATATAAAACAAATGCATACTACCTAATTTCAGTTCTTGAATACCCTGGCCAGGTATTCATCTATTGAAGGTAAGGTAAGTATGACACTCTTAGATTGCTATCTTTTTTATTACTCAGATCATCAAGTAGTCATTTTGAGACAATCTAAAGAGTATAATGAAGTCAAATATGTGACATGGATACTTCTACCACATCCTAATTGATATATGGAGAAATATGAGTCAATCATAGATCAACTGATAAACAAAAGAAGATGTTTAGTATAATGTATATCGTGGTCCTCAGACTTAGCGGTAACAATGTTCAGTGATGGACTGAGGGTTTGAATACCCAGATCTAGTAATCATGATGATGATGTGATGTGTTTTTGGCACAAATAATGGATACCAAGTTAAAGAATCCTAGTATCCAAGAACTTTCAATGATATGAGAAAAATGAGAACATGATTCCTGACAAGGAGTAATGTTTGGTTTCCTAGAAGGGGCAACCTTGTGAAAATTCTAGTAGGAAAATTTTATGTTAGGGGTTTATGCTCTGCATAAACATAATGTTGATAAAGATATATTAATTGAAGGAATAAAGATAGAATCATTTGAGAAAAAGCTTATCAAAGCTAAAAACATATGATAAGACCTATAGTTCCAAGTGGGTAACAAATCAGTGAGGTTTGACACTTGAGTTAAATAAGATATGCATAATGATTCTCTGACTAAGAAAAATGTTACCTGACACATAGTTGACTCTACAATAAATAATGAAAAGGACAGTGGAATATGTGTCCTATATGATAGATTCCATGATAACCGTGTGTGAAATAACTTTATGTTGATCAGAGTTCTATAGTATCTCCATAACATTAAGATGTTATGTGGAGACTTGATAATATGATGAATGAATAATATCTGTCTCCCTTTACTTGGGATTTCGGGGACGGAATCCTTGTTAGGGGTTTATAACTTGTTATGACCCTGACCTGGATTATGAGGTAACCCTATTTGTTTTGTCTAATAAATTTGATTATAAATTTAATATAATCCTCTAAGGAGTTTTGTTATCATGTGACACACTTATGTTCCAAGTTTGGTCCTGATTGAATGTTGTTTGAGCAATGTTCCTTTGTTTTGGACCAACGTGTAATTTACCCAAATTGAGGGGCTATAATGCAAAATGTCACATTTTGAACATGCCTCATGTGTTTTATCATCATTATAGAGAGAATGATGCAAGGTGGTATCTTGGGGAAAGCCTAAATTCCAAGTTTGAACTAGTTTGAACAATGTTGGTACCTTGTGCACCAATTTTGGTACAAATTGTAATTTACCCAAAATGTGGGGTTGATATGCAAATTACCACCTCTATAATGTCCCTACTTACACTATGTATCATTTAAAGGAGATATAATGCATGATATACCATGTTTGGATCAATTATGAATGATGTTACTCTTGGTGATCAAATGACCAAGAAAAAGGGTTGAATTTGGAAGCTTAACTTGAGTTGTATCAAGTTGAAAAGCTTATATATGAGTGCCTATCGGACATGGAGCCCAAGGAGGTGTCCCATATCATTTTGTGAACTCTTGGAAAAGTCCATATCGTGCAAAGAACCTCAAGGAGGTGAGGTGTGACGGCCAACAAGTTTCCTTAGAAAAAGTGTATCGGCTTGACTTAAAATAGTGATTAAACCTAGATGACTTATCCAAATGGATAAGCAATGGACGAATTTGCATCTCTAGATGATCCTCAAACTTTTTTAATGTCAAGATAAATGTTGATCTATGCATGTACACATGTCACCCATGCATGACACGTGGCACCTAGTAGCTTAAAATGTTGACACCTCATTTTGCCTTTCTTCATGAACAACAAGTATATACCCCTAGTTTCACCCCTTGGTGCAATTTTGTGACCCTTACCACCCTCCTACGCTAAGGTATCGTGCATAGAGCTCCCATATCGTGAAGGTATTCTGTGGTATCGTGCATAGGCCATGGGATATCGCCCATGGCAAGAGCATATCGCCCAAGTAGGTGATATTGGCCATATATGGTGATATCGGCCATATAGTGAAGTTTTGACTCCAAGTGAGTGTCATATCGTGCAAGTGAGTGCCATATAGTGCAATATGGGTGACATATCGTGAAAGGACACTAGTGTATCGTGCAAAGGTGTTAAGGAGCAAGAAGGAGCTCATACTTAACCCTAAGGTGAGGATAAGATCATCTTCAACCTTGGATTGAAGCATGAATTTAGGGTTTTGATCTTCCTTTCTTTTCTTCTTCACCAATTGCTTATCTATGGTGATTATTTGTATATAGAGGATTTTTGAAGTTCATCTTCAACCTTAGGAATGTGGAGATTTGGAGCTTGGATCTTTGAAGTCATTCTTAATGCGGGTTATATAACTTGAACTCAATCATGTTATTATTCATCACCAAAATTGTTGTATTTAAAGATCTACTTTTAATTTCAAAATTTCCTGAAATAGTTGATGAAATTATGAGTTCTAGTAGTTTCTTAGACCTGTTCACATGAACTATAATAGTTAGAACGAAGGTCTAGAGATTGAAGATGATGATATCACCTTATAAAAGTGATATCGGGTGCAAGCACACAAGTAAGCACCTTTAACCCAATATGATGATGCACCTTCTTCACTTGAATGATATGGATATGAATGAATACATTGTTTCACGATATGGAGGTGTAGTATACACCTCTTGCATGATAGGGAGTCAAGTATAGACTCCATGCATGATACAAGGTTAAATGAATACTTGTAAGTTGACATGAAACCCTAACTTGGGTAACCCGATATGAGTAAAGAATAGCAAGTGTTATTGCACGATATGGTAGCCCGATACACAACCCTAGTCGATGTCTAGCCCGACATGGTGATTGATTGATACCTCATGCATGACATGGGTAACACATATAAACAACTCTATCCCTATATGAATGGTATGCATATACTTCTAGCCCGATACGGTGGTGCCTATACACCTACAACCCGATATGGTGAACATATGCACACCTTTAACCCGAGACACCTTGTAAAGGTGAGGGCAAGATACTCTTAGGAGTGATGAGTGAAACACCAAGTAATGGTGTGGCTAATACCTTGATAGGTAAAACACCTAGAGTGGTTGATAATGGAGAACCTTATATCAATAATGTCTCAACCTGAGATGAGTCCATATCAATTGATGATGGTTGGACAATTCAAATGTATGACTTATGATCAATACACTACAGAATTATTGTGATGGGCTAGTGCATAAAGTATTAGGATGGGAAATACCCTAATACAAGATAAGTTGATGAACTTAAGAAAGTTAAAACTGATGAGGGAAGTGATACATCAAGACATGATAGATATCACATCCAACATTTCAAGTTTGATGTACCTTGATGCACCTTAAAATCCAATACACTTGGATGAGTAACACATGAAGTGTGTTATGTCAATTTTTACATTGAGATGTAATATGTTTAATACACTTTGATAAGTGTGGGCTAACATACCTTGAGAAAGGGTTAAGCCAAGTTAATAAAGTATGATGTAATCATACCCTGGTAAGGATGAGAGACGAACTCATACCTTGTGTTGATGATTCATTTAATGATAAATGATGAGAATAAATAAGTATAAATGAATACTTATGATATCAATGTATGCTCCTAGATGTGTGGAGCAATGAATTAGGGTTTGAATTAATAATATGAACTTGAAACCCTATCCGGCAATAAGGGGAAACCCTAACCCTAATAGTTGTTGCCTAGTGAGAGGTGACAAGATGTTTAATGGCCTTGTGAGCCATGTGAATAGTTGTTGCCTAGTGAGAGGTAACAAGATGTTTAATGGGCCTTGTGAGTCATGTGTTTAGTTGTTGCCTAACGAGAGGTGACAAGATATTGATCTAAAGATTGACGTAAGAATTGGTAATGTTTAAAATAAACCAGGTAAATGGGAATCCTGTAACATAATAATAATAATAAATGGTTACAAAGATAATAATGAAATCTTGGTCATACATGCATTATGGTCATAGCCAAAATAAGGGCTATGGTTCTTTGAATATGTTAAAATGTGACATGAGGAATACTTGTATTATATAAAGAATGTGAATTGATATGATGGCTTGCCCCAGTGTATAATGCCTAGTAAAAGGATGTGATAACCAATGACGAATTTAAGGGATTGATATCCCATAACGAATGTGTAATCAGGAGTGGTTAGAGTCCAATGCCTGGCTATGTAATCAGGATCGGTTACGGACCAATACCTGGCAGAGGCGTAAAGCCTATAATCACTTGATTGGTAGAGTCCAATACCAGGCTGTTCACAGGATTGGTAATAACCCCAATACCTGGCTGTTAATCACTGGATTGGTAGAGTCCAATACCAAGCTGTTCACAGGATTGGTAATAACCCCAATACCTGGTGTTAATCACTGGATTGGTAGAGTCCAATACCAGGCTGTTCACAGGATTGGTAATAACCCAATACCTGGCAGAGGCATGGAGCCTATAATCACAGGATTGGTAATAACCCAATACCTGGCAGAGGCATGGAGCCTATAATCACAGGATTGGAAATAACCCAATACCTGGCAGAGGCATGGAGCCTATAATCATAGGATTGGTAATAACCCAATACCTGGTAGAGGCGTGGATCCTATAATCACAGGATTGGTAATAACCCAATACCTGGCAGAGGCATGGAACCTATAATCATAGGATTGGTAATAACCCAATACCTGGCAGAGGCATGGAGCCTATAATCACAGGATTGGTAATAACCCAATACCTGGCAAAGGCGTGGAGCCTATAATCACAGGATTGGTAATAACCCAATACCTGACAGAGGCACGGATCCTGTAATCATAGGATTGGTAATAACCCAATACCTGGCAGATGCATGAAGCCTATAATAACACAAGATTGGTTTAATCCCAATACCTAGAATAATTGCACAGGATTGGTAATAACCCAATGCCTGGAATAATAACACATGATTGGTTAAATCCCAATGCCTGGAATAATGTCACATGATTGGCATAGTCCAATGCCTTGAATGGTTGCACATGATTGGCATATTCCAATGTCTGGACAAAATATGATGATGTGTACTCACATGACTGGTACAATTCAATATTTGGTTAGCATATTGGCTGAGGCCAACAGATAGAAATGAGAACGATTCATGGATGACATACCATGATGATGAGTATCACAGGATAAGCTTGAGATGTTGATATAGTATGATGGGTAAATGATATACATGTTCTTCCTATTCCTTATAAAGAGAATATATGATTTACTGCTCTATCATAGATAGTTGCAATGCTTTAAAATATGAGAATATTCTAAACTGCTTATCCTCTGCTCAGTTTAATACTATTTAACTGTGATAATAACATTGTTGGTGGAGAGTTATATCTCTCGCTGGGACAATTACAATTGTCTCACTTACCAGGTATTGTGTGATTGGTCACGTGTCTATATCACACGTGACCCATACCAGGTATTGTGATAATAACTGTGATAATACATGTTCTTCTTTCGGTGGACACCCTTTCTTTTCAGTGTTAGAGACTATCTCGTTGAAATCCCCAAAGAAAATAGTAGGCTTCTCTGTCACATTTTTTAACTTCCTCATCAGGTCCCATGTCTTTGTCTTTCTCTTCTGATCCCCCAACCATAGATTCCTATGGCTCTCCATCTAACACCTGCAACAACATCTTTAACAAGACTGGTCATGTGTCTGTTGGAGTTGTTGAGAATCTCCACCTCAACATCATTCCACCAAAAACCCACACCCCGCCCTCCTAATGCTAGAAATACACAAACCATCTTTGAAACCACATCTCCTTTGTACTTCTTCCAGTTTTTTTCATGCAATCATAATTTCCATAACAAAAACTATGTTTGGGAACTCTGTCCAACACTATGATTAGAGAGCCTTACACGTGTCAGGGTCACCCAAGCCCTGACAGTTCCAACTGAAGATTTTTATTGTCCTTCATGGGATTGGGCACCATCAATCTCCGCTACTTGAGTCTCAACGATCCTGTCTGGATCAGATCCTCCTCCACTGGTTTGCTTAGATTTCTTTTCTCTTGTGCCTTGTGTTGGTTGAGCATCAAGGTCCATGTCACACCATTCATAAGCTTTGTTCCTCTTCCTAGTTTCTTGTTCCCACACCACCTCATCCTATTGAATGCCAAGACGTGCTCCTCTACTCATCCTATACACCCAAGAATGGTGCTTCTTCTTTTCTTGGTTTGGTTTTGTGCCTTGGTTTTTCTTTAAACCAACTACGTTCCTCCTTTGTAGCCGTGTTACAACTCGATGTTCACCCCCTGAGTTTGTAGTGTCACGACCATCTGGGTGTTGTGTCCATCCAAGTGTTGTCCCCAATTGGGTGTCGCCCCCCTCTAGTCGTTGTGCCCTATTTTCATGTATCACTCCTCGTTGATCTGCCGTTCCCTTAGTGTCCTCCTTTTCCTCTTCATTTGGTGTGTGCTCATCAATCTTGCCCATCGTTTGGAGGGTGAGAAGGTCATCCCTGGAGAATTTCCTGACTGGAAAGGTCGTTCTGGTCCCCAATGATGATGCCTCATCCTCTGATTGCGACACCCCGTCATACTGCATTATCACTATACCTCCCTTCGGTGTCTTCCAACAGTTGTGCTCTCTTGGCCTTAATTGCCCTCCATCATCCCCTACCTCGTTCACTTGATCTGTCCTACTACTCGTGTTGTTGTCGCCCCATCCAGGTGGATGTTGCAATGGAACGTCCCCAACGTGATGATGATTATGGCCATTCTATCCATCTTCAGCGCTGCTTCGCTTCACGATCTCCTATTGGGATGACGACCCTGGTACATCATTCTTGAACATTAATTTCCTCCTTGTTATCCTTATGTTCCCCGGGTGCTCACGGTCCATATCATTGTCAACATGACCAAGTTTTCCACAATCAAAACAAAAGTTGGAGAGGCATTCATGTTTCACCTCTATCTCGACAACACTTCCTCCTTTAACCCTAATCTTCAACACCCTCTTCAAGCACTTTGTAATGTCTAGTAGTATTCTGACACAGATCGATGAATCCCACCCTATACCATCAGAGTCGATCTGCATAACCTCCCCCACCCATCCTGTTATCTCTCTGACGGTGGTATCCCCTCTATATCCCAAAGGAAGTCCATACATCCAGATCCAGTAAGGACTCGTGTTTATAAGAATGTGCCATGGTTGCTCCTCTTTGCAGATCTCCTTGAACAAGAGTAGACGCCTATCAAAATTCCATGCCTCCCCATAAATCACTCTTTGCCTATCCCTCCAGTGAGTGAATTGGATAACAAAGATGTCCCCCTCGATTTTCTTGAACTCTACCTTCTCACACAGACTCCACGCCCCGGTCAGCGTGTGTTCCATCACTCTGAAGTTGAACGTTCAGTCCGTCAGCAGTCTCCCTACCAGAGCTAGTTCCGTGTGATCTTCCTCACCACCACTGCATATCAATTGGATGTCGATAGGTTCTTCTTCCTCGTCTGTCAGCCAAAGACCTTCATATCTATCTGCCAGTGCGGCCACCATCCTAGAGACTAGGCCAAAAGAGAGATGATGTCACTTGAACCTACAAGAGATGGAACCCTAGAGGGTGGAGAAGAGCGTCCATGGCTTGTAACCCTAATTGCAAGAGCGATGAGATGTAAGGGGACCAGTTAGTATAGGCACATAAAACAATATCTATGATTTATTGTTTGTTCTTATTTGAGAATATTTCTCTAATGTACTATGTTTATAGTATCGATCTTCTCCGTGTCACTAAGACCAACAAAGAATATCTATTATAGCTACTAAGTGTTTACACACACTCTCTCTCTATGAATATTAGGTCGGCACATCCCTATAGACCAAGGGGCGGGGAAAAATGGAGAGTGACACCACTTAGTAGAACAATCACATCAAAAGACATCTAAAAATATGTGTTTCCCTGATTATCACATTAAATAATGTTTTGTTCACTCTTTTTTCTCAAATTATTTCAGTATTGCAAGCATATTAGTATGTATCTTTTACCCACATACACAACACCTAGTGTGTTGATCCTCTATTTCATGTATGTTTTAGGTTCAGAGCTAGTATGGGAGAAAAAATGGGCAGTGAGCAGTCATATAGGTTGTACCTATTGCATATGATCCTTGCATACACATTTAGAATTTTTTAAAATCTTCTTTAAATTTGTAATTGTAATCCATGTTGTATTAATTCATTCTATAACATATACTTTAGTTCAACGTTGAGAATGGTTTGGTATATGCAATGTAATGTCTGTTCATGTATGTGCCTTTGGCTTCTGCAATGAACTCTGATATGATTGTCTAACGTTTTCAGATTTTGTCTTCTCATTGTCATAGGGTTTAGGGAAGGCGGAATCCTGGGATGCTATAATTAGATCAAGAACATAAACAATAGATACACCTGACAGTTTGTCACCCATGAAACATAAAACAAAATTTGACATTTCAATTGAAATCCTAAAAAATAATAAGTTTTTCTATAGGAACTTGGTTTGACTTAGCCTCTAGGTTAGAACCTATATGTTTGAGAACTAGGTTTAGACAAGTGTGTGAAACCATTTCCATATAGAACTTGTAGGTATAAGGTTTCTACACTAGTATACATATCGTTCTCACCATTTCACTAGGTGACATGGCACTATACTCTCTACTGTGTGTGGGACACTTGGTTTTGCTGATTTGGTTTGGTTTCCAATCGGCTCAAGCCTTGATAGTTTTCTCTGACGTCTACTTTCTTGGAGAAAAAACTATATAATATTTTATTATATTATATGAAAATGTGTCCCTCACACTGGAGAGTAGTTAGTGTTCATGCAACCTAAGTGAATGGGAGTGACATCATTTTGGAAGAGAGTAGTTCTAGAGTAGACGTCTAGAGCCTTATCAAGATATGTGGTAGATAGATAGATAGATAGATAGATAGATAGATGGATAGATAGATAGATAGATAGACAAACAGACAGATAGATAGATAGATAGATAGATAGATAGAAAATAGAATGATATATGATATAAGCATGGACAATTTTATATAAGTTTGATCTATGATGATAAAAGTTACTTATAGAGATCAATGTTATATGCAAGGTCTAAATTTAATTTTGAAAAATATGAGCTAGTCTCGATGATGAAAATGTGTAAGATATTTTTTGCATAATGTAATATAAGGTAGGATACGGTTGAATATGTATGATCCTTATGCTCTTTTACAAAGGAGGACCTCTACTGTTAGGACGATATACGTGGTGAACTCCAGAGTGAGTGAGACCCACAAGGAGAAGGTCATAGAACCTAACCTCCAATAAATGAGAAATAGATATATTCAAAATGATATGTCATAAACTGGATTACTCTTGGGTAGATTAGTGGGGTTCCTATGCATGATTCATGTATGTGCTCCCAATCTAGATGTGATATTTGGGTAAAAATAATTTTATGGGTAGAAGACTGAGGATGAGAACATCAATCCTTTTACTGAGTAAGGTCCTAGATTGAGTGACTATAGTTTTTGAATCGCTTCATTAGCTGCAAGTGATGTGATATCTGAAATGTTAATCATTGGAGCCATGTGCATAAGATACTCAAAAATATATGTTGATCCTTCTTCTTCTCTTTCTCTATAATGATGATGGAAACTTCACTTGAGCTATTTAGATGATTATGTATGAAGAATCACTCAGATAAACTTGACATATTATATATTTTTGTTTCTATATCATACATGTTGTGTCCATGTTCGAAATCATGATAAGCTAGAATTAGTATTTAGTCTTTCTCTTCATATCATACATGAAACATACCAATTTTAATTCATGAGTTGAAATAAAGATATGGTTGTATCATCTATGAAATAATCCCAAAATAAACTTATTAACCTCAAATATTTAGACTCTTTCTTGTTTGATAATAATTCTCATAGAATACGGTGAACCACGTAATATGCAAATATGAAGATTGATTTCTACTAATGATGAAATCCTAGAATGATGTTAATCATAAACAACAATGATGATGTTGAGTATGAAAATCTTGTTAATAGATTATATGAAATCTCGATCTCACCTTACCTAGGTGAGTGGAATGAAAGATGAAACCTTGAAGAATACCTTCTCAACTTATTATGTTTGAATAAAACCATATTTCTTAGGAGGATAGGGTATATAAACCCTAATATGAAAGGATGTCATATTATGACTAAGACATTAAGTGATGTTTTAATCCTTTAAAAAATGAGGCATAATCTATGTAAGGTGGGTGGGTACCCCTAGATGTTATAAATCCTAAGATGACGATTTAGGGTGCATGCATAACTATGATAGGCTTGGCACCTGGAAGTGGTGACCTAGAGAATGTAGAAACATCTTGATATCACCTTAAGTATGAAACTAGTTGAATTTCGAGGATGAAATTCCAATAAGGTGGGGTGAATATTCTATCCCAAGTTTTAGGATTTTGATATTTGATATAGTATTTGAAGAAGTACCTCAAATAATATGACTTGATGATGGACCTTCAAGTTTGATGCGGTGAAATGATGTAATTTAAATTTGTTTTATCCAAGATGGTGGTTAATTTACTCGTATTCAAGGTTTATACATTTATTTATAAGGTTATTGAGGGATTAATTTTAACGGAAAAATATTCAATTTTAGGGCCTAAAACTTGGTTCGAATATACTTTCGATTATTATAACCTTATGATCAGAGTTCCAAAAATGAATGAGGATCATGCGATAAAGTTGTACAAGCTTGAGAGTATTGGGTATTTGATTAAATGAGTGAGGTTTTGATCATTTTAGACAACAAATACAGTTGTCCCTATATTTTGTCACGCGACCAATTAGATTGGTGGGTTGTGTGGCCACACCTGAGAAGGCTGAATAGGTCGTAAGTCATCCCTAAACTCTGAAAAGGGAGGAAAACAACTCTGATGAGGTGTCCTCTAGATCTGAAGAAGGTGGGGGTAATCAAGGGGAATATAGAAGAAAAAACTACAATCTGTAGAGCACTCCAAACAAATAGACCCCTCACTTGATATTAGAGCATCATTCCTCCACCCTTCTTGATCGTCTCTTGCATGTGATAGCTACAGTGGGTGCAGGAAATTTCAGACCATTGTTTGCACCATTCTAGGTTCAAAAGAAGTTGAAGAAACCTCCTTGAAACTTGATGCATCTGATTCCAATTCCCATTGTTGATTTCCATGTCTTCAATTCATGGAGCAAGAGGCCCTATCCAATAATAGAATTGAAACTCAAGTGAATAAGTGAAGGATCCATGGTGATTTTTGAGATTCTGGGGAAGCTCCTAGAGGTACCAATACTTAGATTATCAGATTTCCAAACATCTTTGTGGACTAGAACATGTTTCCCCTCTTTTTGCTTCATCAGGCGGTGGCATGGCTGCAAATCAAAATAACATGGAGCTTGAGGGGATTTTGTGGTAAATATGGAGGCATCAAAGCCTCCTAGCCGGTGCAAGAAGGTGGCTATGGAATAGGTGGTGACCATAGGGATGAGTTTCATGCTTTGGAGCTTGACACGTAGGTCCTTTCAAACATCCTATGTCTCACACATGAGAAGGCCTTGTGAAGATCACTGACAGTGCTATGATGTGGACTCAAGAAATGGGTAGAGAGTTGGGTAAAAATCACAACTAGTTAGCCAAATGTAGGCCAAGCTTATACTCCCATTTCATTCTTTCCTAGTAGAAATACCGGTGATCCCAGGAAGAGCAGAGGAAGAGCCAACAACCAAGCTAGCAGGACTGAAATTCCATCTATGTTTGTAGATCAATGAAGCATGTGACTTTCCTGGAGGGGCAATGAGGTCATGGAAATAACACGCCTTTGAGGTGGGTTCTAGCAGCTCGTAGGTTCCTTGTCAGGAGCCTAGCCTCCGCTCGACGGCACACACGTAGGAAATCCTATGCAGAGGCGGGCTCAAAAGTGACCCAGGTAGAAACATGGGAACAAAAGGTGGAGATCACAACTCAGGTAAATGGGTCAGATAGCTGGTGGATCCACACCAAAGATCCAACCATTGTTAACCCACATGTAATCCTTTACGAATATTTTCATAAAATAGCCAAAATTTATAAATGAGATCAAAATACATCTATTGGCCTATAAATCCCCCAAAACTATCAATGGAGTCAAAACAATGAACCCTTTATGATAATCTAATTAGATCATACATTTGAAGCAGTATTATTCATGGTTTTTAAATTATTAGATGATGCTTGTTTTAGGGTATATGAAATGTAATAAATGATTGGTCGATATAAAATCTTCAAAAAAATTGTGCCATACCTATAGTATTTTTCAACCATATCTGGACCCTCAGTGGAACTATCTTTCCCAATATTAGGACTTTTGGTATTAAAATTCAAATGAGTTCTTCTAGCCTATTTTTTGTTCTAGAAAATATACCAATCATCTGAAATAAATGAAAAGTAGACCAGACCTTTAAAATGACACCCTAATAAGTAGAAACGGTTACATGTTTAACCTCATTTTGAACCTAGATTTGGTCAAACCCCTAAATGGACCTAAATACCATTAATAATGGTGAACCTTGTATTAATGGTGAATATTTTCTATGAATTAGGTGATGACCAGAGATCTAGGTGATCATGGATATTAATAGGAATCTCTAAACTCTAGTATGTGGGCTTTGTCTGAGTATATCACTAGTTTTCTTATGTGAAATAGCTAGTATGTATTGTTTGTTCTTATTTAAGAATATTTCGTGGATGTACTATGCTTATAGTATTGATCTTCACCATGTCACTAAGAACAACAAATAATATTGATGGATTGTATCTACTAAGTGTTTACATTCTCTCTCTCTCTCTAAATGTAAGCTCAACACATCCCCATAGCTCAAGGGATGGGGATCCCCATATCCCAATGGGTGGAAAAAAGAAGTTTGACACCACTTAGTAGTACAATCACATCGAAAGACATCTAAAAATATGTGTCTACCTGATTATCACATTCAATAATTTTTTTTTCACTCTTTATTTTCTTTCTCAATCATTTCAATTATTCAAACATCTTAGTATGTATCTTTTATGCACATACACAAATCCTCATGTGTTGAATCATTGTTTCACTTATGTTTTAGGTTCAGAGCTAGCATGGGAGAAAAAAACGAAAGTGAGTAGTTGTATAAATTGTACCTATTTTGAAGATTTTAGCATATATGATCCGACTTATGTAAAACTTGCTTTCAATTTGTAATTGTAATCCATGTTGTATTAATTAATTCTAAAACATATACATGTGTTGAATGTTGAGAAGCGTTTGGTGTATGTAATGTAATGTTTGTTCATGTATGTGCATATTGCTTCTGCAACACACTATGATATGATTATATAATATTTTTAGATTTTGTCTTCTCATTTCCACTGGGTTTGGGGAAGGTGGAATCCGAGGATGTTACAATTTGATCGAAAGAAAAAGGTTTAGATGTTTACAATTCAATTATGTTCAAGAAACATATAGGAAATTGTTTGTGCAATGTGAGAAAGAAAAGAATTGGAAGAACCTAGATATGAACAAGTAGTTTATGAGACCTAAAATTAGCAGTTTGGATGAAATTCTCTTATAGTTCAACTACATCTACAGACCTAGATACTTCCTTTGTGCTTCATCATCCTTCCAACAAATTGGAGTGCTTATTCTTGAAGAAGTATATTCTAGATACTTAGAGGTAAAGGGTGAATAAGATGGGTAGTTTCTCTCTAGCTTCAGAAGATTCCAAAGGGCCCCTTTATAAGGGTGGAAATTGAGGGAGTATGTATACATGTTGGTTAGGGTTTACGGTTCATCATTGAGAAAGATATTTTGTTAGTGGATTACCATCAGATCAAAAGTAGGAAAACAAAATCAAGATGTCTTCCCTTATGGGTCATTGTAGAGTATTTGTTTGCATGGGAAGACCACATGCATTGTGTTTTGTTTATCCAAGCAACATCTTGGAGGAACACTGGATTTTGTCGATGTGTCCCCAAATAAGGAATCATGAGTTTTCCTTACGTAAGTCTATAACTTTCTAGTATTAGTTATGTGTATCTTGAATAGGAATTTTGTTTTTAATTGTGAGATTGTGTCATTCATAAATAAGACTTTTGATAAAAGAGATGAAGAGGATATCTAAAAACTTTAGGTACAAGTCTTCCTTTTTCTCTTTCTTTATCAAAAAGTATGCAAATTTGAATTTATTATCTACTCCACTAAAATAATGACACTGATTTTTAAGACAGAGATATAGGAAATTGATTTTCTCATAGGGAAATTTTGTCGAATAGGTTTGTAAAAAAATTCAATAAATGGGATGACTTTAGTTAATTTCCATAAAAATGATTTTTTCTATGCAAATCCTTAACACGTGGTAAATGGGTGAAAAATGATTGGATTAACAGACATAAAATTGTGGGAAATTGGTGATTCATGTGGATGAATTCCATTATTATCTAGAGAGAATATGTAATCCATATTATATATAAATGATAAATAATGAGGGATAATAATTTCACCCCATAAAGTCATGGTTCATGGTATGGTTGAGACTACAATATTGAGTCAAGTTTGACCTGTAGTTTTGGTCATAAAGTACAAAAAAATGTGAGAATCATCAAAAGATGTTCTACTTAATCATAAGTATGAATCAAGGAATATCATTACAAGTTTTTTCTTATACAAGATTACCTCCCCCAATAATTATATCTCTATGTGAATTAGCTCCATAATAGACACCCGATGGATGAACAAAATTAAAGCCAAAGTCATAACCCTAAAATGGTGAAGTAAGGGGACATATCTATGGGGGATAGGGATTTTGAATGCAATCTTTCTGATATGGATTGAAATGAAGCATGGGATCCACAATAGTTTGGGATTCAAATTGAAACAAGTACCTAGTCGATTGAGGGTTTGAATGAAAAATGATTTTCCTATGTAGTATAGGAATTTGGATTCAATGATTTGCCTATACGAGATAGAGCATGTAACAAATGATAATTTTCCTATACATGATAGGGCTTGAATGAATAAAAGGGAAATGCGTGACCATACCTTCTCAATGTAAGGATTTAATGTTAAATGCAAATGCATGGTTTTTCATTTAGGATAAGGATTAAATTCTATCTAAAAAATAGTTTTTCTACTTATGGTAAGGCTTTGAGAAAACTTGAGGTGCCTATACAAAATATGTCTTTATGGAAAATGAGGTGCCCATATGGAGTAGGAATTTATTCATGTAGGTTTTTTATATAAAATCCAAAATAATAAACCCTACAAAATACCTACATGATTTAGGAATAACTAAAATGTAAGGTGGCCATGCAGATAATGGCTTAACATGATGAGTGTGGCCTAGTTCAAGGTCTTTAGGGATTAACATGATGAGTGTATCCTAGTTCATGGTCTTTATCTAGGGCCTTGGAGGAAAGATGTTCAAGCTGACTTCTAATGTTGATTTACTTTTCAGATGTCATAAATTCATATTTTCTAATGAAATTAAAGAATAGCATGGTGCAAAGCTTGGTCAAGATCAAAATCAAGCAGTGTGTGCCACATATAGGGATTCATGATCTAACAGGTTATTAGGCCTCTAGTATGATAAATGATTTTTATCTTTTTTATAAGAGAGAATATTTCAAGATTTGATGAAAAGATATGATATCATTATATTATCACTATTTTTTAATTGTGTTTGTGTGAGTTTCTATTGATTTTATAGATTTTTGGAGGATGTTTACATTCTAAAAATCCATGGTCGTATTTACAATTTTAAAAGACAAAATAAATGAAAATTGAGGATTTCAAGAATCACCCTATTTCCTAACATTTTTAAGAGGTGTTCTTGGATCATAGAATGCCCAAAAGTAGTGTTTTGTCATGTCACTTAGGGCATTTTACGAGCTTCTCTCTCTTGGTGGAAAGGTTGTAGATTAGGCATTGTTTAGTAGTTTTATGTCATTTTTTGTTTATCTTATCCTCATAAAGGTATAATCCACATTTTTTAGCATTTGATTCATGTTTTGCAGACTTCTCTAGTAAATTCTATCTTTTTGTATCTAAGTGTTCATTGAATTATAAAGGTTATTGATTGGTGATTGATCCTTTGTCATTGATTTAGAATTTTGGTGAGCATCTAAAGTCTAATTCTTTTGATTTGATTTGTAATTCGAAGTTGATGTGATTATGGCTTCATCTATTTGATCACAAATGGAGAACTATAATAGTTGGCACAAGTGGGATCCTTAGATGTCTCTATAAAGTATCCAATCATGTATGAGAAGGATATTTCTGATGAGGTCATGGAAAATGATGCATATCCTAGGTGGAACGTAAATCTTATATGTCGATTGCATTTAAATTAGACTAGAATATTTTTAATCTTTATAAACTCTAGACAGTCAACATGTGGGTGTGGATAAGATTCATGGGGAGCTTCTCCAATCTAAAAAGTTCATGATGGGTATAATTCCATTGTGATGAAACTCCATTGAGATCTCCTATTGGGTGATGTGGTATGACTTCAACATTTTAAACCATGTCATTTCTTTTCATTGCTATTCTAGATTGGGTGTTTATTGCTTTGTTGGCGACTTTGACTATTCTGTCACTTTTTTCCATTGTATCTAGGGAATCAAGGTCAATAATTTTTCTTAAAGCTCATAGGGATGAGATGGGATGCTTGTATATGATTATATTTTCATGATAACAAGATCTTATGGAGTGGACCGGATCTAGAGACATTAGTTAGAAGTAGGATGGTGAAATATGTTGTTTTTCTTTGCTTCATTTTCATTTGGAGAGTTTTTCATCACCTCCAACATGTTTATTGAGATATTTGGGTTGGCTTTTGGTGGCATCTTGATTAGCGGGTTGTTAATAAAGTAGTCATGGGGACTTGCATGTCTTTCTCACTTGTTCGAAGTAGATTTATTTTTGGAAGGGATGACTTCAAAATATGAGGTGAAGTACAATTGGTTATTACATGTATTCTTTAGAAAGGATGAAGTGAGGGGTGTGTGGGACCTATTGGTGAATACAAGCATAGAGTATAGTAGTGGAAAACAAAATTTATCTATCCATATTCCCATAATAGTAAGATTGCGTCAACTACTATGAAATAGGAAGGATGGTTTAACGAGCTATACGTAGTCCTGGAAGAAGACCAGCAACAACAACTCACTTCAATGCAACAACATACTAGTTGCTCTTGGATGGTGGTTGTGAAACTCCTAGTCTTCACCACAAATAACAAACATAACAACTTCTACAGTGCCTTTGCAGTCACGCCATAGAGTGGAGGCTGACTTTTCTCTCCTAGCAGCAGCCAAAGGACTCCTGCCTCTAGGGTAGTCCACACAGACCAACTACAACTACTATCATTCAAATAAAATAGACAGGAAGGAGTTGTCCCTCTCATTGGTGGACTAGTCATCTACTTGCTCACCTACAACAACAATCCTCAGTTGTTCTCTTCCATTGCTAACCATCCCCTGTCGGGTAGGACATGCTTGGGCTCTCTTGGTTATCACAAGCAGAGAGGATAAAAATTGTCTGTGTAAATGATTCTTAGTTGTGTTTTTGTTGTACTCTGGGAAGCCCCCAATACCCCTTTATTTATAGGCGGGGTTAGGATCAGGGTTCCCAGTCTGTTTGGGATATGTGTGGGAGTGTCAGGGACCAAAAGATCTTGAATTTTCACAACCTATAACTTGCCAGTCTATTTGGGATTTGTGTGGGGGTGTCGGGGACCAAACGATCTTGAATTTTTACAACCTACAACACATGAAACAATCATTTGGTGACCCATACATTTGTCTGGTCACATGAGACAGTCATCTCAGAGTGCCAAATAGATGTTTGCAATTTTCAAATCACATACTAAATAGGCAATTTGATTCCAATTAATGTTAGATATTAATTCCTTGCACCACAAGTATTATGCAATGGAAACAAGTTTGGGAAACTTCCAAAACATTCATTTGGCCCCAAATGAGCCATATCTCATAGGAGAGACACCCATCTCGCTCACCTAGACAGTCATCTGGTGAGTTGAGCTTAGTTGTTCGGTTCATCATAAAGAACTAGTCAGTTCATACCTCAGACAGAACTTAGCTAATTCGATTTCTAATCAGCCTGACCATCCAAACGTCTGTCTCAAAACTTGAGACACTCATGTGGCTTACCCAAATGGCCATCTCACCCTATAAGATGGTCAATTGGTAGTGTAATCAACCTATCCATTGTGGGAATTGAATACCTAAAGGCTTTAGTAATCAATCCAACTCTCATTCAAGATAAACTCCTCTTCTAGATGACTTCCTTTGTGTGTGACCCTATAGGTCCCATATCACACGGGTAGTGATTGTCTATAACTACCTATGACATCACAAGCATGGAGTGGTGCCTCATCTCACATCAGTGCTACCTAAGTGAATGGAAAGTAGGATAACAACTTCAACCTACAATCTGTGTAGGGTGTTGTAGTCATTGTATAATTCCTTTGTCACTGATATCCAAAATGAACTCAAGCCATGGAATCATCATCCTCTCAATGTTCAATCCATGTTCCTTGAACCAAGAGAAGACTGTCTGAGATAATGTGACCTTAATATCATATATTGATTCACATGTGCATGCACATGCATTTCTCAATCTCACTTATCAAGTGGCCAGGATATCAATCTCTAATAGGAGGGACAAATCCCATATCTATCGCTTACAATCTATCCCCATGTGTCAAAGTCACCCAACCATCACCTTTATGAAAACCCATGTTTTAGGATTGTGTTCGATGATGTCAAAGCATACCCAACGACATGTGATGACTGTAGTGATTTTAGGTCTAAGAATCACAGTCACTACCTTCACTATGAGAGATGACTATGACCACTAATGATGGTTTCCATGTGTCACTCTCAAGGTGGGTGTGTCACATAAAATGTTCCCTAACATGTATCTGTGTTCTTGGTTTGATATTTCCATATCATGACTAATGAGATTCCATCATCAACCAACCCACACTCTAGTCTTATGTGTTATTGGTGTCTATATACCTTCCATAGTAACAACTGATTAGGGACAAAATAAGAATGTACAACTCTTAGCATTCATATTATGTCATTCTCCAAGTCATATACTTGAATACGTACATCATTGGGTATTGTCATTCTTTATACATTCATAATGTTTCCTTGTTATCTCATAATTGAATGAAACATAATGAATTGGAAGCTTGCCTTTATAAGTATTAATCAAATCATTTATGGTATATTCCATGTCAATCATCACAAGATTGGCTCTCATGGCATACCTTACCAACAGACTACCACTTGCACTTAGAGACAATCACCCACAAATCTATTATTAGTGATCCAAACATGTCCACCATGTTTCTTCTACACAAGTGCTCAATTTAGCGAGTTAGCAACATTTTGCTATTTAGTCAGTATATTGCATGTTCCTTATCTATTCCTCTAAGATGAAACCACCATAATATGGTATCTGATATTCCTTGCCCAACAAGTAGCTCCATTGTTGTTATGGTATCACTATTGACTCATCAAAGGTTGGAGCATCTATAAATTCATCATACGAACTTCTAGATACATATAGTATCACTCTGTGTTCATAACACAAGTATAATTGCCTTCTATTGTAGAATGGAATTAATGGCTATTAGTTCGGAACCCTTCCAACTAATGTCACTTTTCTTCCCCTTTTAAATCAAACATAATTCATTGCAATCACTATATCATTATGGAATCTTGCATTGATGTAACCAATTTTACACCCAACTCTTCCTTTTATTGATATACTTATTGACTAGGATTCTATCCTTAAGTACTTCTCAAGTACTAGTGGATATCTTTAACGACATTACAATAACCCTTATTGGACTTCTAGTATCATCTTCTCATGTCCAACACATATAAGATTATATGGGATAAGTAAATATATATAGCATTCATGATAGATCCATTGCTTGAGCCTATGACATCTTAATCATGTCATTTCCATTCTTCACAAGAATTAGAATGTATGGTTCATGAGAGACTAATATGTATTTTCTCTTATTGAATAATTTTTGTGTTGAAATTTTTCAACACATTGTTATTGTATGTTCTCAAAATTCCATCATGAAACATTTTAAGAACTATGTCATAGGTCCTGATCCTTATCTCATAAGATGTTTCACCTTAATCCTTCATTTTTGAAGGAGTTTTCCAAGCCAGATCTAAATATTCAAAATATTGAGATGTTATTCCTCATCATATGTGCAATATTCATATATTCTCCCACTAAATCTTTTGTAATCATAGATTTCATCTTTTATCTTGATTCAAGCCAAACTCTTTGACTATCTTTTTAAGTCAAAAGATACTTCCTCTGAGATGCTTATTTCAATCTCATTTTGAACATTACAGTTTATAGAACTTATTTGCATTCTTGAAGTTATAAAACCTTTTAGGTTGTGTCACATACACATACTCTAATGTATTCCCATTAAGGAATCTGATTCTTATCTTCATATGCTAAATCTCTCAGTCTATTTTAACTACAACAACAAGCATGACAATCAGTAAAGGAATTTCTATCATGTTCAACAACTTGAACACATTTGATAATTTTCAACCAATTTCTCATTTTATGTTGTCCATGTAGATCTTTGCCACAAGACCTTATTGCACCCTTTATGTATTAAACCTTTAGGTGGCCCTATCAAAGTCCTTCCTTGTTAGCTTACTTGTACCCCACAATGACCTTGAGTCATTACTCATATTATGGTACTTAAATAGTTTCTAGTTGATTAGTTGGATCATCTTATCATGAACAACCTATGCGAGTTGTTGGATTCACAGTCCTCCAATCTCAGACATATTCTACTAGAACTATTTTGTTTTATATGATGAACTTGATATTCCACAACAACTTATGATTCTCTTAGTTCTCATTGTACCTCTTTGTTGACCTCAAACATTTCAAGTTCTACTATTACTCCCAATAATTATTTAGTAAATTAGTTATCCTATCAACAAAACATTTTTGTTATTGGATTGGGATTCATAGTTGTATTCAACAATTATGGTTTGTGGATAAACCTTTCAGGAACCTACTTTCTCAATGGAGGCTTCAATCCCTTGGACATATTGGGACATTCCCTATTCATATCATATATGATGTCTTATAAACTATTCAGATGGTACATTATTCAGTGATATATATATATATATATATATATATATATATATATATATATATATATATATATATATATATATATATATATATATATATATATATATATATGAGGATATAAGAATATTAGATTAATTGATCATGACTCATAATGTTATAGTTCTTTCATTCTGACACATCACATATGGATTTGACTTATGATACATTATCACAGTTCTTTCCTAAAGGTACTCAAGGTATTGATGTAAAGTATTTCAACATTCCTCATTAAAGTTTGTTAATACTTTCATCAAAGTCATACCTCATTTATAATCTCCTTGAACATTTCAAGAGATTTATGTTTCTATTTTACTGAGTACATATCATTATATTACCAGTAAATGAAATGAGGTATGAGTAATTATCTATAGCATTCATTCCATGAGATCTTCATGCATCACATGTATGCGGTTTGATGGAAGACGTATCCTCCTACTACATCTAGTGAAGGATGTCATGTCACATTGTGTGTAAATAAGGCTTTGCATGTTTCCTAAGGTTCGATGACCAAGGGAATTTGGATTTACATCAATATGTATTTTAGATATGCATTCGTATATATACTTGCAAGATGAATAATGCTAATGATAGTCTTGAGTTATCAATGATAATCCTTTTATATAAATGTTATAAACACTCATCATTTATTCTTATGTACAAAGACCATTTAGATGTATGGGCATTTCCATACTAGATCATATATATTACTAAATAGATACGTCAAAACCATACTTTATTAATTTAGCATCCTTGTCATACAAGATACTTTAAAGTAAATGTTTCTATTTGTTGGACATAGTAAAATAGAAGTTCTACTAAATATATTACATGCACATTGGGCTAAGATAAATTTAAATGTTGACTAAAGCTTCTGCAACTCTTGCTCCACCTCATTAATCTTTGTCCTTGCATGAAGGCTTTTACTTCTTGTCAGATCATGCACATCATGTATGTCAAATCTCTGTTTGGTATCACATACCAAATTGAAGAAGTGTTCAAATTTATTTTATAACATTTATACCTTAAGTGGATGACTTACTGCCTTCCTTCTTCTTCTTTAATTCCTCTAACCAGAGTGGACAATTTCTTTTCCAATGTCCAAGTTTGTGACAATCACGTCTTATTTTCTTCACTCCTCTGTTTTATTTGATATCTGAAGACTTGGGTTTTTGGCTAGCTTTATAACTCTTCTTAGATTTGCCTTTTCCTTTGGACTTGTCCTTTTTCATACTAATCATCATCATAGACTTGGTCTTGGCTTTCTTCATTTGTGTCTCAAGTGTTCTCAAAATGACCAACAACTCAATCAACGATTTGTTAAAGTCGTTCATGTTGTAGTTCATGACCAACTGAGTATAAGACTATATTAGAGACTGTAGAATCATTCCAGTGGACAACTCTTAACCCAATGGGAATCCCATTATAGCCAAGTTCTCCACATACCCAATGAGCTTGAGTAAATGAGGACACATTGGGTCACCTTTTGCCATGTTACATTTGAACAGTGCCTTGGAGGAATCATATCTATCTTGTCTTGCTTGATCTTGGAACATGTTATTGAGATGTGTGACCATCTCAATAATGTCCATGTTCTCATGATGCATCTACAACTCATAGTTCATGGAGCATATCATCAAACATTTGACATCTACAATGTCTTCAATATGCTTCTTATAAGCATGCTTGCTAGCGATTGGTGCATTTTGAGGTAGTTCCTCTGGTTTTGGCGTATCCAGGACATATAACCGTGTGGGAATGATTCTCAACATCCTGAACCAGACGTGTAATTTGTTCTCAGTTAGTTTTTCCTTCTAAAGGACCAATCACAGAGAAAAGTGATTGTTGTCCATTGCCATTTGTTCTACAAAAGAATTTACAATTTTATCAAAAACTCATTTTTGATTTGATTAAGTTTGGGAGATAATAATTAGGTGTTTAATTCATTATCCTTCTCGTTATTTTGTTCAAATTGACAACCCTCAAGTATCAATTAAGAAAATTGTAGCAAATTAATTTTCTAATGAGCAAGATCAAAGATAACTCAAATGTGGCTCGACCAATTCCGCAAAACACAATTAATTACTAAGGTAGGCAACTTTTACCAATTGCATCATATGAGATTCTTGATAGATAATATTCGCAACTCCTTGCCATAATGATTTGTATCCTTTTAGGACCAGCCACTCTGAGAATCACCAATTAAGCCTGACACAATAGCGAATATGATAGATATGCACCCTACAAAGGTAGAACCTATATATCTACTATCACACTTCCATGAGGTAGATGACATACAACACGAAGGTGTAACCTACGCTTAGTCGAACAAGCTTTTCATATGTATTGCTATTGGAAAGAATCTTAGAGTTAATATGTTTGATTGATAGGTTGTACATATATCTACATATATTGTATCCAATCACCACATATATAGTGAGTATCATATACATGCTATATTCCACAATGTAAACATGTAATATAAAACAAAAGGTGATGGTTATGGCCATGTCTATTCGTAATTCCTTGGAGCCACAAGGAATTACTACCACCTAGGTCAATCATCTCATCACATGTATGAACCTGATGTTGGTTTAGATTCATTCTTCCCAATCTAGGTAGATCGGTTTGACCCTTGAACCGGTCATCTAGCCTCTTGGCTAGTTGGTCGGTCCTTCGGGCGATTGTCTAACCTCTTGTCCAATCGATGTTTGGACTCCTTCCAAATTGTCAGTTCAACCCCACCATATGGTCATTTTGCTCCATCATCCTATCCTTCATAGTCCTCCAGACGGTCAGCTCATCTCACAAACTGGTCATCTCTTCTAGCGATAATCGTCTTCTTCATCATTTAAAAAAAAGAAACTATCATATTGCTATTGAACTATTACGTTGTAAAGAGAAACTTCAAGTTACATTCAAGGGGAGAAAAGGTAGGAAAGAATTAACTTTAATTTACAAGAGGGAGGTAGAGGTTTTGTACCAGGACATGATAAATAAGAATAAACCAAACCATTCAACCACACAAATATGTAGGGTATTGGCCATAACCACGCTACACATCCACCATCAAAATAGCTTTTAGGGTGATGCATGTAAATTTCATTTATATCATATCATTTATATATTAGTTTGGTATTATCCTAAAAGAATTAACTTGGCGTGGTTCTGATACCACTGTTGGTCAATACAGGCACAAAGTATAGCAGTGAAAATAAAACAATTTATCTATACATATTCCCATAGCAGCAAGATTGTGTCAACTAATATGAAATAGTAAGGATGCTTTAATGAGTTATACCTAGTCCTAGAGCAATCCCAAAAATAAAAACTCACTTCAATGCAACTGTCTACTAGTTACTCAGTGGTTGTGCAGCTCCTTGTCTTCATCACGAACAACGAACAAAATAACTTCTACATTGCCTCTGCAGTCACATTGCAGACTGGAGGATGACTTCGCTCTCCTAGAAGTAGCCAAAGGACTCCTTCCTCTCAAGTAGTCAACACAGACCAAGAAGAACTCATCTCATTCAAGTAGAATAGATAAGAAGGAGTTGTCCCTCTTGTTGGTGTACCAGTCACCAACTTGCTCTCCCATAGCAACGATCCTTAGTTCTTATCTCCCCACGTTATCCCTCCCTTTTCGGGTAGGACTTGCTTGGGATCTCAAAGTTACCACAACCAGAGAGGACAACAATTGTCAGAGAAATTAATTCTCAGTTGTGTAGTTGTTGCACTCTGGGAAGCCCATAGGACCCCTCTATTTATAGGCCCGATTAGAGTAAGGGTTCCCAATCTGTTCAGGATCTGTGTGGGAGTGGAACGGACTAGAAGATCTTGAATTTTTGCAATATGTGAGACACAAAATGGTCATATGAAGACCCAAATGGTCATCTGGTCACACGAGATGATCGTCTGGTAGTTTCCCAATCACATATGAAATTGGAATTTCAGTTCCCATTGATGTTAGACATTAATTTGTTGCACGACAAGTGTTGTGAAATAGAAACAAATTCGGGAAACTACCATAATGTTTGTTTGGCCCCAAGCGAGCCATCTCACATGGGCAAAATGCCCATCTCACTCACCTAGATGGTTGTATGGTGAGTTGTGCCAAGTTGATCAATTCATCAAAATGAACCAGTCAGTTCATACCTTAGTTTGTGTAGAACTTAGCCAATTTGATTTCTAATTAGCTTGACCATCCAAATGGTCATCACAACAATTGAGACACTTGTCTGGCTTGTAGAAATGGCCATCTTACTCTGTGAGATGGTTGTTTGGTAGTGCAGTCAGCCTATCTGATGCATGAATTGAATACCTAAACGCTTTCATAATCTATCCAATTATTATTCAAGATAAACTCCTCTTCTAGATGAGTTCCTTTGTGTGTGACCCTATAGGTCCCATATAATGTTTGCAACAATTGTCTATAACTAGCTTATGACAACACAAGCAAGGAACAATGCCTAGTCGCACATTAGTGCTACCCAATTGTATGGAAAATTGGAGAACAACTTCAACCTACATATGTGTAAGGTGTTCTAGTGATTGTATAATTCCTTTGTCACTGGTATCTAAGATGAACTCGAAGCTAGGAATCTTCATCCTCTCAATGTTCAATCCATGTTCCTTGAACCAAGAACAGACTATCTGAGATAATGTGACCTCAATATCATATATTGATTCACATGTGCATGTGCATGCATTTCTCAGTCTCACTTATCAAGTGGCCAGCATATCAATTTCCAATAGGAGGGAAAAATCCAAATTCTACCACTCATAGTCTATCCCCATGTGTCAAAGTCACCCAATCATCACCTTTATGACAACCCATGTTTCAGGATTGCGCTTGATGATGTCAATGCGTACCCAACAACATGTGATGGGTGCAATGATTTCAAGTCTAAGAATCACAATCACCACCTTCATTATGAGAGATGACTATGACCACCAATGATGGTTTCCATGTGTCACTCTCAAGGTGGGTGTGTCTGATATAGTGTTCCCTAACATGTATCTATGTTCTTGGTGTGATATTTCCATCTAATGACTAATGAGATTGTGTCATCAACTGACCCACACTCTAGTCTTATGTGTTACTAGTGTCTGTCTACCTTCCACGATAACAACTGACTAGGGACATAATAAGAATGTATGTACTCTTAGCATTCATATGATCTTATTATCCAAGTCATATACTTGAAGACATACATCATTGAGTGTTATCATTCATTAGACATTCATAATATTTCCTCATTATCTCATAACCTAATGAAACAGAATGAATTGAAAGCTTGCCTTTATGAGTACTAATCAAATCCTTTATGGTATATGTCATGTCAATCATCACATGATTGTCTCTCAAGGCATACCTTATCGACATGGCCCTCATTCGACCAGCCATCATGTCATGTTTCTCCTTTTCTTCTATATTATTGGTTATCTCACCACTGATAACACTGGAAATAGGGGAAATTGGGTTGGTTCTTCTATTTGGTAGATCTCAATGCTATTTCTTCCTTTGATTAAGGTGGACATGTGTTTTTCAACTCGTTGACATGCTTAAGAAAATACTTCTTAGGGGATTTATATGCAAAGTGATGCATCTAAGAATTAAAAGGATGTGGATGACTTTTTTTTCTTTCTGAGTTATCTTTTCAAGTTTTGTTATTTAATTTCTAGTAACAGACTGGATTTCAGGGTTCTCTTTGCAATTTACCCACTTTCAAGATTTTTATTTCCTTTATGTCCTTTTGGGACTTTTACCTAAATTTCCCTATCTTTGGTATCCTTTTTGGCCTCAATATTGAATTTGAGCTTTATTTGATGACGTGGCCTATATTTTCCCACATTCATGTCAATGAATGGGTTTTTGCACAAATATAACAACTAATGTGTTAAGTGGAGTCTAATAATGCAAAATGGACATTAATGAGAGATAAGTAGTAGATAATGTTAATTTAGAGCTTTTATATCTTTTTGGAATAAGAAATGAGTAAATATGTGTAATTGAGTTAACTAATGAGAATAAGGCACTCCTTTCCTTCTCTCTCCTCAAAAGTGGCAAAATATATGAAATATAACATTATGGTGAGATATTGCTTTTATATTTATATGTAATGACTATCTCAAATATTCATCTAAGATTTCATTAAAAGAACCTTTTCATGTTAAATCACCCTTTTTAATACATTAATATATGATTTAATAGACAATATGGTAATTAATGGCCAAAACTTAAGTGAAATGAGAAACTAATTACAAAGCATTGTTCTATACATTAATATGAGCATATGGTTCAAATTTGGTGTCTTTTGGACTTGGTTTGACCCCTTAAATCGATTTTATAAGCTTTTAATATTGTGTAACTATAGTGCATTAATCGATATAATTTATTTGATTTGTAATGCAATAGTGCGATTCATTTTCCTCTGTCATGCTCGAGTCCAAGGTAGACCCTCATCCAATGGTCGTGTTTTAAACACGACCCAATCCGACATGCGGGGAGTCATCTCCTACCTCCGGCCGTTTGGGCAGCTGAGTCGCCGAGGTCCTTCGACCCGTTATCTCTCTCCTCTCAACCTTTAAATGTGATTTCACTTGTGTTGAATTCGTATCATTGAGCCACATCAAATGAACCTTGGCTCACCACCTCTCCCACCTTGAGCACAAAACACCCAACTAGGGATAGTTCTTCGTCTGTGCCGGTTTGAGCAGAGGGAGCTATGACTCTCCTCACGACTATTTAAGGGCCTAGAAAGATCCCTCGAGTCCTAGACCCTCTTCCTGCTCGATCAATTAGACATCTAGCTTCTTCTTCTTCCCTAGCCTATTCATTTCATCTCCAGTGAGCTCCACATTAGAACCGCCACCCTCCACCACTTTCTGGTCAATTGACAATTAGGTAAGCACCCTAGGAACATCTTTTTCCTTTTCCCTACCCTAGATAAATCGGTTTGCATCGGGACGCCAGGTCCTATAGGCCATCAGAAGCTCCTCTCCAGTGCCTAACATTTTCTCTACCCTATGCTCCTTAGCCCATCATGATGCTTGTTTTTGACCCATATTGCATCCACGAACTTGTTGGAGGCCTAAGCAGCGACTTGTCTCAGGGTTTTCAATGGTTTTGGTCATGGTTTGTCTTGTCTCTATTCTCTGACTTCACTCGACATTGGGGTGGTTTTTGTGCACAACTCCACCTTGTTTTGGCTCCATCATCCTTGCCAATCCTTGACAAAGCCATTTGGTTCATTTTTTAGAGAAGATTGCTAGCAGGTATTGCGGTTGCTCGATTCTTGGTCCCTGACCTACGACTCCCTCACGCCATGGCTGGTTGTACGAAGCCTGGTCAGGTAATGACAAGGGCACCCTTACCCCCTCAATTAATTTGATTAACTAGCATGGACAGTAGTGGCACTTCACACTTGGTTTTGTTTCTTGGCCGCAAGTGATTGAGATGTAAGTATGACCCTAATACCCTCACATTTTTAATTTATTCAATTTACAGAGAATGGGCGATCTAGTCACTTGACCTGCTCGCTCAGTCATTTTGATCGGAGCCACACGAGCACAGACCGGCTGACTGGGACAAATCTAATTGGCCCATGCCAATGTGGGTCCATCCTCCATGGTCCACACTTTGCCAATTTTATTTATCCTATGTGGCATTTTCCTAATATTTGATTGGTCGATTTAGTTTAATACATATTAAATCAATCCTTGGTTAGAAAAATTTGAATAAATAGTCATTGGAAAGGATTTTTATTGTACAATTCAAATTTATGATTTTCGAATCATGATTCCCATTCCTTATTTTGAAGTATATCTTGAATACCAATTTGATTATATAAAATGTTCTAAAATATGTAACTAATTTATTTTAACTCCAAATGGAGTAATAAAACATGTTTTCATAATCAATGAAGTCCAAGTAATCATTTCGTCTATATTTTGAGTCCTAAATTGAAGGTTTGTAAATAAGGTTAAAAATTAAGTTTCTTTATACTTTATGCCTTATAAATACTAATTAATGTGAAATATTTGTAACTAGGATAAAGGGGATTTGGATACAATCTAATTTGTGAAAGTGTTGAATATGAATCTACAATAAAGTATGTGGACCCTATTTATGTATGTGAACCCTATGATGTATGTGCAAACCTATGAATGTGAAATCTTGTACACTTATCCTTCAGTTGGGCATTTATCCAACCCTAAATTCCTAATGAGGCATGTGCTAGCCTTAGAATCTTTCTATTGCCTTTCTTTGGCTCTTTTATTTGATTTGAATCTCTATTTCCATTGTTCGCTCATTTATTTGGATTACTTCTTGGGTTGTGAAACCTCATTTGTTATGATGTAATATTATTTATATTTTCTCTACTGCTAAGTGAATTATTCAGCATGATGTATTATTGGCCAAATAACAATGTAGTGTACATGAGTACAAACCACCCATAGAGGGCATGTGCAAATTTGCCCTGGGGAACGTGATAATTCTCCCCACTTTATAAATATTTTTAGGTGCTTGAGAATGTGTAAATTCTCCCACACCTATTGGTTTAGGTCTGGTAGGTACCTCACCCTGCATTTGTTTATTTTGTGTCATAATATCATTCATGCTATGTTGATTATTATTGTTGTTGAACTATGGAAGAATTCTTATTTCTTATTTGATTACTTGCCTCATACTTTTGACTCTTTTAGTATAGTGAATCTTTTATTATGCAATGTTGTAGTTTATAATTGTCCTTATTTCTCTTGCTTGACACATACTTTTTCTCCTCTTGTTGGGTGATCCCAACCACCCAGGTATAGGATCAGAGTGCGCATCCGAAGCATGGTGAACCAACCTAAGGCTAAGAGGAAGGAGTTCAAACTTCCATCATGGACTATAAGTTATTTATTTTTAGAGAGATATTGATGTAGTTGAGTTTCCCTTTACTTAGATTCTCTTTTTGTATAAAGCTTGTACACCCTTTTGGGAAAGTTTATGTACACTTTAGTTAAATTGAATATAGTCAAATTTTTAACTTCCGCTTCTATCCAAATTGGATTCTATATAGTCATTAGAAAAAGAGGTGGTGATTTCACTTATTTACATCATGGTATCAGAGCCAATGGTAGTCAGAGTCTTGACTATTTCAATTTGTCTCCTTAGTTAGAAACCCTTACCTCATATAGTATCCCTTTAGTTCACCTTAGAATTAACCTATGATAAAAGGTTGATCTAGAACCATAATAGTTTCATATTATATACATCTTTAATCAACTTTTAGGTGATTAGCCTATTAGGTAGCTACTAGGGCACGGAGTTTAAAGTGATGGTGTCTAAAAAGGGTCAGAACTTGGGGGCTAGAAATATTTTCCTCCACACCACTAGCTTGGTTTATGGGGACTCCCGAGTTCGTATGACACTGTCCTGGCCTGATCTGATACAAAATGCTTGAAATAGCTTGCCTTTAGGCATATTACCTCATTGTTGATTATCCTTAGAAAACCTAATATGATGATTTGGTTATCCATACAAAATCATCTTGTAATCCTTAAGTTCCTCATATGAGACTTAGAATTCCATGTTTAGGGTTAGTGTACTCTATACTAGACTTTGAAATTTGGTAATAGTGATTAGTGCAACAATTAAGTGATGGATCTTATACATGTTTAGACTCACTCTTTTACCTCTAGGTTAGTTTGACTTGGTAGGTCAACCCTTTTAAGGTGTGGAGTAGTGGTACCTTGATAGATTTTGCATTTGCTAATTTCGAAGATGAAATACCTTTTTAGGGGGATGGAATCATAGAAAAATCTAGCCACTTTGGAATTAGAAACCCTAACTCCATAGACAAGAGATTAGTGAGCTTATACAATTAATATTGACTAAACAAATTATAATCATAATTTATCTTGTTTCTTTATATACAAATGAAAATATAATAAGTCATCTAAATGAATAGTTCATATGCTTGAACTCTAATAAATACTTAATGCACATAATAGTGAGTTACTCATCACCAATGGTGAATACACATAATGTTGCCCATGTCACCCTAATGATAAGATAAATGCATAAGATGTAATGGTCATGTTGACCTAAACCCTAATATGTAATCATCTAACCTTAACATACATACATACATACATATCCTTAATGCCTTCATAATACATTAGCAAAATTAGGTGTCATCGTTTGGTAATATACCTTGATACATATAAATGGATTAAAATCACCTAATCATAATTGTGATCAAGCTTTCAATATATGTAAAGCATATCACCTTGTTCCTTAATATATATCTCATTAATCACCTTATCATGACTTGGTATATGAATCAATTCATTATGTTTAATGTGTTCCACTTTATTCACTAAAATACATATAATAACTCAAATATTATATTGAGTAATTGGATTCACATGGATATTCTTAAATGCCTAATGTGATGTTAAATATGTATAATTCATAATATGAAGTGTAATAAGAGAGAATAGTTAATGATGTCATTAATGTGAGTATGAAAAGTGATGTGACAATATGTAATATAGGTGTAAGAAATTAATATGACATTATTGTTGATCTAATAACTTGTTGTATAATATTATATTTTTCTTACAACATAATATGTGATTATTATACATGATGAAAATATGAGGATAATGGAAAATAAATTCAAGTTATTATGGTTTTTGACCTAATACATTAATGAATGTTGAGATGATTTAGTAAACCCTAATTGTTCTTAAAACCCTTAATGAGATAAATAAGGGAAATATATATGCTTTGTGATTAATATTGAATTGTAATTATTTGGAAAAAAATGTGAGTAAAATGTGACACAAGTAATAGAATAATAAAGATGATGAAATTTCATTATGGAGATAATGCCTATAAATAAAAAATATTAATTATGTTATGTTTGATGAAAGGTAACATGTATGGTTGAAACCTTAGTAGAACTTGACTTATGTGTAGAGCTTGTGAAGTACCATGGAGATAAACACCTAGTTACCTAATGTTGGGATGTTACATACTCACCCTTCCCTCTTGTTGTGATTTCAGGGATAAAATCCTCTTTAAGGGGTAGAGTGTTGTAACAGACTGAATTTCAGGGTTCTCTTTGCAATTTACCCACTATTAAGATTTTTATTTCCTTTATGTCCTTTTGGTCAATTTCCCTAAATTTCACTATCTATGGTATCCTTTTTGGCTTCAATATTGAATTTGAGCTTTATTTCATGGTGTGACCTATATTTGCCCACATTCATGTCAATGAATGGGTTTTTGCACAAATATAACAACTAATGTGTTAATTGGAGTCTAATAATGCAAAATGGACATTAATGAGAGATAAGTATTAGATAATGCTAATTTAGAGCTTTTATATCTTTTTGGGATATGAAATGAGTAAATATGTGTAATTGAGTTAATTAATGAGAACAAGACACTCGTTTCCTTCTCTCTCCATGAAAGTGGCAAAATATATGAAATATAACATTATGATGAGATATTGCTTTTGAAATTAATATGTAATGACTATCTCGAATATTCATCCATGATTTCATTAAAAGAACATTTTCATGTTAAATCACCCATTTTAAATACATTAATATATGCTTTAATAGACAATATGGAAATTAATGGCCAAAACTTGAGTGAAATGAGAAAACAATTATATAACATTGTTCTAGACATTAATATGAGCCTATGGTTCAAATTTTGTTTCTTTTGGACTTGGTTTGACCCCTCAAATCAATCTTAGAAGATTTTAATATAGTGTAACTATATTGTATTAATTGATATCATTTATTTGATTTGTATAGCGCGGTTCATTTTCCCCTATCATGCTTGGGTCTAGGGTGGACCCTCATGCAATGATTGTGTTTTAAATGTGGCCCGATCCGATGGTTGGGGAGTCATCTCCTACCTCCGGTCGTTCGGGCAGCTGGGTCACTGAGGTCCTTCGACCCGTTCTCTCCTCCTCTCAACCTTCTCATGTTATTTCACTTGCGTTGAATTCGTCTCATCGAGCCACATTGAATGAACCTTGGCTCACCCCCTCTCCTACCTTGAGCACAAAACACCCAACTAGGGCTACCTCTTCGTCTCCACTGATTTGAGCAGAGGGAGGTACAACTCTCCCCACAACTATTTAAGGGCCTAGAAAGATCCCTTGAGTCCTAGACCCTCTTCCTCCTCGACCAATTAGACATCTAGCTTCTTCTTCCCCAGTCTATTTGTTTCTTCTCTGGAAAGATCCAAATTAGCACCACCACCCTCCACCACTTTTTGGTCAAATGACAATTGGGTAAGCACCCTAGAAACATCTTCTTCCTTTTCCCGACCCTGCTTGGCCGCAATTTGCATCGAGACACCGAGTCCTATATGCAACCAGAAGCTCCTCGATGGTGCTGACCTTTTCTCCACCACGTGCTCCTCCACCCATCATGATGCTTGTTATCAACCCGTCCTAAATCCACAAACCTGTTGGAGGCCTAAGCAGCGGCTTGCCTCAAGGTTTTCAATGGTTTTGGTCATGGTTTGCCTTGTCTCTGTTCTCCAACTTCACTCAACTTTGGGGTGGTTTCTACGCACAACTCCACCTTGTTTTGGATCCATCATCCTCGCCAGTCCTTTACAAAGCAATTTGGTTCATTTTTCAGAGAAGATCGCTAGCAGGTATTGCGGTTGCTCGATTCTTGGTCCCTGACCTACTGCTCCCTCGCGCCATGGCTGGCTGGAAGAAGCATGGTCAGGTAATGACCAGGGCACCCTTTCCCCCTCAATTAATTTGATTAACCAACATGGGCAATAGTGCCATTTCTTTCTTGGTTTTGTTTCTCGGCCGCAAGTGATTGAGATGTAAGAATGACCCTAATACCCTCACGTTTTTAATTTATTCAATTTATAGAGCATGGGTAATCTAGTCATTTGACCTGCTCGCTCAGTCGCTTTGACCGAAGCCACACGAGTGCATACCAGCGGACTGGGCCAAATCCGATTGGCCCATGTCAATGTGGTTCCAGCCTCTATGGCTCGCTCTTTGCCAATTTTATTTAGCCTATGTGGCATTTTCCTAATTTCGGATTCATCAATTTAGTTTAATTCATATTAAATTGATCCTTGGTAAAAAAATTGGATAAATAGTAATTGGAAAGGATTTTTAATGTAGAATCCGAATTTATGGTTTTGAGTCATGATTCCCATTCCATTTTTTGAAGTTTATCTTGAATACCAATTTGATTATATAAAATGTTCTAAAATATGTAACTAATTTATTTTAACTCCAAATGGAGAAATATAACATGTTTTCCTAATCAATAAAGTCCAAGTAATCATTTTGTATATGTTACAAGTCCTAAATTGAAGGTTTGCAAATAAGGTTAAAAATTAGGTTTCTTTATACTTTATGCCTTATAAATACTAATGCATGTGAAATATTTGTAACTAGGATGAAGTGGATTTGGATACAGTCTAATTGTTGAAAGTGTTGAATATGAATCTACAATAAGGTATGTGGACCCTATTTATGTATGTGAACCCTATGATGTATATGCAAACCTATGAATGTGAAATCTTGTACACATATCCTTTAGTTGGCCTTTTATCCAACCATAAATTCCTAATGAGGCATGTGCTAGCCTTGGAATCTTTCTATTGCCTTTCTTTGGCTCTTTTATTTGATTTGAATCTCTATTTCCATTGTTGGATCATTTATTTGGATTACTTCTTAGGTTGTGGAACCCCATTTTCTATGATGCAATATTATTTATATTTTCACTACTCCCAAGTCAATTATTCAGCAGGATGTATTATTGGCCAAATAACAATGTCGTGTACATGAGTACAAACCATCCATAGAGGGCATGTGTAGATTTGCCCTAGGGAATGTGATAATTCTCCCCACATTATATATATTTTGAGGTGTTTGGGAATGTTAAAATTCTCCCTCTCTTCTTGGTTGAGGCGCGGTAGGTGCCTCACCCTGCATTTGTTTATTTTGTGTCATAATATCATTCATGCAATGCAAATTATTTTTGTTGTTGATCATGGCAGAATTTTGATTTCTTTTTTATATACTTTCCTCATACTTTTGACCCTCTTAGTATAGTGAATATTTATCATGTAATGGTTTGATACATATATGTCCTTAATCCTCTTAATTGACACATACTTTTTCTCTCCTCTTGTTAGGTGATCCCAACCACTCAGGTTTAGGATTAGAGTGCACAATAGGAGCATGGTGAACCAACCTAAGGCTATGAGAAAGGAGTTCATCCATCTAGCATGGACATACATTTTAAGTTGTTTTGTTGGAGACATATTAATGTAGTTTTAGTCTTCCTATACCTAGATCCTTTGTTTATATAAAAATTGTACACCCTTATTGGGAAAATTGCAATGTGCTCTTTATTAAATTGAATATAGTCAAAATTTTAACTTCTGCTGCTATCCAAATTGGATTTTGTTTACCATTGTCATTAATAAAGAGGTAATGATTTCACTTCTTTACGTATATACAACTTTTTTTCATATGTAACTGATTTCAGTGATCTTGACATTCAATCTTTGGAGTTTTGATCACTTCAGGTTTCAGTAGACCTCAGACGTAGTGTGGTGCACATTGTACTAGCATTCTTCTCTACTTACTTGCCATTATTTGCATGGATTCGATATTCAATCCTCTTATTAGAAATGGAAAAGGATTGGGAGAGGATGTTTGTTGGATAGGTAAGAATTTGACCTTCTTATATTGTCAGCTTCATATATGTGTTCTTTAGTTTATTCTATACGTGTTTCCATTTTCCAAGTTATATTCAAGATCTTCTCTATATTCATCAAGACTTGGATAATATATCTTTTGCTACTTTCATCCACTCGTTGGACATGGATGCACAGAAAACCCAGTTTGAGTCATTATTAAAAATAGTTTTGTTTATCGGCGAGCATTCTTCCCTAATAGTGGGTAGAAGTCTGGCATATCCCACAAGGTTGATTTAGTATTAAATTGGGATTGATTAATAAACAAAAAGCATCATTAGAAATCATGTTCTCCATGATGTATATTTGTACTGGTATTATGAACACATTCAACCAATGTTATTCTCTTAGGGAAATCATTAGTGTTTGGCATTGATTGAATAAAATTCTCATTTTTTGTTGTTCATATTGCTTCACTATGTCAGGTTGATTTGACATTGAGATTTTCTTAAGTAGTTGATAGAATATTATTTGCTACAGAAGCCATATGACACCAGTGTTGAGATGTTTCACCCTCGTCCTTGTCTATAAGATATTTTTAGAAGTTGATTAAAATATAGGATTAAGCCTCATTAAAATTGGCATTGGAGCTTTGAGTCACTTCCCTATTATTGATGCATAGTAAGGTTTGTTCTTTAGTGAGGGAACTTTGGATGGTATTTGTCCCACCAAGAGGCTAATTTTGTAATGAGTGCTAGTAGAGATTGCTTCATATTAATTATCCAAATAGGATATGAGTAGATTCAACATTCATGAAAAACTAGGATCACCATGGCCAAAGTACAAGTATCATTGTCATCCTTATGAAAGATATAATCTTTGTTGTTCATCCACATGGTTTTGTTGTCACCCAGGATCCTCCTTCTATGAATGTTGATGTAGAAAAATCCAATTGGAGGGACATTAGTTTGGGAACTTAGGAGGAAGTTGGTGGTCCCACTTCTAGTAAGGAATGGTCCACGAGTGAAGTTCATCCAGATGTGATCAAACATCATAAATCTTCATGGGTTTTCTTCTAGAAAGAGGCCATCTACCAAGTTCTTGACATGATGGCTTAAGAAGAATCTAAGGACCTAATTTTATTGCATTTTATGCCCATGTGTCTTTATTTTCAACAATTTGTATTGTTTATTTACCTATAAGAAAACTATGTATTATTGTAATTTTCACCCAGAATTGGAAATAATATTGACTTCATTTAAGTTGATATTGAAGTGTGATTTTGAAATACAACTCCTATTATGGGACTAATAAAACTGTATGGTAGTTTGATCAATGTGCTAGTAAGGATTCCAGATCTAGACAAGAATACGATTACGGGTTCAACAATAGGGTTTTTGGAATACATCGTTTCACATATACTATTTCTTGGTGGAATGGAACTTTTTTGAAGTCTCTAGATTAAGAATATGAGTCACTTTGAAAAGTTTGTTTGTTTAACTTCCCATTCCTTGGGAGTATATGAATGTGACATGATTGTCTCATTCTGTTGCATCCCTTATTTCTTTGAGAATTTGATCTCCATGGAAGTGTTTGTGATTGATAAAATTCACCTATGAATTTTTCCTTAATGTGGTATTGAGACACATACTATCTAAGATATAATATGTGTAAATAGGTAGCTTTGTCATACCTCCACACCTTCATCATCTTGTATATGTACTCATTTCTAGGGAGTTAATGTCGGCCACCATTCACTATGGGATCCTCCCAGTCATAAATTATTCTTTGTGGATTTTGTGCTAACTCCAACTCTCAAGGAAGTCGAAATGATTAACTCATATGAGTCATCATAATTGTTGGGGGATTGTACTAAATAATTCAAGCCAGATAGCATAGCTATTTGATCTATTTGGCATGAATAAGTATCTTATAGATACTTAGTAGTTGTATGTTGATGTGGGAGTCATTCAAGAGCAAGGTGTGTTGGTATGAACTATCTATGGATACTTCTTGTCTGTGAGATTTCACCTTGACCCTATTTGTATAATATTTCTTTAGAGTGACATTTGGTTAGGTTTTGACATTCATATCATGTGTTGTGGTAGTCGTATCAAACAATGAGATTGCCATGATTTTGATCTTGAGCGAGATGTATTAGCACTTCGATGAAGCCAACATGACTAAGATGATGATGAACGTTACATATCTAATAGATTTGATTGGGGATTCATATTGATTATTTTGAGATGCATGAGGCAACAAACCTACATCATATCCAGACAAATGATTTTATATTGAATAGTATCAAGATTTCTTATATATGTAGCTAGATTTCTCATTTCACACTTGAGGATTTGTTTTGGGATGGACATGTCTCAAAATTGGCACTTTGAATTTTTAAACAACAATGCCCAACATTTACCAGATGATTATTCTTATAGGTCTAGAATATATGTTGTTTACTACCCACTAATTTTTCTTAGGTAGTTCAACTATAGATGGTGAGATATGATGTTGAGGAGCTTCTGACCTTCTACATGAGGCTTAATGATTGTACTCACATGGTCTAGGAGATAATTGCAAGAATATTCCCTGATTGTTAGAATAAGACTTTAGAGGTATTTCTTATAGATAGGGATTGTACTCTTGAGTACATTGAGTGGATAGATATGTCTCCTTAAGAAGTGGCATCCTACGAATCAATTTAGGAAATGAGTAGTCCTATGTGATATTGATTGATTCCATTTAATATTTAGGATTTTTATCATTTGTTCATGTTATTATGTATGGAATTTATTTTTAAATTGATAGAAAGAAAATTTTAAAAGAAAGGATGTTTTATCATGGTGTGCTGCACCTCACTTGGTTACTTCCTCCATGATGTTCATGATGTGTGTCCCATTAGATTGTAGCTTGGATCCTAGTCAGTATTGATGATATTTTTTTGCTAATACCTTTTTGGGAGTTAGGTGACCAATGTGTGTCGTGGTTTCCATACTAGCATATTTGAAGTGTGAAGTGTTGTTGCGAAATTTAATTATTTTGTAGATATAGAGAATGTCATATAAATGGGACATCATTCTATCCTTTTTGTAATGATTTTTGTGGTTTGAAATCCTAAGCATATTTAAGATTATCCCATGTTATACCCTACTACTCGTACATTGATCTTCCCTTCAGATGTTCATAGCCTAGTCTTCCACAAGAAGATCATGTATCTAGTGGAGAATATGGATTGAGGGATCCACTTATGCTAGATGTTTCAATAAGGACAAAGGATATTCCATGTAGTGAATGTGTAGGAGAAAACTCCCTACCTAGTTGTGTTAAGGCTCCAGTTGATAGAGACACATGGTGGGCTCCATTTTAATACATAAATTAGTTTAAAAATTATTGAAAGTCATTTATCTTATCTTTTGAGATATGTTTTGGAAGTTTGATTGAGGGATGAAAGTCCCTACATAGTGGGGCTTGAAGATTTTATTATTAACATGATTGGATATTGATGCTTGAGTCCTCATGATGGGGCTTGGATTCTATATTTATAGAGTGAAGGAGGTTTTACCGAAAATGTTTTCCCATTTTCTGCCATTCAAGTTAGTCCATGAGAATTTTAGTCCCACTTCCTTTTGGAGAGTGATGTGCCGATATCTACATGGGATGCTGACCTCTACCGCAGTCCATGTGGCATTCTTGTGCCCAGTGACCCATGTAGAATTTAGTCTCAACATCAAATCCGGTAAGTTCTATCCTTGTAATAGTATTGAAATATCCAACTATATAGATCATGTTTAACTCACCTTCAAGGACTTATATATTTAGAAAAGATCTTTTTTCAAGCAATGTATGATGACCATATAAGGTGTTCTCACAATCACCCTAACTTTGGGGGAATCATTGTTGTAAACATAGTATTTTAATATACTTGTCCCAGAATTGTGAAATTCTTTAGTCAAGATTGATATATTTTAGGGGTGAATTTAGGTTAGCAAATTATTAGAGAATCTTGAAAATAGTTGTATATCTTCCTTTGTAGACCCTATAGTTCTACTTTTTTACCCTCACTACTTCAAGTGTTCACATGATACATTGTGGGGTATTTTAAGTAAATTAGATGTATTTCAGCAGTGAGATTTTCACCATATGGTGCTCCTTGTAGGAGGATACATGTTGATGTAACTTGATCATCAGTAGTTGTAACATATAATGATGTTGGAATTTGTGTCAGGGAGATTAATATATCCATCCATTTTTATCACGTGTAGGACATCCTAGTCATAGATGTCATGGGTGATATTGGTTCCCTCCCATTTAGGTTCTAACTTTTCCCTAGTATTTTCATTCTTAGTAACGTGGAGTATTAGATCACCCTTTTGAAAATTGCAAGGACACACTAATGCAGTTATATTGACACAAAAAATGTCCATGGATGATATCCCTACATTTTAGCAAATAGCAGTACAACAATACGACTAGGAATCAGACATATTTTATCACAATTTAGTTTTGGATTAAACCCAAAGGACAGAATTTAAAAAAATTTATTTATCATTTAATTGAACTAGGAGAGTATTTAACACAATAGAGTATGTAGTTTTTGAGTACACTAAGCGCAAGAACAAAAAGACTAAATTATATCTAAGATTATTGATGGATGGAAAGACACTGGTGAGTGTGTTTCACAACCATTTCCTAAACTCACTCTCTCACTGCATTAAAAACAAGCATGAATAAATAACATTGAGTCTTGGTAAATCCTCGCATCTATGTTAGGATTAAACTTGGAAAAATATCACTCTAGGATCATCATTACATTAGATATATATCCTATAGACATCACCTTAGAAAAGTATATCTGAAGTTCTCATCACAGGTTTAATAAAAAAAATTACATCCTAGATCATTGGTTCAAGTTTTCTACATTGGGGATCATGATAAACATGTAAACTTCTTGAATAGACAAGAATACTAGAACAAAATGACTAATTAAAAATACAAAAAGATTGATACATATTCAAATGGAGTTAAAGAACATAATCAAGCAGTAGGGCTATACCTGATGCCCTACTATAAGAAATAACTTGGTCCACATAGAGAGACAAGAACTAACAATGGATAGGAAATTGATAGGAATTGTCTCTATGACTAGAATAGATGCATCCTTGGTATGTTCGACAATAGCCTTCATCTCTGGAGATGGGGTTGATCAAACACATTATTAGAATACACCCAGGAATCTCATTACATGACCCTTATTCTTTATTATCATTCTCTCTTAGATTTGATGGTGGATGAGGAAGTTGTAAGTGGAAGTATGGTGGTATGGAGTCATTATCTATCTTCCTCCATAATGTTCAGGAGGCGAAGCCTTGGTGGAGCAATGGTTGATAGATGATGTGGTTGTCAACCTATGGTAACCATCGATGGTGATCATCTTATTATGCCTGAGTGTGGATTTTGGTATCATATAGGTCGGAATAGAGGTTACTATAAAAGGAATATGGATGTTTTACTTGTATGATAGGGGTTAGTGTTTTTATACCCCACTACATACATTATTATAAGTATAGGTGGGAGGAATAGGAGGATTTCAATGACTCCTCAAATTCCCACCGTTGAACAAATTCTAGTAGGTGGACCAAGTTGTAGAGGTTTCATTAGAAGGCATATTTGTGGGTTAACAGACTTAGGATCTTCACAGGTAGGTGACTCATCTAAATCATTGTTGGTTATTGTGATTATAGTTTTCATTTGTCCATTATGTTTATTTGGCATCGTCACAAAATTGCAAACTTTCATCGGCTAGCATGTAATACCAGTTTTATTGGTTGACGTTGCAAATGATTTTAATCAATAGATTTAATTGGAGGTTTCACTGGTAGGAGGAAAGTATGATCTCCATTGGGAGAAAGTTGAGCTTACTTCCTCATATGAAGTGTAGTATTTTCATCAGTACATGTCTTTGTCGGTTAGCTACACACATAGAATTGTCATTAGTAAATGTCTCCATGGGTAGTCAACTCATGTTTTCATTGGGAGACATACTAATGGATTTCATCGATTGGTCGAGAAGCAACAATATGAAAGAGAAAACTATATCACACCACTCGGGATGTATTCATGTGTAGAGAAGAGCATGCGTCAATGGAATCATGAGTGATGAAAGTCATCAATCGATCAAGGGATGAATCAATGAAATTTGGTGTATATCGATCACAGCTCAATACTACCATGAAAATCACGGATTTGATTAAAAATCTTACAAATTAGCATAAAAATATGGTAAACTAAATTGAGGTCAATTCTAAAGTAAATTATGAAATATGAATGAAAAAATAAGAAAATATGCAACTAAAAATTATGATGAATAAGAATCCATCGCATACCCTCTTTGTGAATGATCGAGTTGCTCTTTCGCGACAATATTGTGTGAGATATAAAGCTCTCATTTGTTTGTATTGAGTGTTGAGGAAGTAAACCTGGTATTTGCATCATTCTACCTCAATGAATATATCTTCTTGTAGAATGAGAATAATGGGATATTGACATCTACTACAAGGATGACCTCCATATTGCATACAATCAAATAAGCTATGGTTCATGTGGATGTTATTGTAGATGATATGTAAGCCAACTATGTCATTGGAAGGTGTTCCTTCTAGTATATGTTTGCATTGATCTATATTTGAGATTTTTTTCAACTTCCACAATTCCACTCATCATAGGTCAATATTGTAATGTTTTGTGATGTTTCATACCAAGGAGCTTAGATACTCAAAATATTTTATGATGAAATTCATACCCTATCATCAAAAATTATTTTGTGTGGTATTCCATACAAGGTGGTGATATTTTTCTTTACGAACTTAATCATTTTGTGTGTAGAGGAACTAGTGATGGATATGTCATCCACCTATTTGGTACAATAATTTATTTTGACTAGTATGGAGCATTTTTAGTTGTCACTTTAGGGTGCATCTTTACTATTATATGAATTTCCAATGTATAGAAGGGTCATGACATGGCTATGTTGTATAGATGATTAACTAGTGCATGAATGAAGGAACAATGTATCTTGTTGACTCGACATTTTTAGACATATTGTAAGCAATATATCTTCATGGTGATCCACTAATATCCCAAAATTCATATCTTCTTTATTCATGTTAGTGGCAGATGATCCTCCATGGACCTATATCATAAGAGGTTTTTCTAATGGTATTTTTATGCACATGAGGAGGGTTTTATTGTATGATTGGCAATGAAATTTTCCCTTTCCAATGATGTAATGCATGGATTTTCATTTAATTCCTTATTTTTATCCTTGGGATATAACTTTAGGTATGACATGGTTCTCAAGACATGCTTTGCTGTCATGGAACTATGTATATTCCTCCTTGTTAGTTGTAGTTTTGGTGATAATACAATAGGGTGACTAAGAGATTGTTTTAACTTCAAAGGATATGATTTGGTGTTTTGTATGTGGATGATAGATCCATGTGGTGAGTGTGGCTAAAGAATCATCAAAGGCATCATGATCTCATTTCAAGAATTTTGAAGAGATATGTCTAAAATCTTAGGAAAGAGAGAACAAATACACTTGAAAAAGGATCAACTTTTGATCGTATATTTTATTGTTTTTTTATCTGAGAGAATAAATATAGAAATCATTATAGGCTTGAGGTTGGTGTGCACCTTGCTGCTTGGTAAGTTAGAGTACCAAGATGCATACTTCTTATTCTACCACATAGTTAGTAGCACTGAACTCTAGTCATATTGACACAAGAAACTATTTGGTGTGTGGTTCTTGAAGGACTACTTCTATCCTAACTCCGCTACAACAAATGACTCCATCAAAGAAGGTCATCCACTAGTCTAGATCAGAAGGGAAAATGATATCTGGTGAGCTGATCATTCCATTGTTTTGTTGGGCAACTATTACTCATGCATTTGTTATTCTAACAGATTATATACTAGTGTTTGTTCTTTGATAGATTTACTGGGAAGGTAAGTGATATTGAACTCATAAAAAAAACACTTGCCATTTTGTGTATTCGTTAGTGATGATAGGTAATTCACATAAGTAGCATGGTGAGTTTGTCTTGTAATAACTTGTATGGAGTATTTCATTAGTTTGTGACACAACTCCCTTGTCACATACACTATGTCTAAGAAATATTTTTAAATATTACTTTATAGTGCCTCTATGTTTTAGAAATTCTTGGAAAGGTAGTAGATGGCATGCACACCATCTTCTAATGATTGGATTGGAACTCCTTTGGTCAATAAATTATGAGAGTAAGTTCTAGCATTGTGTCTCAAATGATGATGTAGTAAGGTAGTCTTTAATCTTCTAGAGTTTTTCATTGCACTATTCACTCCATTAGAGCCATAGTTTTCCACAAAAGTTTGAAAATTGTCTCACAAATGGGTATGACCTCGAAAATGAAGCAATTGATGTATTGAAGGTGGTTGAGAAGGCCTCAGATATCATACTTAGTCTGTAGTGAATGTATTTCCTTCCATGGGTCTTTTAAAAGATCTAGAGGGGATGATACATAAGTTCCATTTCATGATAAAAATAAAATGTTAAATCATAGTGAATTATGGATTTGAAGTGTAGAAAAGAAACCACCACAAGAGATAAAAAATTTCACGTGATTCCAACAACAAAAGTTGAACGTATTCCGCTAGTAGTTGCCTACTAGGATTTGCAAAAACTAACCTTTAATTACCTCACAAGGGCAAATACAAAGTACACTTGTTACACCTCTTCTTTCATGGTTAGAAAAGTGCACCAACACTTCTCCTCTTCTTTAACAACTGAAGAATAGCACTGATACCACATATCTACTTTAGTGGATGTAGAAGAGCACTAAAAAGAATACTCCTTCTCCTTCTAAGCCTCCATACATACCTTCTTGCAAGAAGTTGCTCAGAATACAATAGAGACATGTGAAAAAGGTTGGTGAAAGGGAATAAACCATTCAGCTTATAAAAATCACAAATATCCTATAATCAATCTTATGAGACACATCAACAATTATAAATTTTCTAGAAATCACTTCTCGGTTGTAACTCTTATATTTATATCACAAAGTTGTTCTCCCTTAACATTACATGTAATATGAATAGAATAGTGTTTTCTTAAACAAAATTTAGTGGGCCTTACATGTATGTAATATAGTGACTTTGTGATCTATTCTGATGAAACTCAGACAACAATTATATTGGGAAATATGGTACAGAGCAGGCAGCGGAATTTAAAATTTTATCTACCATATTCCCCATAATCAGTAGATCATGTCAATAACTATAATGTAGGAAGGATGGTTTAAGGATATATGTGGTTCTGGAGCAAGTCCAGTGACAATCCTTGTCATTGTAGATGTGCAACTCTGAATCCTAGTCGCATTGGGACACGCATGATTGATGTGCCTCCTTGGTCTGCACCACAGACTCCAGCCACAAACGTCTTCTTCTTCAGCAGATCCTCTTATCAAGGACTGCTAGTTGATGTTGTCCTCCAAATGGCAAACAACTTCTTACTGCCTCTAAGGAAGTCCACACGGGCCGCCTGGAACTCCCATCATCTTTCTAGAATGGATAGGAAGGATTCATCCCTCTCCATCGGTGTACTAGTCCTCGACTTGCCCTCCCACAACAACTCTCAGTTGTTCTCTCCTATGGCTATCCCTCCCTTGTTAGGTAGGACTTGTCTAGACTCTCGTGGTTACCACAACCAGAGAGGACAAAAATTGTTAGAGGAACTGATTCTCAGTTGTTTGTATTGTGTTCTAGGAAGCCCCCAATACCCCTTTATTTATAGTTGAGTATAGGGTCGAGGTTCCCAGTTGCTATCCAATGCGGGATTAATGTGCAGTAGTGGAAAGGACCGAAAGAACTCAAATTTTCACAACAATTGTGGAAATTGTACAACAGATGACAGATAAAACAACCATTTGACAGAGCCAGACGGTCATCTTGCACATGATATGATCATCTCACACTACGAGATGGTCATTTTTTGGTTTCCAGTTATATACGAATTTGGCAAATCAATTCCCATCAATGTTAGACATTGATTTCCTTGTGCAACAAGTATTGCTCAAGCAAAACGAATAGGGAAACATCTAGAACCTTCCTCAACCAATCTAGATCATTTAACCCATGCACGACGACCATCTCGGTTCACCCAAATGGTCATCTGGTGACCTAGGTCGAGCCTGTTTGGCCAAGCCGATTTGTTCCATTGCCAATTTCAACTCACAACCAGGCCTGACACCCAAATGGCTGTCTCAACACTTGAGATGACCGTTTGGAACTCCAGACAGCTGTCTCAACACTTGAGATGGGTGTTTGGTAGTGTTGTCAACCTGTTTGTTGCTTGAATCAAATGCCTAAACACTTTGCCACTTAATTCAATTGTCATTCAAGATCTGAACTCCTCTTCTAGGCCAATACCTATGTGTGTGACCCTATAGGTCCCATATTACATTAGAAGTGAGTGTCTATAGAAACTTATGACATCACAAGCAAAGAATGGTTTCTATTCGCACATCATTTCTACCCAAGTAAATGGAAAAGTTGAGGAACAACTTCAAACTACAATCTGTGCATGGTGTTGCAGTGTTTGTATAGTTCCTTTGTCATTGATGTTCAGATTGAACTATAGGCATGGAGCAATAACCCTCGTTATTTTTCAATATTGTTTCTTGAACCAACAATAGAGTGTATGAGATATATGTAAGCTCAATATCATATATTGACTCACATGTGCATTGCCATGCTTTTCTCAGTCTCTCTTATCAAGAGGCCTAGGACATAATACACCAATAGGAGGGACAAATCCCATGTCTATCACTCACAGTCAATCCCCATGTGTCAAAGCTACCCAATCATCACCGTTATAACAACCCATGTTTTAGGATTGTGTTTGATGATGTCAAATTGTACCCAACAACATATGTTGAGCACAATGATTTCAGGTCTAAGAACCACAACCACTGCCATCACTATGAGACCTAACTATGACTTCCATGAAAAAGGCTTCCCTATGTCAGTCTCACAGTGGGTCTATCTGATACACTATTTTTTAACATGTATATGTGTGCTTGGTTTGATATGGCCATATCATGACTAAGAGATTAATTCATCAACCAACTCACACTCTGATCTTATGTGTCATTGTTTTCTATCAACCTTCCACAATGAGAATATGTATATTTACTCTTAACATCCGTATGATCTCACCCACAAGCATAGTAAATTGAATACATATGTCATTGAGTAATATAATTCTCTAGATGTTTATAATGTTACAACACTATCTCATAACTGAATTAAACATAATAAATTGGAAGCTTGCCTTTATTTATAATCAAGTCCTTTTCACAAGTAATGCCATTACAATCATCACATCATTGTCTCTTAGGAATACATAACCAACTAACTCCCACTTGCACTTAGAGCCAATCACCCACGGATCTTATTCCGAGTGACCTTACATAACCATCATGTTTTTGTTGTGAAAGTGCTTTTGTCAAGGGATCAACAATGTTGCATTGAATTGGTACTTTGCAAATCTTTACATCTCCATGTTGCATGATATCTTATATGAGATGGAACCTCCTTTGTAGGTGTTTTGAACATTGATATGATATGGGTTCCTTATCTTGTGCAATAGCTCCATTGTTGTCACAATATAGCTCGATTGTTTCACCGATGCTAGGAACAACTCCAAGTTCTGTTAAAAACTTTGTGATCCATACAACCTCCTTTGCTGCACTTGATGCAACAATATACTCACCCTCTGATATAGAATCAACAACTATTTTTGGCTTAGAACTCTTCCAGCTCATAGCTCCATGTTTGAGGCAAAACACAAATCTTGATTGCGATTTGTAATCATCTTGATCAGTCTGGAAGCTAGCATCAGTGTAACCTTTTACCACCAACTCTTCCTCCCCGTCATAGACCAAGAACTGATCCTTAGTCCTTTTCAAGTACTTGAGGATGTTCTTCATGACTATCCAGTGAGCATCACCTGAATTTGACTAATATCTTCTCGTCATGCTCAAAGCATATGAGACATCTGGATGGGTACACAACATTGCATACATGATTGATCCAATTGCTGAGGCATGTGGAATCTCACTCATGTGTTCCCTTCCATCACAAGAATTGGGACATTTAGATCTAGAGATGGGGACACCATGACACACATGCAGGTTTCCTCTCTTTGAGTTCTCCATGCAGAACCGCTTCAACAGTTTGTCAATGTATGTGCTCTGACTTAGTCTGAGAAGTCTTTTGGATCTATCTCAATAGATCTTTATCCCCAAGATGTAGGATGCTTCTCCCAAGTCTTTCATAGAGAATGTATTTCCTAACCATGGCTTTACCATTTGTAAAGTAGGGATGTCATTCCCCATCAATAGTTTGTCATCTACATACAATATGAGAAATGTCACTATGCTCCCACTGGCCTTCTTATACACATAAGGTTCATCTTCATTTTGAATAAACCCAAACCCTTTGACTATCTTATCAAAATGAAGATTCCATCTCTGAGATGCTTGCTTCAGTCCATAGATTGACCTTTGTAGCTTACAAACTTTATTTACAAATTTTGGATCTATAGACCCCTCAGGCTGTGTCATATACACATTCTCAACAAGGTTCACATTAAGGAATGCAGTTTTAACATCCATTTTCCAAATCACATAGTCATTAGAAGTTGTAATAGCAAGCATGATCCTGATGGACTTTACCATGGTCATTGGAGAAAAGGTTTTGTCATAGTCAACACCCTAAACTTGTCTAAAACCCTTTGCAACCAATCTACCCTTATAGGTTTGAACTTTTCCATCCATGTTGGTCTTCTTCTTGAAGACCTACACCCTATGGGTTTTACCCCTACAAGTGGATCCATCAAATTCCATACATTGTTGGTATACATTGATTCCATCTCAGATCTCATGGCCTCAAGCCATTTCTCAGATTGTAGTCCATCAATAGCATCTTTATAGATAATTGGCTCATCATGTATGACCAATTCACTACCTTCCTGAGTCATAAGATATCCAAATCTTTTAGGTTCAAGGTATGTCCTATTAGATCTATGATGTTCCTATGTTACCTAAGGAGTTTGAGATTTTACAACACCTTGTGATTCTCTAGGTTCCTTTGGTTTATCTACTGGTTCTATGTTCTCTTGTTGGTCTCGAAGCACTTTGAGTTATACTAATCTCCCACTTATTCCTTTGTAAATAAATTCCTTTTCAAGGAACACAATATCTCTAGCAACAAACACTTTGTTGTCAGATGGATTATACAAGTACTATCCCACATTTTTTAGATCTAGGGCCCATCTTTTCAGGAAACATTTTCTTGACATAAGTTGTGCAACCCCAAATCCTCATAAAAGACATTTTGGGATGCTACCAGTCCATCCCATATGGTGTCTTTTAAACTGACTTAGATGGTACTCGGTTTAGTGTAAACACGATAATTTTTAGAGCATATCCCCAGAAGGTAGTTGAAAGCTTGGCTGAACTCATAATCAATCGCACCATATCCAGTAATGTGTGATTCCTTCTTTCTGATACACCATTATGTTGAGGTGTTCCAGGAGGAGTCCACTGGGATACAATTCCATGGGCTCTATGAAGGTCCTCAAACTCTTAGTTTAAGTATTCTCCACCTCAATCAGAATCAAGTGCCTTAATACATTTACCAAGTTGGTTATGTAATTCATTCATAAACTCCTTGAACTTTTTAAGAGCTTCTAACTTGTGTTTCATAAGATAAACATAGCCATACCTACTGAAGTCATCAGTAAAGGTAATGAAGTATTGATACCCACCTCTAGTTGTTGTTCTAAAAGTTCCACACACATCAATATGTATGAGTCCTAATATATCATTATCCTCTCATGTTTCCAGTGAAAAGGGTCTTATCCATCTTGTCCAACAAACAAGATTTGCACATCTCAAATGATTCAAAATCAAAAGAGCCTAGATAACCATCCTTATGGAATCTAGATATTCGATTCTCATTTGTGTGCCCTAGATGACAATGCCAAAGGTATGTTTTGTTTGAGTTGTTGAGTTTTAGCCTTTTCATATAAATGTTATATACATCTGTCTTTAGATTAACAAATAAAGACCATAAGACAAAGGGGCACTGCCATAAAAGATCCCATCTTTTGAAATAGAACATTGACCACTTATAATATGGAACTCAAATGCATTCTTGTCTAAAGAAGATACATAATTGATGTTTCTATTTATAGTAGGCACATAATACCAAATCTTTAACTCTATTACAAGCCCCGTGGGTAGAGATATAGTATAGGTTCCAACTGTTCTGGCAGCAACTGCTGTGCCATTAGCAACTCACAGTTCCACCTTGCCTTTTTCCAAAGGCCTACTTCCTTTCAGATCTTGCATATGAGAACATATGTGAGATCCACATTAGCTATCTAATACCCAAGATGAATAATTAGATATATTTATGTCAATAATGTATATATCAAAAGTGGAGATCACCATCCCCATCTTCTACTTCTTAAAGGCCTTCAAGTACAAAGGATGAGTTCCTTTTGTACTTTCTTTCTCCTTATCTTGAGTGCTGAAGAATTGAACTTAGGCTTGACCACAAAACTCTTCTCAGTCTTGCTTTGATCATTGAACTCATCCCTACTGATCACCATCACGGGCTTGTCCTTGTTCACTTTTGCTTCTGCATAAATCAACATGGCAAGCAATTCTAACATCTGTCCAACCGAATTACTCACATTTTGGCATGCAATAAAATGACTATATGATTCTAGCATAGTCTTTAGAATCATATCAGTAGACAACTCTTGGCTCAAACTGAATCCCAATTCTTCAAGATGATACACATGTTCAATCATATTGAGCACATGTTCTTCTACTGAGGTTCCCTCTGTTAGCTTTGACTCAAGTAGCACCTTTAAGATAACGTTCCTTTCTTACCTGTCAAGACCAAGTGTTACCTTCCTAAGATGTATCACCATCTCAAGAACACTCATCTCCTCACATTGCTCATGCAAATCATTAATTAATGCAGCTTAGCATAAAGTACTTTATCTCTAAGGCATAATTTGCATCCTTCCAGTAAGCATCCACTTGTGCCCTAGGTGCATTAGGAGGAGGTATTTTAGGTACTGGTTTGTCAAGGATGTAGAGCTTGCACTCTTCATTGAGAACCCTTCTCAAAGTCCGAAACCATTTGTGGAAATTTCTCCCGTCAATTTTGTCCTTTTTCAGGACCAATCGCAAATCAAATTTGTTTGTCATTGATTCTATAAGAGAAAATTTGCATTTGTAAAAAAAAACATTTTTGATTTGATTTAATTTGAAAATTTTGACGATATTAATTAGGTCTTTAATTATTATCACTGGCACTATTTTATTTGAAGTCATGAGTCAGCTTTTGTCGATCGCCCACAACCTGACTATTTAGGTAAGCCATCATGCCAATTGCATCATATGCAACTCTTGGATAGATGATATGCACAACACCTTGCCATGATCATCTGCATGCTTCTGGGCTTGGGCTCTCCAAGTCACTGTTAAGCTTGGCCCAATAGCCAATACAATAGATACACACCATGCTTTGTGCAAATCTATATATCTACCATCACACTTCTATGAGATAGACAACACACCATGCTTTATGCAAATCTACACTTAGTCGATCAAGGTTTTCATGTGTATTACTAATGGAAGGCATCCAAGACTTAATATTTTAATTGAGGGAGTTTTTATTTATAAGTAAATTCATTTACTTTATCCAATCACCAATTATATAGTATGTATCGTATACATGCTATATCCCACATCACTTTTGACAATTATATGATTCTAGAAGAAGATCCTGCGAAGCCGGTCACCATACGCCTACGATCCTATCTGACTTGCTCTTCTTTTCTTTTTTCTATTGACCTGAATACGGCAGGTTTGATCCTTATTGACTGAACAGGGTTCGAAGCAATGGTTATGGTCAATCCCAGTGTAATCCCTTGGAGCCACAAGTGATTATGTCATCTAGGTCTACATTATATGCAAAAATCTATTGTTGATGAAGATTTGTGCTTTCCAATCTAGGATAATTAGTTCAACCCTTAAACCGATCGGCTCGCCTTCTGGCCAGTTGTAAGTTGGTCTCACCGGTCGTCTGGTCCTTCTGTCCACCATTGGCTGGCTCCTACAGCTGATCGGTCAGGCCCACCAAGCGATTGGTCTGGCTTGTCCACCATGCCCTCCAAGGTTCTTCATCTTCATCTAATAGGAAAGTAAACTATCCTACTATTACATGATTATATGGAAACCTCGAGTTGCATTCGAGGGGAGCAAGGGTAGGAGAGAATTAACTTTACATTGGAAGATAAGATAGAGGCTCAGTATGCAGTCTGAAATAAACGGATAAACCATCCACATACAACCATGCACATATATGGCTTATTGGCCATAACCATGCTACACATTCACCATCAAAACCATTTTAGGGAGACATGTGTAAATTGCATATATATATATATATATATATATATATATATATATATATATATATATATATATAGGAGAGAATTATCTTTACATTGGAAGATAAGATAGAGGCTCATTATGCAGTCTGAAATAAACGGATAAACCATCCACATACAACCATGCACATATATGGCTTATTGGGCATAAACATGCTACACATTCACCATCAAAACCATTTTAGGGCGACATGTGTAAATTGCATATATATATATATATATATATATATATATATATATATATATATATATATATATATATATATATAGTTTGGGATTCTTGTGGTGTTTGGATTTGACAAGATATTATTTGCATCGCATGCAATAATAGAATGAAAAAACCAAAATCTGATCATATTGATTATCCCGTAATATAGTAAACTGACATTAGCTCTGATACTACTATTGGGAAATATAGTATAGAGAAGGCAGTGGAATTTAAAATTTTATCTACCATATTCCGCATAATCAGTAAATCGCGTCAATATCTATAATGTAGGAAGGATGGTTTATGGATATACCTGGTGCTGGAGCAACTCTAGTGACAATCCTCATCATTGTAGATGTGAAAATCTGAATCCTAGTTGTACTATTGGCCGGGTCATTTTGTTCCATTTCCGGGTCGAGCCTGTTTGGCCGGGTTAGTTTGTTCCATTGCCAATTTCAACTCACAACCAGGACTGACACCCAGACGCCCAACTCAACACTCAAGATGAGCATTTGGCACTCTAGATGGTCGTCTCAACACTTGAGATGGGTGTTTGGCAGTGTTGTCAGCCTGTTTGTTGCTTGGATCAAATGCCTAAACACTTTAGCCCTAAATTCAACTTTCACTCGAGATCTGAACTCCTCGTCTAGGTTAAGACCTATGTGTGTGACCCTATAGGTACCATATTACATTGGAACTGAGTGTCCATAACAACTTATGACATCACAAGTAAAGAGTGGTGCCTAGTCGCACATCATTGCTATCCAAGTAAATAAAAAAGTTGGGGAACAGCTTCTACCTACAATTTGTGTGGTGTTTTAGGGTTTGTATAGTTTATTTGTCACTGATGTCTAGATTGAAATAGAGGCGTGGAACAGTCACCCTCATTATTATTTAATCTTGTTTCTTGAACCAAGAGAAGAATGTCTAAGATATATGTAAGCTCAATGTAATATATTGAATGACATGTGCATGGCCATGCTTTTCTCAGTCTCTCTTATCAAGAGGACCAAGCCAACATACTCTAATCGGAAGGAAAAATCCCATGTCTATGACTCATAATCAATCACCATGTGTCAAAGCCACCCAATCATCACCGTTATAGCAACCCATGTTTTAGGACTGTGTTTGATGATGTCAAAGTGTACCCAACGACATGTGTTGAGTGTAGTGATTTCACGTGTAAGAACGACAACCACCACCATCACTGTTAGACCTGACTATCACTTCAATGAAGACGACTTCCATGTGTCAGTATCACGATGGGTCTGTCTAATACATTGTTCTCTAACATGTATGTATGTGCTTGGTTTGATATAGCCATATCATGACTAATGAGATTTAGTCATCAACAAACTAACACTCTGATCTTATGTTTCATTGTTGTCTATCAACCTTCCATAATGACAACCGATTAGGGACATGATGAGAATATGTATATTTACTCTTAACATTCGTATGATCTCATCCACAAGGATAGTAACTTGAGTACATATGTCATTGAGTAATATAATTCTCTAGATATTTATAATGTTACATCATTATCTTATAACTGAATTAAACATAATAAATTGGACTCTTGCCTTTATTTATAATCAAATCCTTTTTACAAGTAATGCCATCACAATCATCACATGATTGGCTCTTGGGCATACATAACCAACAAATTAGACATCTTCAAAGAAGAAGAACTTACATATAGATTTTATTAGAGACATCTTATCTACATCTAGGTTTTCTTAAATTTGATTGGTTAATTATTGATGACTAAATAGAAATTTTGTTTATTTTTATTTTGAAAATTTTCCACTGTATATAAACTTGCCAACTAAGATTTTTTATAAGATCTCTACTTCTGTTAAAGATCTCTTGTTGACATATATAGATTTTTAGAGGATTAATTTTGAATAGTTATCAATTGGCTTTCTAGTTATCATCACTAATTTTCATTTGTTACTTTTACCTACGTTGCTAAAGAGATTATGGGTATTTGACTATAGATTTTTTTTGGAGCCAGAATACCTTTATCCTTGTGGCTTAAAACTTATAACGCATAGAAGAACTCGAAGAGAGAATCACATTGAACTAGTGTATATGATCCAAGTCCTACCACAACTTACATATTGAAGTTTTTTATTTTTTTTACTAAGAAATAAGTAGGAAGTAGGATGTTGAAGAGAGTATTGCCAACTCTCTTGAAATTTCAAAGTGTTCAAAGACTGAAAACTTGACTAAACATCTGAAGACAAATACCACAACACAACTATACTTTGTTATTAGTGAAATCCCACAATGCAACCATCTAACCCGATCAAAATCTCCACCTATGAAATCTATTTCTTACTTCAACATAGATGTAAATATTTTAAGGAAATACACACAAATCAGTTGTTTTATTGTTGTTTGGAGAGGTTTTTCAGGAAAATCAGATGATGCATGTGCATAACCTAATTGAACCACGGATCAAGATGCATATTCAAATATCTCGAGTGCATGTGGTACATGGTCATCATCCTAATGATGCATCCTACTCCTGAACTCAAATTCACCATCACGTCCATGGGTACCTATTCCTAGAGCCAAAGTGGTCATCCTTATCGATAGATGTGCTTCAATTCTCTTCCATTTCTCTCTTGGTCTTGTGGTGTCTACCTACGTAAGCAATGGTCTGAAGTGCATCCTATATGTACCACATGCACCACGAGATTCATATTTGTCAATCCTCCTGCCCTTTTTTGTATGATTGTTATACGTCAAAAAATGTGTGCATCATGCAAGCCACCTCAGGCAATGTTAGGATCCATTTGATTGGGAATGGCATGATGTCTCCCTACTTAACCAACTCATGCACAACCATAGTTAATTGTTGTGATTTTTTATTATTTTACTTATTTTTTGTTTCACTTGAACATGGAAAAGAAACCAAACACGCTCTCTCTTTACACTATACTATATGAAATTACTAATAATGATCAATATTTTGGAGTTGGTCTTTGCTTCTCCATTCTATCTTTTGGCAGTGATAGCCCTGAACACCCATATGTTTGGGTTGTGAGATCTATTCTTCTACATTTGTATGAAGGATTCGTCAACTACTGGTATATAGTGTAATTAATCTTGTATCATTATGTACTTGATTTTGCTTCAACATGACCATTCCTTAGCTATAGTAAACCAAATAATGTACATCTTTGTGTTATCTAAATAAAAAATACTAAAGAATCAATCTTACTCAAGGAGTGCATTTTGCAGTCTTGAACTAATGTGTTCTTGGAGTTTACCGTAGGTGAAAAAATGACATCGTATGAAAAATAAACTAATATATTCTTAAAAGCATTGGGATCATGTCCCAATAACACACAGAGAGCATGTACCTCTCACTAGCTGCATAACAAGATGTGATGGTGGAACTTTCATATATCTTTTACCATATATACACGAGTGATTTTGTTGAAATATAGCCAAGAATTTCTATTTGTCAGAATAGGAAGGGAATTTACATAGACTTGAAGGCATGGGACCCTAAGTTTGAGGGGCAGTCATGTCCCTACATTTTGTTAAAAAAGATAAAAGTAAGATTTTCAAGAATCCTCATATTTCTCATGTATGTTTCACAGATGATCTTATCATGTTTGCTAAAGCCAGCGTCACCTAAATGAAAGTTGTCAAAGAATGTTTTCAAGCCTTTGAGAATGTCTCAGGCCAATCAGTTTCCAAGCCAAAGACACATATATTCTTCTCCAAAAGAGTGGATGCGTCCATAAGAAGGAAAATCAAAAAGATTTGCAGCTTCCAAGTTACAGATGATTTGGGTAGGTATCTTGGAGTCCCGGTAATTCACACAAAGGTGACTAAACAAGCATCAACAATGTCTTGGATACTGTTTCATCCAGAATCTCAGCATGGTCGGCAAGAAGCTTATCTTTAGCTGGTAGGGTTTGCTTGGCTAAATCAACTCTGTCAGCGTTACCCGCTTATATCATGTAGATGACCCTACTCCCTTTACACCTCTACGATAGAATTGATAATGTTATAAGACGTTTCATTTGGGGCGGGGCACAGAAGGTTAATCCGATCTTGCCTGTTTCCTGGGATAAAGTTTGTTGCAAAAACTCCGAGGGAGGTCTCGGCTTGAAGCAGATGCGAGAATGGAACCTAGCCCTCCTCTATAAACACTCGTGGGATCTGAGCACTTCCCGTGATTCCCTATGGTGCTCAAGCATGAGACCTTGATATAGACATGATAAACCTTCCATACAATGCAATATGTCAAGACTTGGGCGAGCAGCAGTCAAGGGAAAGACATTCATAGAAGAGAACTCCTACTTTTTACCTATGAATGGCCACAACATCAATGTTTGGGACGACGTGTGGTGGCGAAATGGTTCCAAATTGAAAGATCAAGCGATGAAACCCATTAACGGGGATTTGGAAGACTTAAAGGTAAGCAGCCTGGTGAATCTTCAAGGCCAATGGGACACTAGTTTTCTAAACGACAGTTGATAGAATAACAAAGCTATCTATCCCTAAAGATATAGACGGGGAAGACTTAAGAGTTTGGAACCCGGCAGCGAATGGAAGCTACACAACAAAATCTTCTTATCAAAAATTGATAGAGGGTAAGTGTCTTCCTACAGCAGGGAATTGGGACGGCATTTGGACATCAAAGTCATCCACTCGTATCGAGACCTTTTCCTGGATCGTCATGCACAAAGCCTTGTTAACAAACACAAGAAGGGTACAGAGGAAAATTACAACTGATAGTACTTGCCCAAGGTGTTCCAAGGGCAGTGAAACTTTGCTTCATGCTATACGTGACTGCGAGTATGCTAGGGCGGTTTGGGACGACCTTCTTCATAGCAGGGACTTATCCACCTTCTTCAACAGCTCTGATTGTAAGCAATGGTTCCATGAACACATGCGCAACAAGGATGGTACTGCTACTCTCTTCTTAATGGCATGCTGGCATATTTGGACCTGTAGGAATAAACATGTATTCAACAACAAAATCACCCCCACCCCAAAGCAAAGTAGATACATCATCAAAGAAGCAAAAGCTCAACAAATCGCCTTTGAGGTGGAAATAGGGATTAAGAAGACACGGCTGAGTGCAACCTCCTCTCATTGGGAAAGATCGGCAGCTGGAATTCTTAAATTTAATTGCGACGCAGCTGTTAAAACGAGCCAGACGTCGTGTGCGACAGTCATTAGAGATAGACAAGGTATTTGGAGGGGAGGGGCTGCTACTCTCTTGGACACTAATGATGTTCCCGAAGCTGAACTTATGGGCATACAGCTAGCCATGGAGATTACTGGAGTTCATAATGTAGACAAAGCCATCATTGAAACTGATTCTAACACAGCCGTGCTGCTTATAGCTGAACCTGTCCACAACAATCCAAGATATGCTAAAATCATTCGGTCTATTCAAAACACCAAGAAGCAAGTTTGGCAGATTGTTCACATCAGTAGAGAGAACAATAAGCTAGCCGATGGGCTAGCGAAACTTCACTTAAAAAACCAAGCGAGGAGTCACCAGTACAACACTCCTCCCAAAGAGATCATTGATCTCCTAGATAGTGACTCTTGTAAGGGTAGTAGTACTACCTTGTTTAATTCTAAAAGTTTAATTAGTGATTGTAGTTGTTTTTTGTTTTCGCTCGTACAGGGAGGGTGGGATGAATAAGACAACCTCCCAACTTCTACTTGAAAAAAAAAAGAATCAAATGTTCCAAAAGATACACCAAACTTGGAGACATGCTTGGTTTTGTTCTAAGACAAGCCTGGTGAGCTTATACAATAAATTGGGAGCCTAATAGTATAATCGGTACTATGGAAATTGGGAATGAAATTATTGTAGTACTCTATTACTTAAAACAAATTAATGATATGCATGTTGAAACAAAAGCTACTCCGTAGATGGAGAAAGGCATCGAGTTCTTGGAGTTTAGCATGGGTGATAATTAACTTTGTATGGAATCAATCCTTTGAATTATAACTTGGTAGTCATTTATAATGTGTTCCACTAAAATTATTCTACTCTATTCCTTGACTACTTTATCTTTTTGTGTGTGTCTACGTGGAGGTTGTTTAGAGGTTGAAGTGGTAATGTTGTTGTAATCTAGGAAAATACAAAACAAGTTGATCATACTTGCACAGATTGTGTTTTCTACTGTAGGAATTCAAGAATGAAGACGATGGCCACTATGTGGACAATGCAACTTCCCATCTTGTAGTATGTTTGGTTCCATGAATAGATACCCTGAATTAGTTGCAATTTGGAAGTCATTCCATGTGCAATGTTCAATTTGTTCTGTTTGGGTTTATTTTGGGTCTACCCATTAGAGTTAAGCTCGTTCGAGTCGGAGGGATGTCGTTTTTTCTTTGTTTTGGTTTTGAGTCATGTTAAGGATGTGATTGTGGGTTGGATAGTATTTGGGTTATTTGTATGAGCATTGAATAAGAATAATTGAATAAGTTGATTATGTATTAGATATTTATTGTAAGAAATAAAAATTTTTATTATGCATTTTCAATGTCTTGGTGGTCATCATCAGAAGCTTCCATGATACAAGTGACTTCTAGTTTGCTAAATAAATATGGTATGTGTTCGATGTGATAGTGGAGATGTGGAACTTCTTGTTGTGAAATGTTGGACATTACATGTACATATGTCATGCATGTCTATGACCTATTTATCATCCCTTTTGTGAAATATGTGACATCAAAGCATGTGGTTTTTTGAGTTTGGGTGATGCTCTTTGCTACCCCGTCATGTCATGTTTTGGAATTCAAAAATCACCACTAGGTAATGTACATTCCATATAGGTTACATAGAAAAAAGGCCACTCTTAATAGGTGACATTTATCTAATTAGTGATGTGTAGTTGTGTCACCTTTTTGCTTAAAGGTTACATGCTTGAATGTCACCTATACCTCCTTTTTTAGTAGTGGAGGTTTCTTAAAATTTTAGTACATTCAGGCAAGAAACTTGGTGTTGTGATCTTATCAAAAAAAATGTAGTCTCAGGGTTTGCCTATCATCAACAATAATTATTTGTGGGATTAGCTTGGCTCTAATATAAATGTACATATGCCATAAACTACAATTGGTGGGAAGAGGTGTTCAATGGGATATTTTCATTGGTAGAGTAGGGTATCTATTCAGTTATGTGATTTCCCAACTGAAGATTCCAACAATATTTGTTTGAAGAGTCCAATAGTTGGATGGAACTAGTGGCAGATACGAATGATGATTTTTCAATGTACAATACTAGATAGATAAATGAAAATTTATGCGATGATATATTTTTAGGTCCATGGTTTACTTTTCCTAGAATGAAGACAGTTCCGGTGCAACCTATTACAATGAAAGAAATGATAAAAAGTTCAACAAACAATATTAATAGAGAATTAAACAATTGGCCTAGATTGGTTGGTCGTGGTTCATTTTGTCAATCCAAATTAGCAACAAAGGGCAATAATTTGAAAGGCTTAACCACATTCACATTCTTTACATGAAGTCATATAAGATTCATGGTTGTTCAAGTATAAATGCATACATAAGAAACTCTTGGCATATTCACTCATAGCACCCAACATAGGCCGACGGGGTTGTGGAAGCGTGATCACTTTTAGCACCCAGCACAGCCTGATGCCAGGAGTCTACTAGGATTTTCTGGATTATGTTTGGGAAAAGTTGCATCTACCCATTCCATGGAGGTCAAAAGTGAGAAAGTGTGTATTAAGTGCATGCCATCCCTTCATCCTCAATGGGCCTAGAAGGGGGTCTAGAATTACTAAAAGATATTTATGCCAAAATCATCCTTTCTATACTAACCCTTTCCTTAATTTGTACTAAGGCTCCCTTTTTCTCTTCAAAAAGCAACACCAGATAATAAACTTCATGGTGCAACAGGGAGTAGGAACTCACCTCAATTATCACATCTATTTTGATTTACTATGGTATTTTTTCACATGCGACTACCAAGGAAGGTTTCAAATTAGCTGAGATTTTCAGACTGTATAAGAGGGCATCCGGACAAAAGATCAAATATTAATCAGAAATATATTCATTGGAAACATCTATTAAAAAGTGTAGGACCACCATCACCACCTATGTGTAGGTTGCAGAAGTTGACATCATGCTAAATATATAGGGCATTGTTCACATCCCATTTTTTCTCACTCAGTTTAAAAACAATATCACTTCTCTAGTTAATGATAGAGTTCATTCTATTTTTCCATATTTTGCACATTTTCAAAATTGTATCCATTTTTTACATATTTTCTATATTTTCCATATTATATCTTTTCCACCTTTTTCCATATTTTCTCACACTTTCTACATTTTATTATTTATCTCCTTTTTCTATATTTTCCCATATTTAATATTCTTTAAACTTTTTCCATATTTTTCACCTATTTAAACCATCCATTTTACCCATCCACCACTCAATATGGGTTTGGGGAAAAGAAAATCTTTTATCTTTTTTTTTTAAATGGAAATTCATTCATCCTATTGCCAGGGGTTTTGAAATTGTGTCCTCTTGGTCATACAACATCAATTTTACCACTCATGTGCCACTACATTGTCTTTTTATCTACTATAAATTTTTTGCTAATTATTATTATTTATAAGATTTTTTCATAAATTGTTCAATTGAATTATCATTAATAAAATATTATGTTTTTCCTCACAAATATTAGTTTCCTTTATCCTAAAAAATACACGTCTCTTGGATAATAATGAAGGATATTCATGACTTTTATTCTAAATCTGCCTTTTCTAGATTGTTTTCTAGAAAATTCTTGAAATATCCATAAAATTGGGAAGCATCATTATCTAGCGCTGGCCATCCATAAGATCGGGGTAATCCACCGCTGCCATGTAGTGTGTTTCCTAGATCCATATGCCATGTGTCACGGAGGATTGATGCAATCTACTACCTTTTCCAAAACCTTCTATATTGAAACCCTAAACCTTCATTCTATCCTATAAATAGCCCCCCAAATCCATCATATTTATGGCTCTATTCATCTCTCCTGAAGCTAGACAGTCCTTTTATTTTCTATCACATATGATCAGAGGGTCTATTCTCTCATGTTTAATTCCCTCCTAATGCCAGTAGGTTGTTTAATAACTATTGCTTTTTCTGTTATATTCAAACTTTTTATTAGTTGATTGAACTATTTACCTTTCTAAACTCTTTCTCAAAGATCAAGACCTTTCTCTACTAAATCTCCCTCATCTCTCTCTTCCTACATATTGGTCCTTACTGCTAGTGATGGATCTCTGTGATGGGAGGTCCTGAGGTGATTGGGAAATACTAAAAGTTAGGACCTTTAGGGCTATGGGAAAGTCATGACCATTTCCAGCCCCAAAGGTTTACATACGTAACAAAAACATGACTTTTATCATTTTCATTAGAAATAACCTCACTTTTATTTATTATTAAATGTACCTAAAAAAGGATGCAATATTGTTATTTAGAGAGATGGGGGTGATAGTACCTTCCCACTTGTAATAGGATCGTCGAGTGTGATCTTTGAAACAATACATACCTATCTTATCCACCCTTGGGTGCAGTCAAAGTTAAGTAATTTATATATTTTCCTTGTCTTAAAGATCCACTTCCCTTTTCCCTTCATGAAAAATTGAGTGGCGACTCAGAGAGATATATTGAGATTTTTCTTTTTATTTTTTTGTTTGCAGTTTCATGACCATAGGATCATGGTATGTTTTGGGCCGAGTACAAAATTTTGGCATCTCCACTGAGGATAGTCATATGATCTAGGTTGTGTTTTCCTTTTTAGTCATCTGATCATTTATCGATCAAATGAAGTTTCTATCTTTCCATATGTTTTCTTTCCTTCTTCCCATTTTCACAGAATCAATATAATTCCAAAAAAATTCCACCATTAGAGGAATTAGTCGCAAAAAAGAATCTCAAACATTAAAATAAACAAGATAACTCTATAGATTAACGCTCTTCCTCCATAGGAAAAAGAAAGGTTTGGTTATCTCCACTTTCTATTTTCCAAAAAGTGAAAGCGGTGGAATCTTCTATTTTTCCAAAATTGATTAAAAAAAGATTTTCTTGTCATTTTAATATTTTTCTGCTTCAATTTATTTTTTCTTGTTCTTTGGTAGTACGACAATGATTTTTAAATGGTTCCTATTTTAGAGTTAGACTAAGCTTGCTTCTTGGTATTAGCCCCTACTTCCCTTCTTTTTCTTTTTTCTTTAACTTTTTAATCTTTATTTAGGAAAATAAAAAATTAAGGTAGAGATAAGATGATGTGAGAGATTTTCATGATGAGCAAGATCTTCTCTTTCTTAATAATAACATAATTATTTGCTTACATTATTAATATTTTTTGCAAGCATTATTATGGTGGGCTTGGTTCAATAAATATTAAATCATATACCCACACTATGCACACATGTGAACCCATGTGTCATGGAACATGTGCCAACATTCACACAGGATCTCTGAAAGTGGATCGGGGTGTTAGTAAAGGTATCAGATCAGTTAAGGTAAAACTCCAAAAGACATAGAACACCACCCCTCCTACCACTAAATTGTTGTCCCTATGATCACAAGGTGTATTAGGGTCGTTGAACCAGGGTTACCCCCATGACAAGTTCCATAATTCCATAAAGAAGTTAAAGATAAGACCTTCCTATAAATGTCATTCTTTAATGACGATGTAAGTTACATCTCATCTCATGGGATAAAGTTGGGACTCTATATTCTACATATGCCTCTTATGGTTGTTTGTTTTGCAATTTTCAAGATTGTTGTAATACCTTTCCAAATATGGGATTGTTGAAAGAATTATGCTTTAAGATTGTAACCATCACACATAAATTGTTTTTCTTTTTCTAACATCCTCATGTTTCATAAAAATATTACCAAAACAAAAATATCAGATCAACAATCTTATGATCTCAATTGATTTGAAACACTATCAAATAAATAATTGTGTGATCTCACATTATTTTGATAAATCTCAAAGTAACAAACTCCGATGATCTCACATGATCTCAAAGGATACCAAATGATTTCAAATGATCTCAATTATTAAAAATCTCTGATCCATAATCCTTTCAAAATTTAAAATAATTGAAAGATCTCTAACAATCTCAATTGACCTCTCACACTAAAAAATCTTCAATTAATGACCTCGTGTGAACAATCTTTCTCTAAAAAAATAAAAAAGGAAAATATCTTAAAAAAAAGTTTCTATACATAAAAATCCTAAAATATTTAAAAGGAAATTCTTTTCAAAACAACTAAAAGATTTACCATCTTTTGCAAAAAAAAAAGAAAAATCTTTTATAAGAAAAGATGTCTTTGCAAAAAAAAAATCTTCAAAAAAATTCAAGAAAAATAGTTTTTTTCGATACAAAAAGATCAACAGTTCTAAAAAAATATCCATCTTTACATAAAAGAAAAAATCTTTTTAAAATAATAATCTTTCTAAAACAGAATGATCTTTTCATGAAAATCAAAACTCTTTCCAGAGAAAGAACAATATTTTCAAAAAATCATAAAAACTTTTCAAAATAAATCTTTCAAAAACACAAAAAGAAATAATTCTAAAAATGTCAATCTTTTCTAGAAATTTTTTTTTATAGAAATCGACAAAAGTTGAACTGTTTTTCAAAACTCAACAATGATGAAGAACCTTTTAAAATCATTAATGTTCATCAAAGTTGAGCCATTTTAAAGAAATCAAAATAGTTGGGAAATTCTTTCAAAACTCAACAAAGTTGAAACGTCTTTTTAAATATAATAAAAAAGTTGCACAAATATTTTAGAACTCAACAAAGTTGAACAATCTTTTCAAAGATATTAGATTTGATCCATGCCAAAAGTTTCTCCAGTTGTGGTCTCTCCTCATCAACCACCACTCAAATCTGAAACCTAGGATATCCTTTTAAAGGCCACCAAAAGGCTATTCAATGCTTTTAGATTCTCTTCAATCTTCTTCTACAATCTTACATCAGTCAAAGATCCATCCTTTTTAGGGGTTTCTCCAGAATACCTTCATATTCAAAGGACTAAGTTCAGCCTCACCCCAAAAGACTACTAAATTTACCTACAAGTTGTGTCCTCCTAAGATCAAATCACATCTAGGTTTGCACCACTGTCTCTGCCCTTGAGTTGTAATGTCTAATCACAACTACATAATTGAAGGACCTTTAATCAACTTTATTATTTCATGACAAATCTTCAACATTACACCATAAGGCTACTAAATTTTCAATCTTGGATATCTTCTTTGACATATTGACTCATGCCCCAAGATTACCAACTACATATGATATAAAAGATTTTCCATCTTCTCAAACTAGTAAACTAGTAGAATCTAGTATGTCGATCTTTTCCTACCTCAAATCATGGTCTTGGACCATGACTTAAAATTGGGCCATTACCCTACTTTCTATTTCATATATATACGATCATGGATAATGACGTTAAAGTAGAACATCACCCAACTCTCACTTTAATATCTATATGGTCCTAGACCAATACCTTAAACTAGACGATCACCCTGCTAATACCCATTTTCATTCGATCCCAGACAATGACCTAAATTTGGACCAACACACCTCCTTTTATGGGTATTCTCTGATAAAATATCCCTTGAAAGAGATGAATATTTCACTCACATATCCACCCACAGTCTCGGGTCCAAATAGGGTCATCTTATCACTTGATTTCCTTTTTCTTTTAAGTGTATCTCTCATAATCCCTTGAAGATATAGGAATCTCAAACATCAATCTCCTACCATAGTCTTTGGCTTGAAAGAGTCAACTTGTCCATGGATACCCTTTTTTTATTACTTATCTCATAAAATATCTCCTAAGAAGAGAGAAATCTCACATACCCATATCCAGCCATATTCTTTGGCCTATAAATGGTTTCCTTATCATTTTATACCCCTTCACATGAGTATTTCTCCCATAAAATTTCCCCTAGGGAGAGAGGAACCACACATATCCTTATCATGCCATAGTATCTGGCCCAAAAATGGTCACCGTGTCCCTAAATAACCATTTCCTTGTTAATGTTTCTCTCATAAAATCCCTCCTCAGGAGAAAGGAATCTCACACACTTGTATCCAACCATATTTTCTGGCCCCAAAATGGTCACCTTGTCACCAGATACCCTTTTCCTTGTGAGTATTTATTCAGAAAATTTCCCATAAGGAGAGAGGAATTTCATACACCTGGATCTATCCACAAGCTTTGGTCCTGAGTAGGTCATCTCATCCTTGAATATCCTTTACAATGTTAGTATTTTTCTCATAAAAGATCCTTCAAAGAGAGAGAAATATCACACAACCATATCTAGACATAGTCTCTGGTCCCAAGTAGGACACCTTGTCCCTGTATTCCTTTTTCCTGGTTGGTATTTCTCTCATAAAATCTCCCCTAAGGAGAGAAAAATTCTCACAAAGCAGAATCTAGCCATAGTTTCTAGCCTTGAATTAGTCACCTTGTCCATGGATATTATTTTCTTTGTGAGTATTTCTTGCACCGAGAGAGAAATCTCACACACCCATATCTAGCCACATTCTATGGCCCCGAGTGGGTCACCGTATCCAACGATACCCTATGTCCTTGTGATTATTTCTCTCATAAGATTTCCTTTTAGGAGATCAAAATCTCAATCACCCATTTCCAACCATAGTCTTTAGCCCTGAGAGGGTCACCTTCTCCCTAGATTCCCTTTTTCTTTGTTAGTGTTTCTCTCATAAAATTGACCCTAGGTATAGAGAAATATCACATACTCATATCTACCCAGAGTCTCTAGCTATGAGAGGTTCACCTTGTCCTGGACATCCTTTTCCTTGTGGGTATTTCTCTCATAAAATCTCCAATATGGATGGAGGAATCTAACACACCTATATCCATCCACAGTCAGTTGCCCCCAAGAGTGTCACCTTATCCATGGATACCCATTTCCTTGTCAGTGTTTCTCTCATAAAATCTCCCCCAAGGAGAGAGAAACCTCACACATTGATCCCTAGACGTAGTCTCTAGCTACAATTTGGTCACCTTATTCCTGGATACTGTGCTAACTTCCCCCTACAACCAAAAACCACAATTTTCATGCTTTATCATGGTACTACTATATGTATCTCATGATAAGAATGAAATAAATTCTTCAATATCACTCAATATAGGGAAACATCCTTCTCTTCATTTCATTATATATAACAACCTATGTAGATACATGAGCAATACCTTAATGTGCAAAGAGCGAGTTTTCATATTTTGATGTGATCTCCAACCCCCTCTCCTTCTAAGGTTGTTACCTTTTACTATCACAATATTCAACATCCTCTTCCACGCAAGGGGTAGTTTCTTTTAAACACTACTTGAAATGTTTGGGACATAAAAATATGAATGGAATATGTTTAACCCTCATTCCTAACACAAGTGGTAGTTTTTTTACAACCATTTTTCTTCCATTTTGAATTCCTTTCTACACAAGGGGTAGATCCCCATTTTTGTCTATTGATCCTTACAACCATTCGTTCTACTTTTAACACTTACATCATTAAAGTCTTAGACAAAAGAAACCCTTACTTATAGTTTCGAAAAGAGGTTCTTGAGATGGAAAGTACCAACAAACAATCCAACATTGGTGAGGTGATGAAGATGCGGGTTGATAACTTTCATGAGGAATTGAAGGATTGAACGACATATGGTCCATCTAATAGTTTTTATTGGACAATGAACCACATGTAATAGAGGCACTTATGTCCAATGGCAAGAAGACACTAAAATATAACATGGGTCAGCCAAAGGCATAGACACAAGTGTTACCCATTGTAGGTCGTGCAACTATCACCACCATAAAATCTATACGGTGAACAACTACACCATCTAGTATGATTCCCACCAAGGGTATACCAGGGCAAGAATGTTACATTTGAGAGTCAGCAACAAGAAATGTCTATGATACACACACTCACTCCATTAAATAGTCAAGTGGATGATCAAATAGAAGAATCTAGAGAGAAATTATAAGTCAATATTTTTCAAGGAAGAAAGATAAAATTTACAAAAGGTCACAAGACTACAATTCCAATGCAGAAGAAGAGGTCTTATGCGGTCAGCCCCATGATTCCCTTCACTGCCACTTTGGAACTACCAATAGTACATTTTTGACCTCTAGTGTCACTTTTTCTAACACGGGAAACCAACACTACTAACCTATAATGTTGGTTAATAAAGAATGACCATTGCAATTGGTAGGAAAAACATGGGTACCACTTCAAATTCAACTTTGGTTTCATGGGGAAGATCCAACATCACACTCCCTTGTAAACAATTTTTGGGAAAAAGTCCATGAATCATGTTTGGCATTAGTGTCAAAGAAGTGATGACGCAACCCTTCCTATAAAACAAAATTTACCTCCAAATGGACCATATCTTTGGTTATTTTCTAACAAAACTGACTTCATAGGTCACATTTCCAATAAAAAATTACCTTCAAAAATCGTGTGGTGTTCGTTCCTCCTGCATGAACTGACAAAACTAGGTTCCACCATGTACCCTATGAAAAATTATTCTTCTGCAAGTAGGTTTATGTCCATGATTTTGTTCTTGAATAAACACTATAGGTCTTAGTGAGGTTTGCTTTTTTAAATTGATTATAATGGCATATCTTGTAAACAATTTGATTAATAATAAATAGAATCTTTTTCTATATTTTTTTTTCAGTTATGAGATAATGGTATAACATGGTATATGTATAAAAAATGATGTTACTCGACGACGTATGTTTTCTGGGTGAGGACTTGAACAATTTGATCATATGTATGGTAAGAGTGCATACATCTTGTTATGTCCCTAGTCGAATATTATTGTAGAAGCTAATAGATAAAAATAGTACATAATACTAGAATATGTATTTTTTGATTACAAAATATCACTAGTCATGATGTGTGATATCAAACCAAGCATGTAAGTACTTATTATATATAGTGTACCGAACAGACCCCCCTTGATAGTGGTTGAGAGACCCCTGACATTGCTTAAAGTATTGAACATATGTAACTATCATACTTTAATGTTTAGAACCTTAATATAACCTTGTGATAAGCTTTGTAATCATAATACAAGCTTAAGTTTCAAGTTTGGTCCAATTTTGACACGTTTTGTGCAAGTTATGCAATTTTATCCACATTTTGCACTTTTCTGCAATTTACACAATTGAGAGGTTTTCTTAGCAATTTATCACTTCCATTATGTTCTTTGGATGTTATCTCATCATTCTTGAGTTTTTTGAGCCATGGGGTACCTATTTGAACCTTGGTTTGGAAGTTTTTTCCTCAATGGTATTTTAGGGTTTACCCCTTTATGGATGAGCTACCTTTAAGAGCTATCAACCAATGATTTTTTTTATTGGCTTGGAAATTTGACAAAGAAGAGATAAGAAGGTTTCTATGGATGGTGGGGGATCCTTAATAGTTTAAGGCCATGGATGCATGGAGAGATTTTTAGACACCTCATGCTTCTCTCCCTTATCCTAGAGCTTTATATATCTATTTTTGAGCTCCCAAACGAATTTTTTTCCCACCAATTCTCTCCTTCTAAGAATCTCGTTCCTTATCTGTTTATCTATGTAGGACATGTCCAAGGTAGAATAAGAAGGTGAATTTCTTGGTGGAAGCTCCTAGGGTTTTGTTTTGCTCTCTTTTAGGGTTTAAAAAGCTTCCTTCTAGTAATCTTGACCTAAAAGAGTAAGAGTCCCCTTCTTTCCTCTGTTTATTTCTTTATTATCCTTCCTCCTACCTTTCTCCAGGTCTAACTTCGAATTCCATGATATAAATGGCTCTAAAGCTCTAAAACTCTACCTTTCTTCCTCCTTATGCTTAAGGTTTGCTCATTTGATGAAGAAAGATGTTAGATGGACAAGTTCACAGATTATGCTTGGATTTTCTACCCTACATGCTCATGTTTTCTTCTATTTAGGATTTTATCTTTTATTAGAGGTAAGTTTTATAACTTGCTCCACATTTATTGCTTACCATAAGCTTGCTAGCTCATGTTCTTGCTTTTAAATGATATTCCATGCACTAAAATGCTACGCTTGACTTGGATTTCAATTTTTATAATGTTCCCTATTCTGATTTCAGTTCTAGATGAACCTGTGATCATGTGTACATTATTACTAAGGTATAATATTACTTGGATCAGGTTGGTTTGCCAACCGATGGTGCTAAACACCTATCAACCAATGGTCAATTTTAGGGTTTAAAGCTGATTTCTTTTTTAAACACATGACTTAATGGTGGTACCACTGCAACAATTGATAGTGGGGTCTTCATGACAACTGATGGTGGTGACCCAGGGTGTCAACTGATGTTCACCCCTTAGGTCAGGTGTTGGCCTAATTATAAGCTTAGTACTGATCAAATAACCTATTGTGACTTAATGGTCACTATTGATGGTGGATCAAGTATCCACAACCTATGGTGAGTTAGGCACGTAGTTGTAGCATCAATTAAGCCTTAAACCAGTGGTTTCTTGGGACATTTGCTGCAATGGTCGGACCTATACTCCAATTGATGGTTTTAATATATGAACTTGACCTAATGGCTAAGATCTAATGTTTCTTCATCCAATAAATTGGAATGATGCCGAAATGTAATATGTTGGTCCTAAAGTGATATAAATGGTTTCCTTTATGAGATCAACTTAAGAAGCTCATTTACTGATGACTTGTTTTAAATAAACAATCGATTGTGGGTTTTACCCTACTCTCAATGGAACTTTTTATGTTGTTAACAAGGGATGACTAGGGTTAGATGGTGACTCTTTATAGAGAACAACTAAATGACTCCATAGGTGGTTTGTTCAATATGTTTACTTATGTAAACTACTAATGGCTTTACCTTTCCAACATTTAATGGTTAGAAGTCGATGCCTCAATATTCCCATTGTTTTGGGGTGAAGCGTGAAGTGTAATCTTATGATTCTGATGATGAGAATTTGATGGTTCAATGCCTTAAACTTGTAGCCTTACCCTTGCCCTCGTATGGTTATGATTTATTATCACCATAATGAATTAATGGGTAACCCTAATGAGGTATAGCTTGTTATACCTAGTTTTAATATAACAAAATGTTGGTAATTGGGTAGGAATAGTCCTTGAGTGACTAATACAATCATGGTGTACTCTCTTATTGTTGTTGAAACCCTAGTATGCTATAACCTGATGGTTATACCTTGATTTATGTGTGGGTTCATACTTGAGAATAGTATGGAATGTGATGGTGATGCTTCACCTTATGCGTCCTTGATCCAATGGGGATGTTGTGTGTTAGGGTTTGGGTATAATTGATGATTAGTAACATTAATAAAATTTATCTTGTTGAACCTAACTCTAATGCAAAAAGATAAATATGAGTATTCATGTTTAACCTTCTTATATGATGGCATGATGGTGAAATAACCTCCTTAATATGATCATAACCTTAATGTGTTAATTGGTGGTTATCATAGCCACATGGTTGATACTTTCTTATGCTAAACACGTGCATTATGAATATGATGAGGGTTAATCATATCTAGATCCCTTACATGTTGATGTAATAAAGGAATATTCTTAATGATAATATAACCATGCTATGATTGTATATGAATATCTCCTAGCTCATTGATGCAATATTGTCCTGACCTGGTATATTATATGTAAGTGATGTTGTTGAGCCTTGTTATAAGGCATGGAAAGATAATGATGATCTTGTAGATAATAGTATGATGGTCTTAATGACCTTTGGGCATGGTTGAACCCAGAATGAGGTGTATTCCTCTTGTGTTGATATGGGTTGATACCCTGTGATATTGTGAAAATGATTTGTATCTTGTGATTGTATGATGACTAGTGTAGTCTCATGAATGACAAGTAAATAGTACCATGTGATGATGAGATGAGAAATTATGTTTCACACATTTTATATCTTTTGAAGTTGTGAAATTTATATGCTTGCTAGAAGTGAATTAGGGTTTGTATGTCCACTTGTTTGATGCAGTCTTAATTCACCCAATTGGCATAATTAATCAAGTGAAACTCTAATCATGTAGTGCCCTATGTTGTAGAGCCATCTTCAGTGTAAGAACTTACTGAATGGTGAAATGAGTACTCCTAAGGGAAACTCAGAGCGCATACTGTTAAGTATGTGGGGGTGGAAAGTTGAGGATATATCCTTGTCATCCACAATGCAGGTTATGGAGGATGGCTATGGTCATACTTCAGACATTTGATGTGATTGAGGACAACTGCAGTTTTACCTCAAATTAGAGGGTTCTGTATACCCTGGTATCTAGTGTCATGACCTATACCAAGGGCGGACTAGTGGTTAGCATCATGACTATATGTCATTGTAGTGGTAGCTTTGACTTATATATCACTTCCTTTTTATTCGTACCGACCGAGGGGAAGAGATCTTAGGATACTGACACTCCTAGATCTTGTACGGAACCGAATAGCCTTTCACATGGGTCGGTTGGAATTTGGGTGGTGCAACTCAAACTCCCCAGGTCATAATAAAAGATGTCATGCAGTCATCTAGCAAATCTATTTAGGGTTATATACAATGCTTCATATTGGATGATAACCCTTGTTGTTTTTTTTACATAGAGATGATGTTTAATGCACTAAAAGATAGTATATATTCTTATGTTGTGGATATGCTCATGTTATAAATGTGTAGATACAATAGTCATGATTAAGTTGATAGAGATATTATTACTGTTGGCTATGATTATGACATTCATTATCACATGTTGTTAGCTATGCTTATATTGTTGGCTATGCCTTTATAACTAGAGATGCCTATACTACTAGTCATGATTATGCATATAGTTGTGCTTATATTGTTAGCTCTACTTATGATGTTGATATGTTCAACTTGATAGACATGCTGATGTTGTTATCTATATTTATGATACTAGACTTATTAATGATGTTAGATGCTCATGCTGCTAGTCTCCTTATACTGTTAATAGGGATATGAGAATAGTCGGGCTAATGAAGATAATTATTATCTGCTCCTTTATGTATTTTGTTAATCATCAGTGGTGTTGAGCTTATTTGTTATATGATTAAACTGCTTAAATTGTCTCATTACATAAAAATGTTCGAATCAATAAATATTGTTGGAGGTTATATCTCTTACTGGGACATAGGTCTCACCCTTGTGGTTCGCCACATCTTTTTAGGTAATTATAAGTGATGAAAACAAACTTATGGAAGCAAAGAGGAGCTATAGTAATGAATCTTGGATAAAGTTGATTAGATGTCTAGTGTGTCCTAGAGTCATCCATGTACTCACAGGTTCGGGTAGGAACATTTTGTATATGATGTTTCAAATGAATCAGAATTTTGTTAGCATGTTAATGCTTGTTTCTGTGGCATATACAAATATTTTTCTCATGTGTATATATGTTGTGGATAAGGTGACAAAACAATCTGTATCAAATCCTTGTCATAGTATGGATACAAGAAAGATATTGGGCTCTTATGCAAATGTTTCTGAGTGGGTGTTGATGTTGAAATTGATTTTAATTTACACATATTTTTGGGGTATGTGGTTTATTGGTAATTGATTGTGTTTTATGTTTTGAGTAATCTCGTTTAGTGTAACATGTTCTTACAAGTTGGCATCAGAGCTTTAGGTTTGTTGATTCTATAGGGACACTAGGGCTTTGGACTAGGATGATGTCTAAGTTAGGAACATGACATATAAACATGGTGCATACTGCCTAATCTTTATACTTGGGTGCCCTGGACAGGTATTCAATTATTGAAGAAAAGGTAAGTATGGAACTTTAAGATTGTTATCTTTTTTATTAATATGATCAAGTAGTCATTTTGAAATAATCTAAATAGCATAATGAATCAGAAATCATGGTGTAGATAACTCAATATTACCTCACGAGAAGATTAGAATTACATCATTAACCATCAAAACTTGAATGTTTGGTAACTATAAGAGAATACAATAACATGAAATCTAAATATGAATACAAATAAGCAAAAGAGGAGTTTGTAAGATACCAAATCCTGGACATTTTGTCTTTTGGCCCTCTTTCCCATCTTTTCCTTTCATTTCTATCCTCTTTGGCTTTTCTATTTAATTTGTCGAGAATATGATGGCCTAATGGACATTTGTTCACCTTTTATGCCAACATTTGGGTTATGCAAAAATACCTCAGTAGATATTTTTAATAAGGGTATAATATGAAAATTTACCAAATATATGAGATAATGATAAAAGAATTCGTTCTAGATCATTCTTTTGCCTTATGGAACAAGGAAGAGAAAAAAAAGAATGAATAATGTTGCTTTAAACATGTTAATGTGATATGGAATTAATTAATAAGACGAATATTAGTAATATTGGATAATGGGATACAATTCATAAAAGGAACACTAATTGGTCTAAAATAAGTTGAGATTCATTTTCCTTGAGTTAAAGTTTTCTTGAATGACAAGTTTCACAATTTTGGAAAATTAATAATTATATTTGCATTAATCGGAATTGGAAAATATGATTTTTTCTCCAAATTAATAAATGACTTCAAAAGTGAAAATAAACCTCAAAATCATAATCTACATATAAAAATGAGTCAATGTGTGAATTTGCATCTAATTTGATCAATGTTAAATATTTTTATTTTATTCAGGAGAGAGAAAATATTTTAAAGACCAAAAATATTATATATATGTTGAAAAAAATTAATTAATGTCAAAATCATATTCCTCACATTTAGTATTACTTATATGCCAAGTTTTATATTTATAGAAAGTTTCTAGATGCCTCTAATAAATTAAAAGGATAAATAAATTACAAATTTTAAATTAATTAAATAAAATAATATAAGTCTTCAAAAAATAAAATAATTCCAAATTCGCATTCTAAATATTAAAATAAATCATTAGATAAATTTTAACTCAATTTGGAAAATATTTGATGAGAAGATGAATTTAGGAGACAAAACGTGTGTAAAACTTTCAACTCGTTATTTAAAATAACAAACAACTTCAACAAATGAAAATAATGCAAAATTCGTATCCAACATACTTAATATGACTTATGGTTAAAGTTATATTATTTTTGGATAATCATAAAGTCATAAATGAAGGAGGAAAGAAAAAATAAATTTTGAATTATCTAACCTAATAAAGGTCCCCAAAAGCCAGAACTAATTCCATATTCAGGTTGTACATGTCAAAATCAGTCAAGGTGTCAATTTTGATTAATTTTTGAGATCATTTGAGCCCTCAAAATAAGAGAGAGAAATTCATTAAATAATGCATATGTCACTATAGTCGAAATCATAATTGGATAAGGATTTAAATGTGCGAGATATGGCTTTATTTGCGCGGATCTCTGGTCATAGATCTTGGATTTGACGGTGGTCGGTCATCTTCTACCTTGGTTCAGACAAGGAAATAGAAAATAGAAATGTGCAAATTTTGATTGGCATTATCTCACTCATTTCTCGACCAAATCACGAGTTCTTAAGCTCATTGGGGATCCATAGAGAGTCTGTTTTATGAAACATCTGAAAAATCAAAAGAGGCAGAAGTACAGATGATTTATTTATCACAAAGTAAAGATGAATATTATATGATAGTAGTAGGAAATTCTTTGGCCTTGAATCTCACACCTCATTATCCCAAGTTTTTTTTTGTTTCCATCGCTTATCTGAAGTTTTCCAAACCGGCCGAAACCTATCCTTTCACCCAAGTTCTAAATCTCTAAACCACATCTCCTCACCTATATACACCTCCACCATTGGTTTTGTGGGAGCCTTTGCAACTCACCTCACCTTTCAATTTCAACTTTCATTGTCATTTTGACCCCCGTCGAGCAGCCGAAGCCACTGAGCTTGTGGAGGTGTTTCCTCCCCCGTCTCCTCATCTTTGACCAAATAAAAGGTACCATCTTGTTTGGTTTCTTGTGCTCTTCATTTTGAGTACTTGTGCGTCGATTTTCATTGAGTGTAGCGGTTTTGCCCAAATCACGAGCAAGCAAGCTGCTCACAACCCGCAGCCATGGCGCAGGTGAAGGAGGGGGACAACACGTCATGGTTTTACCTTTTTACCCCCACTTGATTCCTTCTTTTCTCTTTGTTTCACACAAGGGTAATTCCGTCCTTTGGTTTCATCTTTCGGCCTTTGACCTGGCTTTGTATGGGAGCAACGCGGGCAGCCAACAAGGGCATGCCACCTACTTGGCCATCGCCCATAGGGCCAAGTGGCAGATCGGGCCCCACCCCTCACTCTCTCACTCTCCCTCGCTCTCTCTATGGTACGAGGTGCATATGTGGCATCATATGATTGGTCGATATTCATAAATTCATAACTCTTAAATTGTGCATCCAAAAATAAATATAAAATATGTTATGAACTTGGAAAAATCTCCCCTACCCATTAAAAATATTTTTGAAGCCTGGTTTTGATTTTTTCAACAAGGTGTTTTTTAGGACGAATTAATTAGTTAAAAATCACTAAAAATACATCTAAAACTCCACATGTTCAAATCATATCAAATTATATTTCATTTTGGTCAGAAAATCCTATCTAAGATAGTAGTGATATTTTTAGAGTCTAATTTGAAGGTTTTTGGAAAAAGTTAGTAACTTTGGTGTTTTAAGGCTTTAAGGAATATACTTAGTTCTAAAACATGGGAATAATGATGATATTAGGACAAGTGGACTCTGATTTTGTTTAAAGGGTTGGAAAGTGATTTCTAGAAATTTGAGGCTAAGGTATGTGCATCTACACCTTATGTTGGGAATATTTATGCCTGAACCTAGTTTGCTATTATGAGGCTTAATTGATCCTTAATTTTCTATTCTTGAACCCCTAAATTTCTTATGCCTCAAATCAGATTATTGTCTCTTATTGTTTGGGTTTTTAAATGCCACTGCCATGCTTATTTTTTCATAAAATTATTCTTGCCATAACTATTTTCTAGCACGCATAATTATGTTCTATTTAAATTAAAGTAGCGGTACATGTATATTACCACTCCCATAGGGAATGTATTAATTTGCCCTGGGCAATGTATTTATTCTCTCCATAATATTATAGGTGACTGGAAATGTCTTATTCTCCCCTCACCTAAGGTTAGAGGTCTGATAGTTGCCTCAACCCTACTTGGTTACGTAGACATAATAATCTTACATGCAAAACCTCTTTTTAATATAGTTGTTATTGGCAAGTTTCTTTGATGTAGCCTCATACTTTTGATATATTCGTCTTATGATGAACCCTAGCCTACTTTTACATGCTTTACTTTCCTTATTATCCTAAACATATTTTGTGACACATACTTGTTTTTCCTTTCTCTTTTGTTGGGTGCTTCCCAACCACCCTGGAGTTGAGCAAGGTGATGGATAAGACAAGGATAACATAGCTTTGGCTTGGACATGCTTGATGAAGATTATGCTTTGGAGACAAGATTGTAGTAGTTATACTTCCCTCTATCTAGATCCTAATTGTGTATCTTGATGTAAACCCTAACAGGAGATTTGATGTATTTTTGTAAACCTTTTTATGAAAATTGATTATAGTCAGAAATTTTTATTCCGTTGCTTTCCAATGGTGTTTTGTTTACTAAATTTAGTAAAGGGGCGATTTCACTCTTTTATAGAGTTCTTGAAGATGTAATTCAAGAAGAAAATAAAGTAAAAGATAGATAAGTCTGTTCTTATAAAGTGATTCAAGGTATGAATTCACATAAGATAGAGAGAATTCCTATGATAAGTATAAAATGAGAAGATGAATGGGAACAATGACAAAGGAATAAAGTGCAACCTGAGTTAATCTCAGACCAACCTATGTATGTAAGAAAATTTTAATGTAAAATCGGCATGGCATGTGAAAGAAATTAAGGGAGATGCTCCTTGTTTAATGAAGAAAACTTGGAATATGATGATTTACCTCTGGATAAGTGGTTGAAAAACATAATAAAACAAGAGAACATATCCAAGTGTGATAAATAGTCATCAAGGAAGGAGTACTGAGATATTTTAATCATGATAATTCCTATGCTAATGGCAAGGAACCCGAAATGAAAAAGTTAAAATGATACATAAGAAGTTGTAACCTGCATAATGAAAATAGAATTGGTTATCTTTTTGCTAGTGACCTTTGAATAATTCTTCTATGATGTGGGAAGTATGTTTCCCTTTGTGTCTTTCCTTTCTTGGGAACATCTTTCAAGTGGATCATTTCCACTTGGTATGTGTGTATTTGTTGTAAACATGAAGGTGGATAGCTTATTATAGCATAAGGTTGCTTGGACTATGGTTCCAAGATCATAAAGTTTGTGATGAGTTTACTTTTGAGCCTTCCAATAATTAGGAAGACTCCTTTTATATGTCTTGAGATTTTTTATGTTGGTAAAAGTAGAAGAGATAAGGATGTGAGTTCCTTATAGTGCATGAGGTGGATACCAAGGTAATGAATCCTAGTATCCAAGATTTATCAATAGTATGGAAGTATGTGAAGGTTGGAGATGTTTATTAAATGAACATTTCAAGTATTCCTCTTATTAGAGAGAGAGAGAGAGTTGATGATGACCCTATAAATATTGTTTGGAAGGAAAAATAAAAGTGATTCTATAATGTTATGTATGGTTCAGTGATAGTTGGGCAGGACCACTATGAAGGATAGATGGTTTGTTGATCATTAGATATGCTACCATGTTCCTTTAAGATAAACCTAGAATCAAATATCAATGCATAAGAGTTAGAGTGGATGACATAAGTTACATGACCGTGATGAGTTTATGGTTATGTCCTTTAGACTAACCAATGTACCAATAGAATTTATGAATAGGAGAAACAGAGTGTTCAGGTCATGTCTTACAAGTTGTAGAAATATTTGAATGATGACATCTCAAAGTATTCTAGACATGGTATGTAACAAGGTCAATATCTTTATTAAACCTTAAGAATAATGAAGCAATTCTACTTATGTGTGACAAGTCTAGAAAGAGTGAGTTGGGGTTGGTTAAAGTATCCTCTTAGAGTTACGATCTCTCTGTTAAATGTGTTGTGGGAATCCTGATAAGATGAAGACATTTTCGTTGTTCTACTCCTAACAAGGTCAATTAGGAAGTTATATTTGTTAACAGTTATAGACAAATGTATGATTCTTCAATCAAACAGATGGTCATTACACCACTGAGATGATTAGAGAATCCTCTAAAAAATATATATGCTTCATAGTTCTTGAAAAATAGGAGATCCGTACCTGGTTGATTGAGTTGTTAATTACAACAACCATTAAAGGGGCATAGCGATGAAACCTTGTAAAGCTACATATGATAAGAGATACATGATGTTCTATGTTTGGTAAGATCTAGAAAGTATGGCCTCTGAGTGATGTGCGATACAATATATAGAATAGTTCAAGATGACAATCAAGTTCCAAAGTTGAAAGGTACTACTAGACCTATACATGTGGTACAACAGTTCATATGATGAAACAAGGTTACACATGCAGACGTTGAGGGAGAAGAATATGACTTCTATGAGAATAATGTGACATCATCACGAGATGAAATTTACCATATGGAAGATTGGGGATGAGGTGCATGAGAAGTATACATCTTTTTCTACATTGGATTTCAGGGGTGAAATCCCTATTAGGGGTTTATGGTTGAGAGACCCCTGACCTTGCTTAAAGTATTGAACATACTTAACTATCATAATTTAATATTTATAACCTTTATATAACATTGTTATATACCTTTTAATCATAAGACAAGATTAAGTTTCATGTTTGGTCCAATTTGGACATTGTGTGTGCAAGTTATGAAATTTTATGCACATTTTGGTGTTTTCTACAATTTACCCAATTGAGAGGTTTTCTTTGTGATTTATCACTTGCAATATGTTCTTTGGATGTTATCTCATCATTCTTGAGATTTTTGAGCCATGGGGCACCTAGTTGAACCATGGTTTGGAAGTGATTTCCTCAAGGGTATTTTAGGGTTTACCCCTTTATGGATGAGCTACCTTTAGGAGATGTCAACCAATGATTTATTTGATTGGATTCAAAATTCAACAAAGGAGATCTAAGCAGGTATCTATGAATGGTGGGGGGGATTCTTGTGTAACTGCTTGTATATCCTTAATAGCTTAAGGCCATGGATGCATGGAGAGCTTTTTAGACACCTCATGTTGATTCTCTCCCTTATCCTAGAGCTTTATATATCTATTTTTAGCTCCCAAATGAAAGTTTTTCTTTCCACCACTTCTCTCCTGATAAGAACCTTATTACCTATCCATTTAGTTGTGGAGGACCTGTCCAAGGTAGAAGAAGAAGGCGAATTTCTTGGTGGAAGCTCCTAGGGTTTTGTTTTGCTCTCTTTTAGGGTTTAAAAAGCTTACTTCTAGTGATCTTAACCTAAAAGTGTAAGAATCCCATTCTTTACTCCATTTATTTATTTTTTATCCTTCCTCCTACCTTTCTCCAGGATAGAACCTTGTTGTTCCATGGTAGAAATTGTCCTAAAGCTCTAAAACACTACCTTTCTTGCTCCTTATGCTTAGGGTTTGCACATTTGATGAAGAAAGGTGCTAGATGGACGAGTTCACAACTTATAATTGGATTTTCTACCCTACCTTCTTGTGGTTTATTCTATTTGGGATTTTATCTTCTAATTAGAGGCAAGTTTTCTAACTTGATCCACATTTATTTATTACCATAAGCTCGCTAGCTCATGTTCTTGCTTTTAAATGATGATCCATGCACTAAAAAGCTATGCTTGACTTGGATTTCAATTTTTATAATGTTCCCTATTCTGATTTCAGTTCTAGATGAACCTATGATCAAGTGTACGTTATTACTAAGGTATAATTTGACTTGGATCAGGTTGGTTTGACAACCGATGGTGCTAAACACCTTTCAACCAATGGTCAATATTAGGGTTTAAAGCTGATTTCTTCTATAAACACATGACTCAATGGTGGTACCTTTGCAACAACCAATGGTGTATTCTTCATGAAAACTGATGGTGGTGGCCAAGGGTGTCAACTGACATTCACCCCTTAGGTCAGGTGTTGTCCTAATTATAATCTTAGGGATTAACAACTACGTACCCTAATGTTGTTATCAATCAATGGTGATATTAGTTTGATATTCGATGGTGATTAATGTATATAGTGCCGATCTGAAAACCTATGGTGACTTAATGGTCACTACTGATGGTGGATCATTTCTCCACAAACTATGGTGAGTTAATCATGTAATTGTATCATCAATGAATCCTTAAACCAATGGTTTCTTGGGTCATTGATGCAATGGTCAGACCTATACTCCAATTGATGGTTTTAATATATGAACTTGACTTAATGGTTAAGATCTAATGTTTCTTCATCCAAAAAATTGAAATGATGCCTAACTGTAATATGTTGGTCCTAATAAAGTGATTTAAATGGTTTCCTTTATGAGATCAACTTAGGAACCTCATTTACTGACGACTTGTTTTAAATTAACAATTGCTTGTGGGTTTTACCCTACTCTCAATGGAACTTTTTATGTTATTAATAAAGGGATGTCTAGGGTTGTATGGTGACTCTTTATAGATCACAACTCAATGACTTTGTAGGTGTTTTGTTCAAGATGTTTGCTTATGTAAATGAATAATGGCTTTAACTTTTCAACATTTAATGGTTACAAGTTGATGCCTCAATATTCCCATTGTTTTAGGTGAAGCGTGTAGTGTAATGTTATGATTTTGATGATGAGAATTTGATGGTTCAATGACTTAAACTTGTAGTCTTTCCCTTGCCCTTGTATGATTATGATTTATAATCAACACAATGAATTAATGGGTAACCCTAATGAGGTATAGCTTGTTATACCTAGCTTTAATATAACTAAATGATGGTAATTGGGTATGAATAGTCCTTGAATGACTAATACAATCATGGAGTACTCTCTTATTATTGTTGAAACCCTAGTATGCTATAACCTAATGGTTACACCTTGATTTATGTGTGGGTTCTTACTTGAGAATAGTATGGAATGTGATGGTGATGCTTCACCTTATACATCCATTATCCAATGGGGATGCCGTGAGTTAGGGTTTGGGTATGAATGTTGATTAGTAACATTAATATAATTTATCTTGTCGAAGATAACTCTAATGCATATAGATAAAGATGAGTATTCATGTTTAACCTTCTTATATGATGGAATGATGGTGAAATAACCTCCTTAATATATTCATAACCTTAATGTGTTAATTGGTGGTTATCATGGCCAGATGGTTGATACTTTCTTATGCTAAACACGTGCATGAATATGATGCGGGTTAATAATATCTAGATCCCTTCCATGTTGATGTAATAAAGGAATATTCTTAATGTTAATATAAACGTGCTATGATTGTTTATGAATATCTCCTAGATCTTTAATGCAATATTGTGATGACCTAGTATATTATATGTAAGTGATGTTGTTAAGCCTTGTTATAAGGCATGGAAAGATAATGATGATCTTATAGGGAATAGTATGATGGTCTTAGTGACCTTTGGGCATGGTTGAGCCCTGAATGACATGTAATCCTCTTGTGTTGATAAGGGTTGATACCTTGTGATATTGGGAAAAGGATTTATATCTTGTGATAGTATAATGACTAGTGTAGTCTCATGAATGGCAAGTGAATAGTACCATGTGATGATGAGATGAGAAATTATGTTTCACACATTTTATATCTTTTGAAGTTGTGATATTTATATTCTTTCTAGAAGTGAATTAGGGTTTGCATGTCCACTTGTTTGATGCATCCTTAATTTACCCAATTGGCATAACCAATCAAGTGAATCTCTAATCATGCAGTGCCCTATGTCGTAGAGCCATCTTCAGTGTCAGAACTTGTGGATGGTGAAATGAGTATTCCTAAGGGAAACTCGGAGCCCATACTGTTGAGTATGTGGGGGTGGAAAGATGAGTATATATCCTTGTCATCCACAATGTAGGTTATGGAGGATGTCTATGGTCATTCCTTAGACATTTGATGTGATTGAGGACAACTGTGGTTGTACCTCAGATTAGAGGGTTTTGTATACCCTAGTTTCTAGTGCTACGTCCTATACCAAGGGCGGACTAATTGTTAGTAGCTTGACTATATGTCGTTGTAGTGACAACTTTGACTGATATGTCACTGCTTCTTTACTCGTACTGACTGAGGAGAAGAGATCTTAGGGTATCGCCACTCCTACATGTTGTACGGAACCGAATAGCCCTTCACAGGGTCGGTTGGACTTTGGGTGGTACAACTCAAACTCCCCAGGGCATAACAAAAGATGTAATACAACCATCTAGTAAATTTGTTTAGGGTTATTAACGACACTTCATATTAGATGATAACCCTTGTTGTTAACTATAAATAGAGATGATGTTTAATGCATTGAAAGATGTAGATATTCTTGTGGATATGCTCATGTTATAAATGTATACATACAATAGTCATGTTTAAGTTGATAGAGATATTATTATTGTTGGCTATGATTATGACATTCGCTATCACATGTTGTTATCTATGTTTATATAGATTGCTATTCCTTTGTAACTAGAGATGCATGTACTACTAATCATGCTTATGACAATAGTTGTGCTTATATTTTTAGCTCTACTTATGATGTTGATATGTTCAACTTGATAGACATGTTGATGTTGTTAGCTATGCTTATGATACTAGACTTATTGATGATGTTCGAGATGATCATGTTGCTAGTCTCCTTATACTGTTAATAGGGATATAAAAATAGTTTGGATAATGAATATAGTTATTATCTGCTCCTTTATGTATTTTTTTAATCACCAATTTTGTTAAGCTTATTTTTTATATATGATTAAACTACTTAAACTGCCTCATTACCTAAAAATGTTGGAATCAACTAATGTTGTTGGAGGTTATATCTCTTACTGGGACATGGGTCTCACCCTTGTGGTTTGCCACATCTTTTTAGGTAATCAAAAGTTAGAAAAACAAACCTGTGGCAGCAAAGAGGAGCTATAGTAAGGAATCTGTGAGAAAGTTGATTAGATATAGTATGTCCTTGAGTCATCCCTGTACTCTCAGGTATAGGCAGGAAAAGTTTGTATATGGTATTTCAAATGAATCATAATTTTGTTAGCATGTTAATGCTAGTTTGTGTGGCATATACAAATATTGTTCTCCTATGTATATATGTTGTGGCTAAGGTGATAGAACAATTTGTATCAAGTTCTTGTAATAGTATGGATACAAGAAAGATATTGGGCTCTTATGCAAATATTTCTAAGCAGGTGTTGATGTTGAAATTGGTTTTAATTTATTCATATTTTTGGGGTATGTGGTTAATTGGTGATCTATTGTGTTTTATATTTTGAGTAATCTCATTTAACATAATGGGTTCTTACAGTGATACATGGAAATCATTGAATGGTAGTTAGAATTATCTCTCATAGTGATAGTGGTGTTTGATAATCGTCATTTTGCAATATCAATCACTAAGATGGTTAATCCTAGAGTTTAAACCTTTTTTACTTCTGGTTTTAAGGGTAGTATAGAAGGGACGATCCCACATGACAACTTTTTAGAGATTGTTCTTAGAATCCAAAGTTTGAAGAACTTTATTATTTGTTTTTGGTATTTTTCTTTAGATGAAAGCAGAAAGTAAAAGCCAGTTGGGGGTTTGATTGATTACACTAATGCAAGAAGAAATGCACTTAACAAGAATAAACATGCACAAGGAAAAAATAAGAAGACTGTTAACACAAGCAAAACTATATGAATGAAAGACTAAGAATTGAAGAAAACAAAAGATGCAATGATTAAATCAAGTGATGGAAATCGAGGCTCGTAGGGGTTTTCACCACCTTAGCCTAGGCGATAACAACTAATTCTTAAATGACGATTCGATGAAGGTTTGAGAATTTAAAAACTCACAAGAGGTAAACTCCACATCAGCCCATTGGTCCTGGTGCTCATGCTTCCTAGTTTATCATCCTAAAAGATGAAAATCCACGGTCATATCAAAACGTCTATGTAATCAATTTTATTGTTCTAAATCCGGATTTCCATGGTCATTTCCATCCGGATTAACATGCGATCCAAAGATCAACCGTTAATTGAAATCGATTACCATCTAGTCGTTTAAGAAGAAGTCGTTAAAACCATGGCTAAGGGATTATTTCCCTTGCCTCGATAGAAGTCTACTCACTCATGGAGAAAGGGGAGACGGAGGAAGAAAGTACTGAAACCATAGTCTAGCCCAAAAATCAGGAGATTAATCCTTATGCTAGAGACAATGAAATGACTTAGTTCTTTGTTCCTTGCTCCAGAATTAAAGAACGGAGAAAAGAAGCTTAAAACTAAGGCGGAAGGAAGAGACAAGAACAAGTATGAAAGAATTATGATTGAACTAAAATCTACTTTATTTCATAAATAGAAGATGATTACAAGACTAGTTGCTTCAGAATCCCAATACAAAGAAATCCCAGATGCCTCAAGAGGAGGAAGTGCCCCTCCTTTTATAGGAGAAGGAGGGGAGGGAATACATTAGGTTTAGGGGTTTTTTTGCTGTCTACGCGCCGCCAACCGAGCGGTTCAGGAACCAACCAATCGGTTGGAAGGTTTTGGAACGCGGCAACCAGTTGATCGGCTGCCAACCCTAATTAGGGTAGTGGCGCAGTCGAAACCACTCCGTGTTTTTTCTTCTCAGCAATGGGCATCAGCCGAGCATTTGGTTTATGAATCAGGCGATCTCAGCCATCAGCCGATGAGAGCAATGATCGACGCTTGAAGGAAAATCGAGTGTTTCATATTGTCAAATGATCGGTTGGATGTGGTGAGACGATCAGTTGTCAGTACCAGTCGATCGGCTTAGGTGCTGAAAATGCAATAAAGTACACATGATTGTTAGATTTGTGATGAAAACAAGAAAATATCAATTTGTGCAATTTCAAGAGATGAAAGGGGTATTTCTATGTGACAAGCTTAATAATTCGCAGAAAAGATGTGCTGAAATAGAACGCATCAAAATACCACATACTTAAAGCTTTGCTTATCCTCAAGCAATTGAAAAATCAAAATGATTCAAAAATTTTGAAATAACAAATTCATCCTCCCTATATTAGCAATTCTTCTATCCTTTTCATGGCCAAGCGACCCATCTCCTAGAACCACAAATTGCAAGCACTATGTTTCTCAAGAAAACATTTTTCATAACTTAATTTTTTTTTTAAACTTATACTTTGTAAAGACAGTCTTGATCTAACTTGCGCTTCGACACTCATCATTTTTTTTTTCATTGGGTTAATTATTGCACTAGAATAGAGAGTTTGAGGTGTGACGGAAAAATCCCTCCTCTATTCGACTTGGGATATAATTTTTTCATGGACTTGTGATTACATTGACCACAATTTTTTGTGTGCTCTTTTTGGCATCTTTTGATGGTACGCCCCTTTGTGGGGTATGGAAGAAGGGCATGCCACCCCAGACTTAGGGTTTGGCATGCGATTTATTTTTCCCGTGCAACAAAAAACTTTTTTTTAGTTGTCGTTGCATAATATAGAAGAGACATGTAGCTACATTATATAAGAGTAAAAACAAATAAGTTAATCTAATGCTAAAATTAAGAAAATATGCATTTGATTCTATTTGATACTCTAAGGCTTGCCATCGTTTCCAAAAATTGCTATCATGATCATAGGGAACTTGATATTGCAAAGTTTTTTTGAAATAAATTTGATAATGCAATTGATTTTTTAAGATAAAGTACAACATTCGGCTGACTAGATAAAGGCCTTATGTTTGAAAGTAAACAAAGCAAACAAATAAAAAATGCAGAAAGAAATGTTGAAAAGGGAAGATAAAGGCTGGATCACGTACCACTCACCCCCACCCCGGACATAGAAACTTTCTCGACCCGAGCAAACTCTAAGAGCGAGATGGAGGGAAGAGTCACTGCGGTGGTGGGTGTTGCTGGTGGGAGGAGTAGTAGTTTGCCCAATAAGGAGAATCAGGGCCTGGATAATGTTGTTGTGCTCCATATGCATCATAAGTTGGTTGACTAGGGGCATAGTGACCGCAATCCACATGCCAAGACTCCTGCGAACGCTGCATTAGGTACATGTGATTGAGCTGGTGGCCCTGTCTCTGCTGCTCTTGCTGAATCTCATCCAGCTGAGTCTGGATCTCGTAGAAGTCGTAAGGACCGAAGTCGTCATCTGGTCGCCGCCTGGTGCGACATCTGGAAGGTGGCGGTGGAGGTCCAGTGTCATCGTCGTTTGCCTCTAAAGAGAGGCTCCTCCTGTGAGGCTGTGGCTTGGGAAAGGTGTCTGGATCTGGATGCTCCAGGTAAAATCTATGGATATGGCCTGGTAAATCAGTCAACTTGTAGACGTAGTTTGTTGCTGCAAACCGCGAATGTAATGGGAGCTGGAGGACCACCTAAGTGTCTTTGAACAAAAGATAATAAATGCCCTCGGTGCCCAAATGGATAAACCTACTATTCTTCAAATAGTGAGTGTTGATGAGATGATTTTTGAGCTCAAGTGGAGGAAAGGCGATGTGGGTGTAGCCCAAAAAGATGGTGAGTTGGGTAACATAGTGGCCAATGCGAAAAGAAGAGGAAGTGGCTCGGCTAGCTTGGGTACCAAAATGATCAATGATAACATTACCCCAGTTGAAAGGTTCTTCATGTAAAAGACACCAAAGGGCATAAAGCTCTACCTGAGTAATTGCACCCTGAGTACCTTCCCGACTGAAAATGGTGCAAGTCAAAATACGGTGAAGGTAACGAAACACCGGGTTGTGAATGCAGGAGGCCTTGGGCCCACTAGGAAGACGGGGAAGAAGCCCGGTGATCTCTGCCCAAAACTTATCTCTGTCGTAATAGTCTGGGTAGGAGTCATGAGACCGCGCCATACATTGGTCTAGCCAATAGTCATCCCTGGCGTCTAGGATGAAAGAAGTGATTTGTTTGGCGGATGATTCCAGATTTTCCCCAAAAATCCGATACAACTCGAGTTTTCGAAAGAACAGTGTAACCTGCGAAAAGTGCTCAAAAACTCGAGGGTAAGATCACAGTAAACAGAGGTGACATGGTAGGGAAAGCTAAGGATGTGGTTTCTGCAGAGGATGTCGTTGACGGCGTCGCAGATGCCCAAAGCATCAAGGGTTCTACCGCACACCCAACGAGGCAAGGAAACACCAATTGCGAACATATCCTCATAACGCTGGCAGTGGTCAGCGCTAGTGAACTGGTCATAGCTACCCGGAATAGGTTCTATACGGGGTGAACGGGGGTGGTCGAATATGGATCATTGGCTGTCTTCTGAGTTCCCTCCATCTCACGAAGAAGCTCATCTGCCTCGTCGATATCACGAAGCATCTCCTCGACTAACTCGGGAGAAGACTCACCAGTAGGAGAGGACGTGCGGAAATGGATTCCGGGATGAGAACTGGAACGACGAGGAGGATCCCTGGAAGAGGATGCATGGGCCTTGCCCTTGCCCTTGCGAAAGCGGCTGAACATCATTGCTGTAGGGAGAAATCGATCGTCTAGAGAGGCCAACCGATCGTCTGGAGTTGCCAACCGATCGTCTGGTATCTGAAACGGGCATTTCGGCATCTGAGACGGGCGACTGGAGACACCAACAGTCGGCTGTCTAAATCTGAGCGATCCGCAAATCTGGAGCAGGTATGGTGGTGATGTGGACGATGTCGGTCGTCTGGAGAAACCAACCGATCGTCGGCCATCGGAAATGGGCGTTTCGGACCCTAAGACGGGCGACTGGATACACCAACAGTTGGCTGAGTCTAGATCTGAGCACTCAACCAATCTGGCTGACGGTCATCGTTGAACTGGGATCGTGGCAGGCTTCCGTCGGTCGTCTGGAGAGCAAGATGGGTGGCGGTCTAATCCAGGTGGGCGGCTAAAAAAATAGATGGTAGTATGGGATGGTGGTGCCGTAGGCCTCCGTCAGTCATCTGGAGATCCATACGGGTGGCATTCGAGCCAACCAGGCAGCGCGGTATAGCCAGGCGGGCGGCTGAACTCCGGGACAAACCAGGCATCGGTTGAACAGGCAGCGGCTGAAAGCTGATGGTGTGGAAAAGCCAGACAGGCGGCGATCCAGCCAGCCGGGCGGCGATCATTTTAGGCGGGCGGCTGAACTCCAAGACAAACTATGATCGGAGAGGTGGTGAGCTCGAGCGATCGAGTGAACAGTGAGGGAGGCGGCTAGGGTAAGCGAGGAGGTGGGAAAATGTTCTTGCATCCAGAGTGTTATATAGAACAATGAATCGACGAGTCGATCGGTTGGACGACAAGATGATTGGCTGGTCTGCCTCGGGCGCCAATCCAAAATTGTAAAGGAAGAGGCTGCATGCAAGGTTTGTAGAACGGTCGGCGGACGAGTCGAGCGTCTGGAATTCCAACCGGTCGTTTCGGGGTCTCGAACCGAGCGTCTGGTAATGTGAACCGATCGGCTCGGTAGAAGGAACAAGGAAAAACACAACGGAAAAACAAAAACAAGAAAACAAACAAGAAGGGAAGATGGTGTATGGTTGCCTCCAAACTAGCACCTTATTTTACGTCGTGGCTCGACCAAGATCAGATTAATTGGAATCCGGGGGAGGTGAAGGGTCGGTGAGGTTCAGATCCTACAAGGGTGGAAATTTGGTTGAGTCTGAAGTGACAACATCTTCAGTGGTGACATATCTTTTAAGACGGTGCCCATTGACCTTAAACTCGCCCAGAACTTTATCCCATAGGAGAAAGGCACCATGTGGGTAAGCACATTTTACAATGTAGGGGCCATACCACCTTGACTTGAGTTTTCCAGGAAAGAGTTGTAATCTTGAATTAAAAACTAAAACTTGATCCCCTTCTCTAGTGTCTTTGTGCTTGATGTGACCATCATGCCACATTTTGATTCGGTCCTTGTAGATTCTTGCGTTTTCGTAGGCATTCATCCTAAGTTCATCAAGCTCATTCATTTGGAGGAAACGTTTCTCTCCAGCCATGGAAAGGTCGAAATTCAAACTTTTGATGGCCCAACTTGCTTTGTGCTCTAGTTCTATTGGTAAGTGACATTACTTACTGTAGATCGGTCTGAAAGGGGTGGTGCCCAATCTTTCCTAGTTCGTCCAACAATTTTTTCTAAAATTGATTTTATTTGTATATTGGATACTTCTACCTGCCCACTGGTCTGAGGATGGTAAGGAGTGGCAACTTTGTGATAAACCCTATATTTTTTCAAAAGAGCCTCAAAACGTTTTTCCAAAAAATGGGATCCCCCATCAGAAATGACGGTGCGAGGGACTCCAAATTGAGGGAAAATGATATCTTTAAAAAGTTTCTTAACAGGTTTAGAGTCACACGTTTTAGTGGGTATGGCCTCAACCCACTTTGACACGTAATCGACTGTGACTAAAATGTAAGCAAACCCATAAGAAGAAGGAAATGGGCCCATATAGTTGATTCCCCAGGCATAAAAAATCACTAATTCCTACCAAGAGGTGAGAGGCATTTGGTCACGCTTGGAAATATTACCCGTCCTTTGACATTGGTCACATGAAAGCACATAATCATATGAGTCTTTGAAGATGGTGGGCCAAAAGAATCCGCATTGTAGGACCTTTCTAGCTGTTTTTTGGGAACTCATGTGACCACCATAGGGGCCAGAGTGACATTTTTCCAAAATGGCGATGCTTTCTTCGTGGGATGCACAATGACGATATAGACCATCGGCGCAAAGTCGAAACAAATAAGGTTCATCCCAATAATAATTTTTCACATCATGTAAAAACTTAGCTTTAGAGTGTCCCATATACTCGGGGTGCAATACACCTGCAGCTAAATAGTTTACAAAATCAGCAAACCAAGGAAATTGGGAGTCTACCTTGAGCAATTGGTCCTCGGGTAAGGATTCATTTATTGTATTTTCATCAATGGGGTTATAGCTAAGTCTACTAAGGTGATCAGCCACGACATTTTCGGATCCCTTTTTGTCAAGGATTTCTAGATCAAATTCCTACAATAACAAAATCCATCTTATAAGTCTAGGATTGGCATCTTTCTTGGTCATGAGGTAGCGAATGGCTGCATGATCAGTGTAAACAACTACCTTTGAACCAACCAGATATGAGCGAAATTTATCGAAAACATAGACAATGGCTAGCATTTCTTTTTCAGTTACGGTGTAATTTCATTGAGCCTCATCTAAGGTCTTGGATGCATAATAAATGACATGGTGTTTTTTGTCAATTCATTGTCCTAAAATGGCACCTACAACAAAATCACTAGCATCACACATGATTTCAAAGGGTAAGGCCCAGTCAGGAGCACAGATGATAGGAGTGGTGGTGAGAGCCTTTTTCAAACATAGAAAGCTCTCTATGCATGTCATATCGAAATAGAAAGGCACCTCCTTTTGAAGAAGATTGGTGAGAGGTTTTGTCATTTTGGAAGAATCACGGATGAATCGCCGATAGAAACCGGCATGTCCTAAGAAGGCTCGGATGTCTTTGACTGAGGTTGGGGGAGGTAGCTTGGTGATGACCTCAATCTTAGCTTCGTCAACTTCAATGCCCTGGTTGCTCACCTTATGGCCTAGAACAATACTCTCCTTGACCATGAAGTGACACTTCTCGCAATTAAGGACTAAGTGTGATTCAATACATCTATCAAGGACAAGGGAGAGGTTTTGAAGGCAGGAATCAAAACTGTCTCCATAGACAGAGAAATCATCCATGAACACTTCCATGACAGTTTCAGTTAACCCTGAAAAAATGGCAGACATACATCTTTGAAAGGTGGCTGGTGCATTGCACAGGCCAAAGGGCATTCGTCTAAAAGCGTATGTACCAAAAGGGCATATGAAAGTGGTCTTCTCTTGATCTTCTGGATGAATGGGAATTTGATAAAAACCTGAGTAGCCATATAAATAGCAAAAGTATTGTTGATGAGCTAAACGTTCAAGAACTTGATCGAGGAAGGGAAGAGGGAAGTGGTCTTTCCTAGTTTCTTTGTTGAGTTTCCTATAATCAATGCACATCCTCCACCCTTGATGGCACGGGTGGGGATGAGCTCATTCTTCTCATTCCTAATGACTGTAGTCCCACCCTTTTTGGGGACGACCTGGACAGGGCTGACCCAAGGAGAGTCAGAGATGGGGTAGATGATTCCTGCAGTCAAAAGTTTAATTACTTCAAGACGAACAACTTCCTTCATGTTTGGGTTGAGTTTCCTTTGTGGGTCTCGGGAAGGTTTACTATTTTCAATCATTGGGATTTTGTAGCTGCAAATGGCTTGATCTATCCCAATTAAATCCGTCATTTTGTACCCTAAAGCTATTTTTTGTTTCCTAAGTTCTCTCATAAGCATGTTTTCTTGTTCAATGGTAAGGTCAGAATTGACAATGACAGGGCATACTTGTTGTTCATCTACAAAGACATATTTCAGGCCTATGGGGAGAGTCTTCATTTCCGGGGCCTTTGGCAGTTCAGGTCGTTCTTCTATGGTGGAGATCAGTTTAAGGTCTTCAATCTCAGCACATGGGATTTCCTCAAAGTTGTCCAAATGAATCTTGAGTTGATTTGATGGTTCATTATCAAAATCACATTCGGTGGGGATGGTGAGAGTAGTGCGTAGGGGATCATCAACTAATTCCCATTCTTGCCTTAGTTGGGTTAATTCATCAATGCAATCAAGGAGGTAGACTTCTTCCTCAAGACTAGGTCCCCTCATGCTTTCAAACACCCTAAATTGTAGGGTTTGCTTCCCTAGCCTTAACAAAATGGTACCAGCCTCAACATCAATTAAGGCACGAGCAGTGGCTAAGAAGGGACGTCCGAAAATGAGAGGGTAGCGTAAATCTTCCTTGATATCCATGATCACAAAATCACAAGGGACGTATGCATCATTTCCAACTTTAACTGGAATGTCTTCTATGATTCCCATGGGTTTAGTTGTGGATGAGTCTTCTAGTTGGATGGTCATGGCTGTGGGTAACATGTCATTGAATTCTAGTCTTTTGGAAAGACTATACGGCATGATGGATATACTGGCTCCTAAATCTGCTAGGCCTTTTCTACAAGCATTGTCACCCAAGTAGAAACCTATTCCAAAAGAACCTGGATACTTCTATTTTTTAGGTATCTTACTTAGGATAATGTCTGATGTGGTCCTAGCAAGTTTAACAGTCTCGTATTCTTTAGTAACATACTTCCTAGTCAAGAGAGATTTCATGTACTTGGACCAGGCGGGCATGTCTGCCAAAGCATCAAGGAAGGGAATATTGACATGTATTTTTTTCATAGCATCCCTAAATTTCATGAAGCGGGCATCAAGTCTTGTTTGTTTGAGGTGGGCTTGATAGGGAGGTCGGGGTTTGTAAAATGGTTCTTCATCTTCCACTTGAGGAGTTTTGGGGACAGATGGTTTGGGTGTGGCTTCGGGTTCGACAATTACCATGTCTTCATCCTCGAATTCTAGAGGTGGGTCTGAAGAATTTCCTGGAGGGGAGGGGCGTGCACCTTTCCCGAATGAGTAGAGACAACCTTGAGTTGTTCAGGATGTTGGGGGTTGTTTTCAGGCTTCCCTGCAAAGGTCCCAGTAGAAGGTTTTTGTTGGGCAAACAGACGGGCCAACTGTGCGTCAGTTTCCTTTTGATGGGCTTGTATGGCCACGAGGGTTTGTTCAATGCTTGCCAGGCTAGGATCACTTGGGGGAGGAGGAGGGGGGCATTTTGAGGTGGAAGGGGGGGTTGAGGTTGGTTTAGATTTTGGGGTGGAAGGTTTAGGTTTTTGAATTGTTGGTAGTGTTTTCGATTTTGGTGATTTCCAAAATTTCTTTGATTGTTGTATGGAAATCCAGGTGGTGGTCGATTGTTACTTTGAGGGTAGGGAGGCCTTTTTTGAATTTGGTTTGAGTTCTCGGCACCTGAAGGGTTCCCATATTGAAAACCAGGGTGGTTTCTAGGTTGGTTGGGATTGTAGTAACCTTGGCCTGGTATTGTATGAATCAAATTGAGGTCTTCTGGTTGTTGTCCTACTTCAGGTTACATGGGCATGTTGTAGAGATATTGACAGTGGATAGTGGTATGGTCGTATCCTTGGCAAATACCACAGAGGGAATCCATGGCTTTTAGTTGTTGGGGTGACTCCCTAAGGGTGACCAAGGATGACTCTAACCGATCTTGTTTTAAGGCAATTAATTTTAGGCTTTCCGCTATGCTTTGGATATCATTATTAACTTCTGCCTTGGCTACCTTAAGGATTCCGCCAATCCCTCTTCTAGCCCTTGTTTCGGAAGCCCGTTTGACTACCTCCCATGCACTAGTCAAACTTTGATGCATGAAATTTCCTCCACATGAGGAATCGAGAAAGAATTTGGTATCATCATCAACACCATGATATAAAATCTCTATGAGTTGGGCTTGAGAGATATCATGGTGGGGGCACTTCCTAAGTAAATCTTTGAACCTTTTCTAGGCTTCACCTAAAGACTCTCCTGGTGACATAGAAAAATGAGTTATTTGACCCCTAAGTTCGTAGGTGAGAGACGGGGGGTAAAATTTCTCAAGGAACTTGCTTTGTATAACTTCCCATGTTGTGACATGTTCTTCTCTCTCCATGGTGTTGTACCAGCTACTAGCTTGGCCGAAGAGGGAATACTTAAACAACCTAAGGCGGATGGCATCTTCAGAGATACCCGGGAGTTTGTTCAAGGAGCAAAGGTCAATGAAGCTTTGAAGATGATCTTGACAACTTTCCCCATTGTTTCTTGAGAAGGGGTTGGCTTGCATCATGGTGATCCATTGTGTTTGGATTTTGAATTGTGGAGCAATAATATCAGGGGGTATAACCGGATGTTGCGCATAGGCCGTTTTGAAAACAGAAAAGTCTTTTAATTGTTTTTTTCCTTTCGACTTCCCTCCTATCGACTTCTATGGTTTCTTATTCGGCCCTAAAGGCTGCTCGCAAAGCGACTTCTCTTTCCGCTTGTTCGGCTTGGATGAGCTCTCTTTGAGCTGCGAGAGCTTGGTCGATCCTACGGGCGACCTCGTCTTCATTCATTCTCACTAGATTTTGACGGTTGAGACGATGAAAAGTCCTTTCTATTTCTGAATCAAACGGTTGGAAATCATCGTTCGGGCGTCGCATGCACAATTAAAGCAGTTAATTCGTGTGCAAAAAAAAATGTACTTCCAGAATGGAAACTCGGCAGAAAGAGGAGTACACTTCCGGAATGTTACTCGGAAGGCATGAAAAAAGGAAAAAAAAGTTTTTCAAAATTGTTTTGGGGTTCGAGAAAACAATCTGTTGTCCCCGGCAACGACGCCAAATTGATAATCGTCGTTTTGCAATATCAATCACTTAGATGGTTAATCCTAGAGTTTAAACCTTTTTTACTTCCGGTTTTAAGGGTAGTATAGAAGGGTCGATCCCACAGGACAACTTTTTAGAGATTGTTCTTAGAACACAAAGTTTGAAGAACTTTATTATTTGTTTTTGGTATTTTTCTTTAGATTAAAGCAGAAAGTAAAGTCCAGTTGGGGGTTTGATTGATTACACTAATGCAAGAAGAAATGCACTTAACAAGAATAAACATGCACAATGAAAAAATAAAAAGACTGTTAACACAAGAAAAACTATATGAATGAAAGACTAAGAATTAAAGAAAACAAAGGATGCAGTGATTAAATCAAGTGATGGAAATCGAGGCTCGTAGGGGTTTTCACCACCTTAGCCTAGGCGATAACAACTAATTCTTAAATGATGATTTGATGAAGGTTTGTGAATTTAAAAACTCACAAGAGGTAAAATCCACATGAGCCCATTGGTCCTGGTGCTCATGCTTCCTAGTTTATCATCCTAAAAAACAAAAATCCACGGTAATATCAAAACGTCTATGTAAGCGATTTTATTATTCTGAATCCGGATTTCCATGATCATTTCCATCCGGATTAACATGCGATCCGGAGATCAACCATTAATTAAAATCGATTACCATCTAGTCGTTTAAGAAGAAGTCGTTAAAACCATGGCTAAGGGGTTATTCCCCTTGCCTCGATAGAAGTCTACTCACTCATGGAGAAAGGGGAGACGGAGGAAGAAAGTACTGAAGCCATATTCTAGCCCAAAAATCAAGAGATTAATCCTTATGCTAGAGACAATGAAATGGCTTAGTTCTTTGTTCCTTGCTCCAGAATTAAAGAATGGAGAAAAGAAGCTTAAAACTAAGGCAGAAGGAAGAGACAAGAACAAGTATGAAAGAACTATGATTGAACTAAAATCTACTTTATTACAGAAATAGAAGATGATTACAAGACTAGTTGCTTCAGAATCCCAATACAAAGAAATCCCAGATGCCTCAAGAGGAGGAAGTGCCCCTCCTTTTATAGGAGGAGGGGAGGGAATACATTAGGTTTAGGGTTTTTTTTTCTATCTGCGCACCGCCAACCGAGCGGTTCAGGAACCAACCGATCGGTTGGAAGTTCTAGAACGCGACAGCCAGTTGATTGGCTGCCAACCCTAATTAGGGTGGCGACGCAGTCGAAACCGCTCCGTGTTTTTTCTTCTTAGCAATGGGCATCAGCCGAGCGTTTGGTTTAGGAATCGAGCAATCTCAGCCATCAGCCGATGAGAGCAATGATCGACGCTTGAAGGCGAACCGAGTGTTTCATATTGTCAAATAATCGGTTGGCTGTGGTGAGACGATCGGTTGTCAGTACCAGTCGATCGGCTCAGGTCCTGAAAATGCAATAAAATGCACATGATTGTCAGATTTGTGATGAAAACAAGAAAATATCAATTTGTGCAATTTCAAGAGATGAAAGGGGTATTTCTATGTGACAAGCTCAATAATTCGCAGAAAAGATGTGCTGAAATAGCACGCATCAGTGTTCTAAGACCTAAAATCACTAAACTCATCACATGTTGTTTGATGTACTTTGACATCATCCAACATGACCTAGAATAAGGGTTACTATAAAGGTGAAGCTCAGATTTTTTGTGACACATGAGGATTGACTGTGAGTGATGTAGATGGGATTTGTCCCTCCAACATGTTTTGATATCATGGCTACATGATAAGAAAGACTAAGAATCATATGGCCATACTCATGTGAACTGATATATGATATGTGAGCTCACATGCATCTCAGTCAGTCTTTTCTAGTTCAAGGAACATGGATTGAATATTAAAGAGGATGACGATTCCATACCTTGAGTTCAATTTGGATATAAAAGATAAAGGAATTATATGATCACTGTAACATTAATCATGGATTATGGTTGGAAGTTGTTCTCTAACTTTCCAGTTACTTGGATAGCAATCATGTGGTGCTAGATAACACTCATTGCTTGTGATATCGTAGACATTCACTACCAATGTAATTTGGGACATATAGGATCACACACACATGATGCACCTGGAATAGGAGTTCATTCATGACTAAGGTTTGACTGGACTATTAAAGTGTTTTGGTAATTAACTTAAACAACACTAGTTGAAAATTGACTGACTAGAATCTAAATTGACCGGTTCAAAAGTACTGACCGGTTAAAAATGTAATTTGATCGATTCAGATTGTGAATCAACCGATTGAGCGATCAGGAAGACTGGATCAAGGATTGATGATGATGTCATGTTGTGCATTATTGCCACATTGAAAACTGATATGTTTACGCATACAAAACATAGTGAACCAACCGATTCAAGTATTGAATCGACTGATTCACATGTGAACTGACCAGTTCAGAAATGAATCAACCATTTCATGCTTTGTAGATTCGGAAAAATTTATGGAAATATGTCTCTTCACCTACCAATTGATTTGTAAATCTTGACCTTGGCCTTACTATAGAAAGGGGGACAGTTAAGGCTTTTAAGAGACACAACTAACACTGACAAATGTTGTCCTCTCACAATTGTAGTGACGAAAGAGCCTAAAGCAAGTCATACCTATAAAAGAGGGAGAGGACAAAGGGAGAACAAGTCAGTGCTATCACGTTGACATCTAAAGGACAACTCCTTCATCTTAGTTCTATAAAAATGACAGGATTTCCTGGTGGTCTATGTCGACTACATAGAGGCATGGAGGTCATTACAACCATGCTAGGAGGATGTCTCCAACCTCCACCCATGGAGATACAATAGGAGGCTGCCGCTAACAAGTGCCATGGTGTTGCTTGGAAAAGAATCATGTTATTGAACAGATAGTCATCAGACTTACACTAGGTCTAGGTATATGCCTTGCAAACTTCCTTCCCAATCCATAGTTCTTGATGCAATCGATGGTCATAGGAAATATGACAACAAAACTTTTGTTTTGTTGTCATCTCTATAACCATATTTCCTACATTATTAAGAAAGGTAGAATATATTCATTTATCCAATCCATCATGTTAAATGATTCAAAGAATACTTAAGATAATCCATAGTCAAGTTTATGTCAAATTTCTTTCATGTCAAGTTTACTTATAGTTGCTTTCAATTTTATAAAGTGTCAAGTATCACTTACTTAGTTTTATGTCTATTTTGTATAGATGGGGACATGATATCTGTAGGATTTGAAGAAATTGAAGAATAAAATAACAAGAAGGAATAGAAGGATTTGAAGATGCTGGCGGGGTTCCATCTACCAAGTATATTCAATTCCTTTAGATATCATTCACATTATATCTAAGTTATCTTATATAGGTGTAGGCTAGAAGATTTAGACTTTATGATTAACAAGTTTTAGATTACATGTATATGAACTATGTAAGAATCTATTTCAATTTAGTGCAAGGTGTTTCATTAAATATAATTATAATAAAAACATTTTGTGACACCCTCTTGAGAATAATGCTTCTACTAAGTGATATGCATATGCTTAAAAAGTAGGATTGTACAAATAACTGTGTGATGTAGTTGATTTCTGGCTTCATTCCGAGGATGAAATTTCTTTTAAGGTGTGTAGGATGTGATAGAGTGGACTTTTAGAATCCTTAAATATCAAGGACATAAGTGATTTCATGCACGTTCAGTTATTTTGAGAATTCCAAATGTTTTGGTATGGTTGATTGAGGTTAATATCATGATTAAGATCCCTAATTTCATGCCTTTTTGAAGTGTTTAAGTTGATGAGCATATGGTGGAGTTTTGTCCCCAAATTTGAGTAGAATGTAGTTTGAGGGGTAGTAAAACTATGGTTAAAGTTTGGTGGAATTTGGAGTTTTCTAGATGGAGTTATTTAGGTTTGAATACCATGTAATCATGTGATTATTGGTGAATGTCTTTACCAGAGTTTTGATGATTTAGCTTAGATCTCGTTTTGCTGCAGTGTCATGCGATCTTACTCCTTGTTGTGGATTAATGAAGTGGATAGAACCTAGCCCTGAATCCAAGCTGGTGGGGGCTCCATCTCAGTCGTGCATGAGGCACTAATGGACATGTTTGTGCCATGTTCGTGTATAGTTACTAGTTTGACTAGTGGGGCAACTAAATGCATGATCATGGCTTTGAGAACGTGGGATGAGAACCGGGATGAGGGAGGAAGTCCCACCTCCCCATATGTACTAGTTATCCACCGCACTTCACAGTTGGGGAGCATCATGATCAGAAGCAGTTGACGAGGAGGAGCAGCGATAGAGCGAGGAACCAGACCGGTGACGTCCACTTTTATTGGCTCACCGACAGGACTATCTACCATGGGTCTGCTTCCAGTAAAATAAATAGATGTTGAGGAGGATAACGACCCTACCTAGTGCTTACCGGAGGAGGAAGCTACCACAGCGCGCTGCCTCACTCAACAACAAGGAGTCTCAGGTGCTGGAGAATAGAGGAATGGCTTTGCGTTGGGCATGTCCCGCTACAGATTTGACACGAGAGGTCGAGTAGACGATCTGAGGTGGGTGGTTCCTCACCGAGTCGACCACAACGGCAGTGCACCATGGCGGCGCAGACCCATGCACCAGTGAGGAGGCCAATGGAATCAATCCACGACAACCGCCTCGAGGCCACCTATGATCATAGACAGCAGCAGACAGCTCGCAGATCAGACCCAACGACGGTGGCACTGCCATCCTCATGAGAACAAACTTCCAGTTTCCCCCCTTTTCCTTTACGGCAGACAGAACAGAGGGAGAGAGATGGTGAGGACCATAGCTGCAAGCTACAGTGAGAAGGAGTCTCGATGGCGTCCATGAAACAACAGTAGACAAAGTGGATCGGAGCCACATCAGATCTATTGGACTTGAGTATATTAGGGAGGAAGATCATGCCCCTTCCGATTTCTCGCCAGGGACCATCGTCAGGACGTTGGGCGGTGGTTTTGCTAATGAGGAGCAGCAGTTGGGGGACCGATTGCTGCCCATAGTGCATCGGAGCCGAGACTCATGACAGAGGTGGCGGTATCTATGTTCTGTCATACGACGGCGGTGCATGTGGGTGTCAAGCTCCGTGATCACGAGATGATGGCGACTTGAGCAGGAAGAAGCCCACGCATACGGGCGTTGAGCGACGGGCGTCCCAACATGGGATCCCTGAACCAACAGAAGAGAAATGCCTAGGTCAAAGAACCAGCCGGCTCAACCAAAGAAGAGAAATGCCTTTTAGAGGCCTTGTGGCATCACACGGTTGACCACAGAAAGATAAATATTTAGCAAATTCCCAGATCTTGTATAATTCGCAACAAATAGCTCAATGATCAGAAAAATACAAGTAAAGTATTAAAATTCTCAGAAAAATGCGTAGAACAATATGCAAGCATAATATCATTCTTTTAATGTTTTAATATCAGTGATATCATGTAAGATGTATTATGCTTGTTTTATGAGTAATAAATATCAAATGATGATATAACATTATGGAAAAATGTCAGTAAGTCTATAATCATGTCTGTGATGCATATGATGTTAGATATGGTCATGTTGATGCACGAAAGCATATAATTTTATTAATATGGCTAATTAGGACTAATAACACTAAAGATAATGCAATTAATGCATACATGCTCAATAAATGATGAAATTTATAGAAGACTCTTATATCAGTCACTGGAAGCTAATCTAGAACTTTGATATCAGTTAGATGCATAGAATTCATGTTATATGAAGAGCACCCTTAATATATATGACGTAACCCTAATATGGTTAATGAATGTAATGTTAAGTATGTTCACATAATAATGTAACACGTGAGTATATCCAGTTGATGAACTATAATGTGGAATAAGACATCAGTAATATAAATCATAAGGTCAGAATACAAGTAATCATGAGAATATCATAATGAGATAAGCAAACCCTAATATGAAAATGACTAGGGTTAAGATGAGATGTAAGATGATGAGAACCTAATGATGGTACTTATGATCTTGCCTTGATCAGGGTTGACTAGGATGTAGATGATATGAGGATATGATGACTAGGTTTATCTTGGTCAAGGTACACCATTACCTCTTACTTGGTTTATTATACAATATGCTTGTGTTATATGCATAGTAAAATACTTGGCATATCGTATTGGATGAAATGATTGTTCTTGTATGATATGTTGCTTGATTTTCCATACTTATTTCTATGAACACATGAGACGTAATATATCTGTTCCATTATATCGAAGCACATTAACTCTTTGGTAGTAAAGTGCTGGAAAAGAAGTACTTCAACTCTTTGGTAGTAAAGTACTCGGAAGTGATCCAACTCTTTGGTAGTAGATCATAAAGGCCCTAATGCATTCAACTCTCAGGTAGTAAATGCATAGATGATATAATGGAAAATATGCCTAAAAGACGTGTTCTCTTTTGTTAATAAACATTCTTGTTCAAGTACACTTTTCTTATATTTCTTTATTACTGCCAAGTATTAGATTTATCTTATTGCCAAGATATGATGAGTGCTATATAAAAGACATGTAGGCATACTCAGTACAATATTTTTGAATATTGTGCTGACGTGTACCGCATGTAATCTTTTGTTTAGGTTGTGGTTATGTTCTTGAAGATCCAGGATAGTTGAGAGTTGTGTGGCGAGCTGATGTACAGGTGGACATGTTGTCTTAAGATCCAATAGTTTAGCGATAGTAAATGCATATGTATAAGTTTGTTGTTCAATATGTAATATCAAATGTTGTAACAATTCATGTTGTAATTATATGTTGAATGGTGAACATATGTGTATGGTTTTAATATTGTTCATGTACATGTGCTATTGATTGTTTCCTTCTGACTCCCTTGATTTTCTTCTTCTTAGCCTAGTGTGTGGTGTTTAAATTGAGATTCTCGCTGAGGTGAGTGTAACGACCCCGCCTCCCGGTAACCCCCAATTAAGGGAGACCCAAAGGTCAGAGCCGTTATTCAATTAACAAGATCAAAGGTTCGACAAATAATCAATAATAATTAAGAAATTCTACTAACTAACTAGAATTTGGGTATAAAATTAAAACTTTGCTTACCTTTGAAAACTTTGGAAATCTATCTATCCAGAGCTTGAATTATTGTATCTAATCCTCCTTGCACTTTAGTTCTTATTTCCACAATGTGTCATTTTACTGTTTGTTGTTTCAATTGTTGTTCCTAAAACACCGACAAACAAAACGTCGGTCAGTATATTGAAATATACTAGTATGTGGGAACAACCAAAATCTTGCAAATATGGCTAACAATTTAATAATCATAAACAAATTAATTAACAAGCCAATTTACATTTTTTAGTATGACATTCTCCACCACTTTTGCCCTAACCCTAGCATACTCACCTTAGGGTTTCCTTTGCCAATGACTTAAGGCCACCTTCTCAATCCCGAGCTTGGTGCCTGGGGGTCACCACCCATGGTGCCCACTAGTCATGAAATATCATAGGCCACCTTCTCATTCCCGAGCTTGGTGCTTGGGGTCACCACTCAAGGTTTCCATTGGTCTACCCGTCTGGGCCTGACCTTTGGCATCATCCATCAGGGTGGTATGTAAGTGCAAGAATCCATACTTCTATTATTAATGTGATAATCATAGTGACTTTATAGTTTGCAAGTATGAACATCCAAACTGATAATTTGCATTCAATGTGATTAACCATCCGGAAAATCCTCGAGAAACTAAGGCAGTTATTCATAATTAACCACATACCTAATATGAGCAATTGAACAGAAATATCCATGCAAATAAGAATCCAAGAAAGCAAGCATTTTCAACAAGATCCTGAAATAATCATGTAATTCCCTTTTACTACTCATGTCATTAGGATTTTTTAAATCTAGCTCGCTTCCTAGGGTTTCTAGTCCACTTTTAGGGTTTCATTGCAATTAGGGTTTCCCTTCATCTTTTACTATTTTAAACCCTAATTTAAAGCAATTGATCACAAACCCTAACTATTTCCACATCTAATCCTCAATTCCAGATTAAAGGCATAATTAACCATTAATTAAGCTCATTACGCCCCTTTTACATTAAAGATACTATTTTTATCCTTTTAATTCATGACAAGATCATTATACACATTTATCATCAATTCATAGTTCATTATGATTGAATTCACATGCAAACTCTATTTGTCATTATTTCCATCTTGATTCATTCAAAAACCCTAATTTCTATATTAAGGTTATTTATCCACAAATTAGGAACTTTAATGCTCAAGATAACTTTTAACCATGAAAACTTAGTTCTATTCATGAAATCGAATAATTAAAGCCATTAGTAATCCTAATTACCAACATCAGGGTTTCAAGGCCCATTAAGCATACTTATGCACATGAATTCTCAATTAAACTTATTAGGTGAAAAACTCATCTTTTCTATTCCTAATGTTCCTTTTATCATTAACAGTTAAATACCAACTCTAATCATCCATTAAACCCTTATAAATATATTATTCATATCAAAATAGGGTTCTTTAAACATTAATACATTAAAGTTGACATCTTCCATTACTATTCGAATTGTAAGAGGAATCAAGCTCCAATTATATTTTTATTGAATTCTTCACATTTTTCTGATCAACTTTTATGTATAACATGTCCTTATTCGACCTACCAATAATTATATATGACTTTAGTAAGGAATCACTTACCACAACCAATGAGAGGGCGCCACGTCGCTCTATCTCCATGCATTAGGAAATATTTTGAAATGACCTTTACGCCCCTCTTTAGTTGCGGTCCTCTATTGCGCGCTTGGGGAAAAATCATCCAACGGTTGCAAGCTGTCTTCAACCTCCGCAGGGGGCCGCTGCGTCGCCCTAGCCGGACTGGGCGCGGCTTCTCTTGGCCTCCCTTCACCTCGAAATTCACCCAGGACAGTGCTGTTGCCCCCGCCGTACCCTGGCGCACCCAAAGCACCTTGAATATGTGGCCATAACAGCCGCATGCAAGCCCAGATCGTCCGCGACTCTCTGCCATGATGCATCCGTGTTGCAGTTGATCGCGAGATTGTGTTCCACCTTTCTAAGGCACGAACCTTCTTGGAAACTTAGACATGCTTCCACTATATCCCCACGCACCCAAAGGTGGCCTCCACTCACAACCAGCACTGCTGGTTCTGGTTGGTTTGGATTGCAACTTGCGGCCGGTCATGGCAGTCGTGCTGTGGCCGACAAGCCTGCACTAGAGCCCAAGGGGATGGCAGAGATCTCTTCCGGCAACGTGGGTCATTGTACAACAAACGAGATAGCCTCCCGACTTCTTGCTGCCCTAGGAGAAACACGATCTTCACGGCTAGGGCTGAATGAAGAAGATGAAGAGTAGAGAGAGAAGAGCGCATGGGATTCTCCTGATCTCGGCCAAGGGCTCTACCCCTTATATAGGGGAGGGTATCCATGCCCCAGAACGTTCATCCAAGAGGGAACAAGTCCCACTCCCATTAGGACTCCTATTCCTTTAATGAGAAGAAACCTTCTCTCTCTTCTTTATCTTTTAATTTTTCCTTTCCCCTTTTTTTTCTTCCAAATATTAGGATTTCGAAAAGCCTTTCTCTTAGACTCACTTATGCTTGACTTTTACTCCTAAGCACGAAATTATAGTTTCCTTTAGAAGAAAAATATCACCCTTTTAATAAAACCATGAAATTCATTCATTAAGCATCACATTATCCTCTTATTTGACTTTATTGGTATTTTTCTCTTTCCTCTTTCTTCATTGGGACTCCTTGGATCCCAAGGCACTCTATTATTTCGAAATTCTTTTTTATTGAATATTCATTATCCTTCTAGATGCATCTAAATGCATTATTTGACATTATCTTGTTTATTTCTTATTAAAATATCTCTCTTTGCGGATTTCTCTTTATTTCTCTTTTATTTCCTCATTGGTTTTCCTTTTAACATTAGGAATCCTTGAGATACGAAATTCCACCAAGGATAACTCAATTATACCTCTTTTCATCTATTTTCCACCTTTCATTAATATATTCAATTTCTTTATTAATAAAGAAATACCTAATTGATTTTTTCTTTTCTTATTGCACTCTTTATGCAACTTTGGACTCCTTGGAACCCAAGGAACCCAAGAGGCACGAAATCCCTCTTTGGATTTTCCTTTTAGAGGTTTCCACATCTTTCTTTTAAATTCTCAGTTATTCATTAATTAATTGAATTTCCTTGTTATTGGGCCCAATAGCCAATAAAGCCCACAACACAAACATCAAGGCTATTGTAAACAAAATTCATGCATTCAATCAAGACATCATTATTTGTTCAATTATCTTTATTATGAGAAATCACATTTCTCACCAAATGAACCCAAAAATTTGGGTTGTAACAGTGAGGGTTTCAATTTAGACGTCACACATCAGATTAAGTTTTAGAAAATTTGGAGATGTCACAAGAAAAATGGAACCGTATAAATTTGAACTTGAGCCACTATACTAAACAAACAACCCACACACCGCTGTGGCCAATCATGTGATGCCACATGGCCTCTAAAAGGCATTTCTCTTCTTTGGTTGAGCCGACTGGTTCTTTGACCTAGACATGGTTCTGTTTCATTCTGTTGGTTTAGGGATCCCACGCTGGGACGCCCGTCACTCAACGCCCGTGTGCGTGGGCTTCTTCTTGCTCAAGTCACCGTCATCTCGTGATCGCGGAGCTTGACGCCCACATGCGCCGCCGTCGTGTGATAGAACGTAGCTACCGCCACCTCTGCCATGAGGCTCGGCTCTGACGCACTATGGGCAGCGATCGGTCCCCCAACTACTGCTCATCATTAGCAAAACCGCCACCCAACGTCCTAGCGATGGTCCCTGGAAAGAAAACAGAAGGGGCATGATCTTCCTCCCTGATCTACTCAAGTCCAGCAGATCTGAGGTGGCTCTGATCCACTTTGTCTACTGTTGTTTCATGGATGCCATCGAGACTCCTTCTCGCTATAGCTCACTGCTATGGTCCTCACCATCTCTCTCCCTCTGGTCTGTCTGACGTAAAGGAGAAGGGGGAAAACTAGAACTTTGTTCTCATGAGGATGGCAGTGCCGCCGTCGTTGGGTCTTCTCTGTGAGCCATCTACAGCTGTGTGCGATCATTGGTGGCCTCGATGCTGCTGTCGTGGATTGCTTCCGTTGGCCTCCTCACTGGCACCTGGGACTGCGCTGTCATGGTGCACCGCTATTGTGGTCAACTCTGGTGAGGAACCGCCCACCTCCGATCGTCTGCTTGACATCTCGTGTCGAATTTGTAGCGGGACACGCCCAACGTGAAGCCATTCCTCTATTCTCCAGTGCCCGAGACTCCTTGCTTCTGAGTGAGGCAACATGCTGTGGTAGCTTCCACCTCCGATAAGCACTAGGTAGGGTCGTCGTCCTCCTCAACATCTATTTATTTTACTGGAAGCAGACCCATGGTAGACAGTCCTGCCAGTGAGCTAATAAAAGTAGACGTCACCGGTCTAGTTCCTCGCTCTATTGCTGCTCCTCCTCGCCGTCTGCTTCTGATCACGATGCTCCCCAACTGTGAAGTGCGGTGGATAACTAGTACAAATGGGGAGGTGGGACTTCCCCCCTCATCCCGGTTCTCATCCCACATTTTCAAAGCCACGGCCATGCATTTAGTTGCCACATTAGTCAAATTAGTAACTATACGCGAACATGGCATAAACATGTCCATTAGTGCCTCATGCACAGCTGAGATGGAGCCCCCACCAGCTTGGATTCAGGGCTAGGGTCTATCCACTTCACCAATCAGTAGCAAGGAGTAAGGTCGCATGAAACTACAGCAAAACGAGATCTAAGCTAAATCATCAAAACTTTGGTAAAGACATTCACCAATAATCACATGATTACATGGTATTCAAACCTAAATAACTCCATCTAGAAAACTCCAATTTCCAAAAAACTTTAACCATAGTTTTACTACCCCTCAAACTACATTATACTCAAATTTGGGGACAAAAATCCACCATATGCTCATCAACTTAAACACTTCAAAAAGGCATGAAATTAGGGATCTTAATCATGATATTAACCTCAATCAACCATACCAAACCACTTGGAATTCTCAAAATAACTCAACGTGCATGAAATCACTTGTGTCCTTGATATTTAAGGATTCCAAATGTCCACTGTATCACATCCTACACACCTTAAAAAAAATTTCGTCCTCAGAATTAAGCCAAAAATCCACTCCATCACATCATATATATCTTAAAAGAACTTTCATCCTCGAAAGTAAACCATACTCATACTTCTAGGGAAAACCTTATCTTGCTCTCATCCACTTGTAGGAACCATTTTATGTGTAACATATCCACAAAGGTTACCTAGAACCATGTATCCAAAGCACTATTAGGAGGTTTCAAGAGCATCAAGGGTGAAACCTCACTCCATAGAAGGCTCAAACAATGGTTTAGAAGCTTAGGTATTGTCATTACATATCCCATATGTTAGATTTTCTTCCTTATCTTTAGCCATGCATTAGGGTTATCACATCATATTCCTTGTTCTAAATGAGTTAACAAAGATTAACTCATACATCAAGGTGTCATGAACATTATGTTTTGCTAACTATCAAACTATATTTTTCATTTTTATTAAGTACTAACATTAACACCACATGTAACATGTTTCATTCATGTAATCTTATTTCATTACTCATAATTGATTTCAACATTTACTAGTGATTTCATCACAAGATTAACCAACATTATTCATGTATATGGTTAACCATTTATCCATTGATATTTATTAAACCATTTATAGATTTTCATCACATCATGTCTATATATCACATCTCGAGATTAGATCACATCTTACATATATTATATCATGGTTGTGCTAACAAACTTATACAAGTGGCTCGTGAAACATGTAATAAAACTTTATATAGTCCAAATGAGGTTCCTCTAACCCATACCACGAGGGTAGTGTCGTCATCAGTCTATCTGAGCTCACTCAACTCTACGAGTATCTCATATGCATATACTTTATCTTCCCTCTCGGTCTAGGGTTCTTAGATATACCTCATTGGCACTAGCTAATAGCTTCATTAGCTCTAGCCACATAAGCACAAACCAAAACATACTGCAACCTCCTCTTCATAGGTATCTACTCATGAGTTCTTCTTACTCAACACTATCTTTTACACATGCCACTAGTGTCCTATGTGGGGAAACACCAACTCGAGCTCAAGGCTTCACAGAAACTAACATAGCTACCTCCTCCAGGGTCTTGGGCTCTCTCCCTCACCCAGATGGTAGGCACTCATATTGATTTTCACATATGCACATATATAACCAGCCTCTCTCTGTCTCTAGGGTTTGGTCCTCCCAAGGACATCTAGGGTTCAACAAGACTATAGGAATCATGCATAAAGAACTCAACTCAATCACTCAGGATTATTCTAGTTTAGGACATATCATAACACATATTTCTCATATTTCTCATATCATGGAGTCTAGGTTCTCTGACCTTCTCCCTTTGGGTCTCACTCTCTCTTGAGCTAACCCTAAAACAGGTCCTAACACTAGAGGTCCTCCTTTGTAAAAGAGATTGAGGCTCTTGCTGGCTCACAACCTTGTCTTAACTTAACATATCTTATCTCATAAAAGCCTATTTACTTGCATCATCAAGACTTATCTCAAACCCTCAAAACTGAACTTACGTCCTCAAAGACAAACATAGATCATCATAAACCATCTTATATAATCTATATAAGACTTACATCATATCATCAAAACTTATATCATCTATTCCATCTATCATATATATCAAAAAGGGTCTAGACATATTATCTAGAACTACTCTCTCTTCTAGACGGATGTCATCACTTTCACTTAGGTTGCATGACCACCTCCTACTCGTACATGTGTGGGGACAATTTTTTGTAATACATATACATAATAAAATATTATATAGTTTTTCTCCGATAAAACAAGCGTCAGAGAAAACTATGACGGTTTGATCCGGTTGGAATCCAAAACCAAATCCTGAAAACAAGTGTCCCACGCATAGTAGAGAGTAAAGTGTCATGAAAACTAAGGAAAGGGGTGAGAACATGGTGTAGACTAGTGTAGATACTCTAGACAATATGCGCAATATTTCTAAGGCTTCTCTTCCTTTTATGCACGTCATTTCTATACAATGCAACGTCCCATACCGCTGCACTACAAGGAAAGAATGACATTTAAGGACTTGCTACTCAAAAAGCACCAGTCTAGAACTAGTTCTCAGACATCTAGGTGCTAACCTAGAGGCTAGGTCAGATCTAGTCTCTAAAAAACGACTAATCTAACCCTAAAAGATTATTATGTTCAAGGTTCTTTAGTTTTGAGTTGCATAATGAGCAGATGTCAAGCTTTGCTATTGTTCATGCTCTGATGCCACCTGTGACATCTCCAAATTTTCTAAAACTTAATATGATGTGTGACGTCTAAATTGAAACCCTCACCTCAGCGAGAATCCCAATTTAAACACAACACACTAGGCTAAGAAGAAGAAAATCAAGGGAGTCAGAAGGAAACAATCAATAGCACATGTACATGTACAATATTAAAACCATGACAACATGAATTGTTACAACATTTGATATTACATATTGAACAACAAACTTATACATATACATGTACTACCGCTAAACTACAGGATCTTAAGACAACAGGTCCACATGTACATTAGCTCGCCACACAACTCTCAACTATCCTGGATCTTCAAGAACATAACCACAACCTAAACAAAAGATTACATGCGGTACACGTCAGCACAATATTCAAAAATATTGTACTGAGTATGCCTATGTGTCTTTTATATACCTCTCATGATATCTTGGCAATAAGATAAATCTAATACTTGGCAGTAATAAAGAAATATAAGAAAAGTGTACTGGAACAAGATTGTTTATTAACAAAAGAGAACACATGTCTTTTAGGCATATTTTCCATTATATCATCCATGCATTTACTACCTGAGAGTTGAATGCATTAGGGCATGTATGATCTACTACCAAAGAGTTGGATCATTTCACAATGTGATCTACTACCAAAGAGTTGGATCACTTCTGAGTACTTTACTTCCAAAGAGTTGAAGTACTTCTTTTCCAACACTTTACTACTAAAAAGTTGAAGTGCTTGGATATAATGGAACATATATATTATGTGTCATGTGTTCATAGCAATAAGTATGGAAAATCAAGCAACATATCATACAAGAACAATCATTTAATCCAATACCATATGCCAAGTATTTTACTATGCATATAACACGAGCATATTGTATAATAAACCAAGTAAGAGGTAATGGCATACCTTGACCAAGATAAACCTAGTCATCATATCCTCATATCATCTACATCCTGGTCAACCTTGATCAAGGCAAGATCATAAGTACCATCATTAGGTTCTGATCATCTTACATCTCATCTTAACCCTAGTCGTTTTCATATTAGAGTTTGCTTATCTTATTATGATATTCTCATGATTACTTATATTCTGACCTTATGATTTATATTACTGATGTCTTATTCCACATTATAGTTCATCAACTGGATATACTCATGTGTCACATTATTATGTGAACATACTTAACATTACATTCATTAACCATATTAGGGTTACGTCATATGTATTAAGGGTGCTCTTCATATAATAGGAATTTTATGCATCTAACTGATATCAAAGTTCCATATAAGCTTCCAGTGACTGATATAAGAGTGTTCTATAAATTTCATCATTTATTGAGCATGTATGCATTAATTGCATTATCTTTAGTGTTATTAGTCCTAATTAGCCATATTAATCAAATTATATGCTTTCGTGCATCAACTTGACCATATCTAACATCATATGCATTATAAACATGAGTATAGACTTACTGACATTTTTTCATAATTTTATATCATCATTTAATATTTATTACTCATAAAACAAGCATAATACATCTTACATGATATCACTGATATTAAAGTATTAAAAGAATGATATTATGCTTCCATATTGTTCTACACATTTTTCTGATAATTTTAGTACTTTACTTGTATTTTTCTGATCATTGAGCTATTTGTTGTGAATTATACAAGATCTGGGAATTTGCTAAATATTTACCTTTCTGTGGCCAATCGTGTGATGCCACAGGGCCTCTAAAAGGCATTTCTCTTCTTTGGTTGAGCCGGCTGATTCTTTGACCTAGACATGGTTCTGTTTCATTCTATTGGTTCAGGGATCCCACGTTGGGACGCCCGTCGCTCAACGCCCGCGTCCGTGGGCTTCTTCCGGCTCAAGTCACCGTCATCTCGTGATCGTGGAGCTTGACGCCCACATGCGCCGCCGTCGTGTGACAGAACGTAGCTACTGCCGCCTCTGCCATGAGGCTCGACTTCGACACACTATGGGCAGTGATCGGTCCCCCAACTGCTGCTCCTCATTAGCAAAATGGCCGCCCAACGTCCTGGCGATGGTCCCTGGCGAGAAATCAGAAGGGGCATGATCTTCCTCCCTGATCTACTCAAGTCCAGCAGATCTGAGGTGGCTCCGATCCACTTTGTCTACCACTTTGTCTACTGTTGTTTCATGGACAATGTCGAGACTCCTTCTCGTTGTAGCTCACTCCTATGGTCCTCACCATCACTCTCCCTCTGTCCTGTCTGTCGTAAAGGAGAAGGGGGGAAACTGGAAGTTTGTTCTTGTGAGGATGGCAGTGCCACCATCCTTCGGTCTTCTCTGTGAGCCGTCTGCAGCTGTCTGCGATCACTGGTGGCCTCAAGGCTGCTGTCGTGGATTGCTTCCGTTGGCCTCCTCGCTGGCGCCTGGGTCTGTGCCGCCATGGTGCACCGCCGCTGTGGTCGACTCCGGGGAGGAACCACTATTGTCTTCTCGACCTCTCGTGTCGAATTTGCAGCGGGACACGCCCAATGCGAAGCCATTCCTCTATGGGAAAAAAACCGAAATAGCACGCTTTAAGAAAAATATTTACCCTAATAGCATCTTTTTCAACTTATTTCCAAAAGTAGCACACTTTCAGTTGAAAGTGCCACTTTAATTGGCGTTTTACTACTGCAGGGATTAAAAGCGCCCCTTTAGTTGGCATTTTACTGCTACGGGGATTAAATGCGCCACAAAAGATGGCATTTCTAGGAAAAACGCCACATCTTCTGGCGTTTTTATACCAAAGGAGTAAAATGCTACATTGTTGGGCATTTACTGCATGCTATTTTTTTTACGCCTCGGCTCCCACATCTTTTACAAACTGATTGCCGATCAAGAAGGGAGGTTCCTTAAGAAGCATAGGACGGAGGGTCCGTCGACTCGGCCAGCGTCGATCGGCTTCATCATCGGCGTCCTCAACAGCAGCATCAGTAGCTACTACCACTGCTACTGCTCCTGTGTTGTTAGATTTCCCGCGGTGGGTGACACAGGTTCCCTGCAGCACCCTGACGACGTCGTTCGCGTGCAGTCTGGGACCTATTGGGTGGCCGGCGTGGCTGATTGAGGTCGCCGGTGAGGCGTTGGTAGGGTGGAGTCCCCGAAGAGCCAGCTCGTTCCAGAAGCTCGATAAGGTATGTTGATGATGATGATTATTATTTTGTTGTATGGGCAGAGTGTGGGGGGTGGGTGGGGAGGTTGGTGTGGCATCCGACACCGTGCAATTAATCTTTGCCAACTACCCACCTTTGTGGTGCATGCTGTAATGTAATGTCACACTACTTTGATTCGTGTAGAAGATCACAGAACCTGTAACTCTATCTCTCTCTCTAGTTTGTCTCTCTCTCTCGAAACCTCCGCTACTTTTCTCCGCCATGTCTCTCTTTCCTCACGACCCCCACCTCTGCCGATCCCCAGACACCATCCATCTCCCGACGCACCCTCCAATTAGTAATCACTCAGCCTTCTTACCCACCACCCTGATGAGAACTCCACGCTGTAGATCGAGCACTCGTGTGTGCGAGGGCCGACGTCGCGGCTGGGGCGGGAACTGTTGTTGCAGACGGGGAGGTGGATCGGTGAGGATGAGGAGGAAGTGGACATGTTGTCGGTAACGGATGCAGGTGTCATGGCAAGAAAATGTTTACTAGTTCCGAGCATGTAGTAAACATTTAAAAAAGAAGCAGCATGCAGTAAACGCCCAACAATGTGGCGTTTTACTCTTTTGGTATCTTTTATGACTTTTTTGATCCCCGCAGCAATAAAACGCCAACTAAAGTGGTGTTTTTAATCTCCGCAATAGCAAAACACCAACTAAAGTGGCGTTTTCAACTGAAAGTGTGCTACTTTTGGAAATAAGTTGAGAAGAGTGCTATTTGGGTAAATATTTTTCGTAAAGTGTGCTATTTCGATTTTTTTTCCTTCCTCTATTCTCCAGCGCCCGAGACTCCTTGCTGCTGAGTGAGGCAGCGCACTGTGGTAGCTTCCTCCTCTGGTAAGCACTAGGTAGGGTCGTCGTCCTCCTCAACATCTATTTATTTTACTGGAAGCAGACCCGTGGTAGATAGTCCTGTCGGTGAGCCAATAAAAGTGGACGTCACCGGTCTGGTTCCTCGCTCTATCATTGCTCCTCCTCGCCGACTACTTCTGATCATGATGCTCCCCAACTGTGAAGTGTGGTGGATAACTAGTACAGATGGGGAGGTGGGACTTCCTCCCTCATCCCGATTCTCTTTCTCAAAGCCACGACCATTCATTTAGTTGCCACATTAGTCAAACTAGTAACTGTACGCGAACATGGCACAAACATGTCCATTATTGCCTCATGCACGACTGAGATGGAGCCCCCACCAGCTTGGATTTAGGGCTAGGGTCTATCCACTTCACCAATCCACAGCAAGGAGTATGGTCACATGACACTACAGCAAAACGAGATCTAAGCTAAATCATCAAAACTTTGGTAAAGACATTCACCAATAATCACATGATTACATGGTATTCAAACCTAAATAACTCCATCTAGAAAACTCCAATTTCCACCAAACTTTAACCATAGTTTTACTACCCCTCAAACTTCATTCTACTCAAATTTGGGGACAAAACCCCACCATATGCTCATCAACTTAAACACTTCAAAAAGGCATGAAATTAGGGATCTTAATCATGATATTATCCTCAATCAACCATACCAAGGCCCTTGGAATTCTCAAAATAACTCAATGTGCATGAAATCACTTATGTCCTTGATATTTAAGGATTCCAAAAGTCCACTCTATCAAATACTTCTTATTTCTCTTTATGTCCATATTATCTTGAACTTATAGTTGAAATAGAAAAAAAATTGTATCTTTGGTTCTTATAGTGGATATATCGGTGGTTGTCTTTTCCCACTCGCGTTGTGAGGGTTTTTAACTTAAAAGTCTAGTCTCTCTTTCCCCTCTATCTTCTTGTAGTTAATGTCTTGAGTTTACATGCTCTTCAGTAATACGCCCGCATATATTTTTTTATTGCATCGTGGTTACATGCACATATTTGCATCAACAACCTATCAAATGGTGGATAATACTCTTATTGCTAGTCAAAAGGGACTAATGTCTGGCCTTTAATAATTTACTAAGAGTCCAATAAGAATATCTTAAAGTGTATAATAAGCGTTCCTTTCACCATTATTTTTTCCATGAGGTGAGTTTTGAAAATTAGTGTGAATTTTCATTGATCGTCCTATAGGAAAAGTATAGAAGGCCTCCTATTTTAAATTTCTTGGAGGCTGAAGTAAACAAAATAATCTATGCACTCACATGGAAGTAGTAGTAGGTGTAGGCTTAAACACAGCCTCCTAGACGTGTGTTATGTATCGCAAGCATGGAAAAAAATGACCAACCTATTCATAAATACTTGTTGTGGATAAATTTAACCATGTTCATATTCTATTTTGTATTAGAATAAATTTAGTCTTACTTTTTTTTTACACAAGCTCAATATCATTAAAGGTAAGCCATACGACATCTACAAGATAGAGGTCTCACCTCAATGTACCAAACAAACACACCTTTGGAGAATCGATGCAACACAAGACTCAGATTGGGATGCGATAGGTAAATTTCAGAACCAACCAGCTCTTTTAGTGGCTGTCTAAAGCAGTTGTCATGGAAGGAAGCCATCAATCTGTACGAGACCAAGAGAACATCGGGAAAGGAATTTGAGGTACACCCAAAAGAGAACACCATCTCATCCATAATAAGGCACTATAAGCAGGAAGAGCTTGATCAAAACTAGAGCAACAGGCCAATAAAAGACTACCGAAACCAAAAGAAACAAAACACTAATAAAAAAGAAGAGGCAAAATCTCAAACAGGTAGTGAGCACCCACAGGGAAAGCCGAGAAGGAGGCCAAAACCCACAGAGAAGACGACCAGAGAGAAGGAGGTTTGGACGGGTGAGGGGGTGGGGGGGTAGATGGCACAGGGAACCCCACCACCACTCCAGACCACGACATCCAACACCCTGAAGCTCAAGCAGCCGCTTGAGGTCGAATGCAGGCAGGAATCGGGAGCACCCGGACCAAGACATCGTCCCCTGCTTGAATCCTTCCCCTGTCACCACAAAGGGGGCGCTCGAAACTCACCGACTAGCCAAGAAGAACACCTATTGAGACCTGTAGAAAAAGAAAGGGAGGGGGGAGGGGCTCGTCCGCTAGCTGTGGTCGCTACGCTGGGACCAGCCCACTCAAAATGACACCCACCTGGACCAGGGTCGCAGGCCAGAGGCATAGACACCATCAGAACAACGTCCCGCCACCAGGGCCACCAGGAACCATGGGCGGAGACGGATCTGACCGGCAGAGATGAAGGCGAGACCCCAGGTGGGAAGACACCACAGCAGGCCAATAGGAAGAGTTGCCCAGGGGGAGAAGGGAACAGCCCGCCGAAGGCCGGCTACCTCCCCCCCCAAGCAGAAAGCGGTCGCCTCCGAAGCCCTAAGAGATCGCCAGAGTCTTACTTGGTTTAGGTTGGATTTGGTCTAGTTGAGTCATTTTATGTGTCTATTCATATTTTAAGTTTTATTTTGTTTTTCATAGTAGTTGTATGAGATAAATTTTAACTATATTCGGTTTATGTGTAGGTTCCGTTAGGCTTGTGCACATTCTTTATAATTCTTGTCCAGTTTCAGTTGGGCTCGAGTTGACCAAGGTTAAAGGCATTGGTTGCACAAGTAAGATGAAACATAAGCAAAAGGTATGATTTCTCAGGACATGTATCTATGTATGCGTAAGGACAATGAGATGATTGATCTTCAAAGAGAAAAGGAGATAATCCGATCCGAGAAAGACCAAAAGTGCAAAGGATAGCAAGAGGCGATGCATGACATAAAAGAGGAATGTAAACTCCTAGAGGATGAATGCAAAGAGATCGAGGTTGAACTTCAAGAGCTAGAAAATTGGCGGAAAAAAAAGAGGGTGAGGCGTGTGAAAACCCCTTACCATCTAGCACTTCCTCAAGCCCTTCAAACTCGGATTGGGATAACAAAAAAATCAGTAGAGCAGGTTCACCTTCAACACCCAGAGATGAAAGCACAAACACAAAACCCACCCAATGGGAGGAGCCCCCTATAAAAGAGGCTCCATGCCAACCTGAAAAGCAAAAGGGTATTAATGAGACAAAGATGAAAACTCTGGCACTCGAGTTCTACCCGACCTCCACACCCACAATAGAAAGTGCATAGGAGGTCATCACCATTACTATTGCACGACCTTAAGAGATCAACCGTGTTGTTGCTGCCAGACCAAAGGAGACTATCCAAGTTGATGTTGATGGGTCGCAACACCCCAAAGAGGAGAATATTGAAAAGATGATGAGTTTTGTTGATGACTCCACACTGGAATGATGTATGTAGGAGTTGGACATGTCCAAGGAGGTCTGTTAGATCTACTTGGACTTCAGGGAATACAATGAACATCGAGATAAGATAAATGATGATAAGATGGTTGCCAGTTTGATATTACTCAATGACAATGTGCTAGCAGGAGGTGAAGCCCTTAAAGCATCCATTGGCCAGAGCAAGGATGAAGATCACTTAGAAACATAACCACAAGGAATTGCTGAAGGTCCCAAGCCCACCTCTCCTATTCTAGCTACCCCAAATCCTATACAAGCAGTAGGAGAAGGAAATTCTGAGGATGATGAAGGAGGCCTCACTTTGTTCTTTATCAACGAGCCAGCTAAAAAGCAAAGTCCACCTACTGAACATGATGAGTTGGGTGTTGCTCCACCTCTCCCATGCAAGATGGCAGGCATAGACATGGCCTCACTCTCTAGAATAACATGTAGGAAATTCCATGTCCTGGAAGATGTGCTAGATGAGTACCTTTCAGGCACATATGTTTTGTATCATATTAAAGGAAGTTCTCTGACTAGGGAACACTTTAGAGAAATCTTTCTAAAGAGAACACAAGTTCTAAAGAAGTTATTTACAGTGCCATGTGTGACACTGCTTGAAGAGTTCCTTCACCCTGAAAAATTGCAACCGATATTCAAAGGCACGATTCATCTGGCAGGAAAGCTATTTGATGAAAGGTTTTATTCTGAAGATGTCAAAGAACTACAACTGGGTGTGAATAGGACAGTGACTCGCTTTGTTACCCTACATATGAGAACAGTCAAACATTGGGATTTAATAGTTTTCAATCTGTATGAGAACCACACCACAGTGTAAAACTATTATGCCGCTGAGTAGGAAAACACTTCCCTGATCTATAAAAGGAAGGAATCCATACCCTGAAAGTACCACTAGGTCTACAACATGCAATCCAAGCAGTGTGAGACCACCACCAGGGAACCTGGAAAAAATTATCTATCTATGAGAAGGTACCTCAGTGTGGGCTCCGATCTCCAAACCATGACATAAACACGATTAAAACTTAGCGGAAGCGATTCGATAAACTGCGGAAGACAAAAATCACGGGAAATTAAAACTTTTCGAGACAAGAGCTTGAATCCATAAAAGCTTCTTTCATAACAACAGATAAACTGTTTACATCTCATGATAATTACTTATTGAGTAATTATATACATCAGGATACAAAATCTCAAGAACTTATACAAAAGACTCCAAGACCTGAGAGTACAGAGGGCACATAGGACTGACTCTAACTACACCACATGGCAGGATAAATCTCCACCTGAGATTCTACTACTGCTCCTGGTGCTGCTGTTGCTAAGACTGGTCACCTGTAGGCTGGTTCCTTCGTCTCCGACGTCCACCTAAAAAGTTGAAGTCTACGGGGTGAGACAATTTTACATAATTGTCCCAGCGAGAGTTATAACTCTCCGCCAGAAGCTTTATTATAACATCAAAGATTATCTTAAGCAGTAAAGCCTTCAAAGTAATCAGTAACAGTTGCAGCTATAACAAGGTCTCAACATTTATGACATATGAAGAAATATAAGCACTATTACAGTGTAACATCAATCCACTAACTTGGAGTTATCTCTAACAAGTATACCACGTGGTTGATTATGTTTTACAAACAACATTATGCCCTGTGGAGATGAGGCATACCACTCATACTCCAACTGATCGCTGAGAAGTCACATCAGTATCATACATAGGTCATTAAGAGAGCCGGATTCTCATGACCTTCACTTTCCTCAGTCAGTAAGAGGATCACTTGTAGGACATCTCGTGTCTCTACTACTATAGCTCACCAGGGTAAACTGGTCCTTCGCTATTCTAGAGTCACAGTGGCGTTCTGTACTCTCTTCGTCATCAGGAGATTTCATGTTTATCTCCACTGATACGGATATCTGTGATTTCTTCGTCATCAGGAGGTTTCATGTTTACCTACCACTGATACGGCATGGAAATATAGTGAAGGATTGACGGATTACACATCTACAGCACATCCCTACACTAGGATGTAAGGTTCTACACATCCATGTACCCCACAAACTCAAAAGTATGTGCTCCAGGAGTTCCCTGAGGAAAACCTATTTCACCATCACTTGATCTCTGACAATGATGGATCTATGATCAGGGCTCTACATTATACTTGATTAGTTAGGTACATTTAGTATTCTTTAACAACAAACATTGTTCTTCAAACAATAACAGTAGCATAATAGCTATAAAAGAAGAATACTAAATGTAACAAGCCTAACTCATATCAATCATAATTTCTTATTATACTCATAACAAGTCATCTCTAAAGCATGACATTGATGGTATTCATGGCTCTCACAGCCCATTATCATCATAGGATGCCATTGACAAGGCATCAAGTTACTTTTCTTATTCATAAGGCTAACAACATGCCTTCAATGAATATAACATCAACACCCATACCTGGATAAGATCACCTTCATATCAGAACATGCATGGTTAATTTAACTGACAAAGGTAATACAAAAAATAAGGAATACATTTCCCACTCTTATCATAAGAGTTAAATCCTCTGATTCTCATCAATTGGAGTTTAATACTCATTTGCATGCCATTACCCTTGAATTAGGGTTTACTATTCACATTAAGGTGAATTGAACTCATATCATCATCATGTATGAGTAACATCATCATTGATGCTCTCAGATTAGTTAAAGGTTCATCATTTATCATAATTAGGGTTTCAATGACCTCTCACAAGTAGATCATACCCTAATTATGCACATTCATGTGCATTGAAGATGCTTTACTTAAGTTTCCACCAAATTAGGGTTACTTTCTCTCTCTAGGGTACTTTCTCTCTCTAGGGTACTTTCTCTCTCTAAAGTACTATCTCTCTCTTCCTACTAGTGGTTGTTGATAACATCAGACTAGATCAAGTTGGATAGAGTCATCATGGCTAACAACATCATTCTCATGTAATTAGGGTTTAATCTGATCAAGGTATTTACTCAATTGACCCTTCAAGGGTAATTTGGTAATTCACCCCATTGACCACCTTCATGGGTCCAATCATTAGTCAACTGATCCCTTGATGTCCTAGGTTATCATTAGAGCTTAGATTAGGCATCATTGAATCATGATGGTTTTAAGACCGAGAGGGCAAGTTGGGTTGAGGTAGTTTGATGGCTCTCAGTCTTGAGACTGTTTGATGGCTCTCGGTCATGAGACTGTTTGAGGTCTCTCGGTCTTGAGACCGCGAGCCCTCTCATGGTCTTGAGACCACGAGCCCTCTCATGGTCTTGAGACCGTGAGCCCTCTCACGGTCTTGAGACCGCGAGCCCTCTCACGGTCTTGAGACCGTTTGCCCAAAAAGGCAATTTCAGACCGTTTGAAAAAAAATCAGGAATAAATTCAATTAAAGTTGTTACTTAAAAAGGCCATATCTCCCGATTCCTTTGGAGTTAACCTCTAAATTTTTGAGGGTAATTAGCCTACATAATTAGGAACAGATTTCTTATACGGTCCACGCTCGGACAACGGGGCCAAATGGTCTTAAAGACCGTTTGCCCTCTCGCGGTCTAGAGACCGTTTGCTCACCTCGCGGTCCTGAGACCGAGAGAACAAGTTGATGAGACCGTTTAACAAAGTGAAAAGCGGTGGATTCTTCTTGGAATTAACGTATTCATCTCCTAGCTCAAGAAAAGCAAGGATATCCTACGGATTTGCTTGCAAAGTAGCAAAGGAAAGTAGGGAAGAAGAAGAACTATCATCTACATGCATAATCAAGATGTATATAACAAAGCATGGGTTTAGAGTTATAAAACCCGCCTAAAGCTTGATCCTTGAGCTCCAAGCTTTCGAGCTCCAAGCTTTAATGGCGTCCTTGAGTTCCCACAGGTTGTCCAAGGTGAAACCTCCAGGAAAAATTCAAGAAAAGATGGCTAGAAAGATAGGGTTTCGTGAGTTAGTCATGAAATTGACCTTGAATCCGAGTTCTAACCATGAATTTAGGCAAAAAGAGGGTACCAAACCTACCTTGCTTCCCTTGGTCGTCCTCTTTAGCTCCAAGGCAGTCCTTGGTCGTCATTGGTGAAATGAAACAGTAAGGGAACCAAGGGTAAGTTCCCTTGCAACTAAGGGAAGGAGAGCTTATATACATGGGGTAGGATTTTCAACATTAGTCCATATGTTTTCCATAATTCCAACTAGGTCCTTCCTTCTTTACTTGCTCGTCCTTTCCTCTTTATTCTAAGGACAAACCTTATCTTAAGGTCAAGAAAAAGAGGGCAAGGAAGATCAATCTATTACTAAGGTACATTCATAAAAGGGATATTGCACATATACCCTGATTATTCAATCACAAGGTATATTTCATAACTTGATTATTCAATTGAGGTGAACTCTTCATCATTGCTTCTCTAAATGATGGCAAGAGTCTTAAAAGATACATTAGATGATATATTTTACACATAGCATCCCTTAATTTGGGTAAATTGCATTTTACCCCAAATTAGGGTTTCAAGCACAGGGATTGCTTCCACAGTTTCACCTTGGTGCCCAAGCTTGGGAAATCCCTCAAACTTTATCAAAATCATTCTAATGATGTTTCTACATCAGAGGAACATTTCACCATGTGCTATTTGCAAGCTAACCCTTCTAAATGGGTAATTTGCACATAGGTACCTGTATTACGAAACAATGCTACAACTTTATATAAAAAGGAGCAAAAACTAAAATATATGTTCCAGAGAAACTTAATTACATGCTCAAAGTTAATCACAAGGATTTAATTACATATTTAGTCAAAACACCTAGGGTTAGCTTATAACCCAGGTCAGGGATGTTACAAATTATCCACCCCTTACAAGGATTTCGTCCCCGAAATCGATAAGACATATTAAGAGAAAAGGGCAGGATACTTCCTTCTCATCTCATCCACTAGTTCCCAAGTGGCTTCTTCAACACCACGGTGGTTCCAGAGGACTTTCACAAGACATATATCTTTCTTCTTTAACTTTTTAATTCTGTTGTCAAGGATTGACACTGGTCCCTCCTCATAGGATATATCATCATTCAATTCTACCTCCATAGGTTGTAGAACTGACTCGGTGTCGGGGTGACATTTCTTCAGCATAGAAATGTGAAACACAGGGTGTAACCTCTGTAACTCTGGAGGCAGCTCTAGTCTATATGCTACCTTTCCAATTCGTTCAATGATTGGATAAGGTCCCATAAATCTAGGAGCTAACTTCCCTTTCCTTCCAAAATGAAGGACCCCTTTCCAAGGCGAGACCTTGAGATACACTCTGTCTCCAACCTGGAACTCTAAGGGTCTATGACGCTTGTCAGCATAAGATTTCTGCCTATTCTGTGCAGTCTTAATCTGTTGTTGTATTACTTTAATCTTCTCTGTAGTCTGCTGCACAAGATCAGGACCTAACAACTGATGTTCACCAGTCTCAAACCAACACAAAGGTGATCTACAACGTCTACCATACAAGGCCTCATAAGGTGCCATATCAATACTATGCTGATAGCTATTGTTATAGGCAAACTCTATCAAGCTTAGGTGTAGATCCCAACTTCTGGTAAACTGGAGAGCACATGCTCTCAACAGGTCTTCTAAGGTCTGTATGGTCCTTTCCGACTGTCCGTCAGTCTGCGGATGAAAGGCCATACTAAACCTTAGCTTGGTGCCTAAGGCTCTGTGCAACTGTTCCCAAAAATGACGGGTAAACTGGGGACCTCTGTCAGAAACTATAGTGACAGGAACTCCGTGCAAACGCACTATCTCTTGCATATACAACTGTGATAACCTTTCAGCAGAATAGGTTGTTTTGACAGGTAAGAAATGTGCTGTCTTAGTCAACCTATCAAAAACTACCCAAATGGAATCATGTCCTTTGCTTGTCCTGGGTAGGCCAACAACAAAGTCCATGGTCACATGGTCCCACTTCCACTGTGGTATGGGTAAAGGTTGCATTGTCCCTGCAGGCTTCTGGTGTTCAGCTTTAACTTGCTGACACACAGGACACCTCAGAACAAATTCTGCAACATCCTTCTTCATTCCAGGCCACCAATACAGATCTTTCAAATTCTAATACATCTTGGTGCTCCCTGGATGCATAGCATACATGGAAGAATGGGCTTCTTCCAGGACTAACTTTCTCAAGTTATCCACATCCGACACTATTATCCTTCCATTATAACAAGCTACATGATCATCTGAGTCATGGAAACCATCTCTCTTCTCATTTCCATACTCAGATCTGATCTGTTGAACTGCATCATCACCTTGCTGTGCTTCCTTAATCTACTCCCTTAGGGTAGGTTTAATATGCATCTCAGCCAACAATCCGGCTAACAACGACACCTTCAACTGTACATTGTCTTGCCTTAAAGAGATAAGCATATCTCTCTTAGAGCATACTAAGGAGTTTAGTTGTGCTCTATCAATGGTTGATGTTGCTGATTTCCTACTCAAGGCATCTGCAACAACATTGGCCTTGCCCGGATGGTAATCAATTGTACAATCGTAGTCCTTGATTAACTCCATCCAACGACGTTGCCTCATGTTAAGATCATGCTGAGAGAAGATATATTTAAGGTTCTTGTGGTCTGTGAAAATCTGGAATGTCTCTCCGTAGAGATAATGTCTCCAGATCTTCAAGGCATGAACCACGATAGCTAACTCCAGATCGTGTGTCGGATAATTCTCCTCGTGTGTCTTAAGCTGTCGGGAAGCAAAAGAAATCACTTGTTTATCCTGCATCAACACACATCCAAGTCCATTCTTGGAAGCATCACAGAAGACTACATATCCTTTTCCTTGTTCAGGTAGCACAAGAACAGGTGCACTTGTCAACCTCTCTTTCAACAATTGGAAAGACTGTTGACACTTATCACTCCAAGAAAAAGGAACATCTTTTCGAGTCAACTTGGTCAAAGGTAAAGCTATAGAACTAAAGTTCTTAATGAACCTTCAATAATAGCCAGCTAACCCCAAGAAACTTCGAATTTCCGTCGGTGTCTTCGGTTGTTCCCATTGTAGAACAGATTCTACTTTTGTAGGGTCAACACGAATTCCCGAAGCAGATATCACATGTCCAAGAAAAGATACCTCCGGCAGCCAGAACTCACACTTGCTAAACTTAGCATACAGCTTGTGTTCTCTTAACAAGGTCAAAGCTTGGCAAAGATGCTGCTCATGCTGCTGAGCATCCTTACTATAGATAAGAATGTCGTCTATGAAGACGACAACACACTGATCAAGGAAAGGTCGGAAAACTCTATTCATGAGTTCCATAAATGCAGCTGGTGCATTGGTTAGTCCAAACGACATAACTGTGAACTCATAGTGACCATACCTTGTCCTAAAGGCAGACTTGGGTATGCCACTATCCTTAATACAAAGTTGATGATATCCAGACCTCAAGTCTATCTTTGAAAAGACTGTTGCACCACACAACTGGTCAAAGAGATCATCAATCCTTGGCAGAGGGTACTTGTTCTTTATTGTTACTTTATTGAGTTGTCTATAATCAATGCACAACCGCATTGACCCATCTTTCTTTTTAACAAACAAGACCGGAGCACCCCATGGTGAAGTGCTCGGTCGGATAAAACCTCTCTCAAGTAACTCTTGAAGCTGTTTCTTGAGTTCTACCATCTCGGCAGGCGCCATCCTATACGGAGTCTGGGCTATGGGTTTCGTATCTGGGATCAAATTGATTTCAAAATCAATCTCCCGAGGTGGTGGTATACCAGGAAGTTCTTCAGGAAACATATCTTCGAATTCCCTGATTATAGGAACTTCAGCAGGATTGGAACTTTCCTTGGTAACATCTACCACATGGGCTAAGAATGCATAACATCCTTGTCTCAACAACTTATCAGCAACCATAGCTGACACAAGGCAGGTGGGCATAATCTTTCTCTCACCTTGAAAGATCCATGTGTTTCTTTCATCAGCAAACACAACTAACTTGAACTCACAATCCAAGACAACTCTATACCTTTCCAAGGTATCCATCCCGAGGATTATATCAAATCCCTGCATATCAAGTGGTATAAGATCCACTTGAATGCGATGGTCAGAAAAGAAGAGGATGCAGGGAGAACATACCTCCTGTAAAACAGCAGACCCACTCAACGGAGTCTCCAACAACAAACTATATGCCCTATGACTAACAGTCACATTGCAATTACGAATCACTCTATGAGTGATGAAAGAGTGCGTATCACTCGGATCAATCAGAACAGATACAGCACAGGATGTAGACATATCAGGATATAAAAGTTTCATCTGACCTGCCACTACCCGTGGATTGACCACTGCTTCAGGTGGGTTCATAGCATAGAACCTTGATGTCGCCTGGTGTTGAGGTGGTGCTGATGATCCAACTTGAGACGTTTGTCCACGTCCTCGAGCTGCTCCTTGATGTTGTATATTCTGAGATCCCTGTTGATTCTGTCTCGGAGGTTGTGTCACACTGGCAGGCCTAGAACGGCAATCCTTCATCAAGTGTCCCACCTTACCACAGTTGTAACAACTCCTCTCCTGTTGTTGTGGTCTGGGTGGTCCAGTAACTGACACCGATGCAGAACTGTGAGTTCCTTGAAGCGGTTGACTCCGTCCTCTACCTCTGCTTGGTGTCCATTGAGTTTGAAAACTCGATCTGGGTGGTGGAGGGTTAGGTGTAGAGAATCTAGGTTTCTTGGAATCCCTAGATGAAGAACCCTGGAACTATGGATATCTTTTCTGAGTTTGTCTCTTCTCAAGCACAAATCTCTCTATCCTTCGGACTGACTCAACGAATGTAGAGAATCTCTCTCGGTTTTCTAAGGCAGACACGGGGGTTGACATATCAGCATTCAAACCCTTCTCAAATCTTCTGATTCTTTCCTCCTCTGTGGCAGCCATGTGCGGATAGAACCGCAACAACTCCATGAACTTAGCTTCATACTCGCTAATGTTCATCATACCCTACCTTAGTCTCTCAAACTGAGAGATCTTCTCATCTAGGAAGGTCTTTGGAAAATATCTTTTGATAAATTCCCGACGAAACTCTTCCCATGAGAACTCTACTCCAGGTCTCTTCTGCTCTTCCATGTTCCACCAGTGACCAGCACTGCCTTTGAGAAGATAGACAACATGTCTAACCTTCTCAGCTTCCGGGATGATAAGAATCCTGAAAGCCTTCTCCAACTCTGTCAACCAAAGGTCAGCATCGGCGGGGTCGGCAGTCCCGAAGTACTCGGTAGCTCCGACACGACGAAGTCGTTTGAACGTCTTACCGATACCTTGTGCTTCAGGATGGACAGGTGCCCTAGGTGCATGCATGGGCATCCTGTCGGTTATGTGTGTCATGGAAGTCATAAACTGCCCGAACATCGTCTGTACAGCTGGGTTACCCATGTCGGCTGGGTCAAACTGAGGTGGCTCTCTTGGTGACTCAGGTGCAGGCTGTTCTATTTCTGGAACCCTTGCACCGCCTCAAGGTGCACTAGCACTACTCTCTGCCACATACTCATCATGTGGCTCATCCATTCTTATGTATCTTCTTCTCCTGAGGAGCAGAAGATTCTATTAGATAAGGAAGGAGTACTAAAGATAGACTCGACATCCTAAGTCCTATGCCTCTGTAGACTCAACTGACCTAGAGCTCTGATACCACTAATCGTGGGCTCCGATCTCCAAACCATGACATAAACACGATTAAAACTTAGCGGAAGCGATTCGCTAAACAGTGGAAGACAAAAATCACGGGAAATTAAAACTTTTCGAGACAAGAGCTTGAATCCATAAAAGCTTCTTTCATAACAACAGATAAACTATTTACATCTCATGATAATTACTTCATGAGTAATTATATACATCAGGATACAAAATCTCAAGAACTTATACAAAAGACTCCAAGACCTGAGAGTACAGAGGGCACATAGGACTGACTCTAACTACACCACATGGTAGGATAAATCTCCACCTGAGATTCTACTACTGCTCCTGGTGCTGCTGTTGCTGAGACTGGTCACCTGTAGGCTGGTTCCTTCGTCTCCGACGTCCACCTAAAAAGTTGAAGTCTATGAGGTGAGACAATTTTACATAATTTTCCCAGCGAGAGTTATAACTCTCCGCCAGAAGCTTTATTATAACATCAAAGATTATCTTAAGCAGTAAATCCTTCAAAGTAATCAGTAACAGTTGCAGCTATAACAAGGTCTCAACATTTATGAGATATGAAGAAATATAAGCACTATTACAGTGTAACATCAATCCAATAACTTGGAGTTATCTCTAACAAGTATATCACGTGGTTGATTATGTTTTACAAACAACATTATTCCCTGTGGAGATGAGGCATACCACTCATACTCCAACTGATCGATGAGAAGTCACATCAGTATCATACATAGGTCATTAAAAGAGCCGGATTCTCAGGACCTTCACTTTCCTCAGTCAGTAAGAGGATCACTTGTAGGACATCTCGTGTCTCTACTACTATAGCTCACCAGGGTAAACTGGTCCTTCGCTATTCTAGAGTCACAGTGGCGTTCTGTACTCTCTTCGTCATCAGGAGATTTCATGTTTATCTCCACTGATACGGATATCTGTGATTTCTTCGTCATCAGGAGGTTTCATGTTTACCTACCACTGATACGGCATGGAAATATAGTGAAGGATTGACGGATTACACATCTACAGCACATCCCTACACTAGGATGTAAGGTTCTACACATCCATGTACCCCACAAACTCAAAAGTATGTGCTCCAGGAGTTCCCTGAGGAAAACCTATTTCACCATCACTTGATCTCTGACAATGATGGATCTATGATCAGGGCTCTACATTATACTTGATTAGTTAGGTACATTTAGTATTCTTTAACAACAAACATTGTTCTTCAAACAATAACAGTAGCATAATAGCTATAAAAGAAGAATACTAAGTGTAACAAGCCTAACTCATATCAATCATAATTTCTTATTATACTCATCACTAGTCATCTCTAAAGCATGACTTTGATGGTATTCATGGCTCTCACAACCCATTATCATCATAGGATGCCATTGACAAGGCATCAAGTTATTTTTCTTATTCATAAGGCTAACAACATGCCTTCAATGAATATAACATCAACACCCATACCTGGATAAGATCACCTTCATATCAGAACCTGCATGGTTAATTTAACTGACAAAGGTAATACAAAAAAATAAGGAATACATTTCCCACTCTTGTCATAAGAGTTAAATCCTATGATTTTAATCAATTGGAGTTTAATACTCATTTGCATGCCATTACCCTTGAATTAGGGTTTACTATTCACATTAAGGTGAATTGAACTCATATCATCATCATGTATGAGTAACATCATCATTGATGCTCTCAGATTAGTTAAAGGTTCATCATTTATCATAATTAGGGTTTCAATGACCTCTCACAAGTAGATCATACCCTAATTATGCACATTCATGTGCATTGAAGATGCTTTACTTAAGTTTCCACCAAATTAGGGTTACTTTCTCTCTCTAGGGTACTTTCTCTCTCTAGGGTACTTTCTCTCTCTAAAGTACTATCTCTCTCTTCCTACTAGTGGTTGTTGATAACATCAGACTAGATCAAGTTGGATAGAGTCATCATGGCTAACAACATCATTCTCATGTAATTAGGGTTTAATCTGATCAAGGTATTTACTCAATTGACAGTTCAAGGGTAATTTGGTAATTCACCCCATTGACCACCTTCATGGGTCCAATCATTAGTCAACTGATCCCTTGATGTCCTAGGTTATCATTAGAGCTTAGATTAGGCATCATTGAATCATGATGGTTTCAAGACTGAGAAGGCAAGTTGGGTTGAGGTCGTTTGATGGCTCTCGGTCTTGAGACCGTTTGATGGCTCTCGGTCATGAGACCGTTTGAGGTCTCTCGGTCTTGAGACCGCGATCCCTCTCACGGTCTTGAGACCACGAGCCCTCTCACATTCTTGAGACCGTGAGCCCTCTCATGGTCTTGAGACCGCGAGCCCTCTCACGGTCTTGAGACCGTTTGCCCAAAAAGGCAATTTCAGACCGTTTGAAAAAAAATCAGGAATAAATTCAATTAAAGTTGTTACTTAAAAAGGCCATATCTCCCGATTCTATTGGAGTTAACCTCTCAATTTTTGAGGGTAATTAGCCTACATAATTAGGAACAGATTTCTTATACGGTCCACGCTCGTTCAATGGGGCCAAATGGTCTTAAAGACCGTTTGCCCTCTCACAGTCTAGAGACCGTTTGCTCACCTCACGGTCTTGAGACCGAGAGAACAAGTTGATGAGACCGTTTAACAAAGTGAAAAGCGGTGGATTATTCTTGGAATTAACGTCTTCATCTCCTAGCTCAAGAAAGCAAGGATATCCCACGGATTTGCTTGCAAAGTAGCAAAGGAAAGTAGGGAAGAAGAAGAACTATCATCTACATGCATAATCAAGATGTATATAACAAAGCATGGGTTTAGAGTTATAAAACACGCCTAAAGCTTGCTCCTTGAGCTCCAAGCTTTCGAGCTCCAAGATTTAATGGCGTCCTTGAGTTCCCACAGGTTGGCCAAGGTGAAACCTCCAGGAAAAATTCAAGAAAAGATGGCTAGAAAGATAGGGTTTCGTGAGTTAGTCATGAAATTGACCTTGAATCCGAGTTCTAACCATGAATTTAGGCAAAAAGAGGGTCCCAAACCTACCTTGCTTCCCTTGGTCGTCCTCCTTAGCTCCAAGGAAGTCCTTGGTCGTCCTTGGTGAAATGAAACAGTAAGTGAACGAAGGGTAAGTTCCCTTGCAACTAAGGGAAGGAGAGCTTATATACATGGGGTAGGATTTTCAACATTAGTCCATATGTTTTCCATAATTCCAACTAGGTCCTTTCTTCTTTACTTGCTCGTCCCATCCTCTTTATTCTAAGGACAAACCTTATCTTAAGGTCAAGAAAAAGAGGGCAAGGAAGATCAATCTATTACTAAGGTACATTCATAAAAGGGATATTGCACATATACCCTGATTATTCAATCACAAGGTATATTTCATAACTTGATTATTCAATTGAGGTGACCTCTTCATCATTGCTTCTCTAAATGATGGCAAGAGTCTTAAAAGATACATTAGATGATATATTTTACACATAGCATCCCTTAATTTGGGTAAATTGCATTTTACCCCAAATTAGGGTTTCAAGCACCGGGATTGCTTCCACAGTTGCACCTTGGTGCCCAATCTTGGGAAATCCCTCAAACTTTATCAAAATCATTCTCATGATGTTTCTACATCATAGGAACATTTCACCATGTGCAATTTGCAAGTTAACCCTTCTAAATGGGTAATTTGCACATAGGTCCCTATATTACGAAACAATGCTACAACTTTATATAAAAAGGAGCAAAAACTGAAATATATGTTCCTGAGAAACTTAATTACATGCTCAAAGTTAATCACAAGGATTTAATTACATATTTAGTCAAAACACCTAGGGTTAGCTTATAACCCAGGTCAGGGATGTTACACTCAGGAAGAGGTAGGGATAGGGGATTATGCTTTTATTGTGTTAAGAATGATAGAAGCCATCAACAAAGGAATCCCACTGTAATACCTCTGCAATGAATATATGCATGACCTACGTGGTGCCTATGCTATGAAAGTGATCTACGATGGACGTTTCTTCAATGATCTGGCGATGCCCTCAGATGTGGTACCATGTAGGCTTCACACATGAGTCCCCTTGCCTCAAAAGAAGGCATAGAGAGAACTACTGAAGACCTTGTGTATTGATCTTGGTGAATCAGCCAGGGCGGCTTGGAAAGAAGGGTGGGCATCAGACAGTCATCCTATTGATGCCACTCAGAATAAAGAACAACAACCTCAGGTTGCAGACTAGCAAGAAGTTGCCCCCACATTAGAGAAAGAGCAAGATGAACCTACTAATGATGAGCATGAAGTGAGAGAAATTAATGAAGATGATATTCCAAAATCAAGCCAAATGGGCCAATAGCGGAAATAGTGCCTACTTTCTAGGACTTCAATAGATGGGCTTGTGAAGGCCTTTCATTGGAGTCTCTATAGTTGTTGATGAATTTCCTAAAGGAGGGGATATTGTAGGGGAAGTAATCTTTGAGAGGGATGGCATCTACATGCTAAAGGATGACCTCCATGAAAGTTTGAAAGAAGAAGGGTACCTTTCAGTGAACACCATGTCTGCATACCAATCACTATTGGGGGAAAACTTGACAAATGTTCACATGGCATACTTCTTGCTTGTCAATTACATTCTAAAAGACAAGAAGTCAGGAAAAAAAGACCACTTACAGCTATGTCTGACAAACTCTCGTCCAGACTATGTATTCTTACCTATTCTACATGATAACCATCGGACCCTTCTAGCAGTCAATGTCATAGAGAAGATTGTGATTCTATATATTATCTCAGATTCAACATTTGCACCAAACAAATGCACAAACATGACTACTATGAAGATGCCTATAGAAGGCAAAGTAGCTACATGTGCAGAAGTAATCATCGAGATGATCTACATTCAAGGAAAGGGATGCATGCATACAAAGGGCAAGGACTTCAAAAAGACACAATTCTGCCATAGAATCCCAAATAAGATGCCCTTGTCCAATGCTTTAGGATTCTATTGGCTGGCCCGGATGGCAACCCTGACCCTGATGAATACGAAGGATCAAAGCATGCGTCATGAAGAATATCACATGCTTTGTGGAATATATGCCAATATGTTGATTCAATCAAGATGGGTAATCCTCTAACATTAACAAAAATAAATCAAGCTCATTTATATCGAAACACACATCTTTGACACTCCAGGACGGAGTGTATGATATGTTTGGGGGAGAATCTATAAATAGGAAAGAGAGGTACAATTTTCATGCTACATCCTAAATACCAATTTTGATAAACTATGTACAGACGCTTACCTTACTTTAATCTAACTTTTTAGGAAATTTTGAACATTTTTGAAAATTTTAGAACATTTTAATCTTTTTTTCTATTTAATATAGTTCACAATTTTGATAATCTTCTTGAATATTATTCAATAACCTCATTCTTAGGCTTGTTTTTCCTCTTGTTAACTTTTAGCGTAATCATTTCTAGAGTCGTGCATATGAGATACCAACACACATAAATGAAAAAATGATACAACAATATGATATTACCTCATTCTTACAGCAAAAGGTTATGCACAATGGAAGAAGACTAATGGATCTATGGAACCCCTAGAAATAAGGAAGACTTCACCAACGAGTCTCCCGATCAATCACCCAAGCCTCACAATACTAGCAAGAAATTCTACACCTCCTACAATATGGAAACAATTACCTCTTCTAGTCTTAAATATCCCCATATTGGGATGAAATGAGGTTGGCCACCCACAAACCTTTCTAATCCTTTTTCCTAAGCCTGAGAGCAGAATAAAAAGAAAAGAAATTTTTTTATGAGAGATGTGTCCAAAAATGTTGCCAAAGGACCCCACACGGTCAATGTATTGTTACACTCATGAATGTTGATATGTCGTGTCTGGAAGTGGAATCTAGAAGACAAACTCACCCACCTTCATTTCAAAGAAAACCTCCCACAACCACTTGACACTACATCAAGTCCTATGCAGGCACTATCTTTACGAAAAAATCTTGGTTGAGGCAAGCTAAGGAATGTAGGAAAAGAACTAAAAAGCCTATCCTACCCCCACACAATAGCTAGGGCCCAATCAAAATAAAGGTGGAGTACGAAAGCTACCCCTGGAAGGAACTGTTTACAAGTATAGCTAGAAACCAAGGACATGGAGGTCATTATGAGGGGGAGTCCTTTACTACTAAAGGTAGTGTCAAGGGTATAAAGTCACTTAACTCTGGAAATAAGGGAGGAAAATGGAACCTAAGGAAATGAACCGAGCATGTCACAAAGGTTTTGTTGCAAGGACAAGATGATTTTGTAACGATGTGTTTGTCAAAGGCAAAACATATACATCTCATCGCTTGTTGACTTGATTCTATCTATTAGTCAGAGGATAGGCTAAGTTCTATGTTTGGGGGAGTTGATAACATCTTATTTTGAGAACTTTTAGCACCTGTTTTATGCCCATAAGGACATCTTTTTTTGAACCTTTTCTGTCTATTTTAGATATCCTTAGGCAAAATTTGGACATTACTTAATGGCGTTACTTTATCTACGCAGATCACTACTAATACATCTCCATCGTGACCGTAACAACTACATGTGGACAACTGACCCAGCTGTGACAGATCGATATGTGTATTGGCTAGGACACACAGATGCTTAGTGCCATGACCTGGAACAACTGTGCATGATAGTCTCATCCCCTATTAAGGTCTTGATCACAACAACGCTTCTAGGTCACAACAACCATCGTGACCAAAACCGCCATCATGACTGCAACAGCAGTCATGACTGTGAAAGATATGAAGGTTGAAGAAGTAGTCGTGACTAGAGCGGTGTTGCGATCGACACTAGGTGGAGACCACAACTCTAGTTTTGACCACGGTGCGGATGCAACTGATACACTTGTCATGACCGCAACACTAGTAGTGGTTGGGATGTGTGTACCGACTGCTACACCTGGACTTCAGTCTGTGAGTGGCACCTATAAAATAGGCCCATGACTCCACACATCGGGAGGTATGAGATCACTAAGAGAAACAAAGTGTTGTCCAACTCTAGAGCCACCCTCATTCGTCTCTATTGGTCTTGGATCTCTAAAGATGAATGTTGTAGGAGAGAGAAGATCTACCATCCTCTTATTTGAGAGAAGGAGTTGCCATCTTCTACACCTTCACCAGATCCTGACCTAAAGAAGTATCATTTGTGTATTGTCTCTTTGTTTCTTTAGATCTCCCATCTCCCTCATGTCGTATCCCTTCTTTCTTCATTTTTCTTGATGTATATGTACCTCTATAACCTTGTTATAATGACTGCTAACATGTGTGGCAAAACATCTTACTTGGGTTGGCAGTAGTCACTAAGTCTCTCCCAACATGTATATACTAACATCCCTTTGAATACATATATATTCTTCTAGCAAATATTATCTCCATACTTTTGCTCTTATTTCTTCACTTGCATGACTAGCTACAATATTTTGATGTATGATTGTTAATGCCTCGAAAGAGTAGTATTAGTGTTATCTAAGGGTTATGGAGTTGGATGAATGCATGAAAATGTTGGAATAGGAAAGCTAATGGTCATATTGTTTGGTTTGTGATTATTTGTTTTCCATCTCAAGAGAGAGACAACCTTCTAATCTAGATCTATCCTAAGCTCAAGAGAGGAGGGAATATACATTTATGATGACTTCTTGTAATCTTGCTAAGGGTATATAAAGGGGTGTGAGTATTGCACGTTGGTGAGAGATCTTAGTAGGTGAAACCTGATCCAAGTTCCCTTCCATACTTTTGTTGCATATTTTTTGTTTGAACTTGTTCTCTTATTTTGTCCTCTTTCCTTTGCCTTTTTGCTACTTTGTATGGCGTGACATCATTCCTTAGGGAACACCATTTTAATCTACTCCCTTTTATTTGATGTATTTGAATTTGAGGTTCTACACTCTTAACACTTACCAACATTGTCCCTATGGTTCAACCTTGATTTACTACATCAGACCCCGTATAATAGTTGTGGGGACCTGAGTATCAGGTTATAAATTCAAAAGTCTGACTACTCTTGATCCGCTCCATTTTGGACGTGTGATTTAGACCGGTCAATAACTTGTGAGTATTCACTATATTGTGTTTTGTACTTACATGTCATATATATTTGATATATTTGAACTTACACACACACACACAGATATATATATATATATATATATATATATATATATATATATATATATATATATATATATATATATATATATATGAATTATTTTCTTGTGTTTGTCTTGTCAATATTTATGTACCTTTAATAATAATAAACATTTCCACTTTGGTGCACTTGGTTGAACAAAAAACATTTTCTACTTTGTACCAATACAATTGATAACATCATCCTAATTTGTTGTTATTTTTTAATTAAATAGTTTGTTTTTGTGTGTTGAACATCTACATGTACCGGAATTTTTTTCCTCATTTATGTTTAACATAAAATACAACAATTGAGTATGATTTGTTATTTGAAATACTAATTCATAACACAAAATATAGTTTTCTCTTATAATTGACGTGAAATGTAATAAACTAAATGTTTTAGTTTGTGATACACATAAAAAGAGAGCCACATGAAGACATCAAACTAGAAAATTATATTTATATTATTTTTAGTAAGAGCATCAAATTGTACTACAAGTTATATGGGTACACACGGGTCGACTCAATATCTGTCAGGTTGTATTTGGGTGGACTTTTGCATGACCCATTTAGAAGTGGGACTTTTTGAGCCGCACCCATGAGACTTGCACCCATAATAACCCGAACCAAACCCAACCTGACCCACCGGTTTATTAGGTATAAATTGAAGGAGTACAGTGAAAATATATTTTTTCAGTCCACAATGTTATTTTTCAGTTAATACAATTAATTTGCTTTTCTCATAGTTACTTTTTATTTCACATAGATACTTTGTTGTTAACATTGTTAATTTCTTATTTATAGAGTTAGTTTTCATTTCATGAAGATACATTTTTGTTGACCCTATTTCTTTTTAGTTAACATAGTTACTTTTCGATTCATAGAGTTACTTGTTAATACATAAAATGTTTTAATATAGTTACTTTTCCATTCATAGAGTTACTTTTCTATTAGCAGAGTTACTTTTTATTTGGAGTGGTTACTTTTTAGTTCACAAAGTTACATTTTCATTAATAAAGTGTAACTTCTATTGACAGAATGATTCTAATAGGTCTAAGTTTTCACTTTAAATATAAGGAACTTTACCTTATAGATTCTTTCTCTTATCTTTTTGTTTTTCTTCTATTTCAGAAACGGCTACTATTTTCCCTTGTAGTTTTCTTCTTCTTTTGATCTTGCTAGAGATCGTTCTTCAACAACTTTGGTTTCTTCATTCTCATGTGTAACTTCAACAACCACTTCTTCAGTACATTCAACTCCTACAGTCTCATCTTCAACAACCACTTCTTTGGTGCTTCATCTCCAATAGTATCATTTGAAGCAATCATTTCTTCAGTACCTTCACCTCCGGCAGTCTCATTTTCAACATTCTCTTCTTCAACACTAGTACTTTTCTTTGTACTATAAGTAGTTCCCTTCTTTTAATGCACTTTCTTTTTACTTTTCCTTGTACCTTTCGTTGAACCATGTACCTTCTCATCTACAAGACCTTTTTCCATTATAATATTTTTTGCATAATACACTCAAATTCTTCTTCCCAATTCTATGAAATCATCCTCTGTCATTACTTTTTCACTTCCCTTACTCATTGTCTTCTTTGCAGTTGCTTTTCTTGATTTTGTTCTCCCCATTTGAACACAACAGTAGACACCAGGCAGTTTGTTCCCCCTTGCTTGTGTGTTCTGGACGAACAAAGTAACGAACAGTAGGACAATCGACACCATTAGTGGCACGAATGGAAACAGAGAAGTGGAGTGGAATTCATGGCTTGATTAATGGTAATGCAAAATAAAAAGTATAACTACTAGTGATTTTCTTTACTGGAATTAGATAACTGAAGAGGAATTCTCGATTTTAGGATTTTAGGGTGGAGAAAAATTTACAATAAGATCTTGAATTGCTTTCACTGCTGTTACACACAACTCAAATCATTGTTTTTAGTATTTACAAAACTACCATCATTTCAGAGACGAGTAGCATTACTACAATACATGTGTGGGTATTAAAAACAAACTATATGTATATATATATGTATATATATGTATATTATGTATGTATATATCTATATATCTACTATTATACTCTACTAAGAGTGAACACTCGTCTCCATCCTTGTTTTTTTTCTTTTCTGAATAATGTCTATGAACTTTAGTTCGCAAGCACACTCATACAAAAACTTGGACTCTTACCCTACAAACTAAATCTCCCTCACAACCAAGGTAGTCTACCGAAATTATAAATTTGGAAACCAATTAAGGGTCGTCCATGAGATGATGGTTTCCAACACCTCCAGCCACAACGGTGGTTTCCGCAGGTGACCTTCTCCACAACATATTTCTTCTTTGTTGTTGGTAACTTTGCATTAATAATGATGCATTGCCAAACCGATTATTTCTTCAAAATGTCTCTTTTCCTTTAATTTCTTCATTTTTGGTTCCATCAATGGCCAAAGAAATTTTTAGTAGTTTTGTAGGTAACCTTCTCCGCAAAAAATTTCTTCTTTATTGTCTCTAACTTAGCATTAACAACGACAGACCGGGTAGTTGTTCAGAACATTTATTTTCCTTTCATTTCTTCAATTTTGCTTCTGTCTACGGGAAAATAATTATTTTGGTGTCCTCTTCAATTTACCTTATAGTTGGATCCTAAGCTGTCATTAGCATAGGAAAAAAAGTAGCTATCTCTATTTTCCCTTACAATCCACATAATACAACCCTATTTGTGTTCCACTTCCTATGAAAGCTGAGATATTTATATGTTTTGTTAATGTTATATGTTACAAACTCTAGTAACTTGAAGATCAAAGGCCTTCATACGTTGGACTCCTTATAATGGACATCCTTAAGAGGTCTGATTGAGCAACCAACATTACCCTCCGTGGCTACCATGAGGGTAGACAGATACAACAACTCATTGTATATGTACATTGTAAACAACCAAAAACAAGAGCACTTATTACTGTTGATGGTCGGATGATCGACACTCACTATATGAAACTATGATGCACCAAACCAGAGGATACAATAGAGATGCCAACTTCATCTGACAATACCCTATTGCTATAGAAACCATTAATGTTGTTCTATTGCTATGTGTAAAATCGGCAAATTATGACTAATTTTAAATATTTATGTGGATCTCCAACAACGCTACTCTTGATAAATAAATTAAGAAAGCATAGAATCAACAAGACATAATCTAAGTAATGAGGTTTCCCTCAAACTTGTACATATTTATCCTTAATGATTCTTCTTCAAGTTTACTTATTCCATGACTCGTATTTGATGTTGTAAATTGCTCAATCAATACCCTTTGATTTCTTGGAACTTTCTTATGTGTGTTCTGCTGCTGTATTATTATATAATATATGATCCATCCATAATGTTTTCTTGCATGTAATGTTTACTTTTCCCTTATTTACTAAATTGTAATGGACTATCAAGGTGTCACAACCTATGTTTCAATTGGTTATCACAAAATTGGTTACCCAAAAATCAACTCGTAAAATTATGATCAGCCACATTTATGACATATATTTAGGGGGAATGTCAGAGACACACAATGGGGATAGAGGATTTGAACTTGACTTTCCTACTAGGGTTGATTTATATTCATTGCTAAAAGATATATAGACAATTGTGAATTCACATCCAAGACACATATTTGTACATTGCGGCATCTATAAGCCTTATTAACTTAGGTTTATTTCTTCCCCTTTATTCATACAATGAGATCCTATAACTCTTGTATAAGATATAAATACAATGCTCATTTTGTCTTTTTCATTTCTTAGCACACAATTTATTCTTGAAGTGACAATATCTTTTATACATTTTGTTTTCGGTTTCTTAAATATTCTCATAGTTTATTGGAAGCTCTATAGTCAGTTGCGTTCATCATTTAAAAATACTTACGTATCTCAAACTTCATACATATCTACTATTTCCTACTACTTTGATTCAAAACAATTACTCTATGGTTGATCCTTTAAATGTAATTTTACTTCAAATAATAATCATTCAAGGTGTTGGTTTTTAGTCACAGTAAACCTTGTTCTTATTCAATTTCACCCTAATGAAGCATCTCTTTTACTATACTAATTGGTGAAACTAAATTTTATATTGCCTGATACAACTTGTCTCTCCTGAGAGATCCATGTACGAAACCCCTTGTTGCCCACTTTAATTACCACCCTTTCGATCATCCATGCTCTGGCACCCTATTTGAGGGAGGGGGAGAGTATTGTCTCTCCTAACTCAAAAAATAAAAAAAATAGATTGTCATTGAAAGAATTTTAAACTTCACATGATACGTAACATATATATATATATATATATATATATATATATATATATATATATATATATACATATATATATATACATATATATACATTTATATATGTGTGTGTGTGTGTTTATTCTATTCAACATGTTTGGTCAACTTGGGTCAATTTACAATTTGGTTTTTCTTTTATTGAATAAATTTGAACCAATTTGTGGTTCCTATATCCTTTTCTTTGAGATAGATATACTTTTACACCTATATAAGTCTAATACATGTATTTTATTTATTTTTATGTTAATTTTTACATTGTGTCATTTATATGCCACATTACATTAGGTCTATTTCCTCATCAATCCAAAAAAATAAAATCCTATAGTTCTAAAATGAGATATAAGTACAATGTTCATGTTGCCCTTTCTTTTTCAAAGATTTTTTTTCTTTATGGGAGAATTTTTTATTTTTTATTTTTTGGTTTATGAAACCTAAATTATTGTTATAGATTAGTGGATGATATATAAGCCATTATTCACTTCATAGCTCCTCTAAACATTTACATATCATGATTTTCTATAGATATCGACGATCTCCTAAAATGTTGATTCAAAATATTTACTTTATAAATTTCCATTTTCTTTAGTTTTAATTAGATAACAGTCACAAAATATGTTTTTCCTTTTTGAGTTGGGAACAAACTTGGTCCTCCGACATTTCATCATAATGAAGCATTTTTGTAATTTTTTTTATAATGTTACTAAACTTGAATCTATCATGGTAAGTAATTTAGACTTTATCTGAGAGTGAACATGCATGATTTTACGCTTTATCATCATGTGTGCTCAAATTGGATTAAATTAAATTTTTCTACATAACACTTTTTAGTGAACAACTATGTTGAATCAAAATGTGGTTCATATATTCATTGCTTCAATGTAGATAAACTCTTATAACTATAATCTTAAGACATTTTTTGTTTGTTTATTTATTTGTCCTCTCTACCATCCATTTGCCATACTAAATTAGATCTATTTCTCCCACTTTCCTCGATACAATGTATCTTATTATTCTTGCGGGACAAAGATGTAATGGTCCTATAGTCTTTCCTTTACCTAGGAAATAGATTATTCTATAAATAAGAAACAATTTTTGTTTCATTTAATTTTGTTTATAGAGCCTTAAGTATTCTTCTGGATCATTGGAGGATTTATAAACCATTGTAAGTTCGATAAATATTTTAAACATATAGATATCTTGGTTTTGTAGCCATCAACAAAGTCCTATATTGTTAATAAACATGTTTACTCTATCATTTGCCTTTCTCTTTTGATGCAATGCAAAATAAGGAGTATATAAGATGTTTTTGTTCCTTTGTTATTTGTAAATGAACGTTGTCTTCACTCCATCTTCATCATAATAAAACTTCTTTTCTTACTTTGTTGATTAAGGTTTTTTTTGCCAACAACCTAGAGATTAGTTTTTATTTATCCCGCTCTCCAGTGTAGTTAAGAGGAGATTAACATCTACATTAACATCGATGATGATCTCTCTCAGAGGAGAGTGCTGAAAGTGAATAGAGGCCTGGATTTTGAGGCTGTATTTAGCAATAGGATGGGCTATTTCATTGAGCATCCAATTGACATGGAGAAGGGAATCTCTGAGCCAGTTGACAAGAATCTTAGTCATCTTCAAGGCGTAGGGCTTGATCTTAGGTAGTGGTTTGTTTTTGGTGAGCTGCATAATCGCTTGCATTGAGTTAGCGAGGGTGTAGGCATTCTCCCAGCCATGGTTAACGCACAACTCTACCGCACTGGAAATGGCCTTGATTTCAGCTTCCAAGGCTGAGGTAGAGTGAGTGATGTCGCCTTGCCCTAGATGGTGTGAGCCATCCCTGTTGGTCACATGGATACCTGAAGTGGGATTTTATAGCACTAACAAACTCACTCAGGGTTGAAATCCTCGAGTTTTTACCAAAATCAAAGTCCAATAATACCACTCGCAAGAGAACGAGTGTTATCACAGCATAGTTAAGGATCGAACCCAAAGGACAACATTTTTAAGAATCATTGTCAGTCTATTCCAGTTCGAGTCAAGACTAATATTTAAAATGATTGGTTGATTTGAGGTTAATTAAACTAAATGCAGGAAAGTAAAGGCTGAATTAAAGTTGGATTAAGATCAAATGATATGGAATCGCTGGGATGGTATGGGGTTTCACAACCGCTACACATGCAAACACATTCTAACGCAAACAATCCAGGCAAGATATAACGATTCAAATAGAGATGATGCAAAACCCCCCATACGGGCATTAGGTTCGCGTAAGCATCACCTGAGGAATCAAATGTCTCGTCACCGACTAGATCACTTAGCCCCTGTTTGGGAACGGACTGGGATTTCGTAGTCTGGACTGGATTAGACTGGGTTAGTCAGGATTCAGTCTGATTCTGTTTGGCAACCCAGTCTGATTCTGGTCAGCTGGTCTGGTTTGAGTCTGATTGCAGTCTGGTTTTGTTTGGCTACTAGACTGGATTCAGTCTGATTTTGTTTGGCAACGTAGTCAGTATCTGCTGATTCTGTCCTGATGTTGTAGAACTATTTTAACAAGAATAAGGTATGTGTTGTTGTGTTGCCGCTTAAGCAGAAGTTGGCTGAAGTGTATTATATACTAAATAACAAATACATAATATAATTAATGTATTTAAATTAAATAGTAGCAAAGGTGTGTAGCATGTCTGTAGCAGAACGTAATACCACATAAATTAAAAGATAATATATTGTTGGTTCTCGGGCAAATACATATGTAACATACAAAATGAAACGAGAGGTCTGCCCTGGACCTAGACAACGACATAGTTACACAATCTAAGCTGGTGATCAAGCAGGCAACTTCATGCCTCGTCGTTCTTCATGGCCTCGTCGTACTCTTCCCACGACACAGGACAGGGTTCGTCCAACACCTAATTTGTTTCCTGTTTGCTGGCGTCTTTTGGCCACTCGAACAGCAACGGAAGATGGTGAGTAGGAGGAAACAACGCTCGCAACATTTGGGCCCTCATTTGGCTTGTTCCTTTGGCTTGTTCGTCTCTCTCATTTGGGCCCTCATCGCGTGGAGGCTCGCAACATGGTTTTTTGCAAACAAGATTTTCTTCTACATATTTTTTAATCTTCGACGGAGACATCAATATTTTTTCAAATTCTATCTTTGCCTTTGACCGTGACCGCGATGATGACATCTATAGTTAATAAATCAAATTTTAGTATTAGAAAATATCAACAATAGAAAGATAACTGTGACAATATTGAATAAAAAAAAATGCTCCAAACAAACTTAGCTACAAACAAGTAAGAACGTGATTTATGCATTCAATACATAAGAAAAGGTCCAAACAAACTTAGTTGCATACAAATAAATGTTGCGAGGTAAACACAAACAACTACAAACTGTGATAATATTCACTCATCAGTGTTAATAGGGTATTGAGCAACGCCAGGTGGGTAAATGCGACGAGTCGTCATGAAGTTGCGTTGCACGGCCAATGGCGGGGGAGGCAATACATCTCCCAAAATAAAAAGATTGTCTGTTATGAACTCTCTCCTTATGTGTTGCCATCTCATCTGCAACTCAGTCAAAGATATGGGCTCGCCAGTTATGTTTCGGAAGTGACGCCATGCCTCCATCCAAGCATGTGTAGTATATACTCCATTAACACATCTCCCCAACTCATATTGGTTTCTCATCATACCTCTGAGAATCATATCAAGCTCTATACACCACATAAAGGAAGGCGTCCTTTGAGGCCCAGCCATATTACAGATTCTTTAAGTAATATGTTTTAGATGTAAGTGTGTATCGCATAATTAAGGGAATATAAAATGCATATTCAGTGTTAGCTAACATTTATCAACATAACGGTGAAAAAACATACACCCTCCATAAAACATACACCAACGTTATGATAAATAACTAATGCATGTTGATGTCGGATGAATTCAGAAAGATGTAATGTTAAAAACAGCGAATGCTAGACAATGTAAATCGACACACTAAACTAAATGTAGTTCTCTGCCATTAAACTTTGTGGCGTCACCGTGGGTGAAGGAATGTCTAAAAGAAGACTACATTCTTCCTCCAGACTGGCAACGTAGCGTTCTACAGCGTCATGCTCATACTTTTTTTGAGTGTATATATCATCGTAGTTGTGATGAATTTCAAAATAGTCCTTCATGTTCATTGCCTGGCCCCACACTGACTTGCACTCGACAGTTAGTAACATAATCTCAGCTTTCAAAGAATCAATTGTTGGGGGGAGATCGACTGCCCAACGGAAGTATCTGCACCGATCTTTTCCCTACAATGTATAATAAAATTTAATGAATGACAAAGAATGTGCAGAATACACAACGGCAACCTATTATGTATGTATTTACTAGTGCACCTCACGAGAAGGACATATGTAATACATTTTGCCCGACCTTGCACTAAGAATGCCAAAATCATACAACCCTGCATCCTCTGTGTTAAGCCGTAAGGCTGCATCTAACCCACAATCACACCTCGGAACTTCAGATGGATCCATTGACATCTAAAACATAATTGAGGATTAGTAAAAACATTGTCAGATTCTGAACATAGATTTCAAATACAACTTTCCGAACATAAAATAGCCCTAAGTGCTTGTTCTACATCTATGATGTATTGTATCCGTCCTCGTTTGAAGAGTCGTTACTGCTCGTGATGTGAAGTAGTTGTCGAAGATATTGGCACCTCTCACGTAGAGTGGTAATACGTTGTTCAAGCCTATCGATGTCTGCTCTTGTCGAACTGACAAAGTCACATTGTTCAGACCATAGCTTGCGTTCGTTGCGGGCATATGCAAGTTGTGTTAGCATAGCATCCCTAACTGCAGTAAGTGTGGCAACTGTGGGTGGTACACGCTGCGCAGGCAATCTCATCTGACATCTGTTCGAAACAAGCCCCCTACCACATGTAAAATACGGTCTGTGGGGGTTGTTGTTTTCAAACCGTCCATTTGTCGTGTCCGCTTCATCCATATACACATGTACAGTGCATTGAAGGCCGCATGTACAGCAAGGCATTCCATTCTCCATTTCAAGACAACCTACCGATTCATTATGTCATGTATATTATTAGGATCCAGAAAAAAGTTTGAAAAAAAAACAACTAAAGCCTACAAAGTTATGTTGTGGGCAATTTTTCAAATAATGTTGAAGACTATTACAGATACAATTGTAAGTCAACGGGCATCACATAGCAAATTAGAAAAGGATTCACGTAAACGCTCGCCCTCCCTTGAATCGGCCTGAGTTGTTTGTTGGAGGGAACTCAGGTCAACCCCAGCAGGGGGAACGGCAGATGTTGAAATGTCATCTGGGAGTTCGTCCATTATACTATCGCCATCATGTTGGCGGCATATGAAATTGTGGAGGATACAACAAGCCATTACGAGGCGACACTACAAATGTATGGGAAATGTCGCCCCCTTTTTAAGGTAGGCAAACCGCCGCTTCAGCACCCCAAATGCTCTTTCTACAACATTACGTAATTGTGCGTGGCGGTGGTTGAACATCTCCTTCTTGCTAGTGTAGGCATGTCTGTTTCCTCGGTACTCAGAAATATGGTAAGCTGTGTTGCGATACGGTGCAAGGAATTGCCGAGTGTTGGCATACCCTGCATCTACTAGGTAAAACTTTTCCGGCGGAACTTTAAACCCGCCTGTGGTCGTCGCTGACTGTAGGACCCGTTGGTCAGCAGCCGATCCCTCCCACCCAGTTAGGACATATGTAAACTCCATGGAGAAGTCAACTACAGCCAAGACATTAAGAGAGACATTCCCTTTTCTGTCTCGGTAGCGATTTTGCTTGTCTCGTTTAACCAAGACGGGGATGTGTGTTCCGTCAATTGCCCCGATGGCATTCTATAACACCAAAATAGCTTGTCAACATACAAAATATTTCCAAATGATTAAAGATTGTAGGGGCTAACTATTACCTTGAAGTAAGGGTAGAACCTTGGGGTCTCCAATATATGAGAATGTGTTGTCGTGCATGTCGCTGCAGTTTGCATGACAATGTACTCATTGGACAACAAACACACATCGTCCAAGACTTCGTTGAACTTCCTACTTATGGTCTCACCATAGTGAATGTAGTCCTCAGCCAAAGCATGATTTGTATGTCCATGGCCAACCATTTGTAGGAAGTAGCACACAGCCTCAACCGAACTGACTCCTCTAGTGCTTTGTAACAAGGCGCGACTCTCAAGCTTGTCCACAAGGGCCAATATAGAATGTGTTCTCATTCGATATAGGTCATAAGCCCTTTGTTCATGACCGTTTAAAATTTCTAAGACCTTCTGGTGGCCACTCCTAATGCTAACTGACCTAGGTATTGTAGGTGGTATGTCGGAAATGTTGTCAATGATGGAGTTTGCTATGGACTCAGCTATTGTATCAGCAATGTGATTAGCTGGACCAGACAATGTATATAGAATGTGTGTGAGGAGGCCAGGTGTTTCTGTTTGGTCAGTGGTTGACATTATGCCTACAAGTGGAAGCATAGCAACGTTGTCATGGCAAGGACAAGGAAAATAACTACGCTACAAACATATGTAATTGTGGACACATAAAATAATGGCTTCCAGGATACAAAGCAAAATAGATTGATCGCAAAATAAAACCATGGCAGTGAAATAAAATATTACAATAGTTAATCAATAATGTCTGGACAGGAATAAAAACATTACAACAATTCAGCAAATAAGATTAAGCGCAACAAAAATGTTTGGATGGGAAATAGATTAATACAACAACGAAAGAACTTTCTACTTATTTGATGAGTTAAATGCTTGGCTGTTAAAGTTTGTTGATCCAGAAGGGCCAGCATCATTGGACGAAGGAATAAATGGGCGGTGAGATGACACAAAGTTTGTTGATCCGGAAGGGCCAACATCATTGGATGAAGGAAAAAATGGACGGTGAGATGACGCAAACGACGATGCCATACTTGGTCTGTTGCTGAAGTTGGGTGTTGGGGATTGCGGGAAAAATGCATGGTGAGATGGCATAAACAAGGATGGCATTGAAGGTGTTGGTGTTTCATTGGCAGATTGGAACGAGGATGGCATTGAAGGTGTTGCTATTGCATTGGCAGCTTGGGACCTTTCCCAAAGGTCTTGCAACCATATGGTTATCTTTTGAGGTGTGTCTATAAGGCTGAGGTAGATGGAGCAGTTTGTTGAGTCCTTGATGGCGTTCACAAGTGTTGTAAACACAGGAGTGGGGGCATCCGGGTAAGTGTCCTAGAAATGTTGTAAGATGGTTGTAAATTCTTTCTTTTCAAAGGATCTAGTTGCCACACCACTGCCTAACTCATGAACCTTTGCATAAACCTGTGTGAATTCAGATAACACTTCATTTGATAACCCACATTGGTCTTGAGGCATTGATGGCCGCTTCTTGCGCCTAACGACAGGAGGCCTCCCGCCACCACTCTATGTATCTGTTCCGCCTCCCCCGGTTTCTCCCTCGCTTTGCATCCCAAATGCGCCCATATTAGGTTCCCCAACTTGGCTTCCAGTGTTCATGGGTGTGTCTGGGGCATCTAAGTCGACAGCGATATCATCCTCGGAGGCAACGTCAGAAGGGATATGTGTGTCTGTTGAAGACATTACATGATGTCCTCTAGCAATGTTCCTCCCCGCCATCATCTCGATGTCATAGTAGTGGGGAAATGGCTTGTTAAGCAACCTAGCAAGGTCCTTGTTTGCCTAAGTATAAAAAAATGTTTATTATGAAATTAAAATGTTAATGGATGACATATTTTTTAAATTAACGGACTGGTTACTGGATATACCGCAAGGCTCTCCCTCCATTCAGGGCTGTCGGGCAGCGTTGGCTTATGCCTTGTGTCATCCCATCCAATGCCGCTCTTATTCGTCACAAGCTTCAAAGCGGCATAGTCCCTCCTCAAGTTCTTCCACCGAGTTTTCAGCTGGTCTGTATTGCAGGCCGTCTTCCCCATCCTATTTTGCATTTCCACAGTTGCCTCCCTCCAAGCCTCCCTAGTGAAATGACCATCGACACACTTGCCTAGGTCATATTGTCTGCGCAATGCAGATACTAGAGTGGCATCAGAGTCTCTTTTCCAAACAATACGAAACTTGGGGTCAGCGGAAAACATACCCCCGTAGGTGCTGTAATATATTATGATACACAAATCGTTATATCGTTTATCTTTTCAGATAAAGTATTTACTTAGATAGTGTCGTCTAAGCTGTAATGACACTACGAAATTACCTTGTTCATCAGTTGCATATAATTTCTGTATATTAGTTCCAATAAAATAAAAAATGATCTGAAGCTGTGTTATATAAATTTTAGGTTAACCATCCATAAAAAAGAATTCCAAACTTTTCAGTAACAAATGAAGAACCCGCATCTTCTGTTATAAGGTCTTCAGATCTAATATTGGCACTCCAGCAACCATAAAAAATAATTCAAAACAAAGCAAGCTGGAACAGTGTATTAATGAGAGCATTATACGAGTTCCCCACTTATTCAATAATCCCATGAGTATTGATTAACAAATTTCAACAAACCAATGTCCTGTTTCTGCAAAAGAGGCTATTTAAAGCATTGGTAAATATAAAATATCTGCAGAAGAGGCAATTTAGAAGACAGAGAAGAGAACCAACTATAATATGTAGGAAGAGTGGTGACAAGTAAGATGATCATATTTAGGGAAAGAGGAAGTGAACCTAGTAGTGAATTAGATGATTTTACACCGAATTCTCAATTTGTCTCAGAGTGGAAATGATGGACTCAATTTCAAAGTATAAAATATATTATCTGATCCTAAATTCAGACACATGCTAGGTATTATCATAGATTAAATCAGAAGATTAAATTGTTCCCCCTTATTACAACAATGAAGACCTGTAATACAGACCTAGGTATTCTATACAGAAACACTCTCTACCTTCTCAATTTGTCTCAGACCTGCAATACAGACCTAGGTATTCTATACAACAATGAAGACCTGTAATCAGTTAGTACAGTTATTTTTTCGACAATAATATCAACCAAAAAGGGAGTCAAAGAAAGAACTTTGGGCTAGATATGAAACAAAAAGGTTGTATTATAGCAATACAAACATATTTGTTATATGAGTTGAAACAGAGGAAGTTGGGTCAAGAAAATCATATATTTTACAGACCTAGGTATTCTAAACAGAAACACTAGTTTTTACAGACCTAGAAAATTTGATATCCAAGGCCTAACTCCTGAATCAATTTCTTAGCTTCATGATAAGAACATGGGAATGTGACCAAATGTGGAATGGGCATCCAATATAAGTGCTCAATCTAAACGTTATGCAACATGTAGATATTGGAAATGAAAAATTATCAAAACTGATCATGTTATCAATGAAAAATGTTGATATTTATCAATGAAAAATGTAGATATTGGACTCTACAAAGCAGATATTTATCAATGAAAAATGTAGATATTGGAAATGAAAAATTATCAAAACTTATCATGTTAACTTAGTGCACAGGAGTTCATTAGGGCTATTCACACACATGTAAACCCTATTTTCCATTTCCACATATTTCATCCATCAATCAAAAGTATATATTGATGAACTAACCCACTTGATTCAATCCCTCAACAAAAACCCTAAACACAGATATCACCACCTCATATTGATCCATATGTATATAATAGTCCATTTTAGAAAGATTAAACAATACATTATATAATTCATTCTAATACAATTCAAATATGATTCTAGACATGTCAATTCAATTCCCAAGCATATCACACAGTGGGCTAATTTTTAGGCAATATTCACATTAAATTGCATAGTCATTTATCCATAGAAATTTATATGGAACATTAATCAATATATCAGGAACATATCAACTTCAGTTCAATGAGGAATATTCAAAATTAGTACCTAATATCTTTTAAATCAATACCCAATCACATACAAATATAATAAAGATTTCTAGTTATTTTAACGAGATAGAATTAGGCTTTTGACATGAATAAAAAATGTTAAGATGATGATAAACACTCACTTAAGGTGAGAAGAACCTTACAAATGTAGGTTAAACTCTAAATTTCTAGAAATCTAATCAAACTCTAGAAACTGAATCCATTTCTTCCTCGTCTCAGCTCAAAAACCCTAGAAATGGAGATTAGGAGACAAACCATACGAGGGATGGCATATTGACATGTGAGATAAGACTCACTATGAAAGGCTATTCTATGAAGCTAAACATACTTGATTTCATCATATCTCAGATGGTGAAACCCTAGGTCAAAATCTCCACCACTTTCTCTTTTCAAACCCCTAGCTCTCTTCTCTATCTAGGATTTCATTTTTCTAGAACCAATCATGAGGTATGAGATCTCCTTGGTTGATAGGCTACACTTTATTTTTTTCAACAAATTTTTCTATCATAAAGCATTTTACTGAAAATCATCTCTACTGAATAGGTCAATCTCATCTAAAAATTATCAAAACTTATCATGAAGACTTGTAATCAGTTATTACAGTTATTTTTTCGACAATAATATCAACCAAAAAGGGAGAGAAAGAATGAACTTTGGGCTAGATATGAACCAAAAAGGTTGTATTATAGCAATACAAACATATTTGTTATAAGAGTTGAAACAGAGGAAGTTGGGTCAATAAAATCATTTATTTTACAGACCTAGGTATTCTATATAGAAACACTAGTTTTTACAGACCTAGAAAATTTGATATCCAAGGCCTAACTCCTAAATCAATTTCTTAGCTTCATGATAAGAACATGGGAATGTGACCAAATGTGGAAAGCCATCCAATAGAAGTGCTCAATGTAAACGTTATTTAGGGAAAGAGGAAGTGAACCTAGTAGTGAATTAGATGATGTTACACCGACTTCTCAATTTGTCTCAGAGTGGAAATGATGGACTCAATTTCAAAGTATAAAATAAATTATCTGATCCTAAATTCAGACCCAGTGTCAAGCTATCACAATATTGGTTATAATGTTTTTTGTAGGCATATTTCTAGAAATGATTTGCACGTCTCATCACTACGAATGTCTATATACAACTTTTGCATAGAAGACACATCAATTTATGCTAAGTTGGTTTGTTGGACTCTACAATAACTGAAAATAGTATTGCCATATATGCAACATGTAGATATTGGAAATGAAAAATTATCAAAACTGATCATGTTATCTTAGTGCACAGGAGTTTACAAAGCAGATATTTATCAATGAAAAATGTAGATATTGGACTCTACAAAGCAGATATTTATCAATGAAAAATGTAGATATTAGAAATGAAAAATTATCAAAACTTATCTTGTTATCTTTGTGCACACGAGTTCATTAGGGCTATTCACACACATGTAAACCCTATTTTCCATTTCCACATATTTCATCCATCAATCAAAAGTATATATTGATGAACTAACCCACTTGATTCAATCCCTCAACAAAAACCCTAAACATAGATATCACCACCTCATATTGATCCATATGTATATAATAGTCCATTTTAGAAAGATTAAACAATACATTATATAATTCATTCTAATACAATTCAAATATGATTCTAGACATGTCAATTCAATTCCTAAGCATATCACACAGTGGGCTAATTTTTAGGCAATATTCACATTAAATTGCATAGTCATTTATCCATAGAATTTTATATGTAACATTAATCAATATATCAGGAACATATCAACTTCAGTTCAATGAGGAATATTCAAAATTAGTACCTAATATCTTTTAAATCAATACCCAATCACATACAAATACAATAAAGATTTCTAGTTATTTTAACGAGATAGAATTAGGCTTTTGACATGAATAAAAATGTTAAGATGATGATAAACACTCACTTAAGGTGAGAAGAACCTTACAAATGTAGGTTAAACTCTAAATTTCTAGAAATCTAATCAAACTCTAGAAACTGAATCCATTTCTTCCTCCTCTCAGCTCAAAAACCCTAGAAATGGAGATTAGGAGACAAACCATACGAGGGATGGCATATTGACATGTGAGATAAGACTCACTATGAAAGGTTATTCTATGAAGCTAAACCCCATACGAAGGTCAAAATCTCCACCACTTTCTCTTCTCAAACCCCTAGCTCTCTTCTCTATCTAGGATTTCATTTATCTAGAACCAATCATGAGGTATGAGATCTCCTTGGTTGATAGGTTACACTTTATTTTTTTCAACAAATTTTTCTATCATAAAGCATTTTACTGAAAATCATCTAATGAATAGGTCAATCTCATCTAAAAATTATCAAAACTTATCATGAAGACCTGTAATCAGTTATTACAATTATTTTTTCGACAATAATATCAACCAAAAAGGGAGAGAAAGAACGAACTTTGGGCTAGATATTATAGCAATACAAACATATTTGTTATAAGAGTTGAAACAGAGGAAGTTGGGTCAATAAAATCATTTATTTTACAGACCTAGGGATTCTATACAGAAATAGTAGTTTTTACAGACCTAGAAAATTTGATATCCAAGGCCTAACTCCTGAATCAATTTCTTAGCTTCATGATAAGAACATGGGAATGTGACCAAATGTGGAATGGGCAAAAAGAGTATGATGATATCAAACATATTCCAAACGTGGAATGGGCAAAAAGAGTATGATAAGAACATGGGAATGTGACCAAATGTGGAATGTTCATTCAATTTATAGAGCAGAACTAGACAATAGCTTTGCAAACAGATTCCAAACAGATTCCACGGATGAAAAATAGTATGATCCACGGATGAAAACTAGTATGATCCACGGATGCAAACAGATTCCAAACATCATTTTATCAATGTAAAACACACACAGGGGATCCAACACACACCATGGAACACGGGGAACCCCTTTGCATAATGATTCAGTACACAAATAGGCCTAACCCCTTTGCATAGTCATTCAGTACAAAAAATAGGCCTAACTATTCATCATGACGAACCTATTCAGAAGTGGATAATCCCCAGCAGCAACTTTGGAAGAGCCGGGATGAGCAGCAGCACCGCCGGAGCAGGGACGAAGACGACAGTGACTAGCACCGCCGGAGCAGGGACGAAGACGACGGCGAGCAGCACCGCCGGAGCAGGGACGAAGACGACAGCGAGCAGCAACTCCAGTGAGCGAGCAGGGACGAACACCAGCTTCCTCCAAGATGCGTAGGTGGATGTGAAGCAGCTCGATGCACAAGGCGACCAATATGTAGGAACACGGACACTACTTGCTCTTGCTAGGGTTTGTCCTGTGCGTCGACAAGATGGGACGATGGCGGAATCAGGTGGACGATGCATACAATGGTGCTCAGAAGGATAGGACAGGGCACTGGGGTACCTTGCCTTTGCAGGATGTAGCCGCCCTAGTAGCCCGGCGGTCGCAGATGGCTGCATTGACTCCTCACCAGGCGGCGGACGCTCCGCCCGATGACTGCTGCCCTCCATCCGCGAGCTGCTCGAGGTATCACTTTAACTCACGGACCCACGGACCCAACACTGAGCTGGCAGAGGGAGAGGCAAACAACCGGAGCGAAGGAGAGGGGCGAGAGGGAGAGGGCCGAGAGGGAGAGGGAGGCGCGCGAGTGAGAGGGAGAGTCGGGGTCGAAGGGGGTGTCGGGGGGGCGTAAACCGGACTGGGATTTGCAATCCCGCCTAGTCCGGGACTGGGTTAGTCCGGATTATGGGATTCCATTATCCCAAAACGGTGGTCGAATGGGGTTGCGTACCAAACAGAATTTTGGCCCAAACCGGACCGGGTTACGCCGACCTGGCGCAAAATGACACCGCCTAAACCGGACTCAGTCCGTTCCCAAACAGGGGCTTACTTACAATTCCAAAGATACAGAAATCCAACGAAGGTTTTGGCCCCCCTATACATGTGTTAGGCACACAGAAGTGTCACTGAAGGCTAGATGGCCCGTCCCCTCGCGGATCATACACTTACGACCTCGAAGAAATCCCATTCTATTTCTAGTTTGGGAGTCTATCACATTAATCGATAAGCAAGCAGGCGATTAACATACGAGCAAACTTCAACGATTAATAAGAAGATACAAAATCCAACTAAGGTTGTGAACTCCCTATACAGGCGTTATGTACACAGAAGTGTCCCCAAAGGCTAGATGGCTCGTCCCCTCGTGGATCATACACTTACGACCTTAAGGAATCCCATTCTATTTCTAGTTTGGGAGTCAACCTGTTAAACGACATCCAATCCTACATATAGAAGTTCTCACAAAATAGGAAGAACAAGGATGAAAGCACGCAATTAATCAAACTACAAACATAACGATTAACAATGAAATGAAAGGTTATATGTATTTCCATGGAAATTTTATCAAAAGAACATGATTGCATGGGCAACGAGGCGAGTCCTTGCACCCCAGTGAAAAGGGACTACTCGCTCATGGTGCGAGAAACAAGAAGAATAAGAAAGAGAGAGAAATCTGCCATGAGCATGGTGCAGAAGGTAGTCGTAGCTCGGTGAAGATGAAGCGGTCTTCTACATCATGCCAGAGAAGATCTGGACACGAAACGGGAGATGCCAAGACAGACCAGAGAGTCTCTCTCACTCCGTCTTCCTTCTCTTCTCGGTCTCCTTGATTGCAACATGGGCAATAGGTGGAGTGAAACTGGCATGGACGGTACTCGATCTGGATCAGACCTGTGTACAGGAAGCCTGTCGACGTCCCAGAAATGATGCCTCAAATGGGGACCTTACTGGTCCTATTTATAGGCACCAGACTGGTCCTCATGTTTTTGGTGTATTTCCAGTCCAAACAGTTTTGTAGATATTTTTGCTTCAAACGTTTGGGTAAAAACTGCTCAAACGGTCTGCATGCAGCTGTCTTAAATGGTCTTAATATTTATCTTTTTCAAACGGTCCTGTGTTCGGTCTCGAATGGACTTCCATTCGGTCCTCATGCATTGAGCAAACTGTTTCCAGCATTCGGTCTTTGATTGCTGTCCATACGGTTTGTAAACTGTTAATTATCAAATGGTTTGTGAGCAAGTCATACGGTCTCATATGTTCATTCGATTTACATGCAAATGAGAAAACGGTTTGCGAGGTGCCTGCCATCATACGGTCTGCATGTAGTACTCAAACGGTCTTCACATAGGCTTCCATTTGGTCTTCACTTCTTGCACCGCAAATGGTCTTGTGACCGGTTTGAGCGAACGGTCCTGCAGTCCTTTATTCGGTCTTCACGTGCATTCGATCTTCACATGCATTCAGTCTTTGCATGCATTCGGTCTTCGCATGAGCGTCAAACATTCTTGAAATAGAACTATCCATTCGGTCTTGAGACCGAATGGTGGAAACCGAATGGTCAAACTGTTTGGTTGAAACCGAATGGTGAGACCGTTTGGTTGAAACTGAATGGTCAGACCGTTTGGTCGAAAGTAAATGGTCAGACCGTTTGGTCGAAACCGAATGGTCAGACCGTTTGGTCGAAACCGAATGGTGAGATCGATTGGTCAAAACCAAGGGTGAGTGAAGGTGGGCCCCAACTAATTGTTCAGCTTTATCAAGACCTGTATTAAATCAACATAAATTTGGTTAAAACCTTGATGATCGAATCAATTAAGTAATTTTGTTCATTATGATGCATTTTGATATTTAATGAGCGAAATTTGATATGTTGAGTCAAAATGAGCCCAAGATGGTAAGTGAATTCCATGATGAATATGCATTCATCAAAATACCCCGAACTTAAACGTTGCTCGTCCTCGAGTAATACAAAATCTGAAACCGTCGCCAAAAGAATACTTTTGACTTGTGTGATTGCTTCATCTTTATATCATGATTGTTTTCTTTCTGCCCAGAATGACTCAACTTCCTGAGATCATTGAACACATATTACCATATCTTCATTCCTGAGTTCATTTTCCCATATCACTTCCTCCTCACTTTTTCCAACAACAAGCATGTCAGAGAGTTTTGTAAGAGTCTAGAGATACCCACAGAACAACAAGTGTGCATCTGATCTGACACTGGTGTTTTTTAGGATAGTGGGGGCATGTATTGTGCCATTAGGTAGAAAAAGGAGTGAATGGTGGTATGGAAGGAAGAAGTAAATCTCTCCTCTGTTTGACTCAAGATTTTCTTTTTATTTGCTTTGTAGTTTCATTTATTGCATTTTTTGTGCGAATATCTTCACTATTTGACTCGAGATTGCATTTATTTTTGTGTGCTCTTTGGCATCTTTTGTTTGCAAATATCTCCTCTATTCAACTCGAGATTGCATTTTTGGCAGTACGCCCCTATTTATTTGTTAGGGGTATGGAAGAAGCGGATATAAAGGGAAGTTACGTGCCACCCCGAACTTAGGGTTTGACACAACTTTGGCTATTTATGTTTCTTTTTTATGGATGGAGAGGTACGAAGATGATAGAATAAGTGTAGAAGAGAGTTCAGATCAGAATGCAACTTGATTTACAATTCAGTGCACCGAGTTGTTCTCTTTATCGTACTCTGCTCAAATAATGACTTGATGAGGATCCGGTGGAGATTCCATGTTATTGTTTGACTAGTCAGTTAGGAAGCATGACGTGTTCGATCCCTATCAGTTCGACAGATGCTTGTCATTTTGGCATAAGTATCATGATGTTAGGAATCATAAGCTTCACAAGATGATTTCAATCAAAAGGCTAGTTTTCAGATGAAGGTCCTTTTGAGGATCTGCTTCGAATAAGGAATGCATAATGATTACAAAATGCATAGCATGTTAGTTAGTGACTTTTATGAAACAGGAAGTGTAAAAATTCATCAAGTATCTCTTCAATTTCTTTGAAAAAATTAAAAAAAATTGAAAATTTTGAAAAATTTTATCAGTGAAAGCTTAAGTATGAAAAGGATGGGTGTAGGTGGAAAGTGAAGTATGTACCACCCACCCTCCACCCCAAACTTAGAAATTTTCTCATCTCGAGCAAACCCTATATCCAAGATGGAGGGGAAAAGTCAGGCTGGATTGACCACCAGATGCAGTAGCGTTCCAGTCAGCGTGCATCCTCTTATCTAAAAATCTAAAGAAAGGTCAATCAAAACTCAAAATAGCATCTCAAAATGAGATTCTTATTTGGTTAAAAATTATCTAAAAACAAAAAAACAAAATTGAGAAAAATGTCTAATTCAAAGTTAAAATGAATTTTATTTATCGGGTTGCCTCCTGACAAGCGCCTTTGTTTTACATCGATGGCTCGATGTGATATCTTCAACTTCACGATGGTTACTTTGGATTGGAGAGATCTATTATTGCTTCGGTACTTATGTCGGTTGTGGTGAAATATCTTTTCAAGTGTTGACCATTTGCCACAAATTCACCTGACTTTTTCGCTCCATAAAGAGAAAGCACCATGTGGGGAGATGCTTTTGACAATGTACAGTCCAGACCAGTGAGAGTGGAGTTTCCCTGGGAATAACTTCAACCTTGAGTTGAATAGCAGAACTTTGTCTCCCACTTGTATGTCTTTTCTTTTCAAATGACCATCATGCCAGAGTTTGGTGTGTTTTTTGTAGATTCGTGCATTCTCATAAGCTATCATCATGGGTTCGTCTAGCTCTTGGAGTTGTAGAATCCTGGCTTGTCCTGCTTCTTTCATATCAAAATTCAGTTATTTTAATACCCACCATGCCTTGTGTTCCAGTTCGACTGGAAGGTGGCAAACCTTTCCATATATTAATCGAAGAGGTGTAGTCACAAGGGGAGTTTTATAAGTAGTTCGATAGGCCCAAAATGCATCGTTGATTTTCACTGACCAATCTTTTCGATTGCGGCCTACTGGATTTTCCAAGATACTCTTGAGTTGACGATTATAAACCTCCACCTGTCCACTTGTCTGTGGATGGTAAGGTGAGGCTACCTTGTGAGTAACACCATACTTTCTTAGCAATGCTTCAAATCTTCTTTCAAGAAAATGGGAACCTCTATCGGATATCACCGTGCGTGGGACACCAAAACGGGGAAAAATAATATCCTTGAATAATTTGATGACTGGTTTGGAATCACTAGTGATGGTTGGTATGGCTTCAACCTATTTTGAGACATAATCCACCGCCACTAGGATGTATGAAAATCCATGAGAAGATGGGAATGGACCAATGTAGTCCGCCCCCCAAACATCAAATATCTCTACTTCTTGCCATAGATTCATCATCATCTCATCTCTCTTTGTTATAATGATAGATCTTTGACATTTGTCACATGATAGGACAAAGTCGTAGGAATCTTTGGATATGGTTGGCCAGAAGAATCCACATTGCAAAACCTTCAAGGCAGTCTTTTTAGAGCTCATATGTCCTCCCACTTGTCCTAAGTGACATTGTTCCAAAATAAGTTGAGCTTCTTCTTCGACGATACATCGTCTATATAGACCAGCATCACATAGTTTGAAAAGGTACGGATCATCCCAGTAGTATTGTTTCACATCATGCATAAATTTCTTCAGTGCATTTCTGGTGCATTGAGGATGAATAACCCCAGCAGCGAGGTAGTTCACAAAATCAGAGTACCATGGTATAGCTTCTGAGACCTTCATTAGTTGATCATCCAGAAGGGAATCATTAATCGGAATCTTCTCGGTATCCATAGTGTGGATGCGACTGAGGTGGTATGCTACAACATTCCCTGTACCCTTTTTATCTCTGATCTCTAAATTAAATTCTTGCAGGAGGAGAATCCATCTTATTAACCTAGGTTTTGCATCTTTCTTTGCTAGAAGGTAATGAATAGCAGCGTGATCTGTGTAGACAATGACCTTTGAACTAATTAGGTAGGATCTAAACTTGTCAAAAGCATTCACGACCGCCAGAAGTTCTTTCTCTGTAGTAGCATAATTCCTTTGAGCTTCATCGAGGGTCTTCGATGCATAATAGATCACATAATGTTTCTTTTCTATACATTGGCCCAAGACAACACCAACATCATAATCACTTGCATCACACATGATTTCAAAAGGGTGGTCCCAATCAGGAGCTCTAATGATGGGTGTACTTGTAAGGGCATGCTTCAATGTTTTGAAACTTTTAACACATTCTTTGTCAAAATTGAATTCATCATCCTTTATTAACAAATTTGTCATCGACTTGGTTATCTTCGAGAAATCCTTTATAAACAATCTATAGAAACCTGCATGACCAAGGAATTCTCGAACTTCCTTTACATTGATAGGGACAGAGAGATTGGAAATCACTTCAATCTTGGCTTTATCTACTTCAATCCCTCTATTGTTGATCCTATGGCCGAGGACAATTCCTTCCTTTACCATAAAATGACACTTCTCCCAGTTGAGCACAAGATGAGCTTCTTCACATCATTTGAGGACCAGGGAGAGGTGTTTTAGACATGAATCAAATGAATCTCCATATACAGAAAAATCATCCATGAAAACTTCCATAATGGTTTCAGTGAGACCGACAAATATAGCAGCCATGCAACGCTAGTAAGTTGCAGGTGCATTGCAGAGTCTGAATGGCATTCTTCTAAATGCATATGTTCTGAATGAGTAGGTGAAGGTGGTTTTCTCCTGGTCATCTGGGTGTATAGGTATTTGGTAGAATCCAGAGTAACCATTGAGATAACAAAAGTATTCTTGATGGGTCAGCCACTCTAAAACTTGATCAAGAAAAGGCATTGGAAAATGATCTTTTCGAGTTGCCTTGTTCAACTTTCTATAATCAATGTGAAAAACCACTAGAGGGGGGGTGAATAGGGTTTTAAACTAATTTAACAATAATTTAACTCAAACAACCACAAATGAGAAATCAAGAAGGAGACAAGGGGTTAGAGTGGTTCCAACTTTAGCAAATACTAAGGTTGTCAGTCCACTACCCGGTTGCTTACCCAACCGGGATTTTGAAAGTATCAATTTTATTACCTTCACAAGGAATTACACAAAATACAATACTTTCTTACCCCTTGAACAACCTTCACTTGAAGTAGATGCACAACCCTGAGGTATCCTTCTTGAAGTAACTCCAAGCTCCCCCTTGAAGTAGCCTTCCTCTTTAGAAGTAACCTCCTGTTGCACCAGCCTTCTTGAAGTAGCTCAAGGTCCCCTTCTTCACCAAGAAGATCTCCAACCTCTCCAATCCGCAGCCTCCAACCTAGGAGTAGCAAGGAGAGTACAAACAATAATAGTGAACAAGAAAGGAAAAAGGAAATTACAACTTATCCTTTGAAGCACAAGGCTTGATTTGCCTAGATCAAGCGTGCAGATCTCCTAACCAATGTGTATGGAATTGTGATTGATGTGGATAGGAGATGCTAGCCTATAGGACACGAAATTTGAGCTGAGAGAAGAAGTAGCCAGTTGTCAATATGTTCAATTGCTCCCAAATAGATTGATCAATGTAAGTGTATGCTCAAAGATTGCTCAAGTGTAAAAACAAGTGAGTTTAGGTGTCCTAAGGCATGTCCTATTTATAGGAATGTCCTACAAGTGCTTAAGGACGTTCTAGACACTTTCTAGGGGTTTCTAAGTGCTTAACTAGCCGTTAGGTATAAGTTAGTTGCTTTAACAATGACTAGTTAATTTATTTTGCAGTTGCTGTCCGAGTCCATCTCGGTCGAGAAATGGTCGACCGAGACACCTACTCGGTCAAAGTTTTGTCGACCGACAGGCTCTCTGGATCAAGTGTTTTGCAACGTTTATCTCCAACTACCAACTACCTTGTCAGATGTGTCTAACGGCTACTTGGGTCTTTCTCGGTCGAGAAGTTTGTCGACCGAGAGTGTCTCGGTCGAGAATTTTGTCAACCGAGATAGACCCTGTGTCAATGTTTCAAATAAAGACATTAAGTGTGTGTATGAGTGTGCATATGTGACACTATTGAAGGAGATGACCTATCTAAATGTGGTGTTTAGCTAGGGAAGATCTAACACTTGATTTACATGAAGTCTAAGTACTTGTGCATTATATATTTGTACAAGTTTACAATTGATTACATTTCATGACATTTACAATCATTAAAGCATATAGATTCCCTAGTGCTTTGTCATTCACCTTATTCCTGCACCACTTAAGTAGCACGTTAGATTAACAAGAATGAAATGTTTGTCATTATCAAAACAAAGGGATTTACAGATGTCCATTTAGCCAACAATCTCCCCCTTTTTGAAGATGACAAACATTTCCTAAATATAAAATAAGAAAATATAAAACATGTGAGTTTCATACCTGAAGATTACCTTTGTAAATTTCTTCTCTTGTTTATAGAATGTGTTCTTATTATTCCCCATGAATTATGGAACATGAAATCTAATTCTTTAGGGAATATAGCAACTTTCAATGTAAAGCCAAGAGTTTGTTTATGAAACTCATTGATTGAGTTTTGCATTTATATTTATTTCTCCCCCTTTGTCATTTCAAAAAGATATCCGTTTAAAAACAAATATTATATGAAAAGTATTGCTCCCCCTTAAATAGATATCCTTCTTCAATAGATGGTCAATTTAGCCACAATTTTAAATTTCAGGTATTTGCAAAGATTTCATCCTTTTTTATTTATAACATATTTATTACTCCCCTTACTTTGTATGCTCTACTAGAATAGTCTTATAAGCCATGTTCAAATGATGCCATAGAGGAATATCCATTATAATCAGTAAAGATAACCAATTCATTAGAATCATGGAATTATTACAATCATGCAAAGATAAACAAGTCATGTAAAGATAACCATTTCATTACAATCATGCAAAGATAACCATTTCATTACAACTAATACAACGGACACTCCAAATCTCTCTGGAAAGACTTAAGTATTACATCAATATCAGGGTCTCTTCCAAGAAATGGCTCAGCTCCATAATACTTGACTAAAGTTTGCCACTCCAAAGCACCTGTCTTGGTTAAGGCATATGCTTCCAAGAAGGTAGGAACACTATCAAAGCGGAAATGAGCAGCAATGTCTTGTAATTGTATTGAGGAAAACTGAGTATGTGTGAGATCTGTAGATGGTGGAGGTGGAGTTTGGTAGTAGTTGTAAGAGGGATTATATGGGTTGAGCATACCAGGATTTAAAGAATAAGGATATTCATCTGGTTGATTTGGAGAGAGGGTTTGCATCCTTTGATTTAGGTAGGTCATGGCATGGTGGCTATAATCTAATTGTCTGCTTAGATGATATTGTGACCCAGCAACATAGGTTAGGGTGTTTTGGAAGGGATCATAGGATGGGTTAGTAGGAGGTGGTGGTGGTATGTCTTGACTAGATGTCTCACCTCCCGTCCTAGCCCTCTTGTGACCAAAATCAATTCCCATCTTCTCTACTGTGTTTTTTCTTATTTTTTGTGGTCTTCTTTCCCATGTGTATCCCATGTCCTCAATTTGTGTCTTAAGAAAGTGTTGACTGATTTGGCATATGAAATCAGCATATGGGGGATTGCCAGAAAACTCAAGCATATTCTTAATGATGATGCGGATACAGTTTATGTGAATGCGTTTGATGATGGCATAGACTAGATACATGCGAAAGGTAGGGACTTCAGACTTATTTGCTCTAGGATGTATATTTGTGGAAACAATAAGGTTGATAATCCTAGTTGCAGGTTTGAGGTTAATGGCATAGTAGGTACCCCTATCTTCGTGACAAGTTGTATTAGATTGAAAAATGGTTCGTTTAATCTCACTAAGATTGACGGTATTGTCATCTTGGGAAAGAGTATTGAGTGGATTTCCAGTGGTAAGGTCAAGAGTGTCTTGGTATTCTTCTGAGTCTATGTTGAGCATGTCAAGAATATCCTCCTCAGTAAATTGAAAGCTATGCCCATTGACCATAGAGTAGAAGAAGTTATTTTCATTTTCAGAATGGGAGATTAGTTTTGCATAGAACTCATTTACCACTTTGGAAGAGTAGGAAGGGAAGGAAGGGTTAAGAAATTCTTTCAAATTTTGCACCTCAAAAAGATCCTCCAGGTCGACGATGCTGAGGAAGTCCATGACGTCAACCGGCCGTCGTGGAAGAGGAGTTTTGGAGGAGAGCCTGAGATAGCGATCACCAGCATCTGCGTCTACGAAGGGGATGTCGTTGATGATCGTCAATGGTGGAGTAGCTGCCCTTTCTTTCCTGCTAGCAACTTTCTTCTTTCAATGTGTTGATGATGAAGCCATTTCTTGTCTTTGAGGTGGAGAAGAAGAAAGAAAGTCTTGGAGATGGAGAGGCTAAAGAGTTGCACACAAATGCACTAGAAGGAAGCCAAGGAAGTAAGAATGTGAAGGTGTAATACAATGACCCGTTTTTTATCCTTTTTATAGCAATCCAGTAACCTGGTCGGTCGACAAATTGTCGACCGACGACCGGCAACGGTCATATCCTAGGCGCGCCACTCGGTCGCCCAACGGTCGACCGGCAACGGTTATATTCAAATGGTCAGATTCCAACGGTCATATCCCAACGGTCAATTCTCGGTTGAGCAATTGTCGACCGACATTGGCTCGGTCGAATAATTGTCGACCGAATGTGTGTCTGAGTTTTTCCGATGTAATTTTTATTTGAAGTCTGTCGGTCGAGAGAGATAGGTTAATCGAGATGTTTTCGGTCGCGGAATTTGTCGACCGACAAACTTATTGTGGATGAATTTATAAGCGGATTCTTAATGCAAATGATAGACTGAATTTTTAGAGCATATATATGTTTTCTAAGGGAGTAATATTGTGATTATTATTACCAATCTTTGAACAATTTTTTGGTCATAATTTTAATTGGTCTTTTGATCACAATTTTTATATAGAGAATGATATTCAAATAAGTATTGTGCCAAACTTATTTTAGGTCGACTTTGACTACGACCATAGCGCCCCTTGGTCAAGCTTGATTTTAACCAAGAGGCAATTTTGAGTGATACTCAATATGAAGATTTCTATTCATAATTCTCCTAGAATATTTATATAAGCTTTGTTGTGGTACATAAATATCAAATTCTATTTCTTCTTGTACCCTTGTCTACATGTAAGATTCTCCTAGAAAATATATATCCTTGAAAGCAATATCTCACGTTCTTAATTGAGAAATTTTTATCTTATGTGTTGCAAGCCTTAAAGTTCTTTTTCATATCACAAATGAATCATTTTGCTTGCCAATGTGTCACCAAGGATCCATGCATACAATAATCATTTTCTATCATCTTTATGAGATGAATAGTGAAAGCATGTCCACGATGTAATGAACAACATATAATAATAATTTCATAAAATACAGTGATCATTTATACTAGATGTCATAACACATGATGGTCTTCAACTTGTAAGATCAGTCATTAACAATAAATCGATACCAATTTGATCAATTTGAAAACACATTCAGCAGATTTATCAGAGACTGGATCGGTCGACCATGTCTTCGACTGACTGTCTTTCTCGTTCGACAGATTCTCGACCGAGAAAGGTTCTGTACTATTTCAGAGCTATTTTCAGTAAGTAAATCAGAATTGTTTTTGTAGATTTAAAGGAATTATATATTAGATACTTGAATTAATTTGTTAAGTTGAGATAGACATATAAATATGCAATTTGGGTCCTTGGTCATATCTCAACTTATTTTTGCTCATTTAGTTTGGGGGTTTTGGGACCCAAACTAACTCAACATCCTTTTTCTTGTAAGGACATGAAAAGGAATAGTGACCAAGACGCAAGCAGTAATGACAACATATAGAATCAACTTCATATCTCTTTCTATGATTTTGTTCTAGGTTGTTCTTGGGTACGTATGTATTTGTACCTTTAGGTACATACATAGATTGACTCTTTGGTGCTTGTGTTCTTCCCTTACTAGGTTGTTGATAAGATTTTCCTTTAGGCTTGTAACCTAGTCCTCTCCTTCCAATTTGACGATAAGGATCATTTAGGATTTTATCAAGAATGCCATTGTTACTTAGACTACAAACTTCTTGTTGTAGCTTAGAAATTTCCTCCATTCTTTTCTTGATATCTAGCTTTTCTTGTTCTAGATGAGATGATAATGATTTTCTTTCTTTCACGATAGTATCATAATCTAGATGTGAGCACAAGATGGATTGTTTTTTAAGATCGTTCACTTGAGTTTGCAAATTAATCTTTTCTAAAGAGAGAAGTTTGCAATCTTCCTCTATAGATTTTATCTTAATATTATGATCTTCAATGATCTTTTTAAGATCTTCATTTTTAGATGTAATAGCAAGAAGCTTAGCATGTAATTCATCATTTGCTTTATTAGATTTCTTTAATTTCTTCTTGCACTCAATATATTTATTATGTGTCTCTTCAAGACTAGCAACTAGCTCATCTTTAGATAAATCAAAAAGACTTACCTCTTCTTCTTCTTCACTTGTTGTAGCAATAAGACAATCTTTGTGCTCATCTTCCTTCTTTGATCTCCATGGGCAGCTAGATGTTGTGTGGCTTGTTCCTAAGCACCAATTGCAACATGTTGTAGATTGGTCCAAGTTGCTCCTTTTATTGCGGTTGTAATCACCATCACCCTCCATTCTTCAAGACTCGATTAGAGCTCCTTGAAGCCTGCTCTGATACCAATTGAAAAACCACTAGAGGGGGGTGAATAGGGTTTTAAACTAATTTAACAATAATTTAACTCAAACAACCACAAATGAGAAATCAAGAAGGAGACAAGGGGTTTAGAGTGGTTCCAACCTTAGCAAATACTAAGGTTGTCAGTCCACTACCCGGTTGCTTACCCAACCGGGATTTTGAAAGTATCAATTTTATTACCTTCACAAGGAATTACACAAAATACAATACTTTCTTACACCCCTTGAACAGCCTTCACTTGAAGTAGATGCACCAACCCGAGGTATCCTTCTTGAAGTAACTCCAAGCTCCCCCTTGAAGTAGCCTTCCTCTTTAGAAGTAACCTCCTGTTGCACCAGCCTTCTTGAAGTAGCTCAAGGTCCCCTTCTTCACCAAGAAGATCTCCAACCTCTCCAATCCGCAGCCTCCAACCTAGGAGTAGCAAGGAGAGTACAAACAATAATAGTGAACAAGAAAGGAAAAAGGAAATTACAACTTATCCTTTGAAGCACAAGGCTTGATTTGCCTAGATCAAGCGTGTAGATCTCCTAACCAATGTGTATGGAATTGTGATTGCTGTGGATAGGAGATGATAGCCTATAGGACACGAAATTTGAGCTGAGAGAAGAAGTAGCTAGTTTTCAATATGTTCAATTGCTCACAAACAGATTGCTCAATGTAAGTGTATGCTCAAAGATTGCTCAAGTGTAAAAATAAGTGAGTTTAGGTGTCCTAAGGCATGTCCTATTTATAGGAATGTCCTACAAGTGCTTAAGGACGTTCTAAACACTTTCTAAGGGTTTCTAAGTGCTTAACTAGCCGTTAGGTATAAGTTAGTTGCTTTAACAACGACTAGTTAATTTATTTTGCAGTTGCTGTCAGAGTCCATCTCGATCGAGAAATGGTCGACCGAGACACCTACTCGGTCAAAGTTTTGTCGACCGACAGGCTCTCTGGATCAAGTGTTTTGCAACGTTTATATCCAACTTCCAACTACCTTGTCAGCTGTGTCTAACAGCTACTTGGGTCTTTCTCGGTCGAGAAGTTTGTCGACCGAGAGTGTCTCGGTCGAGAATTTTGTCGACCGAGATAGACCCTGTTTCAATGTTTCAAATAAAGACATTAAGTGTGTGTATGAGTGTGCATATGTGACACTATTGAAGGAGATGACCTATCTAAATGTGGTGTTTAGCTAGGGAAGATCTAACGCTTGATTTACATGAAGTCTAAGTACTTGTACATTATATATTTGTACAAGTTTACAATTGATTACATTTCATGACATTTACAATCATTCAAGCATATTGATTCCCTAGTTCTTTGTCATTCACCTTATTCCTGCACCACTTAAGTAGCACGTTAGATCAACAAGAAAGAAATGTTTGTCATTATCAAAACAAAGGGATTTACATATGTCCATTTAGCCAACACAATGCACATCCTCCACCCTATGACTGTCTAAGTGGGGATGCGTTCATCGTCTTCATTTCGTATTACAGTTGTTCCACCTTTCTTTGGGACTACATGCACCGGGCTCACCCATGGTGAGTCTGATATCGGATAGATAATTCCAACAGTGAGAAGTTTAATGACCTCTTTACGGACTACCTCCTTAATATTTGGATTCAGTTTCCATTGATGTTCAATAGTTGTCTTTTGATCTTCCATCATGGGGATCTTGTGCATACACAATGCTTGACTAACCCCAGTGAGGTCACTCATTTTGTAGCCAATCACTTTCTTCCTCTCCTTTAATTCCTTCAGGAGTTTACCTTCTTGTTCGGTCATAAGATCAGAATTTATTATTACTGGACGAACCTTGAGGTCATCCAAAAGCACATACTTCAGTCCCTCAGGAAGGGGCTTCATTTCGGGGGCTTCTGATTTTTCGCGTGTTTCTTCAGTAGCTTCCACAACCTTGAGTTCTTCAATCTTGGCTTCTGGATCTTCTTTGGCAAAGTTGAGGGATTCAATGTGATCCTTTACTTGTTCGTCAATAGATTCATCAACCGATGGATCCCTTAGAGCAACTTCTAATGGATCGTCTGATTCATGATTCTCTTGAGTCAGAAGTGACATCTTCTCTATGCAATCGATAAGATATACTTCTTCTTGCATACTTGGTCTTCTCATGCTTTCAAAAACTTTAAATTCGAGTGTTTCCTTGCCTAATCTAAGCAGCAAGGTTCCTGCTTCAATGTCAATTAGAACTCTTGCGGTGGCAAGGAATGGACATCCAAAGATGAGAGGATATCTGGCGTCCTCTTTTATGTCCATGATGACAAAGTCACATGGAACATAGGAATCTTTTCCTACCTTGATAGGTACATCCTCAATAATTCCTAATGGGTGTTTTATCGAATTGTCTGCGAGTTGTATGGTCATGCCAGTTGGAAGAAGTTCAGCAAACCCTATCCTTTTGCAAAGGCTGAGTGGCATGATGGAGATGCTAGCACTAAGATTTGCTAGTCTTTTCTTACATGAAGAATCACCGATATGGCAGGAAATACCAAAATATCTTGGATCTTTCTGTTTCTTTGGCATCTTACTCTGGATGATATCCGAAGTGGTTTTAGCTAACTTGACTGTCTCATATTCTTTAGTTATATATTTCCTGGTGAGGAGTGACTTTAAGTATTTTGTCCAAGCTGGTATCTCAGCTAGCGCATCTAAAATGGGTATATCAACATGAAGTTTCTTCAGAGCTTCTTTAAACTTATTGAATCGAGTATCAAGCTTGGTTTGCCTTAAACGAGTAGGGAAAGGAATACGAGGCTTGTATATAGGGACATCAGGTTCTGGTGTTTTAGTTTCTATTGGTTTCTTAGGACTTTCCTTGTCTGTCTTATCAGTAGTTACATGTTCTTTCGGTTGAGACTCCGGTGTTGTTGAGTCTTGGACAATCACAGGTTCATCTTCATCTGTAACAACCACATGTGTCTTGATAGGAGGATCAGAATAGTCCTTCCTGATCTCGTGGTGACTGCCTTCAATTGTTCAGGATGCTTAGGATTATTCTCGGGTTGGCCAGCAAAAACTCCAGTAGGTGGCTTTATGCTAGCTGCGAGTTGAGCTAGTTGAGATTCAATAGCCTTCTGTTGGGCTTGTTGGTTAGCTATCATAGTTTGTTGAGTTTGCAACATCTTTTCAATGGCTGTTAACTTGTCATCAGGTTATACGGGGCTTGCTTGTTGTCCTTGTTGTTGATAAGGAACTTGGTTAAGACTCTGGTACTGGGAATTGTTTTGATAATTATTGAAGTTCCTATTCTGAAAGTTTCCCTTGAAATTTCCTTGATTTCCAAAATTCTATTGTTGATTGCACTAGAATCCTTGTGGGCCTCGTGGCTGATTGTTCGAACCAAATTGATGTGAGTTTACTGCTCCAGAGGTGTTTCCATATTGAAATCCTAGATGATTCCTATTCTGATTCGGATTGTAGTAACTTTGACCATGGATGGTATTAACAGCATTAAGATTTTCCATTTGACCATTATCTCCTTGTCCACATATGTTGCTTAGACCAACATCGTAAAGAACATTACATGCTAATGTGGAATGATCAGTACTTTTACATGCTTCACAGAACAATGAAGCTGACTTGACCTATTCTTGTTGTCGATTGGGCAAACCTCCTCTTCCAATAGCAGTAAGAGACGATTCAATATGGTCTTGCTTGGCAACTAAGAGTTTCAAGGTTTCAGTGATAGACTTGTACTCTGGAGTAGCTTCAGCCATAGCTACTTTTAAGATTCCTTTACCTACAGATCTACCCCAATTAGCTTGATTTTGAGATCCAAGAGTTAGAACCCTCCATGCGCTGTCATAAGTTTGACGCATGAAGTTTCCTCCAGATGAGAAATCTAAGAATCTCTTGATATCGTCGTCCACACCCCTATAGGAAATTTTGATGAGTTGATTCTTAGGAATTCCAAGGTGTGGACATTTGTGTAGAAGCTCTTTGTATCTTTCCCAAGCTTCAACAAGGGTTTCTCCTGGGACTTGAGTGAAATTTGTTATTAGGCCTCTAATTTAGTATGTGAGAGATGGAGGGTAGAACTTTTCCAGAAACACATTTTGGAGTTGTTCCCAAGTGGTGATGGGTATTTCACTTTGCAACAAATTGTACCAACTTATAGCTCTATCAGCAAGGGAATACTTGAAGAGACAAAGTCGAATGGCATCATCGGACACTCCATTTTGCTTTGTCATGGCACATAGAGCAATAAACCTCAAAAGATGTTCCTGACTATCCTCTCCTTGTTTGCCATAGAATGGGTTGGTTTGAAGCAATGTGATCCAATGTGCCCTAATCTCAAAATTGGCAGCATTGATGGGAGGAGGTTGTACTGGATGATGAAAATTTGCAGCTTTCGGGATTGAGAATTCTCTAAGATCTTTTTGTAGTTCAACTGCTTGTGCTGTTGCATGTGTTGCTTGAATTTCTTCTTGAACCACACTCTAGCTTCTTGTATGAATCTTTCTCTCTGTGCATTAAGGGTTTGAGCCACCTTTCGAGCTATCTCCTCCTCTTGAGCCATTCTTTCTTGGTTCTCTCTGTTTTGTCGGTGGAAGGTTCTGTCAATCTCTAGATCAAAGCTGGCAGTGAGTCTGGGACTGTTCAAACGGTGCATATACTAATCCTTCTGAAGTACCTAAAAATAGAAGGATTTTGAAAATGAGATCCACAAAGTAGAGTAAAAGTCAAGTAGATGATCAATTGTATCAAAAGAAAAACAAAACCCTAGATTATCCTTAAAATAACTTGATTTAACTAACTGATTCTGTTGTCCCCGACAACGGCGCCAGAATTTGACGTGAGATTTTATCGTACTAACAAACTCACTCGGCGTTGAAATCCCTGAGTTTTTACCAAAACCAAAGTGCAATAATACAACCTGCAAGAGGACAAGTCTTATCGCAGTATAGTTAAGGATCGAACCCAAAGGACAACGTTTTTAAGAATCCTTGTCAGTCTCATCCAGTTCGAGTTAAGACTAATATTTAAAACAATTGGTTGATTTGAGGTTAATTAAAATAAATACAGGAAAGTAAAGGCTGAATTAAAGTTGGATTAAGATCAAATGATATGGAATCGCTGGGATGGTATCGGGTTTCACCACCGCTACACATGCAAACACATTCTAACGCAAACAATCCAGGCAAGATATAATGATTCAAATAGAGCTGCTACAAAACCCCCCATACGAGTGTTAGGTTGGCATAAGCATCACCTGAGGAATCAGATGTCTCGTCACCGACCGGATCACTTACTTACGGCTCCGAAGATACAAAAATCTAACAAAGGTTGTGGGCCCCCTATATAGGCTTTAGGCACACAGAAGCGTCACCAAAGGCTAGATGGCTCGTCCCCTCACGGATCATACACTTACGACCTCGAAGAAGTCTCATTCTATTTCTAGTTTGGGAGTCAACCACATTAATCGATAAGCAATCATGTGATTAACATAAGAGCAAACATCGACGATTAACAAGAAGATACAAAATCCAACTAAGGCTGTGAACCCCCTATACAAGTGTTAGGTACACAGAAGTGCCACCAAAGGCTAGATGGCTCATCCCCTCGTGGATCATACACTTACGACTTTAAGGAATCTCATTCTATTTCTAGTTTGGGAGTTAACCTGTTAAAAAACATTCAATCCTACATATAGAAGTTCTCACAACATAGGAAGAACAAAGATGAAAGCACACAATTAATCAAACTACAAACATAACGATTAACAACAAAATGAAAGGTTATATGCATTGCCATGGAAAGTTTAACAAAAGAACATGATTGCATGGGCAGCAGGGCTAGTCCCCACACCCCAGCGAAAAGGGACTACTCGCTCATGGTGCGAGAAATAAGAAGAATAAGAAAGAGAGAGAAATCTGCCATGAGCATGGTGCAGAAGGTAGTCGTAGCTCGGTGAAGATGAAGTGGTCTTCTACGTCATGCCGGAGTAGATCTGAATGTGAAATGGGAGATGCCAAGATAGACCAGAGAGTCTCTCTTTCTCCGTCTTCCTTCTCTTCTCAGTATCCTTGATTGCAACATGGGCAGTAGGTGGAGTGAAACTAGCGTGGACGGTACAGGATCTGGATCGGACCCGTGTACAGGAATCATGTCGACGTCCTAGAACCGATGCCTCAAATGGGGACCTTACTAGTCCTATTTATAGGCACCGGACTGGTCCTCGTGTTTTTGGTGTGTTTCTAGTCCAAAAAGTTTTGTAGATATTTTTTCTTCAAATGTTTTGGTAAAAACTGCTCAAACGGTCTGCATGCAGCTCTCTTAAACGGTCTTGATATTTATCTTTTTCAAACAGTCATGTGTTCGGTCTCGAATGGACTTCCATTCGGTCTTCATGCATTGAGCAAACAGTTTCCAACATTTAGTCTTTGATTGTTGGGCATACGGTTTGTAAATCATTAATTATCAAATGGTTTGTGAGCCAGTCATACGGTCTCATATGTTCATTCAGTTTACATGCAAACGAGAAAATAGTTTGTGAGGTGCCTGCCATCATACGGTTTGCATGCAGTACTCAAATGGTCTTCATGTAGGCTTCCATTCGGCCTTCACTTCTTGCACCACAAACGGTCTTGCGACCAGTTTGAGCAAACGGTCCTGCAGTCCTTTATTCGGTCTTCACGTGCATTTGGTCTTCGCATGCATTCGGTCTTCGCATGCGCATCAAACGGTCTTGAAATAGAACTGTCCATTCGTTCTTGAGACCAAATGGTTGAAACTGAATGGTGAGACTGTTTGGTTGAAACCGAATGTTGAGACCATTTGGTTGAAACTGAATGGTCAGACCGTGTGGTCGAAACCAAATGGTGAGACCATTTGGTTGTAACCAAATGGTCAGAACGTTTGGTCGAAACCGAATGGTCAAACCCTTTGGCCGAAACTGAATGGTGAGACCATTTGGTTGAAACCGAATGGTGAGATCGATTGGTCAGAACCAAGGGTGAGTGAAGGTGGCCCCCAGCTGATTGTTCAGCCTTATCAAGACCTGCATTAAATCAACATAAATCTAGTTAAAACCTTGATAATCGAATAAATTAAGTAATTTTTCACATTATGATGTATTTTGATATTTAATGAGTGAAATTTGATGTGATGAGTCAAAATGAGCCCAATATGGTAATTGAATTCCATGATGAATATGCATTCATCAATACCCACAGCTGATTGGGATGTGTTGTGTAGATAAGCAGCATCAGTGAAGATGTAGAAGGCTCATGCTTCAAGTTGTGGAGCAGCTTCCCTGTGCCGAACCGTACGGGGAAGGTGAGCATCAACCATGTTGAGAATTGTCCGGACTCTATGCTTGTTGAAGGCCACTTTTGATTCTGCAATTTTGGAAAGGTGTTGATGGATGAGTTCATTCCGATAGGTCCATATGTGCCAACAGGTGACTGCCCAAAGGGTATATACATCTGCATGTGAGGAGTCTACACGGTGGGCAATCCAGTTATCATCTGATAAGCTTAAATGTCATAGGTTGGGGTTGACGAGAAGCTAGACCTCCTTATTGATGGTGCAATCTCAAAGAGCATGTACAAGAGTGTCACTGTCATTGTTACAGATTGGGCAAAGTTCATAAACATCGATGTGCCTGTGGATTTTCTCGACATTTGTAAGGAGACTACTGTGTCGCATTAGCCACATGAAGAATTTGATTCTCGTAGGGAGTTTAGACTTCCAGATATCATTACATTTTCCTGGTAGGTGAACCTCCTTTTCCTGATGGATCCACTTGTAGGAAGACTTGGTAGAGAAGCATCCATTGTGTTCTAGGGGGCAGATCAAAGCATCCTCCTCCTCTATGGGGGATGGGGGATATAGCGAATAGCTGGCCAGGTGTTCTGTGGTAGAAAGGCATGGATGAAGTCCCAGTCCCAAGTAGAGTCATCACTCAACATTGAGCTCACTTTTAAATCTTCTAATCCCTCCGGAATGGTCCACCCTTGTGAGTAGTGCATGACAAATTTCCCTGTGATCCAATTATCGTACCAGACATTAGTACACTTTCCATTGCTAACAAATTTATTGCAAAGGTTAAAGATATCACTGACATGTTTCTTGATGAAGATCCACGCCAAGGAGCTTGGGCTAGAGCTAAACTTGTCTCCTCTGACGTATTTCTCCTGCACGAATTGAACCCACAATTTATTTGGTTCATTAAGGAAAACCCATATGTTTTTCATCATAAGAGAAGTGTTTTGGTCCCGGGTGTCATTGATTCTGAGCCCACCTGAGTCCTTGCTAGAACTGAATTTCTTCCATGAGACAAGGGATGTCTTCCGATGGTCACTAGTGCCCGACCAGATAAACCTTCTGACATGTTTATCTATGTCATCACACAACTGTGGGGACATGTTCACCATTTGCATGGTATAAGAGGGGATGCTTAGGAGCGTTGATTTGTCCAGGGTGACACGGCCACCAATAGATGGGTGCCACATTGACTAACTGCTGAGCCTACTTTGAATGGATGAGATGATGGTGCCATGTGTGGCTTTGTTAACTCTATGGTGGAGGATGGGAACCCCCAAATATTTACCCAAATCCAAAGTAAAGTTGAATCCAAGCCTCCTACTAATGGCTCTGCAGGTTGTGCAAGTTGTGTTTTTACTGAAGTAGTAGATGGATTTGTCCTTAAAGATGGTTTGGCCCAACACCATGGAGAACTCCTTGAGGATCTTGTTAATGATGGCCGCTTGAGATGTGGATGCTTCACCTAATAGAAGGATTTCATTAGCAAAAAGAACATGAGATAGGTGAGTCCCACCACACGTGAGAGTGATGGGTTTCCACTCTCGATACTGGATAGAGTTGGTGATTTCCTGGCTAAGTCATTCCATATACATGACAAAGACATAAGGGCTAATGGGGTCCCCTTGTCTCACCCCTTGAGAAGCTTTGAACGGGGGAAGAGGTGCACGTTCCCAAAGAATGGAGGTGGAGCCTCGGGTAATAATTTGCATTATGATGTTAATGAGTTTGTCTAGGATACCGGTTTTAATTAGTGTATCATGTATAAACATCCAATTCATCTTGTTGAAAGCTTTGGCAAGATCGAGCTTGATGCACATATTATTCTTCTTGGTAGCACGAGTCCTCATGGTGTGAATAATTTCCTACACTAGGAGAATGTTGTCTGAGATGCATCTTCTTGGGATGAAGCTTGATTGTGTTGGTGCTATCCAACTATCCAGATAGGGCTTCAACCTTTCCACGGTCAGTTTGGAGATGACCTTGAAGCAGCTATTGTTAAGAGAAATAGGCCTAAAATCCCGACAGTACTGTGGAGAAGCAACTTTGGGGATGAGAACCATGAATGAATCAGCTACAGAGGCAGTGATCTATTCAGAATGGAAGATCGTGATGACTGTGCTTGTAAAGGAATTACCCATAGTGTCCCAATTATTCTGGATAAAATAAGTGTAAACTCCATCGGGGCCGAGTGCTTTAATCGGTTCCATAGAGAAGACAACTCTTTTTATCACCTACACGAAAGGAATGGAGCTGAGGAGGCCATCCGTAGAGGCATCGTTGCCCGGGAACATGCCGAGGTACTACTTGACACACTCGGGATCTGGTCTCATTTTCTGAGACATCAGATCCGCAAAGCAACTATGTAGTAGGGTTTGAATTTTAGGAATAGAAGTGACCCAATCTCCTTCTTCATTCTTGAGCTGTGTGATTTTGTTGAAATTCCATTGTGCCTTAACATATGACTGGTAAAACTTGGTGTTGCAATCGCCTAGTTTTAACCAGTCAATGTGAGCTTTTTGCTACCAGTCGACTTCCTCTTTGAGGAGGATTCGGGGAAGGTGCTCCTACAGGTGTATAGAGGAATCTATACAAGGTATATGGTTACACTACTACATTTTTGGCTAGTAACATCACTGCCCATAGCATCATTTTACTAGAATAACTGACCTAATAGAATATTACATTGGTTTTATCATAAAAACCAACCTAACCAATTTCCCACGGCAAAAATTCATGCTATTTTGGCTTCGCACCTCGATCTAAAGGGTTGGTTTTTCCAAATAACTGATGCTATAGGGTCAACAAAAAACACAGGCCCCACTTTGGAACTCTAGGGTCGGTTTTTATAGATAACCAACCTTATAGATACTGACCTCTAGGGTTAGTTTTACTGTAAAACCGTCCTTATAGATAACCAGACTTCTAGGGTCGGATTTTTAAGATAACCGACCTTAGAACCCTAACTTATAGGGTCGGTTATTTACAAAAAACTGATGCTATAGGTAAACTTCGGGCACCGCTTGATAACCAAACTTCTAGGGTCAGTTATTTACCAAAAACTGATGCTAGAGGTCCTTAACTTGGCAGATACCAGCCTGATCGAAAGCTTAGGTTGCCATTTGCTACTACTGCTACTCCCCATTCCTGCTCTGGCGCCCGAAGAGAAGCAAATCGCCACCGCTACAAACGTCACCTCCCCAACCATCTCTCTGCCCAAAGAGAGGAAAATCGGTGCCGCTTTCCTTGGACGACGACGCCCAGCTGCTGTTTTCTTCTTTAGACGGTGACGACACATCTAGATCGACCACCATCTCCGACGTGAATTTCTTTGGACGATGATGCCCAACCGCTACTTTCTTCCTTGAACGGCGACGACACCTACGGTGTTTCAAGGGCTGCACGCCTTCTCTCTGCAGTTCTTCTCCCGCACAAGCTCCCCCACCATCTGGTTCTTCTCAAGGTAGCACGGTAGTGTCTGCCACCTCACTCCTCTAGTTTCTTCTTACTGTCATGCAACTGACCAGGTAGCACGGCCATGCTAGACAGCACGGCCATGGTGGTTGAGTTTCAGAAACTTCAAAATTTGTCAATTTTGAATTTTTTAATTCTTACTGCTCCTCTAAAATTGATATATATTGACCCCTAATTAATTCATTATAACAGAATTGAATCGTGCATTTGTGTTGTTGCAGGTTCTATTGACTTGTTGTTGAATTGCATATCTTTATTCTTCAGCCTACAAGTGAGGAATAATATTCTCACTCTCCCAATGTGCCATTTTATTTGACTAGTAAATCAACCAATAATAAAAATATGTATTCTTTCATATCTACATTTTGTTATCAATCACATATGTAATCATTATATACATTCGAAAAATATGAGGGTAGACATTGTGTAGTCTCAGATTGACACTTTAGGGTTTATAGATGATATCATCGATGCATGATGTTTAACTAAATATGACAATAATACATTTATGCATGTATCAACTTAGAAACCCGTTCAAAATTTACTCATTAGGAGTAAATTTTGGATAGTCCCCGGTCGGGGACTATTTTTGGATATTTAATCTCACTTAGGATGTAACTGTATAATGTATGTTTAGTTTTAAAGAAAATTTTAGTAGTATTTCCTCGTTTGTTCTCTAGATACATATGTGGGTGGTTATTTTCCATTTACATCGATGTACTTAGATAACTTAGGGAAAATGTTGCTGAAATTTTCTTCAAAACTAAACATACATTATACAGTTACTAGTGAGATTAAATATTCAAAAATGGGATAGGTAGTACACTTTAATATAAAAGCAATTAACATCCTATCAATAAAAACTTATAGCTTATAGTATCAATATTAAACACTTAGTTTTATAATTAATTTCAATGTGATATAGAAAATGGATCGAAGTTGGATGTCTATCAAGAACCGTTGTAGTCTAGAGTTTGCCAAAGGTCTTGATGAATTTATCAAATTTGCTGAGGAACATAGGAAACTACCTATAGATAGGATATATTGTCCATGTAGAAATTGTGGTAACAATTTGAAAGTTGATATTGCTGAGGAAATTAAGAATCATGTTATATGCAATGGGATCATACAAGGTATAATGAATGGTATTGGCATGGAGAGAAATTTAATTATAGATCAGAAAATGTTGATACTAATAGTTGTGGCATAGAAGATATATATAATGATGATAATGTCAATGATGAACCGATTCAGGATGATCCGATTTAGGATGGTATGGTTGATGAGATGCTACATAGTTGTCAGGACAATGTCATTGATCCACCTTCTTTATTTGCAAACATTGTCCATGATGCTGAAAAACCATTATATAAGGGTTGTACTAAGTTCACGAGGTTGAGTGTTGTGATGCAATTATATACTCTTAATTCTCAAAACCGGTGGAGCGATAAGAGTTTCACTTCACTGTCATCTTTGTTAAATGAAATTCTTCCTGAAGGCAACTAGCTTCCAATTTCAACATATCAAGCAAAGAAAATAATGTGCCCAATGGGAATGGAGGCTAAGAAGATTCATGCATGTCCAAATGATTGTGTGTTATTTCAGATGGACTATAGTAATTTGATAAATTGAACAAAATGTGGTGTGTCAAGGTATAAGACCACAAATTCAGCTAAGGCTAAAAATGGCTCTCCTTCCATAGTGATGTGGTATCTACCAATAATACCACAATTTCAATGCTTATTTGCTAATACAAAAGATGCACAAAATTTGTCTTGGCACGTGGAGTTAAAGGCCAATGATGATGGCATCCTACGACATGCATCTGATTCACCACAATGGATGAAAATTGATTTATTATACCCTCAATTTAGTAAAGAACCAAGAAACTTAAGACTTGGAATTTGTATAGATGGAATGAATCCCTATGGTACATTAAGCAAACAACATAGCACGTGGCCTATTATGATTGTTATATACAATCTTCCTCCTTGGTTGTGTATGAAAAATAAGTATGTGATGTTGTCAATATTGATATCAGTGCCCAAGCAACCTAGAAATGATATTGATGTTTACCTTCAACCTCTAATTGATGACCTAATGAAACTATGGGAACAAGGTGTTATGACATATGATGCATCACGTAAAGAGATCTTTAGTTTGCATGCTATGTTATTTTGCACGATTAATGACTTTCCAGCTTATGGAAATTTGTCTGGATATAGCATAAAAGGATACAAAGCATGTCCTATTTGTGAGGAAAATACTGATTCAATCCGACTGAAACATGGTGGTAAAATCGTATATCTTGGTCATCAGAGATTTCTCCCACCAATGCATCCTTATCGAAGGCAACGCAAAACCTTTAATGGATCAACTGAGGAACAAAATGCTCCTAAACCTATACCAGGAAATGTTGTATATGACTAGGTGAAACATATTGTTAATGAATTTGGAAAGAGTTCAAGTAGACGTACTCTCGCATGTGACAAATCTCTATACAAGAAGAGGTCAATATTCTAGAATCTTCCTTATTGGAGATCTTTGGCGATTAGACACTACATTGACGTCATGCATGTTGAAAAAAATGTTTGTGATAGCATCATTGGTACGCTATTGAACATACCAGGAAAGACTAAAGATGACATCAAATCTAGAAAAGATTTAGAATTAATGGGTATAAGAAAAGAATTATCAATGGAGATCAGGGGTCGCCACACATATTTACCACCAACTTGTAACACTTTGTCAAAGCAGGAGAAAAAGACTTTCTGTGAGTGCTTGTATAATATTAAGGTTCCACAGAGATACACTTCTAATATTTGTAGATTGGTATCAAAGAAGGCTCTGAAGTTGATAGGTCTCAAATCTCATGATTGTCACACCTTAATGCAACAAATTTTACTTGTGGCTATTCGATCTATATTGACGAAGCATGTAAGCTTTGCATTCACAAGACTTTGTTTCTTCTTCAATGAAATATGCAACAAAGTGATACATCCTGATACTCTCAATAAATTATAGAAAGATGTAATTGTTACCATGTGTCAGCTTGAAATGTACTTTCCTCCTTCATTTTTTGATATCATGGTTCATCTTGTAGTACATATTACAAGGGAGGTGAAGATGTTGGGTCCAATTTTCTTACAGTGGATGTATCCATTTGAACGCTACATGAGTGTTTTTAAAGGTGATGTTCAAAATCGTTATCGTCCTGAAGGGAGTATTATTGAGGGTTATGTGGCTAGGGAGGTGATGGACTTTTGCAACGATTTTTTGAATTGCAATGAAACTTCAAGCGATCTAAAAAATTCCCATGACATTGAATCTTATTGTGGCAAAGGAACTCTGGGAGGACGAGTGAAAGGAATCAGTCATGAGTTGTGGGAACAAACACATTTGTATATTTTATAAAACATCGATGAAGTTAGTAGCTACATCACATAACACAATGATCTTATCAAGAGAAACCATCCGCGATCCAGTTCAATGTGGCTTGCAAGAGAGCATAATCAAACATTTATTAGGTGGTTTGAAGAGAAAGTCTTTAATCAACTATCTGAACCACCGAATAAAGTTGCTGAGAACATAATATGGCTCATTTTTAAGCCAAAAATGGATGTCATCATATGAAGGTTATGACATAAATGAATTTTCATACTACACAAAGCGTCAAGATGAAAGTAGTGTAGTTCAAAATAGTGGGGTCGCTTTTCAAGCTTGTTCATTGTATTTTGCTAGTGCCAAAGATAAAAGACCACACAAAGCTGAGATGTCATATTATGACATAATTGAGGACATATGGGAATTGGACTATACAGATTTCAGAGTTCCTATCTTTAGGTGTAATTGGGTTGACAACAGCAAAGGAGTTTTAGTGGATGAGTTTGGTTTCAAATTGGTAAATTTTGAAAAGATTGGTGAGAAAGATGAGAAATTCATCATGGCAGACCAAGAAAAACAAGTATTCTATATTGATGACCCGTCAAATAAAAATTGGTCTGTCGTTCTTCATGGAAAAAGACAATTTACTATAGATCCTATAAACGAAGAAGAATACTACGAAAAGTATGATGATTTCAGCCCATTCTCAATTGGTTTGCCAAGTGTAAATGTTGAAGATAACACCGATGAATACTATAAACGTCAAGACCATGCTGAAGGAATTTTACTTGACTAACAACTCAACCAATACTAGAGGCATGCATTCTTTGAATTATTTATTTTATTATCATTCAAGAACGTAATCTTTTAAATATACATCATATATCATTCAATCACTTGTGCTTTTATTATCAATTATGTTTCTTTTATCATGTATACTTGTAGGTTCTAAAATGAAAAGTGAAGATGAACATTCTGAGCATGAGCACCATGAGGATGGTAGTGGTGATGCTAAGAAAAGTAGAGGTCCCACACTGATGCGTAGGTTGTAGGTTCTCAGGGCCAAAGGGGAGAAATTGGCAGTCCAGTTTGATGTCACATGAGCACCTATTGGGGAACATGCTAGTGCTTTCAAGCATTACGTAAGGGCGACCGCGCGCAGTAAGGTGCCAATAGATATAGAAAATAGGCATGATGTTTCTAATGCCTTAAAAGACCTCCTATGGAAGGATATATCTGTGAGTGGAAGTGATATTATTTTAATATGTTTTTTTTATTGATTCTAATTTAGTTTGCTTGGAAAGACATATCTTTTTTAAGAAAACATTATTTCTTCTTATGCATGTATAGGGTGTTTTTCATCTAAATGAAAAAGATCACAAGAAAAAAGTGCTACAATGTTGTGGTGTACGATGGAGGGATTTTAAGACATATCTCAAAAGGGAATTTATAGATAATCCTAATCAAAAAAAGAAAATAACATATATGTATATTTTTATAGATCATGAGGTGTGGGAAAGATTTGTTGGAGCTAGGAACACGGAAGAGTTTCAGGTAATAAAGATTGTGATGTATTGTATGAATCTTTAATTTAATACAATTAAGGAGGTGAATCTTTTTATATATGTTTGCCAAGTCTAAATTGCAATACCTCATTTTAAACGATCAGGCTATTCACGAGGCCCAAAAGGAAAGACGGGCCAAAAATGTGCATGACCATCGCTTGGGGCCCGATGGTTATGCCTTCTGCTGCCAACTACAAGAGAAGCAACTCTCTTCTGGAGAAGAGTCTAGTACAACTCAAGCTGAGCATCCACCCCGACACTTGCAGTGGATTGATGCTAGAAAGAATTGAGCAGGTGAAATTGTCAACCCTGCAACTAAGGAGGTGGCACAAAAGATGGTAGGTTTATCCCAACTAAGTAAATAGTAACTCTCACAAATTTAGATTTATTTATATCTAATTGATATTGTGATTTGATATTTTTATTAACTATGAATAGATTGATCTCTACGAGCAAAGGAAGGAAGGAAAGTTCATCCCAACTGGCCACATGGATGAACTATCAGTTGCTCTTGGTACGAAGGAGCATCCTGGCCGTGTTAGGGGATTAGGAGCTGGCATAGGATTCAAGTCTTATTTTAGCCCTTTACAATCTAAAAGAGGTCGTGCAGGAGGCCTTACACAAGAGGAGGTTGAAACATTAGTAGCACAAAAAGTAAAAGAAATAATGTCTTCATTTCAGCCTACTCAACCTTCTTAACCTATTCATAATGTGCGTCTCTCAAGTGATGAGGTACAAGCCCATGCTCCAATTGTGGAAGGTCATGGGAGCACTCCCAATGACCGACCATAACAATCTGCCGTAAGTTTTTGTTCTATATGTTGTGTTATTAGTATGATATATATATGATATATATAGATATAGTTGTAATAGATATCTGGTTTACCGCTTCGTATATAACTTACATTATTTCAATTCTAGGTTGGTATGAACTGTAAACTTGCAGTGGAGGTTCCAGAATATAATGTTGTGGCAGCGGGCAAGGTATACAACCTTGGTGGTACATTGCATTGCCAACAAATTACTGATGACATTTGTCGTGTGTCCATCCATCTTGTGTATGAAGGAATGGGGGACAAACCATTACCCATACCTAATCTTGAATATAGTACAGTTGAAGAAGATGAGGGTTCTATGGTGGGTTGGCCTAGATACTTGGTTATCAATGACAAGGTATACCTTAATTCTACCATATTTTTGATATTTGACTGCATATATGAACTCGTGTAATATAAGTATGTAACTTAATGAACATGTTTCAAATCAAAAAGTAAAAATTCTACTAGTCGTCCTCCTATTCCCAAGCCATCTTTTATTCCAAAATCAACATTTGATGAGTTGGGAAGTAAATGTAAATGTTTGTGGCGATACTTATCCAACCAAAGCTGTGGATTACAAATGTTGATCAATTTAACAGAAGATGCAGCTGGGAGGGACTTTGAGAGTTATATTTTTCTTGATGATATTATAGAGTTGTTCTGGTATGATTGGTTGAATATTTCGATAATATAAGTATGGATAAGGTAAGGATCTATCAATATTGAAAATTCCAATACACATTTTTAGCTTATTTCTATATATGGAAATAATTACTTGTCTAAGTATTTGCTTCCGCACATCTCTTCAATGTGCAGAAGAGTGTTGAAATCACCCATTACCGCCCATGCATCAGACATAGTGGCAGTAATTTCTTCCAGCCTATCCCACATGAGGGCGTACTTCAAAGGGTTTGGACTGGCATAGACAAAGGTTAGGTGCCAGAGGTCATTGATTTTGAAGTGGATGAATTGTCTGTGGCTGTGGAAGATGTCAACTTTGCACTGGTGATGGTGCCACGTTATCCAAATGCCACTTGAGAAGCCATTAGCTTCCACCCAATGGGAAGAAGAGAAGCCTAGTTTCTTAATTATTTTAGTTGTAGTGGGTCCACTACATCGAGGTTCCACAACTGCAACGATCTCGATTTTGTGAGTGATCTTCATTTCTTTGATTAGTTGGATCTTCTTGTCACGGCCTACCCCTTGGATGTTCCAGTAGAGGGCATTCATTCTAACAAGATAGACTATTGGAGGCCAGCACACAGTCCCACAGACTGGTCGTCCTCTTCAGTGTTCATGTTTTTTGGATTTCAGGAGCATGCTGCCTCCAGGTGCTTCTCAAACTCCAGAGCGCGTTTGATGTGTTGATTGGGAACTTTCTTGGATGGTCCCTCCGGGTATTGGTCATCTGTCTGGCCTTTCTTGTGGACTCTATCTGAGCTTTGGACCGATTGATATATTATTTTCCTATTTCTTAACATCACGTACCCACTTGCATCCTTACTATGGCGGTTTTTTGACTTATAACTCATTCCATGCATTTTAGACTTTATGTGAGATGCAATGTATATAGGTTTTATGGTTGTCTGACATTCTTGGACAACTTGGATTTATTTACAATTTACACAATTTCCCTTTTTAATGAACGTAATTGTTGAATCAACATGTGACTCCTATATTGGTTGCCTATAGATAGATAAAAAATTCGATTGTAAAATTCATGTATTGTGTTTATTTATTTAATTTCTCTTTTGTTTCTACATTGTGCCAATGATATGCCATATCAGACTAGGTCTAATTTTCCCCTTCGTACAATTAAATCATATAGTTCTTGTGTGAGATATAACTGCAATGTTCGTGTCTCCATTTTCTTTAATATCCAAAAACTTTATTATTTACATGAGAATCTTTTTTATTTAATAACTTTTAGTTTACAGAACCTTAAATATTGATATAGGTTTGTGGATGATTTATAAACTTCAATAGTTTCATAGTTTTTTAAATATATAATATCTTGATTTACATAGAAATTAGAGATATCGTATTTGGTGATCCAAAATATTTACTCTATGATTTACCCATTGTAATAAATTTGGTGTTAAATAATATGATTACACAAGTTGGTGTCCTCTTGTCCTCACTCAAATGTCCATCCTATTGAATAATAATTTTTGATGTTTAGTTTTTGATGGTATTACATCTGCAATTACCATTAAAAATCTTACATTTTATGTAAGAGTGCAATGTATGCGCTATTTGTGCTTGCTCAACACATTGAACTAGTTGGGTTAATTTAACATTTTCTCAATTTATCTTTTTATTAAGAAAATATGTTGAACTTATATGTGTTTCCGACATCTATTTCTTCTAACTAGATAAATTGTTGTGAATGTAAATTTTTCTCATGAATCTTGATTTTTTTAGGGAATTTGAGAGGTTCTTTATTCATGAACCCACCTCGTGCAAGAAAAAATGTTAAATGATTACATCCCATAGTACTTGGTTCAGAATTAAACATGATGGTACTACTATTTTTGCATTTTTTTTTGTTTTGACATTGTGTCATATATATACTTATTAAATTAGGTTTGTTTCTTCCCCTTTCATCCTTACAATGATAAGATTCTCATGTGTGACATAGATTCAATGTTTGTGTTTCCTTTTCCTTTTTCAGCACACGACTTCTTCTTTACATGAGAAATTTTTAGATGTTATAGTTTATGGAACCTTAAATATTCAAGAAGGTTATCAAGTGGTATATAAACTAATTTCAGTTGCATATATATTTTTGATGTTTACAAGTCTTATATTTTTAATATTGACAATGTCCTACATTGTTGGTTTAAAATATTTATCTAATGGTACAACCCTTTCTATTTTTGTGTTAAATAATGATTGTTCTATTTTTTTGTTTCTTTATTAGTTATAAAAGAACATTTTCCTCACTCAGTTTACATTCTAAAAATATTTTGCTAACTTTTTATTAATTGTTTTAAACATTAAATTGTTATAACATTAGTGTAGACTTAATGTAAGAGACCATATATATGCTTTTTGTGTTTGTTCAACATGTATGGTCAACCAAGATTGATATACCATTTTCTTCGCTTCCTTTTTAATCAAAACACACATCTTGAAGCATTATGTGCTCACATATTTATTGCTTCAAGATAGATAAAAGATAAGGACTATAATGGTTTATATATGTATATTGTTTATTTATACACTATTTCATCTATATGTCATATTAATTGGAGCATATTTATCCCCCTTTTGTCCTTACAACACAAACATTTAATTCTTATATGTAATGAAGATGCAATTTTCATGTCATCATTCCTTTCCTTAGTGCACTTTTTATTAAAAATTTGAGAATTTTCTATATATTCTTATAGGTTATGGGATGGTTTATAAAATATTATAAAATGAATGGGTCTTATAATCATTTACACATCACTATTTTCATTATATATTGAAGATCTCCTACATTATTGATTCAAGATAGTTACTACATGATATGTTGTTTTCTTTTAACATGGTGTAAAATAATGATTAATCAAGATGATGTTTGACCTCTTTGGTTGTTAACAAGCCTTGCCCTAACTCCATTTTCACACTAATGAAGAATCTATTTTTGAAATTTGTTGACTAATGATATTGAACATAAAGTACATTAGATAACTAAATAATACAAATTTCACTCTTTCTTTTTTTGCATCATATATATAAGGGTGTTCTTCAAATCCTTTTCATGCCTTTCATCTTTTGCAAGAATAAATTAATAAAATGGTAAATGGAATCATAATATTTATAGAAAGTATATCAAACTTTATATTAGTAGTAAGAGGTGAGAAACAATATCAAGGGTTACTATATGTTGAGGAGATACTAAACCATTAGAAGCATGCAGTCTATGTTAATTTAAGTATACAAAGATAAGTCTAGAAATGTTGTTTTGGTTAGAGGATGGTAATATTTCATATTTGTAACACTGAGAGAAATTGTTTGTATAGTAATACATTTTGATTTTTCATTATAGTATGTTTTTCTCTCACTTTGGAATATTAATATTATAATATGTCTTAAGTTTCTTCTTCTTTAATTTTGATTATAGTCACCAATAACTTCAATAAATAATTTGACATGGTTATATTCTTGATTATATTTTAAAAATAATTTTTGAATGTGTGGTTGGCCCTATAGTTTTTGTCACATTTTTACTCCTATTGTTTGAACAATTACCTTCTATTCATAGAGTTTGTTGTATATATTGAATTATGTGCTCCACTAAATTATCTAGATGCTATGACTTTGCATGAGTATTGTCAATCTAGAAATGCTAAAATGGCATTTTTTAGTTATAACACTCAATGAGTTATAGAGATTTGTCTGACATGCTTGTATTATTATTCTTTACTACAGTTTACGGATTTGTTACAAGACTTTTTCTCTCTTTTCTCTTTGGAATTGTTATATGACATTTCTTCTGTGTTTTACTATACTTCACTTCTATATAAATACTATGTATATATAAAATATGTTGATAGGTGCAAATATCACTTAAAATATTTTTATACATAGAAAGATAATTATGGATTGTTGTTACAATTTTCAAGGAATATGTTTTGTCATAACTAACTCACCTATAAAATAAAAATATCGAGTTTCTTGGGTATCACTTTTCACATGCATTCTTTAAATATTATGATTTTAAAGTGGATATTATATTTTGTGATACAATATAAACTAAAATTTTAATTTTATAAATTGATGTCATTCTCATTCCAGATTCAATTTGTTTAGTCAAAAGTAGTTGCGTACTGATACCTGACTATCCCAAATCAGGTTTCTTTTGCTTGACCAATCAATCCTATGCAAGGTGTACACCATTCAATTTAATAATTTTTTTCTTCTACTGGTTCTATTAAAATAAACAGTGCAAATTGTACGGTTATAAAACTAGATGGGTAATGACACTTCCTCGGTCACGATAAATTAGACAAGCCTTTTTGTGTAACAACTAATATGACTAATTAACTTTCTAACAATAGTTTGACATAACTATGTTTACTATTTTCCCCATCTAGTGCAGAGATTACAAACTTACAACCAGTGATGATGTGAGTTTAAGTAGCCTTGGTGTACGACGATGTGCTTCCCCAAGTGCACAAGAGTATAAATCATATCTAGGAAAATACATGTGGTTATTTTATTGCATAAGTAGCCAAAAACATTTATGAATAATATTACACATATACTATATATATATATATATATATTCACATATATCATTTACGTCATATTGGTACGAAAGAGAACATAAGTCCTTCTATTTTAGTCTTGAGTAAGATCAACCAATGGACTAATGAAGAAGAGTAGTTGCAATTATGATGACCTAGTGTAATAAGTGTAAGATATAGAACTAAAAATTGATCTCCAAACTCATTGATCCTCTAAAGAATGAGGTATGGTTGCATCGAAGCAATAGTTGTTAGATTTCTTGAGTAGTGCACAAAGTTCTTCATGTGGGTACCCAACTTTTTGCATTTTATTTCCAAGCTTATAATTGGTCTAAATTAGTAGTTATTTATAAAATTACAGTGTAAAGGACTTTGGGTATCCATTTTTTACTTACATGCTCATTTTGTACCCATTTTTTGTATTCCTTGGCCAAACTAAACACATTTTACCAGAAAATCTCTATGTTGTATGTTTCATATTTTTTAAACATCATTAAATGTTATTGGGTATCTATCTCCTCATACTGGTTTTAAGAATGTAAGAATTATAATATTTTGAAAAATATTGTGGTCCAAAGGATACATTTTGAATGGTGCCTCCCTTGTATAGAATTCTTGGCTTCACTACTCTGTGACATTCACATGTTTATGTTCCTTATCGGTGAGAAATCCGAAACCATTACATACTTTCCTTGTTTGTTTTTTAGATACAAGCGATAAATGTGTTCCTTGTGTTGTTTATAATAATTTATTTATATGTGTGATTAGTCAGTTTTATCTTTCACAAATTAACCGACTATTACTTATTACGTTTGTATAGCATATTGTAAATTTTGTCAAGTTCACAATCTCCTTCAATATTTATACTATAATGCTTTTATAAAATTGATGAGATTCATAATTTTGATTTTGTTTTTATGTTGTGATGCAAGACTGATATAGAAGATAAAATGAAGCGAAACCAAATTGAATTTAATCCACTACATGCTTATTGAATTGACTACTCATTTTTTATGTATCCATCATTGACATGCACTATACATCCAACGACCACATTAGGTCCACCAACGAGAGTAATATCAAGAAGTATCCTAGTTGTCCAAAAAGTCGACTACAAATAAATCATTTGGTATAGACAAGTGTCTATAGGAACCTTTGTCAAATAAGTTAGGACAAAGATTTTACGCCGCTGCTGTACACATTATAACTTTTTAGTGAACTATATGTTCTTCATGTGATGCATGTTGAAATGGTTCTCATTGTATTGTTCATATATACCATTTATTATGGTGAATAACATATTAAATCAAGCTAGTCCCTGCTTGGGTTGTCAATTTTTAGTCATTCTTTTCATGTTTATAAGAAAATAATTTATTAGGGCTCCGCCCGTTATTTACAAATGTGGTGATGGTGAATCGATATCTTTCAGGACAATACAACCACCATTATTTAGTGAAAAATGGATCCTCTTTCTCTCACAAAAAGAAGTCAATGCTTCGTTCACTTTCATAACTCTATTTTATTTTATACAAATATTTTGTATCTCTCCCTTCATTCTTTCTCATTTACCGAAACAACTAGGCCATGAACAACAAAGTCATAACTTAATTAGCCCATGAACAAGAAGGGCAGACACCATGACAATCTAAATCATGAAGTTTAACATGGAAATGAGATTACACACAACAGTTATAGCATACCATAATATTCTTGTAGTTGGTGCATTAATAATGAAGGACAGTTATAGGACAAGACATGACACTTGTCTTCTACTAGTAAAAAAACAATCAAACTTTATTTGAGCAAGTATTGTACTTGTTCATCACATGCATGATGCCTACAGAAAATGGCCACAACCATTGCAGCTGCTGCTTCCGCAATTGCCACACTTGTCATTCTCAATTACTGTTATCTCCTCGGAGTAGCTGCATATTTATAATAATACTATTTAGTTATAAATATGTAACATAAAAACTAAAATGCTGAGTTAGAAAAATGAATTTTTGCATTAATTAAAGGAAACAAATTCAGAATTTACCAGGGAAATTTCTGAACGCTGAGGCCAGTCGTCATAGTTATACTAGTAACTTAGATGAGCTTGTAGTGACGAGGAATTATAAACTAACACTGTTATCAAGTTAGTTTCTTGGTGAATTGGAGGCTTCTCTACTGATGCATTTATAGGAATCGGCAACTAGCAAAGGGCAGGATATTCATGTCAAGTAGCACGCAATCAACAGCTGGTTAGACAATAAAAAATGACTAATGGTTGTGAGTGCATGGGTGAGGTCGTTAGTTGCTTCATCGTTTTTGTTATCTTCTTTAAAATGGTCAAACAGCACTTGTTCTTTGTTTACAATAAATTCTATTTTGTGTGAAAAATAGGCCTGCACACATATAAAGAATGGCGAAACACAATTTAATCGTGCGTTCCTATCTTAACTTGTTAATGAATCATCCGGTGGAGACTAGTAACAGGGTGACGATTGGAAATGGAGCGCTACTACGAGTAACATAACACGATGCGTTTACAACCTGACTATCGCTGCTTTAAGAACATGACATCCGAGGGGCCACATCCCTTTAAAAGGGAGCTAGTACTAGCTAGAATAAAGCAGCAGCTCGCGATCAGACACTTATGGACCGAACCTGATTATCATTTGTATATGTTGATCAATTCAAGAGATTAATAAATTTGCGGCAGCTGTAAACTGATGGAGGAAACCGCAACAACACAGCTTGAGTTTCAATCTTTACGAGGGTTTCGTATCTCATGCTGGAGGGAAATGTCACGATTTTATCAACTGTATGTAAGGTATATTTTTTCTGTAAGATACCCATTTTGAGTTAGGGATCAATGTCACGGTTTATCAAGCGTAACTAAGTTGCATATTGTTTAAGCTCAGTTAGGATACGCCGCTCAATCTACTGCAGAAGGTTATACTTTTTCTCTTCAGTTGAACTTACTACTTCTGATACAGTATAGTATTGAATATGATTCAGTTTTTGACAAGTCTGATCGTAGTGCTTAGGACCTCACCAGAAAAAAGAAGACAAATCGACACTGTGGTCTTGTCCAGTTCTATTCACCATTATCCCGCTTATCTCTGTTTCGAAACTAGGTAAACAAAAACAATGCCCACCTCCTAGTTATGAAACAAAATGCAATATCCCAATTACAACGGGGCTATGGACAATCCATGCCTCTTCTTGTTCACAAATGGGACCATCCCAATAATGGGTAACAGTACACTGTCACCGCAGGCTCAATTTGGTCTCCCGGAAACTCCCTTAGTTTCCTAGAAATTTTAAGCCTCCCACTTTTGGCAAATCCCCCAACCCCCTTTGCTGTCGGACACCGATTACTTGTTAACAGCCGCAGTGGTCTTTTTCCTTTTCTATGTAAACTGCATCGGTTCGCTACGTTAATATAATTCCGTTTCTTTTCCCTTCCAGTTTGGAGTGGGTATATTGGTGGGACAGAAGCTTTTTTTACAAAGTGTCATCACAGCAGAGAATTAAATGTGCGACATAGCGATGATTCTCTATCCATGCTTACATTAGATTTTTCTAATGCATTAAATCTGGTCGATAGGCCCGCCTTACTCCACGAGTTGAGGAGTAATAAGGTGATCCTTTGGACCCACTCCTTTTTACTCTTGTATTACATCCACTTATCCATCATATCAGGGATAACTGTAAGCTTCTTCTTCCTGCGTGATATCTTGATGTTGGGACGATCATTGGAGACACAAAGGAGGTGGTCAAGGTTTTGGGTATCATTCAAAGATGTGGACCAGATTGGGTCTAATTTTAAATATTCATAAAATGAGATTTTTTGGACTACATGTGATGGTAGGAAGCTTCACAAAGAGTTGTTCCCGACGGATATTGGAAGACCTTTGTTATGGGATAAAGTTGCTTGGAGGGTCTGCTAGTAGAGACATAAATTTTATTGAGACTTTGGCTATGGAGAGGGCTTCTACGGTTGTGGAGTTCATGCATCTTGTTCCTCTGTTTGGTGATCCCCAGAGTGAGCTCCTTTTTCTTCGATCATGTATGGGTATCACAAAACTTTTATTTGGCTTGAGGACTTATCAACCTATGTACATGGAGGTGGCAACAACCTTGTTTGACAAAAACTTACAAGACTCTATTGAAGATATTGTAGTTTGTGGAGGTCCCTTTTTCGGCGACCTCCAATTGTGGGTGGCTTCATGTGAAAACCTCTTGACCTAAAAAGAGAAAGCATATATTGGAAATCTATACTGAAGGGTTTAGTGTGCATAGATTCAGTGGGAGAAAACTTATCCGTGTTACATGGAGTTAGTATCCCAAAGCTAAGTGTCCAATTCTTATGAAGAATGGGAGCACTAAGAATAGATATGGATCTATCATGTATGTAATTATCCCATTATCTTATATGTCTGGCCCATTCGGCTTGGTGGATTGAGACTATATGCAGCAGTTGAGGCTTCCTAGTACGCTTTTGTGGTATCTAGGATCCAATCTTGGGTGCTACAGGATCACATCTTATGAGATAGTGAGATTCACTGTATGGACTGTGACTTTGATTATGCTCTAGATCGTCTCCGCGTCATAATTTCCTCATTTGACCTCAGTTGTATTTTTAGAAAAGGCACCGCCCCCCTAAAGGCCCAAAATGCTTTGATAAGTGCTCTCATTAGTAAAATAATTGAGGACAAGGAGGTTAAGTTTGACATGACCGTTAGACAGAAGACAGTTTTCGGGTATCTTCCAGCTGACCATGCTCAAGATTTTCTCTTTGCTAATCTAATTGATGGACTTGGTATGAACATATTACCGGTTGAGTACCGTAGTATCCCCAAATATCATCTCACGATTCCTTTATTTCCAGTCGATGAGATATGTCCAGTTTGTCGTAAGGCGTGTCTGGATAATTATGGAGAGCATGCGGTTCATTGCTGAAAGCTTCCATGTTTTAAGTACATGCATAATTTTGTTAGAGATGTTCTCTTTGATGTACTCATACGTGTAGGTGTTTCTGCTAAGAAAGAGCCACATGTGAACTTTTTAACTATTCCACAAGAGGGGAGATCCACACTTAGACCTGCAGATGTTTTGATTTTTGAATGGGTCGTAGGAAAATATACGTGTGTGGATTTGACAGAAGTTTCTCCACTGATAGAATTGAAGAGTGGGGCCTTTACAGTGGGACATGCTGTCCTTAAATCTGCTTCAGCCAAACTGGTCAAGCATGAGAAAGCGTGTATTGAGAATCAACACACCTTCATCCCTTTTGGATTGGATACCCTTCATCCATTTTGGATTTGATACTTTTAGATTCTTAGCATCAGAAGTTGTGGAGCTTCTGAAGAGGGTCCAAAAAGTTATGAATAGTATTCTTATGTATCTCAAGTGTATGGATGTAGTGTTAATAGGATTGATTTAGCCATCCAAAAAGGACTAGTAGTGCAACTTGTTTCCTGCTTGTCTTCTATTTCAATATAATTTTTTCATATCTAATCTTTTAGAATGCATTTGCACGAATTCTATATTTGGTTTACAGAAAATGGAGAAGATTTATGTTTTTAAATATTTTTATTCCCAATGAGCAATAACTAATATTATGTATAATCTCTCCCAAAATATTTGTTTTGTGCTTAAGTAGATTTAGCCAAGCAATCTCAATTGAGGAGAAGCAATAAAGATAGAAGGCAACTCAAACCACTAGACGAGGCCCTACCATATCACACACATGTTTTGCTAAGTAAAAATATCTAATTGTTGCCTCTACAGCCTCAAAGGATACAAAGAAGCATCTACAGATGTGCGTCTATTCAATACTTTAAATTTAGAAAACATCTTGGAATACCAATTTTACATTCCATCGCTAAAAGAATTTTATCATGATGCTATCACAAAGATTAAAGCAACAATCACTATTACAGAATGATGAAATCATGTTGGTTATTTTAGACATATAACATTGGTTAAAAAGTGATGACCAAGTGGGAGACACTATATCTAAGTCATTCTTTGTCGGTTCAAAAAACCAATGACAATACTTTTTGTCATCAGTTTCGCTTTACAGCGTAACTGAGGATGCAACACAGTGGGTGATGTATTTGTAGTCTGCTTAGGACTTTATTTGTCAGTTACAAGAACAACAACAAATGCCTTTAAAATTGTCTTGTCGATTATGTAATGATAAATTACCGATACAGAATATAAGTAAACCTCGTTGGCTTATTGTAAATAACCAACATAGAATGCATATGTAGTTAGTTATTGATAAATAACCAAAGATAAATGTCAATATCTTTTATATATAGCAGGTCTGCAGAGTTGATGTTCGGCTGCTAGCATGTCTGCTACATGCAGTTCTTCAAAACAGTTCTAAAGACCTGCAACCTCTACAAGTATCGCAACATAATAACAGCCTGACATACCTACTATATATATATATATATATATATATATATATATATATATATATATATATATATATATAAAAGAAATTTCACAATGCATTTGATACAACATGAACACACATGCCAACAATGCTCTACATTCTATCATTCATTCATGTCAAATGCACACACATATCCATGAACTCACAACTCAATTGATTTATTTCTCAGTGACACATTCAATTTCATACATATTCATAAATCCACATAATTCTCTTCCTCATACACTTCACATTCAATCCACACATGCATATGCACTTCACATTCAATTCACAAACACAAATACATGTCAACATCATCTGCCATCTCACATTTTAAGTCCCCAGTATATAGTAATATGACAAACAAAAATCTGAATCAAAGTTTGAACTACAATAATATTGACCCTCACATGCATCCTTCAAATCCACATGTTTGATGAAACAATCTTCTCACTGTTTGAGTAGGTCATTCAGCTGCTCTAATGTATAGGGTTCAGTAGTGTCAACAAACTACAAAGATAATGAGATGTAATTTCAATTAGATTAGATTGTTTGTATTATCAAATGAGACTACATTATTAATATGATCCAAAACTAATAACATTACATTCTTTTATACATTTGATTTATTGTACATGTGTGATAATTGTCTGCATGTACAACATCAAGTAACATGCTAATGCACAACCGATGTATTGTATAGCGACATGAAGATTTACAATTATGTTAATAAATGCAATTAAGAAGAGTTCGTAATATATGTGCAACTGGAATGAGAAGAACACATTAACACTCTTTTAAGTTACTGATTTCTTTTTCTTATCTATTTTCCCTCTGTCATTACAAGATGCTTTCACACCCCTATAAGTTAAACTAATAGATATGATATTATTAAATTGTCATACAATGTAAATATTGAAAAATATGTTGAGCATAGAAAAAACTATACTTACACGTGAATCACTAATTTTATTGGATGTCCCTCATTTGGTGTCAGTTTTATACCTAAAGGATCAAAAAATACATAATCCAAGATGCAAGAACAAACTAACAACTACCAATAATTAATTCTAAGTGAATAGAAGGCAAATAAAATAAAAATGAAATTCCTAAACTAGTTATATTTATAAGTTAGACACATAAACAACAAGTCTAAAACTTACACAACATTGAAGGGACCTAGGATCACGGCCTTGGAAGCACTAAAAAACTTCATCGTAGTACTCACATAATCTTTGACGTAATTGAGATATCTGAATATATCACTAATCAATTATGGCACTAAAAATCTCATATTTTCTATTCTGAAATAAGCAATCGCGTAATACAAAAGATTGAACAATATATAAATGTAATAATCTAGCTAATATATAGGAAATAATCAAACAATTCATTTATATATGATGAGATGTTCAGACTCATCATATCTAAAGTTCTACCACTGATTTGTTCATCCATACATATTGAAATAGCTCAAAACATATATCAACAATATAATAGTATTGTGTTCTATACCTATGATATCCTCCTAAAGGCTGACCACCATGGTGTCTGATTGGTCTATCTCATTTAACCATCTTGTCAATGTCTTGTAGTTAGGGCCTAAGAAATTGAACAACTCTTGTGGAATAAATTGTAGAGGCAGAGCTTTAGAACCCTAGGGGGCTTCTTAGCTGATGTGGGTTGTATGCATGTATTCTCATAATAGCTTTTGATTAAATATATAGATTATAATATACATTTGTTATACCTGAAGATATATAATGAGTTGTTTGGGCTACCTAGTAAATCCCACACTTTTTTTATCCTATGCCCAGCTCCAACGGCCCTAACACATCCCATATGCTCTTTTGTCCCTAGAGCAACTGTCAATACATCATGTATTCACTAAAGGGTGAACTTGCCCTCCTTTATTTGAGTGCTCATCTCCAACAAATTATCATTAAAATTGACTAATCAATAAAACTTAACAATTCAGTAAAAAAAGAACATGGACATATTGTGATACTAAGAAATTTACCAATTTTGAAGCCACCTCCTGTGTTGCTTGGATGAGGATTTCTCCATCTTTATTTTTCCTCACATCTATGCACTTAATATAGCAACACAACCTTGCATAAGCATTGTAAAACTCAGTAGATGAAGGAGAAGAAGTAGAAGTCCCTTCCTCTTGACCTCACTCTTGTCATTGCTCTTTCTCTTGATGTTGCTCTCTCATCTAGCGACGTATAACCACTTGAACCCAACTGGTGGTTCTGTACATTCTTGTCATGCCTATCTTTGTGAGCATTGTGAAGGGACTAATTAATTCAATAAAGAAATATTGTTAAGTAATCATCATATATCATAATAATATAATTACTAAAAAAATGAAACATTGTTAAGTAATTGTAACAAATCATAAAATGTAATTAATTCAATACCTTGAACACATATGTTTTGTTCCGCTCAACAAACTACTTCCAATCATTTTTATCAATATAGTTCTATTTAAGACTGGGGTCCCAATCATTCTTTTCTCCAAAGATGTAGTCTCTTTTGAGGATTTTCCACCAATCTTTATGTCTTCTCCTAACAAGATGCATAATAGACTTGTGATGTAGCTTTTCATCAAGTTCATACCAGTCCTAAAAAGGTTCAACAATCACTACTATTTAGAAATGTTAAAATAATGAATAGGAAAAGATTATAAACATAAATTCATTTATCTAACCTCTATCCCCCTCCAGATAAGATTTTTGTTGGTTGCACTCACTTGTCTCTAATCCTCAACAAGGAGAGGCACTTTACTTTGACTAAGGACCCCAAAATAGCTAAACAACTCTTTAGTAATCGACACACCTACTTCATTGAATTCAACAACACCCGTCCTCCCTTGCCTATTAACTGAATTTTTCATCAAAGTTATTCATCTAATTCCCTTACATTTTGATTTATCAACATCATCAACACCCTAGTCAAGATTCTCATGATCCTCACGCTCAGGATCCTAATGCTTGGGATTACTATGCTCCTAGTTAGATTCCATTTATATAATTAAAGGTAAACATATGAAAAAAAATCAGGTCACATATAGTAAGTCAGATCACATGTAAAAAGTCAGAGCATGTATGAAAAATCGACATCACATATGAACAAATAAACATGTTATACACTCCAAAAATAGCTAGATCAGATATGAACGGTATACCTTAAACTAATATCCCTTCTAGGTTATCTTTACATGTATAGTAATCAATGTTAGATTGAACATTTACACTTGACAAGCCAGTAAAAAATGGACTAGAGTCATCAAACTTGTTATAGTACTCTTGTTCGTTAATAGGATCTGAAATGAAATAGACCAATTTTCTTATGTAGGATTGTAAAGAAGTGAAATCACTTCCTTACTAAAAATTTGAACAATAAAACCTCCAGTCCAAACACACTCAGAAGGTATGTTGGAGTGGGTGTAAAATTTTCAAATCCTTGTACAATGGTAACAAAAGACCAAAGTATAGCAGTGAAAGAAAATATTTGACTATTCAATTATAAAACAAAGGGTTACAGCTTAAACTTACATCATAAGGATCCATGTAGAGGAAATCTAAACCACCTCAAGATTGTCTCCAAGCTTCATCATCACAAACTAAGTCCAGGTCAACATGCCATGCATCCAAGTCTTCAACCTAGGGTTGGAAGCATACCCCAGCAAAAGAGAAACAAAAGGAGACATCAGCAAAGGCTGGTATGTGCATATTAAAAAGCAAATTGAGCAATATAAGGAAATAGGGACATCAAAATAAAGGCTTCCCATGCAAGAAATAAGGACCACCCAATCGAGTATCAAGAGATAAGATCATAACAAAAGGGATACTTGCCATAACCAACAAATAATAAGAATGTGCTATCAATTTAAACATCCACTACCATGGTGGGAAACAAAGCACATATCATCATCAACCTGCATGCATGTGAGATAAGCATAACACTAGAATATTATAAAAGTCAAAGGTGGTCAAGAATCACACATCTTGAACCTGGTGAGACATGGGCCAAGAATCACACATCTTGCCCTAGCATGGGGAATCACACATCCACCATCCAAATATATATTTAACATGGGCCAGGAATCACACATCCTGCCCGGGCATGGGGAATCACACATCCACCATCCAAAATATTATAATGTTGCCACAAATTATAATGAGACAAAACCAATGCAATTATACTACTCTAGGGTTACTAAATCACATAGCAGGAAAATGTAGAGGAAAGTAGGAAAGTATAGTCAACATTAAATAAGATTTTCCACATTAGTCAACATATGAAACATCAATAAACTTCCACATCATAGTGGTAGATACCATCAACAATATCATCATATTTCCATATCACAACCAAAAGATTCCAAGAAATTATCCAAGATCACAATAACCAGGATAGTTCACATGAACCATGATAAAAAGAGAATAGACATGTGTGTAGGCAACAGTCAAAAAGATGATAAAGTAGGTGAATTGCTAAATATGGATGAATAGGGGATACAACATACATAAAAGAGAACAATTGCTCAAAATGAATAATCGGAGATACAAACATACCTCAACCTCAGAGTCAAACATGTCCAAAGTCTAACTAGATCCAAGCAGAGGCATCCAAAGCACCTATTGACATATATATATGGGATTAGGGTTAGATTTAGATTAATTATACAAACCCTAAAAACACCTTTTTATTATTATGTGAATTAAGTTATGAAAATTGTTCCATATTTTAGGTTATGCTTTTATGAAATCAAAATATATTTTATTATATTTTTCTTAATTACAGGTTATTAGTTATGATTTTTATAAGTTAATTCATTATTAATTAGATCCATTGAAAACACCTATTTAAGACATTAGATTTAGTTATCAAAACGTATAACATTAGTTATATATCCTTTTTCTGATTCCAACGAATATTTTTCCATATTTTTTTGATCATTAATGAATTAGTTTTGAATTTTATAAATCCGACCAATCAGGTAATTACTTAATGCCACATAGGTGAGAAAATCTACAAAAACAGACCGGGCCCGCATGACTTGGCCCAATTAATGTTGGCCAAGTCATAGTCAAAGTCCCGGCTTTGACTCGTCCAGGGCCAAGGCAATACGGGCCGAAAAGACAAAATAGCCCAAGCGCAAAAATGGTCAAAAAGGAACAAGGCGAGGGTAAAAGAGGAACAAAACTAGGAGTCATCCCCTTCCCAGGCACGAGCGCCATTGCTGCTCAAGCAGCTTGGCCGCCTCATTGGAAAATTGGGGGAAAACCAATTGGAGTGCCAAACATCAAATTGAAGCCATATCAAGCTACAAAGTGCCATGAGGAAATACCTGAAACTGATATGGGACCACCGTAGTGGTAACCGATGAACTGGAACCCAGCCACGATCCTGCGGCGACCAACTGACCCGGCGGAGCAGAAGCTCCACACTCAGGTGCCTTTGAGATCAAACCAGCAGGCGGAAACAAAGCATGGAGAGATGACGAGAGGCTGGGAACCAAAACTCGACAGTCCGATCGCCTGGGGTGATGAGGAGAAGGCTTGAAGCGGGAAGTAGGGACACAAACAGAGCAGCAGTGGGGTGCCCAATGATGGCGGAGAAAGGGCAACCAAAACCCTACTTATATAGGGTCGTTGGGTGCGGAATTTTTCCAGGAACCCAGAGGCGAAGAAATCGTCAAAAAAGAGTAAGAATTGAGGGAGATATCATCAACCAAAAATCACACTAAACAACATGTACTCCTACTCCGATCCGAGCTAGGAGACGACCTATGAGTCGTTAGATTGCAGATCAATGGTCCAAAAGTAATTCGAAATTGGGAAAAAGAAATCAAAGCCTGCGTGACAAAAATTGAGTTTATATAATAAAGTGACATTGCATTATTATCCTTTTTCTCTTTCCTCTTTTGAGGGCACAAACGAGACCCGAATTAGATGCAATTTTGTACAGAGGCTAAATTAGGCATGTAGATTTCGATTATAAAATTAGATCTTCCTTTTGGCGACTTTTAATGTGTCAAATAAATTAATTTCTATTTTCTCTTTCCTCCTTCATTAATGGCATTAGGATTATCCAAATTTGATGAAACTTGACCCACAAGTCAAATTTAATGTGTTGGATACGAATTTGCCATCAATTTTAAATATTGGAGTAGTTTGAATATTTATTTAATATTTTGAAGGTTCTACATACTTTCTCTCTCCTGATTTTACCTTTTAAGCAAGCTTTCTCCAAATTGGATAAAAATTTACCCAAAGGCTATAATTATTATGTAGATCACGAATATAACATTATTTTCCCTCTTTTGGAGTCATTTATTGTTTTTATTTATTAATTACACCTTTTAGGCAATTTCTCTCTCCTAAATTACCATATTATTTCAAGGTTGTCCAAATTAAATGAAAATTGACATGTAAGCTTAATTTGATGTGTAGATTACGAATTTGAAGTCTATTATTTAATTTGAGGCTTTTTTACATGGGTTATGTCATATGGCCCATTAGAGGCCCATTAACTATATTACTCTTTCAATTAAGTTCTTTATCATCTTATTTTCATCAAATGAGTTATATGACATATTATATTACATTATTCATGCATTTGATTATTAGGATCATCCTAACCTCAACCTTGTTTGGAAAAACCCAAAAGGTCAAAGTTCTAGGGTAGGGTTTGAGATCCGGTATGTTACAACACTCCATCCCTTAAAAGGATTTCGTCCTTGAAATCTATAGATCAAGACATCAACAACTAACTTCTCTCCACCCCTTAAAAAGGTTCAACCTAACAAGTCAAACTAAACAACTTTTTAGAGCTACCCACATCTCTTAGTTTGTAAAAGTTTTAGAGATTTATGTTTCTCATGTATCCAACTATCAAGTCACCATCTAGGGTTGAGCTTTAGGTCCTTGTGTCTCTAACCTATTAACCCTACATGAACATCCAAAAGTCACAGGGTAGGTCAACTACACCTTTATATCAAACCTAGTCACAAGACTATGGTTAAGTTCTATTCAAACTAGAGTTTCTCTTCATTGTGACTTAGTTTGAGAAATCATCGACAAACCTGAGAAAACTTTTGTACGTATAGTAGTATAATGAAAATAGTTTTTGGAGATAAGAATCATTGCGAGGTGAAAACAAATAGCTGGCCAAAGCACAATGCGAAAACCGAGTCACAATATTTCCATATGAATATTTCCTCATAACCTAATCTTGACCTCAAACCATACCTTATTGCATAAAAGATCATCATAGATCAAATCTAGGGTCAACATCTCACTTAGAGCTATCTACAAAAGTCAAGGGTTCTATAGGGAGACAAAATTGAAATAGTCGATTATGACTACCATGGGCTCTGATACCATGCTGTAAAGAAGTGAAATCACTTCCTTACTAAAAATTTGAACAATAAAACCTCCAGTCCAAACACACTCAGAAGGTATGTTGGAGTGGGTGTAAAATTTTCAAATCTTTTTATAATGGTAACAAAAGACCAAAGTATAGCAGCGGAAGAAAATATTTGACTATTCAATTATAAAACAAAGGGTTACAACTTAAACTTACATCACAAGGATCCATGTAGAGGAATTCTAAACCACCTCAAGATTGTCTCCAAGCTTCATCATCACAAACTAAGTCCAGGTCAACATGCCATGCATCCAAGTCTTCCACCTAGGGTTGGAAGCATACCCCAACAAAAGAGAAACAAAAGGAGACATCAGCAAAGGATGGTATGTGCATATTAAAAAGCAAATTGAGCAATATAAGGAAATAGGGGCATCAAAATAAAGGCTTCCCATGCAAGAAATAAGGACCACCCAATCGGGTATCAAGAGATAAGATCATAACAAAAGGGATACTTGCCATAACCAACAAATAATAAGAATGTGCTATCAATTTAAACATCCACTACCATGGTGGGAAACAAAGCACATATCATCATCAACCTGCATGCATGTAAGATAAGCATAACCCTAGAATATTATAAAAGTCAAAGGTGGTCAAGAATCACACATCTTGAACCTAGTGAGACATGGGCCAAGAATCACACATCTTGCCCTGGCATGGGGAATCACACATCCACCATCCAAATATATATTTAACATGGGCCAGGAATCACACATCCTGCCTGGGCATGGGGAATCGCACATCCACCATCCAAAATATTATAATGTTGCCACAAATTATAATGAGACAAAACCAATGCAATTGTACTACTCTAGGGTTACTGAATCACATAGCAGGAAAATGTAGAGGCAAGTAGGAAACTATAGTCAACATTAAATAAGACTTTCCACATTGGTCAACATATGAAACATCAATAAACTTCCACATCATAGTGGTAGATACCATCAACAATATCATCATATTTCCATATCACAACCAAAAGATTCCAAGAAATTATCCAAGATCACAATAACCAGGATAGTAAAAATGAACCATGAAAAAAAGAGAATAGACATGTGTGTAGGCAACAGTCAAAAAGATGATAAAGTAGGTGAATTGCTCAATATGGATGAATAGGGGATACAACATACATAAAAGAGAAGAATTGCTCAAAATGAATAATCGGAGATACAAACATACCTCAACCTCAGAGTCAAACAGGTCCAAAGTCTAACTAGATCCAAGCCGAGGCATCCAAAGCACCTATTGGCATATATATATGGGATTAGGGTTAGATTTATATTAATTATACAAAACCCTAAAAACACCTTTTTATTATTATGTGAATTAAGTTATGAAAACTATTCCATATTTTAGGTTATGCTTTTATGAACTCAAAACATATTTTATTATATTTTTCTTACTTACTGGTTATTAGTTATGATTTTTATAAGTTAATTCATTATTAATTAGATCCATTGAAAACACCTATTTAAGACATTAGATTTAGTTATCAAAACGTATAACATTAGTTAGATCTCCTTTTTCTGACTCCAACGAATATTTTTCTATATTTTTCTGATCATTAATGAATTAGTTATGAATTTTATAAATCCGACCAATCAGGTAATTACTTAATGCCACATAGGCGAGAAAATCCACAAAAACAGATCGGGCCTACATGACTTGGCCCAATGAATGTGGGCCAAGTCATAGTCAAAGTCCCGGCTTTGACTCGTCCAGGGCCAAGGCAACATGGGCCGAAAAGACAAAATAGCCCAAGCGCAAAAATGGTCAAAAAGGAACGAGGCGAGGGTAAAAGAGGAACAAAACTAGGAGTCATCCCCTTCCCAGGCACGAGCGCCATTGCTGCTCAAGCAGCTTGGCCGCCTCATTGGAAAATTGGGGGAAAACCAATCAGAGCGCCAAACATCAAATTGAAGCCAAATCAAGCTACGAAGTGCCATGAGGAAATACCTGAAACCGATATGGGACCACCGTAGTGGTAACCGATGAACTGGAACCCAGCCACGATCCTGCGGCATCCAACTGACCTGGCAGAGCAGAAGCTCCACGCTCAGGTGCCTTTGAGATCAAACCAGCAGGCAGAAACAAAGCGTGGAGAGATGACGAGAGGCTGGGAACCAAAACTCGACAGTCCGATCGCCCGGGGTGATGAGGAGAAGGCTTGAAGCGGGAAGCAGGGGCGCGAACAGAGCAGCAATGGGACGCCCAATGATGGTGGAGAAGGGGCAACCAAAACCCTGCTTATATAGGGTCGTTGGGTGCGGAATCTTTCCAGGAACCCAGAGGCAAAGAAATCGTTGAAAAAGAGTAAGAATTGAGGGAGATTTCTTCAAATGAAAATCACAAGAAACAGCATGTACTCCTACTCCAATCCGAGCTAGGAGACAACCTATGAGTCATTAGATTGCAGATCAACGGTCCAAAAGTAAGCTGAAATTGGGAAAAGGAAATCAAAGCATGCGTGACAAAAATCGAGTTTATTTAATAAAGTGACATTGCAGTATTATCCTTTTTCTCTTTCCTCTTTTGAGGGCACAAACGAGACCCGAATTAGATGAAATTTTGCACAGAGGCTAAATTAGGCATGTCGATTTCGATTATAAAATTAGATCTTCCTTTTGGTGACTTTTAATGTGTCAAATAAATTAATTTCTATTTTCTCTTTCCTACTTCATTAATGGCATTAGGATTATCCAAATTTGATGAAACTTGACCCACAAGTCATATTGAATGTGTTGGATACGAATTTGCCATCAATTTTACATATTGGAGTTGTTTGAATATTTATTTAATATTTTGAAGGTTCTACATACTTTCTCTCTCCTGATTTTACCTTTTAAGCAAACTTTCTCCAAATTGGATAAAAATTTACCCAAAGGTTATAATTATTATGTAGATCACGAATATAACATTATTTTCCTCTTTTGGAGTCATTTATTGTTTTTATTTATTAATTACACCTTTTAGGCAATTTCTCTCTCCTAAATTACCATATTATTTCAAGGTTGTCCAAATTAAATGAAAATTGACATGTAAGCTTAATTTGATGTGTAGATTACGAATTTGAAGTCTATTATTTAATTTGAGGCTTTCTTACATGGGTTATGTCATATGGCCCATTAGAGGCCCATTAACTATATTACTCTTTCAATTAAGTTCTTTATCATCTTATTTTCATCAAATGAGTTATATGACATATTAGATTACATTATTCATGCATTTGATTATCAGGATCATCCTAACCTCAACCTTGTTTGGAAAAACCCAAAAGGTCAACGTTCTAGGGTAGGGTTTGAGATCCGGTATATATGTTACAAGGATCGTCGATATAAAATACTTGTTTTTCCATTGATGCCATGATGAAGGGTTCATCCTTCTCGAATGTCCACTCAAAATTCACTATTGTGAAACTGAGTTTGTCAACTACAACTCCTTAGTTGTTACCAACCCATTTACACCTAAATAATGGAACTCGAAAGACTGTACAATCAATTTCCCATACGTTTTCAATGACATCATAATAATACATCTTTCCTTCACGTGGACTTGTATCCTTGGCACTAGAATACAATGAAGATGCCTAAAGGGTGACCCCACTATTTTGGATGACATTCTTATCATTTGACATTTTTTGTAGTATAAAATCCATTATTGTCAAACCCTTATAAGATATAACATCGATCTTTGGTTTGTCGTAAGAGATTTGATAGTTTCTTCAATATTATTTGGTATTTGAGATAGTTGATTAAATAATTTCTTTTCAAACCACCAAATAAATGTTTGATTATGCTCTCTAGAAAGCTACACCGAATTGGCTTGTGGATAACTTATCTTGAGCTCGTAGGTGTGTTCTTTGATATAAATAACCACATCGTCAATGTTGTGTAAATCATATAAATGTGCTTGTTCCCACTACTAACAACTGATATTTATCTATCGTTCTCTCAAAATACATTTACCAGAATAAACATTAGGATTCACAGTATTTAATAGGAGTTTTGTTGAAACTCAAAAAGTCATTGCAAATGTACATAACCTCCCTAGAAATATATCCCTCAATGATACTCCCTTCGGTGAGACAACGATTCTGAACGTCACCTTAGAAAACACTCATTTACCACTCAAAAGGATAAATCCAATGCAAGAAAATTGGACCCAAAATTTTCACTTTCCTAGTCAAATAGAAAACAAGTTGTACCATGCTATCAAATAATGAAGGGGAATATACTACTCTAGTTGATACAAGGTAACAACCACTTCTCTTTGCAACTAATCTATGATCTCATAATCAATTACTTTGTTGTATAGAGTGTTGAAGAGGAAGCAAATCCTAGTAATTGGAAACCTTACATGCTTAAGAAGGATATATCAAATAGCCACAAGCAATATATGTTGCATTAGAGTGTGACAATCATGAGATCTAAGACCTATCAACTTCAGATCCTTCATTGATACCAATCTATGGATATTGACTCAGTATCACTGTAGTACCTTAACATTACACAAGCACTCGCAAAAGGTTCTATTCTCCTCTGTAGACAAGGTGTAACAAGTGGGAGGTAGATATGTGTGGCGACCTTTGGTAACTTCTTTTGTTAACTATTTCCTTGTACATGTTTCACCTAGGTCCATTATTAATTACATGCCATCTTTACTCATATCAGATATATTCAACAGAGTGTAAATAATGCTATTACAAACATAGTTCTCAACATACATGACATTCATGTAATGTCAGACCATGAAAGAATTCCAATAAGGAAGATCTCAATATATCGACTTCTTTTTTAATAAACAACTTTCACCAATGGGATTAGTACATGGTCTCTTACAAAAATGAGTTGCAATGTTCTTTACTCTTGCATAAGCATGATCCACTAGCATAGGTTTAGGGGCACTCCGTTCCTCAGTTGAGACATTGAATGTTTTGCATAACTTACAGTAAGGAAACACCTTTTGAAGAAGCCTTCGATGACCAAGATATACAGTCTTACCATCATATTTTATTCTAATAGAATGTTTATTTTCCTCACATATAGAACATACATTGGTTCCTTTCAAGGTGTATCCAGACAAGTTCTTATAAGTAGAAAAGCCATTAATAGTGCAAAACAACATAGCATGTAAATTAAACATCTCTTCACACAAATCATCATAAGTCATCACACCTTCTCCCCATAGTTTATTTAGGTCATCAATCATAGGTTCAAGGTAAACATCAATATTATTTCCAAGTTTTTTGGGGCTCGATATCAACAACGACAACATGAGGTATTTATTCTTCATACACAACCACAACAGAAGATTGTATACAACAATCGTGGCATGCCGAGTACTTTGTTGGCTGCTTAATATTCCATATGGATTCTTCTCATCAGTAGAGAGTCAAAGTCTTAAATTCTTAGCTTCTTCGCCAAATTCAGGATACGATAAATCAGTCGTCTTCCATTGTGGGGAATCACACTCATGTCATAGCATACCATCAATGTTTTTCTTTACCTATGCATGTCAAGGTAAATTTTGTGCATATATAGTATTAGAAAATAAGCTTTGAAATGATGGTATTATGGGCATATATCACATCACCTTGGCATGAGACTCGATTTTGGACTTACCCAATGTCATCATTTTGTACCTAGACACCCCCATTTCAGATAGTCTTTCAGATCAATATAGTCCTTTTGAAACATCACAAAGTCATTTGGGTGTGCATGTATCTTCCTAGCCTCCATTCCCATTAGGCACAACATCATTTTCATTTCCTATGTTAAGATTGGAAGCTCGTTGCCTTTATGGAGCATTTCTTCCAACAAAGACAACAGAGAAGTGAAGCTTTTATTACTCCATCTATTTTCAGCTTTTAGACTATATAATCTCCACACAAAGCTCAACTCCTTAAACTTAGCATAATGGTTTCTCAACATCATGCACAACATTTATAAATTGGGGGGGGGTCTGTATCATATATCCTATAACTGTCTAGCATTACATCAACCATGTCTGTTGGAATTGGTTCGTTCTCATAAACATCAACAACCATGTCTTCTTTGGCAAAACTACCACTACCAACATATGCTAATCTCATACTAGGAATCTCCCCATACCAGTACCATTATGTATACCCCTATACAATTGCACATGACATGATGTTTGATCGCGTCAACACTGTCAACTTTTGGGTTGTTATTACAATTCCTACAAGGGGCACAGAACATATATCTAGGTTGTTTTCTATCTTCCTATGCAGATCATACAAACTTATTGAGACCATTAATAATCTCTAGAATGGAGTGATTTGATTTCGACATCAACAATCAATGCATTTCTATAATTAGATGGGATACAAGTAGCTCATCAGGTTCTAGCTTGTAAGTTATTTTTAGAAACAAATAATGTCTGAATTAAGACCTAATCATCTAGAAGTATTCACTTTCATGAATGTGTTCCACCTATCTTATTCTTGAACACTTCATCTCACTAGTTAGTGTATAATGCATGTTTGATTTCAATAAATTTTGACAACATTTCCCCACATTTCTCCTAGTACACCAATGTGGTTGGGAAAATACCCACCTACATATGTATCCAGAGAAAAAAAAGGAAAGGTTGTCAAAATTTATTGAAATCAAACATGCACTATACACTTGCATCCTTAGTGAGATGAAGTGCTCAAGAACAGTATGAAATCAAGGACTATCCAAAGTTTACTCCAAATGAGAAAATCTCAAACGGGTTTCTAGACCAACAACACGGTTCATAAATTAGGGTTTAGAATCTTCTAATTAGATTTCTCATATATGCATTTTAGGGTTTACAATTAATCACAATCTAATTAAATCTAGGGCAAAAAATACTAGGGTTTACAAATAAATTTCAATTCTAGTTTAGTACAAAGTTACATATATGAATTTTAGTCACAACGATCCAATTAATCACAATATAATTAGATCTTCATCAATTACATATTAGGATTTACAAATAGTTTTTTATTCTAACCAAATACATGGATACATATATGCATTTGCATCACAGTCATACAATTCATCACAACTTTTACAAAATCATACATTTTTATTAATTTCATCACAATTCACTATGATTTTTATTAATTTCATCAAAATAGGGTAGTAAATTATCTCCATCTCCCTTCTCTCTCTCCTCCTTCCTTGTCTCCTCTCCTTCTCCTGCCCTAGTATATTTTCTTCTCAAATTTGAGATGAAATTGTATTAGGGTAGGGAAAGGAGAGGAGAGGAGAGGATGAAGAAGCCAAGGGGGAAGGGAGATGGAGGCATCATGGAGACAGTGGAGTAAAGAAGAGAAGAAGAAGGAGGAGTGGAAACATATGGATGTGGCTGGCAGCAGTGGAGGGGGAAGAACTAAGAAGGTGTCAGTGGTGGAGGTGGAAGAACTAGCTGACGAAGCTTCATGGAGGACAATTGACTAGCAGCGGTGGTGTCGGAGTGACACTGACAGATAAGAGAGTAGAGACAAAAATGGAGAGAGCAACCTCATCGGAAACGTCAGAGTGTGAAGTGGTCGGTGGAGAAGAGAACCACTACAAGAAGAATCAGAGGTAGTAATGGTTAGGGAACCAGTAGCAGTAGAATCGCCAGAAACCGCTAAAATTGTCATAAATGTAGGCAGGGGAAAGTGGGAAAAAGGGTTTCTTGTAGGGTTAAGTAAGACCTACCCCATCGGTTATTTAGATAACTGATGAGCTAGGGTGTTGGTTGTGCTTTTATACAAACAACCTTTGACAAAAAAACACAACTTTGTGTTAAGTTATCTACAACAAATTGACACCTAACTCCGCAACTCAGAGATACCTAAGCCATCGGGTTATGGTTAGGAAAACTGACGAGAAACACCAAGTGGGCATAGGAAAAATTATACGGGACACATGGTGTCTACATATTTCTCATCATTTATTGAAGATCAAATGATGAGAAACATCAATTGGGGTGGAAAAAATTATCCTGTCATGTTGCGCATACATCTACTTACAACGTCAGATATTAGTAAAAGAAGCAACAACTTAGGGTTTTAGAGGAAAATGAAATGCCGAGAAAAAATTTTGTGTGAAATTCTATTTTTGCAGGAGATACATCTCGTCGGTTTCTTAGAAAACTGTCTAACAATAAAAAAATAATGTCCTTGGTTTCTCAGTTGGTTAAACTACGACAGTTGTCTTAATAAGCTAATGCTAAAGATAACACCATCAATTTCTCTTGAAAAATATACCGAAGCAATATGTCATATTTGAAGTAGTGAAGATCTCCATGGACTAATTGATTTTTATTCTTTACTATAAGGACTAACTAAGTCAATGTTATATACAACACCAATATGAATAATACAAATCACTTTGCTTCTAGCATCTATTTGCAAGTATGAAGGGAATTTATTTAGAGTGGACCTAATAAAATAGAAAGACATGCATTCTAGCATGGAAGAAACTAATGGAACCAAAGAAGGATGGTGGTGATGGAATCAAGACAACTAGTCTTCAAAATGATTGATTGTTGATGTGAACCTGGTGGAACTACATTTCCAATAGGGATGTTCACTATAGAGATATGATACAAAGCAAGTGTGAACATTGAAGTTGTTACGGATTTACAACATCATCCATGTTTGGAAATTCATAGTGAGACACAAATCCAAAATTACTTGAGAACGAGGTGAGGCAATCTTATCAAAAAACACCACAAGTGTGTTTATTGATCAAATGGTTCATGGTAACAAGAAACCTTAATTACATTCATCTAAATTGATAATTGAAGCTCTAGAATACCTCAATGTAGCCTCAATACTAACCATAAAAGTCTAGAATGAAGAGTCCATTAGTATCTGTCTTGAAACAAATAAACACATAAAAAATTTGTGCATGATTTCTCCAAACAGTAATGAGAGTAATAATGGATTTATATTTTTGGATGACCCAAGGGATGTGTTACATCATTGAGAGCCTCTAACAAATGAATCAATCATACAATCAAAAAGACTCAAAGAATTCAACATACAATATGGAAAGTCAAAGTTCAAATGAAAGTGAATATAACAATGTGGAATATAATGCATTACTTCCTTATGAAAAATTTGGATAGAAAGATAAGAGGCTTTACTTCAAATCCATTGTATCCACTTTGATGGATTGAATATGAATCTATACTGTGGCGTACAGATCACAAAACCTAGATTAATTAATTTAACTAAAGATGAAGAGTTTTGTTAGCAGTGGAATTACTAAAAATCACTAAAAATTAAAACCATATTATAAAAAGATCCATTATTAGAAAACTTTGATAAATAAGAACCACAATATTATATTTACATACTGGTCCACCATGTACATTCCATATACCATCTCTCCTCGAGGAATAGATGTACATCATTACTTTCCTAAACAGCACAAGTAACAAAACCTCGAAGCATCAAACCAAAATATCAGGTTGATTATAAAACACTATGTACTGACTCCTAGGACCTAAGAGTACAGACACGACACATAGGACTTTATGAACAAAGCTTGACAACCAGTATCCCCACCTGGGATGTTACTATTGTCCTTACTGTTGTTGCTGCTGCTCTTCCTCTGCTACAGAGGTTCTGCCTCTTTGTCTGTGTCTACCTAAAAACTTTGAATCCCACAGGGGTGAGACAATTATAAAATTGCCCCAGTGAGAGATATAACTCTCTGCCGTAACATTGTTATTGTAGTTTAATAGAAATAAACTGAGCAGTAGGATAATATATTTCAATAGCAGATAAATTACTATCTATGCAGGTTAGAGAAACATTCATATTCAAGTATTTCATCTATAACTTGACAAGGCAACATGTCTCTTATTCAATATGGAATTGAAGAACATAAGAAACATTTATGTATCAAGAACATGTTGAGCAAGATAACATCAACCAATGATTATCGTATTTCAATATTATGAAAATATGCTACACGACTGATTATATTTTGCAAACATTCTTAAGCTCTGAGGAGATGAGATATACCGCTCATACTCCAACCGATCACTGCAAAGTCTAAATCGGTACCATACAAAGTCAATGGAAGAGCCGACTTCCATGAATTCCCACATCTTGGTCAGTGCGAGATTACATGTTGGACATATTGTGTCTCTGCTACATAGCTTGCTAGGGTATAGTGGCATCTAGCTATAGAGTTACAGTGTCAGTTGTACTCTCTTCGCGATCGAGAGATTTCATGCTTACCTACATCGATCCAGCATTAACATCATCGAGAGATTAGTGATACATCCATCCCCAAACATACAATGAAGGATTGAGAGGTTTAATGTTTACCTTCCATCAATTCCCTCATTAGTACGTAAGGATATTTTTGCCCATTGACCCCCACATATTCAATAATATGCGAACTCCATGAAATCTCATAAGAAGACCTATTTCACCATCACCAACTACTGACGATGATGGATCTATGGTCAGAGCACTACATGAATAGCTTTTACTGGATTAATTAAGTACATTATCATATTATGTTAGCATCAATCAAGTTTTCAAACATAACTTATCAGGACAAATGCTATGAAGATACATGTATTGTTTTCATTAGTTACTTCTCAGTCTTTATCAGACATTGGGATCTTAGTCCCTTATTTCAAACTCAAAGCCATAAAATATAGTTCTGGGTATTCAAACCCTCAGCTCATTACTAAGCACTGTTACCACTTTTTCAGGTAACCATCCCCTTCAGGTCATCTGACCAAGGTACACATGACACTTTCTACACAAGAATCTCATCTGGCACTTGAGGCCCATTAACTCTCTTATCACCTCTTACTAGGAAACAAGGCATATTATGAAACACAAGGCCCAATAAATAATTTCAATAAATAAAGCATCATAGCTCATACCTAGCTATGTTCATCATCTCAGAATACATGAATGGTTAGCACACATGATAATAGATATATCAATCATATTTCAATTCCATGCTATTTCAGGGTAACACCACTAATTCCATATCAGGGTTAGGGTTTCCCATTCTATAGAAATCAGGGTTACTCATCCCCTTTGTTCAATTAGGACCAATGATTCATCATTTCATTGTCCAAGATTAGAGTTTCATGCTAAATAGCATAATCCAGAATTTAGGGTTTACTATTCACATCACATCACCCTAGATTTAGGGTTTATGTTCAATAAGCCACAATTAGGGTTTACTATTCATATGAATTAGGGTTTTATATCAAAACACCATGAATTAGGGCTACTCATGTCATTACCCTAAATTCATATCACATTAACTTCCTAGATTGGGGTTTCATTCGGAATTGCCCTAATTTACGGTTTGAGTTCATCAATTAACTCAATTAGGGTTTTAGGATCTCTTTACCAAGGATCATACCCTAATTGTATATCACCTTTATTTTGAATGTGTTAGGATTGATTGCTAAAGGATTATTTTACATGTATAAATCTCTCTCTCTCATCCTCTTCTAGGATGTCCAAGAGATTTGATCAATTGAACTTTCAATTACTTGAGATATCCAAATGATTTGATCAATTGAATCTTCAATTATATAAGATATCTAATTGGATTAATCATGTTGGACCTCAAATGGTCTTTCTTACATAGACCCTAAATGGTCTTGGATTTTCAAAGTTCAAATGGTTTGAAACTGTTTGGGCATATTGCCCTTGAAACCGTTTAAGCAAACATTGCCTTAAAACTGAATGACCTAAAAAGTGTTGAAACTGCATGAGCTTAGGTCGCCAAACGGTTTGGGATCATTTGGTCCCAAACGGTCTTGAGACCGTTTGGACCCAAAAGGTCTTGAGACCGTTTGTACCAAACCATCTCAAAACCAAATGAACCAAAAAGGTCTTTCGACACTTAATCATTTCAAGGTTCCAATTCATGAACCGATTATCAATTGACTCCTTTATTCATTCATCAATTGAACCATAGAATCACCCTTCAATTAGACCATTAATTAGGGTTTTGAACCCAATTAAACTAGGGTTTATAATCAAGACTCCTTCAATTAGGGTTTTGGAATCGAGGAACCGTCAATGCTTAACATTGTGGAACTAATCCAATTGAAACCAATGAAGCACCATCCATTTATGATATGCCCTAACCTCAAATGGTCTTGAGGTCGTTTGGATGACCTCCAAACGGTCTTGAGGTCATTTGGATGACCTCCAAATGGTCTTGAGACCGTTTTCCTCATCTATCATTAAAATTTGTGAAATCCAATTAGGGTTACATCATTGGATTGATCATCAATATAGACATTGATTGCACTTCGATTTGATATCTCCAACTCTTTAATTACTCAACCATACTCAATTCTATACCTCCACACGATCTTTGTTGACCTCCAAACGGTCTTGGTTGACCTTCAAACGGTCTTGAGACCATTTGGGGTGACCTCCAAACGGTCTTGAGACCGTTTGGGCAATTCAACCCAAACTTTTAACTTAAACAATTACAATTTCAGCACTTAGCCCATTAGGGTTTCCACTTGGAGGATTGTCTTTATATTGAATCAATCAATTGAAACCCTTGGATCATCATCCAACATTTTCTAGGGTCCTAACCTCAAACGGTCAACCCATCCAAATAGTCAACTCTTCTAAATAGTTTGGAGTCCAAACCTCCAAACGGTTTGGAAACTGTTTGGTCTCCAAACGGTTTGGTGAAACTGTTTGGACAAAAACCTTAAAACCGTTTACAATAAAAATCTGTTGGAAAGTGGGCCTAAGATGATGTTATCATCATAAAGCCTTAGACCATCGAAAACTACTGCCATTATCATGGTAATTGCATCAACTAATCAAAGGAATTGAAAGAAGAGGAATTGAACATAGTTGAATGAGAAATTGAAATCAATATCAATGAATAGGGGTTTAAGTTATATAACCCACCTCCAATTGAGCTTCAAAGTTTGTAGATTCACATCAACAATGGTGTAAGAAGCTTTTCCACACCACAAGGATCGTTCCTCAAGATTTTGAGTGAAAAGGAATGGTTAGAAGTGAAGATGGGATCAAGATATGAAGAAATCATGTATTGTTTTGTGATTTCCACCATGAAATCAAGATGAACAAAGGTCAAGAAGCTTACCAACAGGTTGAGGGTCGTCTTCCGGATGTCCCTAGATCCCTTGATCATTTTTTCAAGCAAAGAGAAGAAGTGGATTCGAAAAAGTCCTTGGTTTGAGTGGTAAAGGGTGCTTTTATAAGAAAATCAATGAGAGAGAAAATTCCTTATAAAAATCCTTTAGTTCCAAAATTTGTGCCACCTCTTCCTCCTCATTTCCGTGAATGAAAAGATATCTTCCTTATCTCCAAATTCCCTTCCATTATCCATGAATTAAGGGAAAAGAAATTAAGCACCTTAATCATATTATATTAATATCCCATTTTTAGTGGATATTACTTTCCATTAACTTAATGTGAGTCGAATGTCCACTCAAGTTAGATATTTCGTGGCCTAGCAAAGGCACAAGGGTGTTCACACATTAAAAAATCCAACAATCTCGTTTTTGGTTGAAGGCCCTTCAATTAATATATTTATTTTTGCATTAATTTGAAGTAAAGTTCCATTTATGCTTAAATCTTGATTATTTTAATATCAAGATTCTCTCTCCTTCAAAGTAGCTCAAATGAGATGCCCCTCTCATTTTCTTGCCTCTTCAATATTCCATGAATATTAAGGACCTTATAGAAGTGGTAAATTGCATATTGAACCCTGGGTTTTGGGTAAATTGCACATTACACCAAAACCAGGTTTTAATGCACAAACACTGCTTTATCAGCTCTTTCTTGGTACTCAGGCTATCACTAGCCATACCTCATCATCATCTTCATTCCCATGATGCTTCAACACATGAGGAACATATTATCATGTACAATTTGCAATTTAACCCCTCAACTTGGGTAATTTGTGCTTTAGTCCAAAGCAAGTAAAACATTACTTTCAACATTATTCAAAATGGACTAAAATTGAAATATAAGTTCCTCTTAAGCCTTAATTAATTTTCAAAAGATAAGAACTATCATCTAATTATCTTTCGTAACCAAAACACCTAGGGTTAAAGCATAACCCAAGTCAGGGATGTTACATATACTACATTAATCAAGAGGCTATATAAATAATAGAAGAGTTTAGGGTTACATACAAACAAAAACTAGAGAGAGAATGATAAGAATAGAAAATTTGAATCAATGTATTTCATGTAATATAAAAAAGGAAATTCAAAATAAGAACTAACTAATTTGGTTCACCATCATGGTCTGGATGCTTTCTAAACATAGGTCCAATCAATTTTTTTACAATAAACATGAGACTACAAAAATCATTTCAAATTGAGTACAAGAAGAAGTCACGTTAACATTAAAAGAATTCAATATGTAGCATATCACTCAAAATCAAACTGCCTACAACACATATACCTAGAAACCTTTATAGATTGAATGACACAAATGAATGTTGATGCATCATTGGTTAAAAGAAGGAAATAATGACTAACGAGCTTCATACTGAGAGATAATGATGGAAGGTGGGTCACAGGTGGAATACAAATATGTACACATTCATAATGTTTGATATGGAACTTGTAGCTATTATAGAGGGTGTGAAAGAATGTATTACACACAATATCCCTACAAAAATTTCCATTTGTAGTCAAGTAGCCTACAAAATGATTGAAGGATTGAATATCGTACCACCTAAGTAAAAATTGTTCTGTCGACATATCAAAAGATTGAAGATGTTGGTAGAAACATAGACTTTGAGTCATAATCTGTAATAGAGTACTCATTGATACACTAGATAAATGGGTAGCAAGAGATAATAACTTCATTTAAATGGTCTCAATGGTAAGATCTTATCCCTAACAATATTAGAGATGAATATACATTGGAGTACATAGTAGGAAATCATGGTAATGAGCCTAATAGGAGAACAATATCAATAAATATGAATCCTTGTTTCATGAAAAAATTTACTTATGGTTGTGATTGGGATGAGTTTTTTTATAAGTTAGTCTGCTTCCAAAAAAGAGACACTTTGTAAACCCCTTGTAAATGAAACCTTGAAGAGTTGTCACCCCATCGATTCAAGGACCGTCTGAAACACATAGTTTCCAAGATGGATAGTATATATATAATTGAGAGAAAGAAATATTTCTTAGGTTCATACTATGAATCTTTACTAAGGTTTACTATGCTACACAACTTGAGTTAATCCTCACAAAAAAATAGGTTCTTGTCGATCCTTATATTGGCTTGCATCTAAGGGGAAAAGAGTTTTTTGTTGATCCATGGATTGGTGAGCAGTTTGTCATCCTACTCAGGCATCAAATCAAAGTTGACTATCACTCGGAAAACATTTAAATCATCTAGTAAGACATATTTCTTCCCGTATGGAATGGATTCATCTTTGTGACTTTATGCCCTTCATCTGGTTCTTTAGTGAGGTAGATTTCTTAAATCTCTTCAAACTTAGCCTCTAGGTCCACTTCTATTGAATCAAGGTGAAGAGCACTTTGTTTCACTTCCTCATCAATAGACTCATAGCAAAATGTCGATAGGGACTACCCCCTACCAGATGGTCTATAGAAAGTCTTAGCATTTGTCTGTTGAACTAGAGAACAAGGCCCTTTGGGCTATCAAATTCTTAAATATGGATCTAGACAAAGTTGGAAAGGAAAGGTATTGGTAGCTTCACAATCTTGAGGAACTTTGGTTACATACCTATGGGAATGTCCACATCTACAAGGAAAGGACGAAGGTGTAGCATGATGCCCACATCAAGCACAAGGATGTTTTTGAAGGAGACAAGGTTTAGCTATTAAATTCAAAAATCATGCATTTTCTAGGGAAACTCAGGTCTAGATGGTTTGGTCTGTTCTTTATCGTCAAAATTTACCCATCTGGGGTAATGGACATCATCAATGAAAATACTGGTACCTTCAAGGTGAATGGACACAGAGTAAAGTGGTATTATGAAGATGAAGCCTTTGTGAGAAGGTTATATCTCAGATTGGAGGAACCCAAACCAACAACAGATGAGATACGCGAGCCATTTCTGATACAGGCCAAAGAAGAATGAGAAATGAATGGAATATCCAAGATAAAATACTTCAAATTACTACTTCTTAGGAGGAAACCCAAGAGTTTATTGCTTTCTTTCATATTGCAAACTTTCCTCCAGTTCCATCTAGTCTAAATTGTATACATATTTAACTCTGAACTTTCTCTCTCTATGTAGCCTTTAATTCCTCAAAAATAGGTCAGTTTTGAATTCCCATCTTCTTTAGTTATCCTCAATTGTTTTGATGATGTGTAAAAATGTTGCTTTGTTCAAAGCTTAGACGTCCTCTCTTAAAGGTCATGGTATCGGTCGGATACATTTCATAGTATTTCACTTGCTACCACTTTTGATCATCTCGGTCGCATGACATAACACTTTTCTTTGAATCAATGTTTCAACTGAGATGCTTTCATTGTGGTTTTGAACAAAACAATGCTTGACTATTGAAAGTGTCTTGACTATTACACTCGTAGTAGCCAAAAAACTTAGCAATGTATCGACCTCTACATTGCTTGGTATAAACATACTTTCACATGTACGGTAAACCTCTTGAACCCTCTCTCTCTCTCTCATCATGCTTTGATGAAGATTGATGGAGACTCCTTGTTCAATCGAACCTCGAAGAAGACCTATCATGCAGTTTGATCAACAACACCACCCTCCTGCTCATTGAAGAGGTTCTCGATTCGCCGCTACTCTTTCTCGCACTTTGTGACCGTTTGGTTTTCTCTGCAATGTAACCTTCTGAACCCTTCTTTAAATCTTTGCCGAATCAATTTTTTTTTACCTTCTTCTTCCTCCCGCCATCGACTCTCAACCATGTTTCAATCACCACCCTAACCACCGGTCGTGATCGTGTTCCTCCATTCTCGACCAAAACCAACTCCGTTTTGAAGCTTTGCCTTCTAACCCCCCCCTCTTTTCATTGCGGACGAAACCCACATTTTTCCTCCTCACACTATTTTGTTCCCTATTGACAACAAGATGCCTCACCTTCCTTTCTTATCCCCCTTCATATTTTGGCTTACTTGATCATCGATCTTTCCCCTTCTTTTGTTGTTTGGAATCATCACGTTCGCAGGTCCTTCGCGACGGAATGTTTCTGTCACAACATCTATTTTGGTCGTAACACCTATTTTGACCGCTATGACCATAGCAGTTGTGACACCTACCTATCCCTTGAAATAAAATGTATCTGTCATAAATCTTATTTTGATATTGGTTGCTAAGGCCTCTATGTGCGTTTCAGAAGCAATATCTATTTCGGTCAGAACACATGTTTCGACCACTACACGTGTTATTGTTGAAACACACTATATCATGGTTGGTCATAACGCTAATCACCTACTTTCTTAATCAATGATTATACATAAATATATGATGTTAGAATAATTTTCCCATCCTATTCATAATCTCTAACCCAACAACTGATATAAAATTCTATTTCGACCGCTACATATGAGTCCAGTAGCGGTCGACACACTTTGATATGTCTTGTGTTTTGACCGATACAGATGGTGATTTGTCTCGACTGATAGACTCATTTTATGTTGGTATAGTATGCCCAGAGAGCCAATCATATGATGATTGCAATGAGGCATATGATACTTGATTTGAAAATGATAAAGGTAATGTTGTCTATTATGTTTGTCTCAGTCATGGGATGATGACACATACATGATAGATGTCTAAACAATGATTTGACTTGATGACATATGCTTTCAAGTACATGACTCGAACAATGAGACCATATGTATGATAAGAGTACATACATTCTTGTTATGTCCCTAGTCAGATATTACCGGGATGAAAAATATATAATAGTAATACATAAGACTAGAGTGTGTGTTTACTGGTGACATAATCTCATTAGTCATGATATATGATATCAAGTCAAGCACACATATATATGTTAGAGAATAGTATATTGGACAGACACACCATTAGAGTGATACATGGATACAATGGAATGGTAGTCACAATCATCTCTCATAGTGATAGTGGTGATTGTGGTTCTTAGACCTAAAATCACACCACTCGTCACATGTCATTGGGTACACTTTGACATCATCAAATGCATTCCTGAAACACGGGTGTTATAAAGTTGATGGTTGGGTGACTTTGACACATGGGGATAAATAGTGAGTGATAGAGATGAGATTTGTCCCTCCTACAAGGAGTATGATATCTAGGGCCCCTTGATAAGCAAGACTGAGAATTGTATGGCCATACTCATGTGGTTCAATATATGATATGTGAACTCACATGCATCTCAGACAGTCTGCTCTAGTTCAAGGGACATGAATTGAATGTTGAAGAGGATGACCGGTGTGCTCCCGCCAATGGAGTTACACACTACTATATTGGAGTTTTGAATAGATGCAACCTCACAGATGGAAGCACACAGGTTGATTCACTTTCAATATTTATAAAACCTAACTTAACACCTACTCACACTAAGACAACTACACCCGCAAGCGCACGGGGTCGTGTCATAGTATAGGAAGGTGGCAAGTATAGGGTCAATCCACAGGGCGAAGAGGGAGCACTAGAGCTAGGTTTAGTTTGGCTAGGTTCCTACTGCGGAGACTAGGGTTAAGGGTTTGAAGGTTGTTTTGATTGTTAAACTATTATGGACAAACAAGCAATTAAAGGCAAGAATGAAATCTAAGTTAACACGAGGCTAGAGTAAGGTTAAATAGGCAAGAAAGGATTAAGCTAGGTATGAAAGGCAAATTACACTAAGGCAAGCAAGAGAGAAGCAAAAGAGCAATTAAAGAGCTAAACTAACATGAACAAGGAAAGAAAAAAGCAAGAAGCTAACTAAGCTAAGCAAGCACAAAACTAGGGTTTTAAGCAATAAAGAGAGGTATGGGTTGTTTAAGGGTATGAAATTATCACATAAGTTGGGGGTGACATATGAACATTATGATTCCATTTAGATTATCCAAACCGAACAACAAGTTATAGTATAATGAATTAACCTAAGCTACTAACTGGCCATGGATATGCTAGGTTGTGTGTAGGGGAACTAGTCTCTAACACCCCCTACTACCCATAGGAGGCTCAATTGGGTTAGGGATTAGGTTCAATTCAAGTAGAGTCTAATCAAGTCTAGGTTTCTAGATTAGACATTCTTAGGGAAATTAGGGGCCGAGGGTAGTAATGGAGAGGTGAAATTAGGGTTTTGGACCCCAATTCCCCCACATTCTAGCCTTGAGAAGGCTCCATGCTAATTGCACTAGAATTATCTGATCTAGCTACTTAGATCTCTCACGTAGGTTTAGGGATATTGATTAGGATGTAGGAAGATGGGAGGCAACCTAGGGATCCAAGAATTGGACCTAGGGGCAAATCCCAAAATTCACACATATAAGTAATTTGCCTAAATTCCTAGGTGATTTCACACACAAACCAACAAGCAATCCATGAAGAATGAGATAGAAATAGAATATAATCATTAACAAATGAAATTACAAAGTTTAGATGTCATTTTCCCCCAACATGGTATCAAAGTAACATAATTTCTCCCAAACAGCCCACTCAAGGGGGCCTAGGTACTCATGGAAATGGAAAATACAAAAAGAAAGGAAAAAGAGGTAGAAGAAGCCATGGAGTTTGGTTTAGATGAAGGAATCCTCCTCTCCAGCTGCTACAAGATGACCTCCTCTCTCCTCCAAGGTGCAAGGGTGTGGAATGAAGGGGATTATGGGTAGGAACTAGTATAAACTAGTGTTTTGGTGGTGGAAATGGTGAAATGGAGTGGAATGGAGGTGGAAATGGAGTGGAATGGAGAAGCGACGAAAAAGGGGAGCTAGGAGGTGGTGGAAGGTAGCTAATCTCGTGCCCCAGCTGCCACCTAGGTATATATAGGTGTGGGGGAAGCATTAGGTTAAGTGAGGGCAAATTGGGAAATGCAATGGAAAAGTGGATAGGTTTTTGTTAGTAGCACGGCCGTGCTGGGTAGCACGACCGTGCTAGGTTGTGAGTGGAACAACTGTGGTTGATGGGAATGGCCGAGGTGAAAAATGTTAGCTTGTTTTGGTGGAGTGGCAAGCTGGTAGCACGGCCATGTTGGGAGTTGGTAGCATGACCGTGTTGGGAGATGGTAGCACGACCGTGCTACATAGCATGACCATGTTGGGAGATGGTAGCACAGCCATGAGACGTAGCACGACCATGTTGGGAGCTTGTAGCATGGACGTGCTGTGTGGCACGGTTGTGTTGTAGGGTCACAGCATGGTCGTGCTACATGGCATGGCCGTGGTAGAGTATGCTTTGCAGCTTCTTCAAAATTGAGATTTTTCCTATGATTTCTTCATTTGTAGCATGACCGTTCTATGTTACCACGGCTGTGCTCGGGGCTTTGCTTGCATTTTGAGCTTCAAACTTCATTATCCATGGACTTCTTTGCTTAAGTTTGACTCTTGGACACTAGGGGTAGGTTGGGGGAGCTCTGGGGCCTTCTTTGGGCCCCTCCATATCTCTCATCCATCCAAGTGTGGTCCAAGTACATGAAAAACAAGCAAATAATGTCCATAAGTGCATTTTACACAAATATGCATATTAAGGGAAATAACATGTAATCTAATAGGTATATATGTGATTGAAATACAAAATGCCACAAGATGAAGCCCTAAAATAGGACTGAGTCACCACCCCAAACTTGAAACATACTTGTCCTCAAGTATGCTCCAACTCAATCTCTCTACAAAATTTTCACAAGCAAGAAATGAGAAATGCAATGTAAAGGATGATTATTTCTGAATAGGATCAATAGTGACTAAGTACATGCATTCCACCTCTCTCCTCGCCTACTTTCACAAACCAATCATGAAAAGAGCACAAAACATATGAACTTCAAATATAGTGCATAAAACACACATGCTATCCATACTTCTTTCATGTAGTTTCGGGTAAATCGTTTCATGATGCATGGTGTTAATCAAGGATGACCAGGAGTGTTGTTTCACCTTCATGCTTTCAACCTTATGTTTCAAATCACACCAAATGACCCACGTGGCTACGAAAAAAGGAAAAAATGAGCTAGGTTTGATGTTTCCTAGCACAATGGGTATAAAAATGGAAGAAAGGGTTGCGGTAAGATTTTTGGAGGGTTATTAAATAGAGCACTCATCTTTTCTTTATTTGAATGCTCTTAAACAGGAGCATCCTTTTATTTTATTTTTGCATTTTTTTCTTCTTTATCTTTGCCCTTAGAGTAGATAGGGCATATGGTGACGAGAGTGAAGCGGTGAGATGTAGATGTGGTCACCCCAAACTTTTGGAGGTGGCCACAACTGATATGTGCACTTTGGCATCCTTTAATGAGGTGGAGGGGTAAGAAGATGGTGAGTGAAGAGTGGGGTCAAAGAGGATTCATTGGTGTGATTCTCAACAAAAGGTATCATGCATGAAAATTAATCCAACACTTCATCCAACAATGTCACACCACATGAATGAATAACCTGAAATTGATATTTCAATCAAGTGATTTCATAGGTACTAAGCGCTCATAGCTTGCTCAAATCACAATTCAACCAAATCATCAAACACAAGAGAGGAAATGCACCTGTAAAAAGTCAAGAATTGATACCATTTAGCAACAAATAATGATAATTCACTTGCATTTGTTAAATGTCATCATTTTTAATCCAAAAAAGTAGAGATTGGGTTGAAACACACTTTCAGGCAAGAAATCTCAAATTTGGGAAAAATTGGCCAAAATGGTGCCAAGTTGCCTTCAATCACATATAAGCCTATATTATTGAACTTAAAGCAATAAACAAGCAAATCATAACTAAAACATGCAAAAATTACCAAAAAAATCTACATGATATGCAATGCATGGAAAAAAGAGCATTTTTTTTGAAAATTACACAAAAATGGAAGGGATGTAAATGACATGGCATGAAAGGATGCAAAGCAGTAAAGATGACTAAGGTAGATAGAAAAAACAAGAAAACAAAAGTGGATGTGGCAAGTGAAATGCAAAGTGAAACTAGGGCATACCTGCCCTACCACCCCAAACTTTTGAATCATGTTGTCCTCAACATGATCCTAGAGTTTAGGATGATAAAGTAGATGATCATGGCTCTCTAGAGGCTCTAGCGGTGTTTCTCCCTATGGTGGAGGATATGCGTAGTAGATTCCCCACTAATCTGCCTTAATAGGTTGAAATTCGTCTGCAACACGGTCGTGCTGTGCAACACGGCCGTGGTGGTTTCAGGTTGCATGGGCGTGCTGCCTGGCATGGTCGTGGTGTAGTCCTTTGGCAATTTTTCTCAATTTTACTTCTAAATCCAGGGACTTGGTGTATTTTTATGCAAATGACCCCGGTCATATTGATGTGCCACAACTGTGGTGATCCATGTAGCTGCTACTCTCAAAATGAGGAACATCAAACACTTAAAAACTTGACCCAAAGTGATTTTTCTTTGAATCCTTCTATCAATTATACTTATATTTCCTTCATTTCACCCTATTATCACATGCACATCTTAAAACTAGACAAAAAATATTAAACACACATGTGTGTGTGTGTGTTTTATTGGAAAGTGTAAATATAAAGAAAAAGTATCAAAAAGTGAAGGTTGGGTATAAAAGATCCCAAACCTATGTGGGTTGCCTCCCACTAGCGCTAAGTTTCATGCCTTCAATCGGGCTTCGTAAAGATTCTTCAAAATTCACCCATTTGGAATTCTCATGTGTTCATTCTTGCAAAACATGCATCCCTCATTTGCACTCAATCTAGGTTCCTCATCCCTTTCATCACAATAATCATCACCAATTTCTTCACCTTGGTGTCCTCTAAAATGCCCATTTGGACTTGTCAAGTGATCATGCCCAATATCCCTATCTCAAACTCGCTGGGTTGGGGTCTTGTACATGTTGATGTTGATCTTCATGTCCATGAATGAGACTATCATAGTGCCACTACGCACATGAATGTCGACATCAGTTGTAGACAAGAACGAACTTCCCAAGATGATGGGAATCTTCCTATCTTTCGGCTCCATATCAAGTACAATGAAATCCGTCGGGAACACTGCACCTTTTTCTTTATCTATCATCACCAAGACATCATCCACTCTACCCCTAGGCACTTTTATGGATCTATCCGCCAACTGGAGAGTGCAATGTACTGGCTTCAAATTGCCTAAGCCCAGCTCAACATAGACATTGTATGGCATCAAATTCATACTAGATCCCAAATCAAGTAAGGACATGTCTATGTGATGTCCCCCTATGTAACTAGGTATGAGTGGGGCTCTTGGGTCCTTTCTCTTCACAAGAAGTGAGTGTTGTATGATGGAGCTCACTTGTTCAGTTAATCTCACCTTCTTTGGAATCCTCCCTGTTAACCTTCTTTTCATAGTGCATAGGTTCTTGAGGAAATTGGCATAAGATGGGATTTGCTTAATAGAATCCAAAAGTGGAATGTTCACCTTCACTTGGCGAAACACCTCAAGAATATCAAGATTGTGCTTTTGCCTCCTTTTCAATTCCGGTGGCTCATCTAGTGCTTCTACGAATGGAGGATCACTAGTTTTTTCCGTACTTGCATGAACATGAGGTGTAACACTAGGGATTGTAGGACCTACAAAGGGGATATGTGGTGGATCACATGGAATCCCAAACTCAACATGCGGTATCACAACATCATTTTCAGCAATATCAATCACAGTATCACCACTTGGCTGCCTTTGTTTTGCTTTATCAACCTTTCTTTGACTTGCAGGCTACTCAAGGGTTTTCCCACTCCTTAGAACTGTCACAACACTACCTTGCTCATGGTGGAAAGGGGGAGCATGTTGTGGCTGTGAAGGAGGTGGAGGTGACCCTTGGGGTTGAAATTGAGGTGGAGAAGAGAATTGAGGAGGAGGAGTGAATTGGGGTTGGAAAGTGAAGTTTTGGGAAATTTGAGGTGAGGGAGGTGGTGGAGGAGTTTAAGGCTTGGAATTGACTTGGAAGGAGTGAATGGGATGTACTTGCATGGGGGGTGGACTATAGAAAACGTGGGAAGAAGGCATAGGTCTACTCGCTTCATGGTGGCTCATGATGGGTTTTGAAGAAAATGTTTCTTCTTAGAGAGTGATTATGGAAGATAGCTGCTCTATTCTCTCTTCCAACCTAGCAACATCTCTTTGAACATCATCAAAAAATTTCATTTTGGAGAGAACCTCTTCCTCAAACCTTGAGCTATATGTGGGACTTTGGGGTTATTGGTAGCTATAGGAGTGAGGTGTCTTCTTTTCTTCCCCATAGAACTCAATAGCATTGATCGAATGACAAACAGGTTTGGTCACTTGGTTTCTCATGAAGCTCACCATTTCACCAAACATTTTCATCAATTGTGGGCTTGAATCATCGTGAGTTGGAGATATCACGCCAAAAGATAGGTCACTGCCACTGACCATACTAGAAGCTTTTATCCTTGAACTTTCTACCAAACTCTCAAACAATGGCCATGTTTCCTCAGGTGGTTTAGCCATAAAAAATCCGCCACAAGAAGAATCCACTGTAGCTTGACTTGCATGAGATAGACCGGAGTAGAAGGACTGAACTAGCTACCACAAAGGGATCTCGTGATGTGGACATTATCTCAACATCTTTTGAAATATCTCCCAAGCCTCGTGGAATCACTCATTATCTATTTGACTGAAACTTGCTATGGCACACCACATTTGTGTAAGCTTTGCTATAGAGTAGAATTTCCTCAAGAAAGCATTTTTCATCTCTCCCCAACTCATGATGTCCTTTCTTGAATCATACCACTCTTTGGCTCTGTCTTTGAGGGAGAAGGAGAACAAAGTCATCCTGATTGTATCATCACTTGCTGTCAGCGTCCTGAAGGTGGAGCATACTTCAAGAAAGGAGTCCAAGTTCTTGTATGGGTTCTCACTCTCCGAGCCATAGAAGATGGGAAGGAGCCCAAGAAGACCTGGAGGGATGGAGAATTTCTCCCCTGGCATCTGATCAACCCTGCTAGCAATTGGTGATTTGTAGTTCTAGGCATTAAGTAGTCTTGAAGTGGCTTGTGAAGTGCATTTTGGCCTTCCATCTTGTTTCCTCCCGAATGGCTTGTCACATGCACAAAGCACAACCAAACAAAAGAGAACAAGTTAGTAAACCAATATTCACAAAGAATGTAGAGAATAATGAATAAAGAATAGAAATAATGAGGGTAGTAGGAAAAGTCAAAGAAAAACTAACTAGCTTGGTCGAGAACCTCTAATCCTCAGCAACGGTGCCAGAAAGCTTGGTACGCTCCCGCCAATGGTGTTACACACTACCCAATTGGATTTTTGAATAGATGCAACCCCGCTGACAAAAGCACACGGGTGGATTCACTTTCGATATTTATAAAACCTAACTTAACACCTACTCATACTAAGACAACTACACCCGCAAGCGCACATGGTCGTGTCATAGTATAGGAAGGTGGCAAGTATATCGTCGATCCACAGGGAGAAGAGGGGGCACTAGAGATAGGTTTAGTTTGGCTAGATTCCTACTGCAGAGACTAGGGTTAAAGTTTTGAAGGTTGTTTTGATTGTTAAACTATTATGGAAAAACAAGCAATTAAAGGAAAGAATGAAATCTAAGTTAACCCTAGGCTAGAGTAAGGTTAAACAGGAAAGAAAGGATTAAGCTAGGTATGAAAAGGAAAATTACAGTAAGGCAAGCAAGAGAGAAGCAAAATAACAATTAAAGAGCTAAACTAACATGAATAAGGCAAGAATAAAGCAAGAAGCTAACTAAGCAAGGAACAAGCTAACTAAGCTAAGCAAGCACAAAACTAGGGTTTTAAGCAATAAAGAGAGGTATGTGTTGTTTAGGGGTATGAACTTATCACTTAATTTGGGGGTGACATATGAACATTATGATTCCATTTAGATTATCCAAACCAAACACCACGTTAGAGTCTAATGAGTTAACCTAAGCTACTAACTGGCCATGGATATGCTAGGTTGTGTGTAGGGGAACTAGTCCCTAACACCCCCCTACTACCCTTACAAGGCTCAATTGGGTTAGGGATTAGTTTCAATTCAAGTAGAGTCTAATCAAGTCTAGGTTTCTAGATTTGACATTCCTAGGGCAATTAGGGGCCGAGGGTAGTAATGGGGAGGTGAAATTAGGGTTTTGGACCCCAATTCCCCCACATTCTAGCCTTGAGAATGCTCCATGCTAATTGCACTAGAATTATCTGATCTAGCTACTTAGATCTCTCACTTAGGTTTAGGGAGATTGATTAGGATGTAGGAAGATGGGAGGCAACCTAGGGATCCAAGAATTGGACCTAGGGGCAAATCCCAAAATTCGCACATATAAGTAATTTGCCTAAATTCCTAGGTAATCTCACACACAAAACAACAAGAAATCCATGGAGAATGAGATAGAAATAGAATATAATAATTAAAAAATGGAATTACAAAGTTTAGATGTCATTTTCCCCAACATGGTATCAAAGTAACATAATTTCCCCCAAACATCCCACCCAAGGGGGGCCTAGCTACTCATGGAAATGGAAAATCCAAAAAGAAAGGAGAAAGAGGTATAAGAAGCCATGGAGCTAGGTGTAGATGAAGGAATCCTCCTCTCCAGCTGCTACAAGATGGCCTCCTCTCTCCTCCATGGTTCAAGGGTGTGGAATGAAGGGGATTATGGGTAGGAACTAGTATAAACTAGTGTTTTGGTGGTGGAGATGGTGAAATGGAGTAGAATGGAGGTGGATATGGGGTGGAATGGATAAGGGGTGAAAATCGGAGCTAAGAGGTGGTGGAAGGTAGCTAACCTCGTGCCCCAGCCTCCACCTAGGTATATATAAGTGTAGGGGAAGCATTAGGTTAAGTGGGGGAAAAGTGGGAAATGTAGTGGAAAAGTGGCTAGGTTTTTGTGTGTAGCACGACCGTGGTGGGTTGTGAGTGGAACGACCATGGTGGATGGGAACGACCGATGTGAAAAATGATAGGTTGTTTTGGGGGAGTGGCTAGCTGGCAGTATAGCCATGTTGGGAGTTGGTAGCACAGTCATGCTGCGTAGCACGGTCGTGCTGCTTAGCACGACCGTGTTGGGAGATGGTAGCCCGGCCGTGCTATGTAGCCCGACCGTGTTGGGAGATGGTAGCACAGTCGTGTGACATAGCACGACCATATTGGGAGCTGGTAGCATGGTCGTGCTACGTGGAACGACCGTGTTGTAGGGTCGCAACATGGCTATGATGCATGAAACGGTCGTGGTAGAGTATGTTTTGTAGCTGCTTCAAAACTGAGATTTTTCCTATGATTTCTTCATTTCTAGCATGACCATTATATGTTATCACGGCCGTGCTGGGGGCTTTGCTTGCACTTTGAGCTTTAAACTTCATTATCCATGGACTTCTTTACCTAAGCTTGACTCCTAGCCACTACGGGTAGGTTGGGGGAGCTCTAGGGCCTTCTTTGGGCCCCTCCATCTCTCTCGTCCATCCAAGTGAGGTCCAAGTACATGAAAAACATGCAAATAATGTCCATAAGTGCATTTCACACAAATATGCATATTAAGGGAAATAACATGTAATATAATAGGCATAGATGTTATTGAAATACAAAATTCCACAAGATGAAACCCTAAAATAGGGCTGAATCAATGACGTTCCATGCCTAAAGTTCAATCTGGATGTCAGCGACAAAGGAACTATATGATCATGGTAACACTAATCACAGATTATAGGTTGAAGTTGTTTTCTAACTTTCTGAGTTACTTGGGGTAGCAATAATGAGTTACTAGATTCCGCTCATTGCTTGTGATGCCATAAGTTGTTATGAACATTCACTACCAACGTAAATTGGAACCTGTAGGGTCACACACATAGGATACCCCTGGAAGAGTATATTGTCCATGAATGACATTTAGATTGATAATAAAGGTGTTTAGGTACTCAATTAAACATACAGTTGATTGACTAGACTCATAAATATCAAGTTCAAGTGTTGAACTAGCTAGTTAGAGTGTCAGGTTGATTGGAGACTGCATTGGCAATGTCAGGATTGCCAACCGACCGGTTCACCCAGGTAAGACGATCGACTAGTGTGAGCCAACCAACTGGTTCATTTGGTGAACTGGATGACTCACAGTCCTTCCAATCATGGAAATAAGGATTTGACTATTTGGAGGAAAACTTTCATGTTTCACTTGTTCAATTCGATTGGAATAAGGATTAATCTTTACATTAATTGGAAACAATTGAGGAAATTCAATTGTAGGCAAGTCTGGAAAGTGAAATAATCGGTTCACTATGTGAACGAATCAGCTCACACTCCCAAATGACCGGTTCACTTGTGAACCGACATGTTCTCCTACCACAGTGCAAGTTATTCATGGAATTTTTGGATCCTTCTACTCTCGAATAGATTGGGAACCCTGACCCTACTCTCTACTATAAATAGAGGGGTTATGCGGGCTTCTTAGAACACGCAACTTAGAACATCTGTTGCTCTACAAAGTTTTTGTCCTCTTTGGTTCTAGTAATCGAGAGAGCCTGAGTGTGGTAACACATCCCATTATCACACAGATAATGAGGTGTTACGCAAAAATGTGCGGAAATCAACATAACCACAGATTATGAAAATACAGGTTTATTAAAATCGATTGCGTAAAACTGATAAACTATGGAACTATTACTTTCCAGTCCTCATCCTACACAGAAACACGTCATATATACATACACGAGATCTGATACGTGATTCCAGCTTACTGAAACAGCTGTCCATCCATCACATGGGTTCATCACCTGTTCATATACACAGAGGCCCGCATCCGGTCAACAACAGGATATACAAAACATTATCGATCGTTCATTATGAATCAACGTCAAAACACTGCCAAGGACCTGAGAGTACAGAGATGACTCTAGACTCTACTACAAAACATCCAAAACAGCAGCATGTCCAACGCTTGCCTTCTACTGCTCCTCAAGCTGCTCGGCCGCTACACCACGACCACGACCACGTCTACCTCGACCACCTAAAAAGGGGTTAAACCAGCGGGGTGAGACAATTGAACAATTGTCCCAGAGGGAAACATAACTCCCCACCGCAACTACAGAACCTCAACAAGATAAACTATAACAGTAGATATCTAATCAACATATATAACATGAGCAGTCTACGTAAAGCAAGGCTATTCTTACCGACAAGCTTACAAGTTGTACAAGAGCGTATAACCAGATATCTCTCAAGGGGTATGATTAGCAAGATAAAATGTATCACTATGTAACATGATTATCAGAACAAAGCATATTATCACATACCTGATGGATATAGAAGTAACTACAGATATAACAAAATTAGCTACATAAACAAGGCCTCAACCAATGTTTCGTGTTTATCTTAAGCAGTAAATACTAACAGCTGTATTACGTATTATTATGCCCTGAGGATTTGAACCGTACCGTTCAAATCCAACCTTCGGTTACGAAACCCAAGCCGGTGCCATACAAGGTCAATGGAAGAGCCGAACTCCACGACCTCCCACCTCGTGGTCAGTACACGAGTACAACACAAGCAGGACCGCAGTCACATGCTGAAGTGGTCTAAGCCATAGGGTCAGCTCCATAGGCTACCCTCACTCTAGCCCGCCTTGGTACACGTCTCGGCGCTAGTAAAACTGAGCCACAGGACTGTTCACCGTGCTCTGAGCCATGAACGCATTCATGCTCCTCATATCACGTATCCTGAGCCATGGGCCTGTTCACCATGCTCTATATACATATCTGAGTCTGTAACCGAAGTTACACTCTTACCTCCTCATTTTCAGGCTAGGAGCAACCTACACATATTCAACATTATGCGCTTCCAGGTGAACCCGTAGGAGAACCTGTTTCACCATCACCAAGTCCTGACGATGATGGGTCTATGGCCAGGGCAACTACATGATATATTTCACTGTGATTAATTAGTATCTTTTATATGGATTGCAAGATTCAACCAAGTTGTATAACATGCAAGATATAATAGAAAATAAAGAACATTATATTATTATTGAAACCTCATCAACCTGATCCATCACAAGGATCCAGCATCACATGTTACCACTTGACCTCTTGCCAACCATCGAGATCCATATCAAGGATCATCACATACCATAGGATATCAATCCTTCATCATGTACTGTCACTGCCTCTCAAGGCTCACATCATCATCATGGGATCAACACATTACATATATAATCTCATAGAACAAATATCAAGGTAATGTTACTCATCACATATGTCACATAGCCCTTTCATGGCTACACATCACCTACATGGTTAGGATACCCAATAACCATAGATTCAACATAAGGAACATGCTCACAATCATGAACTATCATTCAAGATACTCTACTCATCATTATTACCCTATTTGATGATCAAGCTTGTTAAGCACATCATTAACAAACCCTATTCATGCTTACTTTTATTTCAAGATTATACAAACATTTAAGGTATTTACTTTATATAAAAACATGTTGCGTATACACTATTGTTACCAAAGTCATTAATGTTACCATCCTCTATCATCATCATTACCTTTATCATTAAGCACCCATTAATGCAACTACCATTTATCATTGCTATTAACAATTAAGTATAAGACTCACATCATGCATAGCATTACTACTCTTGTTACCATCATTACCATTATTAGTGTCATCATCTATTATTATCCTTATTGCTATGTCATCAAGCAGAATGTTAATGTAGTTGTCACTTAGCATCATTATTATCATTACTAATACTTCCACTACTAGAAAGGCATCACCATCATCTTTGTTGTCAACAACATTATCATCATGGTTATTATTTACATTGTCATAGTTATCATAAATCAAGGCAACACTGTCGTTATCATAGAAATCATTATTAAGAAAGGCATTACTAACGTTGTGTTGTTTAAGCATAAGCATCCGCTTCTATTACATAAGAGACCGTCACCAAAGAACTACTTACCCTCACTAAAACCTCACAACCCTCACTAAGAAAACCATACGGCTAAGGAATGGGAAGGCAGCAACGCTGCGCTGCACCCAGCCTTCTGCCCGCAACGCCGCGTTACAAGGGAAGTGTGGCACGCGTTAGGGAGCATCGCACGATACACCCCATCGGACAACGCCCGTCACAGCCAACACGTGACGTCCGATAACCAAGGGTAACACCCATCTAACAACTCCACAACAGCCAGGAGAGAGAAGGAGAGAAAGAAGGAAAGGAGAGAGGGAAAGAAAGAGAAGGACTCCCCACATATCGTGCAACAACACAAGGCCTATCGGCCAGCACACTCGCCCAACCCAAAGGCTTGACGCCCGTCACAGCCCCATGCTATCGCGCGTCACAGCTTAGGCCTATCCGCCGACACAAGATGCAATGCCCGTCAGGGCTATCGGCCGTTACACCATCTATGCATGTCGTGCAACTCCATCAACTCATCACAGGAAGCCCTGTTGTCCACCAAGGAACCAAGGCCCATCGTCCAAGAGAGGAACAAGAGCACCGTTCATCATCAGAGGAACCTATCGTCCATCATGGTCACTACCATATCGGCCAACAAGACATGCTCACCTTATCACCCAACACATGGGCAGGGTATCGACCACCCTCAAGGATACAACCTATCGTCCACCAAGGTACACATATCGCCCATCAAAGAGAGCACACTATCATCCAACTCAAAGATATCGTCCAACTCACCCAACCAAGGAGGGATATCGCCCAACACCCCAAGACAGGGGTGGGGTATCGCCCGTCAGGACTGCTGCCCAACACAACCATATCGTCTAGCACTCTCCCTAGCCTATCGTCCAACATAGGTACAAAAGCAAGGTACACTAATCTACTAGCATATGAACAAGAACATAACGAGAGGAAAGGAGTTAGGGATAGAAATTATGCAACCTGCCTTGAAGCTCTAAGGAAGAAGAAGCACTCCAGCTCCAAGGGGTATCATCCTACACAGCTCCAAGGTCCAAAGCTGTCGTCCACCAGGCTTCTCCAGTAAGGTGTATCGGCCACCACTTCAACTCCAAGGGAGTGTATCGGCCAACACAAGCAAGATGGAGAGGGATATCGTGCACTCAAGGTGGAGGAGAGACCAAAAGAGCAAAGGAAGCTAAGGCAAGGAGAAGAGCTACTTATATAGGAAGAAGTGGAGGAGAAACCAAGGTACAACCATGCCAAGTGTCGCCCACCCAAGGGACACTTGTCCTAGGGTTCAAGACAACACACTAGCAAGGCATGGGACACTTGTCCAAAACATGCACCAAGTGTCCATTACACAAGACCAAGAATCATGGGCGACGCAGGCAGCAGCTCTGCTGGGCGACACAAAGCAGGTCCTGGCCGACACAAGGCTCAAGCAAGCCCAACCAAGGCACCTCAAGGCCCAAACAAGCTCAACCAAGGCCCAAGAAAACTCAAACCACAAACCCAAGCCTTCCTCTCAATCCTAGAGGAAGCAAAGAGGGAAAAACATCTCTCAAGATGACCAACTTGCACACAAAACCCTAAACTTGGGTTATTTGCAAGTAGCCCCTCAAACTCTCAACAAAGCACAACAAAACCCTAATCACCACTTAAAGGTGATTAGCAAGCATCAAAGCACCAAGATTAAGCAAAACAAACAGGGTAAACCCTAAACGCAAGTGAGGGTCCTTACAAGCTAACCCCCATTAAGGGATTTCGTCCCCGAAATCCGAAGGGAAAAGCGAGGGATACTTCCTCCTAATCTCTTCCTCAAGCTCCCACGTGGCTTCCTCAACGCCACGACGCTGCCAATGAACCTTCACAAGAACCAGATCCTTCCTCTTCAACTTCTTGATCCTTCTGTCAAATATCGCCACTGGACCTTCCTTGTAAGTCACATCTGCATCAAGCTCAACCTCAACTGGCTGTATCATTGTACCTGAATCCGGATGACTTTTCTTCAGCATACTAACATGAAATACTGGATGCAACCTGTGCAACTCTGGAGGCAACTCTAACTCGTAAGCTACTTTGCCAACACGTGCTATCACTGGATAAGGCCCCATATACCTGGGAGCCAACTTACCCTTTCGGCCAAACCTTAGCACACCTTTCCACGGTGAGACTTTAAGATACACTTTGTCTCCTACCTGGAACTCCAAAGGTCATCGAAGATTGTCCGCATAAGACTTCTGCATGTCCTGTGCCACTTTCAACTGTTGCTGTATGAACTTAATCTTTTCTGTTGTCTGTTGTACTAACTCAGGACCTAAAAGTTGATACTCACCAGACTCATACCAACACAAAGGAGATCTGCACTTCCTTCCATACAAAGCTTCATAAGGAGCGATGTCGATGCTCCGCTGATAACTGTTGTTGTAGGCAAACTCTATCAAACTCATATGTACATCCCAGTTGCCTAGAAACTGTAAGACACAAGCTCGAAGGAGATCTTCTAAAATCTGAATAGTCCTCTCAGATTGTCCATCTGTCTGTGGGTGAAAAGTTGTACTGAACCTCAACTGCGTTCCCAACGTGCTGTGCAATTGTTCCCAAAAATGACTCGTAAACTGAGGACCTCTGTCAGATACTATTGTTGCTGGCACACCATGCAAATGTACTATCTCATCCACATACACTCGAGCGAGTTTCTCAGCTGTATACGTCATCTTTACTGGTAGAAAATGGGCAGACTTAGTCAATCTGTCCACTATCACCCAAATGGAATCATGATTCCTAGTTGTCTGGGGTAGACCAACTACGAAATCCATGGTTATATGATCCCATTTCCACTGAGGTATCGACAAAGGTTGCAACGTACCTGCCGACTTCTGATGTTCATCCTTCACTTGCTGACACACTGCACATCTCGCCACGAACTCAGCTACATCTCTCTTAAAACCGGGCCACCAATACAAGTCCTTCAGACTATGATACATCTTGGTGACACCTGGGTGCATCGCATACATCGACGTATGTGCTTCCTCAAGCACCAACTTCCTCAGATCATCAGCATCTGGAACCACCATCCTATTACGATAGCAAACTACTCCATCCTCAGATTCATGAAACCCATCATGCTTGTCGCTGCCGAACTCTGATCTAATCAACTGTACTGCATCATCTGTCTGCTGTGCATCCTTGATCTGCTGTCTCAACGTAGGCTTGACTTGCATCTGTGCAAAAAGACCAGACAACAAAGAAACTTCCATCTGCACATTCATCTGTCGAAGGGAAACAAACATATCTCGCTTATGGCATACCAGAGAACTCAACTGTGCCTTCTTTGGAGAAAGAGAAGAAGACTTCCTGCTAAGCGCATCAGCTACCACATTCACCTTACCAGGATGATACTCAATAGTGCAGCCATAATCATTGATCAACTCCATCCATCGTCATTGTCGCATGTTCAACTCTTACTGCGTAAAGATGTACTTTAGATTCTTATGATCCGTAAAGATCTGACACACTTCCCCATACAGATAGTGTCTCCAAATCGTTAACGCATGAACTACTGCTGCCAACTCCAAATCATGAGTCGGATAGTTCTCCTCATGTTTCTTGAGCTGTCGCGAGGCAAAAGACACCACATGATCTTCCAGCATCAACACGCAACCTAAGACTTTCTTGGAAGCATCACAGAAAACAACATAGCCTTTCCCAGGCTCTGGAAAAATCAACACTAGAGCACTGGTCAGTTTCTCCTTTAGACTCTGGAAAGCTTGCTGACATCGATCATCCCAAACAAAAGGTACATCCTTCCTGGTCAACTTTGTCATCGGCAACGCGATCACACTGAAGTCCTTGATAAACCTCCGGTAGTATACTGCCAAACCAAGGAAACTATGAACTTCTGTCAGCGTCTTCGGTTGTCCCCAATCCGCAACAGATTCCACCTTCTTTGGATCTACTTTGATTCCTTCAGCAGATATCACATGACCCAAGAAAGTCACTTCATCTAGCCAGAACTCACACTTACTGAACTTGGCATACAACTGATGTTGGCGAAGAAGAGTCAATGCTCGACGAAGATGTTGCTCATGCTCTAGCCTATCCCGACTATAGATCAAGATATCATCTATAAAGACTACAACAAACTGATCTAAGAATGGACAGAACACTCTGTTCATCAGATCCATGAAAGCTGCAGGCACATTGGTTAACCCAAACGGCATAACCACGAACTCGAAATGACCATACCTCGTCCTGAAAGCTGACTTTGGTATGTCATCTGCCTTTATCCTTAACTGGTGATATCCAGACCGTAGATCGATCTTCGAAAACACTGTAGCACCACGCAACTGATCGAACAAATCGTCTATCCTCGGCAACGGGTACTTATTCTTGACCGTGACCTTGTTCAACTGCCGGTAATCTATACACAACCACATTGATCCATCCTTCTTCTTAACAAACAACACGGGAGCACCCCACGGCGATGTACTCGGTCGGATAAAACCTTTCTCCAACAACTCTTGCAACTGCTTCTTCAACTCTGCCATCTCTGCTGGAGCCATTCTATACGCTGACTGAGCAACTGGCTGTGTTCGAGGAACCAGATTGATCTCGAAATGAATCTCTCGGGGTGGAGGAACACTAGGAAACTCCTCAGGAAACACGTTTGCAAACTCTCAAACTACTGACACCTCCTCAAGAGTAGGACCTTTCGCCTTGGTAACCACAAATGTATCCAATACGTGAGCTAAGAACGCCTCACATCCTTGTCGTAACAACTTGTCTGCCACCATAGCTGATACCAAACATGTCGGAAGAATCTTCCTATCTCCCTAGAAGATCCACTTCTCTCCAGCAACATCAAACACTGCCTGCTTGGAACCGCAGTCCAAGATAACCTTATACTTCTCTTAGGTATCCATCCCAAGGATAACATCGAAACCATTCATATCAAGTGGTATAAGATCCACTTGGATATGGTGTCCCGAAAAAGACAAGACACAAGATGGACACTCTTCTCGAAGCAAAGAGGAACCATCAAGAGGGGTTTCCAACAACAAGCTATCCTTCTTACAGCTAATAGGTAAACGATAGTTTTCAAGCATACTATAGGCGATAAAAGAGTGTGTAGCACCCGGGTCAACCAGAACAGATACAAAGCAAGAAGAAGACATATCAGAATGAAATAACTCCATATGACCTGTCACCACTCGCGGGTTGACTATCACCTCTGGCTGACTCATGGCATAGAATCAAGCCGTTGCTTGCTGTCCACGACCTCTGCTTCCTTGAGCAGATGATCCAGCCTGAGATGCTTGACCGTGTCCTCGTCCTCTACTACCATTGGCCTGTGGTCTCTCAGACTTCTGGAAACTCTACCTCGGCTGCTGCGTCACTTCGACATCTCTATTCGGGCAATTGAACTTCCAATGCCCGACCTGTCCACAAAGATAGCATGACCTATCCTCAAACCGTGGCCTAGCTGGCCCTGTTACTGCCACAAAAGTTGAACTGTGCACCTTAGATGGCGAAGAAACATAACCTCGTCCTTTACTCGGAGACCACTGAGATGGTACACCAGCACTTCTCATCACTGACGGTGCTGAAAACCTGGGCTTCTTAAAGCCACCAAACCTTCGTCCTTGAAACTGAGCAGGTCTTTTGAGAGACATAGACTCTCTTTTCTCCCTTACTGTCCTCTCGATCCGTCGAACAAATTCCACGAACGTAGCAAACCGCTCTCGGTTTTCCAACGCAGACACCAGGGTTTTCAACTCAACACTCAAATCCTTCTCGAAACGTTTGATCCGTTCCTCGTCTGTTGCCGCCATGTGAGGACAGAACCTCAACAGATCCATAAAGTTAGCTTCATACTCGGTGATGTTCATCATTCCTTGTCTCAGGTTCTCGAACTGACTCACCTTCTCATCTAGATACGTCTTGGGAAAGTATCTGGTGACGAACTCACGTCGAAACACTTCCCAATAGATCGCTTCACCAGGCCGCTTCCCTTCCTCGATGGTCCACCAGTGACCAACACTACCTTTCAGAAGGTAGACGACATGCTTTACCTTGTCCGCTTCAGGGATGTCAAGGATCCGAAAAGCCTTCTCAAGACTTATCAGCCACATATTTGCATCCGCTGGATCAGTCGTTCCAGCATAATCCGAAGCTCCAACTCGGCGAAGCCGCTCGAAGGTCTTCCTAATACCCGATGCTACTTCATGGGGAACCTGTGCTCATGGAGGAGACACTGGTAATCGCTCAACCATGAGATTCATCGTAGCCATTAACTTCCCCATAAGCTGTTGGTAAGCATGATGTTCAAGTATGGCTGGGTTAAATTGGGGAACCTCAGGCACCCGATCTTCATGTGCCTGTCCATCTACTCCATCAACCGATGCAGCATCATTGTACTCAGCAGAGTGTTCTTCATGGTTTCCAGACATCTTGACTTTTCTTCCGCTGAGGGCAGAAGATATTATAAGAAAACCTGGACACTCATAAGAACAACTCAACCTAGTCCTGAATCCCTGTAGACTCAGCGAACCTAAAGCTCTGATACCAAAACTTGTGGTAACACATCCCATTATCACACAAATAACGAGGTGTTACGCAAAAACGTGCGGAAATCACCATAATCACAGATTATGAAAATATGGGTTTATTAAAATCGATTGCGGAAAACTGATAAACTATGGAACTATTACTTTCCAGTCCTCAGCCTGCACAGAAACACGTCATATATACATACACGAGATCTGATACGTGATTCCAACTTACTGAAAAAGTTGTCCATCCATCACATGGGTTCATCACCTGTTCATATACACAGAGGCCTGCATCCGGCCAATAACAGGATATACAAAACATTATCGATCGTTCATCGTTAATCAACGTCAAAACACTGCCAAGGACCTGATAGTACAGGGATGACTCTAGAGTCTACTACAAAACATCCAAAACAGCAGCATGTCCAATGCTTGCCTTCTACTGCTCCTCAAGCTGCTCGGCCGCTACACCACGACCACGACCACGTCTACCTCGACCACCTAAAAAGGGGTTAAACCAGTGGGGTGAGACAATTGAACAAGTGTCCCAGCGAGAAACATAACTCCCCACCGCAACTGCAGAACCTCAGCAAGATAAACTATAACAACAAATATCTAATCAACATGTATAACATGAGCAGTCTACGTAAAGCAAGGCTATTGTTACCGACAAGCTTACCAGTTGTACAAGAGCGTATAACCAAATATCTCTCAAGGGGTATGATTAGCAAGATAAAATGTATCACTATGTAACATGATTATCATAACAAAGCATATTATCACATACCTGATGGATATAGAAGTAACTGCAGATATAACAGAACTAGCTACATAAACAAGGCCTCAACCAATGTTTTGTGTTTATCTTAAGCAGTAAATACTAATGGCTGTATTATGTATTATTATGCCCTGAGGATTTGAATTGTACTGTTCAAATCCAACCTTCAGTTACGAAACCCAAGCCGGTGCCATACAAGGTCAATGGAAGAGCCGGACTCCACGACCTCCCACCTCGTGGTCAGTACACGAGTACAACACAAGTAGGACCGCAGTCACATGCTGAAGTGGTCTAAGCCACAGGGTCAGCTCCATAGGCTACCCTCACTCTAGCCCGCCTTGGTACAGGTATCGGCGCTAGTAAAACTGAGCCATGGGCCTGTTCACCGTGCTCTGAGCCATGAACGCATTCATGCTCCTCATATCACGTATCCTGAGCCATGGGCCTGTTCACCATGCTCTATATACATATCTGAGTCTGTAACCGAAGTTACACTCTTACCTCCTCATTTTCAGGCTAGGAGCAACCTACACATATTCAACAATATGCGCTTCCAGGTTAACCCGTAGGAGAACCTGTTTCACCATCACCAAGTCCTGACGATGATGGGTCTATGGCCAGGGCAACTACATGATATATTTCACTGTGATTAATTAGTATCTTTTAGATGGATTGCAAGATTCAACCAAGTTGTATAACATGCAAGATATAACAGAAAATAAAGAACATTATATTATTATTGAAACCTCATCAACCTGATCCATCACAAGGATCCAGCATCACATGTTACCACTTGACCTCTTGCCAACCATCCAGATCCATATCAAGGATCATCACATACCATAGGATATCAATCCTTCATCATGTACTGTCACTGCCTCTCAAGGCTCACATCATCATCATGGGATCAACACATTACATATATAATCTCATAGAACAAATATCAAGGTAATGTTACTCATCACATATGTCACATAGCCCTTTCATGGCTACACATCACCTGCATGGTTAGGATACCCAATAACCATAGATTCAACATAAGGAACATGCTCACAATCATGAACTATCATTCAAGATACTCTACTCATCATTATTACCCTATTTGATGATCAAGCTTGTTAAGCACATCATTAACAAACCCTATTCATGCTTACTTTTATTTCAGATTATACAAACATTTAAGGTATTTACTTTATATAAAAACATGTTGCGTATACACTATTGTTACCAAAGTCATTACTGTTACCATCCACTATCATCATCATTACCTTTATCATTAAGCACCCATTAATGCAACTACCATTTATCATTGCTATTAACAATTAAGCATAAGACTCACATCATGCATATCATTACTACTCTTGTTACCATCATTACCATTATTAGTGTCATCATCTATTATTATCCTTATTGCTATGTCATCAAGCAGAATGTTAATGTAGCTGTCACTTAGCATCATTATTATCATTACTAATACTTCCACTACTAGAAAGGCATCACCATCATCTTTGTTATCAACAACATTATCATCATGGTTATTATTTACATTGTCATAGTTATCATAAATCAAGGAAACACTGTCGTTATCATAGAAATCATTATTAAGCAAGGCATCACTAACGTTGTGTTGTTTAAGCATAAGCATCCGCTTCTATTACATAAGAGACCGTCACCAAAGAACTACTTACCCTCACTAAAACCTCACAACCCTCACTAAGAAAACCATACGGCTAGGGCATGGGAAGGCAGAAATGCTGTGCTGCACCCAGCCTTCTTCCCGCAATGCCGCGTTACAAGGGAAGTGTGGCGAGCGTCAGGGAGTGTTGCACGATACACCCCATCGGACAACGCCCGTTACAGCCAACACCTGACGTCTGATAACCAAGGGTAACACCCATCTAACAACTCCACAACAACCAGGAGAGAGAAGGAGAGAAAGAAGGAAAGGAGAGAGGGAAAGAAAGAGAAGGACTCCCCACATATCGTGCAACAACACAAGGCCTATCGGCCAGCACACTCGCCCAACCCAAAGGCTTGATGCCCGTCACAGCCCCATGCTATCGCGCGTCATAGCTTAGGCCTATCGGCCGACACAAGATGCAACGCCCGTCAGGGCTATCGGCCGTTACACCATCTATGCATGTCGTGCAACTCCATCAACTCATCATAGGAAGCCCTGTCGTCCACCAAGGAACCAAGGCCCATCGTCCAAGAGAGGAACAAGAGCATCGTTCATCATCAGAGGAACCTATCGTCCATCATGGTCACTACCATATCGGCCAACAAGACATGCTCACCTTATCGCCCAACACATGGGCAGGGTATCGACCACCCTCAAGGATACAACCTATTGTCCACCAAGGTACACATATCTCCCATCAAAGAGAGCACACTATCGTCCAACTCAAAGATATCATCCAACTCACACAACCAAGGAGGGATATCGCCCAACACACCAAGACAGGGGTGGGGTATCACCCGTCACAAGGCTGACGCCCGTCAGGCCTGCTGCCCAACACAACCATATCGTCTAGCACTCTCCCTAGCCTATCGTCCAACATAGGTACAAAAGCAAGGTACACTAATCTACTAGCATATGAACAAGAACATAACGAGAGGAAAGGAGTTAGGGATAGAAATTATGCAACCCGCCTTGAAGCTCTAAGGAAGAAGAAGCACTCCAGCTCCAAGGGGTATCGTCCAACACAGCTCCAAGGTCCAAAGCTGTTGTCCAACTGGCTTCTCCAGGAAGGTGTATCGGCCACCACTTCAACTCCAAGGGAGTGTATCGGCCAACACAAGCAAGATGGAGAGGGATATCGTGCACTCAAGGTGGAGGAGAGACCAAAAGAGCAAAGAAAGCTAAGGCAAGGAGAAGAGCTACTTATATAGGAAGAAGGGGAGGAGAAACCAAGGTACAACCATGCCAAGTGTTGCCCACCCAAGGGACACTTGTCCTAGGGTTCAAGCCAACACACTAGCCAGGCATGGGACACTTGTCCAAAACATGCACCAAGTGTCCATTACACAAGACCAAGCATCATGGGCTACGCAGGCAGCAGCTCTGCTGGGCGACACACCATCCTGCTGGGCGACACAAAGCAGGTCCTGGCCGACACAAGGCTCAAGCAAGCCCAACCAAGGCACCTCAAGGCCCAAACAAGCTCAACCAAGGCCCAAGAAAACTCAAACCACAAACCCAAGCCTTCCTCTCAATCCTAGAGGAAGCAAAGAGGGAAAAACATCTCCCAAGATGACCAACTTGCACACGAAACCCTAAACTTGGGTTATTTGCAAGTAGCCCCTCGAACTCTCAACAAAGCACAACAAAACCCTAATCACCACTTAAAGGTGATTAGCAAGCATCAAAGCACCAAGATTAAGCAAAACAAATAGGGTAAACCCTAAACACAGGTCAGGGTCCTTACACTGAGCAAGTGCTACCCGACTAGGGAGGTACCGTGAGGGAAAGACAACTGCAGAAAAGCAATCTTAGTTCAGGAGAGCAGGTTAGTGCTAGTACACTAATAGGAGGGTCGTCTCCTTCCTGTCAGTTCTTCTAGAATGACATGAGTTCCAGGTGGTCTTTGTGGACTAACTATAGAGGAGGGAGATGTGTGTCGCTCAGGAGGATACGTCAGCCGCAGTCCGTGGTGGAAGCTAGAGTCCATGGTGAAGACTAGGAGTTGCACAAACACCATCCAAAATATGACATTGAAGACCGCACATGGTTGCAAAGTATTGTCACTGGGCAAGCCCCAAGACTAGGTATATCTCACTAAAACCATCCTTCCCATTATATATTCATTGATGCAATCTCCTATTACTTGTTAATGGCTAGTAAAATTTTTGTTTCCTCTGCCTACTCTGAGGCCATAGAAACCAACATTTTATAACTCTAAATATCTGACAAGCTCTTATTGATTAAATTTACAAAATATCTACCACCATCCCTAACACCATGACCAGGAAGGGGGAAGCCCTAGAGGGAGCACAGGAGGCCTTGGAGTTAGTCACCAAGGCATTGAATGACTACCCCAACCTGTAACCACAGAAGAAGCTCTAGTTGGACCTACTAAACAAGAAGTACGAGTGCTTCCTGGCCCACAAGACTCCACCAAAGACATAGGAATCTAAGAGTGATACAGAGATAGAGACATATGAATATGTCCCTGAACAGAAAGGGAAGCAAAAGGTGACAATGCCAATGGAAGCAAAAACTAGGAAACAAAAGAAGACTACGGGGGAGACATCAAAGAATCAGAGGTAGGAGGCTGAGTCACCTGTACATGAGGTGCATGACCTGGATGAGAAGGCTCCTACAGAAGAGATGGAAGTGTTCATTCTTAGAGACCAGACACATCGATCTCACTTTGATACGATGCTGAGGACCAAGACCTTCAATCCTACAAGGTACATAGATGTCTAGGACTTGAAGAAGATGGGCATCTACAATAAGATTACCGAGTTCCTGGATAATGCTAATCTGTGTTCCCAACACACAGTAGAGGCTTCATCCCTGAAAAAACTAATAGCCGAATTCATGTTATCACATGAGAAGATACCTGTCAGCAATGCAGAATGCAAAGATGTTGGAGGGGAGTTCAAGTTGGAGGTCAAGATGGGAGGCAAGAACCACTGCATCACCGAAGCCGTCCTAAACACCATCTTCACCAAGACTCTGGAGGAAGCTCATGCTTGCTCACATGATCCCAGTGAGAAAGAGTTTGTAGGCTACAACAACCACAAAGTATGGAGGATGCTGACCAAGGAGACTGAACACAACCCAAGGAAGTCCAAGGATTCACTCATCACTTCATGTTTTATCAAGGTTGTTCTGAAGATAACTATCACCACTGTGTACACAAGGTCAAGAGACAAGGGGTGTCTAAAGGAGACGTTTTCCAGATATGGTCAATGCTGAATGCAAAACCAGTAAACATCGACATGCTACTAATAAACAAGTTATGAGATGTCGTGGGCCTAGATGCTAAGAAGATCAAGGACTTCTACATGGGAGGGAAGATAGCCTATATTGCATCCTAATAACTAAAGAAGGAGCAATTACAGAAATACATGGCCATTGAGGAACACACAAAGATAGACAACAAGTACCTGGTAAATGATGAGATCCTGATCTAGAAGGATGATAAATTCTTCTACAAGCCAGGCAACTTAAAGTTGCTTCTACCACTTCTGGAGATGACATATTATGATGCCCACAAGTTGTGCTTGAGTGAAGATGATATCAACAAAATGCACTCCAATACTATTAGGAGGGGTGCAAATGTTGAGTCACTAGTCGGGCCAGAACCAGAACCAGAAAAAGTGTTGAAAATAGAACAACACAAGCCAGAGAAGAGGAACAAACTGGCAAAAAACCACGTCAAGAGAAGGTGGCGGAACCTCAACCCTCTAAAAGAACAAAAACTGTAAAACCCCTAACTCTAGAGGATGAACCCGATAACGATGATGAAGGGTTCTCCAATGCACCTCCCTCTCCCCCTGTGACCACTAAAGTGGTTGAGTCACCCGCTATAGAAGAAAGTAGTGTTCCTGTGGCTAAAATGAATGAGGAACCATGTGTCTCTTCCACAATGCCTGAGGCCATATAAGAAACTGAGCAAGATCAACCGACCTCTTCCACCAACATAGAAGAACCTGAAGCATCACAGGCGAAACAAGTAACACTTGACACACAAGAGGAACTTGTGTAGCGACCATTAGAAAAGCAACAAGCAAGTGCCCCTGAACCAACAACAACAACAACATTGAGAGATGAACAAGAACAAGCATCTACATTTGGTGATATCCTAGGAAACCAATTTGAAGCCATGTGGGGACAATTCCAAATTTGTTTTGAGGCCAATTCACACATAAATTCTTGTCTGCATGCTCTAACTACATAGGTACACGACTTGGACACCAGAACAACACCTCTCCCTAGTTTCATGTAGGAAATCATCAACAATCAAGCAAAGATGATGGTGTTCATAAAAAAAATGGATGATGAGATGATGGATCTTCGAAGAGAAAGGAAGATAATCTTAGCCGAGAAAGACCAAAATGTGCAAAGGCTATGAAGAGCCAATGCATGACATAAAAGAGGAATGTAAACACCTAGAAAATGAATGCAAAGAGATGGAGGTTGAACTCCAGGATCTAGAAAATTGGAAAAACAAAAGAGGTTAAGGCATGTGACAAACCCCTCACCATCTAGCACTTCCTGGAGGCTTAAAACCCTAATTGGGATGATGACAACATTGGCGGAGTGGGTGCACCTTCTACACCCAAAGGCAAAAGCACAAACACAAAACCCGCTCAATGGGAGGAGCCCCCTGGAAAATAGGTGCCATCACAACCTGAAAAGAAAAATGGTCTTAATGGGACAAAGATGAAAACTCTAGAAATCGAGTTTGATTTGACCTCCACACCCAAAACAGAAAGCATACAAGAGGTCATCATCTTCATTCTTCCTGAATCTGTGGAACCCCTAGAAATAAGGAGGACTTAACCAACTAGTCTCCCAACCAATCTCCGAAGCCTAACATTACTAGCAAGAAAGTCTACACCTCCTACAATATGGTTCCCACATTGGGATAAAATGAGGCTTGGCCGCCCACAAATCTTTCTAATCCTTTTTCCAAAGACTAAGAGTAGAATAAAAAGCCAAGAAGAAAAAAATTACGAGACATGTGCCCTAAAAAGTTGCCAAAGGACCCCACATGACTGATGTATTATTACACTCACAAATGCCGATATGTTGTGTCTGGAAGTGGAATCTAGAAGCCAAACTCACCCACCTTAATTTCAAAGCAAACCTCAGACAACCACTTAACACTACATTAGGTCCTATGGAAGCACTATCTTTACGACATCTTGGTTGAGGTAGGTGAAGGAATGTAGGAAAAGCACTAAAAAGCCTATCCTACCCCCACACAATAGCTAGGGCCCAATCAAAATAAAGGTGGAGTGTGAAATCAACCCCTGGAAGGAACCATTTACAAGTATATCTAGAAACCTAGGACGAGGAGGTCATTATGAGGAGTCCTTTACTATAAAAGGCAGTGATACATGTATAAAGTCACTTAACTCTAGAAATAAGGGGTGGGGGGAAACAGAACCTCAACAAATGAACCAAGCATTTCACAAAGGTTTTGCTGTAAGGAAGGGATGGTTTTTTAATGATGTGTTTGTTAAAGAGAAAACATATACATCTCATTGCTCGTTGACTTGATTCTATCTATTAGCCAGAGCATATGCTAAGTTCTATGTTTGGGGGAGTTGATAACATCTTATTTTGAGAACATTAGCACCTATTTTATTCCCATAAGGACATCCTTTTTGAAACTTTTTTTATCTATTTTTGATGTCCTTAGGCATAATTTGGACTTGACTTAATGCCTGTACATTATCCACACGTATTGCTACCGATACATCTCTATCGTGGCCGTAAAAACTACATGTAGACAACTGTCCCAGCTATGACAGGTCAATAGGTGTATCGGCTGGGATACACAAACACTTAGTGTTGTGACCCAAAACAACTATTCATGATGGTCTCATCCTCTCTTATGGTCTCAGCCGCAACAATGCTTCCCGGTCTAAATAGCCATCATGACCAAAACTACCATCGAGGCCGCAACAACAGTCATGACCTAGACAGATATGAAGGTTAGATAAGTCGTCATGACCAAAGTAGTGTCACGATTGGCACTAGGTGGTGAGCCCAACTCTAGTTTTGATGAAGGTGTGGATGCAACCAGAACACTTGTAACGACTGCAACATTGGTAGCGGTCGGGATGTGTATAGAGACCGCTACACCTGGACTTAAGTCAGTGGGTGGCGCCTATAAATAGGCCCCGACTCCACACATTGGGAGGTATGAGATCATTAAGAGAAATGAAGTGTTGCCCAACTCTAGAGCCACCCTCGTTCATCTTTATTGGTCTTGGATCCTTGAAGATGAATCTTAGAGGAGAGAGAAGATCTACCATCCTCTTCTTTGAGAGAATGAGTTGACATCGTCTACACCTTCACTAGATCTGGATCTTAAGAAGTACCATTGGTGTATCACCTCTTTGTTTCTTTAGATCTCCCAAATCCCTCATGTCGTAACCCTTCTCTCTTCATTTGTCTTGATGTATTTGTACCTTTTTAACATATGTGGCTAAACACCTTACTTGGGTTGGGAGTAGTCACTAAGGCTCTCCCAACATGTATATACCTACATCCCTTTGAATACATATATATGCTCCTAGAAAAGATTTTCTCCTTACTCTTGCACTTAATACTTCACTTGCATGACTAGATACCATATTGTGATGTATGATTGTTAATGCCTCGAAAGAGTTGTATTAGTATTATCTATAGGGTTATGGAGTTGGATGAATGCTTGAAAATGTTGGAATGTAAAGCTAATGGTCCTACGATTTGGTTTGTAATTGTTTTTTTGCCATATCGAGAGAGAGACAACTTTATAATCTAGATCTATCCTAAGCTTGAGGGAGGAGGAAAAAGACATTTATGATGATTTCTTATAAATTTGCTAAGGGTATACAAAGGGGCGTGAGTATTGCACGTTGGTGAGAGATCATAGTAGCTGAAACCTGATCCAAGTTCCCTTCTATACTTTGGTTGCATATTTCTTGTTTGATATTGTTCTCTTGTTTTGTCTTCTTTCCTTTTCCTTTTTGTTATTTTGTTTGGAGTGACACCGTTCCATAGGGAATACCATTTTAATCTACCCCCTTTTTTTGATGAATTTGAGATAGTGGTTCTATGTTATTAACACTTACCAACGTTGTCCCTATGGTTCGATCACGATCTACTACATCAGACCCTATATAATAGTTGCGGGGGCCTAAGTGTCAGGTTATAAATTTAAAAGTCTGACTACTCTTGATCTGCTCCATTTTGGACGTGTGATTTAGGTATGTCAATACCTTGTGAGTATTTACTATATTGTGTTTTGTACTTACATGTCATATATATTTGATATATTTTAACTTATATATATATATATATATATTTATGAATGATTTTCTTTGTGTTTGTCTTGTCAATATTTATGTATCTTTAATAATAATAAACATTTCTACTTTGTACCAATACAAATGATAACATCATCCTAATTTGTTGTTATCTTTCAATTAAATAGTTTGTTTTTGTGTATTGAACATCTACATGCACCAAATTTTTTTTCCTCATTTATGTTTGGCATTAAATACAACCATTGAGTATTATTAATTATTTTAAATACTAATTAATTACACAAAATGTAGTTTTCTCTTATAGTTGACATGAAATGTAACAAACTAAATGTTGTAGTTTATGATACACATAAAAAGAGAGCCACATGAAGATAACAAACTAGAAAGTTATATTTATATTATTTTTTATCAAGAGCATCAAATTGTACTATAAGTTATATGGATACATGTAGGTCGACTCAATATTTGTCGAGTTGTATTTGGGTGGACTTTTGTATGACACATTTGGAAGTGGGTCTTTTTAATCTACACCCGGGAGACTTGCACCCGTAATAACCCAAACCAAACCCAACCTGACCCACCCGTATTATAGGTCTAAATTTAAGGAGTAGAGTTAAAATATATTTTTTCAATGCACAATGTTATTTTTCAGTTAATACAATTAATTTTCTTGTAGGGTTGTAGTTACTTTTCATTGCACGTAGATGCTTTGTTGTTAACATTGTTACTTTCTAATTTTTAGAGTTATTTTTCATTTCAAAAAAATACTTTTTTGTTGACCCTGTTACTTTTTTGTTAACATAGTTACTTTTTTATTCATAGGGTTACTTGTTAATATATATTTTTTAACATAATTACTTTTCCATTAACATAGTTACTTTTCTATTAGCAGAGTTACTTTTTATTTTGAGAAAGTTACATTTTTGTAAACAAAGTGTAACTTCTATTGACAAAATGATTCTAATAAGTCTAAATTATCACTTCAGATATAAGGAGCATTACCTTTTAGACTCTTTCTCTTTTCTTTTTGTTTTTTCTTCTATTTCAGAATCAACTACTACTTTCCCTCCTAGTTTTCTTCTTCTTCTTATCTTATTAGAGATCTTTCTTCAACAACATTAGGTTCTTCATTCTCACGTGCAACTTCAACAATTACTTCTTCAATACATTCAAATCCACAAGTCTAATCTGCAACAACCAGTTCTTGAGTGCCTAAACTCCAACAATATCATCTAAAGCAATCACTTCTTCAGCACCTTCAGCTCCTGTAGTCACATCTTCTACATTCTATTCTTCAACACTAGTACTTTTCTATGTACTATAAGTAGTTCCCTTCTTGTTACAAGCTTTGTTTTTACTTTTCTGTGTACCTTTTGTTGCACCATGTACCTTCTCAACTACAAGACCTTCTTCCATTATAGTATATCTTTGCATAATGTACTCAAATTCTTCTTCTCCAATTCTATGCAATCATCTCTGGTATTATTTTTTCACTTCCCTTACTCATTGTCTTCTTTGCAGTTTCTTTTCATACTTTTGTTCTCCCCATTTGAACACAACAACAAACACCAGATAGTTGGTTTCCCCATGCTTGCGTGTTCTTGGACAAACAAAGTAACGACCACCAGAACGACACCAATAGTGGCACAAATGGAAACGAAGAAGTGGAGTGGAATCCTTGGCTTAATTTTGTAGCAGTGCAAAATAGAAACGTAGCACTACTAGTGATTTTCTCCACTGGAATTAAAGAACTGAAGAGGAACTCTCGATTTGGGGATTTTAGGGTGGAGAAAAATTTACAATTGGATCTAATTGCTTTCACTGATATTACACACAACTCAAATCGTAGTTTTCAATATTTACAAAACTGCCATCACACGTTTTAGAGACGGGTAGCATTACTACATTACATGTATGGGTATTAAAAACAAACTATATGTATGTATATATATATGTATATATATATTATGTATGTATATATATCTACTATTCTACTCTATTAAGAGTGAACACTCATCTCCGTCCTCATTTTTTTCTTTTCTGAATAATGTTTATGTCCTCTGATTCATAACCACATTCATATAAAAACTTAGACTCTTACCCTACAAACTAAATCTCCCTCACAATCAAGGTAGTCTATTGAAATTATAAAACTGGAAACCAATTAAGTGTCATCAACGAGATGACGATTTTCAATGCCTTCGGCCACAATGGTGATTTCTGTAGGTGAGCTTCTCCACAACAAATTTCTTCTTTGCTATCGCTAACTTAGCGTTAACAATGATGCGCCGCCTAGTTTTTCAAAATGTCTCTTTTCCTTTCATTTCTTCATTTTTGGTTCTATCGATGGCCAAAACAATTTTCAGTGATTTTGCAGGTAACCTTCTTTGCAACAGATTTCCTCTTTGTTATCGCTAACTTAGCATTAACAACGGAAGATCGAGTAGCTCTTCAGAACGTTTATTTTCCATTAATTTCTTCATTTTTGGTTCTGTCTACGAGTAATGAATTTTTTTGGTGTCCTCTTCAATTTCCCTTACAGATGGATCCTAAGCTGTCATTCACATAGGCAAAAAAAGTAGTTGTCTCTATTTGCCCTTACAATCCACACAATACAACCCGATTTATATTCCACTTCCTATGAAAACTGCGGTATGTAGATGTTTTGTTAATGTTATATGTTAGGAACTCCAGTAACTTCAAGATCAAAGGCCTTAATACGTTGGACTCCAAATAATGTCCATCCTGAAGAAGTATGATTGGGAAACCAACATTACCCTTTGTGACTACCATGAGAGTAGACAGAGCACAACAAAGAAAGCAATTTACAACAACTCATCATGTATGTACATTGTAAAGAGCCAAAACAAGAGTACTTATGACTCTAGATGATTAGACGATCGAAACTCACCATCTGAAACTATGATGCACCAAACCAAAGGATACAATAGGGATGCCAACTTCATCTGATAATACCCTCTTATTATAAAAATCATTGATGTTGTTCTATTGTTACATCTAAAATCAGCAAATTATGAATATTTTGCATATTTATGTGGATCTCCCATTGCTCTAATCTTGATAAGTAAATTACAAAAGCATAGAATCAATAGGACATAAGATAAGTAACGACGTTTCCCCCAAACTGTATTTATCCTTAATGATTCTTCTTCAACTTTGCTTATTCCATGACTCGTATTTTATGTTCTAATTTGTTGAATCAATACCGTTTGATTTCTTAGAACTTTCATATTTGTGTTATGATATTTTATTTATTATATAATATATGATCGGTCCATAATGTTTTATTGCATGTAATGTTTACTTTTCTCTTATTTACAATATTGTAATAGACTTTCTAGGTGTCACAACCTATGTTTCAATTGCTTATCACAAAATTGGTTACCCAAGCATCAACTCATAAAATTATGACTAGGCACATTTATGACATAGATTTAGGGGTAATATCGGAGACACACAATGGGGATAGAGGATTTGAACCCTACTTTCCTACTAAGGTTGATTTATATTTATTGCTATAAGATGTATAGACAATTGCGACTGTACATCCAAGACACATATTTGTACATTGTAGCATCTATAAACCTTATTAACTTAGGTTCATTTCTTCCCCTTTATTCATACAGTGAGATCCTATAATTCTTGTATAAGATATAAATGTAATGCTCATTTTACCGTTTTCATCTATTAGCGTACAATTTATTCTTGAAGTGAGAATATCTTTTATACATTTCATTTTTGGTTCCTTAAATATTCTCATAGTTTATTGGAAGCTCTATAAACAGTAGACAGTTGCATTGGTCATTTAAATACTTACATATCTTAGACTTCATAGATATCTATTATTTCCAACTATTTTGATTCATAATATTTACTCTATGATTGATCCTGTAAATATAATTTTACTTTAAATAATAGTCATTCAAGATGTTTCTATTTTTTAGTGTCAATAAACCTTGTCCTCATTCAATGTCATTCTAATGAAGCATCTCTTTTACAATACTAATTGGTGATATTAAATTTTATATTTCCCGACACGACTTCTCTCCCCTGGGAGATCCAGGTTTGGAACCCCTTATTTCCCACTTTAATTACCACCCTTGCGGTCATCCTGCTCTGGCACCCTATTTCAGGGAGGGGGAGAATAGTGTCTCTCCTAACTCAAAAAATTAAATAAATTTTAGATTGCCATTGTAAGAATTTTAAACTTCACATGAGACGTAACATGTATATATATTTTTCTTATTCAACTTCTTTGGTCAACTTGGGTCAATTTATAGTTTCCTTTGTCTTTTTATTGAAGAAATTTGAATCAATTTGTGGTTCCTATATCCTTTTCTTCAAGATCGATATACTTTTACACCTATATATGTTTAAGACATGTATTTTATTTATTTTTATGTTAGTTATGACATTGAGTCATTTATATGCCACATTACATTAGGTCTATTTCCCCTTTAATCCAAAAAATAAAAACCTATAGTTCTCATATGAGATATAAGTACAATGTTTGTGTTCCCTTTTCATTTTCTTAGATTTTTTTTTCTTTAAGGGAGATTTTTTTTATTTCAAATTTTTTTGTTTACAAAACCTGAATTATTATTGTAGATTAGTGGATGATATATAAGCCGTTGTTCACTGCATAGTTCCTGTAGACATTTACATATCATGATTTTTTATAGATATCAACGATCTCCTACAATGTTGATTCAAAATGTTTACTTTATTAATATCCATTTTATTTAGTTATAGTAAATTTTTTTTCATTTTTGAGTTGGGAACAAACTTGGTCCTCCTACATTTCATGATAATGAAGTATCTTTGTATTTTTTTTATAATGTTACTAAACTTAAAACTATCATGTTAAGTAATTTAGACTTTATCTGACAGTGAACATGCATGCTTTTGCGCTTTATCATCATGTGTTCTCAAATTGGGTTAATTTAAATTTTCTAAGTAACACTTTTTATAGAAAAACTATGTTGCATCAAAATGTGGTTCATATATTCATTTCAAAATGTGGTTCATATATAAATTTAAGAATTTTTTTGTTTGTTTGTTTATTTGTTTGTCCACTCTACCATCGATTTGCCATACTAAATTAGGTCGATTTCTCCCACTTTCATTGATACAATGATATCTTATTATTCTTGTGGGATAAAGATGCAATGGTCCTATAGTCTTTCCTTTACCCAAGAAATACGTTATTCTATAAATAAGAAACAATTTTTGTTTCATTTGTTTTTGTTTATAGAGCCTTAAGTATTCTTATGGATCATTGGAAGATTTATTAACCATTGTAAGTTCCAGAGATCTTTTTTTTTGTGAATCTAGAGGTTAATTTTATTCCTCCCGCTCTCTAGTGCAGGTGAACAATTCTGGCAGATTTACAACGTTGCTCAAATTGAGCCAATTAGGATAAACAGAGGTAAAAGTAAAAGAAGGACTACTACTGGTTTGTGCATGCTTTGCAAGCGAGTCAGCGATTTGGTTTTTCTCCCTATTGATATGGTATATCTCCGTATTAGTCTGTTCCTTCATCATAGCTTTGGCTCTGCTCACGTAGGGCTTATATTTGTTGATTGTTGTTAGCTCTGGTAGGATTAGAGAGACTGCTTGTGCTGAATCTGTACATAGAGCAATGTGTCCCTTGCCACAGACTGCCATAGATTCCAGCCCAAAGATAATAGCTTGACATTCCGCTTCAAGAGCATCAGTACTAGTGCAACGTTTACTGCCTCCAAAACAACAGGTTCCCGCCTTATTCAGAATATGAAAACCCAGACTTGATGGCTGGGTCTTGGATATGAAAGATGCATCAACCAGAATGAAGTAGTCGAAATTGGAGATGCTAAGAGAAGGAGATAAGGCTTCCCGAGGAGTTCTAGTGATTGTACTCAAGGAACTTTGCATACCACTGATGGTGGTGGCTCTTGTACGAATGAATGTGACTGTGACTGACGAAGGTTTTAGTATTCTTGTATGGATTTGCTCATTACGACTTTGCCAGATATGCCAACAGGCAACTTGGGGGATAGGAGAGTGCACCATGGATATCATGTTGTGTTTGACGATGGACTGAATCCGTGAGTCTTCGTTCATATTGAAGAAATCAGTACTCGAACCAAGCTCGATCCAGATAGGTTTCGAGAATTGGCAATCACGCAGAGCATGCAGATTGTTGTCTTCCCCATTATTACAGAGCTGACATTGGCCATTGACATCAAGATGGCGACGGCGCTTTTCCATGTTAGTGAGGATAGCTTTGTGCTGTAAGAGCCAAAGAAAGACCTTTATTCTTGCAGGAAGCTTCCATCTCCAGACGTCTTTCCAAAGACCAGGCGATTGAACTTCCTTTTGTTCGCGGATCCAGCGATAGGTTGATCTAGACGACAACCTTCCATTTTGTTCCTTAGGCCAAGCCCAAAAGTCAACTCCATTGGAGTCTTCAGGAGGAGGCAACGAGCAAATCTTGTCCCAAGTGACATCAGAGAGGAACTGGTAGATGAAACCCCAGTCCCACCTTCCATTTCCTAGACTCATAGAATTTACCTGAAGAGAACTCAGCTTGGGCGGAATGGTGATATTGGGTTGTAAGTCAAGAATTGAGTTGCCTTGAAGCCACCTATCAGTCCATACATTGGTGGATTTACCATCATTCACCACCTTGTAATAGAGGTTTTGGATAACTGGGAGATACTTTTTGATGAACTGCCATATGGGGGATCCATGGCGATTCAAGATGACGCCGTTGCGAACATACTTTTGTTTCATAATTTGAACCCAAATTCTGTCCGGTTGATTCAAAAATGACCAGACGTTCTTTAGAAGGAGGGCTTGATTTTGGTCCTTAGCATCTTTAATTCCTAGGCCTCCAATATCTTTATTACTGGTGACCTTCTTCCAGTAGACCAGAGATAATCTTCGCTGCTCCCAGTTGCCTGACCATAGAAAACGACGGACATGCTTATTTATATCATCACAAAGAGTTGGGGAGAGACAGACAGACTGCATAGAATAGCCAGGGATAGCTTGGAGTGTCGATTTAGCTAGGGTTATTTGTCCAGTAAGGGAGAGATGGCGCATGGTCCAGCTATCCATACGGGACCGGATATTTGAGATGATGTATGCGTGAGTGTTCTTGTTAACCCGTTTGTGCAAGATGGGCACTCCCAAGTATTTCCCAAGGTCCTGCGTCCAAGGGATACCAAGATTTCTACTGATAGTGCGAATTAAAGGCCTAGGAGTGTTCGAGCTGAAGAAACATTTTGATTTGTCAAGTGAGATCGCCTGTCCAGAAACTTTGGCGAAGTTGTCCAGAATTTTTAGGATGGTTTTGGCCTGGTGAACTGAGGCGTCACCCATGAGCAGAATATCATCAGCGAAAAACACGTGTGATAGTTTAGTGCCTCCTCTAGATAATAGAATTGGTTTCCAGCTACCATCTGTCACAGCAAGGGAAATCGCCTGGCTAAGCCGTTCCATGCAAAGGACGAAGACGTAGGGACTGATCGGATCGCCTTGTCTGACGCCTCTTGAAGCCTTAAAGGCTGTAAGGGGTGTACCTTCCCAGAGGATAGAAGTGGAGCCTGTGGTGATGATTTGTATGATCAACTAACATACTTTATTAGGGAGCCCCGTTCTGGTGAGAGTATCATTAATAAAATCCCAGGACATGCGATCAAACGCTTTGGAGAGGTCAAGTTTAATACACATTCTGTACTTTTTTGTGCTTTTGGACTTCATTGAATGGATGACTTCTTGCACTAATAAGATGTTGTCACTTATACGCCTTCCTGGAATGAAGGCCGATGGAGAGGGAGAGATCCAGTTATTTAGAAAGGGCTTGATACGTTCAACTAGAACTTTGGAAATTAGCTTGAAACAGCTATTGTTTAAGGATATAGGCCTAAGCTCGTTACAACTCTCTGAAGATTTTGTTTTTGGGATTAAGACCATGAGAGAGTCAGCCATTGATTCTTCAATACGGCCAGATTTGAAGGTACTATTGAAAGTATGGACAATTGAGCCACCAATATAATCCCAGTTGTTTTGAAGGAAACTGTTATAGACACCGTCAGGACCCGGTGCCTTTGTCGGCGACATGAGGAAAAGAGTCTTTCTTATCTCTTCAGCAGATGGGGTAGATTGCATAGAACCAAGAGTGTCTGTGGGAAGAGGCGGGAAAGTGCCCGGGTAGTTGACAATCGCGGCTGTATCAGGAGATGCGATAGATGTGAGCAAGCTTGAGAAGTAGTTGAGGACAAGGCTTTGAACTTCATTGCGGGAGGAAACCCAGTTACCACTGTTGTCCTTCAGGCGAGTGATCTTATAATGGTGCCGACGGGCGTTCACATGTGAGTGAAAGAATTTAGTGTTGTCGTCACCTAGCTGCAGCCAGTCAATATGTGCTTTTTGCTTCCAGTCAGCCTCTTCTCTAAAGAGAAGCTGGTTATATCATTCCTGAAGGGTGATGGACATGTCAGATAAGTTTGAGGCGTTCTGTTGGGATATTACCTGGGAATTATTAATGCGTCGGAGCAGGGAGTTCTTCTCTTTATAATGTAATCGCATCTGTTTCTGGTCCCAAGTCATCGCGGTGGATTGGAACTTACGGAGAGCTGCTGAGAACTGAGAATTGACGTCCCACTTTGGCATGATATCTTTATGGAAAGAAGGCCTGAGGTTCCAGTTTGCTTTGGTGCGGAAGACATGCTTGCTCTGTGCTCTTCTGCTGCTGTCAGACATCAGGAGGGGGTTATGGTCGGAATCAACTCGCGGGAGGACAGTGATAGTAGCATTAGGATGAAAATTGAGCCATTCACAGTTGATGAGAGCCCTGTCCAGGCGTTCTTGAAGGCGGCCATGATGGAAGGTAAAAAACTGCCCATGACTCCTGGCTTCAGACAGTCCAGAGTTCAAAAGGCACTCGTGAAAGAGATTAGAAGCATATCTGTCGAAATAATTGCTGCCTATCTTCTCAGATGGGTCAAGGAGAGTGTTGAAGTCCCCCATAGCTATCCATGTGTTGGATATGCAAGTGGACATTTCTTCCAATCTTTTCCAAAGAAATTTCCTTTTAGTAGGGTTCGGGCTTGCGTATACGATGGTAAGATACCAAGTATTGTCTACTAGGCAGTGAATGTACTGGCGATGGTTGGATATGATATCAATGTTGCAGCGACGACTGTCCCAGAGCAACCAGATACCCCCAGAAAAACCGATAGCCTCCACTATATGGGAGGAAGGAAAGCCAACTTTACCGATGATGCTATCCGCTACTGTCCCGCTACATCTTGGTTCAATGATGGCGAGGAGGTGCAGGCTGTGGATTAGCTTCAAATCTTTCATAAGTCTGATCTTATTGTCAGAACAGGCTCCTTGGATATTCCAACAACAGAGCCTCATTAAATAACGGTGGGTAAAGAGGGGGTGGGAGATTAAATAATTGCGGCGCACAGACCCACCGCCTGTGCGTCCTCTTCATCTCCAGTGTTCATGGAAGCGTCTCCCTGATTGGTTCCCTCAAACTCAGGAAACTCTAGGGAGCGAACAGTGGAACGAGGTTCTGGATTTTCCTTGTTTGGGTTGTCAGTTGGAGGGGGTTGCTCAAAGAGACGACCCTTCTTCCTCACTCTGTCAGGGCTCTAGACAGACTGATAAACGATCTTCCTGTTACGTAGCATGACGAAGCCACTTCCTTCTTGACCTTGTCGAAGGAATGTAGCACGCTGCTTTGGGTGCTCACCATTAGCGACGCGTTGAAGACTGGTGTACCAAGAGCAACGCTGGGTCCTGTTCTGCCAACACAGGTTTCATCCTCTCGGAGGGTCACCGCAGTATTTTCCTGGGAAGTTGTTGTCTTGGACGTGGCTGCGTCTTTTACCTTGGCCTTTTCGTTTTGCGAGGAAACATTTTGCTTTCGTGATGCCATCTTCTTCTTCCTACTCATGGCTGTATGCCATTCTCCTTCGTCGCTGGAAACTTCACTATCCGATATGGGTATTGTGCTTTTCCCTTTCTGATTAGTGTTGCCTTCCTGTGTGGAATTTTTTGTAGAGCCTTTGTTCTTCTGTTGTGGGTTGCGCCTAGCAGGCTTTTGAGCATGTATGGCCATGGTATAGGGAACAACAGGTAATGGAACAGCTACAGAAGATGACGCTTCATTAGTTTGTTGAGTAACAAACTTGCATTCATCGTCAGAATGACCCATCCTTCCACACTTCATACATACAGAAGGAAGATTTTCATATTGCAAACGGAACTGCTCATTGTTAATGAACACCGCAGGTAGCAAGGGTTTTGCAGTCTCGACCTCCACAACGATCCTTGCAAACTTCCCTCGATTACCTTGAGAAGTGTTTGTATCAATTTTTATTGTCTTGCCCACAAGATTTCCGATGCTTTGAAGAAGTTGGTTCTGGTATAAGAATATAGGTAGATCCGGAATTCTGGCCCAGACAACCAGTTTTCTGGGGATTGGGTCAGAAGGGCGGAATGAAGGGGACCAAGATTGTACTGATAAGTAGTTCCCAAAGACAGTCCAAGGACCGCCTGTCATGGCAATGATGTAATCAGCCTTGTTTGTGAATTGAACAATGTAATATCCCTGGTCAAGATCGATAACCCTGAAGGATTCCAAAGGGTGCCATAGGATGTGGATTTTATTTACTAGGGCCTGGAAGCCGAGGTTGATGCCTATTGCTTTGACGACGACCGCGTGTTGCCAAGGTTCGATTAATGGTTTCATGACTTCGCTTCTGACCATGATAGCCGGAAAGACGCCGGTGACATCTACAGAGATGTCACTTTCCTTGATCAGGTCTGGAGATATAGAGTTCAGGTATGTTAGCGATCCTCCGGACCTTCCAGTCATTGCTTCTTTGTACGATGGCTTGGATTGGTAATGAGCCGAATCCATATCCACGTCTTCCGACGGGAGAATCGGAGCGTCTGTAGTCTTCCCGTGTTCTCCATTGACTTCCGGTTGTGGGGCTGTCTCCGGTGGACGATCCTGGTGGGAGAAACCTCTACCGCCAAAGCCTCTACCCCGGCCGCCTCCAGCGCCGCCGGAGCCCCTTCCGAACCCTAGCGAAGCCATCTTATGATCGATTAAGTTCCATAGATCTTTTAAACATATAGATATCTTGGTTTCATAGCCATAAAAAAAGTCCTATATTTTTAATCTTATCATTTTCCTTTCTAGTTTGATGCAGTGTGATATAAGGAGTATATAAGATGTTTTTTTTCCTTTGTTATTTGTAAATGAACTTTGTCTTCGGTCCATCTTTATCATAATAAAGCTTCTTTTCTTACTTTGTTGATTAAGGGTTTTAGACTTATAACTCATTCCATGCATTTTAGACTTTATGTGAGATTCAATATATATTGGTTTTATGGTTGTCCGACATGTTTGGCCAACTTGGATTTATTTACAATTTACACAATTTCAACATTTTATTGAACATAAATGTTGAATCAAGATGTGGTTCCTATATTGGTTTCCTATAGATAGATAAACGATTTCAACTATAAAATTCATGTGTTTTGTTTATTTATTTATTTGTTCTTTTGTTTCTACATTGTGCTAATGATATTACATATCAAACTAGGTCTATTTGTCCCCTTTCATACAATGAAATCATGTAGTTCTTGTGTGAGATATAACTGCAGTGTTCATGTCTCCATTTTCTTTAATCTCCAAAAACTTTATTATTTACATGAGAATCTTTTTTATTTAATAACATTTAGCTTACATAACCTTAAATATTGATATAGGTTGGTGGATGATTTATAAATAAAATAGTTTCATATTCTCTTAAACATATAATATCTCGATTTACATATATATTAGAAATATCCTATTTGGCGATCCAAAATATTTACTCTATGATTTACGATTTGTAATAGATTTGGTGTTAAATAATATGATTACACAAGTTGGTGTCCTCTTGTCCTCACTCAAATGTCCATCCTATTGAATAATAAATTTTGATGTTTGTTTTTTGATGGTATGACATCTACAATTACCATTAAAAATATTACATTTGATGTAAGACACAATGTATGCATTATTTGTGCTTGCTAGACACATTGAACAAGTTGGGTTAATTTAATATTTTCTCAATTTATCTTTCTATTATGCAAATATGTTGAACTTATATGTGTTTCCTACTTCTATTTCTTTGAACTAGATAAATTGTTGTGAATGTAAATTTAACACATGAATCTTAACTTTTTTGGGAACTGAAGATGTTTTTTATTCATCGACCCACCTCATGCAAGAAAAAATGTTAAATGATCACATCCCATAGTACTTGGTTCAGAATTAAACTTGATGGTACTACTATTTTGATATATTTTTGTTTGTTTTGACATTGTGTCATATATATGCTTATTAAATTAGGTTTATTTCTTCCACTTTCATCCTTACGATCATAAGACTCTCATGTGCGACATAGATACAATGTTTGTGTTTCCTTTTCCTTTTTCAGCACACGACTTCTTCTTTACATGATAAATTTTTAGATGTTATAGTTTATGGAACCTTAAATATTCATGAATGTTATCAAGTGGTTTATAAACTAATTTTAGTTGCATATATATTTGTAATGTTTAAATGTCTTATATTTTCAATTTTGATAATGTTCTACATTGTTGGTTTAAAATATTTATCTAATGGTACAACCCTTTCTCTTTTTGTGTTAAATAATGATTGTTCTCTTTTGTTGTTTATTTATTAGTTGTAAAAGAACCTTTTACTCACTAAATTTACATGCTAAAAAATCTTTTGTTAACTTTTTATTAATTGTTTTAAATATAAAATGCACATAACATTATTGTAGACTTAATGTAAGAGACCATATATATCCTTTTTGTGGTTGTTCAACATGTTTGGTCAATCGGGATTTATTTTCCATTTTCTCATCTTCCTTTTCAATCAAAACACACATCTTGAGTCATTATGTGGTCACATATTTATTGCTTTAATATAGATAAAAGATTATGACTATAAGATTTTAGATATGTATATTTTTTATTTATACATTATTTCACCTATATGTCATGTTAATTTGAGTTTATTTATCCCCCTCGTGTCCTTATAATGGAAAATTTTAATTCTTATATGTGATGAAGATGCAATTTTCATGTCATCATTTCCTTTTCTTAGTGCACGTTTTATACAAAAGTTGATAATTGTTTATATATTCGTATAGGTTATGGGATGATTTATAAAATATTATAAAATTTATGGGTCTTATAAAAATTTACATATCACTATTTTCAAGATAGTTACTATATCATATGTTGTTTTCTTTTAATATGGTGTTAAATAATAATTAACCAAGATGATATTTTACCTGTTTGGTTGTTATTGAGCCTTACCCTAACTCCATTTTCACACTAATGAAGCATCTATTTTTGAAATTTGTTTCTAATTATATTGAACATAAAGTACTTTAGATAACTAAATGATAAAAATTTCACTCTTTCTTTTTTTGCTTCTTATATATATAAGGGTGTTCTTCAAATCCTTTTCATGCCTTTCATCTTTTGCAAGAATAAATTAATAAAATGGTAAATGGAATCATAATATTTATAGAAAATATATGAAACTTTATATTAGTAGTAAGAGTTGAGAAATAATATCAGGGGTTACTATATATTGAGGACAAACTAAATAACTAGAAGCATGTAGTCTATGTTAATTTAAGTATACAAAGATAAGTCAAGAAATGATGTTTTGGTTAGAGGATGGTATTATTTCATACTTGTTACACTGAGATCAAATTGTTTGTATAGTAAGACATTTTGATTTTTTTTACTATATATTTTTCTCTCACTTTGGAATATAAATATTAAAATATGTCTTATGTTTTTTTGTAACTAACTCATCTATAAAACAAAAACATTGAGTTTTGTTACCAACTTGGGGTATCACTTTTCACATGCATTCTTTAAATCATAGTATTTTAAGGTGGATATTATATTTTTTGATATAATATAAACTAAAATTTTAATTTTATAAGTGGATGTCATTCTCATTCCAGATTCAATTCAATCTAAGATTGGCACTCAGGTTACCATTCAACTCATATTTTGTAAGGTCTTATGTTTGTTGAAAAATTCAATGGTAACACTAAGGAATCAAATGTAACACACCTTAAACGTTCAATATGTTATTGTGGAATCTTAACCCTTTTTAGTATCCAAGATTACTTATTATAAGTAAGAAATCGAAATTTTTATAGTATATTATTTTTTAAGAAAAAAAATACAAGTTATCGATGTTACATTTTTATAACTTTAGAAAATTTATTAAGTTTCTTAAAATCTATATATTGTTATACGTGTATAGTTAAACAAAAAATATCTAAATTTGATAAAAATATCTAAATTTGATAATTGACTATATAGTGTTTAGATTTCCATTATTTAACATTGAATCATATGCATGTCCACTCAAAATTCACTATTTTGAAACTGAGTTTGTCAACTACAACTCCTTTGTTGTTATCAACCCATTTACACCTAAATAATGGAACTCTAAACACTATATAGTTAATTCCCATATATCTTCAATGACACTATAATAAAACATATTTCCTTCATGTGGACTTGTATCCTTGGCTCTATCAAAATACAATGAAGATGCATGAAGGGTGACCCCGCTATTTTGGAGGACATTTTTATCATCTTGACATTTTTTGTAGTATAAAAATCCATTTTTGTCAAACTCTTCATAAGATGTAACATGGGTCTTTTGCTTATCGCAATCCATTTGATAGTTTCTTTAATATTATTTGGTGTTTGAGATATTTGATTGAATACTTTCTTTTCAAACCACCAAATAAATGTTCGATTATGCTCTCAAGAAAGGTGCACTGAATTGGCTTGGGGATAACTTTTCTTGAGCTCATTGGTGTGTTTTGTGATATAAATACCCACATCGTCAATGTTGTGTAAATCATACAAATGTGCTTATTCCCACTGTTCACTACTGATATTTATCTATCATTCTCTCAAAATATCTTTGCCAGAATAAACATCAGGATTCACAATATTTAATAGGAGTTTTGTTCAAACTCAAAAAGTCATTGGAAATGTACATAACCTCCATAGCAATATATCCCTCAATGATACTCCCTTCGGGGAGATAATGATTCTGAATATCACCTTCAAAAAAATCCATTTGTCGCTCAAAAGGATAAATCCAATGCAAGAAAACTGGACCTGACATTTTCACTTCCCTATTCAATTGGAAAACTAAATGTACCATGCTATCAAATAATGAAGGGGGAATATACTACTCTAGTTAACAAAAGGTAACAACCACTTCTTTTTGCATAAGTCTTAGTATCCAATCGATGAATATTGGCTCAATATCACTGTGATACCTTAACATTACAAAAGCGCTAACAAAAGGTTCTATTCTCCTCTGTAGACAAGGTGTAACAAGAAGGAGGTAGATATGTGCGATGAACTTTGGTAACTTCTTTTGTTAATTATTTCCTTATACTTGTTTCACCTAGGTCCATTATGGATTACATGCCATCTTTACTAATACTGGGTATATTCAACAGAGTGTCAATAGTGCTATCACAAATATCTTCTCAACATACATGAGACTGATACAATGTCGAACCATCAAAGAACTCCAATAAGGAATATTTTGGAATATCGACTTCTTTTTTGATAAAGACTTTTCACCTATGGGAGTAGTACATGGTCTCTAACAAAAATGATGTGTAATGTTCTTTAGTCTTGTGTAAACATCCTCCACTAACATAGGTTTATGGGCACTCCATTCCTCAGTCGATCCATTGAATGTTTTGCATAACTTACAATAAGGATGAACCTTTTCCAGAAGCCTTCAATGAACTAGATATACAGTCTTACCACCATATTTTAGTCTGATAGAATGTATATTTTCCTCACATATAGAACATGCCTTGGTTCCTTTGAAGTTATACCCAAACAAGTTCCCACAAGTAGGAATTCCATTAATAGCGCAAAACAACATAGCATGTAAATTAAACATCTCTCCGTACAAAGCATCATAAGTCATCACACATTCTCCCCATAGTTTATTTAGGTCATCAATCATAGGTTTACGGTAAACATCAATATCATTGCTAGATTGTATTAGGCCCGATATCGACAACTACAACATGATGTATTTATTCTTCATACACAACCACAACAAAAGATTGTATACAACAATCATGATAGGCCAAGTATTATGTTGGATGCTTAATATTCCATATGGATTCATCTCGTCAGTACAAAGTCTAAGTCTTAAATTCTTAGATTTTTCACCAAATTTAGGATATGATAAATCAACCTTCTTCCATTTTGGGGAATCACACACATGTTGTAGCATACCATCATTGTTTTTATTTACCTCTGCATGGCAAGATAATTTTTTTACATCTATAGTATTAGAAAACAAGCATTGAAACCATGGTATTATAGGAAAATATCACTTCACCTTGGCATGAGACTCGGTTTTGGTCTTCCCCAATCTCGTCATTTTGTACCTAGATGCCCCCCATTTTAGATAGTCTTTCAGGTCGATATAGTCCTTTTGAATCATCACACAATCATTTGGGCATGCATGTATCTTCCTAGCCTTCATTCCCATTAGGATGAACATCTTTTTCATTTCTTATATTAAGTTTGGAAGCTTGTTTTCCTTAGGGAGCATTTCTTTCAACAAAGACAACAAAGAAGTGAAGCTTTTGTTGCTCCATCTATTGTTAGCTTTCAGACTATACAATCTCAACACAATGCTCAAATTCATAAACTTAGTGTAATGGTTTCTCAACATCATGCACAATATTTCTAAATTGGGGGTGGGTCTGTAACATTTATCCTATACCTATCTAGCATTGCTTCAACCATATATGTTGGAATTGGTTTGTTCTCATAAACATCAACAACCATGTCTTCTTTGACAAAACTACCACTACCAACATATGCTGATCACAAACTAAGAATCTTTCCATACCAGTACCATTATGTATACCCCTATACAAGTCCATTGCACATGACATGATCTTTGATCACATCAACACTGTCAACTTTTGGGTTGTTACTACAATTTCCATAAGAGAATATAACCTATATCTAGGTTGTTTTCTATCTTCCTATGCAGATCATACAAACTCATTGAGACCATTAATAAACTCTAGAGTGCAGTGATTTTGTTAAGACATTCATGATCAATCCATTTCTATGATCAGATGGGATAGGAGTAACTCATCAGGTTCTAACTTGGAAGTTATTTTCAGAAACAAATAATGTTTGAATTGAGTCCTAATCATCTAGTAGCTTTCACTTTCATGAATGTGTACCACCTATCTTATTCTTGAACACTTCTTTTCACAAGTTAGTGTATAATGTATGTTTGATTTCTATAAATTTTGACAACATTTCCCCACATTTTGTCCTAGTACACCGATGTAGTTGGGAAAATACCCACCTACATATGTATCCAGAGAAAAAAAGGGAAAGGTTGTCAATCTTTATTGAAATTTATTGTGCATTATATACTTGCATCCTTAGTGAGATGAAGTGCTTAAGAACAATTCGAAATTAGGGACTATCAAAGGTTTACTCCAAATGAGTAAATCTCGGATGGATTTCTAGACCAACAACACGGTTTGGAAATTAGGTTTTAGAATCTTCTAATCCGATATCTGATACATGCATTATAGGGTTTACAATTAATCACAATCAAATTAAATCTAGGGCAACAAATACTAGGGTTACAAATAAATTTCAATTCTAGTTTAATACATAGTTACATATATGCATTTTCATCAGAATCATCCAATTAATCACAATATAATTATATCTAGGTCAATAACATATTAAGATTTATAAATAGTTTTCAATTCTAACCAAATACATGGATACATACCTGCATTTTCATCACAATCATACAATTCATCACAAATTTTACAAAATCATACAATTTTTATTAATTTCATCACAATTCACTATGATTTTTATTAATTTCTCCAAATTAGGGTAGTCAATTATCTCCATCTCCCTTCTCGCTCTCCTCCTTCCTCCTCTTCTCTCCTTCCCCTTCCCTAGTACGTTTTCTTCTCAAATTTGAGATGAAATTGTATTAGGGGAGGGGAAGGAGAGGAGAGGAGGAAGGAGGAAAGGGGGAAGGGAGATGGAGGCATCGTGGAGATAGAGGAGCAAAGAAGGGAAGAAGAAGGACGAGTGGAAACTTATGGATGTGGCTAGCAGTAGTTGTGGAGGAAGAACTGAGAAGGTGTCAGTGGTGGAGGTGGAAGAACTAGTAGACGAAGCTTCATGGAGGACGATCGACTAGCAGCAGTGGTGTTGGAGCAACACCGCCAGAGAAGAGAGTTGATCTAGAAAAGGAGTGAGCAACATCACCGAAAACGTTAGAATGGGAAGTGGTTGGAAGAGAAGAGAAGTACCAGCAGTAGCAATGGAGGAAGCAATGATCGGGGAACGAATAGCAGCAAAATCGCCAGAAACTGCTAATATTGTCAGAAATGCAGACATGGGAAAGTGTGGAAAAGGGTTTCTTACACGCTTAAGAAAGACATACCCCATCAGTTATTTAGATAACCGACGATCTAGGGTGTAGGTTGTGGTTGTATACAAACAACCACTAATGAAAAACACAACCTTGTCTTAAGTTATCTATAACAAACCAAAGCCTAACCCCGCAACTCAAAGATATCTAAGCTATCAATTATGGTTAGGACAACCGATGCCTAACCCCGAAACTCAAAGATATCTAAGCTATCAATTATGGTTAGGAAAACCGATGAGAAACACCAAGTGGGCCTATGAAAATTTCTACAGGACACATGGTGTGTGCATATTTGTCATCGTTTATTGAAGATACAACCTACGAGAAACATCAATTGGGGTGGGAAAATTTCTCATGTCATGTGGCGCGTAGATCTATGTACAATGTCAGATATTATTCAAAGAACCAACACCATAGGTTTTTGGAGGAAAATAAAAATGCCAACCAAAAATTTTGTGCAAAATTCTATTTTTGTGTGCGATACATCTCGTCAGTTGCTTTGAAAAGTGTCTGACAATAAAAGAATACAACCCTTTTTTCTCATCTGGTTAAACTATGACATTTGTCTTAATAAACTAATGCTAAAGATAACACCATTAGTTTCTCTTGAAAAAAAGACCGAAGGAATGTCATATTTGTAGTAGTGAATATTTTCATAGATAAATTGATTTTTATTCTTTACTAGAAGGATTATCTAAGTCAATGTTAAATACAACACCAAAATAAATAATACAAATACTTTGCTTCTAGCATCTATGGGAAACCACATTGATCAAGTCCAAAGAGAATTTATTTGGAGTGGACCTAAGAAAATAGAAAGAAAAGTCTTATGGCATGGAAGAAACTGATGGAACCAAAGAAGGATGGTGGTGATGGTATAAAGACAACTAGAGTACAAAATGATTCATTGTTGATGTGAATTTGGTGGGACTACATTTCAAATAGGGACATTCACTATAGAGATATGATGCAAAGCAACTACGAGCATATAAGTTGTTATGGAGTTACAACATCATCCAAGTTTGGGAATTCATAGTGAGACACAAATCCAAAATTACTTTAGAATGAGGTGAGGCACTCTTATTAGAAAACACCACAATTGTGTTTATTGATCAACTGGTTCATGGTAAAAAGAAACCTCAGTTACATTCATCTAAGTTGATAATTGAAGCTCTAGAATACCTCAATGCAGTCTCAATGGTGAACTCTAAAATTAAATGGAATGCAAAGTCCATTAGTAACTGGTTTGAAATAGATAAACCCATACAAAATTTGAGCATGATTTCTCCAAACAGTAATGAGAGTAACATTGAATTCATTTTGTAGATGACCCGAGGATGTGTTACATCAATGAGAGCCTCGGACAAGTGAATCAATCATACAACCATAAAGAATTAAGGAATTCAACATACAATATGGAAAGTCAAAGTTCAATTGAAAGTGAATATAACAATGTGGATTATAGTGCACTTCCTTATGAAAAATTTGGATAGAAAGATAAGAGGTTTTACTTCAAATACATTGTATCCACCTTGATCGAGTGAAGCCAAATCTATACTACATGAATCCAGAGGCTGTATAAATAATAGAAGAGTTTAGCGTTACATATAAACAAAAACTAGAGAGATAATGATCAGAATAGAAAATCCTAATAAATATATTTCATGGAATATAAAAAAGGAAAGTCAAAATAAGAACGAGCTAATTTGGTTCACCATCATTGTCTGGAAGCTTTGGAAACATAGTTGCAATCAATTTTTTCACAATAAACATGAGACTACAAAAACCACTTCAAACTGAGTACAAGAAGAAGTCACGTTCACATCAAAAGAATTCAATAAGCAATAGATCACTCAAAATCAAATTGCCTACAACACAGATACCTAGAAACCTTGTAGACTAAATGATACAAATGAATGTTGATGCATCATCAGTCAAAAGAAGGAAACAATGACTAACAAGCTTCATACTAAGAGATAATTATGGAAGGTGAATCACAAGTGGAATAGAAATATGTACACATTCATAGGTGTTTGATATGGAACTTTTAGCTATTATATAGGGAGTGAAATAGTGTATTACAAACAATATCCCTACAACAATTTCCATTTATTGTCAAGTAGCCTGTAAAATGATTGAAGGATTGATGATCGTGGCACCTAAGTAAAAATTGTTGTGTCTACATATCAAAAGATTGAAAATGTTGGCAGAAACATAGATTTTGAGTCATAATATGTAATAGAGTACTCATTGATACACTAGATGAATGGGTAGCAAGAGAAAATAACTTCATTTCGAGGGTCTCAATGGTCATAGCTCATCCCTAACAATGTTAAAGATGAATATACATTGGAGAACATAGTAGGAAAGTATGGTAATGAGCCTAACAGGAGAACAATATCAATAAAAATGACTCCTTGTTTCACAAAAGAGACATTTACATATGGTAGTGATTGGGATGATTTTTTTTTATAAGTTAGACTGCTTCCCAAAATGAGACACTTAGTAAACACTCCATCGATTCAAGGATCGTCTAAAACACATAGTTCGCTAAGCTGGATAGTATCTAGATAATTGTGAGGAAGAAATATTTCTTAGGGTTAGACTATGGATCTTTACTAATTTTTACTAAGGTGCACAACTTGAGTTAGTTCTCATAAAAAATTAGGTTCTTGTCGATCCTTATACTGGCTTGCATCTAAGGGGAAAATAGTTTTTTGTCCATCCTTGGATTGGTTAGCAATTTTTCATCATGCTCAGGTATCAAATCAAAGTTGAATATCACTGGGAAAATGTTTAAATCATCTAGTATGACATATTTCTGCCCCTATGGAAGGGATTCATCTTTGTGGCTTTATTCCCTTCATCTGATTCTTCAATGAGGTAGATTTCTTTAAGCTCTTCAAACTTATCCTCCAGGTCCACTTCTACTAAATCAAGGTGAAGAGCGCATTGTTTCCCTTGCTCATAAATAGACTCATTTCCATTAGGATTAGTGAGAGTAGCCTCTAGTGGGTGCTCAAATTTGAATTTATCTTTAGTAGGTAGTGTCATATGCACTGTACATTATAACAAGAAAACTTCTTCTTGCATGCTAAGCCTTTTCATGTTGTCAAAGACTCTGAATTTAAGGATTTCCTTTTACTAGCCTTAGAAGTAAGGTTCCTATTTCAACATCAATCAATGTTTTTTCCGCGGCATGGAAACTTTAGCCAAAAATAAGAGGGTACCTAAGGTATTATTTTATGTCCATGACAACCAAGTCACATGAGATATAAGAATCCTTGCTTACCTTGATTGGAAATCTTTATTTCTTCCCATAGGAAGATTCATTGAACAATCAAAGAGAAATATTGTCATGCTAGTTGGGAGTAGTTTAGTAAATCCTACCCTCTGGCATAAACCATGGGTCATGATAGAGATGATAGTTCCAAGGTCAGCTAGTCCTTTTTTGCATGTGGAATCACCAATGTGATATGAAACTCTAAAGGAGCCTGGATCTCTTTGTTTCCATGGCATCTTTCTTTGAATTATATCACATCTTGTGCCTGTAAGATTAACTATCTCATACTCCTCAATTATGTACATCCTTATGATAAACATTTTCAAATACATTGGCCATGTTGGTATCTCTTCCACAACATCTACAAAAAGGATATCCACATGAAGTTTCATCATTGATTGTTTGAACTTCATGAAGCGAGTGTCAATCTTTGTTTGATTTAAGTGAGATTGAAATGGGGGGAGAGGCTAGTAGATTGATACCTCCAGTCTGATTGTGCTTTCTTCTTTGATGATGGGTTCTTATAAACTATATTTGTCCTTGTTATTAGTGGGTATAGGGTCTGACACTTCTACATCCAACATCACTGCATTTGGCACTGGCTTAGATGCTATAGAGTTTTGAATGAGTAAAAATCCATATTTATCAATGTCGGTCCCAAAAGGTTTGGTAGATGCATTAACAAAGCCATTTCCAGACCATGTTTCAACATATTTCACTTGTTATTGTTGTTTGGGATTTTCTTTTGGATGTCCTATGAATGATCCTAGAGGAGATGAGGTACTTGCTAAGAGTTGAGACAATTGAGATTTGTTGGCTTTTGAATTAGCTTTTTAAATTGCAATCATAGTCTGTTATGACTACAACATCTTCTCAATGGTGTATTGCTTGTCAATAGGTGAAGGGTCATTAGTTTGTTTCCCTTGTTGTTGTTGTCATCAGAAGTGGTTGGGGTTCTGATATTGATTTTAATTATGTTCTAGAAGTTTCCTCTGAAGTTTACTTGATTTTTGAAGTTCTTTTATTGGTTGTTCTAGAATACTGGAGGGCCTTGTTGTTGATTTCTATCTTATATGAGTTGGTTATAATTCTCTGCCCCAAAAGGATTATCATCATGAAAACTAGGATGGATTAGGGTTGTAGTACCTTTGACCATAAGTAGTGTTGATAGAATTCAACCCTTCTATATGATTTTCATCCCCTTGAACTGTAGCATTGTTCATCACAACATCATAAAGAATACTGCATACCAAGGTGGGGTAGTCAGGACCTTTGCATGTTTCATAGAATTTTTTCACTGCCTTGACTTATTCTGGTTGATATTGTTTTCAAGGTGGTGAACTTGAATTCCTTCTCACATAAGCAATGAAAGATGACTCTGGACTATCTTGTGTAAGTGTCAATAGCTTGTAGATTATGCAATAGATTTTACTCAGAAATTCTTTAAGGCATATACACTTTTAACACTCCCTTACAGATCTACCCCAATTGGCTTGGGTTTCAACCGCGAGGATGACTACCTTCCATGCACTTTTATAATTTGGTTCATGAAGTTTCCTCCAGATGAGGAGTCTAGAATCTTTTTGATATTGTCATCTACAACTCTATAGAAGAACTCAATGAGTTGATTTTCAGAAATGTCATGGTGTAGACATTTGCAGAGGAGCTCATTATATGTTTCCCATGCTTCTTCTAGAGTCTCACCAGGAACTTTTGTAAAATGAGTAATGTGTACTTTGATGGTGTATGTAGGGATGGAGGGTATAATTTCTCAAGCAATTTGTTCTCAAGTTGGTCCCAAGTGGTGATGGGATCACATTTTAAAGAGATGTACCAAATCCTTGCAATATGTGCTAGGGAATATTTGAAAAGATGGAGTCTAATGGAATCATCTGAACCACTATTGTGCTTGGTCATGGCACATAAGTCAACAAACTTCTAGATGTGTTCTTGACAACTTTCTCCTTGTTTCCCCATTAAGGATATGATTTGTGGGAGAGTCGTCTAATGAGACCTAACATCTATAGAGATGGTTGTATAGGGTGGTTAACATCGAAAACCTTAGGGATTGAAAATTCCCTAAGCTCCTTCTGTCAATTAGCCTTTTGTGTAGAATCTTGGGCTATACATATTTCCTCTTCTATAGCAGCATATGGGCTTCTTGAACAAGCTTCTCTCTTTGTGATTCTATGGAAAAATTCACCCTTTGGTTGAGTTCATTTCGGCCATTCTAGCTTAATTCTATAAGCTCTGGTGATGAAAGGTTTATTCTATTTCAGGATCAAATCTTGATGGAAGTCATGTGCTAGAGTGACACATGCACTAGTTTTGAGGTACCAAATATGGAAAGATCTTTCAAAAATTGGTTGGACAAAGAAGAATCAATTTTAAGAGTACATGTAATAGTATTGATGGTAAAAGTAAAATCCAAGATCAACCTTAATGCAACTATTTTTCAACTAAATGTTTTTGTTATCCCCAGAAACAACACTAGAATTTGATGGGGTGCTTATCGCACTAACAAATTCACCTAAGAATTGAGACTCCTAAGATTTTACCAAAATAATGTCAATAATACCACCCACAAGTGGACGCGTCATATAGCGGTATAGTTACGGATTGAATCCCAAGATGCAATGTTTTAAGACATCTTCTCAGTTTGTATCCATTTAAACCAAGAAAAATATTTAGAACCAACAATTGATTTGGGTTAAGGTAAACTAATGGCAATTAATGTAAATGTGCAAGATTAAAACTTAGTTTACATTAGTGATGGAGGTCACTGAGGAATGGAGAAAAAGTAAGATCTACAAGTTAGGTGTGAGAAAATGTTTAAGTATCTCCATAAGCTCAATATCTCATTACTTAAGGATTGTATACATAGTGCTCAAGAGATATCCCTACAAAAATTCTCATCCAAGAATCAATCAAGTTATTCAATATTCAAATCTTGACTATAGAATTTCTTAAAAATGAATATAATAAATCATGTACAGTAGGCGATCAATCCAAAAAAACATGCAATAAACAATTAACATTGATTCATTAGAGTTATATACAAGCCATGAAGCACTAAAGAATAGACATGCAAGAACAAGTATTGGGGCTAGTCCCCGTAGCCAACTGAGAATGACTACTTGCTCTTCATAATGTAAACAAGGGAAATGGAGTAAAGGGAATATTCTATCATAATCATCATGGATAAGACTATCAAATCAAAAAGGAACATTGATATTATACTCAATGAAGGGGATGAAATGATCGAGGGAAATGTTGAACACCTAAAACAAGCATGGGTGTCTTCGCTTGCACTTCTTCTTTTCTCTTCAGACCCAACTCTATTGAAGGAGAAAGAGTAGTTGATTGAATGATAGTGAAGAAGAAGATTCAACCACCTTGGTGAGTGGATGACAAATGATGGTGATGGAGTGGAAATGGGATGGAAAAAACCCAATGACGCCGCAAGTAAGGCTGATGAACTGTTGGTTGATTATCTTCTTGGTGGGAATAGAGAAACAACCTCTCAATGTAAATGAGTGGAAGTGACCCCACCTCCCAAGATGGAATTGATTGAGTATTTATAGTTGTGGGGTGTGATGGCAGTAGATTCTTTTCCCAATGAGTTGTAAGAGTGAGGGTGTCCAAACTAGGAAAGTTATGAGACACCGAGTGTTGAAGTCCCAACAGGCACAGAAGTTGGGGGACCATTAGGCACTGGGAGATGAGATCTCGTAGGATGTCATATTGTTTGAAGTTATGTCTAGCACTAAAAGTGGAAGCCCATGACACACGGGGAAAAAATTTGTCAGGCACCAATTGTTGAATATCCCATCGGTTTTGAGAGTAGAGTTTCCACTGGGTGCTGGGAGTAGCAATCCCATCAAGCGTCGAGCTGACAAGGCTGGTTCTAAGTTATTTTCTAAAAAAGAAGGGTACAAAAGGTGATTACGGAAATTATTCACAAAATGTCAAAACAAAAAGATTTATAAGGATAAAACATGTACAGTCAATAAGATGAAGGAAACAAAGGTAGTTAATCCAAAAAATTGGATTTATCAACTCCCTAAAACATAGAAACTAGATTGTCCTCAAGCTAATAAAGATTATAAAAGAATTGATTGCCTTCATAGGGTTTTATTATATTAGTATTTTAGAGAACAATGTATGTCCTTATTGTAAAGAGTGTGACATGAGAGGGGATTCACTGGTACAGTACAAAAGCCATGTAATAATACAGTAGTGGAAACAAAAACTAGTACAACATTACATGACAATTCATATACAATTGTTCCTCACCATAAGAGGTGGTATAGCAAAAGAAAAAAGAATATACATATAATAAACCTAATCTGATACACAACCCATTGCAGAGGGAAACCTGGCCATTCTAGGCTATCCTTAGGTCCAAAAACCTGTATATGGTTTACATGCATCCTTGTATTATAATATACCTACATATGGGTGGAAGGGAACATCCCCCAAAAAATAGGTAGCAAAGGCTGAGTATGTATACATATAATAAACACTTTGAGCATTATATTGGCTTAAAAGTATACAAATGAGATGTTCCCACAAGAAGGGGGCTATTTACAATTATGTAAGTTTGAAAGAATTATAGCAAGAGAAATGATGCATATTAAGAATTCAGAATATTGGCATGAGAATAAAAGTCTCTTGCCCTAACACTTATTAATGTAAACTATTTTTTTTGCATGCATAACAATGTACACTAAATATACCTAAAACATGGCCATAACACTAAAGGATCATGGCCTGAAAAGAAATGCGGGTGGAAATGCACACCCCTGGTGGAATTCACACGCCCTTTATAAGTATGATTTTGCATAGGTTCCACTATTCTAGATATTCTAGTCAAACAAGTAGCATGCATACATAGAGTGTCAAAACTATCATTCTTAGTAAATTTCAAATAGGTTCTGATTGGTTTGGTGTAAGTCTTATAATATACCTACACATGTGCATAGGTTATGATTGGTTTGGTGTAAGTCATAAGGTATGTGGAACTCATTTTATAAAAACTCTAGTTTAGTTTCTGGAACTTAAGTTCCATTCCCTTTCATGTGATTGGTTTGTTGTAAGTGTAAGTATGGAAATCAATTAAAAATATAATTTTATTGTGTGATATATAAAAAGTAAGGATGACAAAGAAATAAAGAAAGAATCATACTAGTGACTTATCAAAATAATTTTAAACCATAATAACCTCAACAAGCGGTCATGTTGTGGATGATACTCCTTTAAAATATTATAATATGGTATCATTATATTTTTTATTAAAATATTATGGTTCAAATAATACTATAATAATTTTATTTCACTTTTTATGTGCAAACTATTGTAATGATATGCACATTTTATGCGTTTGTAAATATATGTTTTGGTTCATCATTATTTAACATTATGTACAACATTAATTTTTAGTATATTCTTTGCATACGGTTAAAGTTCATTAGATCACATGATATTATTTAAACATGAATTATAAAAATATGTTTGATAAATTATATTTTTGTCACATGGTCCAATATGGTTACTTTTTCAAAGTCTTTATATATTTTTATTCTAAATCCACAATGATAATGGTACTTGTTGTGTAAAATATTTTACATGGTACCACTTATAGTGTATAATGTTTTGTCATATTACGTTATAATACTAGCACTAAACCATATCCACACCGCTAACATTTCTAGTCATAAATATTTTAAATGTATCATTTATTAAGAATGAAAAACATAATTACACATGAAATGTTGTCAATTGTTCTAGAACTCATTTTCCACTCTTTTAAATAGGAAAGTCAAGAACTTTGTTTTGTATGTAACTCTGTAACTCACCAAAACTCATGGAACTTAATTTCTAGCACTAACTTTAAACCAATCATGAAAAACTACTTTAGGAACTCCAGTTCATAAGTATTTCAGACCAATTACAGCAAACCAATCGGATCCTAAGAACAAGTGGGGTCTAACAACCCATATAAGAATAGTAGTTCAACATCCACATGAATATAATGAATTATGATAAGTAATGTCCAACCAATTAAATTTCCAACATAAATATTCCAAGAGATGCCTCATTAAAAAAGAATGTAGGTTCAGTCAAATAATGCCCAAGATAAAATAGAGGATGCACACATGATCTTCATAGCCAAGGCTTAACTCAATTGATGTCTTTTTTCCACAAAGTCAAGTTTTCATCATAGAAATGCATTAGGTTCCTTAGTAAAATCAAACCAAACTTGTGTACTCATTCCTAGTATAGCTATACAAATTGTCCTTACCCTAGTGTTGATTACTTATAGACATATTCATGTTTGTTAATCTTTTTCAATGAGAATATGGTCTATATATATCTATATTAGTTCTATGATCTATCTTTAGTCACCTAAGTTTAAATGTGTCTAACTTACATATTTGTGTTGGTATACCAGCTCATTCAATTTCGATCTTGTAATTTTATTCTCTCTATATATCTCATATAGTTTGAGTTTAGTTTCACTAGTCAAATACAATTGTGTTGCTGTATTAGGTACAAATATGAATATAAGATCCACTTAAATATCTTTTAGCATGAACTATGCACGTACATATGTATTTCAACTAGGGTTTTCAATTAATGAAATATTGAGTTTTCTTTTTATGTATCTATTGACATGCTTGAATCATGACTTAACCACTTATAAACTTTTCAACTATACATATACTAGTACTAGTATGACCCATATCAATATAGTAGATCTATTGGGCTCTAGGTTTTCATCTAAGCATTAACACATTATATTAGTGTTACATAGAGTGATTATAGATTCTTTCTTTACTATGTTCTCATGTACTTATGAAAATACACAAAACTAGATATGTTTATATACCATGGTATTATGTGTAGGCATAGATGACTCTACTAGTTGATTGTATACTGAAGTTTGATGCAATCACACACTCTCCTTTTTTCCCATCTTCTAGTCAACTGAGCTCTTAATAAAATGAACTACCACATATGATGAACAACTTGTAGTGGATAGTTGTCGACTTACTAATTTCTAATCTTAATAAATCTATACACTAATATGTGCAACATTAGGATAAAGGGATTAACTAAATTTAGATAATGAATGGATTTGATTTAATACTGGTCCATTATTATCCTTAGGCATCTTGAAAATAACTAAAATAAAAACTATACAACGTGAGATATAAATTTATAGATTGTCAAGGGTGGATGACCTATGGTGGATCCGTTATTGATTGTTGGATGAACTCATGCACTTCTATCTTCCTCACTCTCAATGAAAAACTGAAGATGACCCATTTGGTTTAGATGCTTGCGAAGGTTGCATAGGCTTTACTAATTTGTCATTCTACTAAACATGTATGTAGTTGTAGCTTCTACAACATATATAAGTGGCAACAGAGATTAAAAAAAATTTCCTTAGCCTTTTACATATCATAGAGTAGAAGATGGGATCAAAGAGAGTGATGGTGGTGGGGTCTCTAGAATCAGAACTCCAAATATAGGTGTAGGCTCCATAGATTATAATGAGGCTGAGCAAAAGGTGGAGGCATGGTTGCAAAGGTGTAGGAATCACGATAGATTTGATTGATGATAGAGGATCTGTAGGCAGTAGAAGTAGGACAAATATTATGGCTTGAGGCTGACAATGTTGAGAGGAAGGTGTCTTCTTACTTGGGATTTGCAGAATAGTGATGATGGTAGATGGGAGTGGTGGAGGTGTCATCGTAGGTGAAACTAGAAATGCTTGGTTGTGTGATGTTAGGCAGGCAGTGGAGGCACCCTACCTTTCTCCCTCTCTAGCATGACTACTCACTGAAACCACAACAATGATGGAGGAAGGTGAGAATAGATTCTAGTAGATCAACAACATTGATCTTGGCATTGCTTGGTGTTGGTGGGCGCATGTAGATGAGTATAGTGTTAGATAGGGTTTAAGGCCAAGGAAAAGAAGAGATCTAGGAGGGGGAAGATAAACATATAGGAATAGGATTCGGTGGCGGTATCTGTGTCATCAACGATTTGTAGATCCATCGATGCCTTCTAAAATAGGTTATGGTGGTTGGGTACATGGAGGAGGATGGAGGAGGAGAAATAGAGGCTATGGTAACCTCACAATTTAAATGTTGCAGTGGTTATGATCGAGTTCTAGATGTAGACTGACGTATATTTTACTACGCGCTAAAGACGCAAGTGTACGCATCGAGTAATATAGGCCTTTGTGAGGCCCGAGTCGAACACAGGGATATGTGAATTATTGGAGACTCCTACTAACTAATTGCGATCAGCTAGGCCGGATAACAAAGTTGGGTTTGTTGTCGAAATTAAAAGAAAATAAAAATAAAACAAAGCAAACAATCGATTAAAGGTTAATTTAATCAATTCAAAAGGATATCTTTAGGATTGCGGTTTCACCGCGGGTCAACATTGCATTAGGTTTCATATAACTCCTCAGTCTTCTCTCTCTATCCGGGTAGTGGCCTGAAAACAGAATTACCCACTGTCGTGGTGTAATTCACTACTTAGGTTTAGGTTGATTCCACCGTTGTAGTAATCATTCCCCTAAACTAAGCGCATTACGAACGATCTCTCAGTTTCCACCATTAATTTTACACCTCCTTTATCAAGGGATTTATCGATTAATGTAGGTTTCATCTCTTTTCAGCCGTTAATTCTTCTTTCAAAGTGATTAAGGGCAATAGGTTATTATTATGGTGATCAAGCATAACAATATATGGAGAAAGCGAAACTATACCACGGATTTAAGGGATAAAATATGAATTACTATTATAAAATTGTCATACAATGAATCCCCGGGCTACTCCCGGTCCTAAAGACAAAGGGGATTAGCCCCGCATGGTCATCTCAATGAAAGACAGAGGAGTAGAGAAGAAAAACATGGGAAACATGGAGCAAACTCATGTAATCCCTGATACAAAGGTGTTCCTGGAGATCCTCCTCGAGAAACATGCATTTTGCAGTCTTCCGGCAGCAAAATCGCCCGTCGGAGGTGCTCGGATCGCTCGGTTGACGGCCTTCGTCTCTCGTCTCCTCTCTCTCTCTCTCCTTCTTGGATGTTTTGCAACACAATGTCCTCTCCCCCTCGGGCCGTCCGTGCTCTTCTTAGGTCATATGACCACTTTACGGCTCCGAAAAAGCTCAACCGTCGGATTAAAACGCTCCGTTTTAGTGCTGAAAATCGCCAGATCCCGACGCTGTCGATAGTATCGACCCCAAGGTCGATGGTATCGACCATGGAACATGTTATTCCTTCCAAGATCGTGTTTTGGGTTTGCTTTTTGATGAAATGTCGATACTATCGACCTGGGGGTCGATAGTATCGACTCCGGACAATGCAAAAGTGCCTAAAAAAGTGCCGAAACATGTGTATAAGTCCGGGGATTATATAAAATCATATAAATATTATAAAAGAAGTATAATTTGATGCAAAAAGAGTTTAAGGGCCAACTATAGTGAATTATGCAAATATAATCAAGAAAATGACAAATACATGCATAAAACAGATATAAAATAAGCCTATAAAAGTGACTCAAAACCCATGCATCAAACTCCCCTAAGCTTAAACCTTGCTCGTCCTCGAGCAACAAAACTTTGGATTTGGTTGAGATAAGTCAGCAAAAGGACATAAATACATGAAATGAATCTACATCATCCCCACTTTCTTTCCACAAACCAGCCCTCATTGACCACTGAACACTAACTGCCATCCAGGCGACCAAAGACCTATGTAAAAGATGTATGTCCCCCAATCAATGAAACACTATCAATTAAAGCAGTTAATATGATAAACTCATTTGGTCCATACTTGATGCATCTTGTGATCTCCTATCTACGTTACTCATTTCCTAACTACCATCTAAATGGAAGCAGATCTCCTGATATTAATGAATGAGGAGAATATCATGGGTGGCCTACCGATTAGAGCAACGGGTGGATGGGATAGGTGGTTGTGGAAGAGATGGAAGCACATAATAGTCAATCATGCAATACAAAAATTAATGACCTATCATGATGCAAAATGCAAGTGAAAATGTCCTAATGTTACATTTTTGGTGGAATGATGCATGCACTATCATTCCGTCTCAAGGTGAGATGGAATATCTAAGAAAACTACACCATGTGCTTATTCTTCTTAGTATGTAAGTGAGAACATGTTCCTTTCTCCCTCTCATTCCTACTTACTTCTCAATTCTTTTTTTTTTCTTCTCTTTTTTTTCAATTTTTTTTTCAAATTTTTTTTCAATTTTTTTTTCAATTTTTTTTCAAGCCCTTATTTTCATAGATGACAATGAATTATATGTCGGGCTCACTTCTTGTTACATACTTGTGCATCTGAAGCATTCTATTTGGAGGGTATGGAACAAGTTCATCACCTTTAATGTTTTCAGAGTAACATAAGATACATGGTGTACAATATGCTCAAAAGATGTAAATGCAACTACATAATGACAGTTATGCACCTAAGGATAATGTGCAACTACTATGACATGCACCTAAGGATAATGTGCATGTATAACTACTCTATCCTTTTTTTTGATTTTCATGCAAAAAAAATGTGAAAATAGATATAATGCAAGACCTATCTACATGAGATGCAATCAAAAAGTGAAAGATAATAATGTGCTCCCATTTCTTATGGTGGAGTGTGAATGAAATTGCGGTGGATCATATCACAAGACTAATTGACAGAACCTTCTGAAAATATCATATGTCCCTCTCTAAAGACCTGTGTACATGGTAACTGAAGGATTTCTCTCTTAAACTTTAGTCTAAGGTCACGTTAGCGTTTGGTCGGTTTGGGCTCAAACATCCTTGTCAATCACTTTTCCTTAGACAATAAAGATGGTCATTCATGTCCCCGTGTCCTGAAGCTGACTCACCCAAGCACTTCCTTAGTTATGCAACTCAATTACTCACAAGAATAAGCTCAAAAAGTTTTCAATATGCTCATATTTTCATGTGCCCACAACCCAAGAGTAAAACTCCCAATTGAAACCATGCATTTATTGCTCCACAAATTACACTAGATAGATGTGGATCCTACACAAGTGGTAAACCTAGAAATAAAAACAACTAATAATTCAAAAATAAAATCAACATGAATAAGTAAGTAAAAACTAAGATAGAGGGTTGTTCCAACACCCCCCTTAAGCTTGAATATGACTATGTCCTCATAGTCAACATTCTCACTTAAGAGGTGGAACAACGGTACCGTTCACTTTGAAGTGTGGCGAAGAAGGATGGTTAGATGCTCAAGTAGACCAAGTGATGCTTGCTATCTCCCTCCTTTTTGTGGCCCATTTTTGTGTCTTAGTGGTTCTAAGACATGACTTGCTTCATCCATCTTTCCTCTGCAAAAAACGGTTCGAAAAAATCCCGTTTCGATACCTTTTACGGCCTGTTTTATGTAGTTGTCCTGCAGGTGTCGATACTATCGACCAAGGTCGATGGTATCGACCCAGACTCAGCGATTTTGTTGAATCGACGCATCTAAAAGCCTGGGAACTCAAAAGTGTCGATACTATCGACCCTAGGGTCGATGGTATCGACTTTACTGGCACCAATTTTTCTGTAAATCTTCAGGAATCTCGATACTATCGACCCTAGGGTCGATGGTATCGACTTTTCTTCAGTGTTTACTTCTCCAAACTCGATACTATCGACATGGGTGTCTATAGTATCGACCTTAACATTCTGCACACTTCAAAACACGAGTTAGGGTACCATTTTTACAAAAATTATCAAAACCTAAGCAAAAACTAAGTACATAAACATAAAAGAACATAACAAAACATAAAATTGAACCTAAAGTTGGGTTGCCTCCCAACAAGCGCCCTTGTTTAATGTCCTAGGCTTGACATAAAGATACCTTTAACCTGGGTTGTCAAGAGATGTCTCCAATGAGTCATGTGGCAATTTGAATTGAACTCGATCATGTCCAATCCCCAAGGTCAATGTACCTCTCCCAATGGCAGCGATGACATCAGCCGTAGCTTGGAACGGCCTTCCCAATAGCATCTCACAACTTTAGAGTTGTGGCATGTCCATGACAACAAAATCTACCGGGAAGATGAACCTATCTACCTTGATGAGTACATCCTCACACACTCCATATGGCCTTACAATGGACCCATCCGCCATCTCAATCGTTGCCGCCGATTTCTTTATCTCCTTCAACCCAAGCTTTTGAAATGTGGACAGAGGCATAAGATTAATGCTGGCACCCGAATCACATTGTGCTTGTGGAAAATGTTGGTGTCCCCACGGGTAGTGTTAATCCTCGAACAACAACAAACAAAAGAAGACAACTCCAAAGCTATGCTCGAGCAGGTGCAGTGGAAGATGGATTTGGGGTTTAGATCACCTTCCGTGAGACATAGGTAAGGATGGGAATACATTCACACCATAACTTTTTAATACGCAACCCATTTTAGTATATGCTAAATAGCGCACTGGATTAGGCATAGGAATCTATGCAAACGGTAAGGATTCACCATACAACCAACTACAATGGATCTCTACCAGAATTTGCAAATGCATATTCTCTTAATCCTCGTGTGGAACTGTTTGTGTAGGATCCATGGTAATGTTTATCTCATCAATGACGACTTGGAGCAGTTGGAATTTTTCTTCATGTTGTGATAAAAATGTCCAGGTCAGCAGAAATTGCATTTTAGTTAAACTACACAGACATGCTACTCACTTTGTATTCTTATGTTATATATAACCTCTACTTGATTGTATTCTCTTCTCGTATGTACTTTAACTTAGCACAGGAAATCTGTTCATTAAGATAATCATATGATTATAGTTTCAAATTATTATTGCTTTAAAATTACATACAAATATGCTAATGTAGTGCCTACATGTAGATGCACCAACTTGGGATGAAGATATTATTCGATGGAATTCAACAAGGAGAAGTGCTTTCCATCCTTTTTCTAAGTCGTGGCTGCTTTCTAATTCGGAATTCATGGGAATGATACTATCTTTCTATTGAAGAGCATCAAGCTATCTCAACTTTCTTACGATATTTACTATATGTACTTCAATTTTTCTATCTTCTAAACTAATGCTTGTTTATTGTGCCAAATATGTAAGATATTTTTTAGTTTTTTGTTTCCAGATCATTATATAATAATATGTCAAAATATATTATTTAGTGATTGCTTATGTATGAAGTATTAGTACGTTGGTATCGCAATATTGTATGAGTTGACCGACATTGACATTATTGAGATGTACGATTTTGTAAAATCCAATTAAAAATAAATAGAAGTTACATGTTACATGATGGTCGAAACCAATGATTTAAGTATACACATTCTTGTGTTGCCTATCTTGAATTTGTATCAACTTTGCAACCATTTTTGTTTTATTTATCTTTAGTCTAGAGATAATTTACTAGAATCATCGGTTGAATTAGGAATGTATACAATTAACCTAGAAGATAATGTGAATGCTATTGTTTCTCTGACAAATAGAAAAATTATATTTAGATTTAAGCAAGAAAATAAGGTGCCTACAATATGAAGCATTATTTATTCATTCATTTTTACAAAAAAACTCCTAGATATGTAATTTTTGTTGTATTCATGAACATATACATATTCTAAAATGTAGAGAGGTGTGTAATTTTTGCGCCAAATGAAAAATTGATAATTGAACGTACCTTTAAATAAACTAACACCATTTCAATATAATCATAAAATAATAGGTTAGGCATAAGATCTCATGCACATTTTTTTATCTATCTTTTGTAGAATAAACTTTCTTAAAACTTATATGTATAGTCAATAGCAAGCATGATTTGTTAGATATCCTTTTTTAGTTTTACATTTATATATAAACTTTAGATATGCAGTTCATGAGCTCATGCTTCATAAATTGAGACCGATTTTTACAAAACATGCACCAAAAAATTATTTAGTGTTATAAATAAATTTTTTTATCATGTTATTTTAAAAATGTAGTTGATGCCTAGCGTGACGTTAGCCCTCTTATTTTATTTATTTAATAATACCAATATCTAAACCATAAATGCAAAGAGATCATGTGTAATGCTTAATTTCAACCGATTTTGTATAGTCTGTATCTTCTTAAAAATTATGTCATTTAGAAATGATTAGGCTTATTGAAACTTATAGAGATATTTGTCTATATTATTATTGCAATATAAAGGCTTCCTTGTTTGCAAAATATGTAATCGTGTTCATGTATCCACCGCTTGATAATCATCCATCTTAAATCTTACTTAACAAGACGTAGATCATATCCTTATAGTTATATCTGTTAGGTTATTCTAAGTTACAAGGGTTTAGGAAGATATCATGTATTATGGGAACATGTTTTTAATAGAGTGTCCTGGTAGTTATTTATATGTGTAAGTATGTACTTGTGTTGTCGTATATCAATAATTATGAAGAGCATATATATAAAGCTAATAGTTTGTAACATAAATTGGTAGGATTATATTTCATATTATATGTTTACCAAATGCACTTAACTTATATACTCTTGTGTGCTGACTCTTAGTGGTCTAAAGTGTCAAAATACATACTTTCTTATTTTTTATGGAATTAGTATAAATTTGTTGATATGATTAGCTCAACACTCAAATTTTATGCCATATTAAAAAAATTATGTGTTGAAGGATCCTACCATGGACCATACCAATAATAAATTTCGACGACATCACCTATGTGGAGTATAATACTCTTTTTTCTACTTAGACCACATGGTATAGGTTGTTACCAACTGATAGAAACTTACTCTGAGTGAATTTCATGTGATCTTTTATTAGCTTCCAAATTTCTCTCTTTTTCCCATAGATGTGAGTATATTCGTGCAAAGATGATTTACAAATCATGTAAAGTTATTGGTATGCCTACTTGCTTTTTCATTATATTACAACTTGTATAGAACCTAAATCAATAGCCTTAGGGTGAACAACATTGGATGGATGATGAAGATATGAAGGATATATTGGTGGGTGAAATAGTGATTTATTGAAAATTCCATTACATTGTAATAGAACACCCTTTAATTCATTCAGAAAAAAGAGCGTATGTTGTCATGTTTTTGTTGTACACTTATACTTGAACATCCTACATGAATGTTATACTTATATAGATAGGCAATATTACATTTAACACTATTAGTGCCTTTAAGAAATAAGGGTATAAATGATTACTAAGTGACACTTGTAGATCTAAAACTCTCTATTATGTACAAAATCTTAATTTGAAATAGCTAGATAAGTTATAATCATTATTTAATTGATAAAAACCAATTCTTGACAAATGAATGTAATTGTTTCAATGTTGTTCATGAATATATAGTATCATATTATGACCATAATATTATAATTCATCAATAAGCCAATTGTAGATGTTTGAAAAGAAACATAGGAAATAATGCTTTGCTTATCATGTATTTAGTCATTGGATTCAATAGTTATATTTTTGTCACCAATTAAAGCTTTTACGAAATTTTCAAAGTAAAAAACAGTTGATTTTTTTTGTTCTCAACATTTAGCAAATTGCAGTAGTGTCATCTTGGCAAGGTAATATTGTTGATTGTAATTGAAAATGTGGCAACACATCCCATTATCACACAGATAACGAGGTGTTATGCAAAAACGTGTGGAAATCACCATAACCACAGATTATGAAAATATGAGTTTATTAAAATCGATTGCGGAAAACTGATAAGCTATGGAACTATTACTTTCCAGTCTTCATCCTGCACAGAAACACGTCATATATACATACACGAGATCTGACATGTGATTCCAGCTTACTGAAACAGTTGTCCATCCATCACATGGGTTCATCACCTGTTCATATACACAGAGGCCCGCATCCGGCCAACAACAGGATATACAAAACATTATCGATTGTTCATCGTGAATCAACGTCAAAATACTGCCAAGGACCTGAGAGTACAGGGATGACTCTAGACTCTACTATCAAACATCCAAAACAACAGCATGTCCAACGCTTGCCTTCTACTGCTCCTCAAGCTGCTCGGCCGCTACACCACGACCACGACCACGTCTACCTCGACCACCTAAAAAGGGGTTAAACCAGCGGGGTGAGACAATTGAACAATTGTCCCAGCGGGAAACATAACTCCCCACTGCAACTACAGAACCTCAACAAGATAAACTATAACATCAGATATCTAATCAACATATATAACATGAGAAGTCTACGTAAAGCAAGGCTATTCTTACCGACAAGCTTACTAGTTGTACAAGAGCGTATAACCAGATATCTCTCAAGGGGTATGATTAGCAAGATAAAATGTATCACTATGTAACATGATTATCAGAACAAAGCATATTATCACATACCTGATGGATATAGAAGTAACTGCAGATATAACAGAATTAGCTACATAAACAAGGCCTCAACCAATGTTTCATGTTTATCTTAAGCAGTAAATACTAACGGCTGTATTACGTATTATTATGCCCTAAGGATTTGAACTGTACCGTTCAAATCCAACCTTCGGTTACGAAACCCAAGCCGGTGCCATACAAGGTCAATGGAAGAGTCGGACTCCATGACCTCCCACCTCGTGGTCAGTACACGAGTACAACACAAGCAGGACCGCAGTCACATGCTGAAGTGGTCTAAGCCACAGGGTCAGCTCCATAGACTACCCTCACTCTAGCCCGCCTTGGTACAGGTCTCGGCGCTAGTAAAACTGAGCCACGGGCCTGTTCACCGTGCTCTGAGCCATGAACGCATTCATGCTCCTCATATCACATATCCTGAGCCATGGGCCTGTTCACCATGCTCTATATACATATCTGAGTCTGTAACCGAAGTTACACTCTTACTTTCCCATTTTCAGGCTAGGAGCAACCTACACATATTCAATAATATGCGCTTCCAGGTTAACCCGTAGGAGAACCTGTTTCACCATCACCAAGTCCTGACGATGATGGGTCTATGGCCAGGGCAACTACATGATATATTTCACTGTGATTAATTAGTATCTTTTAGATGGATTGCAAGATTCAACCAAGTTGTATAACATGCAAGATATAATAGAAAATAAAGAACATTATATTATTATTGAAACCTCATCAACCTGATCCATCACAAGGATCCAGCATCACATGTTACCACTTGACCTCTTGCCAACCATCGAGATCCATATCAAGGATCATCACATACCATAGGATATCAATCCTTCATCATGTACTGTCACTGCCTCTCAAGGCTCACATCATCATCATGGGATCAACACATTACATATATAATCTCATAGAACAAATATCAAGGTAATGTTACTCATCACATATGTCACATAGCCCTTTCATGGCTACACATCACCGGCATGGTTAGGATACCCAATAACCATAGATTCAACATAAGGAACATGCTCACAATCATGAACTATCATTCAAGATACTCTACTCATCATTATTACCCTATTTGATGATCAAGCTTGTTAAGAACATCATTAACAAACCCTATTCATGCTTACTTTTATTTCAAGATTATACAAACATTTAAGGTATTTACTTTATATAAAAACATGTTGCATATACACTATTGTTACCAAAGTCATTACTGTTACCATCCTCTATCATCATCATTACCTTTATCATTAAGCACCCATTAATGCAACTACCATTTATCATTGCTATTAACAATTAAGCATAAGACTCACATCATGCATAGCAATACTACTCTTGTTACCATCATTACCATTATTAGTGTCATCATCTATTATTATCCTTATTGCTATGTCATCAAGCAGACTGTTAATGTAGCTGTCACTTAGCATCATTATTATCATTACTAATACTTCCACTACTAGCAAGGCATCACCATCATCTTTGTTATCAACAACATTATCATCATGGTTATTATTTACATTGTCATAGTTATCATAAATCAAGGAAACACTGTCGTTATCAGAGAAATCATTATTAAGCAAGGCATCACTAACGTTGTGTTGTTTAAGCATAAGCATTTGCTTCTATTACATAAGAGACCGTCACCACATAACTACTTACCCTCACTAAAACCTCACAACCCTCACTAAGAAAACCATACGGCTAGGGCATGGGAAGGCAGCAACGCTGCGTAGCACCCAGCCTTCTGCCCGCAACACCGCGTTACAAGGGAAGTGTGGCGCGCGTCAGGGAGTGTCGCACGATACACCCCATCAGACAATGCCCGTCACAGCCAACACCTGACGTCTGATTGCCAACTGCTTTGCTTTCTAAACAAATCCAATCAATTCCCACCAGTCTCTCGATAAATGAGGAAGGAGGTTCCATGAAGATACACATTAAGGATACTTGACAAGGTGAGAGGGAAGTAACCAAAATGGTATCTTAAAAAATAATCGCGCGTCACAGCTTAGGCCTATCAGCCGACACAAGATGCAACGCCTGTCAGGGCTATCGGCCGTTACACCATCTATGCATGTCGTGCAACTCCATCAACTCATCACAGGAAGCCCTGTCATCCACCAAGGAACCAAGGCCCATCGTCCAAGAGAGGAACAAGAGCATCGTTCATCATCAGAGGAACCTATCATCCATCATGGTCACTACCATATCGGCCAACAAGACATGCTCACCTTATCACCCAACACATGGGTAGGGTATCGACCACCCTCAAGGATACAACCTATCGTCCACCAAGGTACACATATCACCCATCAAAGAGAGCACACTATCGTCCAACTCAAAGATATCGTCCAACTCACCCAACCAAGGAGGGATATCGCCCAACACACCAAGACAGGGGTGGGGTATCGTCTGTCACAAGGCTGACGCCCGTCAGGCCTGCTGCCCAACACAACCATCTCGTCTAGCACTCTCCCTTGCCTATCATCCAACATAGGTACAAAAGCAAGGTACACTAATCTACTAGCATATGAACAAGAACATAACGAGAGGAAAGGAGTTAGGGATAGAAATTATGCAACCTGCCTTGAAGCTCTAAGGAAGAAGAAGCACTCCAGCTCCAAGGGGTATCGTCCAACACAGCTCCAAGGTCCAAAGCTGTCGTCCACCAGGCTTCTCCAGGAAGGTGTATCGGCCACCACTTCAACTCCAAGGGAGTGTATCGGCCAACACAAGCAAGATGGAGAGGGATATCGTGCACTCAAGGTGGAGGAGAGACCAAAAGAGCAAAGGAAGCTAAGGCAAGGAGAAGAGCTACTTATATAGGAAGAAGGGGAGGAGAAACCAAGGTACAACCATGCCAAGTGTCGCCCACCCAAGGGACACTTGTCCTAGGGTTCAAGCCAACACACTAGCAAGGCATGGGACACTTGTCCAAAACATGCACCAAGTGTCCATTACACAAGACCAAGCATCATGGGCGACGCAGACAGCAGCTCTGCTGGGCGACACACCAGCCTGCTAGGCGACACAAAGCAGGTCCTGGCCGACACAAGGCTCAAGCAAGCCCAACCAAGGCACCTCAAGGCCCAAACAAGCTCAACCAAGGCCCAAGAAAACTCAAACCGCAAACCCAAGCCTTCCTCTCAATCCTAGATGAAGCAAAGGGGGAAAAACATCTCTCAAGTTGACCAACTTGCACACAAAACCCTAAACTTGGGTTATTTGCAAGTAGCCCCTCGAACTCTCAGCAAAGCACAAAAAAACCCTAATCACCACTTAAAGGTGATTAGCAAGCATCAAAGCACCAAGATTAAGCAAAATAAATAGGGTAAACCCTAAACGTAGGTCAGGGTCCTTACAAGCTAACCCCCTTTAAGGGATTTCGTCCTCGAAATCCGAAGGGAAAAGCGAGGGATACTTCCTCCTCATCTCTTCCTCAAGCTCCCACGTGGCTTCCTTAACGCCACGACGCTGCCAAAGAACCTTCACAAGAACCAGATCCTTCCTCTTCAACTTCTTGATCCTTCTGTCAAGGATCGCCACTGGACCTTCCTTGTAAGTCACATCTGCATCAAGCTCAACCTCAACTGGCTGTATCACTATACCTGAATCCGGATGACTTTTCTTCAGCATACTAACATGAAATACTGGATGCAACCTGTGCAACTCTGGAGGAAACTCTAACTCGTAAGCTACTTTGCCAACATGTGCTATCACTGGATAAGGCCCCATATACCTGGGAGCCAACTTACCCTTTCGGCCAAACCATAGCACACCTTTCCACGGTGAGACTTTAAGATACACTTTGTCTCCTACCTGGAATTCCAAAGGTCATCGACGATTGTCCGCATAAGACTGCTGCCTGTCCTGTGCCACTTTCAACTGTTGCTATATCAACTTGATCTTTTCTGTTGTCTGCTGTACTAACTCAGGACCTAAAAGTTGATACTCACCAGACTCATACCAACACAAAGGAGATCTACACTTCCTTCCATACAAAGATTCATAAGGAGCCATGTCAATGCTCTGTTGATAACTGTTGTTGTAGGCAAACTCTATCAAACTCAGTTGTACATCCCAGTTGCCTAGAAACTGCAAGACACAAGCTCGAAGGAGATCTTCTGAAATCTGAATAGTCCTCTCAGATTGTCCATCTATCTGCAGGTGAAAAGCTGTACTGAACCTCAACTGCGTTCCCAACGCGCTGTGCAACTGTTCCCAAAAACGACTCGTAAACTGAGGACCTCTGTCAGAAACTATTGTTGCTGGCACGCCATGCAAATGTACTATCTCATCCACATACACTCGAGCGAGTTTCTCAGCTATATACATCGTCTTTACTGGTAGAAAATGGGCAGACTTAGTCAATCTGTCCACTATCACCCAAATGGAATCATGATTCCTAGTTGTCCGGGGTAGACCAACTACGAAATCCATGGTTATATGATCCCATTTCCACTGCGGTATCGACAAAGGTTGCAACGTACCAGCCAGCTTCTGATGTTCAGCCTTCACTTGCTGACACACCGCACATCTCGCCACGAACTCAGCTACATCTCTCTTCAAACCGGGCCACCAATACAAGTCCTTCAGACTATGATACATCTTGGTGACACCTGGGTGCATCGCATACATGGACGTATGTGCTTCCATAAGCACCAACTTCCTCAGATCATCAACATCTAGAACCACCATCCTATTACGATAGCAAACTACTCCATCCTCGGATTCATGAAACCCATCACGCTTGTCGCTGCCGAACTCTGATTTAATCAATTGTACTGCATCATCTGTCTGATGTGCATCCTTGATCTGCTGTCTCAATGTAGGCTTGACTTGCATCTGTGAAAAAAGACCAGACAACAAAGAAACTTCCATCTGCACATTCATCTGTCGAAGGGAAACAAACATATCTCTCTTATGGCATACCAGAGAACTCAACTGTGCCTTCTTTGGAGAAAGAGAAGAAGAATTCCTGCTAAGCGCATCAGCTACCACATTCGCCTTACCAGGATGATACTCAATAGTGCAGTCGTAATCATTGATCAACTCCATCCATCATCGCTGTAGCATGTTCAACTCTTGCTGTGTAACGATGTACTTCAGATTCTTATGATCCGTAAAGATCTGACACACTTCCCCATACAGATAGTGTCTCTAAATCTTTAACGCATGAACTACTACTTCCAACTCCAAATCATGAGTCGGATAGTTCTCCTCATGTTTCTTGAGCTGTCGCGAGGCAAAAGAAACCACATGATTTTCCTGCATCAACACGCAACCTAAGCCTTTCTTGGAAGCATCACAAAAAACAACATAGCCTTTCCCAGGCTCTGGCAAAATCAACACTGGAGCACTGGTCAGCTTCTCCTTTAGACTCTGGAAAGCTTGCTGACATTGATCATCCCAAACAAAAGGTACATCCTTCCTGGTCAACTTTGTCATCGGCAACACAATCACACTGAAGTCCTTGATAAACCTCTGGTAGTATCCTGCCAAACCAAGGAAACTATGAACTTCTGTCAGCGTCTTCGGTTGTCCCCAATCCACAACGGATTCCACCTTCTTCGGATCTACTTTGATTCCTTCAGCAGATATCACATGACCCAAGAAAGTCACTTCATCTAGCCAGAACTCACACTTACTGAACTTGGCATACAACTGATGTTGGCGAAGAAGAGTCAATGCTCAACGAAGATGTTGCTCATGCTCTAGCCTGTCCCGACTATAGATCAAGATATCATCTATAAAGACTACAACAAACTGATCTAAGAATGAACGGAACACTCTATTCATCAGATCCATGAAAGTTGCAGGCGCATTGGTTAACCCAAACGGCATAACCATGAACTCGAAATGACCATACCTCATCCTGAAAGCTGACTTTGGTATGTCATCTGCCTTCATCCTTAACAGGTGATATCCAGACCGTAGATCGATCTTTGAAAACATTGTAGCACCACACAACTGATCGAACAAATCGTCTATCCTCGGCAATGGGTACTTATTCTTGATCGTGACCTTGTTCAACTGCCGATAATCTATACACAACCGCATTGATCCATCCTTCTTCTTAACAAACAACACGGGAGCACCCCACGGCGATGTACTCGGTCGGATAAAACCTTTCTCCAACAACTCTTGCAAGTACTTCTTCAACTCTGCCATCTCTGTTGGAGCCATCCTATACGCTGACTGAGCAACTGGCTGTGTTCCAGGAACCAGATTGATCTCGAAATCAATCTCTCGGGGTGGAGGAACACCAGGAAACCCCTCAGGAAACACATCTACAAACTCTCGAACTACTGACACCTCCTCAAGACTAGGACCTTTCGCCTTGGTAACCACAACTGTATCCACTACGTGAGCTAAGAATGCCTCACATCCTTGTCGTAACAACTTGGCTGCCACCATAGCTGATACCAAACATGTCGGAAGAATCTTCCTATCTCCCTGGAAGATCCACTTCTCTCCAGCAACATCAAACACTGCCTACTTGGAACCGCAGTCCAAGACAACCTTATACTTCTCTAAGGTATCCATCCCAAGGATAACATCGAAACCATGCATATCAAGTGGTATAAGATCCACTTGGATATGGTGTCCCAAAAAAGACAAGACACAAGATGGACACTCTTCTCGAAGCAAAGAGGAACCATCAAGAGGGGTTTCCAACAACAAGCTATCCTTCTTACAGCTAACAGGTAAACGACAGTTTTCAAGCATACTATAGGTGATAAAAGAGTGTGTAGCACCCGGGTCAACCAGAACAGATATAAAGCAAGAAGAAGACATATCAGAATGAAATAACTCCATCTGACCTGTCACCATTCGCGGGTTGACTATCGCCTCTGGATGACTCATGGCATAGAATCGAGTCGTTGCTTGCTGTCCACGACCTCTGCTTCCTTGAGCAGATGATCCAGCCTGAGACGCTTGACCACGTCCTCGTCCTCTGCTACCACTGGCCTGCGGTCTCTCAGACTTCTGGAAACTCTGCCTCGGCTGCTACGTCACTTCGACATCTCTATTCGGGCAATTGAACTTCCAATGCCTTACCTGTCCACAAAGATAGCATGACCTGTCCTCAAACCGTGGCCTAGCTGGCCCTGTTACTGCCACAAAAGTTGAACTGTCCGCCTTAGATGGTGAAGAAACATAACCTCGTCCTTTACTCAGAGACCACTGAGATGGTACACCAGCACTTCTCATCGCTGACGGTGCTGAAAACCTGGGCTTCTTAAAGCCACCAAACCTTCGTCCTTGAAACTGAGCATGTCTTTTAAGAGACATAGACTCTCTTTTCTCCCTTACTGTCCTCTCGATCCATTGAACAGATTCCACAAACGTAGCAAACCGCTCTCAGTTTTCCAACACAGAGACCGGGGTTTTCAACTTAGCACTCAAACCCTTCTCGAAACGTCTGATCCGTTCCTCGTTTGTTGCCGCCATGTGAGGACAGAACCTCAACAGATCCATAAACTTAGCTTCATACTCGGTGATGTTCATCATTCCTTGTCTCAGGTTCTGGAACTGACTCACCTTCTCATCCAGATACATCTTGGGAAAGTATCTGGTGACGAACTCACGTCAAAACACTTCCCAACAGATCGCTTCACCAGGCCGCTTCTCTTCCTCGATGGTCCACCAGTGACCAGCACTACCTTTCAGAAGGTAGACGACATGCTTTACCTTGTCCGCTTCGGGGATGTCAAGGATCCGAAAAGCCTTCTCGAGACTTGTCATCCACAGATCTGCATCTGCTAGATCAGCCGTTCCAGCATAATCCGAAGCTCCAACTCGGCGAAGCCGCTCGAAGGTCTTCCCAATACCCGATGCTACTTCATGGGGAACCTGTGCTCGCGGAGGAGGCACTGGTAATCACTCAACCATGAGATTCATTGTAGCCATTAACTGCCCCATAAGCTGTTGGTAAGTAGGATGTTCAAGTATGGCTGGGTTAAATTGGGGAACCTCAGGCACCTGATCTTCATGTGCATGTCCATCTGCTCCATCAACCGATGCAGCATCACTGTACTCAGCAGAGTGTTCTTCATGGTTTCCAGACATCTTGACTTTTCTTCCGCTGAGGGCTGAAGATATTATAAGAAAACCTGGACACTCATAAGAACAACTCAACCTAGTCCTAAATCCTTGTATACTCAGTGAACCTAAAGCTCTGATACCAAAACTTGTGGCAACACATCCCATTATCACACAAATAACAAGGTGTTACGCACAAATGTGCGGAAATCACCATAACCACCGATTATGAAAATACGGGTTTATTAAAATCGATTGCAAAACACTGATAAACTATGGAACTATTACTTTCCAGTCCTCATCCTGCACAGAAACACGTCATATATACATACACGAGATCTAATACGTGATTCCAGCTTACTGAAACAGCTGTCCATCCATCACATGGGTTCATCACCTGTTCATATACACAGAGGCCCGCATCCGGCCAACAGTAGGATATACAAAACATTATCGATCGTTCATCGTGAATCAACGTCAAAACACTGCCAAGGACCTGAGAGTACATGGATGACTCTAGACTCTACTACAAAACATCCAAAACATTAGCATGTCCAACGCTTGCCTTCTACTACTCCTCAAGCTGCTCGGCCGCTACACCACGACCACGACCACGTCTCCCTCGACCACCTAAAAAGGGGTTAAACCAGTGGGGTGAGACAATTGAAAAATTATCCCAGCGGGAAACATAACTCCCCACCACAACTACAGAACCTCAGCAAGATAAACTATAATACCAGATATCTAATCAACATATATAACATGAGCTGTCTACGTAAAGCAAGGCTATTCTTACTGACAAGATTACCAGTTGTACAAGAGCGTATAACCAGATATCTCTCAAGGGGTATGATTAGCAAGATAAAATGTATCACTATGTAACATGATTATTAGAACAAAGCATATTATCACATACCTGATGGATATAGAAGTAACTGCAGATATAATAGAATTAGCTACATAAACAAGGCCTCAACCAATGTTTCGTGTTTATCTTAAGCAGTAAATACTAACGGATGTATTACATATTATTATGCCCTAAGGATTTGAACCGTACCGTTCAAATCCAACCTTCGGTTACGAAACCCAAGCCGGTGCCATACAAGTTCAATGGAAGAGCCAGACTCCACGACCTCCCACCTCGTGGTCAGTACATGAGTACAACACAAGCAGGACCGCAGTCACATGCTGAAGTGGTCTAAGCCACAGGGTTAGCTCCATAGGCTACCCTCACTCTAGCCCGCCTTGGTACAGGTCTCGACGCTAGTAAAACTGAGCCACAGGCCTGTTCACCGTGCTCTGAGCCATGAACGCATTCATGCTCCTCATATCACGTATCCTGAGCCATGGGCCTATTCACCATGCTCTATATACATATGAGTCTGTAACCGAAGTTACACTCTTACCTCCTCATTTTCAGGCTAGGAGCAACCTACACATATTCAACAATATGCGCTTCGAGGTTAACCCGTAGGAGAACCTGTTTCACCATCACCAAGTCCTGACGATGATGGGTCTATGGCCAGGGCAACTACATGATATATTTCACTGTGATTAATTAGTATCTTTTAGATGGATTGCAAGATTCAACCAAGTTATATAACATGCAAGATATAAAAGAAAATAAAGAACATTATATTATTATTGAAACCTCATCAACCTGATCCATCACAAGGATCCAGCATCACATGTTACCACTTGACCTCTTGCCAACCATCCAGATCCATATCAAGGATCATCACATACCATAGGATATCAATCCTTCATCATGTACTGTCACTGCCTCTCAAGGCTCACATCATCATCATGGGATCAACAAATTACATATATAATCTCATAGAACAAATATCAAGGTAATGTTACTCATCACATATGTCACATAGCCCTTTCATGGCTACACATCACCTGCATGGTTAGGATACCCAATAACCATAGATTCAACATAAGGAACATGCTCACAATCATGAACTATCATTCAAGATACTCTACTCATCATTATTACCCTATTTGATGATCAAGCTTGTTAAGCACATCATTAACAAACCATATTCATGCTTACTTTTATTTCAAGATTATACAAACATTTAAGGTATTTACTTTATATAAAAACATGTTGCGTATACACTATTGTTACCAAAGTCATTACTGTTACCATCCTCTATCATCATCATTACCTTTATCATTAAGCACCCATTAATGCAACTACCATTTATCATTGCTATTAACAATTAAGCATAAGACTCACATCATGCATAGCATTACTACTCTTGTTACCATCATTACCATTATTAGTGTCATCATCTATTATGATCCTTATTGCTATGTCATCAAGCAGACTATTAATGTAGCTATCACTTAGCATCATTATTATCATTACTAATACTTCCACTACTAGCAAGGCATCACCATCATCTTTGTTATCAACAACATTATCATCATGGTTATTATTTACATTGTCATAGTTATCATAAATCAAGGCAACACTATCGTTATCATAGAAATCATTATTAAGCAAGGCATCACTAATGTTGTGTTGTTTAAGCATAAGCATCCACTTCTATTACATAAGAGACCGTCACCAAAGAACTACTTACCCTCACTAAAACCTCACAACCCTCACTAAGAAAACCATACGGCTAGGGCATGGGAAGGCAGCAACGCTGCGCTGCACCCAGCCTTCTGCCCGCAATGCCGCGTTACAAGGGAAGTGTGGCGCGCGTCAGGGAGTGTTGCACGATACACCCCATCGGACGACGCCCGTCACAGCCAACACCTGACGTCCGATAACCAAGGGTAACGCCCATCTAACAACTCCACAATAGCCAGGAGAGAGAAGGAGAGAAAGAAGGAAAGGAGAGAGGGAAAGAAAGAGAAGGACTCCCCACATATCGTGCAACAACACAAGGCCTATCGGCCAGCACACTCGCCCAACCCAAAGGCTAGACGCCCGTCACAACCCCATGCTATCATGCATCACAACTTAGGCCTATCGACCGATACAAGATGCAACGCCCGTCAGGGCTATCGGCCGTTACACCATCTATGCATGTCGTGCAACTCCATCAACTCATCACAGGAAGCCCTGTCGTCCACCAAGGAACCAAGGCCCATCGTCCAAGAGAGGAACAAGAGCATCGTTCATCATCAGAGGAAACTATCATCCATCATGGTCACTACCATATCGGCCAACAAGACATGCTCACCTTATCGCCCAACACATGGGCAGGGTATCGAACACCCTCAAGGATACAACCTATCGTCCACCAAGGTACACATATCACCCATCAAAGAGAGCACACTATCGTCCAACTCAAAGATATCGTCCAACTCACCCAACCAAGGAGGGATATCGCCCAACACACCAAGACAGGGGTGGGGTATTGCCCGTCACAAGGCTGACGCCCATCAGGCCTGCTGCCCAACACAACCATATCATCTAGCACTCTCCCTAGCCTATCGTCCAACATAGGTACAAAAGCAAGGTACACTAATCTACTAGCATATGAACAAGAACATAACGAGAGGAAAGGAGTTAGGGATAGAAATTATGCAACCCGCCTTGAAGCTCTAAGGAAGAAGAAGCACTCCAGCTCCAAGGGGTATCATCCAACACAGCTCCAAGGTCCAAAGTTGTCGTCCACCAGGCTTCTCCAGGAAGGTGTATCGGACACCACTTCAACTCCAAGGGAGTGTATCGGCCAACACAAGCAAGATGGAGAGGGATATCGTGCACTCAAGGTGGAGGAGAGACCAAAAGAGCAAAGGAAGCTAAGGCAAGGAGAAGAGCTACTTATATAGGAAGAAGGGGAGGAGAAACCAAGGTACAACCATGCCAAGTGTCGCCCACCCAAGGGAGACTTGTCCTAGGGTTCAAGCCAACACACTAGCAAGGCATGGGACACTTGTCCAAAACATGCACCAAGTTTCCATTACACAAGACCAAGCATCATGGGCGACACAGGCAGCAACTCTGCTGGGCGACACACCAGCCTACTGGGTGACACAAAGCAGGTCCTGGCCGACACAAGGCTCAAGAAAGCCCAACCAAGGCACCTCAAGGCCCAAACAAGCTCAACCAAGGCCCAAGAAAACTCAAACCACAAACCCAAGCCTTCTTCTCAATCCTAGAGGAAGCAAAGAGGGAAAACATCTCTCAAGATGACCAACTTGCACACAAAACCCTAAACTTGGGTTATTTGCAAGTAGCCCCTCGAACTCTCAACAAAGCACAACAAAACCCTAATCACCACTTAAAGGTGATTAGCAAGCATCAAAGCACCAAGATTAAGCAAAACAAACAGGGTAAACCCTAAACGTAGGTCAGGGTCCTTACAGAAAATATCTCAAATAAGACAACAACATGAGTAATTTAGATAGTAATACTATTAACATGAACCAAATTATTTCCCATGCAAATTCCTTTATATTTTTTTCGTATCTCTTTAGTAATTTTCATGTGCCTCATAGCTGCCTCAAAACTAAACAGGCCCTCAGTTTGGCTTTGTTTTATTAGTGTTCTTTTTGGTGATTTGAAAATCAGCATCATGGAGTAGGATGTGAGTCTACGGTAGTTGATGGTGAGTGAGATTTTAATGCTTATTCTTGATTCAAGTAGGTAGGCAATGCCACTTAATTAGTTTGGTGTTCAACTAATAAATAGTTGTAATTTGTCCCAAAAAATTGACTCATTAGTTCATATCTTGTACTAAGATAATGATGTATGGATGAGTGTGATGTCCAAGAGGAAATCGCCAATATGGCTTTATTTTATTAGTGTTCTTCTTGGTAATGTAAAAATTATTATCTTGGGGTTGGATGTGAGTGAAATGTAGTTTATGGTGAGTGAGATTTTAATGATTATGCTTGATTCCAATAGGTAGGCAATGGCACTTGGTTAGTTCAATGTTCAGCTAATATATAGTTGTTATTTGTCAAAAAAAAATCAACTCATTAGTTCATATCTTGTAGTAAGATGTATTGCATCCAATGAAAGAATTTTTTTATAAGGATTTCACTTTCTTGGTAAGAGTGAACTAAGAGTTATGTTAAATAACACATGAGCCTAATCTAAAAATCATCTTTCAGGAATACAATACTAACCTATATTGTCATTTACAAGAATAAATATTGATCAATTGTCTAATATACTACATTATTTAATTATAATTTACAAGAGTGAATTATATTCAATAGGGTAATATCCAAATAAAAATACATTACTACATTATGAAAACCTATACTTCTATTTTATTTTCCTTTAAATTATTATTTTTTGTGTTTGAACACTAACATATCAGTAAGACTCCTTGTTATTTTAGAAAAAGATCCATACTTGAACCAAAGTGTCACACAACTCAGATGTTTGATAAATAATAACTTAAATTATAAGAAATATTTTTATGAACTTTTTCCATTGGAGTTTGTAAATAGTTTCTACTTTTGTGTAATTTCATAGTGTGATAAGAAGTACTTCAGCAAGAGGATTGAATATGCAATGGCTATCTAGCATTCAACGTAAACTCTAGATCGATATTTTGGCATATAACTTTGAGTTACTCACTCACCCTGATTGTAAATTGGTGTTAGATATTATGTATAAAGTGAGCCTCTTTGTTTGATCACAAGAATACGATACTCCAATAAATATGTCAAAATTTTCACATAAAGTATAAGAAATATTTTATCACCTTTTTTCCATTTGAGTTTGTAAATAGTTTCTACTTTTGTGTAATTTCATATGGTAATAAGAAGTACTTCAGCAAGATGATTGAATATGAAATTGTTATCTAGCTTTCAACATAATCTCTAGATCGATATTTTGGCATACAACTTTGAGTTACTCACTCACCCTACTTGTAAATTGGTGTTAGATATTGTATACAAGGTGAGCCTCTTCGTTTGATCTGGACCAACTATTTCATTTTCATACTATAATAATTATGTGAAAATATTGACTTATTTATTGGAATATTATTTTCTTATAATCAAAACAAGGATTTATTTTTATTTCTAACATGGAATCTATCTAGCAATGGCATATATACTAAATAAAATATTTAAACAATTTAACATGATGATGGGAATAGTGATGTGTGATCCAATGAAACATGTTAATCATCCACCATATCAAACAAACTATATAAAAAGTACTTATATGTTAAGGAATACATTCAAATATGTATTGGTGTTTCACTAAATCCTTTTTATTTTATAGTTCACCCCCATATGTACCATTTGTAAGGCTGATGTGGTGCTTCCACATACTATTAATTAGGAAACACCTATTTGTTGCCGACTTAGTGGAAATTCAAATCACATAACATAAATGTACATTTTTTTTTGAAAATACAACTAAGACTTAAGAAATCTGGCCATAAATGGAAACAAAAATGAAACATGAGAAAACCAAACCCATGAAAGAAAATAATGGTTAAGAATAACACCAAAAATCAAAGTGTTTGTTTTACGTATATTTTTGCATGTTATAATAAATGCCAACTAACATATTACATTTCATAGACATGTATCATATACTTATTGTAATCAACTGATTAACTACTAGGATGATAAATTTTGTATTGATTACTGAAAAGTTTGGAAAACATTCTTATAAGGAAGATCACGATACAAATAATATTATTTAACATATTGTACATTAATAGAAAATATAAATTATAACACATCATCACATATTGGTATGTGTCCAAACTGGTAGGAGGAAAGTTTAAAGGGTTTTGTATACTGAAGAACATGTGGAAGGAATAAGGAGTTCACAAACCATTCATAAAAACATATATTTAAAAAATAAACTCTTAACAAAAGGATAATGGGACATGGATAATCTAAGGATAACCTCGAATATGTGGTGGTGTAAAACATCCAAAAAGACTAAAAATGAATAGCATTTTTATTGTTGTGGTATATCAATTTTGTTATCTCTACAACTTGATCTTATTATTATTTATACTTTATATTTTTTCAACATAAACTAATAGTACTAGATAATGAAAAGCCATACACCATCTACATGGAAGTCTATTTGGAAACTAGATAGGGGAAAAAGGAACACAAGAATCGAGATAACATTGGAAATCAAAATGCTTCTGCCCAAATTCCCAGTGATCACACTAATAAAATTTTCTTTTTGATAGAATCCATCCTCAATTATGTGCATCATATGTGTAGAAGGAGCTACTATCACCCATAAATAAACTCGATCGCCAAAATCCAAGGTCAAAGTCGATTACCATTTTTGTAGACTAACATCATTTGTGTCTGAAAAATGAGCATTTGTAGGACACAACAGACATTGTTTGAAGAACTGGGAAGAACCTAGAACTAGCCCAACTCCTCAAAGAGAGGAGTTACTTCCTTAAAAATAAGGAAGATAACAAATCAAATGATGATAATTAAGAATAATTGACTCTCAAGACACTATTAACCAGCCCAACAGGAACCAACAACAAGAGAAATGAAACTTACACCTAAATACCTCCTCAGATCCACAACAATAGAAGGATTCGCTACCATAGATGTCAAGACTCTACCCAACATCAAGAATAGCCCAAGATATGAATAATAGCTTCAAATCAACATACGAATAAGGAAGAGAAGGGGTGAAGTTGTCAAAACCTATAGTCATAGAAACACCACAAGGCATGGCTTGGAGAAGATCCTAGGGGTGCATGATGGAACGTTCAAGCATGGGACCCCTTCCCCAGGATGGAAGGTGGAGGACATTTAGAGAACTAGATCGCTCGAGTGGTTGCCAAAATGGCGATGAGGAGAGTAGAGCCTACTGATATATAGGCTTGGAATTTGTTGATCACATGTATATTTTATTGTTACTGTTGTTGATATATCATGAAAGTCAATTTGTCATACGTAGGAGTTATGTGCAAAGCACATGCATTTACTAGTATTCTTATAGTCGGTACATTAATTATGAAGTACATTCATATACTTTTTGTTTACAGACCATGCTCCCTGATGAAGACTACGGAAGCATGAGCACAAGACATGGCAGTTGTCTCTTACTAGTAAAAGATAATCAAACTTTATTTAAGCAAGCATTGTACTTGTTCATCACATGCATGATGCCTAAAGAAAATGACCACAACCACCGCAGTTGCTGCTTTCACAATTCCCACACTTGTCGTTCTCATTTACTATTATCTCCTCTGAGTAGCTGCATATTTATCCCAATACTATTTATTTTACAAATATGAAACATAAAAACAAACCTGCTGAGTTAGAAAATGAATTTTGCATTAATAAAAGGAAAGAAATTCAGAATTTACGAGGGGATTTTCTTAATGTTGAGGCCAGTCATCATGGTTATACGAGTAACTTAGATGAGCTTGTGGCGATGTGGAATTGAAATCTATCACTGTTATCAAGTTAGTTTCTTGGTGAATTGGTGGCTCCTCTATTCATGCATTTATAGGAATAGGCAAGTATCAAAGAGCGGGATATTCATGTCAAGTGGAACCCAATCAACAGCTTGTTTGACAATAAAAAATGACTATAGTTGAGAGTGCATGGGTGACGTCGTTAGTTGCTTCATCATTTTTGTCATCTTCTATAAAATGTTCAAGCAAGACTTGTTCTTTGTTTACGAATAAATTCCACTTTGTGTGAAAAATAGATCTGCACACATATAAAGAATGGCGAAAAACAATTTAATAGTGCGTTCGTATCTTAGCTTGTTAATGAATGATCTGGTGAAGACCAGGGTGACGATGGGGAAATGGAGCACTACGAGTAAGATAAGACGAAGCGTGGACAACCTGATTATTGCTGGTTTAAAAACATGACGTCTGAGTACTTAACCATTTGGCTCAGTAGTATCTTGCTACTTGTTGTTGGAGGTTCGAAATGTACTGGAACATTTGAATGGGGATGAAACAACAAAAATATAGTCTTATATTTTGGTGTGATGGAGCTCCTCCAGTAGAATAAAATGAAAAAATTATTAAAAAAACCATAGACATCTGAGGGACCACATCCCTTAAAAAGGGAGCTAGTACTTGAATCTCAGCAGCAGTTCGTGATCACACACTTACAGACCGAACTTGATTCGTTTGTATATGTTGATCAATTAAAGAGATTAATAAATTTGAGGCAGCTATAAACCGCTGGAGGAGAACGCATCAACATAGCTTCAGTTTCAATCTTTACAATGAGGGTTTGGTAGCTCATGCCTATAATAGCTGGGAGGAAATGTCACGATTTTATTAATTGTATACAAGGAATATTTTTTTCTGTGAGATGCCCATTCTGAGTTTGGGATTAATGTCATGATTTATCAAGTTAAACTAATGTATATATAGCTTAAGCTCAGTTAGGATATGTCTCTCAATGTACTGCAGAGGGTTATACTTTTTCTCTTCAATTGAACTTACTACTACTTCTGATACAATACAATATTGAACATATTTCAAATTTTGAAGTCCGATCGTAGTGCTTAGGACATTCTCACTAGAAAAAAGAAGACAAATCAACATTTTAGTCTTGTCCAATTCTGTTCACCATTATGCTACTTATCTCTGTTTCAAAATTAGGTAAAGAAAACAAATACCCACCTCACTGATATGATATCTTATCGGTTATTTTAGACCTATGTCAGGTGATTATTAAAACTTAGACCTTATACCATCGATTATTCTGTGAAAAAGAATCTGACGACATATATGTCGTGGGTTCTATATTACAATCAAATGGACAACATAAATCACAGTCTGAGATGAAAATATAGTTTCTAGTTACATAATAAATAACCAACAAGGTAATTTTAATTATGTAGTGAAAAATGTTTTCTTGATCGTTCCTCATTGGTTATTCAATGAGTAATAACTGATGGATAATAGTGTGTCGTCAATTTTATCAGTGCATAGAAAGTAAAAAAATTGGGATATCCCTTCAGTTTCCTATAATAAAAATCGACGAAGAATGTGCATGTAATCATTTATTTTGAAATAATCAATGAAAATTTTCTATATTTTTTTATATAGCAGGTCTGCGCACCTGTTGTCTGGCTGCTAGCTTATCTACTGCATGCAACTCATCAAAATTATGAATTCATTAGAACTATAAGCCTTTGCAAGCATCGCAGCTTAACAACAATACAACAAACATGCAATAAGATATATATATATATATATATATATATATATATATATATATATACACACACACACATATATATACACACATATATATATTTGAGATATGAACAATGAGGCCAAAAAACCTCAACATTCTATCCATTTTTTACTACAAATGCACAAACATATGCATGAACTCACAACTCATTTGATCACATCATTCTCCTCCCCATGCACTTCACCTTCAATTCAGACATATATATGCATGAATACGTATCAATATTAGCTACCACCGAGTTTAAATCTAAAAATATATAACAACATAACAAACGAAAATCTGACATCAAAATTGGAGCTAAAAAATATCTATCAACCCTCTCAATAATATGACAAGTCTACATATTTAATGAGGTAGCTGATCACTATTCATGTAGGTCTTTCAACTTCTCGAATGCATAAGAAACAGTAATTTCAAAATAATTATGGAGAATGATACATAATTCTAATTAAATTTGATATTATCAAATGAGACTATTCATACGATCCAAAACTAATAACATTACCTTCTCTATACATTTGATTTGTGTCGCGTCTGTTGCAATCGCCTGCATGTACAACATATTGTTATATGTTCATACCCAATCATTGTCTTGTACACCACACTACAGATTTATAATTACATTAATAAATACAATCAAACAGAGTTGGTAATATGTATGGAAATAGAATGAGAAGATTACATTAATACTCATCTAGCATATAGATTTCTTTTTTATCTACTTTTCCTCCGCAACTACAAAATGTTCACCCTTGTAAATTAATTTAATAGATATGTTACATTATTGAATTGTTAAATTATGTAAAACACTAAAAAATATGTTGAGTATGAAAAAAATATACTCACACATGAATCATCAATTTTATTGGGTGTCCCTCATTTGGTGTTAGTTTTACATCTGAAAGATAAATAAAATACACAATATAGTTCTCGAGAACAATCCCTAATAACTGTCAATATTTAATTATGAATGAATAGAAGGCAAATAAAATAAAAATTAATTTTCAAAATAATTTCATAATTTAGAGATGCAAACAACAAGCCCAAAACTTACACAACATTGAAGGTAGCTATGATCACGGTCCTGGAAGCACCAAAACCCTTCATCGTGGTAGTCATGTAATCCTTGCGTCACTCAAATCTCTAATTATATCGGTAATCATTTATGGCATTAGAAATGCCATGTTAGATATCGTGAACTCATTAGCAACATAATACAAATGAATAAACATATATATAATATGAAATTATAAGTTAATAGATAGGAAACAATTATAAAATGTGTAAATTTTCACATGATGATGTATTCATACTCACCATAACTAAAGTTCTATAATTGATGTGTTCAACCATTGATACTAAAATAGATCAGAAACATGTGCCAACACTCGAATAGTATCACGATCTATACCTATGACCTCCTTTCAAAGGTCAAACACCATGGTATTTGATTGCTCTATATTGTCTAATCATACTCTCAATGCCTTGCATTTAGGGCACGAGGAGTCAAAAAACTCCTATGGAATAAAATATGGGGGTAGAGGCTTTGAAATCCTAGGGAGCTTCTTAGCTATTGTAGCATGTATGCTTCTATTCTCACATTAGTTTTCAATTATATATGAATTCAATATACATTTTTGATACCTCAAGAAATACTAGTAGTTTAGGCCACCCAATAAAGACATCTTCCTCCTCTCTGACTGTGGTGGCATCTTGGTACTCGTATGAAATAAGTGCTTCTCTCCATGATAGAAAGACACATATGACGTTTACACGAGCATAATCAGCGGGTAGGGGAACACTATGAACCATATCTGTGAGTGGATAAGCCTCGACATTTCCCATGACATTGTATGATAGAACATTAATGATAAGACAACATTTTCTAGCCACCTACAATTCTATGAAATAGAACATTTAAATTGGCACAATTGACTTTATGGTTAACTTTATCACAACAAATTTTTTTGACTTAAATTGAATCTTACCCCAGCCGATCCATGTGGGTATGAAGGACTACTCTCAATACACTTTGTGGGCATGTGACGTTGTACATGATTCATAGTTGTTGGAGGAACTTGTGCTGCCTAAGAAGCCTTAAAATCCTCCAAGGATGCATCTCTCAAACTTTGCACATCCTCCCATGGACATTGTTTTTCTTTATCTCTGCATGCTAAGATAAATTTTGTGCATGTAAAATATTAGCAAACAAATGTTTAAATTGTGGTATAGGCAAATACCGCATCACCTGAGTAGGAGACTCAGTTTCATTCTTCCCCGATGTCATCCATTTATACCTAGATGCCCCAAATTTTAGACATTCTTTCATATCAATATAGTCTATTATGTTGATATTGGAATCTCATTGCCTTTAGGGAGAATTTGTTTCAAAAAAAGACAACAAAGAAATGAAGCTTTTGTTGCTCCATCTATTGTTAGCCTTCAGAGTATAGAATCTCAACACAACGCTCAACTTTGAAAACTTAGTGCAACCTTAGCATATTGGTTTCTCTGCATCATGCATAATGTTTCTACATGAGGGAGGTGGATTTGTTGTAGGAAAATCAAAGAGACATATAAGGTAGTGGAAAAAAAAATTAAAGCGTGTTTCCTTTAACATCAAGATCGCATTAACAACAATGTATCTAGGAAGGAAAGGTAACAAGAGTTATATCTGGTCTTGGATCAAGTCCAACAACAGCTATTGAAGTAGTACCCTATTTCTTCTCTAAGAAGCATGCTTCTTCTTCATGCAACAACTTGCTTCTTCAACAACACTCAAATAGTCATCAACAACGATCACTTAGTCTGGCACCACAAATAGCAGTTTGTGGTGTTCTCCTAGTGGCAAAAATATCCCCCCTCTAGAGTAGTTCTCATGGACCACCAAGAACTCCACCTTGCACTACCAAAGCCAATGGGGAGGACTTTTCCATGTTTTGAATGTCAACCTATTAGAGTTGATTTCTCTCCCATAATTGTCTCTCCCTTGCCATCCCTCTCTTTATTGGGTAGGACTTGCTCAAACTCTTTATTGGTTATCATAGCCAGAGAGGAAAACAATTGTTAGAGCAATTGTTGTGTTTTAGAAGCCTCCAATACTCCTCATAATTATAGGAGATGCTAGGGATAGGGTTCCCAATCTTTGCGGGAGTCGAAAGGATAAAATTCACGAATCTTATGGAAATTTTGAGCGAGAAATCAATCAGTTCACTCACTCAACCGGTCGGTTCATTCACAAACCATTTGGTTCATGTCATGAACCGGTCAATTTTTGTCACGAACCGGTCAGTTCATGTTACATTGGTATTCAATGCATGTTTAATGGAAAACATGACACCAACGCCAATCTTTAACCAATTGAATTGACCATTAAACCTAGTGGTTCATCCCATGATCCAGTTGGTTGGGAACTATGAACCAGTCAGCTCACTATGTGAACCAGTCATTTCACACCCTGGATCAGCCATTGATCAATCAAAATTGATTTGAATTGACTTGACATAACTGACCGGTTCAACAAATGAACTGGTCAGTTCAGAGTCCAGTAAGTCAACTTTGAACCTCAATAGTTTAATTTTTGTACCTAAACACTTTTAGTAATCAAGTTAAACATCATTCATGAATAAGCTCCTATTCCACCTATATCCTATGTGTGACCCTATAAGTCCAAACACTGGTAGTAAATGTCCATAACCAATTATGACATTAGAAGCAAAGAGTAGTGTCTAGCAACACATCACTACTACCCAAGTAATTTGAAAATTTGAAGAACAACTTCAACCATCAATCCATGATCAGTGTTACTACCATCGTATAGTTTGTTTGTTTTTGATATACATATTAATCTCAAGACATGGAATCATCATCCTCTTAATGTTCAATCCACATTCCTTGAACTAGAGAAGTCCGTATAAGATGCATGTGTGTTTACATATTACATATTGAATCTCAAGTGTACGGTCATACATTTCTCAATCTCTCTTATCAAGTAGCATGAATATCATACTCCTGTACAATGGAAAAATCCCATCTACATCACTCACACTCAATCCCCATGTGTGACAATGCACTCGAGCATCACCTTTATGGAAATTCTTATTCAAGACCACGATGGATGATGTAAAAATACATTATAGATACATCATCGAGAAACATCATTCTTTAGACATCTATTATGTATGTGTGATCATCTCATGGGTGAGATAAACATAATATATGAAATTACCTTTATTATTAGAAAATCAAGTATTTAGTGCCACACTCCAATCACCATATGATTGGCTCTCTGGGCATACATATCAATAGACTCCCACTTGTACTTAGAGCCAATCACCCATGAATCTTATTCCAAGTGATCTTAACATGTCCATCATGTTTCTTCTATGCTGGAGATTTTATAGTGGGTCAGCAACATTTGATTCAAGTTGTTATTTTGCAAATTTCACATCTCCTTGTTGTACAACATCTCATATGAGAGGGAAGTACCAAAGTATGCTATCTAGGATCTCTAACCTATCTAGTAGCTCCATTATTGTCACAAAATTTCTATTGTGTCAAGAATGGTTGGAACCTCCCATAAGTTAATGTCTGTGAACTTCTTGATCCATAAAATATCTTTTGATATTCACATAACACCAAGATACTTGTTTTCTATTGTAAAACAATTGTATTTTGCTCAAAACTCTTCTAGCTTACAGTTCTAGTTTTAAGGTCAAAAACAAATTTATATTGTAATCATTAATTTTATTTCTGACTTTGAAATATTGCATCGGTGTAACTCTTTACACCCAACTCTTACTTATTACCATAAGTTAGGAACTAATCCTTTTAGTTCTTCTCAAGCACTTAAGGATGTTCATTATGGTAGTTTAATGACCTTCATTAGAATCTAACAATCATCCACTCACAATGTTTAGTACATACGAGATAAATGGATGAGTATATCTATCCACTCGTCATGTCTGATACATACACGATAATTGTATATCCTCTCGTCATGTCCAATACATATGAGATAATGGGATAAATACAAAACATTTCATACATGATAGATCCAATTACGAGTGCATATGGAATCTTATTCATGTTTTCCCATTCTTTACAAGAATTGGAAACTAGGCTCTTGACAAATTAACTCCTTGGAACATGGACAAGTTCTCTCTGATTGAGTCCTACATGTTAACCCCTTCAACATCTTGCCAATTTATGATCTCTTTCTTAGGTTGAGAAGCTTTCCAAATTTATCTCTATAGATCTCAATCCCTATCACATAGAATGCTTTGCCTAAATCCTTCAGACAAGGTACTTACCTTGTCAGTTTTTAAAATTTGTAGGATAAGGACATTATTCCCCATAATTATATGGAATATAAATATGCTCCCATTATATCTTTTGTAATCACACATTACATCTTCATTCATAATCAAGTAAAACCCTTTGACTATCTTATCAAATATAAGATTCCAATTCTGATATGCTTGCTTCAGTCCACATGTTCACCTTTTTAGATTACATACTTTATTTGCAATATTAGATTTATAAAACCTTTAGCATGTGTCACGTACACATCCTCATAATTATTCCAATTAAGGAATGAGGTTTTGACATCCATATGCCAAATCTCACAGTCATACTGAGTTGCAATTGCAATCATGATCCTGATTGATTTAACCATGGTAACTAGTAAAAGACTTCATCATGTTCAACACCTTGAACTTGTTTGAAACTTTTTGTAACCGAAGTACCATTCCATGTTAGTATACTTTCAATGATGCAAATCCACCCTATGGGTTTTACCCATTCAGGTGGATCCAGCAAGGTCATATCTTATTGGTTTACATGGACACCATCTTGGATATCATGGTCTCAAGCCATTTCTCGAATTCGAGTACCTCAATAGCTTCTAGGTAGATTGTTGATTCATTGTATATGACAAAATTGCCGCCTTTTGAGCCATAAGATGTCATAATATTTCAAGTTCAATGCATATTCTAATAGAAATACCAGTCTTGTATTACATAAGGAACTTGAGATTCCACTAAAATTTTGATTCTACTTGTTCCTATTATACCTCTTTAGGTTCAATGTTTTCTTATTTGTCTTGAACATTTCAAGTTCTACTTTTCCCACACTGATTCCTTTGGAATTACTTTCCCCTTAAGGAATACAACCATCCTGATCAATGAACAACTTTATTGTTTGATTGGAATAAGAGTAGTATTCAACATAATAACATTTATGTGATTTTTGGACAAACCTTTACCAAGAAACTATTTTCTAATTTATGATTTCAATCCTAATACTTATAAAGACATATCAGGACATCTCCCATGTCATATCTCATATGGTGTCCTTTAAACCATTTTAGACGGTACATCATTTTAGTGTAAAGCATGTGCAAAAAAGGAAATTTGGAAGATTACCTAGATTTATTGATAATCACACAATGACTTAATAACGAGTGATTCCTTCTTTCTGATACACTATCATTGTTACGACCCCATCTGAGCTTAATTGGTAAACTAGGGTTTACCTAGACAATTGCAAAGATTAATTGGAATAATCATTCTTGAAATCTAATTAATGACGATAACACAATTAGGATGTTTTAACTATGATAAGAAGTCTAAATGTTCTTTTGTCTTGAGAATTAGGGTTTGAGAAGCATAAACCCTAATCGGCCCAAAATAGGGTTTTGATTATACATGAATACAAAATTTGATAAGTAGAATGTCTCACTAAATGATTTTTAGTATTTTATGTGTAACTCTGATTTACTTCAAATTTGGATATGATCTGTATATATAAAATGTGAACAACATTGGAAAATATCAGAATTTTTTAAGAATGCTCTGACCTGTTTATCGGCCGAGTTTCAAACTCGACCGATCACATTTCCAGATTTATACAGCAATGTGGTAATTGAATTTTATCTTTTTATTGGTATATCCAATTAATCTCAAATTTTGACTGTGCTTGATAAAAACAGTTTTCGACACTCTGTTAAATTGGCGTAATTTTTGGATGACTTTTGATCTTTACAGTGAGTGTGTCGGTCGAGTTTACAACTCGGCCGAATCTGCTGCAGACTGCAATATAGCAGTGCACTGTTTGATTTTTTATTAATTATTGGTAACTAGAAATGATCTCAAATTTTTACTGGAGGTCTAAAACTCCATTATTAATAACATATAAAATTTCCAGAATTTGTTTGAGCTTCTGTTAGCTATTCAGTAGGCGAATTACAGAAACTATTGTGAAACTGAATATTCAGCCAATATAATTAAAGTTGAGTGTTGGGTCAATATGCAATTGACCCAAGCAGCTCAAATTGACTTATATGATCGACCACACACACACACAGCTCTCATTATTCGTCATTCATTCCAGAGAAACGAGCTCCTAGAGAGAGAGGGAGAGTTAGGGTTTGAGAGAAGAAAGTGGGGAATTGCTGAATTAGGGTTTTGCGATTCCAGGAAGGGTGAAATCAAGTAAGTTTAGATTCTTTGCATAGACTTTTATGGTGGATCTTCTCTCTCATGTCAAGATTCCGTCCATGCTCTGATTTGATCCAAAATGATGTTGAAATTCCCTCTTTTCTCACCCTTTCTTCATAATCCCTCATTTTCAAGGTTTCCTAGTTGAATGGAAGAAGAATTGGGAGATTTGCTAGGGATTTGATATGAGTTTGAGATCCCCTGAGTTGAGCTGCAGTTTTGAGGTGTTTTCACACCTTAGGGTGAGTGGGTTCTTCCTTCAAATAGTGTAATGCACGAATTTGATTATAGCATCCAAATCCCTAAATGCTTAGCATGCAATTCTAAATCCTGAAATGTCCGTTTGATTTAAGATTGTTGCAAATTGATATAATATGGATTCCTTCTCTGTTTGAATGATTCCTAAATGGTAGATTCATATCAGAAACGTATACAACACTTTCTAGTGAGAATGCTTTTCAGATTTATATCAAATGATGTAATTAGGGTTTAACCTAATTGAGACATCACTAGTGTTTCAACCTTATTGAAAAGGACTAGTAATCCTATAAGTGGTTAGGATGTACCTCATGGGTTATCTTAATTGAATTTTATTCTTGGTACATGATATCTCAGTAAATGGTATGGAAAATCTAAACTTAGTTAAGTTTCCATGGTTCCATATCTATATTGATTGTATATGATTTGTTGAAACAATCTTTATTTCGTGAATGCTTATACCTTATGAAATCCTTATGAGAGCTATGTGACAAGTGAATGAGGTAAATGAAAAGGGTGAATGAGGCAAATGAAACCCTAAGAGTAGGGTGATGGCATGTGATGAATGAATAAGGCAAATGAAAACCCTAAGGATAGGGTGTTCAATGAATCATGCTATGGTGATATGAAAGGTCTCGATATGAGATGTGGTGATACTTAACTGTTGAATTGTATATTTCTTGTGCGTTTAATTTTATAAGCTTGTTCTCTCTGAGTTGATATCTACGTACTGCTGGGCTTCTTATATTTCAATACATATCTCATAAATTGCAGGTGATGAGATATGACATGCCCTAGAAAGGGATGTTACTGAGACATGGTATATGTGTATACATGAGCTATGATGTTTTATATGATATGGTATGGCATGCCGTGTAAGCCTTGTGAGAAATGTAAAATGAGTTATGATTTCTATTTTACATGTATCTATAATATTAATGTTAGACTTAGGTGCCCTGAACACCGTAGAACCCCTTTGACAGGTCTGCTTCTTAGGGGTGAAACTAGTGTTGCAACAATAACCGTGCGGAGTCATGGTGGCACGAGGATAGAGAGCCAGTGTTGCAACAAGAACCGTGTGGAGTCATGGTGGCACTGGAGGAAATAGGGTTATTGCAACAAGAACCGTGCGGAGTCATGGTGGTAACCCCGTGAGACTCTCCGCCTGTGTGCTCAGGTTAGTGAGGAGGAGTCTAGAGCACTCATAGTAGTGCATTGAGGCCAGAGAGCCTGTGGTCCTGTGGCAGAACAGGGCTGGCGTCAGACTTAGCATTTCCCGGGTGTGTCGCTAAGTCTTGTACGGTGTGGCCGTAGTGCACTGCGAGTCTCTATGCAGAGTACACTGCATAGATCAGGGCATAATTTAAAATATGATCATATAGGTTCACAGAGTTCTTTATAAATGAAAGAGTTAAGGAAGACTAGAGCATAGTCTTCTAGTAGTTATTCTTTGGATGCAATATTTACATTCTTTGTTATTTCAATTATATTGTTTTGGAACTGCTCAGTGTAGTATTTATTGTTGTTAAATTTCATATAGTTTACTTAAATTATATCTGTAATCACATTAGTGCATTAGTCTGTTTCCATGAAGTACTCATTCACTGAGCGAGTAGGCTCACCCCTCTACTCAAACATTTTTAGGGTTAACCGCGTGGACTTGGAGATGGTCAGAGCTTCAGAGTAGATCTGCCATAAGAGTTAAGTACAAGATTAGTTGAGTCAGTCAGTCCTTGTCACTCTAGGTCCTCAGTAAGAGATAAGAGAGAGAGTTGTAATTACGATGTGTAATATTGTTCCTCTTTTGATATGTATGCTAATTAGCAAGTTTTATGTGCATAAGGTGTGAGAGACATCATGAATGTTTATACATGTACCTTTACTATTGAAGTCTGATTAGTAAAAGAAATGTTCGTATTCCTTTGTTAAGATGTTATGTGGTTCAATGCGGGGAAACAAGAGTTTTAAAGAAAAGATGAAAAAGTTAAGGGTGTTCTTTGTGTTATATAAGTCCTATCTTATGCCCTAATCTCATGATTTGAGGAAATTGTGAGATCGGGGTGTAACAGCTTGGTATCAGAGCTTAGGGTGAGTTGTCAAGGACCATTAAGTTAGTAAGTTAGAGTCCTATGTGTGGCAGATAGGAGATGTTTGATGTTAGCTTTGGGGATTTGAGTATTTGGATATCCTGGCCCGATATCTGAGTACTTGGATCATCCAGTACAAGCTACTCTGTCTATTCTCTCACGTATACCCTGGCCAGGTATACAGTGGAAGAATGGGCTAGAGAGGAACCCTAGAAATGTTAGGGTTAGAAAACAAGAAAAGAAACAAGAATTAAGAGCATAAATGTAAAAGGAGATAGAACTTACATTTCATAATGTTGTTTTTGTTGGAAATGTATAGAAATGCTCTTATATGTTTGAATTGAAATATTCAATACTTTGAAATATGGGTCTTTAATATCTGTTGTACACTATGCAATTGTAGCATTTATTGATTTCATTCTTTGTAACAAGTAGACTAGAATTGACCTTTGAATGAGATTTTGTTTCTATGGTTTTGCCCGCTGATTCGAGTGAAATTGACATCAGCAGGTCTGTTTAGATTTTCAGTCTGTACGCGATTCGGCCGAGTTGTATGTGATTCGGCCGAGTTTCCTTAATAGTCAATCGATCAGCAAACTGATCAGCCGAGTTGTATGTAATTCGGCCGAGTTTCTTTTTCAGGAAATCAAACAAAAAGTTGATCGGTCAAGTTTCAAGCGGATCGGCCGAGTTGTAAAGCAATCGGCCGAGTTTCTGACCAATCGGCAGAGTTTCTGAGCTGTGAGTGGCAGTTCAGGAAGAATGTAATCCTTTGTAGTTCTTGGCTTTAGGACTTCAGGTTTGGCCTGGTCCGGTTGGCAGGATGCGTTACTAGGATCTAATGAATCCTATCAATAGTATAATAAGAATAGAATTTGAATAATTAGACCCACATCAGAGTAAGAATGTACATACAGTAAGATGTTGAAACATATGGGCAAGATCAGGACAACTAAGAATTAGTTGAAACTAATATCTGAGGTTCAATTTTGGGGCCTCATATGAGAAACCCTTAATTGGGAATAAAGGAACATGATATGAGATTCATAATCAGTTTATTGATTAATATTATATGAACTATACATATGAAATATAGAAAAGATATGTGAAATGTATGTATGTATGGTTCAAGATAACAAGAATCAATCATGAAGAATGAATCATATAATAGTGTATAATGCTTTTATGAACTCTAAAGCAGAGGCTAAGTAGAGAATAGGGTTGAGCATTCAATAGGTCCATAAAAGTAAAGAGGATCGTATGAACATGTAATTCATAAGACTAGAACAACAAACTAGTTTCTAAGCAAGGAACATAGGTGTAGTTTAATGAATGAATAAGTCATACCAAGGTGGACTGTATTCAGAAGAGAAAAACTTGATTGAAAGAGAAACTATGTTTGACCCATACATGATCCACTTGATTTAAAAATGAAGAATATGTAATGTATTCAACATGAGGAAAAACTAATAGAAGGACTATTAATTTAGAACGTTAACTTCACAATAGTATAAAGATAAAGGAGGAAATATGTGCAACATGGTATACATGACCATACATATGAATAAGCAACATGGACATAAAAGAAAAATTTAGGATTAAAGATGACGGGTTAAAGAGTAGTATATGGTAAGAGGACTATGGAACATAAGAAAGGGTTTGAAATATGATGGAGAAATTATAATATAAAGAGGTTGTGAGATTCAGGCAAGTGCTAATTAATCAAATATCTCTGTTGATAACTAAGTAAATCTGCATACGAGAATGTATTAAGGGAATGTTTGAATACAAGAATTCCAAGTCTTAAAATCATCTTCTCTTTCATATATTCCTTAATGAGAGAAATATGGGAATGAAATGATAAGAGAAAATGAATCATATATGGTGCATAACTACCTTGGTGGGGTCATCTAGTGAATGTAATAGTGACATACAGTATGATGAAGTGCGATAAGAAATAAATTTTTGTGTGATAGCAAGAATGATGAATAATCTATTCCTATCTTAAATGATTCAATGCTAATGATGTTTATTGTATATAATCATATGAAAAGGATAGGTAGCAAAAAGTAAAGAAGTAATGAATGAGCAGAAAGATATGGGAAAGCACTAGCTTTGTGTAATATGTGAATTTGTTTTTACATGTATGATTTGTTGAAGGCATATTAAGGTATGAAAGTTGGTTCTACATATGATTTCAGTGTATTTGTGCAAGCTATGTGTTAATTAAAGGCGTATGATAGTCGTAGTAATTCATACCTGATATGCATCTTACTATTGTGTATTTGTGATATGGTGATACGGTTTGGATGATGTCAGAACACATGGAGAGATACCCTGAACAAGGTAGTCATACTTATCCACTCATCAGATTTTCTGGACAAGTAACCCTGATGAGGTGTAGCTTGTTATACCTAGCTCTAATATAACTGAGTGATGGTAATTGAGTATGATTAATGCTTGAATGTATGATATAATTGTGGATTACCTTATTACTGATGTTGAAACTCTAAAATGATATAATATGATGGTTACACTTTGAATTGTGTGTGGGCCCATAACCCACAGGTCCCAGGATCGAAACAGGATAGTATGGAATGAGGTGGTAATGCTTCACCTCATGCATCCATGACCCAATGGGGATGCCAAGAGTAGTATTGCGCAATTGATTGTTGAATTTAGTCTTTTAATTCAAGACTGTTTTGCTATCTGAGTAACATGTTATTAAAGTTTAAAACAACATGGTGAACTTGCTTTTGTCATTTAAAGGTGATACAGAACAATAGAACTCTCTGAGCAGCATAAGTTGAGATAGTTGTATCAGAGTATCAGAGTTGCGCAGCGAAAGCGTGGTGGTTTATCTTTGCAATCTATGTTTGACTGTGGCATAAAGAATTTGCATGATATCATTGAGAACTATTTGAGATATGTTGTGAGTTAGTAAAGAATTAAAAGATCTAATGTTGAAAACTACATTCGGGTATGAAATACAAGAATATAATGGCATGGAAGGATTTAGAAGTTTAGAATAACCTTGAATGTATCTTTCTTGTAGGTTCATGTTTCGAGGACGAAACATTCTAAGGGGGGGAGAGTTGTTACGACCCCATCTGAGCTTAATTGGTAAACTAGGGTTTACCTAGACAATTGCAAAGATTAATTGGAATAATCATTCTTGAAATCTGATTAATGAAGATAACACAATTAGGATGTTTTAACTATGATAAGAAGTCTAAATGTTCTTTTGTCTTGAGAATTAGGGTTTGAGAAGCATAAACCCTAATCGACCCAAAATAGGGTTTTGATGATACATGAATACAGAATTTGATAAGTAGAATGTCTCACTAAATGATTTTTAGTATTTTATGTGTAACTCTGATTTAATTCAAATTTGGATATGATCTGGATATATAAAATGTGAACAACATTGGAAAATATCAGAATTTTTGAAGAATGCTCTGACCTGTTTATCGGCCGAGTTTCATACTCGACCGATCACATTTCCAGATTTATACAGCAGTGTGGTAATTGAATTTTATATTTTTATTGGTATATCCAATTAATCTCAAATTTTAACTGTGCTTGAGAAAAACAGTTTTAGACACTCTGTTAAATTGGCGTAATTTTTGGATGACTTTTGATCTTTACAGTGAGTGTGTCGGTCGAGTTTACAACTCGGCCGAATCTGCTGCAGACTGCAATATAGCAGTGCACTGTTTGATTTTTAATTAATTATTGGTAACTAGAAATGATCTCAAATTTTTACTGGGGGTCTGAAACTCCATTATGCATAACATATAAAATTTCCAGAATTTTTTTGAGCTTTTGTTAGCTATTCAGTAGGCGAATTACAGAAACTTTTGTGAAACTGAATATTCAGCCAATATAATTAAAGTTGAGTGTTGGGTCAATATGCAATTGACCCAAGCAGCTCAAATTGACTTATATGATCGACCACACACACACACAGCTCTCATTCTTCGTCATTCATTCCAGAGAAACGAGCTCCTAGAGAGAGAGGGAGAGTTAGGGTTTGAGAGAAGAAAGTGGGGGAATTGCTGAATTAGGGTTTTGCGATTCCAGGAAGGGTGAAATAAAGTAAGTTTAGATTCCTTGCATAGACTTTTATGGTGGATCTTCTCTCTCATGTCAAGATTCCGTCCATGCTCTGATTTGATCCAAAATGATGTTGAAATTCCCTGTTTTCTCACCCTTTCTTCATAATCCCTCATTTTCAAGGTTTCCTAGTTGAATGGAAGAAGAATTGGGAGATTTGCTAGGGATTTGATATGAGTTCGAGATCCCCTGAGTTGAGCTGCAGTTTTGAGGTGTTTTCACACCTTAGGGTGAGTGGGTTCTTCCTTCAAACAGTGTAATGCACGAATTTGATTATAGCATCCAAATCCCTAAATGCTTAGCATGCGATTCTAAATCCTGAAATGTCCGTTTGATTTAAGATTGTTGGAAATTGATATAATATGGATTCCTTCTCTGTTTGAATGATTCCTAAATGGTAGATTCATATCAGAAACGTATACAACACTTCCTAGTGAGAATGCTTTTCAGATTTATATCAAATGATGTAATTAGGGTTTAACCTAATTGAGACATCACTAGTGTTTCAACCTTATTGAAAAGGACTAGTAATCCTATAAGTGGTTAGGATGTACCTCGTGGGTTATCTTAATTGAATTTTATTCTTGGTACATGATATCTCAGTAAATGGTATGGAAAATCTAAACTTAGTTAAGTTTCCATGGTTCCATATCTATATTGATTGTATATGATTTGTTGAAACAATCTTTATTTCGTGAATGCTTATATCTTATGAAATCCTTATGAGAGCTATGTGACAAGTGAATGAGGTAAATGAAAAGGGTGAATGAGGCAAATGAAACCCTAAGAGTAGGGTGATGGCATGTGATGAATGAATAAGGCAAATGAAAACCCTAAGGATAGGGTGTTCTATGAATCATGCTATGGTGATATGAAAGGTCTCGATATGAGATGTGGTGATACTTAACTGTTGAATTGTGTGTTTCTTGTGCGTTTAATTTTATAAGCTTGTTCTCTCTGAGTTGATATCTACGCACTGCAGGGCTTCTTATATTTCAATACATATCTCATAAATTGCAGGTGATGAGATATGACATGCCCTAGAAAGGGATGTTATTGAGACATGGTATATGTGTATACATGAGCTATGATGTTTTATATGATATGGTACGGCAGGCCGTGTAAGCCTTGTGAGAAATGTAAAATGAGTTATGATTTCTATTTTACATGTATCTATAATATTAATGTTAGACTTACGTGCCCTGAACACCGTAGAACCCCTTTGACAGGTCTGCTTCATAGGGGTGAAACTCATGTTGCAACAATAACTGTGCGGATTCATGGTGGCACGAGGATAGAGAGCCAGTGTTGCAACAAGAACCGTGCGGAGTCATGGTGGCACTGGAAGAAATAGGGGTTATTACAACAAGAACCGTGCGGAGTCATGGTGGTAACCCCGTGAGACTCTCCGCCTGTGTGCTCAGGTTAGTGAGGAGGAGTCTAGAGCACTCATAGTAGTGCATTGAGGCCAGAGAGCCTGTGGTCCTGTGGCAGAACAGGGCTGGCGTCAGACTTAGCATTTCCCAGGTGTGTCGCTAAGTCTTGTACGGTTTGGCCGTAGTGCACTGCGAGTCTCTATGCAGAGTACACTGCATAGATCAGGGCAAAATTTAAAATATGAGCATATAGGTTCACAGAGTTCTTTATAAATGAAAGAGTTAAGGAAGATTAGAGCATAGTCTTCTAGTATTTATTCTTTGGATGCAATATTTACATTCTTTGTTATTTCAATTATATTGTTTTGGAACTTCTCAGTGTAGTATTTATTGTTGTTAAATTTCATATCATTTACTTAAATTATATCTGTAATCACATTAGTGCATTAGTCTGTTTCCATGAAGTACTCATTCACTGAGCGAGTAGGCTCACCCCTCTACTCAAACATTTTTAGGGTTAACCGCGTGGACTTGGAGATGGTCAGAGCTTCAAAGTAGATCTGCCACAAGAGTTAAGTACAAGATTAGTTGCGTCAGTCGGTCCTTGTCACTCTAGGTCCTCAGTAAGAGATAAGAGAGAGAGTTGTAATTACGATGTGTAATATTGTTCCTCTTTTGATATGTATGCTAATTAGCAAGTTTTATGTGCATAAGGTGTGAGAGACATCATGAATGTTTATACATGTACCTTTACTATTGAAGTCTGATTAGTAAAAGAAATGTTCAGATTCCTTTGTTAAGATGTTATGTGGTTCAATGCGGGGAAACAAGAGTTTTAAAGAAAAGATGAAAAAGTTAAGGGTGTTCTTTGTGTTATATAAGTCCTATCTTATGCCCTAATCTCATGATTTGAGGAAATTGTGAGATCGGGGTGTAACAATCATTGTGTTTAGGTGGAGTCACCATGATACATTATCATGGTATCCCAAAACTATTGGTTATAAATATCTCAACATTGATCACATAAAAGTATCTTGATAGTTTTACGAAGTTCGTTACATACTTCATTCATAATCTCCTTGAACACTTCAAGAATTTTTGTACTTGTATATCATTAAATGGAAACTTCCATATCTATTGATAGATCAGTAAATATAATGAGATACTTGTAACTACCTTCAACATATATTCTAAAATGTCTATATACATCAGTATGTATGATCCATAATAGAATAGTCACTCTCCCACTATATCTAGTCAAGATGCTTTTCTCATATTTCCAAATGAATAAGACTTGCATGTCTCTATTGGTTCAAGAACCAAAGGAGTCTAGATAACCATCATATGGATACTAGAGAAGCATGTCTCATTTATTTTCTCTATATTACAATACTCTAGGTATATGTTTGAGTCATCGAGTCATTTTGTAGTGGCATGTACATAATAGCAATTCAATAAGTCTACTACATGTCCATGACTAAAAACTTCCAATTGTAGTGGAAAGAACTCTTGCTCCACACAACATCTATCTTACTTCATATAAGGTCCTAAAATAGATATGTTATTTCCTTCTTCTTCCTGAGATCCTCTACAAAAAGGATAGTTCCTTTCTAATGTCCAGATAGGTGACAATGATGGCACTTTCATTCCTTAATTATATATGTGAAAAGAACAAATTCTTTTTGTACTTACGCTTCCTTATCTTGAGTGTAAAAGACTTGGAATTCGTCTTAGCATAAGAATTCTTCTTAGCCTTGCATTTTTCCTTGGACTCACTTCCACTAATCACCATCATAGATTTGTCCTTCTTCTTTTGTGCTTCAATATTTATCAGCACTCTAAGTCATTTGATAAGCTGACTATATGATTCTGGAAACAATTGTAGAATCATAATTGTGGTCAACTCTAGACCTAAAACAAATCCCAGTCTTTCCACATGCCGAATTATATTGAGCACATGGGGCTCAACTAGATCTCCGTCTACTATTTTGCACTTATATAACTCTTTGGAGACATTATACCTTTCTTTCTTTACATGATTCTTTAAGATTTGTTACCATCTGATGAGTTTCCATGTTTTTAATGCTTCTCCTGAAGCTTTTTTTTAAGGGAAACGGCGATATCATTAATTAACTTAAGTCAGCCTCAGCGCAGTTTGTAACAGACATAGGAAAAGAAGAGCTATCTCTAAAACAGAAATTACAAGGGATGGCCATCTTTGCTAAAAGATGAGCTAAAGAATTAGCCTGCCGTTTGCAAGAACAGAAGGAAATACTAAGAAAGAAAGAAGACAACTGGAAAATTTCATCTAAAATAGTGCCCAACAGGTCCTTCCTCCACGCTTTGCTGTTAATCAGTGCTATCACATTCTCTGCATCAGATTCCACAATGAGATTGCTAATATTCATCTGTTTAGAGATCTGGAGACCCTCCCGTACAACCCGTGCTTCAGCACACTACACATCCAGCAGTGTTGGGCAATTACTCCCTGCTGCCCTCACTAAAGAACCCTCATGATTTCTCCACGACATGCCCACTCCATCTTTACCCAAGCTCCCCACTGCGGCGTCGCAGTACAACTTCAGAGCCTGCTGATGAGGCGGTTGCCATCTCACTCTCATTGCTACCCTCGTGGTTGTGCACCTACTGCTGTTGGTTTCTCGGTGACCTCTAATCAGTTCCAAAAGTGACTGGTACACCATCAGAGGTGGTCGCACTTTGTTCTCAAAGATGATATCATTTCTCCTCGTCCATATTGCCCAAAGTGTCGCAATGGTGTCTTCATCCACCTCCTCCTTGCCGGTCCAGGCGAGGTCCATCAAGGCTGCTTCCACACGCCAGTACGCCACCTTTCTGATATTAGCTTGTTGCTCCCGGGTACGGTCCCGCCATAGCTCCCAAGCTTGTGGACACCTGAAAAGCATATGGCTGATATCCTCTTTCTCCAGCTCGTAGATGCTGCAAATCCCATCGGGATGACAATGGCGGTCATATATACGACCCCGCGTAGCCAGCGCCCCTTTTGCACAACGCCATAAGAAATGCGCCGCCTTCGGAATGATTCCCCATTTCCATATGAGTCTCCAGAGATTGCCGCCTTCGTTGCTTTGTATATTAGAATTGTTGCTCGACGACCGTGAGGCCAGCCAGTACGCCGAGCGCACCGTGTAGTCACCACTTCTGCTTGGTTTCCAAAAGATTGTGTCTTCACTACTTGTCATGCTCAAGGGGATCACCAATACTTTTTGGGATAATTCCTCTGTGAACAGGTTCCTCACACACTCGACATCCCAACACCTTCTTTCAGTATTAATAAGCTGGTGCACAAACTTGAAATTCGGACTAGAAACCCCATAGGTTGTTTCTATACTGTCTTGTGTATTTGGGAGCCAGTGGTCTTCCCATATGTCAATGTTAGTCCCATCCCCCACTCTCCACTGCATTCCTTCTAGGATAATACTTTTCAAATTCCAGTTGCTACGCCAAGTGAAGCTCAGATTGTGTCCTCTCCTCGCATTCGGAACTGTGCCCGATGGGAAATATCTGGCTTTGAGCACCCGATACACCAGTGTATTTTGTCTGTGTAACAGCCGCCAAACTTGTTTTACAAGAAGAGCATGGTTGAAAATATGTATATTGCGGAAACCCATGCCTCCTTGGTTTTTTGGACTGCATAGATCATCCCAACTGACCCATGCAATTTTTCTCTCTATTCCTTGCGATCCTCGCCAAAACCTTGAAATAGTACTATTTATTGTGTCCAAAAGGGAAGATGGTAACTGGAAAATACTCATGATGTACAATGGGATAGCTTGGGCCACTGCCTTGATGAAAACCTCTTTTTCCGCTTTAGACAACAATTTTTCCTTCCATCCTTGGAGCTTTTTCCAAATGTGATCTTGGACATAGGCAAAAACTTATTTCTTGGACCTACCCATTGTTGTGGGAAGGCCCAAATACTTCCCATGCCTATCCACCTCCTTAACCTGTAAGAGATTCACCAGTTCTTCCTTTCTTTCCCTGACCACCCCTTTGCTAAAGGCCACCTCAGTTTTGGATAAATATATTTTCTGTCCAGATGCCCGTTCGTATTGGCTGATGATAGCAGCTAATTTCAGGCATTCTTCTTTGGTTTCCCTTGCAAAGAGGATTGAATCATCTGTAAATAAGAGGTGAGAAATGCGGGGGCCATGACGGCTAGCCCGTACTCCATGAATATGATTTTTTTGAGTTGCTAAGATAAGGGAAGTGGAAAAAGCTTCTGCACATAAAATGAAAAGGTAAGGGGAAAGAGGGTCTCCCTGACGCAGTCCTCTGGATGGTTGAGTCTTCCTGGTATGTTATCTGTTAATGGCAAAAGAATGTGTTACAGTTGACATACAGTCCATCACTTTCCTTCTCCATCGCTCTCCAAAGCCTAGCTTTCCCTGGATGTAGTCCACAAACCCCCACTCCACTCTGTCATATGCCTTGGACATATCCAGCTTTAAAGCAATATGCCCTTTCTTTCTCTCCTTGTTTCCCTTCATGTAGTGAAAAAGTTCATATGCAATAAGGGCGTTATCGGTAAGAAGCCTGCCCGGGATGAAAGCACTCTGCTTCTCAGAAACAGTTTTATCCATAGTCGGTCTCAGTTTGTTGGCCACTACTTTTGAAGCTATTTTGTAAACAACATTGCACAGACTGATGGGCCGAAATTCTCCAATATCAGTAGGTTTTTGCACTTTAGGGATCATCACCACTAAGGTAGAGTTTAGTTCAGCAATACTTCTATCAGATTTCCACCACCCTTTTATATAATTTGCTACATCCTCCCCTACTATGTGCCAGTACTTTTGAAAGAAAAGAGCCTTCATACCATCCGATCATGGAGCTTTGTTGGGATGCATATTTTTCAGGGCTGTTTTGATCTCTTCTGTAGTGATATCTCTCTCTAAAAGGACCTTTTCCTCTTCCCCAATCTTGACCGTCATCCCCTTGGTAGCCTCCTCCCAGCCCATCAGATTGGATGATTGAAATAGGTTTTGAAAGAAATTTAAAATGATCGTTTTAATATCTTCTTCATCTGTCTTCCACTGTCCATCAGAATTGAGTAAACCTTCAATATTGTTCCTCTTCCTTCTTTGAGACACTTTGTGGTGGAAATAGGTTGTGTTCTTATCACCCGCTTTCATCTCATTAACCCTTGCTCTAGAATGCCAAAAAGCCTCATCCTGTCTGTGCCATTTTTGCAATTCCGTAGCTATGTCAGTGCATCTATCCAGGTTTTCTCTATCAGGTGGTAGAAGATGAACCTCCCCCAATTGTCCTTCTAGTTCTTTGATTTTCTTTTTTTCCTTTCCAAAATTTTCGGTGGCCCACTTCTTTAGCTTGTTGCCACAACGTTCCATCTTGGATTATAAACCATAAGATCGACTTTCATCTCACGCTTCCTTCATAATCTGCTCACATCTCTCCTCTTCCACCCACATGGGCTCAAAGAAAAAATATTGTTGTCTTCTTTTCTTGTCCCTCTTTCTTTGTTCAGTCTTGATGACAATAGGCACATGATCTGACTCATATTTGGGGAGATGTATGACTCTGGTTTGAGTAAATTTAGAGGACCAGTTTGGGCAAGCCAATGCTCTGTCTAGTCTCTCTTGGATGAAAGTATCCGGCGTCCGACCTCTCTGCCAAGTGAAAATACTAACACTGTAACCCAGGTCCGTGAGATCACAATCATCAATCACATCCCTGAAGTCATGTATGTATCTCATAGGTTTAGGTGGTCCTCACTGCTTTTCAGAGTTCGACGTGATCTCATTGAAATCCCCAAAAAATAAAGTTGGAAGATCAGATCCCGATTTCAGCTGTCGAATTAAATTCCACATCTTGTATTTCTGTTGTTGGTCCGCCCATCCGAAAATGCCAATCACCCTCCAAGTATCAGCACTCCCCACTTTTTTCACCTCTCCACTACAATGGTGTTGTGAAAGGGAAGTAATATTGAGGTCCACATCTCTCCACCATAAGCCCAACCCACCCGCTCTTCCCTCGCTACTTATGCATATGGCTTGCGTAAAGCCACATTTCCTCTTGACAACTTCTAAGTCAGAACTAGAAATCATAGTCTCCATAAGGAAAACTATGCTCGGGCCCTCCCTCTAGCACTAGGACCGAAGGGCATTCACCGTGTCAGGGCGGGCCAGTCCCTGACAATTCCAGCTCAAGATTTTCATGGCTCTTCGCAGGGCTGGTGCATCCCAACCTCTGCTACTTTTCTTATGTCAGCCCCATCTTGGGTAAGATTTTCCTCTGTGTTTCTTGCCTTTTTCCCCCTCGCCTCAGAAATACCAGCCTCAACAAGCTCCATGTTGCATGGTTCTGACTGTCTGCCTCTTTTTCCTGTAGAAACTTCCCAGATTACCTCTGAATCTTGTATTTCCAGCCGTTGGGCTCTGCTCATTTTGTAGACCCATGGTGGCTCTTTCTTTTTCTTTGGATCTCTCTTTCCTTTCCTCATTTCTTTCTTTCCTAGAGCTTTTCCACTTTGTGCCCTGGTCCTGACCCTGTATGTTTCTGCATCGATTCCCTCGTCACAGCTATGGGTGTTGTGTCCTCCGATGACCTCTCCCTTACCTCTCTGTGTAAAATTTTCACCTGCTTCTTTTCCTCCTTCCTCCCCTCCTCCATTGTCCTCCCTCCTTCGTCCCCCCATGACATCATATATGTTGTGGTATGCTTTATTTTGCCCCCTGGTGTTACTGCCATCTGGTCCTGCCCTTCATCTTTTTGGTTCCCCTGCAACGTTTGCGGCTGGTGTGTATCTTATTTGCTTCCCTCGACCATCTCATTCTGCTTCTCAGGAAACAAGTCCTCGAGATTGACAACTGACTCATCACTACCTTCCTTAGTGTTGTTGTTGTTCTGCTGCTTCCTCTGTATATCTGTTGACCGACCTTCAGTTTCATCGCTGATTCGGACTGCTTTGCTTGTGGTCGAGGTTCTGTTAGCCGACGACGCCGTTGTACTCTTTGACGTTTCCGTCCTCGGCTTGGTCTTGAACTGAATGCTCTTCTTCGTTCTAGTATTTCCATGGATCTCTTCATGTAATGAGACCCTCGGTTTCCTTGGAGATGCCTTCATCCATGCTCCCCACTGTGATCCCTGTTCATCTTCTTCCTCTCGCTCAGCGCAATCTTTCTCAATATGACCTAGCCGCCCACAGTGATAGCAAAAATTTTCTAGCCTTTCGTATTTTACTTCCAGAGTCATGATTTTGTTATGGCTCCCCTTGATCCAGAGAACCCGTTTAAGAGGTTTGGTAATGTCCAACATGATACAGACTCTAGCAGATGACTCCCAGCCCAGTTCATCAGTTTCTAGATCAATCACTACTCCCACATGGCTCGCAACTTCCTCGATCTTATGTTTTGTGCGAAACCCTAACGGTAAACCATAGATGCGCACCCAAAATGAGCTGTGTGTGATGGTGATGGCCCCTGGCTGCTCTTCCTCTTTGATCTCTTTAAAAAGAAGGAGCTTATTATCAAAGTTCCAAGGTGCCCCGTCGACAACCTTTTGCTTATCCTGCCAGTCCAGAAACTGAATCACAAAGTAATCACCTTCCAGTTGTTTGAATATCACTCTCTATGCTAACCCCCAGGCTTGAGTCAATGTTCGCTTCATAGCCCAGAAATTTATAGCTCTATCTGAGAGTATCCGTGCCACCAGTGCCAGCTTCATGTGTTCCTTTCCTTCTTCCGCTGGCTCCCACTGTAAGTCGATGGGCTCCTACTCTTCTGATGTCAATCGCATCCGTGCATATCTATCCACAAGGTCTTTCGCCATCACGAAGAAAGTACCAGGTAGCTCGTCCTATCCTTAAACCTACAAGAGAAGAGACCTAATAGGTAGGGAAGACGACCCACTCGTGGGAACCCTAATCGCCGGAGTGCAGGGCAGGACCACGGGGGTGAGTTATATGCTTCTCCTGAAGCTCATAGTTCCTATGGCATAGAATAAGGTACTCAATGTCTACGACATCATTGACATGCTTCAAGTAAGCATCCATTTCATCCTTAGATGTAGTTGGAGTGGGTTCCTCTGGCTCTAGTATTTCAAGGACATAAAGCTTTTCACTCATTATTGGGAATGTTCCTCAAAGTCCTAAACCATATGTGGAAGTAAATTATGTTTATTTTGTCCTACTCAAGGACTGATTGTGATTGTGTTTGTTATTAGATACTACAAAGAAATTTTACAACTTTGTTGAAACATTTTTTATTTGTTTGATTTGATAATTTAACGATATCAATTAGGCCTTTAATTAATTATCACTCCCACTACTCTATTCACATTGAGAACCCTCATGTATCAATCCATAAGATTGCAGTGTATAATTTTCTAGTGAACAAAGATCCAAAAAAATTCAATTATTACCCACCATATTCCATAATCAATTATTAAGGTTGGCAACTTTTTCCTATTGCATCTCATGCAATTATTGAATAGATGGTATGTGCAAATCCTTTCCACAGTCCATCTGCATGCCTCTAGGTTCTTAATTAATTAAGGACACATAGTTAAGCCTGACCCAAAAGACAACACGATAGACCAGATACCCTAATTTAAAAAATCTACACACCTACCATCAAACTTCCACAAGTTAGATCGTGCACCACGCTATGGCATAACCTATGCTTGGCCGATCACGCTTTTCATGTATGCTACTTATTGAAAGCGTCTAAAACTTAATATTGTACTAAGGGATTTATATATAAATGTATATAAATATCCAATCACCACAACAAAAACATGCAATATAAAACACAAGTGATGGTTATGGCCATAATATTGTAATTCCTTGAAGCCATAAGGAATTACTACCACCAAGGGTCCACATCATACAAAACCTATTGTTAATGAAGATATGTGCTTGATCCAGTCTAGGTTGATTAGTTCAACTCTTTAACCGACTGACTCACCTCCTAGTTGCTTAGTTGGGCTCTTGAAATGATTTCCTAGTCTCAGGTTCAACCGATGTCTGAACTCCTCCAACCGATCAATTGGGCCACTTGTCAATCGGTTCATCCTCCTGTCATCTTGCCTCCCCATTTCCGCAGTAAATTGATTCATCTCATGAGTCGTTTGGTTCATCTGGTACATAACTGTTTCTCATGATGAAACATAAATTAAAACTATCCTATTTCTTATTATATTGTAAAAGGGAAAATCTCGAGTTACAACTGAGGGGAAATAGGATGAAGAGCATTACTTTATATTTGCAAAGGAGGAGTGAGGCTCGACATGAAAACTGATATATAAATAGGAATAAACAACTACAACCATGCACACATAGACTCCAGGGTTATTGTCCATAACCATTCTAAACATCCACCACCAAAACCAAACTTTCAAGAAACACGTGTAAATTGCATATATATATTTATATATATATATATATATATATATATATACATATATATACATATATATACATATATATAAATATATATATACATATATTTACATATATATATACATATATATACACACACACACATATATATATATATATTTATATATATATACATATATATATCCATATATATATATACATATATATACATATATATATATACATATATATATACATACATATATATATATATATATATATATATTAGTTTGTGAATATTGCATGGTAATTAATAGGATATGTACATTAACCAGTTTAATATTCGCATTGGATGCAATAAAATGAAATTCAATCATATCGATTTAAATCCAGATACACTGTAAATTGACGTAGTTCTGATACCACTATAGGCAAATCAAGGCAACAAATAAGTAAGAGGAAACAAAACATTAAAACCTATTCCCTTAAGAACAAGATCACATCAACAACAATGTATCTACGAAGGAAAGAAAACAAGAGTTATACATAGTCCTAGAGAAAGACTAGTGATAACTCTTGATGCAATACTATGCTAATTCTTCAGGAAGTAGCTTGCTTCTTCTTCAACACCACTTGAATAGTCATCAACAATGGCCTCCTAGTCTGGCACCATGGACGGAGGTTGACAGTGTTCTCCTAGCGGGAAAAATATCCTCACCTCTAGAGTAGTCCATACGAACTACTAGGAACCCAATTTTGCACTATCAAATACAACAAGAAGGAGTTGTCCCTCATGAACATCAATCTGCTAGATTTCATTCACTCTCCCACAATCGTCTCTCCCTTTATATCCCTCACTTTATCTGGTAGGACTTTCTCAGGAACTCTATTGGTTACTAGAAGTAGAGAGGACAATAAATGTCAGAGCAACTATTGTGTCTAAGAAGCCCCCAGTACCCCTCTATTTATAGGAGAGGCTAAGCTTAGGTTCCCAATCTATGTGGGAGTCGAAAGGACATAATTCACAAATTTTCTAGAAACTTCAAGAAGCAAAGCGGTTGGTTCGCATGCAAACTGGTCGATTCGTTTAGTTTCCTATTATGAATCACATTTGTATTCAATGCACGATTAATACAATATATGACAACAACTCCAACCCTTGATCTAATCTAATTGACCATTGAATAAGGTGGTTCAACCCATGAACTAATCAGTTGGGACCTATGAACTGGTAGGTTCACTATGTGAACTGGTCATTTCACACCCTAGTTCATCCATTGATCATCCAATGTGGATTTCAATTGACCTAACAATTCAACACTTGAACCAGTGGGTTTAGACTCCATTCAATCAACTTTAAACCTCAATAATTGATTTGAGTACCTAAACACTTCTTTTTTGGTAAAAAGACACATTTATTAATTCATTTTGAAACACCAAGTTAAGAATCTATTGCATGTATGCAATGGTGTTGCTTAATCAGGTGTTTCTTATGGCTAGATGGTCAAGTATGAGTTAGGTTTGAATCTCTGAATCATGTATGGGCTTTAAAAAATATATGACTATGGCTTTCTTAATTGAATTGTGATACATATTTATATGCTTGTTTCCTTTCTCAAATATTACTATGTAGTATTCTAGTATGTACTCGATGCTTGATCCATCTCTTTTTTTATAATTTGCAAACATAATATGAAAAATACATTATACAATGTTAAAACAAGGTTAACTCTTGGTGATGTCCTTGAGGTCCCTCACATATAAAAGGGTTAGCTAATCTTGATCGCCGTTACAGACTCTTCCAATGGGAAGTAGTCAAAGGTCTTATGAATCCATAATGTTGTTAGCATAATTGGAGAGAAGTGACATAAAATATGGACTCTCATTTTGCTAAGAAGATAAATTGTTTATTCTTATTCGTTACTTCTTCAAATATTTTCAAATTATGGAAAGCTTGTGTATATGTATCTTTTATCCATGTACTCGGTAGCTCGTGTGCTTGACCCACCTTGTTTAACATATTTTTATAGGTTCAAAGATTGTTAGAAGTTGATGGGATTGGTGAGCTATGTCTGGTGTTCTTGTTGTAAGATCCCTAGTATACATGAGACGGCATGTAAAATTATACTCTTTAATATGTAACTGAAAGATTGTAATAAACAATGTTGTTTAATATATCATATTGAATGTTGAGATTATGATTGGTGCTTTAATCTTGTTATCTGCTCATGTATGCTCAACATTTCATTCTTTTGCATGTTGTCTTTGGTATTTGTTTGGTTCATGGGGCTGGGATTCTGGTTACGTAATAGATGGTATCAGAGCCATACACATAGGCCTCTATATAATGTATAAGGTGTAACACATCTTAAGAACCCATGGAGGAATAAAATCCTCCCCTCAAAGTGTAGAGAGTCTTCTAGCATCTCATCTCATCTTTAAGGACTACCTAAGCCACCCAAGTAGATGATTAGTTAGTCTTTTGATCCCATCATGTGATTCTTTTCTCTTGACTATTAATCACATGAAGTCTTGATTTTGGGTATCGTATGCATGGGGAAAAGTAAAACTCATTGGAAATCATGAAAGTTATATAAGATGATAATGCCATGATCTTATCTTAAATTGAAAACTCTATTTGGTGTATGAAATTACTCTTGTCATTGAGGTATGCATGTGTAAAGTTTATGAAAACTCAAGATTAGATATAAGTTCTTTTCATGTTTGAGGTAAACTATTGATATGGTGAAATAAGGTGTAACTCATGTTTCACACCTCATGGTTGATGAGGTCCCTATAGATTATACATATGTTGTCTCTATTTTGATCATACCCCAAACATAGCTAAGTAAATACCTCCCTTTTGATGTACATCATCCTTATATATTTACATGATTATGTCTTTGGACCACTGGATCATGATGTGATGACTTCGATACAAAGATCATTTTCCTATTAACCTCTATGCCTATTTGCAAGCTCAATTTTGAATAAACATGATGGAAATGGATATCATTGTAGTCCTAGTAGGATCAAACACTAGAGTTATCAATTTGACTTCTCGATTTCCAAGATATACTCTAACATTGATCATGAAAGGAAGGGATCCCACTTTTGACCTCGATCATGAATAAAGTCTTCAAACAAGGGTCCCTCCTCACCAGAAAAGTGCATAGGTAGGACCCTACGTGTTATCAGATTTTGGTATATGTGGTATCTTTTTCCATTGTGATGTTAAATTGTGTGGATGAGATGTAGGTCAGTGCTGAAGAGGATATTTGAGCCCTATGGTGCTTGACTTCTTGCTTGATGGGTGTCATGATGACTTAAGTGTTGATGTTGTATGCATGAACATGAAATGTTCAAGATGAGATGTGGCATGTGTTCTTCTAAGAATTCATCTTGTAGTTTGAGGAAGAGAATGAACAACATGGCATGGTGGAGAGATACACGACATGTTGTGGCATTCTCAAACTTGATTGGCGACTTGAAACTCACTGATCGGAGCCGGTTTTAGCGGTCCATGTGATTGAACGATTATGGTGTTGATGGTAGTAAGAGAACACGAGGGTTGGAAGTGGTTACTTGGGTGAATGCAAACACTGAGGTGGCAGCTACAAACACAGATGTTGTAGTCGATGTTGGTTTGGATGAAAAATGGTCAATGATGTTGTTGGTGCTGTGGAAATATAGGTAGTACAAGTGGGTCTGGAGTTGTTACTTGATATCTTGTGGAAAATATGTAATTTTCTCTTGAAATGTAAACATCATTATAAATTTTGCAAATGACATTTCTCTCTCCACATAACATTATTATTGTGAAATCTTCTTTGAACATGTTGTGTAGTTTTATCACATGATGTTTGTTATGGAGTGTATGCTCAAAGTTTATTTCCTGAATAGCAAGATGGTGTGTCACTTAGCAAACATGCCATATTGTAACTAAAGTTTTTTAGGAGTATGATTTCTTTCTTGTTTTCCTTCTGTACATGCAATGACCATGATATATAGTGTGAGGGTCTAAATTCCTCCACTCATCCATGAAATATTTATTTGGAAAAGAAAATGTTTTATTAGTAAAAACTAAAATGATATATATCCTAAATGTGGGGTCAACTCCCATAATATCCTCTGAGTATAGTGTGGAGTAAGACTTGAGTCATTATCATCAAATGTCTAAGAGAGAGCAAGGGCCTCCTTTTTTATCTTCTCTCATTTAGTGTAGAATTTGCAACATTGTCCATTGACCTTGAATGTTGATTGTTTTCCTTATTTCTCTAGAGTTCCATAAAGATAGACCTTCAACACTAAGAATGATCCAAACCAAATTGAACATAGATTTCCTAGGAACATTTTGAACATAGAGATGAATATCAACATTTGATCTCTATTAGTGAAATCCTTTCTTTATATCTTCTTTTCAATTCATGCCCACGTTCTCTATTTTTAGTTTTTTGCATTTTCATATACACCCATACTAAGCTCCTCAAGTTCTTGAAGCTGCAGTAGTCGCCTCTCACCAACTTTCTTCATGTCAAAGTTAAGAAACTTGATAGCCCATAGGGCTTTGTGCTCTATCTCTAGAGGGACATGGCAAGACTTGCCATATATGAGCATGAATGGTGTGGTACTGATGGTTGTCTTGAATGATGTCCAGAATACCCAATGAGCATCATCCAATTTGAGATCCCAATCTTTCCTTGAACTTGAAATGGTCTTTTCTAGAATTGCTTTGAGTTGTAATTTAGATGCTTCAACTTTGCCAACATTTAGTGGATGATATGGAGTAGAAAATTTTTGCTTAAGTCCATACTTGGTGAGAAGATTATTTAATGTTTCCTCATCAAAATGTGTATCTCCATCACAAATTACAGCTCTTTGAACTACATTTCAAAACATAATCACAAGAAACTAAAATATATTTATAAGCACATGAGGATAGGAAGGGGCCCATGCAGTCTACATCCCCCAAATTAAAAACTTTAAATCTCTAAAATTGAATTTAGTGGCATCTAATATTTCTTTTGAATTCCTCCTGAAATTTGGAAACTATCACATTCTCTAAAAAATATGTGCACATCTCAAAATAGTGTTGGCCAGTAGAAGCCTACATGCAAAATCTTAGTTAATATCTTGTCTCCTCCAAAACGTCCTCCAAAGAGAGAGGACTGACACTCTTAAATCATACTCTAAATTTGTTAATTTGTACTGCATCTCTGGATTTGTCTATCCACACATTGCTTAAACAAAAATGGGTTGTCCCGATAGTAAAATTTGACATCATGATGGAACTTTTTTTGGTGGATAGGTAAGATCTAGAAGAAGGAATCTTGTGGACATATAATTTGCAAAGTCATCAAACAAGTGTGTCACAATGATTCCACTACATAATGTTTCTCAATCAACAATTCATCATCAATAGGAATATTGTCCTTTTATGCAGGTGTTGAGATGAGAAAGATAGTCAGTTACATTATTTTATGTTCCCTTCTTGTCTTTAATCTCTAAATAAAACTCTTGTTGCAGAAATATGCAGCGGATTAAATGGGATTATGGGGTTTGGCATCCTTCTTGATCTTGATAAATGATTGCAACATGATTTGTACAGACAACATCTTTAAAACCCAAAAGATATTGTGGAAACTTATCAAATGTGTAGACTATGTCAAGCATCTCCTTCTCAGTGGTTACATAATTGATTTAAGAATCATCTAAGGTTTTTCTTGAATAATGAATGTCATGAATCTTGTTTTCTGGGCTTTATCCTAACAATGCCCCTATGGTATAACTAGTGGCATCACACATGATTTCAAATGGATCACTCCAGTCAAGTGGTTGAATGATTAGGGTAAAATGAAAGTGTCTTTCAATTTTTGGAAGATTATTTGACATTCCTCATTGAATTTGAATTCTACATCCTTTGCTAATCGGGAACATAGTGGCTTTGCAATCTTTGAAATCTCTTTATGAATCTTCTATAAAACCTTGCTTGTCCCAGGAAACTTCAAACTTCATTCACTGTAGTTGGTGTTGACATCTTCTTAATGACTTCTATTTTTTTTGTCTACCTCAATTCTTTTGTTTGATATGATATGAGCGAGTACAACTCCCAATTGTACCATAAATTGGAACTTCTCCCAATTCAGAATGAGGTTGACCTATTTAGAATGCTACAAAACTTTGGTTATATTTAACAAACAATTATCAAGTGTATTAGCATATACACTAAAATCATCAATAAATATTTCCATGATCTTTTCTATGAAATCAGAAAATATGGCCAGCATGCATCTTTCGAAAGTAGTGAGTTCATTATGTTGAGAAATCAGGGTGATGAATAAAGTAGAGGAAATAAAAACTTAAAGCCTGATTCCCTAGACAACAAGATCACATTGATAACAATGTATCTAGGAAGGAAATGTTTGCAACGTTATACTTTGTCCTAGAGCACGTCAAGTGACATTACCCTGGCAGTAGTAACATGCTTCTTCATCATGCATCAACTCGCTCGTTCTTCAGTAGAACACTTGAACAACGTCTCCACCAGCCTCCTGGTGCAACACCATAGATGGTGGTTGAAGGTGCCCTCCTAGCGGCAGGCAGTGACCTCCCACCTCAAGAGTAGTCCATGCAGACCATCGGGAACTCCATCTTGCTCTACTAGAGCCAATGAGAAGAACTTGTCCCTTTCGAACGTCAACTTGCTAGAGTTGATACACTCTCCCATAATTGTTTCTCCCTTTCTATCCATCTATTTTTTGGATAAGACTTGCTCGGGCTCTCTATTGGTTACCACAATATGAGAGGGAAATAATTGTCAGAGAAACTGTTGCATTCTGAGAATCCCCCATTACCCATTTATTTATCAGAAAGGCCAGGGTCATATTTCCAAGTCAGTGTAAGAGTCAAAACGGTTGAATTCATGGATTTCCTAAAACGTGTGCATGTCTTTATTGGTTCAAGAACAAAAGCAGACTGGATAACCATCATATGGATACTAGAGAAGCATGTCTCATTTATGTTCTCTATATGACAATGCTCTAGGTATATGTTTGAGTCATTGAGTCATTTTGTAGTGGCATGTACATAATAGAAATTCACTAAGTCTACTACATGTCCATGACTAAACACTTCCACTTGTAGTGGAAACAACTCTTGCTCCACACAACATCTATCTTACTTCTTATCAGGTCCTAAAATAGATATGTTATCTCCTTCTTCTTCCTGAGATCCTCTACAAAAAGGATAGTTCCATTCTAATGTCCAGATAGGTGACAATGATGGCACTTTCATTCCTTAATTATTTATGTGAAAAGAACAAATTCTTTTTGTACTTACCCTTCCTTATCTTGAGTGTAAAAAACTTGGAATTCATCTTAGCATAAGAATTCTTCTTAGCCTTGCATTTTTCCTTGGACTCACTTCCACTAATCACCATCATAGATTTGTCCTTCTTCTTTCGTGCTTCAACATTTATCAGCACTCTAAGTCATTTGATAAGCTGACTATATGATTCAGGAAACAATTGTAGAATCATAATTGTGGTCAACTCTAGACCTAAAACAAATCCCAGTCTTTCCACATGCCCAAATATATTGAGAACATGGGGCTCAACTGGATCTCCGTCTGCTATTTTGCACTTATATAACTCTTTGGAGACATTATACCTTTCTTGCTTTACATGATTCTTTAAGATTTGTTACCATCTGATGAGTTTCCATGTTTTAATGCTTCTCCTGAAGCTTTTTGTTTTTGAAGGGAAACACTGATATCATTAATTAACTTAAGTCTGCCTCAGCGTAGTTTGTAACAGACATAGGAAAAGAAGAGCTATCTCTAAAATAGAAATTACAAGGGATGGCCATCTTTGCTAAAAGATGAGCAAAAGAATTAGCTTGCCGCTTACAAGAACAGAAGGAAATATTAAGAAAGAAAGAAGACAACCGGTAAATTTCATCTAAAATAGTGCCCAATAGGTCCTTCCTCTGCGCTTTGCCATGAATCAGTGCTATCACGTTCTCCCCATCAGATTCCACAATGAGATTGCTAATATTCATTTGTTTAGAGATCTGGAGACCCTCCCGTACAACCCGTGCTTCAGCGCACTGCACATCCAACAGTGTTGGGCAATTACTCCCTGCTGCCCTCACTAAAGAACCCTCGTGATTCCTCCATGCCATGCCCGCTCCATCTTTACCCCAGCTCCCCACTGCGGAATCACAGTTTAATTTAAGAGCCTGCTGATGAGGCGGTTGCCATCTCACTCTCATTACTGCCCTCGTTGTTGTGCACCTGCTAGTGTTGGTTTCTCGGTGACCTCTAATCAGTTCCAAAAGTGACCGGTACACCATCAGAGGTGGTCGCACTTTCTCCTCGTCCATATTGCCCAAAGTGCCGCAATGATGTCTTCATCCACCTCCTCCTTACCCGTCCAGGCGAGGTTCATCAAGGCTGCTTCCACACGCCAGTGTGCCACCTTTCTGATATTAGCTTGTTGCTCCCGGGTACGGTCCCGCCATAGCTCCCAAGCCTGTGGACACCTGAAAAGCATATGGTTGATATCCTCTTTCTCCTGTTCGTAGATGTTGCACATCCCACCGGGATGACAATGGCGGTCATAGAGACGACCCCGCGTAGCCAACACCCCTTTTGCATAACGCCATAAGAAATGTGCTGCCTTCGGAAGGATTCCCCGTTTCCATATGAGTCTCCAGAGATTGCCGCCTTCGTTGCTTTGTATATTAGAATTTCCACTCATCAACCGTGAGGCCAGCCAGTACGCCAAGCGCACCGTGTAGTCACCACTTCTGCTTGGTTTCGAAAAGATCGTGTCTTCACTCCTTGTTATGCTCAAGGGGATTGCCAATACTTTTTGGGCTAATTCCTCTGTGAACTGGTTCCTCACACACTCGACATGCCAACACCTTCTTTCAGTAGTAATATGATGGTGCACAAAATTGAAAGTCGGACGAGAAACCCCATAGGTTGTTTCTATACTGCCTTGTGTATTTAGGAGTCAGTGGTCCGCCCATATGTCAATGTTAGTCCCATCCCCCACTCTCCACTGCATTCCTTCCAAGATAATACTTTTCAAATTCCAGATGCTACGCCAAGTGAAGCTCGGATTGTGTCCTCTCCTCACATTTAGAACTGTGCCCGATGGGAAATATCTGGCTTTGAGCACCCGATACACCAGTGTATCTTGTCTGTGTAACAACCGCCAAACTTGTTTTGCAAGAAGAGCTTGGTTGAAAATATGTATATTGCGGAAACCCATGCCTCCTTGGTTTTTTGGACTGCATAGATCGTCCCAACTGTCCCATGCTATTTATCTCTCTGTTCCTTGCGATCCTCGCCAAAACCTTGAAATAGTGCTATTTATTATTTCCAAAAGGGAAGATGGTAACTGGAAAATACTCATGATATTCAATGGGATAGCTTGGGCCACTACCTTGACGAGCACCTCTTTTCCCGCTTTAGACAACAATTTTTCCTTCCACCCTTGGAGCTTTTTCCAAATGCGATCTTGGAAATAGGCAAAAACTTGTTTCTTGGACCTACCCATTGCTATGGGAATGCCCAAATACTTCCCATGCCTATCCACCTCCTTAACCTATAAGAGATTCACTAGTTCTTCCTTTCTTTCCCTGACCACCCCTTCGCTAAAGGCCACCTCAGTTTTGGATAAATTTATTTTTTGTCCAGATGCCCATTCGTACTGGATGATGATAGCAGCTAATTTCAGGCATTCTTCTTTGGTTGCCCTTGCAAAGAGGATTGAATCATCTGCAAAGAAGAGGTGAGAAATGCGGGGGCCATGACAGCTAGCCCGTACTCCATGAATATCATTTTTTTGAGTTGCTAAGATAAGGGAAGTGGGAAAAGCTTCTGCACATAAAATGAAAAGGTAAGGGGAAAGAGGGTCTCCCTGACGCAGTCCTCTGGACGGTTGAGTCTTCCTGGTACGTTCTCTGTTGATGGCAAAAGAATGTGTTACAGTTGACATACAGTCCATCACTTTCCTTCTCCATCGCTCTCCAAAGCCTAGCTTTCCCTAGATGTAGTCCACAAACCCCCACTCCAGTCTGTCATATGCCTTGGACATATCCAACTTTAAAGAAATATGCCCTTTCTTTCTCTCCTTGTTTCCCTAATGTATTGAAAAAGTTCATATGCAATAAGGGCGTTATCGGTAATAAGCCTGCCCGAGATGAAAGCACTCTACTGCTCAGAAACAATCTTATCCATAGTCAGTATCAGTCTATTGGCCACTACTTTTGAAGCTATTTTGTAAACAACATTGCACAGACTGATGGGCCGAAATTCTCCAATATCAGTAGGTTTTTGCACTTTAGGGATCATCACCACTAAGGTAGAGTTTAGTTCAACAATACTTCTATCAGATTTCCACCACCCTTTTATATAATTTGACACATCCTCCCCTATTATGTGCCAGTACTTTTGAAAGAAAAGAGCTTTCATACCATCCGATCATGGAGCTTTGTTGGGATGCATATTTTTCAGGGATGTTTTGATCTCTTCCATAGTGATATCTCTCTCTAAAAGGACCTTTTCCTCTTCCCCAATCTTGACCGTCATCCCCTTGGTAGCCTCCTCCCAGCCCATCAGATTGGATGATTGAAATAGGTTTTGAAATAAATTTAAAATGATCATTTTAATATCTTCTTCATTTGTCTTCCACTGTCCATCAGAATTGAGTAAACCTTCAATATTGTTCCTCTTCCTTCTTTGAGACGCTTTGTGGTGGAAATAGGTTGTGTTCTTGTCACCCACTTTCATCCCATTAACCCTGGCTCTAGCATGCCAAAAAGCCTCATCCCGTCTGTGCCATTTTTGCAATTCCGCAGCTATGTCAATGCATCTATCCAGGTTTCCTCTATCAGGTGGTAGAAGCTGAACCTCCCCCAATTGTTCTTCTAGTTCTTTGATTTTCTTTTTTGCCTTTCCAAAATTTTCGGTGGCCCAATTCTTTAACTTGTTGCCACAACGTTCCATCTTGGATTCTAAAACAGAAGATCGACTTTCATCCCACACTTCCTTGATAATCTGCTCACATCTCTCCTCTTCCACCCACATGGGCTCAAAGAAAAAATATTGTTGTCTTCTTTTCTTGTCCCTCTTTCTTTGTTCAGTGTTGATGACAATAGGCAAATGATCCGACTCATATTTGGCGAGATGTATGACTCTGGCTTGAGTAAATTTAGAGGACCAGTTCGGGCAAGCCAAGGCTTTGTCTAGTCTCTCCTGGATGAAAGTATCCGACATCTGACCTCTCTGCCAAGTGAAAATGCTACCACTGTAACCCAGGTCTGTGAGATTACAAACATCAATCACATCTCTAATGTCCTGTATGTATCTCATAGGTTTAGGCGGTCCTCCCTGCTTTTCAGAGTTCGACGTGATCTCATTGAAGTCACCAAAAAATAAAGTTGGAAGATCAGATCCCGATTTCAGCTCTCGAATTAAATTCAATGTCTTGTATTTATGTTGTTGGTCCACCCATCCGTAAATGCCAATCACCCTCCAAGTATCAACACTCCCCACTTTTGTCACCTCTCCACTGCAATGGTGTTGTAAAAGGGAAGTAATATTGAGGTCCACATCTCGCCACCATAAGCCCAACCCACCCGCTCTTCCCTCGCTACGTATGCATATGCCTTGCATAAAGCCACATTTCCTCTTGACAACTTCTAAGTCATAACTAGAAATCATAGTCTCCATAAGAACAACTATGCTCGGGCCCTCCCTCCTGCACCAGGACCGAAGGGCATTCACCGTGTCAGGGTGGGTCAGTCCCTGACATTTCCAGCTCAGGATTTTCATGGCTCATCGCAGGGCTGGTGCATCCCAACCTCCGCTACCTTGCTTATGTCAGCCTCATCTTGGGTAAGATTTTCCTCTGTGTTTCTTGCCTTTTTCCCCCTCGCCTCAGAAATACCAGCCTCATCAAGCTCCATGTCACATGGTTCTGACTTTCTGCCTCTTTTTCCTGTGGAAACATCCCAGATTAGCTCTGAATCTTGTATTCCCAGCCGTTGGGCTCTGCTCATTTTGTAGACCCATGGTGGCTCTTTCTTTTTCTTTGGATCTCTCTTTCCTTTCCTCATTTCTTTCTTTCCTAGAGCTTTTCCTCTTTGTGCCCTGATCCTGATCCTGACCCTGTATGTTTCTGCATCTATTCCCTCGTCACATCTATGGGTGATGTGTCCTCCGATGACCTCTCCCTTACCTCTCTGTGTAAAATTTTCACATTCTTCTTTTCCTCCTTCCTCCCCTCCTCCATTGTCCTCCCGCCTTCGTCCCCCCATGACAGCATATATGCTGTGGTATGCTTTATTTTGCCCCCTCGTGTTACTACCATCTGGTCCTGCCCTTCATCTTTCTGGTTTCCCTATAGCATTTGCGGCTGGTGTGTATCTTCTTTGCTTCCCTCAACCATCTCATTTTGCTTCTCAGGAAACAAGTCCTCGAGATTGACAACTGACTCATCATTGCCTTCCTTAGTGTTGTTGTTGTTTTGCTGCTTCCTCTGCATATCTACTGACTGACCTTCAGTTTCATCACTGATTCGGACCGCTTTGCTTGTGGTCGAGGTTCTGTTAGCCGACGACGTCGTTGTACTCTTTGACGTTTCCGTCCCCAGCTTGATCTTGAACTGAATGCTCTTCTTCGTTCTAGTATTTCCATGGATCTCTTCGTGTAATGAGACCCTCGGTTTCCTTGGAGATGCCTTCATCCATGCTCCCCACTGCGATCCCTGTTCATCTTCTTCTTCTCACTCAGCGCAATCTTTCTCAATATGACCTAGCCGCCCGCAGTGATAGCAAAAATTTGCTAGCCTTTCGTATTTTACTTCCCGAGTCATGATTTTGTTATGGCTCCCCTTGATCCGGAGAACCCATTTAAGAGGTTTGGTAATGTCCAACATGATACAAACTCTAGCAGATGACTCCCAGCCCAGTTCATCAGTGTCCAGATCAATCACTGCTCCCACATGACTCGCAACTTCCTCGATCATGTGTTTTTTGTGAAAATCTAACGGCAAACCATAGATGCGCACCCAAAACGGGTTGTGTGTGATGGTGATGGCCCCTGGATGGTCTTCCTCTTCGATCTCTTTAAAAAGAAGGAGCTTATTATCAAAGTTCCAAGGTGCCCCATCAACAACCTTTTGCTTATCCCGCCAGTCCAGAAACTGAATCACAAAGTAATCACCTTCCAGTTGTTTGAATATCACTCTCTGCGCTAACCCCCAGGCTTGAGTCAATGTTCGCTTCATATCCCATAAATTTATAGCTCTGTCCGAGAGTATCCGTGCCACCAGTGCCGACTTCATGTGTTCCTTTCCTTCTTCCGCCGACTCCCACTATAAGTCGATGGGCTCCTACTCTTCTGCTGTCAATCGCATCCTTGCATATCTATCAACAAGGTCTTCCGCCATCACGGAGAAAGTACCAGGTAGCTCGTCCTATCCTTAAACCTGCAAGAGAAGAGACCTGATAGGTAGGGAAGATGACCCACTCATGGGAATCCTAATCGCCAGAGCTCAGGGCAGGACCACGAGGGCGAGTTATATGCTTCTCCTAAAGCTCATAGTTCCTATGGCATAGAATAAGGTACTCAATGTGTATGACATCATTGACATGCTTCAAGTAAGCATCCATTTCATCCTTAGGTGTAGTTGGAGTGGGTTCCTCTGGCTCTAGTATTTCAAGGACATAGATCTTTTCACTCATGTTTGGGAATGTTCCTCAAAGTCCTAAACCATATGTGGAAGTAAATTATGTTTATTTTGTCCTACTCAAGGACTGATTGTGATTGTGATTGTGTTTGTTATTAGATACTATAAAGAAATTTTGCAACTATTTTGAAACATTTTTTATTTGTTTGATTTGATAATTTAACGATATCAATTAGGCCTTTAATTAATTATCACTCCCACTACTCTATTCACATTGAGAACCCTCATGTATCAATCCATAAGATTGCAGTGTATAATTTTCTAGCGAACAAAGATCCAAAAAAATTCAATTATTACCCACCAGATTCCATAATCAATTATTAAGGTTGGCAACTTTTTCCTATTGCATCTCATGCAATTATTAGATAGATGGTATGTGCAACTCCTTTCCACAGTCCATCTGCAAGCCTCTAGGTGCTTAATTAATTAAGGACACCTAGTTAAGCCTGACCCAAAAGACAACACGACAGACCAGATACCCTGATTTAAAAAATCTACACACCTACCATCAAACTTCCACAAGTTAGACCGTGCACCACGCTTTGGCATAACCTATGCTTGGCCAATCACGCTTTTCATGTATGCTACTTATTGAAAGCGTATAAAACTTAATATTGTACTAAGGGATTTATATATAAATGTATATAAATATCCAATCACCACAACAAAAACATGCAATATAAAACACAAGTGATGGTTATGGCCATAATATTGTAATTCCTTGAAGCCATAAGGAATTACTACCACCAAGGGTCCATATCATACAATACCTATTGTTAATGAAGATATGTGCTTGAACCAATCTAGGTTGATTAGTTCAACTCTTCAACCGACTGACTCACCTCCTAGTTGCTTAGTTGGGCTCTTGAAATGATTGCCTAGTCTCAGGTTCAACTGATGTCTAAACTCCTCCATCCGATGGATTGGGCCAATTGTCGATCGGTTCATCCTCATGTCATCTTGCCTCCCCATTTCCGCATTCAATTGCTTCATCTCATGAGTCGGTTGTTTCATCTGGTACAAAATTTTTTCTCATGATGAAACATAAATTAAAACTATCCTATTTCTTATTATATTGTAAAAGGGAAAATCTCGAGTTACAACTGAGGGGAAATAGGATGAAGAGCATTACTTTATATTTGCAAAGGAGGAGTGAGGCTCGACATGAAAACTGATATATAAATAGGAATAAACAACTACAACCATGCACACATAGACTCCAGGGTTATTGTCCATAACCATTCTAAACATCCACCACCAAAACCAAACTTTCAAGCAACACGTGTAAATTGCATATATATATATATATATATATATATATATATATATATATATATATATATATACATATATATACATATATATACATATATATATACATATATATACATATATATACATATATATATACATATATATAGATATATACATATATATACATATATATACATAGATATATATACATATATATGTAGATATATATGTATATATATATACAAAGATATATATATATATACATATATATACATATATATACATATATATATATATGTATATATATATGTATATATATGTATGTATATATATATATATATATATATATATATATATATTAGATTGTAAATCTTGCATGGTAATTAATATGATATGCACATTAACCGGTTTAATATTCGCATTGCATTCAATAAAAATAAATTCAATCATATCGATTAAAATACAGATACACTATAAATTGACGTGGTTTTGATACCACTATAGGGAAATCAGGGCAACAAATAAGTAAGAGGAAACAAAACATTAAAAACTATTCCCTTAAGAAGAAGATCACATCAACAACAATGTATCTACGAAGGAAAGAAAACAAGAGTTATACATAGTCCTAGAGAAAGACCAGTGACAACTCTTGATGCAATACTATGCTTATTCTTTAGGAAGTAGCTTGCTTCTTCTTCAACACCACTTGAATAGTCATCAACAATGGCTCCTGGTCTGGCACCATGGATGGAGGTTGATAGTGTTCTCCTAGCAGGAAAAATATCCTCACCTCTAGAGTAGTCCATACGAACTACCAGGAACCCAATTTTGCACTATCAAATACAACAAGAAGGAGTTGTCCCTCATGAACATCAATCTGCTAGATTTCATTCACTCTCCAACAATCGTCTCTCCCTTTATATCCCTCACTTTATCTGGTAGGACTTTCTCAGGAACTCTATTGGTTACCAGAAGTAGAGGGGACAATAAATGTCAAAGCAACTATTGTGTCTAAGAAGCCCCTAGTACCCCTCTATTTATAGGAGAGGCTAAGCTTAGGTTCCCAATGTATGTGGGAGTCGAAAGGACATAATTCACAAATTTTCTAGAAACTTCAATAAGCAAAGTGGTTAGTTCGCATGAAAACTAGTCGGTTCGTTTAGTTTCCTATTATGAATCACATTTGTATTCAATGCACGATTAATACAATATATGACAACAACTCCAACCCTTGATCCAATCAAATTGACCATTGAAAAAGGTGGTTCATCCCATGAACTAATCAGTTGGGACCTATGAACTGGTAAGTTCACTATGTGAACTGGTCGTTTCACACCCTAGTTCATCCATTGATCATCCAATGTGGATTTCAATTGACCTAACAATCCAACTGATCGATTCAACACTTGAACCAGTGGGTTTAGAGTCCATTCAATCAACTTTAAACCTCAATAATTTATTTGAGTACCTAAACACTTCTTTTTTGGTAAAAAGACACATTTATTAATTCATTTTGAAACACCAAGTTAAGAATCTAATGCATGTATGCAATGGTGTTGCTTAATCAGGTGTTTCTTATGGCTAGATGGTCAAGTATGAGTTAGGTTTGAATCTCTAAATCATGTATGGGCTTTAAAAAATATATGACTATGGCTTTCTTACTTGAATTGTGATACATATGTATATGCTTGTTTCCTTTCTCAAATATTGCCATGTAGTATTCTAGTATGTACTAGATGCTTGATCCATCTCGTTTTTTTATAATTTGCAAACATAATATGAAAAATACATTATACAATGTTAAAACAAGGTTAACTCTTGGTGATGTCCTTGAGGTCCCTCACATATAAAAGGGTTAGCTAATCTTGATCATCCTTACAGACTCTTCCAATGGGAAGTAGTCAAAGGTCTTATGAATCCATAATGTTGTTAGCATAATTGGAGAGAAGTGACATAAAATATGGACTCTCATTTTGCTAAGAAGATAAATTGTTTATTCTTATTCGTTACTTCTACAAATATTTTCAAATTATGGAAAGCTTGTGTATATGTATCTTTTAGCCCTGTACTCGGTAGCTCGTGTGCTTGACCCACCTTGTTTAACATATTTTTATAGGTTCAAAGATTGTTAGAAGTTGATGGGCTTGGTGAGCTATGTTTTGTGTTCTTGTTGTAAGATCCCTAGTATACATGAGAAGGCATGTAAAATTATACTCTTCAATATGTAACTGAAAGATTGTAATAGACAATGTTGTTTAATATATCTTATTGAATGTTGAGATTATGATTGGTGCTTTAATCTTGTTATCTGCTCATGTATGCTAAGCATTTCATTCTTTTCAATGTTGTCTTTGGTATTCGTTTGGTTCATGGGGCTGGGATTCTGGTTCCGTAATAGATTGTATCAGAGCCATACACATAGGCCTCTATATAATGTATAAGGTGTAACACATATTAAGAACCCATGGAGGAATAAAATCCTCCCCTCAAAGTGTAGAGAGTCTTCTAGCATCTCATCTCATCTTTAAGGACTACCTAAGCCACCCAAGTAGATGATTAGTTAGTCTTTTGATCCCATCATGTGATTCTTTTCTCTTGACTATTAATCACATCAAGTCTTGATTTTGGGTATCGTATGCATGGGGAAAAGTAAAACTCATTGGAAATCATGAATTTTTTTTAAGACGATAATGCCATGATCTTATCTTAAATTGAAAACTCTATTTGATGTATGAAATTACTCTTGTCATTGAGGTATGCATGTGTAAAGTTTATGAAAACTCAAGATCAAATATAAGTTCTTTTCATGTTTGAGGTAAACTATTGATATGGTGAAATAAGGTGTAACTCATGTTTCACACCTCATTGTTGATGAGGTCCCTATTGATTATACATATGTTGTCTCTATTTTGATCATACCCCAAACATAGCTAAGTAAATACCTCCCTATTTATGTACATCATACTTATATATTTACATGATTATGTCTTTGGACCACTGGATCATGATGTGATGAATTCGATACAAAGATCATTTTCCTATTAACCTCTATGCCTATTTGCAAGCTCAATTTTGAATAAACATGATGGAAATGGATATCACTGTAGTCCTAGTAGGATCAACCACTAGAGTTATCAATTTGACTTCTCGATTTCCAAGATATACTCTAACATTGATCATGAAAGGAAGGGATCCCAATTTTGACCTTGATCATGAATAAAATCTTCAAACAAGGGTCCCTCCTCACAAGAAAAGTGCATAGGTAGGACCCTACGTGTTATCAGATTTTGGAATGTGGTATCTTTTCCCATTGTGATATTAAATTGTGTGGATGAGATGTAGGTCAGTGCTGAAGAAGAGATTTGAACCCTATGGTGCTTGGCTTCTTGCTTGATGGGTGTCATGATGACTTAAGTGTTGATGTTGTATGCATGAACATGACATGTTCAAGATGAGATGTGGCATGTGTTCTTCTAAGAATTCATCTTGTAGTTTGAGGAAGAGAATGAACAACATGGCATGGTGGAGAGATACATGACATGTTGTGGCATTCTCAAACTTGATTGGCGACTTGAAACTCACTGATCGGAGCCGGTTTGAGCGGTCCATGTGATTGAACGATTATGGTGTTGATGGTAGTAAGAGAACACGAGGGTTGGAAGTGGTTACTTGGGTGAATGCAGACATTGATGTGGCAGCTACAAACACAGATGTTGTAGTCGATGCTGGTTTGGACGAAGAATGGTCAATGATGTTGTTGGTGGTGTGGAAACATAGGTCGTACAAGTGGGTCTGGAGTTGTTACTTGATATCTTATGGAAAATATGTAATTTTCTCTTGAAATGTAAACATCATTATAAATTTTGCAAATGACATTTCTCTCTCTACATAACATAATTATTGTGAAATCTTCTTTGAACATGTTGTTTACTTTTATCACATGATGTTTGTTATGGAGTGTATGCTCAAAGTTTATTTCCTGAATAGCAAGATGGTGTGTCACTTAGCAAACACGCCATGTTGTAACTAAAGTTTTTTAGGAGTATGATTTCTTTCTTGTTTTCCTTCTGTACATGCAATGACCATGATATATAGTGTGAGGGTCTAAATTCCTCCACTCATCCATGAAATATTTATTTGGAAAAGAAAATGTTTTATTAGTAAAAACTAAAATGATATATATCCTAAATGTGGGATCAACTCCCATAATATCCTCTGAGTATAGTGTGGAGTGAGACTTAAGTCATTATCATCAAATGTCTAAGAGAGAGCAAGGGCCTCCTTTTTTATCTTCTCTCCTTCAGTGTAGAATTTGCAACATTGTCCATTGACCTTGAATGTTGATTGTTTTCCTTATTTCTCTAGAGTTCCATACAGATAGACCTTCAACACTAAGAATGATCCAAACCACATTGAACATAGATTTCCTAGGAACATTTTGAACATAGAGATGAATATCAACATTTGATCTCTTTTAGTGAAATCCTTTCTTTATATCTTCTTTTCAATTCATGCCCACGTTCTCTATTTTTAGTTTTTTGCATTTTCATATACACCCATACTAAGCTCCTCAAGTTCTTGAAGCTGCAGTAGTCACCTCTCACCAACGTTCTTCATGTCAAAGTTAAGAAACTTGATAGCCCATAGGGCTTTGTGCTCTATCTCTAGAGGGACATGGCAAGACTTTCCATATATGAGCATGAATGGTGTGGTATTGATGGTTGTCTTGAATGCTGTCTAGAATACCCAAAGAGCATCATCCAATTTGAGATCCCAATCTTTCCTTGAACTTTAAATGGTCTTTTCTAGATTCCTTTGAGTTGTAATTTATATGCTTCAACTTTGCCAACAGTTAGTGGATGATATGGAGTGGAAAATTTGTGCTTAAGTCCATACTTGGTGAGAAGATTATTTAATTTTTTCTCATCAAAATGTGTATCTCCATAACAAATTACAGCTCTTCAAACTACATTTCAAAACATAATCGCAAGAAACTAAAATATATTTATAAGCACATGAGGATAGGAAGGGGCCCATGCAGTCTACATCCCCCAAATTAAAAACTTTAAATCTCTAAAATTGAATTTAGTGGCATCTAATATTTCTTTTGAATTCCTCCTGAAATTTGGAACTATCACATTCTCTAACAAAAATGTGCACATCTCAAAATAGTGTTGGCTAGTTGAAACCTACATGCAAAATCTTAGTTAATGGCTTGTCTCCTCCAAAATGTCCTCCATAGAGAGAGGAGGGACATTCTTAAATCATACTCTAAATTTGTTAATTTGTACTGCATCTCTGGATTTGTCCATCCACACATTGCTTAAACAAAAATGGGTTGTCCCGATAGTAAAATTTGACATCATGATGGAACTTTTTTTGGTGGATAGGTAAGATCTAGAAGAAGGAATCTTGTGGACATATAATTTGCAAAGTCATCTAACAAGTGTCTCACAATGATTCCACCACATAATGTTTCTCAATCAACAACTCTTCATCAATAGGAATAGTGTCCTTTTATGCAGGTGTTGAGATGAGAAAGATAGTTGGTTAAATTATTTTATGTTCCCTTCTTGTCTTTAATCTCTAAATAAAACTCTTGTAGCAGAAATGTGCAGCGGATTAAATGGGGTTATGGGGTTTGGCATCCTTCTTGATCTTGATAAATGATTGCAACATGATTTGTACAGACAACATCTTTAAAACCCAAAAGATATTGTCTAAACTTATAAAATTTGTAGACTATGTCAAGCATCTCCTTCTCAGTGGTTACATAATTGATCTAAGAATCATCTAAGGTTTTTCTTGAATAATGAATGTCATGAATCTTGTTTTCTGGCCTTTATCCTAACAATGCCCCTATGGTATAACGAGTGGTATCACACATGATTTCAAATGGATCACTCCGGTCAAGTGGTTGAATGATTAGGGTAAAATGAGAGTGTCTTTCAATTTTTAGAAGATTATTTGACATTCCTCATTCAATTTGAATTTTTCATCCTTTGCTAATAGGGAACATAGTGGCTTTGTAATCTTTGAAAGCTCTTTATGAATCTTCTATAAAACCTTGCTTGTCCCAGAAAACTTCAAACTTCATTCACTGTAGTTGGTGTTGACATCTTCTTAATGACTTCTATTTTTTTTATCTACCTCAATTCTTTTGTTTGATATGACATGAGCGAGTACAACTCCCAATTGTACCATAAAATGGAACTTCTCCCAATTCAGAATGAGGTTGACCTATTTAGAATGCTATAAAACTTTGGTTATATTTAACAAACAATTATCAAGTGTATTAGCATATACACTAAAATCATCAATAAATATTTCCATGATCTTTTCTATGAAATCAGAAAATATGGCCAACATGCATCTTTCGAAAGTAGTGAGTTCATTATGTTGAGAAATCAGGGTGACGAACAAAGTAGAGGAAATAAAAATTTAAAGCCTGATTCCCCTAGACAACAAGATCACATTGATAATTATGTATCTAGGAAGGAAAGGTTTGCAACGTTATACTTTGTCCTAGAGCACGTCCAGTGACATTACCCTGACAGTAGTAACATGCTTCTTCATTATGCATCAACTTGCTCCTTCTTCAGCAGAACACTTGAACAACGTTTCCACCAGCCTCCTGGTGCAACACCACAGACGGTGGTTGAAGGTGCCCTCCTAGCGGCAGGAAGTGACCTCCCACCTCAAGAGTAGTCCATGCAGACCACCGGGAACTCCATCTTGCTCTACTAGAGCCAATGAGAAGAACTTGTCCCTTTCGAACGTCAAATTGCTAGAGTTGATACACTCTCCCATAATTGTTTCTCCCTTTCTATCCATCCATTTTTTGGATAAGACTTGGTCGGGCTCTCTATTGGTTACCACAATATGAGAGGACAATAATTGTCAGAGCAACTGTTGCGTTCTGAGAATCCCCCATTACCCATTTATTTATCAGAAAGGCCAGGGTCATATTTCCAAGTCAGTGTAAGAGTCGAAACGGTTGAATTCATGGATTTCCTAAAACTTGTACATGGGAAACCAATTAGTTGGTTCCGGAGTCGGTCAGTTTGTGTAGTTTTCTATTTCAAATCAAATTGGTAATCAATGTACAATTAATGCACAACATGACATCATCATTAATCCTTGATCCAATCAGATTAGCAATTGAATCAGAAGGCTCATCCCATGAATCGGTCAGTTGGGATATGTGAACCCGTCAGTTGACTATGTGAACATCTCACTCCCTAGTTCAGTCATTGATCAGTCCTTGCTGTTACCAATTAACCTGACACTCCAATCGGTCGGTTCGGGACTTGAACCTATCAGTTCAGAGTCCAGTTAGTCAATTTTGAACCTTAGTTGTTTAGTTGAATACCTAACACCCTTTATTAATCAATATAAACATTATTTATGAATAAACTCCTTTAATCTAGGTGCATCACATGCTTGTGACCCTATAGGTCCAAAATTACATTGACAATGAATGTCCATAAAAATAGTGTGACATGTCTATATTTTAGGGATAAGGACGCAAGGTTGGGCGTCCTACTTGAATTGTCAAGATAGGCTCGACCATGTCGATAAAAAGGGTTATCCCTTGACGATGGCCTTTAGGTCCCTCATGTACAAAAGGGTTTGCTAATCTTGTACCCTTACAGACTCTTCCAAAGAAAAGTTAGTCAAAAAGGCCTTATGATATATGATGTTGTTGGTATAAAATGAGTAAAATGATATAAAACATGGAATCGCATTTTGCTAAATACTTAACTTGTTTATTCATATTTTTCTATAACTATGGCCTTTTCAAATTATGCAAAACTTATATATATATATATATATATATATATATATATATATATATATATATATATATACCTTGTACTCAACACATCGTGTGTTGACCCACTTGTTTCAAATAGTTTTAGATTCAGCGATTACTAGGAGTTGATGGGCTTGGTTATCTATGTCGGGTGTACTTGTTGTAAGATCCCTAGTGTGCATGAGCAAACTTGCAAATTTTGACTCTTGAATATTTAATTAAAATCTAGTAATAAAAGAATATTGCTTATTATATCTTGTTGATATTGAGATTATATTTGTGTTTTTATGTGGTTATTTATTCATACATGCTAAGCTTTTATGCTTTTGCATTCACACTGATAATATCATACTAGGCACAGATGCTTAGGTCATAAGGACATTAACTTTGTAGTCCTTTGGAGTTAGGATTTGGGTAATAAACAGTTTAGTGACATATGTCTTCTTAAACTTCGAATTCCCAAGCTATACAACCAAAAATGAGATGTATTATGTAATTTTCCTCTTATACATTGACTCAAGATTTTGTAAAGACAATGAGAACCAATCTTATTGGTGATGTGATGGATGACCGACTCATCAACCATCGATAATAAGTCCATATATTTCCTATTCATCTTGATTTAGTCCCCTTATTTCATATCATTGGGCTTGCTCACTTTTCTAAATGCTAGCTCGTATAGATAATTATAATATCAAATATCATCCATCTTTATTTTCTACCGTGGATAATTAGATGTTAATTTAACCATGTGTCTACGCCCGTCATCTAATATATATAATTTAGTATTCTCTAATGCCACTTGAAGGGAACCACATGTCAAGATGTTTGTATCATGTTACTTGCCAACTACAAGAAAGCACCAACATATGTTGGATGAAGCACAAAATATCTCAAATGTATCAATAGAGAAACGATGTATTAGGAGTAATGATGACAAACACAATTATGAACAAGTAATCAACCTAATTATACATGGTTTTCATGCAAAAAACCCATGACGATGAGGAAACAGCTATGGTATCAATCAATAATAAAATTAATAATAACCAAGATAATATAATGTTTTTCTAATTTCACCTAACCTTTAAGGAATAAAATAAAATAAAAATATATGCGGAGATTTCCTTTTCAAAAAACACAAAAAGATCGTTGTATATTGATAATAGTGTAGTAGAACACGAACATAAATGACATGTTTGGTTTGCTGGATTTTCAAGAATCCTGCATTTATGCCATCGTGTATTCTCAAAATATTGCATTGTCAAAATCCCGCAGATACAAATTTTATGTTTGGCTACTTGGATTTGTAAAACACATGATTTATTTATTTTGGTCCACAGTCCAGCCACAAGTAGATTTTGACATCTGGGAGAATTTTGATGGAAGTTAAAATGCGGGATTTCTATTATGTCCCAAAATCTCAGGATTAGCCTCATTTTTGGAAACTTGTAAACCAAACATAAACTTTTTGCAGATGGATGCCAAAATACAATCTAATACGACAAAATCCAGGAAACCAAACATGTCCAAAGTGTAATAGAGAACTCAAAGAAGAAACCGTAATAATGCCATCTAGTTTTTTTTTTCTTCCCTTATGTTTCTTTTACCTTTTTTCTTCATTTTTCTTATCAAAGACGAACATCAAGGTCAAACATTGGTTGTTGCACCACCTATGTCATGTGAGTATTGGGCTTAAATTTTAGTATCACCCTTTAGTTTGAGATTGATAGGAAAGGTTGTAGACCGAACAATGTTCTTATTACTCATTGAAACATATTCACTTTGTTGATTTCTATAATTGAGCTATCTTATATGCTATAATTATCAGTCAATGTGCCTCTCAATGTCTCTCGCCTAGGAAAATAGCAAGGCCCAGGTGTCAATAATAAATCATGGGCCAAAACATACATTGTAGATTGATAAGTAGTAATAAACACATCACTATATTATAAGTTTTGTACATAATAGTGAACTTTGGCTTGATTTAGTACATGGACAACCCCGTCTGGCTGTCTGTGGAAGGCTATAGTGATATCATTTCCATACATAACAACTATCTCACAACAGTGAAACATAACCCATCCTTATTTAAACAAGCACGGTACTTCTTCACATCCATAATGACTACAGAAAATGACCACATCCCCCGCAGCTGCTGCTTCCGCAGTTGCCACACTTGTCATTCTCAGTTCTGAGTTTCTCCTCGGAGTAGCTGCACAAAGCACAATTCTATCAATTGGTATAAATGAAAGAAAAATGAAATCAAACATGTGGGTTCGGAAAGAAATTTTATGAACGAGAGAAATTCATGCTTACGATGGGAACTTCTCCATAATGTTGGTAGTCGACATAGTGATAATAGTGACTCAGCTGAGCGTGCAACACAGCAGTGAACAACTAATACTCTTCTCAAGCTAGCTTGTTGTTGAGTGAGTAACTCCATGGCCATTGCATTTATAGGAGTTGTGATTGGAATAACACGTGACGGCATGCCAACTACCATGGCAAGCTAAAGCAGCTTGGACGATAAAGAATGACTACCAAATGAGAAAACTTTACTTGCATCTAGTTTAATGAAGTGTAACTGTGTGTGTGTGAGCAACACGACTGCCTAATCTTTCTCGATGTCTTTTGGGAAATGGTCAAAGAATTATTTTTTTTGCTGATGTATAACTTCTACTTTTTGTGAAAAGGAGACCAGTACACATAAAGAACGATGAAATACTGATAATTATTTCCATTTATGCGTCACTCAACTGTCTAATGAATCGTCCATTTATGCGGGACATGGTGAGTGCATCGTCCACTGTGTTGCACCTTTGAATCTAAAAGACGGGTTTCATTGAGACTGTAGAAGAATGGTAGCTTTTGCCATAGAAACAAGGTAAAGTGAAAAGCTTAATCTTCTTGACTGGCTGGAATAAAATATGAGAAAAAACGCGTTCGAGAGTCCAGATGCCAGCAACTAACTATTATCCACTACAGATAGCGCAAGACGAGCCTAACCAAACTACTACTTTTGAGATTTTGGCACCGTTATGATATGAAAATGCTTATCCTTATTAAAATTGACGTTACAAAAACAATTTCTACTACAGACCTCTACAGATCTAAATCGTTGGAGAAGGTATAAAACAACCTTGAAAGATAAAATTTGGATTATGCATAGGGGTGGGTGTAATCAAATCAAGTCTGGTCAGCCTAAATTTATGGACCATACTACATATTGTAGTATGAAAACTTTTCTGACCAAACATGACTGAGAGAAGAGTTTGTAGACCAAACATAACTAGGCAGTTATTATGAGGTCAAATTTAGTTAAGTTCGATTTAAAACCACAACCACCTCGTAGTTACTAGCCGTAAACTTAAAGGAAGAGAAAATAAGAAAATGATTCTTTAAAATTAATTTTGATCTAATTTTGATGTCAAGTTATTTGTACTCCTTAATTATATTTTAATAATATAAAATAAATATTTTTATTACTATATGGTAGGAAGTCAAGATTTGATCACTGTGGGGTCAATTTGACATTGACTGATAGCCTCAAAAATTCCATAATGGTCATGGCTAGATTTTATCCTTTGGTTTTTGCTCACTATGTCAGAAATCATGTTTCAATAGACAATATGGGTCATCATTGCTCTTTATAAATTAGGAATGAGTTATCTAGATGGATTTCTCTTTGTTTTTTACAACAAATGGTTTCTAGGCTATCATATGTGGAAAGCCTAGATGTGAGTGAATCGACCGAGCATTGATATGTATTGGCATGGCTACAAGATCTAAATACATTAAATATGAGAAATGTGGGATTATTAAGTTGGGATCTAAAAACTTATTACAAAAAAATGTTTAATCTATTATTTAAAAGAAATAAATAAAGATTCTTTCCTAAAGTCCTTTACATTATTATAAGTATTCACACCCCTAGTTTTAACTTTATAGAATAGGAAATACAAAGCACTCCTTTTATTTTGATTGACCACTACGATATTTCTTACAACTATAGTAAAAAATGTAGTTCGGATGTTCGATGTGTTGGAGATGATTACATTTACTTAAGCCTGAAGACCTACTTTTGAACATGTATATCTAGGGTTGTGCTTACATAAGGGCATACATCATTTCGTACAACTAGTAGTAGAAAAATGTGTAATTGGAGTTTAATAATGCTAGGTTGGCTAAAATTATGAGTAGCTGTCATTAAATATGTGACTTGGGATATTAATTTAAAAATATTAAAAAAATCAATCCATTTTTTCAATGGTTAGTACAAAATGCATTTAAAATTTTATTCTGTTAAGTTGGTTAGAATTAGTTAAAATTATGTGGGCCTATCATGAAATATGCATATCTAGATATATTCTAAAAGATAATAGAAAACTTAAATTGTATTTAGAATTTTTATTCTGTTAAGTTAACTAGAATTACTCAAAATTACGAGGACCTATCAAGAAATATGTCCAGCTAGAGATATTTTTTAAAGATATTGAAAAACTTAAATTTAATTTTAACAACTATTTTCTTCTATACTTTTTCTTCATATGAAGTTTCTTGATATGTTTCTCAATGTATTGTTCGTCTACACCATTTATTATGATGGCAAAATATTTTACACTAATCAAGCTAGTCCCTCTGTGTGTTGTCATTTTTTTATTTTGTTGTTTTTTCATCTTTTTTTCATGTTTATAAAAAATAATTTATTAAGGCTCCTCCCGCTATTTGGTTGAAAATCAATTCTCTTTTTGGTCAAAAAATACATACTTCATTCACTTTCATAACTCTATTCTGTTTTACGAGAATATTTTGTATCTCTCCCTTCATTATCTCTCGTCTGGCGAAACAACTAGCCCATGAACAACAAAGTCAAAAATTTACTAGGCCATGGACAACAAGGACACCATGTTAAACTAAATCGTGATTCTTAACACGGAAATGAGATTACACACACAAGTTATAGCATAACATAATAATCTTATAGTCGATGCATTAATTATGAAGGACACTCATATACTTTTTGTTTACAGACAATGCTCCCTGACGAAGACTACGGAAGCATGAGCACAAGACAAGGCAATTGTCTCTTACTAGTAAAAGACGATCAAACTTTATTTAAGCAAGTATTTTACTTGTTCATCACATGCATAATGCCTAAAGAAAATGACCACAACCATCGCAGCTGTTGCTTCCGCAATTCCCACACTTGTCATTCTTAGTTACTGTTATCTCCTCCGAGTAGCTGCATATTTATCCCAATACTATTTATTTAACAAATATGAAACATAAAAATAAACCTGTTGAGTTAGAAAATGAATTTTGCATTAATAAAAGGAAAGAAATTCAGAATTTATGCGGGGATTTTCTAAATGGTGAGGGCAGTCGTCATGGTTATACGAGTAACTTAGATGAGCTTGTGGCGATGTGGAATTGAAATCTATCACTGTTATCAAGTTAGTTTCTTAGTGAATTGGTGGCTCCTCTATTCATGTCAAGTGTCACCCAATCAACAACTTGTTCGACAATAAAAAATGACTGTAGTTGAGAGTGCATGGGTGACGTCATTAGTTGCTTCATCATTTTGTCATCTTCTGTAAAATGGTCAAACAACACTTGTTCTTTGTTTACGAATAAAATCCACTGTGTGTGAAAAATAGATCTGCACACATATAAAGAATGGCGAAACATAATTTAATAGTGTGTTTGTATCTTAGCTTGTTAATGAATCATCCGGTGAAGACCAGGGTGACGATGGGGAAATGGAGCGCTACGAGTAAGATAAGACGAAGTGTGGACAACCTGATTATTGCTGGTTTAAAAACATGACATCCGAGTACTTAACCGCTTAGCTCAGTAGTATCTTGCTACTTGTCGTTGGAGGTTCGAAACGTACTGGCACATCTGAATGCGGAGGAAACAACAAAAATATACTCTTATATCCAGGTGCGATGGAGCTCCTCCAATAGAATAAAATGAAAAAATATTAAAAAAATCCATAGACATCTGAGGGACCACATCCCTTAAAAAGGGAGCTAGTAATGGAATCACAGCAGTAGTTTGTGATCACACACTTACAGACCGAACTTGATTCATTTGTATATGTTGATCAATTAAAGAGATTAACAAATTTGAGGCATTTATAAACCACTGGAGGAAAACGCATCAGCATAGCTTCAGTTTCAATCTTTAAAACGAGGGTTTGGTAGCTCATGCCTGTAATAGCTGGGAGGAAACGTCATGATTTTATCAATTGTATATAAGAAATACTTTTTTCTGTGAGATACCCATTCTGAGTTAGGGATTAATGTCATGATTTATCAAGTTAAACTAATGTACATATATCTTAAGCTCAGTTAGGATACGTCTCTCAATGTACTGCAGAAGGTTATACTTTTTCTCTTCAATTGAACCTACTACTTCTGATACAATACAATATTGAACATATTTCAAATTTTGAAGTCTCATCGTAGTGCTTAGGACATTCTCACTAGAAAAAAGAAGAGAAATAGACATTGTAGTCTTGTCCAATTCTGTTCACCATTATCCTACTTATCTCTGTTTCAAAATTAGGTAAAGAAAACAAATACCCACCTCACTGATACGATATCTTATCGGTTATTTTAGAACTATGTCAGGTGTTGTTAAAACTTAGACCTTATACCGTCAATTATTTTTTGAAAAAGAATATGACGACATATATGTTGTGGGTTCTATATTACAATCAAACCGACAACATAAATCACAGTCTGAGATGAAAATATAGTTTTCAGTTACACAATAAATAACCAACAAGGTAATGTTAATTATGTAGTGAAAAATGTTTTCTTGATCGTTCCTCATTGGTTATTAAATGAGTAATAACCGATGGATAATAGTGTGTCGTCGATTTTATCAGTGCATAGAAAGTAAAAATTAGGGATATCCCTTTAGTTTCCTATAAAAAAATCGACGAAGTATGTGCATGTAATCATTTATTTTGAAAGAATCGATGAGAAATGTCTATATTTTTTTATATAGAAGGTCTGCACACCTGTTGTCTGGCTGCTAGCTTATTTGCTGCATGCAGCTCATCAAAATTAAGAATTCATCAGAAATGTAAGCCTTTGCAAGCATCACAGCTTAACAACAGTACAACAAACATGCAATAAGATATATATATATATATATATATATATATATATATATATATATATATATATATATATACAAATACATATATATATTTATGAGATATGAACAATGAGGCCAACAAACCTCAACATTCTATCCATTTTTTACTACAAATGCACAAACATATGCATGAACTCACAACTCATTTGATTCATTTCCCAGCCACACATTTAATTTCTCAACCATTTTTACTGCAAATACACATCATTCTCCTCCCCATGCACTTCACCTTTAATTCAGACATACATATGCATGAATATGTATCAATATCAACTACCATCAAGTTTAAATCTAAAAATATATAATAATATAACAAACAAAAATCTAACATCAAAATTTGAGCTAAAAAATATCAATCAACCCTCTCAATAATCTGACAAGTCTACATATTTAATGAGGCAGCCTGCTCACTATTCACGTAGGTCATTCAACTACTCCAATGCATAAGCATCAGTAATTTCAAAACAATTATGGAGAATGATATATAATTCAAATTAAATTTGATATTATCAAATGAGACTATTCATACGATCCAAAATTAATAACATTACCTTCTCTATACATTTGATTTGTGTCGCGTCTGTTGCAATCGCCTGGATGTACAACATATTGTTATATGTTCATACCCGATCATTGTCTTGTACACCAAACTATAGATTTATAATTACATTAATAAATACAATCAAACATAGTTGGTAATATGTATGGAAATAGAATGAGAAGATTACATTAATACTCATCTAGCATATAGATTTCTTTTTTATCAACTTTTCCTCCGCAACTACAAAATGTTCACCCCTGTAACTTAATTTAATATATATGTTCCATTCTTGAACTGTTAAATTATGTAAAACATTAATAAATATGTTGAGTATGAAAAGAATATACTGACACATGAATCATCAATTTTATTGGGTGTCCCTCATTTGGTGTTAGTTTTACATCTGAAAGGTAAATAAAATACACAATATAGTTCTCGAGAACAATCCCTAACAACTGTCAACATTTAATTATGAATGAATAGAAGGCAAATAAAATAAAATTAATTTTCAAAATATTTACATAATTTAGAGATGCAAACAACAAGCCCAAAACTTACACAACATTGAAGGTAGCTATGATCACGGTCCTGGAAGCACCAAAAACCTTCATCGTGGTAGTCATGTAATCCTTGACGTTACTCAAATATCTAATTATATCGCTAATCATTTATGGCATTAGAAATACCATGTTAGATATCGCGAACTCAGTAGCAACATAATACAAATGACTAAACATATATATAATATGAAATTATAAGTTAATAGATAGGAAACAATTATAAAATGTGTAAATTTTCACATGATGAGGTATTCAGACTCACCATAACTAAAGTTCTATAATTGATGTGTTCAACCATTGATACTGAAATAGATCAGAAACATGTGCCAACACTCGAATAGTATCATGATCTATACCTATGACCTCCTTTCTAAGGTCAAAACCATGGTATCTGATTGCTCTATATTGTCTAATCATACTCTCAATGCCTTGCATTTAGGGCCCGAGGAGTCGAACAACTCATATGGAATAAAATATTGGGGTAGAGGCTTTGAAATCCCATGGAGCTTCTTAGCTATTGTAGCATGTATGCATCTATTCTCACATTAGGTTTTGATTATATATGAATTCAGTATACATTTTTCATACCTCAAGAAATAATAGTAGTTTAGGCCACCCAATAAAGCCATCTTACACCTCTTTGACTGTGGTGGCATCTTGGTACTCGTATGAAATAAGTGCTTCTCTCCATGATAGAAAGACACATATGGCATTTACACGAACATAATCAGTGGGTAGGGGAACACCATGAACCATATTTGTGAGTGGATAAGCCTCAACATTTCCCATGACATTGTATGATAGATGACAAGACAAAATTTTCTAGCCACCTACAATTCTATGAAATAGAACATTTAAATTGGCACAATTGACTTGATGGCTAACTTTATCACAACAAATTTTTTTGACTTAAATTGAATCTAACCCCAGCCTATCCATGTGGGTATGAAGGACCACTCTCAATACACTTTGTGGGCATGTGACGTTGTACATGATTCATAGTTGTTGGAGGAACTTGTGCTACCTAAGAAGCCTTAAAATCCTCCAAGGATGCATCTCTTAAACTTTGCACATCCTCCCATGGACATTGTTTTTATTTATCTCTGCATGCTAAGATAAATTTTGTGAATGTAAAATATTAGAAAACAAATGCTTAAATTGTGGTATAGGCAAATTCTGCATCACCTGAGTAGGAGAATTAGTTTCATTCTTCCCCGATGTCATCCATTTATACCTAGATGCCCCACATTTCAGACATTCTTTCATATCAATATAGTCATTTTGAAACAACACACAGACATACGGGTATGCACATATTTTCTCAGCCTCCATTTCCCTTGGCTACAACATATTTTTCATCTTGCATGTTGAGATTGGAATCTCATTTCCTTTAGGGACAATTTATTTCAAAAAAAGACAACAAAGAAATGAAGCTTTTGTTGCTCCATCTATTGCTAGCCTTCAGAGTATAGAATCTCAACACAACGCTCAACTTTGAAAACTTAGTGCAACCTTAGCATATTGGTTTCTCTGCATCATGCATAATGTTTCTACATGAGGTAGGTGGATCTTTTATAGGAAAATCAAAGCGACATATAAGGTAGTGGAAAAAAAAAATTAAAGCTTGTTCCCCTTAACATCAAGATCACATAAACAACAATGTATCTAGGAAGGAAAGGTAACAAGAGTTATATCTGGTCTTGGATCAAGTCCAACAATATCTCTTGAAGTAGTACCCTATTTCTTCTCTAAGAAGCATGCTTCTTCTTCATGCAACAACTTGCTTCTTCAGCAACACTCGAATAGTCATCAACAACGATCACTTAGTCGGGCACCACAAATAGCGGTTTGCGGTGTTCTCCTAGAGGCAAAAATATCCCCCCTCTAGAGTAGTCCACCCAGACCACCAAGAACTCCTCCTTTCACTACCAAAGCCAATGGGGAGGACTTTTCCATGTTTTGAATGTCAACCTATTAGAGTTGATTTTCTCTCCCATAATTATCTCTCCCTTGCCATCCCTCTCTTTATTGGGTAGGACTTGCTCAAACTCTTTATTGGTTATCACAGCCAGAGAGGAAAACAATCGTTAGAGCAATTGTTGTGTTTTAGAAGCCTCCAATACTCCTCATATTTATAGGAGATGCTAGGGATAGGGTTCCCAATCTTTGCGGGAATCGAAAGGACGGAATTCATGAATCTTATGGAAATTTCGAGCAGGGGGAATTAGTCAGTTTGCACACCCAACCAGTCGGTTCATGCACAAATCATTTGGTTTGTGTCATGAACCGATCAGTTTTTGTCATGAACCGGTTAGTTCGTGTTACATTGGTAATCAATGCATGATTAATGGAAAACATGACACCAACACCAATCTTTGACCAATTGAATTGACCATTGAACCTAGTGGTTCATCCCATGATCTTATTTGTTGGGAACTATGAACCGGTCAGCTCACTATGTGAACCAGTCATTTCACATCCTAGATCAGCCATTGATCAATAAAAATTGATTTGAATTGACTTGACATAACGGATCAGTTCAACAATTGAACCGGTCAGTTCAGAGTCCAATAAGTCAACTTTGAACCTCAGTAGTTTAATTTTTGTACCTAAACACTTTTAGTAATCAAGTTAAACATCATTCATGAATAAGCTCCTATTCCAAGTGTATCCTATGTGTGACCTTATAAGTCCAAACACTGGTAGTAAATGTCCATAACCAATTATGACATCAGAAACAAAGAATAGTGTCTAGAAACACATCACTGCTACCCAACTAATTTGAAAATTTGAAGAAAAACTTCAACCATCAATCCATGATCAATGTTACCGCCATCATATAGTTTGTTTGTTTTTGATATACATATTAAACTCGAGACATGGAATCATCATCCTCTTAATGTTCAATCCACATTCCTTGTACTAGAGAAGACCGTCTGAGATACATGTGTGTTTACATATTACATATTGAATCTCAAGGGTACGTTCATACATTTCTCAGTCTCTCCTATCAAGAGGCATGGATATCATTCTCCTATACGATGGAAAAATCCCATCTACATCACTCACACTCAATCCCCATGTGTGACAATGCACTCGAGCACCACCTTTATGGAAATTCTTATTCAAGACCACGACAGATGTGATGTAAAAATACATGATAGATATGTGATGAATGTAGTGACTTTAGGTCTAAGAATAACAATTACCATTATCACTGTGAGAGATGATTCTGACTACCATTCCATGGTCTCCATGTATCACTCTCATGGTGGGTCTGTCCAATACACTGTTCTCTAACATTACCTATGTGCTTGACTTGATATCACATATCATGACTAATGAGACTCTATCAGCAGTTAACACTCACTCTAGTCTTATGTATTATTGTTGTATATTTTTCTTCCATAGTAATATCTGATGAGGGACATAACAAGAATGTATGTACTATCAACATTCGTGTGATTTCATTCTTCAAGTCACGTACTTGAAGACATACATCATTGAGAAACATCATTCTTTAGACATCTATTATGTATGTGTGATCATCTCATGGGTGAGATAAACATAATATATGAAATTACCTTTATTATTATAAAATCAAGTATCTAGTACCACACTCTAATCATCATATGATTGGATCTCTGGGCATACATACCAATAGACTCCCACTTGTACTTAGAGCCAATCACCCATGAATCTTATTCCAAGTGATCTTAACATGTCCATCATGTTTCTTCTATGCTAGAGATTTCATAGTGGGTCAGCAACATTTGATTCAAGTTGTTATTTTGCAAATTTCACATCTCCTTGTTGTACAACATCTAGTATGAGAGGGAAGTACCAAAGTATGCTATCTAGGATCTCTAGCCTATCTAGTAGCTCCATTATTGTCACAAAATTTCTAATGTATAAAAAATGGTTGGAACCTCCCATTAGTTCATTTTTGTGAACTTCTTGATCCATACAACATGTTTTGATATTCACATAACACCAAGATACTTGTTTTCTATTGTAAAACAATTGTCTCTTGCTCAGAACTGTTCTAGCTTATAGTTCTAGTTTTAAGGTCAAACACAAATTTAGGTTGCAATCATTAATTTTATTTCTCACTTTGAAATATTGCATCGGTGTAACCCTTTACACCCAACTCTTACATATTACCATAAGTTAGGAACTAATCCTTTTAGTGCTTCTCAAGCACTAAAGGATGTTCATTATGGTAGTTTAATGACCTTCATTGGAATCTAATAGTCATCCACTCACAATGTTTAGTACATACGAGATAAATGTATGAGTATATCTATCCACTCATCATGTATGATACATACATGATAATTGTATATCCTCTCGTCATATCCAATACATATGAGATAATGGGATAAATACAAAACATTTCATACATGATAGATCCAATTATGAGTGCATATGGAATCTTATTCATGTTTCCCATTCTTTATAGGAATTGGAAACTAGGATCTTGACAAATTAACTCCTTGGAACATGGATAAGTTCTCTCTCATTGAGTCCTACATGTTAAACCCTTCAACATCTTGCCAATGTCTGATCTCTTTCTTAGGTTGAGAAGCTTTCCAAATTTATCTCTATAGATCTCAATCCCTATCATATAAAATGCTTCGCCTAAATCCTTCAGACAAGGTACTTACCTTGTCAGTTTTTAAAATTTGTAGGATAAGATAATAATTCCTCATCATTATGTGGAATATAAATATGCTCCCATTAGATCTTTTGTAATCACACATTCCATCTTCATTCATAATCAAGTAAAACCCTTTGACTATCTTATCAAATAGAAGATTCCAATTCTGAGATGCTTGCTTCAGTCCACATGTTCACCTTTTTAGATTACATACTTTATTTGCAATATTAGATTTATAAAACCTTTAGCATGTGTCACGTACACATCCTCATAATTATTCCAATTAAGGAATGAGGTTTTGACATCCATTTGCCAAATCTCACAGTCATACTGAGTTGCAATTGCAATCATGATCCTGATTGATTTAACCATGGTAACTAGTGAAATACTTCATCATGTTCAACACCTTGAACTTGTTTGAAACTTTTTATAACCGAAGTACCATTCCATGTTAGTATACTTTCAATGATGCAAATCCACCCTATGGGTTTTACCCATTCAGGTGGATCATGCAAGGTCATATCTTGTTGGTTTACATGGACACCATCTTGGATATCATGGTCTCAACCCATTTCTCGAATTCTAGTACCTCAATAGCTTCTAGGTAGATTGTTGATTCATCGTATATGAAAAAAATGCCACCTTTTGAGCCATAAGATGTCATAATATTTCAAGTTCAAGGCTTGTTCTAATTGAAATACTAGTCTTGTATTACATAAGGAAATTGAGATTCCACTACAATTTGTGATTCTACTTGTTCCTATTGCACCTCTTTAGGTTCAATTTTTTCTTATTTGTCTTGAACATTTCAAGTTCTACTTTTCCCACACTGATTCCTTTGGAATTACTTTCCCCTTAAGGAATACAACCATCCTGATCAATGAACAACTTTATTGTTTGATTGGAATAAAAGTAGTATTCAACATAATAACATTTATGTGATTTTTGGACAAAGCTTTACCAAGACACTATTTTCTAATATATGATTTCAATCCTAATCCTTAAAAAGACATATCAGGACATCTCCCATGTCATATCTCATATGGTGTATTTTAAACCATTTTAGACGGTACATCATTTTAGTGTAAAGTATGTGCAAAAAAGGAAATTTGGAAGATTAGCTAGATTTTTTAATAATCACACAATGACTTAATAACGAGTGATTCCTTCTATCTGATACACTATCATTGTGTTTAGGTGGAGTCACCATGATACATTATCATGGTCTCCCAAAACTATTCGTTATAAATATCTCAACATTGATCACATAAATGTATCTTGATAGTTTTAGAAGTTAGTTACATACTTCATTCATAATCTCCTTGAACACTTCAAGAAATTTTGTACTTGTTTTTCATTAAATGGAAACATCCATATATACTGATAGATCAGTAATTATAATGAGATACTTGTAACTCCCTTCAATATATATTCTAAAACGTCTATATACATCAGTAGGTATCAGCCATAATAGAATAGTCACTCTTCCACTATATCTAGTGAAGATGCTTTCCTCATATTGCCCAATGAATAAGAGTTGCATGTCTCTATTGGTTCAAGAACCAAAGGAGTCTAGATAATCATCATATGGATACTAGAGATGCATGTCTCATTTATGTTCCCTTTATGACAATGCTCTAGGTATATGTTTGAGTCATCGAGTCATTTCGTTGTGGTAGGTACATAATAGCAATTCACTAAGTCTACTACATGTCCATGACTAAAAACTTCCAATTGTAGTGGAAAGAACTCTTGCTCCACACAACATCTATCTTACTTCTTATCATGTCCTAAAATAGGTATGTTATCTCCTTCTTCTTCCGGAGATCCTCTACAAAAAGGATAGTTCCTTTATAATGTCCAGATAGGTGACAATGATGGCACTTTCATTGCTTAATTATTTATGTGAAAAGAACAAATTCTTTTTGTACTCACCCTTCCTTATCTTGAGTGTAAAGGACTTGGAATTCATCGTAGCATAAGAATTCTTCTTAGCCTTGCCTTTTTCCTTGGACTCACTTCCACTAATCACCATCACAAATTTGTCCTTCTTCTTTCGTGCTTCAACATTTATCAACATTCTAAGTCATTTGATAAGCTGACTATATGATTCAAGAAACAATTGTAGAATCATAATTGTGGTCAAATCTATACCTGAAACAAATCCCAGTCTTTCCACATGCCCAATTATATTGAGCACATGGGGGTCAACTAGATCTCCCTCTACTAGTTTGCACTATATAACTCTTTGGAGACATTATACCTTTCTTGCTTTATAGGGTTCTTTAAGATGTGTTACCGTCTGAAGAGTTTCCATGTTTTTAATTCTTCTCCTGAAGCTCATAGTTCCTATGGCATATAATAAGGTACTCAATGTCTACGACATCATTGACATGCTTCAAGTAAGTATCCATTTCATCCTTAGGTGTAGTTGGAGTGGGTTCCTCTGGATCTGGTATTTCAAGGACATAGAGCTTTTCACGCATTATTGGGAATGTTCCTCAAAGTCCTAAATCATATGTGGAAGTAAATTATGTTTATTTTGTCCTACTCAAGGACTGGTTGCGATTATGTTTGTTATTAGATACTACAAAGAAATTTTGCAACTTTGTTAAAACATTTTTTATTTGTTTGATTTGATAATTTAATGATATCAATTAGGCCTTTAATTAATTATCACTCCCACTACTCTGTTCAAATTGAGAACCCTCATGTATCAATCCATAATATTGCAGTATACAATTTTCTTGTGAACAAAGATCCAAAAAAATTCAATTATTACCCTCCAGATTCCATAATCAATTATTAAGGTTGGCAACTATTTCCAATTGCATCTCATGCAATTATTGGATAGATGGTATGTGCAACTCCTTTCCACAATCCATCTGCATGCCTCTAGCTGCTTAATTGATTAAGGACACCTAGTTAAGCCGGACCCATAAGATAACATGATAGACCAGGTACCTAGATTTAAAAAATCTACATACCTACCATCAAACTTCCACAAGATAGATCGCACACCACGCTTTGACATAACCTATGATTGGCCGATCACACTTTTCATGTATGCTACTTATTGAAAGCATCTAAGACTTAATATTGTATTGAGGTATTTATATATAAATGCATATAAATATCCAATCACCACAACAAAAACATGCAATATAAAATACAAGTGATGGTTATGGCCATAATATTGTAATTCCTTGAAGCCATGAGGAATTACTACCACCAAGGGTCCACATCATATATAACCTATTGTTAATGAAGATATGTGCTTGAACCAGTCTAGGTTGGTTAGTTCAACTCTTCAACCGACTGACTCACCTCCTAGTGGCTTAGTTGGGCTCTTGAAATGATTGCCTAGTGTCAGGTTCAACTGATGTCTTAACTCTTCTAGCTGATTGATTGGGCCACTTATCGATCGATTCATCCTCCAGTCATCTTGCCTCCCCAGTTCCACAGTCAATTGCTTCATCTCATGAGTCAGTTGGTTCATTTGGTATAGAACTTCTTCTCATGATGAAACATAAATTAAAACTATCCTATTTCTTATTATATTGTAAAAGGGAAAATCACGAGTTACAACTAAGGGGAAATAGGATGAAGAGCATTACTTTATATTTGCAAAGGAGGAGTGAGGCTCAACATGAAAACTGATATATAAATAGGAATAAACAACTAAAACCATACACACATAGACTCTACGGTTATTATCCGTAACCATTTTAAACATCCACCACTAAAACCAAACTTTCAAGCAACACGTGTAAATTGCATATACATATATATATATATATATATATATATATATATATATATATATATATATTAGTATGTGAATCTTGTGTGGTAATTAATATGATATGCACATTAACCAATTTAATATTTGCATTGTATGCAATAAAAATAAATTCAATCATATCGATTTAAATCCACATACACTGTAAATTGACGTGGTTCTGATACCACTGTAGGGAAATTAGGGCAACAAATAGGTAAGAGGAAACAAAACATTAAAAACCTATTCAATTTAAGAACAAGATTACATCAACAACAATGTATCTACGAAGGAAAGAAAACAAGAGTTATACATAGTCCTAGAGAAAGACCAGTGACAACTCTTCATGCAATACTATGCGCATTTGTTCAGGAAGTAGCTTGCGTCTTCTTCAACACCACTTGAATAGTCATCAACAACGGCCTCCTGGTCTGGCACCATGGATGGAGGTTGACAGTGTTCTGCTAGCGGGAAAAATATCCTCACCTCTAGAGTAGTCCATACGGACTACCAGGAACCCAATTTTGCACTATGAAATACAACAAGGAGTTGTCCTTCATGAACATCAATATGCTAGATTTCATTCACTCTCCCACAATCGTCTCTCCCTTTCTATCCCTCACTTTATCTGGTAGGACTTTCTTGGGAACTCTATTGGTTACCAGAAGCAGAGAGGACAATAAATGCCAGAGAAACTATTGTGTCTAAGAAGCCCCCAGTACCCCTCTATTTATAGGGGAGGCTAAGCTTAGGTTCCCAATCTATGTGGGAGTCGAAAGGACATAATTCACAACTTTCTAGAAACTTCAAGAAGAAAATCGGTTGGTTCATGTGCAAACTAGTCGATTCGTTTAGTTTCCTATTATGAATCACATTTGTATTCAATGCATGATTAATACAATATATGACAACAACACCAACCCTTGATCCAATGAAATTGACCATTGAACAAGGTGGTTCATCCCATGAACTAATCAGTTGGGACCTATGAACTGGTAGGTTCACTATGTGAATCGATCGTTTCACACCCTAGTTCATCCATTGATAATCCAATGTGGATTTCAATTGACCTAACAATCCAACTGATCGATTCAGTACTTGAACCGGTGGGTTCAAAGTCCATTCAATCAACTTTAAACCTCAATAATTGATTTGAGTACCTAAACACTTCTTTTTTGGTAAAAGAAACATTTCTTTATTCATTTTGAAACATCAAGTTAAGAATCTAATGCATGTATGCAATGGTGTTGCTTAATCAGGTGTTACTTATGGCTAGATGGTCAAGTATGAGTTAGGATTGAATCTCTGAATCATGTATGGGCTTTTAAAAATATATGACTTTGGCTTTCTTACTTGAATTGTGATACATATGTATATGCTTGTTTCCTTTCTCAAATATTGCCATGTAGTATTCTAGTATGTACTCGATGCTTGATCCATCTAGTTGTTTTATAATTTGCAAACATAATATGAAAAATACATTATATAATATTGAAACAAGGTTAACTCTTGGTGATGGCCTTGAGTTCCCTTACATATAAAAGGGTTAGCTAATCTTGATCACCCTTATAGACTCTTCCAACGGGAATTAGTCAAAGGCCTTATGAATCCATAATGTTGTTAGTATAATTGGAGTGAAGTGACATAAAATATGGACTTCCATTTTGCTAAGAAGATAACTTGTTTATTCTTATTCGTTACATCATCAAATATTTTCAAATTATGGAAAGCTTGTGTATATGTATCTTTTAACCCTATACTCGGTAGATCATGTGCTTGACCCGCCTTGTTTCACGTATTTTTATAGGTTCAGAGATTGTTTGATGTTGATGGGCTTGGTGAGCTATGTCTGGTGTTCTTGTTGTAAGATCCCTAGTATACATGAGAAGGATTGTAAAATTATACTCTTCAATATGCAACTGAAAGCTTGTAATAAACAATGTTGTTTAATATATCTTATTGAATGTTGAGATTATGATTGGTGCTTTTATCTTGTTATCTGCTCATGTATGCTAAGCATTTCATTCTTTTGCATGTTGTCTTTGGTATTCGTTTGGTTCATGGGGCTGGGATTCTGGTTCCGTAATAGATGGTATCAGAGCCATACACATAGGCCTCTATATAATGTATAAGGTGTAACACATCTTAAGAACCCATGCAGGAATAAAATCCTCCCCTCAAAGTGTAGAGAGTCTTCTAGCATCTCATCTCATCTTTAAAGACTCCCTAAGCCACCCAAGCAGATGATTAGTTAGTCTTTTGATCCCATCATGTGATTCTTTTCTCTTGACTATTAATCACATGACGTCTCGATTTTGGGTATCGTATGCATGGGGAAAAGTAAAACTCATTGGAAATCATGAAAGTTTTTTAAGACGATAATGCCATGATCTTATCTTAAATTGAAAACTCTATTTGATGTACGAAATTACTCTTGTCATTGAGGTATGCATGTGTAAAGTTTATGAAAACTCAAGATCAGATATAAGTTCTTTTCATGTTTGAGGTAAACTATTGTTATGGTGAAATAAGGTGTAACTCATGTTTCACACCTCATGGTTGATGAGGTCCCTATTTTATTTTTTGGATAAGGTAAAATATTAGTCATTTCTCAAAAGGTGTATAGGGGTGTAAGCAAAACCTCGAAGGTCTAAGAAAGACCCCACATATCCAGAACCTCAGGTTTCACCCCTTTAAGGATACCCAGGTTACCTTTGGCAAATAAAAGCAAACTATTTACAATATGAGCGCGCGTCCATCTCTCTCTCTCTCTCTAAGTCTTGCTCTGTTCCATCTCTAGTAAGAGCGTTTTGGGCATTCATGGCGAGCGTCCAGCCCGCCGGAGGGGGGTGGGCGCCAGGGACACCTCTTCCTCCATTTGACCTTCCCCATGCATTCCCCCGCACTGCTCCACTTCCATTTCCACTTCCGCTTCCACCCCCAATGCCCCCTCTTCCATCCCTGCTTCCACCATCATTTCCGCCACACCTCCACCTGATGTAGAGTCCGGTTCCCTCCCGTGGACAGACCCGCATGTGGATGTCACCTCTGGACGCGCCTGGGCAGACACCGTCACCAGGACTAGGCCAGTCAGGGCGATCTACAGACCCATAGTCCTTCCCGAAGATCCCAAAGAACCCTTCTTCAGGGTGGATGACAGCAGACCTTGGACCATGTTTTCTGAGGAGGTTGTCTAGCACCTGAACGATTTCCACCACAGCTCCATCATCGTACAAATTTTGGGGAGTAAGTTCCACTTACAACAGGTCTACGGTTGGATGCTTCGCACTTGGAAACCACATGGTGAGCTTCAGCTATCCCCCCTCAAAGACGGGTTGTTCTTGGCCAGGTTCGCCACTATGGCGGACATGAATGTCTCCATCCAGCAAGGACCCTGGTTTTTCGACAACCAGTTGGTCCTGACCAGGCAATGGTCTCTGCTGGCGGATGTAAGAAGGGTGTCCCTTACCTCTGTGCCGGTGTGGCTCACCCTGCCGGACCTGGGGCGTCACTGGACACCGAGGGCACTGTCCATTATTGGGTTTGCGTTGGGCACCCCAAAGGTCATCGACTTCGGGCTGGAGGGCAAATACACAGGTGCCCCACATCTCTGTGTCGAGGTACATGCTCACAAGGAGCCTTGCTCCATCGTCATGGTCGAGTTACCAGATGGTCAGCAGCTAGAAATCAATGTCGTTTATGATGCCTTGCCAGATCATTGCAATGTCTGCAAGGTATTTGGACATATGCCAGGGCGCTGCCCCAGTGCCAGAACGGACCACACCGAACCTCCGGTTGAATGTGGCAGGTCCAAGAGTAGAATACCCAATAGACGGAACAATAAGAAGAGGAAAATCCAGGCTACCCGAGCTACTGATCAACCTGCTTCTATCCACACTGCTATGACGTGTGAGAGCCAACCTGATGTTAATGCAGATACAAATACTGAAGAGGAGATCACTCCCAACGCCACCAAGGATCCGGACATGCTGTCTGAGTCTATTGGAGCTGTGGTTGGGACAGGAACCGATTGTTCTCTGCCTGATCAGAACCACATTGGTCAGGCTGTTGAAGCATGTGTGGTTGAGGCCATCTTTGATGAGGGGAGTGGGTTTGATGTATCCAAAAACCCTTTCAGTCTGCTGCAGGACCAGGAACATGATAATGTTGATTTCTCTGTGCCGAGAAGAATCACTCGAGGCAGCCTGAGTAGAGAGAGGTCGGCTTGCGGGCGAGGAAGAGGCAGAGGAGGCTCCTCCCTTGGAAGAGGGGGAAGAACAGAAGGTCTTAAATGAAGATCCTCACATGGAATGTTAGAGGGGCGTCTCTCCCTGCTAAGAAGAGGACCCTCCGACACATCATAGAGGAGAGCAAGGCTACCATTGCTATCCGTCTTGAAACCCGGATAAGAAGAGAAGTAGGTGATCTGATCCCTGGTCTCTTTCCCAATGGTTGGGGCAACCTTAGTAACCTGGATATTGTTGAAGGTGGCAGAATTGTTGTTGGCTGGAATCACGATTTGTTGCATCAATAATTGAGGCTTCCATTGCGTCATCACAACAATCTATGGGGCCAATGCGGAATCTGAGAGGAGAAGGATGTGGGATTCTCTGGTCCACACTACGTAGCTAGAACTCCGACACCTAGTCATAGGTGATTTCAACCACGTCAGAAAGGCCCGTGAGAAGTATGGTGGGCTTCCAGTTCCAGACTTTGTCCTGAGAAGATTCAATGACGCAGTGGACGCTGCTGACCTGTTTGAACTCAACTCGAAGGGTGGAATTACTACTTGGCACAACAAGAGGGTACCCATTAGAAGAATTTCTCGCTATCTCGACCGTGTCCTCGTCAACGAAGCTTGGTTGGACTGTTTTCCTCATGCTGCTGTAAAATTAGGGGCACATCCGAACAGCGATGAGGTCCCTATTTATTATACATATGTTGTCTCTATTTTGATCATACCCCAAACATAGCTAAGTAAATACCTCTCTATTGATGTACATCATCCTTATACATTTACATGATTATGTGTTTGTACCCCTAGATCGTGATATGATGACTTAGATACAATGATCATTTTCCTATTAACCTCTATGCCTATTTGCAAGCTCAATTTTGAACAAAAATGATGGAAATGGATATCACTATAGTCCTAGTAGGATCAAACACTAGAGTTATGAATTTGACTTCTTGATTTCCAAGATATACTCTAACATTGATCATGAAAGGAAGGGTTCCCACTTTTGACATCGATCATGAAAAAAATCTTCAGACAAGAGTTTCTCTATTACTATCTTGATCATTGATCTCATGACCTTAGGAAGTATGATTTGATAATTCATACTCTCTCTATAAACATTATGTATGATGGATCATGACTAATGGGGATTAATATGCTAGATTTGGGTAGTATTTAATGTATGACTCCCCTAACCTAGGTCACGCCCCCATTATGACTTCCTCTAAATTGTCATCTTCTTGATTATATAGAGTTGGAAAGGTGACCCCTTCCACATGACTTTGATTTCTTAACCTAAGTTCCTAGTAGGTTATATCTATGATGATATTAATACTCGATCTCAAAATCTTGATTTAGTGACAATCTTGGAATATGATGATGTTGTCTATAGCAAGTGGTCAAGTTCTTAGAAAGACCTAGGCCCAAATCATTCATCAACCATGAATACCATGAAAGTAAACTCGACATTGATGCAACAAAATGTTGAATAATTCTCAAAATGTTTCTTAATTGATGTATATGGATGAATGATCACCCCTAGAAGGGTGAGTTAATCAACCATTTTAAGAATTGAGATAACCTAGAATGTCACTTAATGTTTGGAGGGTTAAGTATACAAAGCATGAAAGAACATATATTGAGTATAATTATTTAAACCCAACTATGCCATATCTAAGGGACTTAAGGAAAAGTCACCAAGGAAGTGGCTGATAGTAGGTGACCAAGCCCAGGAGGGAAGGCCACCAAAAGGCCAAGCCCAGGAGGGATAGCCAACATGAAGACCAAGACTAGGAGGGAAGGTCACTAAGAGGCCAAGCCCAGGAATGAAGACTAACCTGAAGACCAAACCTGGGAGGGAAGTTTGCCAAGAGGTCAAGCACATGAGGGGAGACTAACATGAAGTCCAAGCCCAAGAGAGAAGGTCAATAAGACGTCAAGACCATGAGGGAAGGTCTCCATGATCCCAATGGTAAGACATAAAGAAAATGATGTACACCCTAAGAGATGGAGAAAATCCAGGTTAAAGAATTACATAGAAAATAATGTGCTCTATATTGTTAAAGAAACCTCAAGAAAAATGTGTAAGACATCTCAATAAAATTTTAGGAGGGGTAGATCCCTAAGCTATCCCTAAGGTCAAAAGTTTGAATCTAAACCCTAGAATTGAAATGTTTGGACCTAATACTTGGATGTCCAAACATGACTTTCTATATTGTATAATGAAAACTTGACTCATGATTAATGATATTTATATTTATTCTACTCCTATGATCTCCCTATTTGGATCTTAAGGTCACCCTCAATATATGATTAATGACTTCCATGTCCCCAAATCTCAAAAATATAAAAATGATGATTATATTAAATTGTTCGATTTATAACTTAGGGTTCAGCTCCATGTGGACTAGGGTGGGCCTTTCCATCAATTTCGAGCACAAAATCATGATATTGAATCTGAAATTATGATAATGATGATGTGTGTCTTGAATTGTTAAAATATGAAATCTCGATCATGGATGTATAACCCCACCTAGGAAAATGTAGAAGCTAGAACCCTAACTGTTGGGAATGAAAGTCATGCTTGACTCTTGATTCAAAAATCTCCATTTGTGTGACCTAAAAATATGATCTCTCCCAATTTGTGATCTATCGGACGATCTCTCTCAATTTGTGACTCATATGATGATTTCTCCAATTCGATGAATGGTTTAACTATATTTTGATCTAGATTTTTAATTTCTCAATTATTATATCATGTTAAGGTTGAGGTAATACTGAGTGATTATGATATTTGGATATGAAATCTCAAATCTAGATTGACGAATTGGTTTAATTTTGGGGACAAAATTCCTTTCACGGTGGGGAGGATGTGATAACATAGATTTCCACTCTCATTTTATTAGTGCACATCTTGAATCATTCGACTCTCTACTATGTTTCACAACATCCCTCACACCAAATTATATGCTTTAGAATCACTTTATACTCATTTGATGAAACAAAATTGGATAAATGTCACAATATGCTTATTTTAATAAGTTGAGTGCATAATTATAATTGAAATCTTATTTCACAAATTGAGTGATCACAAAATTATAATTCATAACCCAAACATTTACTTTAAAAATTAGAAGGATTTGTGAACCACTTGTGAAAATTTCATGTCAATCTGAACTACAGTTTGGGAGATATGATTTTTTCATGTTTTCTCAAGAAACACAATTTAAAACTTTGATTTTGATATATCAATGTGCCACATCATTGATCTGTGCAAGTTTCTCTCAACAAATCAAAATGTTTACTTTTATATCAATCGATTTCTTGTGTCATCAACCTCCCTTTCTTGACTCATCCAATCACAACCCATGGATGGGATAGGCTTGGATCCAAACCATATCCGATGACATGGGACCATCTTCCCTACCTACTCCCATGGATGGGAGTAGGTGGCTGGAACAAAAACTCCACTACTTTCATAGCCCTTTTCACACCTATAAATTGGTTCATTTCACCTCCATTGTTACTCTTTTTCTTTCCCTTTCTTTTGCACCCTTGTTTGTCCATTTTCGTGCACAATATCTCCTTCTCCACTTCATCTTCAAACTCTAAAACCCTAGCCATCAACTCTTTTGCAAAGCTCCAAACTCCATGATTCAACTTCCATGGCTTCAACTGAGACCTCCCCCATGTTTGTTATGGTGCTACTAGATTGGGCGGCTTCTTTGGAGCCTCAATTGGGAGCATATCACCTTCCGTATCAGCTGCTCAGGTGGCAACATGGTCACAACACCGCCCTGACCCACACGGGCTACCATAACGATTGGCTAAGGGCACCAGTGGGGACGAGCAGCTAGCGGATGTGAGACAATGATTGGCAAGGATAGTGATCGGTCCAACACCATGTGAACCGATTGGCACTAGCGAATCATGGGACACCAAGTGGCCTGAAAGACATGTTTCCAAATGATGTGTGTGAAATGGGAGGGGGTGTAGTGACACCTCCAAATCGATGGTCTAGATGTGTCAATAAATGACATGTAACACCCTTAACTCCTTTTTCCCTAAGTTTCTATCTAAATCTTAAAAAATGACAACTCTTGTATCCTTTGGCCAAATATAGCATATTAAATATGGAAATTGATCTACTCAACTAGACCCATCTAATGAACCATGACTTAGAGTCTAATTCCATTTGTATCTCCTATTATGTTAAAAATGACATCAAATGCATATCTTTTACATGTTTAATGGTGAGTGATGCTCAACCCTAATCATATCATGTACCCTCTTATTTGTGATGGCCCTAATCAGTAACATATATTGTCTTGTGATCGGTGCATTGAACTTGACCATACTTAGTCCTTTTGATGACTCTAATGTATGAAATGGGCCATAAAATATGTATATTTGCATATCGATGTTAATTATACTTAACTTGATGCTCAACTTGATTATTTGAACTCCAAGTAGTTTTTTTCTCTAGATCAATAAATTTACATCATTTGATCACCTAAATGCCTCATGGATCAATCTTCCTCACTAGTGTGACTAAGTGACTTAAATATTACATTAAATGTGACCTTAATGTGCATATGGCTAAATTGAGATCTAACCTTATATAAATGTCACCCTAATGATCACCCATGATATTTTAATGTCTTAAAATTTGAAGATTTATCATAACCACAACATCAAATACTAACTTGATCTATTCAATGCCCTTAATGGTTCCCTGACATGGAGTTGTGACCTTGTTAAATGGAATTGATAATATATGACTAGTGACGATCTTACATGAAAAGACCATGATATTAGTCCAACTCTCATTCTTCCTCAATTAACAAATTAGAATTCATCTTTATCTAATATTACTCATGATGTGGATGTATCACCTAGACCTAAGGTGTTGATGTGACCTTTGAACTATGGTGGTTTGATTGCATACATGTATGGAACTTTGGACCTATGTTTGTATGCTTTTAAACCTAGGACTAGGGAGACATACAGATGACCCATATGATGCATATAGTATCAAAACCTAGTGATCTAATACTCTATGTTGTATCTTTTGTATCGTAGGTCCACTTGGGTTGGACTGTCTCTAGAGATATCATCATATCTTGTACTCTACTCGCAAGGTATGTTTTTCTCTTGACCCTACTTTGATATTATCTTTTATGTATGTAAGCTCATATGAATGCTTGGCTACTTACTTAACCGATTGATCTATTGTTCTATGAATATGAATTTCATGTTTAGTTATCATATGTTGACAAACCTCCAACATAATATAAAGAAACCCATTTTATTATAATGGGTAAAATAAATGAAGACCATGTTTTGTATAAGATAAATGTCATTAAGTTTCATCGCCTTGTTTCTTGTTCTTTCTTAGTACATCTAAAAATTATGTAATCCAAGGTATTTCCTATAATGTGCTCTTTTATGTAAAATGCACTTATGCCTCTTTTTTGTGTTTTTAGGGTACTTATGCGTGCATTGATGCAAGGGAGAGAGATGAAGAACATCTTTGGGTCATTGCACCTCAAGATTGGACCTTTCTCTTCCTCAAGCTCTCTTTGGATGCACATGAATCGATTCAAAGAAAAAGGAGGTCAAATGAAGAAGTAGAACTTGAGATCAGTAACAAGAAGACCAAAAACGGTCGTGGTATTCCACCACAAATGTGGGGAATTAATCTTTAAAAGTTACAATGACTTAGCCAATTATGTACATGAATGACCACAACTGTGGTCAGAAAAATGGCCATGGTTACGGAAGATACCATGGTTGTGGTCATCAAAACGATCGTGTCTAGTTCATTCCAACACGTCTGTGGCCCCTGCCATGACCGTGGTGATTTATTCCTCAAGACAACAAATTTCAAAAGTGACTTAGCTCATTTTACACGTAAATTCCACGGTCATGGCCATCAGCGTGACCATGGCCACTAAAGCTCACCTCACTCGTGGTGACCTCCACAACCGTGGTGAGCTGAAGACAAGTTGAACTCAGAGAAACCTCATTGTGGCTACCTCCTGCAACACAGTCGTGCCACCCAACATGGTCATGGTACCGTCTACCCAACACTACCATGGCACCCACCACGGTTGTGGCCACCAAACATACTTACACCTCACCTCCACCTTCCACCTTGGCCATTCCATTTCCCATGACCATGCCATATAACTCCCACCACAACAATGGTACCTCTCCACGGCCGTGGTGACCACCTACACCTACCCATTTTCTCCACTATTTTTCCATTTTTACCCCCACTTACCTAGTGCCTCTCCAACCACCTATATATAAATAGGTGGTAGACACAACATGAAGAGTAGCTTCCCTGGAACCCCCCTAGCCACTTCTTAGCCATTTCCTTGCTTTCCAAACCTTTCACTTACCTCCCACTCCATTTCCAATCCATTTTCACCATACAAACCTAGTTTTCTAGGTTCCCCACCATAATCCCTCACATCTCCATCCTATTCACCTACCTTCGAGGAGGATCCACACCCTACAATAGATAGGAAGTGAAGGAGAAGAAGCTTCCATGAGATCCATGAATTCCTACCCCTTTCATCTCCTTTCTTTGCTCCTTTGTATGATCATGTCTAGATAAGCCCCTACTGGTGAGATGTTTGGGGTTAAAATGTTACTTTTATACTACGTTGGGGGGAAATAACTTATAATAAACATATTTCCATTCTATGATGATTGCTTCTTGCTTCTATTTCATTACCCATTACCTTGCTTGTGGTTTGTGCTTTTAAACAAGGATTTCTTTTTTTATGATGCTTGAAGACACTTATCTTCTAGGGGAAAATGGAATGTATGTGTCTATCTTAGGAATGGCTCCTAGATCCAATTAGTGTATCCCTAGAAAGCCCCCTTTGTTCCTACATACAATTGCCTTCTCCTACAAGTAGGTGTGAGATCTAAGTAGCTAGTGTAAGTGTGATTAGTGAAATTTCCTAGATTTTCCTAAAGGCTAGATGGTAAGTTAAATAAGGTGAAACACCCTCATTTCTACTCCCACTCCTACCCTTGGTTTTCAATTTCCCTAATACCACATACCCTAAAACCTAGACTTGCTAAGTCCTATTAAAATTACACCTAGCCCTAGTTCCCCAACTAGTAGCATAGGGTATATTCCAACTACACTTACCTTGTTGTTTGGTTTGGTAATCTAGATTGAAGGTATAAAACTTGCTTTTGATGTAACCTCCCCCAACTAATATCAGTGTTTCATTCTGAAACATCCAACATATCCATCTTATTGCTTAAAACCCACCTTGTCATCTTAGTTTGTAAATTCTAGTTTAGTTTATTGCATTTGTTACTTCTTAGCTAATTGCTTACTTCTTGATAGTTAGGTCTTGCTTAAGTAGTTAGGGCTCTTTTGAGATTGCTTTTATTAATCTTGTTAGCTAGAGAAAACTTGGGCACTCGCTTTAGTTCTTAGATTGTTTCTTAATTGATAATTTGAATTTCTATTCTAGTGTAGCTAGTTGTAGTTCTTTGCTCTTGCTTAGTTTCTTGTTTAGTCTTGCATCCTAGATTTAACTTTCTTTGGGTAATCTAGGGTTTTTGGTAATCTAGTTTCCTTCTTGTTGTTAAGTGCTTGCAATTGTAGTGTAATAAACCAAAACCAACCTTTATACCCTAAAACCCTACTCTCTGCTTTTGGAACATAGTGCACATTAACATATCTCTAGTGCCCCTTCTCTCCCTGAGGATGAACCCTTCTCTTGCCACTTGTATATACTACAACATGACCCCATGCACTTGCGAGTTATGTGCGAATCGTTTAAGCTAGTGTGTTGGACTAGGTCTCGTATATAAATTTTTAAAGATCCCACATGTGTTTGCCTAAGTTGCATATAATCAAATATAATTGGCTAGTTGTAACCCAAGGTAGTCCAAAACACACCAAGCTTTTTGCCTTCTTTGCCGGGGATAGAGGCGCTTAACCTAGCTAGTTAGTGTAGATTAGTTTTTCCTACTACCATCACCATTGGTATTCTTTGTTCTTAGTTTACGTTTGCATACTAGCCATCTAACTTGGCTCTTCTTGCTTGTTTATGTATTGTGCAAGTGACAGTTGTGCATGAGTAGTATGCATACGACTGTACCGACTTGGTGCCATATGACCTCGAGATAGGTAGAAGAACATGCCAAAGCTTCCACAAACAACACCGATTAGCTGAAATGGAAGGCCCTAGATCAAATGGTGAAGCTCAACCATAACCTCACTGCTCTGTCTATGAGTACTTCACCCTAGGGAACTACAACTCCCCAATTGCCACCCTTGTTGACCAAATGTCGGGTCAATAATTCTCCATTCCACCCACCCTTATCAGAATCCTTTCGACTTACTATGGGATGGAGAACCAGAATCCCTACCACCACATAGATGCATTTTTAGAAAATTGCTCCACTTTTCGCACACCCGCTACCACCGAAGACTCAATTTGAAGGACCCTCTTCCTTTTTTCCCTAAAAGAAAAAGCTAAGGAGTGGTATATTTCCAAGTCTGAGTTAGTAACATGGAACGTGGTGAAGAATGAGTTCCTTAATAAGTTCTACCTGATTGCCAAGTTGACTCAGATGTGGAGATGCATTACATCCTTCTCATAAAAAGAGAAAGAACCCTTCCATGAAGCTTGGTGAAGGTCCAAAAGCCCCTACGTGACTGACCTCATCATGAGGTACATTTTTTTGGATCTAGGGATCTAGAGGAGGGTGATTAGAGATTCAAAAATTCTCACAAGATAAGTTAGGCATTCAAATTATATCAATAAAAACCAATAGCTTAAATTCAATTTGAAGTCCTATCTAACAAGCATAGCAAGGATGAGAGAAAATCAAACAAGCACTTGGACAAGGTGGTTTAGAGTGGTTCCCCTCTCCAAACTAGGAGAGAGTCGATCCAATACCTAGAGAGGTCAACCTCTATGACTTTGCAAGTGCTTTTCTGTATATATTTACTTATAAGAATTACAACACCAAGACCCAAAAAAGGACTCATCTATCCATTACAAAGAGTCTTCAACCTTCCCAAGGACTTACCCACTTTGCAAAGAGTTTTCCGCCTTCTTCCAAGGACTTACCTACTCTTACAAAGTCTTCAGCCTTCAAAGAATTACCCACACTTCTTGGATCTTTAGCCTTTTCCTTCTCCTTTACCTGAAGAAGATCTTCACCTCTTCTTCAACCTTGATGAAGAAAAACAACAACTTCACCTTCACTCAGAGTAGCTTGCTTCAACTTTTTCTTCTTTGAGAAGGGGGGTAGGGAAGATGGAATGGAATGATAGCTTTACATGCACAAGGAAGTAGCTCTCTTGCAACTAGCATAACTCACTCATAATCATGAAATTCTATGTAAATGAGAGAGAGAAAGGGGCTCAAGGAGTTGCAACACAATCAACTATAGCAAGGTCTTAGAATAGCATGAATTAGCAAACTTGGAATGAACTCCAAGGGGTCCTATATATAACAAGGGGTGTTCCCTTGAGTGTGGGATCACTTAAGGGAAAAATATATTCATTTTCCATGTTAAAAGGGATATATTCTCAATCAAAACATCTCACTAACAATTATAAATACTTTTTCTGCATTTTCCGTATAGTACATTCTGTCAAGTTTCAATAAAGATAATTCGACCGATCCACTAAGTGACAAAGCCAATTTTCAAACTATCGACCGAGTTTGTTCTGGGAAACTTGATTGATGAGCTAAAATTAGTTTTTCTCAATGAGTAGGTCAGTTGAGTTCTATGAGTGTGCAACTTGACTGATTGGTTTCTCCAGAAAATCCATCACTGGATCGGTCGAGTTTCCAACTTCACTAATTAGCAGCATGTGACAAATTTTCTAAATTGACATTTGAGTGATCAAACGTTGGAATTAAGTATCCCTATTTTTTATTATCTGAGTTACAAGTCATATCATCAATACCACTGATTACATAAATCATCTAAGGTCATTTGGAGTGATTTTACAAATTAATTGCACAATTGCATTGCTTTTGACATGAACTTTAACAAGCTAGGACTTGTGTAATTTGATCCTTTTCATGTAACTAAAGCCTGAAATCAATCTTGAACAAATATATTAGTTACATAGGAATGGAATGGTTAAGTCATTATCAAAATATGGGCAATGTTTAACTCTCAAGCCAACATTCTCCCCCTTTTTGACAATGACAAACCATTCCTGATTCATATTGAAAAGGATATGTAAAGTTATACCTTTACCTTATGAATTGCAGTGTTCATAATTTGAAAAATGTGAATTCCTCCCCCTCAATCTATGCTTACACTTACCTACATAGTTAGTCTATATACACAAAGCAACATGACATATATACTATATGGTCCTTTAGCAAGTCACATGATAAAGCATATAATGAACAAAAAAAAGGATAACATAGGCAATAAAAGAAATATGGTTGAGCTTCAAATCATTGAACTTCTCTCCCCCTTTTGAAATTATCAAAAAGGAAGGGAGTAGAAAATCATAGAAATGGGTCTTCTCCAAGCACAACCAAACATACATCCACAACATGCAATCTGAAAGCATACACCAAATAGAGATGAGAGAATCAAACAATCTAAGTCATAATCAAAATATGGTAGATATGACACTAACTCATGAGATATAGTAAATCAAAGAGTAAGTGTACAAAGGATTAAGATTACAACCCAGAAAGCATGTTCTCAAAAACAACTACAAGCCAAACTGAAGAAAACATGATGATAAAATAGTACAACTCAAAAAATGTCCATATATGTTTTTAATACAAAATAGCCTAGAAAGAAATATATGATCAACATTGTAACATCCCTGACCTGGGTTATGCTTTAACCCTAGGTGTTTTGATTAAGAAAGATGATTATATGCTTAATCTCATCTTCTGAAAAGTAATTAAGGCTCAAAAGGAACCTATGTTACAATTTTGGTCCTGTTTGAACAATGTTGAAGCAATGTTTGTTTATTTTGGACTAAAGTGCAAATTACCCAAGTTGAGGGGTTAAATTGCAAATGTTGCATGATAAGATGTTCCTCTGATGTTGAGACATCATAAGAATGAATATGATGTAGTGGTATTGTTTCCACAAGCTTGGACACCAAGATTAAGCTTGTAAAGCAATCCTTGTGCATTAAAAACTAGTTTTGGTGAAAAATACAATTTACCCAAAATCTAGGGTTCAATATGCAAATTACCACTTCAATAAAGTCCCTAATGTTTCTTGGCATCATGTAGAGCAAAGAAAGTTATAGTTACTTCTCATTTGAATTAAGATGGAGGAGAGAGAATCTTGATATTAAAATAATCAATATTTAATCCTAATTGAAACCTTAATTCAATTTAGGGAAAAAATGAATAAAAATAATTGAAGGGCATTCAACCAAAATGTTTTGGGTTTATTTTGAATCAGGATGTACGTTCCTTTGCCAAGATAAGGAACGAAAATATCTTAAGTAGGTGAAATTCCACTCACCTTATTATAAAGAAAAGTAATTTCCACTCACATATGGGATATTAATATAATAAGCATTGAGGTGCTTAATTTGCTTTTCTTTAAATTGAGGATAATGAAGGAGAATTAAAGGCAAAGGGATATTCCTCGTATCCATGGAGTTGAGGGGGAAGAGGCGGCCATAATTTTTGGATTAATTGGATTTTTATAAGGCATATTCTCTCTCATCAATTTCTTTATAAAAGTGCCATTTCCAAGCCCAAACCAAGGCCTTTTTCGGATTTTCTTCATCCCCTTGCTTGAAAAACCGACCAAGAAGCTAGGGAGGAGCAGGGAGAACATCCCCAACCTGTGGGTAAGCCCTTGACCTTCGTTCTCCTTGATTTCATGGTGGAAATCGAAAATAAATTATGGATTCCTTCTTATTTCGATCTCCTCTTCAACTCTAGCCAACTTTTGCAATCAAAAGCTTGAGGACGAGCCTAGGGGGAGTTGCTAGAGCTTCATCCACCATTAATGGCGTGAGCTTGGAGCTTTGGAGCTCAATTGGAACGGGTTTTATAACTCAAACCCTTAAACATTGCTATTGCATCAATTCTCTATGCTTTGTTGATTGATTTCTTCAATTTGATGCACTCTTGTTTCTTGCTGCAATTTCCATCAAGAACGGTTGCTGTTCTTGGTTGTTCGAAGGAAGGGGATGATGACATCATCCTATATGCTTATCCAAAGAAAATTACGAAGCAAAACCGTTTTGATAGCTACTCAAAATCGTTTTAATTTGATTGGCTATGCGGTTTCAGCAAACCGTTTAAGGGAAAACGGTTTGAAACCGTTTGGGAGAAAACGGTTTCAAGACCATTTGATATGGTTGACAAAGCGTTGACCGTTTGGGAATTTTATTCCTAATTATGTAGGCTGATAACCCTCCAAATTTGAGGGATTAACTCCTAAGGAATCGAGATTTGAAGGCCAATCAATTAGGCAATCGGATTGAATTATGTGCTGATTTTCAACCTGATTAACTTGACCTGCTTGGGCAAACGGTTTCAAAACCGTTTGCGATGGTTGACCAAGCGTTGACCGTTTGGGATTCCTGTTCATAATGATGTTGGGTAATGACCCTACAAATTTGATGGATTAACTCCAAGGGAATCATGAGTTGAAGTCTAATCAATTAGGGAAACCTAATTGGATTAGGTGCTGATTTTCAATCTGATTTAATTGAACTTTTTGGGCAAACGGTCTCAAGACCGTTTGAGTGCGTTGACCAAGCATTGACCGTTTGGGATTACTGTTCCTAATTATGTGGTCTAATGACTCACCGAATTTGAGGGATTAACTCCCAAGGAATCATGAGATGAAGGCTATTCAACTAGGCAAACCCTAATTGCAAACAGTGCTGAAATTCCAATGAGTTAAGTTGAGATTTTGGATTGATTAGCCCAAACGGTTTCAAGACCGTTTGGGGATCACCCAAACGGTCTCAAGACCGTTTGGGGATCACCCCAAGACCGTTTGGAGGTCTGGGGTCAAGTATAGTTGACCAATTGAAGGTCCAAAGGTACTAATCATATTGAAATGTAGTGTTGATTTGTTGATCAACTCGATAGACCAATCCATGATGAATTTTCACTAGAGTCCAAAGGTTGGATGGGCAAACGGTCTCAAGACCGTTTTGATCTCATCCAAACGGTCTCAAGACCGTTTGGTGGTCACCCAAGACCGTTTGGAGGTCTAGGGTTGAGTATGGTTAGGTGTTTGAAGGTCTAAAGGTACCAAGCTGTTAAACAATGTAATGCTGATTTGGTGATCAATCCAATGAACCAAACCCTAATTGGATTGCTTAGATTTGAGCGATATGATGGGCAAACGGTCTCAAGACCGTTTGGTGGTCATCCAAACGACCTCAAGACCGTTTGGGGTCAGGTCATACCCAATTTGAATGATGGTTCAATGGTTTCAACGCAACTAGTCTTACATTGATTAGTGTTGTTGAATCATCGATTCCAAACCCTAATTCAATTGAATCAAACCCTAATTGATGATCAATTGAGGGTCAATTGAGAGTCAAATCAGTTGAAGGTTGACCTATTAAACTCAATTGAAGTATGAGGGTAGGTCCAATTGATGATTGGTTCCATGAATTCAATGATTGAAGGAATCAACATTGAAAACCCTAATTCAATTGGATACCTTATGTAATGGAGGTCCAATGTGATTGAATCTCTTGAGAATAGAGATGATGAATCATCCATTGATCCAATGATGATTAGTAATGATAATCAATGAAGGTACAAAGGTTGAAACCCTAATAGTACCGAAGTGATTAGTGCCAATTAAGGAATGAACCCTAATTGCTTATAAGAACAATGTCTTAGTACACTATGTTAACCATAGTTGTATATACTTGATTGAAGGGTTGATGTAACCTAATCAAGTTGATCGGATGATGGAAAGGAATTCATACATGAGTATTGATCATGTGATGAATAGGGTATGATCCTTAATAAAGAGATCATGTGAACCCTAATTGAGGTTGATTCCATGTAAACCCAAATTGAGGGTGATGCCATGAGAAACCCATGTTGGGATGAATAGTAAACCCTAATTTTAGGCAATATGATGAGAAAGCCTAATGAAGGGTGATGTTATATGCAATCCTCACCCTAATGAAGTATGATAGTATGGGAAACCCTAATCCTAATAATGGAATGGTTACTAATATACTAATGGGGGAAATGCCTAAAGTGATTGATTGTGGATACCCTTATAGCAAGTAATGCTTTAACTTGAGATGAGTCCATATCATTAAAGATAGTTGGACCATTCTTATGTGTGACCTATGCACTTCATGGTAAGGGTGATAGGTTAATGGATTAAAGGATTAAGATGGGAAATACCTTAATCAAAGATAAGCTGATAACTTAAGGAAGTTGAAAGTGATGAGGAAAGTGATATATCAATATGTGATAAATGTCACTTTTAGCATTACACAATTGATATAGTCTAATACCTGGAATAACATCTGCACAGGATTGGCTAACTCCCATTACCTGGAATGATAACACAGGATTGGCTAACTCCCAATACCTGGAATGCACAGGATTGGCTAACTCCCATTACCTGGAATGATAACACAGGATTGGCTAACTCCCAATTCCTGGAATGATAACACAGGATTGGCTAACTCCCAATACCTAGAATGATAACACAGGATTGGCTAACTCCCATTACCTGGAATGATAACACAGGATTGGCTAACTCCCATTACCTGGAATGATAATACAGGATTGGCTAACTCCCAATACCTGGAATGATAACACAGGATTGGCTAACTCCCAATACCTGGAATGATAACACAGGATTGGCTAACTCCCATTACCTGGAATGATAACACAGGATTGGCTAACTCCCAATACCTGGAATAATAACACATGATTGGTTAAATCCCAATACCTGGAATAATAACACAGGATTGGCTAACTCCCAATACCTGGAATGCACAGGATTGGCTAAACCCCAATACCTGGAATAGTTGCATAGGATTGACATAGATCAATACATGGAATAGTTGCACAGGATTGGTGCAATCCAATGCCTGGAATATTTATATAGGATTGGTATAGACCAATGCCTGAATAAGACATGATGATGTGCACTCTCATGTCCAAAATAACCAAAAATCTGTTTAGCAGATTGGCTAAGGCCAATAAGTTGAAACAAGAATGTATCATGGGTGACATATCAAGATAATGAGTGTCACAAGAGAAGTTTGACATGATGGTATAATATGGAGGATAAATGATATACATGTTCTTCCTATTCCTTATTAAGAGAATATTTGATCTATTGTTCTATCATGAATAGTTACAATACTTTAAGACGAGAATGCTTTAAACTGTTTATCCTCTGCCTAGTTTTATATGATTAAACTGCAATAACAATATTTTGGCGGAGAGTTATATCTCCCGCTGGGGCAATTTACAATTGTCTCACCCCCGTGGGATCCAATGTTTTTAGGTGAACAAGCACGGAAGAGAGTGAGAACATCTTGCAGAGGAAGAACATCAGCAATATCCGGGACAACAGTGAGATCTCAGGTGGAGATACTGTCCGTCAAGTCATATAGTTTAGAAGTCCTATGTGTCGTCTCTGTACTCTCAGGTCCTCCGAGTTTTTAGTCTGTGTTTTTGATATATCAGTCTGAGGTTTTGGCTTGATGCCTCAAGATTTGTATGCTACCTGCATATATGTTTATAAGGCAACTGATGATATAGTCTCTGGAAAGAGATGGTACAGGATATGTACGTTTGAAATAGAGTGTATATGATATACAATGGCATTTGTTGGAAAAGATTTCCTATGTGTGGATCTCTTTGCAAAAAGTTTTAATTTTTAGTGATTTTCGCTAATCCGCTGCTTGATGAACGCTTCCGCATTAGTTAATCTTGTTTTTGCGAGACAGTCGCCACAATTTAGTGGTATCAGAGCTCTAGGTTCGTTGAGTCTACAGAGACATAGGACTAAGTTGTTGAGTCTGTGTTAGTGTCCTCCAGTATACCCTATAATGATTTATGCTTGTGCAGAGAAAGGGTAAAGTTTAAAATGACTGGAGAGCACAATGAACACATTGCTTAGGGCAATGTTGTTGCACCAAGAAGAGGTGCAAGGGATCATGCAAGAATAGAATGAGTGCCTGAGAATCCCCATTAAGATCTGATCAGGATAGAGAATCCTATGATCATGCTCTTGTTGGGAAGATTAGGGCAACAATAATGCATATGAGTGGACTGGATGCTAGGCTTACAACCTAGGTTATCAGTCCTTAATACAAAAAGCTTGAGCTTTAAATGAGTTCCTAAATGACTTAGTCATGTTGGAACAAGGGAAAATATGGAAAAGATTAACTTATAGCAAGAAAGTGGACTCTGCTATGAGTTCAGACAGATAATAAATATGTGATGGTAGTGCCCAAGAAGGGGCAATAAGATGAGAAGTAGGGAATGGTCTCTATAATTCTAGAGACATTTGCCTAATGGTTTTAAAAAGCCAAGTTTTTGGTACTAATAGTGCAATAAATGCCTAGTGTACCAGGGAAGTAGCCACTAAGTAAGTGCAAAGGTCTTAACCTTTCACCTGTAAGATTCTATGGCTTAGTTTTTGCTTCAGTAATAAGACTAGTAAGACCATGATATGAGTACAAGTTATGTTATAAATGTGTACATGTTGAGTACACTAAACCCTTTTTGTTATAAAAAGGAGGATTGTTGATATTGTTTTCCCCATTGGTTGCTATATAGGGATGAAATGATGAGAACTAGAATTTGAATTATGTTCAATATTATTTTAAATGCTCTATATTGATCTTACCTCCATGAAAGAGGAAGAGGTATAGAAGAGATGCCTGGATAAAATCCAGGGATGTTAAATCTTATGTTATGGTAATATGAAAAGAAATGAATATGATAGCATGCAAGTGCATACTACTTGATCTCAATACTTGTAAACCCTGATCAGGTGTAAAACTATTGATGATAAAGTGAGTATGGAAACTCTTAGATTGATATCTTTTTGATTGCCCTGATCAAGCAATCATTCTGATACAATCTAAAGAGTATCATGAAATTGGAAATATGATATGGATAAATGTATCATATCTTAAGAACAAGAAAGAAGGATCTGATAGGAATTCAGATCAGTATGTGTATATGAGGAAGTAAAAGTATGACCCTCATATGATGAGAAAGAGAACAAGGGAGGTGATCCCTGTTCTATAAAGTTGTAAATATGATAAAATAAAGATGAGAATATAATGTGTTTTCAACACATGCGACTGATACTAAGGTAAGAGATTCTAGTATCTGAGAATTATCAGATGGTTTAGATTGGCTACCTGGAATGGTCAACTATGAAATCAGTCTGATTATATAAAATGATATGAACATCATATGTTAGGGGTTTATGCTTTGCATAAACATAACAACTAAATATGTCTTTAAGATAAGTTCTCATTTGACTCTATGAGAATATTGTGTGAAGGAATTTTGTGCTTATCAAAGTTCTATGATGTCTATATAACAATGAGGTGTTATGAAGAGACATGATGATATGATGAATGAATAATATCTATTCCCTTTATCTGGGATTTCGGGGACGAAATCCTTGTTAGGGGTTTATAATTTGTAACATCCCTGACCTGGTTTATGCTTTAACCCTAGGTGTTTTGATTAAGAAAGATGATTATATGCTTAATCTCATCTTCTGAAAAGTAATTAAGGCTCAAAAGGAACCTATGTTTCAATTTTGGTCCTGTTTGAACAATGTTGAAGCAATGTTTGTTTATTTTGGACTAAAGTACAAATTACCCAAGTTGAGGGGTTAAATTGCAAATGTTGCATGATAAGATGTTCCTATGATGTTGAGACATCATAAGAATGAATATGATGTAGTGGTATGGTTTCCACAAGCTTGGACACCAAGATTAAGCTTGTAAAGCAATCCTTGTGCATTAAAAACTAGTTTTGGTGAAAAGTGCAATTTACCCAAAATCTAGGGTTCAATATGCAAATTACCACTTCAATAAAGTCCCTAATGTTTCTTGGAATCATGTAGAGAAAAGAAAATGAGAGTTACTTCTCATTTGAATTCAGATGGAGGAGAGAGAATCTTGATATTAAAATAATCAAGATTTAATCCTAATTGAAACCTTAATTCAATTTAGGGCAAAAATGAATAAAAATAATTGAAGGGATTTCAACCAAAATGTTTTGGGTTGATTTTGAATAAGGATGAACGTTCCTTTGCCAAGATAAGGAACGAAAATATCTTAAGTAGGTGAAATTCCACTCACCTTATTATAAAGAAAAGTAATTTCCACTCACATATGGGATATTAATATAATAAGCATTAAGGTGCTTAATTTGCTTTTCTTTAAATTGAGGATAATGAAGGAGAATTAAAGGCAAAGGGATATGCCTCGTATCCATGGAGTTGAGGGGGAAGAGGCGGCCATAATTTTTGGATTAATTGGATTTTTATACGGCATATTCTCTCTCATCAATTTCTTTATAAAAGTGCCATTTCCAAGCCCAAACCAAGGCCTTTTTCGGATTTTCTTCATCCCCTTGCTTGCAAAACCGACCAAGAATCTAGGGAGGAGTAGGGAGAACATCCCCAACCTGTGGGTAAGCCCTTGAACTTCGTTCTCCTTGATTTCATGGTGGAAATCGAAAATAAATTATGGATTCCTTCTTATTTCGATCTCCTCTTCAACTCTAGCCAACTTTTGCAATCAAAAGCTTGAGGACGAGCCTAGGGGGAGTTGCTAGAGCTTCATCCACCATTAATGGCGTGAGCTTGGAGCTTTGGAGCTCAATTGGAGGCGGGTTTTATAACTCAAACCCTTAAACATTGCTATTGCATCAATTCTCTATGCTTTGTTGAATGATTTCTTCAATTTGATGCACTCTTGTTTCTTGCTGCAATTTCCATCAAGAACGGTTGCTGTTCTTGGTTGTTCGAAGGAAGGGGATGATGACATCATCCTAGACGCTTATCCAAAGAAAATTACCAAGCAAAACCGTTTTTATAGCTACTCCAAATCGTTTTAATTTGATTGGCTATGCGGTTTCAGTAAACCGTTTAAGGGCAAACGGTTTGAAACCGTTTGGGAGCAAACGGTTTCAAGACCGTTTGATATGGTTGACCAAGTGTTGAACGTTTGGGAATTGTGTTCCTAATTATTTAGGCTGAGAATCCTCCAAATTTGAGGGATTAACTCCAAAGGAATCGAGAGTTGAAGGCCAATCAATTAGGCAATCAGATTGAATTATGTGCTGATTTTCAACCTGATTAACTTGACCTGCTTGGGAAAACGGTTTCAAAACCGTTTGAGATGGTTGACCAAGCGTTGACCGTTTGGGATTCCTGTTCATAATGATGTTGGGTAATGACCCTACAAATTTGATGGATTAACTCCAAGGGAATCATGAGTTGAAGTCTAATCAATTAGGGAAACCTAATTGGATTAGGTGCTGATTTTCAATCTGATTTAATTGAACTTTTTGGGCAAACGGTCTCAAGACCGTTTGAGTGCGTTGACCAAGCGTTGACCGTTTGGGATTACTGTTCCTAATGATGTGGTCTAATGACTCACCGAATTTGAGGGATTAACTCCCAAGGAATCATGAGTTGAAGGCTATTCAATTAGGCAAACCCTAATTGAAAACAGTGCTGAAATTCCAATGAGTTAAGTTGAGATTTTGGGTTGATTAGCCCAAACGGTTTCAAGACCATTTGGGGATCACCCAAACGGTCTCAAAAACGTTTTGGGATCACCCCAAGACCGTTTGGAGGTCTGGGGTCAAGTATAGTTGACCAATTGACGGTCCAAAGGTACTAATCATATTGCAATGTAGTGCTGATTTGTTGATCAACTCGATAGACAAATCCATGATGAATTTTCACTAGAGTCCAAAGGTTGGATTGGAAAACGGTCTCAAGACCGTTTGGAGCTCATCCAAACGGTCTCAAGACTGTTTGGTGGTCACCCAAGACCGTTTGGAGGTCTAGGGTTGAGTATGGTTAGGTGTTTGAAGGTCTAAAGGTACCAAGCTGTTAAACAATGTAATGCTGATTTGGTGATCAATCCAATGAACCAAACCCTAATTGGATTGCTTAGATTTGAGTGATATGATGGGCAAACGGTATCAAGACCGTTTGGAGGTCATCCAAACGACCTCAAGACCGTTTGGGGTCAGGTCATACCCAATTTGGATGATGGTTCAATGGTTTCAAAGCAACTAGTCTTACATTGATTAGTGTTGTTGAATCATCGATTCCAAACCCTAATTCAATTGAATCAAACCCTAATTGATGATCAATTGAGGGTCAATTGAGAGTCAAATCAGTTGAAGGTTGACCTATTAAACTCAATTGAAGTATGAGGGTAGGTCCAATTGATGATTGGTTCCATGAATTCAATGATTGAAGGAATCAACATTGAAAATCCTAATTCAATTGGATACCTTATGTAATGGAGGTCCAATGTCATTGAATCTCTTGAGAATAGAGATGATGAATCATCCATTGATCCAATGATGATTATAATGATAATCAATGAAGGTACAAAGGTTGAAACCCTAATAGTACCTAAGTGATTAGTGCCAATTAAGGAATGAACCCTAATTGCTTATAAGAACAATGTCTTAGTACACTATGTTAACCATAGTTGTATATACTTGATTGAAGGGTTGATGTAACCTAATCAAGTTGATAGGATGATGGAAAGGAATTCGTACATGAGTATTGATCATATGATGAATAGTGTATGATCCTTAATAAAGAGATCATGTGAACCCTAATTGAGGTTGATTCCATGTAAACCCAAATTGAGGGTGATGGCATGAGAAACCCATGTTGGGATGAATAGTAAACCCTAATTTTAGGCAATATGATGAGAAAGCCTAATGAAGGGTGATGTTATATGCAATCCTCACCCTAATGAAGTATGATAGTATGGGAAACCCTAATCCTAATAATGGAATGGTTACTAATATACTAATGGGGGAAATGCCTAAAGTGATTGATTGTGGATACCCTTATAGCAAGTAATGCTTTAACTTGAGATGAGTCCATATCATTAAAGATAGTTGGACCATTATTATGTGTTACCTATGCACTTCATGGTAAGGGTGATAGGTTAATGGATTAAAGGATTAAGATGGGAAATACCTTAATCCAAGATAAGCTGATAACTTAAGGAAGTTGAAAGTGATGAGGAAAGTGATATATCAATATGTGATAAATATCACTTTTAGCATTACACGATTGATATAGTCTAATACCTGGAATAACATCTGCACAGGATTGGCTAACTCCCATTACCTGTAATGATAACACAGGATTGGCTAACTCCCAATACCTAGAATGCACAGGATTGGCTAACTCCCATTACCTGGAATGATAACACATGATTGGCTAACTCCCAATACCTGGAATGATAAAATAAGATTGGCTAACTCCCAATACCTGGAATGATAACACAGTATTGGCTAACTCCCATTACCTAGAATGATAACACAGGATTGGCTAACTCCCATTACCTGGAATGATAATACAGGATTGGCTAACTCCCAATACCTGGAATGATAACACAGGATTGGCTAACTCCCATTACCTGGAATGATAACACAGGATTGGCTAACTCCCAATACATGGAATAATAACACAGGATTGGTTAAATCCCAATACCTGGAATAATAACACAGGATTGGCTAACTCCCAATACCTGGAATGCACAGGATTGGCTAAACCCCAATACCTGGAATAGTTGCACAGGATTGACATAGATCAATACCTGGAATAGTTGCACAAGATTGGTGCAATCCAATGCCTGGAATATTTATATAGGATTGGTATAGACCAATGCCTGAATAAGACATGATGATGTACACTCTCATGTCCAAAATAACCAAAAATTTGTTTAGCAGATTGGCTAAGGCCAATAAGTTGAAACAAGAATGTCTCATGGGTGACATATCAAGATAATGAGTGTCACAAGAGAAGTTTGACATGATGGTATAATATGGAGGATAAATGATATACATGTTCTTCCTATTCCTTATTTAGAGAATAGTTGATCTATTGTTCTATCATGAATAGTTACAATACTTTAAGACGAGAATGCTTTAAACTGTTTATCCTCTGCCTAGTTTTATATGATTAAACTGCAATAACAATATTTTGGTGGAGAGTTATATCTCCCGCTGGGGCAATTTACAATTGTCTCACCCCTGTGGGATCCAATGTTTTTAGGTGAACAAGCACGGAAGAGAGTGAGAACATCTTGTAGAGGAAGAACATCAACAACATCCGGGACAGCAGTGAGATCTCAGGTGGAGATACTATCTGTCAAGTCATATAGTTTAGAAGTCCTATGTGTCGTCTCTGTACTCTCAGGTCCTCGGAGTTTTTAGTCTGTGTTTTTGATATATCAGTCTGAGGTTTTGGCTTGATGCCTCAAGATTTGTATGCTGCCTGCATATATGTTTATAAGGCAGCTGATGATGTAGTCTCTGGAAAGAGATGGTACAAGATATGTACGTTTGAAACAGAATGTATATGATATACAATGGCATTTGTTGGAAAAGATTTCCTATGTGTGGATCTCTTTGCAAAAAGTTTTAATTTTTAGTGATTTTCGCTAATCCGCTGCTTGATGAACGCTTCCACATTAGTTAATCTTGTTTTCGCGAGACAGTCTCCACAAACATCTAGACTAAAAATTAGAAAAACTAAACATCTATGTCATCTATGTCCACATCATCAGTAGCATCATTGACATCAACATTCGAGGCTTCTGGCTCATAGTGATCTTCATCATCTGAAGGTGCAGTAGAGACAACAACTTCCTCATCACAAGAGTCACCAGTAGAGCCATCCTCAGAAGCATCACCATCATCCTCATTAGCCTCCTCATTAACAACAACCTCCTCATCAGCTTAGTCTAGTATCTCCTCATTAGTAAGAGAACCAAAACCTTAGCCGGGCCAATGGGCATTCTGCTCATCCCAAGAAATACCAAGAGCATGGAGCTCATTGGCTTATAGAAAGGAAGGAGAAGAATTACCAAGACTAGTAAGCAGAGTGGCCAAGGAGGAACTATCAGAGACATCACTCCAGGGATAGATGTACCAATAGTAGAGGGCATAGCAACATAAGAAGTAGGTGGAGGGGCAGGGTAAAAGTGATCATATGCATAGGATGCATAATCACCTCCTGGGTAGGGATAGTAAGAAGGATAAGGGTGTGCACAAGATAGGTTCATGTTGGACATGATGGCACAGAGATCCTGATGCATGTGCTCCTAAACCTGAAGGTTGTATGCCTATTGATGCATCATGTTCCCCATAAGGGTTTCATTGGATACATGGAACGAAGTGCGGGCAAGTCGGGTAGGCTGAGGTAGTGGAGGTACGTATAGGTAGAAGTAGAGGCACCATGTGTGGTAGAGGATGGGATATGCATAGATTTCTAAAGTGTGGTCTCACTGATGCAAACTCCTTTCCGGGAGGGTTTGTAGTGCAGGTCATGGAAAAGATATTTGTTAGTGCCAAGCTAAAAAAAACCACAGATCAGGGCAGGGTAGGATGGGTGGGTGTCACGGTTGTTCTTGACTGAGTCAAAGCATGTCATAAGGTGGAGAATGTATCTTTCCCACTTGACTCCTATGTTTTTCAAGAGACAATACATACTTTCCGTAGTGTTTTTTGCAATTTCAATCTAATTTTTCTTGGGATGAATATTGCAGTTAACAACTAAGGAAAGTATGTGTTTCTTGAGGTCTAAGGTAGAGGAGAGAAGGCTAGACTACTTCCTATAGGAGAATTTAGGCTTCTTCAAAAACTTATGAATATCAAAGAGAGTAAGGTCATACTGCATGTAGAAGGCCTCACGAAGAAGAAGGTCAAAATACTCAGGGTACTCCTTTCGCCAGGTTTCAGTCACTTTAGTACCCAAAATGAAGATGTTTCAGGTATCCTCAGAGACTTGGAATTTCTTCCCTATGATCATTGAAGCAAGGACTACTTGATTATTGGGTATGAGTGTATCGTTATTCCTTTCAAGTTAGCATAGAATTCATCAATCACTTTTTTTCTAGTTATGGAATTTTTGTAGCACAAGCGTTCAACACTCAAGGAGGAGAGGCGGTGGTCATAAAATAACTCAACTACTTGATCAATCACCTCTTGTCTTTGTGGGCGTGGCTCAAACTAGGCAAAAAATGAAAGGGGTTCCTAGGAAGGAGATCCTTGTACCAATTAAGAGCCTCATTGGAAACAAAGATGGTGTCATCAAAGGGAATGCAATGTGAGTTGGTGGACGATGATGGTGCACTAGCTGGGGCGGCCCTATTTCTCCTATTGGATGTCATGGAGATGAAACGGAGAGGAAGGAGAGAGAAAAAATGAGAAGAACACCATCAAAACCCATCCACAGACCTAGGGTTGATAGGAAAGAGGTCTAGGAAGGTCGACCTAGGTCGAATTAGGGCTAGAGAGACGAAGGTCGAAGCAAGGGTTGAGAGCTGGAGGGAGCAAGAGGTTGGATCGGTCAATTTTTCTCTAGTTGAGAGGGAAAAAAGTTTGTCGAACCTAACTTATGTTTTCTCCAGCCCGACCATCAGGCGTGTTTTGTGACTCAGAAACTTGACCGATAGGCTCTTTAAAAAAAGCTCTCGGCCTCCGATCGGTCGAGTTGGTAACTCGACTGATGGTCAACTTGGACCAACATTAGAAATTCTAATTTCTAGCCATTAGAGTGCTAATTAAATTATTTTAGTCCATTTTGCATTTTATACATACTTAGGCACATATCACTCATCATTGGGTATTATTTTGTGATAAAACAAGTGTTTGCAAAAAATACCCAAAAACAAGAGAAAAACAAGGCAAAAAGGACATGAAAATTGATTTTTAGCATATTAGTAAGCAATGGTGATCAAAACATAGGAAAAACATATAGGATAGATGACAGCTAGCTATAACGCATATCAGATTCATTCAAAGTAGTGATTAGTAGTTTTGATCTAATAAAGTTAAATTGCTCTCTAGCAAGAGGTTTAGTGAAAATGTCCGCCAACTGATTTTCCATGTCCACAAGTGTGATATAGATATCCTTTTTGCCAATGTGATCACTAAGAAAATGATGGAGAACCTCTATATTCTTAGCTCTACTATGAAAGATGGGATTATATGATAAGCTTATTGCACTAGTATTATCACAATAGATAGGAGAAGCATTAAAATGAATGTTAAAGTCGTAGAGAATTGGCTTCATCCATAGGACCTGGGCACAACAACTCCTGACTACAATGTAGTCAACCTCGGTGGTGGATAATGCCATTTTTCTCTATTTCTTGGAGAATCAAGACACCAAACATGGCCATAGGAGAAAGGAAGTGCCACTTGTGCACTTTCTATCAACCAAGGATCGTGCGTAATCCGCATCACTATAAGCAGTAAGAGTAAAGTACCTTGACTTGGGATACCATAGTCCAAAATTTTTGGTTTTGGCTAAGTACCTTAAAATCCTCTTAACAACTATAAGATGTGATTTCTTAGGATTTGATTGAAAGTGAGCACACAAACCAACACTAAATATTATATCAGGTCTAGAGGCAGTTAAGTAAAGTAAACTTCCAATCATACCTCTATAGATCTTCTCATATACCTTCTCACCTTCATCTTCGTCAAGTTTGGTTGTGTTTGACATGGATGTGTCCATCGGATTGGTGTTCTCCATCACAAAGCGCTTGAGCAACTCACTTGTCTACTTGCCTTGGTTGATGAAATCCCCATCTTTAATTTTCTTGATTTGAAAGACAAGGAAGAAAGTGAGCTCACCCATCGTACTCATTTCAAATTCACTATGCATAAGATCACTAAATTGTTTGCAAAGCTCAAGCTAGTTTCGCCAAAAAATGATATCATCAACATATATTTAAATGATAAGAAAATTGTTAGAAGTGTTCTTTAGAAATAAGGTAGAATCTACTTTGACCAAGATATTCCCATGATTTAACAAAAATTTCTTTAATTTCTAATATTGAGATCGAGGTGCTTGTTTGAGTCCATAGAGAGCTTTTTGCAACAAATAAACATGGTTAGGTAAACTATCATTTTCAAAGCCCAGGGGTTGTGCAAAATACACTTCCTCCTCCATTTTACCATGAAAAATACACTTTTAACAACCATTTGTTACAGAAGAAAGTTTTTATACCTAAAAAAGGCAAGTAACATATGAATGGACTCAAGTCTAGCTACAAATAGATATGCTTCATCAAAATCTATACCTTCCTACTGATTGTAGCCTTGAGCCACTAGCCTTTCTTTGTTCCTTACCACTTTGCCACTTTTATCAAGCCTGTTGCGGTCAACCCACTTGGTACCAATCATCTTTCTATCACTTGGTCTTGGTACTAGGGTCCATACTTTGTTCTTTTCTATTTTGTCTAACTCTTCTTGCATAGTTAGGATCCACTCATCATCCCCAAGAGGTTCCTTGATGTTCTTATGCTTGAGTTGTGAGATGAAGGCGTTGTTGGCTTGTTCTTTGTTGAATGCAGCCCGTTTCTTCACTCTTTCAAATGGATCACCTAAAATAAGCTCATTTATATGATTCTTTGAAAATCAGGAAGTTGGATCCTTCTTCTCTTCATCTTTCTCTTCTTCATGAGTGACCACCTCTTTTCCCTTTTGGGTGATGTTGAGTTCTTTTAGAATAGGAATTACTTCACCTCCAACATCATCATTTGGAACAAAATCTTTGGGAATAGAGAGGTTATTTTCAATAAACTTAACATTTGTTGAATCTTCTACTTCAGCAAGATCAATATTAAACACTCTATAAGCCTTACTAGTAGTGTTATAGCCAAGAAAGAAAGCCTTGTAAGATTTAGATCAAACTTGTTGAGAGAATCTTTCATATTCAAAACAAAAGAAGGACATCCAAAAATGTGGAAATACTCGATAGAAGGCTTTCTACCACACCATAGCTCATAGGGGGTTTTCTTTAAAGAAGGATGTGTACAAATCCAGTTTTGCACAAAACATTAGGTACTGAGGACTTCATCTCAAAACTTCTTTGGACTGTCAAACGCTAAAAGTATGGTCCTAGCCATCTCCTATAAAGACTTATTCTTCCTCTTACAACCCCATTTTGTTGAGGTGTTCGAGGTGAATAGAAGTTATCTGCATAGCCAGATTCTTGACAAAAACATTCAAAAAGATCATTTTAAAATTCTCCCCCATGATCACTACAGATGGAAATGATCTGGCAAGAATATTCATTCTCAACTCAATTACAAAAACTTGAGAAAACGTCAAGTATATCACTTTTGGAGATGAGAAAGAAGGTACAAGTATATCTAGAAAAATCATCGACAATAATAAGGCAATACTTGGAACCACAAATCGATTGAGTTCTCATTAGTCCAAATAGATCAATGTGAAGAAGTTCAAGGGATCTCTTGGTACTAAGGACTCCTTTGGATTTGAAGGAGGACTTGGCTTGCTTTCCTAGGGTGCAAGGTTAGCATTCCTCATCCTTTTCAAAATCCAATTTGGGAAGTCCCTTGACCAAGTCCTTTTTGCTCAACTTCTTCAACTGATGCATATTTATATGACCAAGCTGATGATGCCAAAGAGAAATATCATTTGAATTGACTACTAAGCATCTACCAACAATAGGCTTAATAGAGTCAATCACAATTACAAAAAGATTACCACTTCTAGTTCCCTTATATATAACTTGATATGTGAGGTAATCTAGAATCAAACATTCAAAAGAAGTAAATAACACAAGGTAACCATTATCACATAATTGACTTACACTAATTAAAATATGACCAAAGAAAGAACGTTCTTGATACATAAGGATTCACCTACATCACCCTCACCTTTGACCTTACCTTTCTTATTGTCTCCAAAGGTAACCGAACCTCCTTTCTTTATGGTGAAGTTGTTGAAATGGCTTATATCACCTGTCATATGCATAATGCAGACACTATCAACAATCCATCTACCTTTTTCCTGCAAGAAAGGAGAGTGTTAGTTCCCAACTCAAACTTTGGGATCTGGAGTTAGCTTGGGGACCCATTTCATCTTTGGGTTGGTCCCCTTAGGATTGTAAGGACAATAGGTAGAGTAATGATCATCACATTTGCAATGAGAAAAAATCATAGGATTCTTAGTGTTGAAAGACTCTCCAATGAAAAAGGAGGTCTCGTTGCTCTTTTTCTTTCCTTTGGCTTTGTTCTTTCCCTTAGGTTCTCCCCCTACAAATCCCAAACCACTAGTACCACTTTGTTTGGTATAATGGTTAAGGATTTCATTTAGGGAGTTTTTCCCTTTGAGGAATTTATGCAAAGAGGACCTAAGTCTATGATTGTCATCATTAAGAGATATGATAGTGGAAGACAAACTAGAAATATCATCTCTAGCATGAACAAGGTCGGCCTCTAGATAGAGGGCTTTAGTCAAATAAGAATATTTCTCAAGAGAAATGGAAGTAATATCATTACTAGGCAAGATAGGTCTAGTAGATAAATCATTAACTTGACCAAGCAACCTAGCATTTTTAGATCTAAGCACTTGAATTTCCTTAAGATAAACATCTCTCTCATCCCTATGAGTATCAACAATAAGATTAAATTTAACATTTTTAGTTTTAAGAGTTTCAAGCTCATTTTGACACTTTTGGTTATCTTCCTTAAGAGTTTTAATGTTCTTAAGGTAGACACCATTCTATACTTCAACTCCATTGTATTGGAGCTCAAATTAAAGATACTGGCCTTGCAAGTTATCTATTATCTCAATATGAGTTTTTTCATTAAGCTAAAGAATTTCTAGTTTAGCATACAAATCATCAATAATTTTTCCTAACCTTTTTCTTTTATATTTACATTTAGCCAAAGAAGAACGGGTAGAAACAAGCATATCAATAAGAGTTTCCTTATATAACTCATACAAGCTTACCTCACTTACCTTACCAATTTCTTCACTAGTAGAGGTCATGAGTGCAAGGTGGCACTCTCCATCTTATTTACAACTAGAGCCACTTGAGGATGATTCCTCCCAAGCTGCATGAGCTGCATTCTTGTGTCTTTTCTCCTTCTTATCCTTCCTCTTGTACTTGCTCTCCTTCTTGTACTCTTCTTCCTTCTTGGAGCTACCCTTGTGGTGTGACACTCTTGATTTGGGACATTCACTCATGTAGTGACCCTTTTGCCCACAATTGTAGCATCTAGGAGTATAGACACTACTACAGTAATGGTCTATAGCGTCAGTTTTTTTAAGCTTGTAGCATCACTTTTTAACCAACTCCAAAGTGGTCGTCGCTATAGAATTTGATCTATAGGGTCGGTTTTTCTAACCAAAGAAAACTGACCTTATATAGTAAAAATTGACTGAATAGGCTGTAAAAAACTGACCCAAGTGAGAAACGAAACTACGCCTGAGGCTATAAGGTCAGTTATTCCTACAAAAACCGACCCTAGAGAGGACCTATTAGGTCAGTTATAATAAAAAAAATCTGACTGAAAAAGTGAGCTGATCCCAGAGCTTTTAAGGTCAGTTATTACTTAAAAACCGACCCAACAGACGTACTAAAAGGTCAGTTATAAGCAAAAAAATTGACCCAATAGACTACCTTGATCTTATAAGGTCGATTATTCGTAATAAACCAACCTTAAAATTTATCTATAAGGATGATTATATGCAAAAAAAACGACCCAATAGGGTACTAAAAATGTGTTGCTGATCCCAGATCCTAAAAGGTTGATTCTTCCTTAAAAGCCGGCCCTAGAGATCTACAAGGTCGGTTATTTAAAATAACTGACCCTAGAGTTTACAAATTTAAAAAAAAAAAATTCTGCAGAACAGAACAAAAGTATTCAGAACAAAAATATGTAGATCAAAACTTGCAATAGAAAGTAGACTTGTAAATGATGCAAGCTAAAAATTCATTATAAAGCCATATTTGCAACCTTTTATGTCCATTCGAATTATCAATTTCCAAACCACACTTTCATAATAAAAATGATTCATATATTCAGTTGAGACATTCATACACATAGCACATCATAACATTCACAAAATGATAGATTGCAAGTCTGAGATGATATTAAAATTAATATCAGATAAAAAAGTAAATTTGAAAGAGTTCCAAAACCACATACATAAATGGAGCTGACATATGCATTCAATCCAATTCTATATTGACTTCATTTAGAAAAGCATCTGACCACTCTTCTCAGAATTCATTTAAGTCCTCAAGTGTGTAAGGTTGAGTTGTAAAGATCTACAACAGAAAATGCACATGCTAATATTTTATTAAATGACTACAACTCACTTGTAAATTTATGATGTTATTCTTTATTACCTAAACTATAGTCTGAATTTCATGTGATGCTTGTTTGACAATAGATTGCATATATTTCATTACATAGTAGCCACAAGCCCAGCCATTGTTTTGTATAGGACACTACAAATAATGAATTATACTTAATGTTAGTAAACTACTATAAATAGAGTTGAGATAAGACTATAAGAGTTTACATATAAGAGTTTAAAATTAATACATATAAGAGTAAGAATTTGTCAAATTTGCTATATTGACATTTTTTAAAGTCAATGTCTTTAATTTTGTGGGTATTTGTCCTCCACCTTCACGAAAAGCCTTTATACCTCTATCAATTAAATGATAGTTAGTAAAATAGAAATATCATGTTGAAGCATAACAAATGACTAAATTTATGCTTACTCCATAGTTGGCAATTTTAGTTTGTGGCCCCTTACTATTTTTCCCATTGGGTCAATATAATAAAGAGTCATCAATTTTGGGACAACCACCAATAATTCCCAATGTCTAGATCTGAGTAAGAATAAAACAAACATTAAAATAAAGAAATTTATTCATTATTAAAATTATATTGAATAATAATACTTAATGGACATTAAAAGGAATAAGAATAATTTCCTTTCCCACACTAGCAAAATATTTGAATGTAGTAGAGAAGTACTTATTCACATCCTCAATATGTGTCTCCACCTGACTAGTGACTGAAGGAACTAAGAATCCAACATTCTTTATATCAAAGTTTACGGCCTTGGTATATAATTGGATGTATAACATTTGTAATTATTTTCATATATAGAAATAGTTAAAAATGTGTATTGGAATTTTCTATATTGATAGATCCTTACCTTATCCATACTTCTAATATTTAAGTATTTAGCCAATCATACCGGAACAACTCTATGATATCATCAAGAAAAATATAATTGTCAAAGTCCCTTCCAGTTGCATCTTCTGTTAAATTGACCAACACTTGTAATCCCGAGCTTTGGTTGGCTAAGTATCAACACAAACATTTCCATTTACTTCCCAACTCATCTAATGTGGATTCTCGAATACAAGATGGCTTGGGCATAGGAGGATGACTACTAAAATTTTTACTTTTGGGTTTGCAAACCTATTTATTAAATTACATACTTATATTTTATGAGTTCATATATGTAGTCAAATATGAAAAACATGGTAGAATTCAGGTATACCTTGTCATTGATAACCAAGTGTCTAGGACAACACACCATATCACCCTCTTCTTCTTCAAGTGTACTATATTTAGGATTATATATGGGTAGTGTTTTGTCCCCCATTCCATAATACACAAGATGGATGGATACATGACAAATGTCATCAGTAATTGGTTGGCAATGCAATGTACCACCAAGGTTGTATACCTTGCCCACTGTCACAATATTCTATTTTGGAACATCCACTCCAAGTTTACAATTCATACCAACCTAGAATTGAAATAATATAAGTTATATACGAAGCGGTAAACTAGATATCTACTACAACTATATATATATATATATATCATATATATATATCATATATATATATCATATATATATCATACTAATAACATAACATATAGAATAAACTTACTATATATTTTTGTGGTGGGTCATTGGGAGTGCTCCCACGACCTTCTATAGCTGGAGGATGGGCTTGTACCTCATCATCTGACAGACACACAGTTTGAATAGGTTGAGAAGGTTGAGTAGGCTGAAATGAAGACATTGTTTCTTTTACTTTCTATGCTACTAATGCTTCAACTTCCTCTTGTGTAAAGCCTCCTGTATGACCTCTTCTAGATTGCAAAGGGCCAAAATAAGACTTGAATCCTATGCCAGCTCCAAATCCCCTAACACGGTCAGGATGCTCCTTCATACCAAGAGAAACTGATAGTTCATCCATGCGGCCAGCTGGGATGAACTTTCCTTCCTTCCTTTGCCCATGGAGATCAATCTGTTCATAGTTAATAAAAAATATCAATTAGATATAAATAGATCAAAGTTTATGGGAGTAACTCTTTACTTAGTTGGGATAAACCTACTATCTTTTATTCCACCTCCTTAGTTGCAGGGTTGACAATTTCACCTGCTTGATTTTTTCTAGCATCAACCCACTACAAGTGTCGGGGTGGACGGTCAACTTGAGTTGTACTAGACTCTTCTCCAGAAGAGAGTTGCTTCTCTTGTAATTGGCAGCAAAAGGCATAACCACCAGGCCCTAAGCAATGGTCATGCACATTTATGGCCTGTCTTTCCTTTTGGGCCTCCTGAATAGCCTGATCATTTAAAATGAGGTCTTGCAATTTAGACTTGGCAAACATATATAAAAAGATTCACCTCGTTAATTGTATAAAAAGATTCATACAACACATCACAATATTTATTACCTAAAACTCTTCTGATTTCTTTGATGTAACAAATTTTTCCCACACCTCAAGATCTATAAAAATATATTGATCTGTTGCTTTCTTCTTTTGTTTAGGATTATCTATATAATCCCTTTTGAGATAGGTCTTAAAAGCCCTCCATCGTACACCACAACATTGTAGCACTTTTTTCTTGTGATTTTTTCATTTGGATGAAAAAAACCCTACACATACAAAAGAAGCAATAATGTTATCTTAGAAAGGATATGTCTTTCCAAGCAAACTAAATTAGAATCAATAAACAAAAAACATATTAAAATAATATCACTTCAACTCACAAATATATCTTTCCATAGGAGGTCTTTTAAGGCATCAGAAACATCATGCCAATTTTCTATATCTATTGCCACCTTACTGCGCACGGTCGCCCCTACATAATGCTTGAAAGCACTAGCATGTTCCCCAATAGGTGCTCATGTGATATCAAACATGATTGGCAATTTCTCCCCTTTGGCCCTGAGATCCTACAGCCTACACATCAATGTGGGACCTCTACATTTCTTAGCATCATCACTATCATCCTCATGGTGCTCATGCTCAGAATGTTCATCTTCACTTTCCATTTTAGAACAACCTGCAAGTATACATGATAAAAGAAACATAAGTGATAACAAAAGCACAAGTGGTTGAATGATATATGATGTATATTTACAAGATTATGTGCTTGAATGATAATAAAATAAATAATTCAAAGAATACATGCCTCTAGTATTGGTTGAGTTGTTAGTCAAGTAAAATTCTTTTAGCATGGTCTTGACGTTTACAGTATTCATCGGTGCTAACTTCAACATTGACACTTGGAAAACCAACTGAGAATGGGCTGGAATCATCATACTTTTCATAGTATTCTTCTTCATTTATAGTATCTATAGTAAATTATATTTTTCCATGAAGAACGACAGACCAATTATTATTTTCCAGGTCATCAATATAGAATACTTGTTTTTCTTGGTCTGCCATGATGAATGGCTCATCTTTCTCACCAATCTTTTCAAAATTCACCAATGTGAAACCCAACTCATCCACTAAAACTCCTTTGTTGTTATCAACCCAATTACACCTAAAGATAAGAACTCTGAAATTTGTATAGTCCAATTCCCATATGTCCTCAATGACGTCGTAATACGAGATCTCAACTTTGCGTGACCTTTTATCTTTGGCACTAGCAAAATACAGCAAACAAGTCTGAACAGTGACCCCACTATTTTGGACTACACTACTTTTATCTTGACGCTTTATGTAGTATGAAAATCCATTTATGTCATATCCTTCATATGACATGACATCTATTTTTGGCTTAAAGGCAAGCCATTTTATGTTCTCAGCAACATTATTTTTTGATTTAGATAGTTGATTAAAAACTTTCTCTTCAAACCACCTAATAAATGTTCGATTATGCTCTCTTACAAGCCACATTGAACTAGATCGCGGATGATTTCTCTTGATGAGATCATTGTGTTATGTGATGTACCTACTAACTTCATCAATGTTGTGTAAAATATACAAATGTGCTTGTTCCCACAACTCACGACTGATTCCTTTCACTCATGCTCCCAGAGTTCCTTTGCCACAATAAGATTCAGTGTGATGGGAATTTTTTAAATCGTTAGAAGTTTCATTGTAATTAAAAAAATCATTGTAAAAGTCCATCACCTCCCTGGCCACATAACCCTCAATAATACTCCCTTCAGGATGATAATGATACTGAACATCACCTTTAAAAACATTCATGTCGCATTCAAATAGATACATCTAATGTAAGAAAATTGGACCCAACATCTTCATCTCCCTAGTTATATGTACTACAAGATGAACCATTGTCCTTGGGATTCCATCCTCAATTGTACTACAATAATATCCATCCGCTTGTGGTGGAATTATTGCATGTTAGTTCTGGTAAGCTCTAGGAACTTCATTCGTAGTAAATGTTTAGTGATATAATATCAACATTACAAGGAAAGGATACCTAGCCTTCCCTTTTAAGGACCAAAAGGAACCAGCAAACCGTACAAGGTCTTACCTATCCTTTGATAAAGACACTACAACCTCTACAAGGGCTTACCCACTATTGCAAGGAGTTGGATACCTTCACCAAGTAGCTCCCCTTCTTGCCGCAAGTCTTCCACTTTGAAGGAATTACACACTCTTCTCAAGGATCTTCATCCTTCACCTTCTCCTTCAACTTAGAGAAGCTTTCACAAACATTGCTTGAAGAAAGGGGTTGTGGAAAGAGAAGATTGATAGATTCACAAGGATTACAATGAAGTAGCTCTCTCAAAATATCCTATCTCACTCATATGGACATTTTGATGAGTAAGTAAGAGAGAGAAAAGGTCTTCATTTGGACAATGTCACACAACTAAAGCTAGGAGCTTAAGAGGCAACCTTGGGATGTAGACCAAGGATTCCTATTTATAATTGGGGATGTCCACTACCCACTAAAAGCACTTGGGAACGCATTTTAGTCACTTGGGGTGTTGAAATATATCTATATTTGATGCTTGCAACACTCCAACAACTAGAATCACTTTTTCTACACATTTCATACAGTGCAGTTGGCCGAGTTTCAATAAAGCAAACTCGGCCGATAACACTATGAGACAAAGCAAGTTTGAAGTGTCTTTCGAGTTTATCCTAGATGAAACTCGATCAATAGCTTAAATTTGATTTGGTCAATGCAGGGTGTCGGTCGAGCTTATCCTGAGGAAACTCGACCGACCCTAGAATTTCCCAAAATGCATCAAGGGTTTCGGTTGAGTTTATCAAGGATGAATCTTGGCCGACAAAACTCTCTATAATGAATTTTAGAAAATGTCATTAGAGTGATTAAGCATTTGTTTTAAGTGCTCCTAATTTTTCCTTAGCTTCATTACAAGTCATAGCATCAATACAAATGATTAAAAAAATTGTCCTAAGAGTTTTAGGGTATTTTGCACAAAAGTGCATTTCCATTGATTTTGTCTTGTATTTGATCAAGCTAGCGCTTGATTGAATTGATCCTTCTCATGTACCTTATACCTGTAATCAATCTCAAATAGACATACTAGATACATATGAATGGAATAGTTAAGTCATCATCAAAATATGGACAATATATTACCGTTAGGTCAAGATTGAAACAAAATTAGAATTTTTTTAAAAGGACTTAGAATTTAAACATTTACCTTGTGAAATGTAAGGGGATACATGAATGAACAATAGAAATTTCTCCTCATCAATTCATGCTTACCTTTTCATGTATGGTAAGATTCTCCAAAAACATAACCCTAACATATATATACTATTGAGTCCTCTTACGTAGTCACATGATATTTCAGAAAATAAACTAGAAAATGATAACAATATAATACACACTTGTGCTCATATCTCCCTTGTAGTACTTGAGCTTGTTTCTCTGCCTTTGTCATTTAAAAAAGAATAGGCCTTATCTATAGGCACAAATGATACAAGAAACCATTATAAGAAAGCCCCAACCAAAAATAACATAGAACAAAACATACTAGAGTCATAATCAAAATATAGACGAACATACCCAAAAATCATAAGATGTAACCAAACATAGAGTTAATGTACATATAATCAGATTACAAAAAAAGAGATGTCCTCTCTAGATGAAAACTACGAAATACCAATAAAAACAATGAGATATGAAAATAGTATGCCTTAGATACAATTCCCATATGTTCAATACATGATAGTCTACATAAATATATAAATATGAGCACCCTATATACTAAGTACTAAACATCAATGACATCTATGTCAATGGCCTCATAGTCATTAGGCTTGTAGTCTTCATCTCCATTAGATGGTACATTAGGGTCAGTTGGGGTATCATCTTCACCATTGCCATTAGCATCAGAGCCATCATCACCATCATCACCTTCATCCTCATTACCATAAACCTCATCATCCTCAACATCCTCATCAGCCATCTCAGTATCCTCATCAAGAACGAAGGAATTAGGAGTGCGCCATTTGCATTTTTTCTCTTCCAGGAGATGCCACACTTGCACACGCCTTTGCTTTCTCATAATTGGGTACAAAAGCCCAATCAAAATCACTAAGAGAGGCACAAAAGGGACAACTAGAAGTGCAAGCAGATGAGAGGAGGCAGTAGTGACAAGTCCCATCAGAGGTAGGGGGTACAGTGAAAGAAGAAGGGTGGTGTTCTGGGTAGAACTAACTATATGCATAGGAAGCATAATCAACAGTTGGGTAGGGATGGTAGGTGGGGTAAGGATGGGTGCAGGATAAGTTCATGTATGACATCATTTGAACTAGCATCAGGTGGATATGCTCCTATACTTGGGGGTTGTATACTTGTTGGTGCATCATGTAGCCCATCAAGGGTTCATCAGTCACTGAGAATGATATATTATGAAGTCTAGAAGGAGGTGGAGGGGTCTGGGTGGAGGAAGAAGCACCACGGGTAGAGGTGTAGGTGTGAAATGATTTATTCACCGTGGTGTCACTGATATAAAATCCTTTTTGGTTGACTTTGATACCAAGATCATTGAAAAGAGATTGACTAGTGTGATCTTTAAACTCACCACATATCAGGTTGGGATGGGGTGGGTCGGAGTCTCTAGTGTTCTTGTTATTGTCAAAGAAAGTCATGTGGTGAAGATTGTATCTTGTCCATTTGACACAAATATTATTGATAAGACAATACATGATCACAGTCGAGTTTTCTATAATATTTGTCTGATTCTTTTGTGGATGAATGTTGTAGTTAGCAAGGAGAGGAACGAAGCATGCCTTGATATCTAGAGAAGAAGATAGAAGGATGGCTTTATTCCTATATGTAACCATAGGCTTCTTAAGGGTTTTGTGGATGCCAGAAAGATATAACTTAGGGTCAAAACTCTTGTATAAGGCTTTAGTCAAGGAGGTCTCAGTAGGTAGGACAAGGAATCATCCAGCTATTTAAGGAGAAAGATAGATAATTACTCAAAGATTTCATGGAGATAGTAAACTTGACTCCACCTGTCATGAATGACAAAACACTTGGGTGTTGGGAGGAGGATCTAAGGTGGTGTAGTTCCATGTTAGATTTAGATGGAACTGATGCACCACCTTCATTCTTGAGGGGGGGTTGCTATAGGTCATGTATTCATAGAAAAGAGCACCACATTTTTGGTTATAAGGAGTTCCTTAACCTCATTCAGTAGCTCATTGCTAGGAAATAACAAGGGTCAAAAGGGGTAAGGGTTCTTAGCAAAGAACTTCCTATAGCGATGGACTGCTTGATTGGATAAAAAGGAAGTACCATTTTAGAGTGAGTTTTTCATAATATTTCCTCCATTTTATAGCTTTATTTATCAAACTGTTGACAAAATATCCTCAAAAACCTCCCTCACTAAATTGAATAGAAAGGAGTCACAAATTTCAAAATAATGCAAACCGTAGTGTATTATGAAGGTGAATTATAAGTATTAATGTATTTGGTCAATAACCATGATCAATATTCAAATCTCAATCCCAATTTTATATCACATGTACATCATGACATTATAAAGCTACAACTATAATTTCATTGCAATTAGGCTAACTAATTAGGAGATATAAGCATTTGAAATTAATGCACATTATACCCTTCATTTGAACCTAAGACATAATTTATGGATTAATGTGTGACATTATGTGTCACACACCCCCCTTTAGACATTGGGTGTCGGCCTTAATACAACCTTTTGATCCTAGCCATCCAAGAAGGATTGATGACTTACAAGTCATCCCCGACCTCCCGCGAGACCTGGGATTCACTCCCAACAGAACGAGCAACAAACCCTCAAGTGCCTAATCCAGCCTCCTCCCTTCCATTTCTTTAGGATAATTCTCTTCCTCTCTCTGATCCAAACACAAAAACACCTCACACTCGCCCCCTAGCCTACGGATCAGGGGGAATGATCCCCTAAGCCTCTTCTATTCTCACCATGCAGTGGAGATTTTTTTAGTACTTTCTCACCTACACACCCCATGGCTATATAAAGCAATACTCAACTTCGCAAGAGTCGCATTCATCTTTCCCACACATCAATTGCTAACAAAGCCACCCCAAACACTCCTCTCCTTCCCACCATCATCAACCTCTGAAGCCTCTGCTGCCCCGCTACCACAAAGCCTCTTCCACCAAATCCTCATCACCAACACCTCTTCCCTCCGCTCGTGAAGCTTCCCGACTAGGACATGAGGTCCCAATACCTCACTTCACCCCAAACCTCCTTCCTTTGATGATCTCCTCCACCACCTCAGAGGTTCTCCAAGCCAGAGGGAGCCACAACATGGGACTGTGCTTTCTAGCTTTGGGACGGGTCCTCAAAGGTGCTCGCGCCATCATATAAATGCCAGCACCACCCCAGTGTCAGACAGGCCTCGCCGAAGATCATTTTAGCTACTCAAACTAGCATTGAAGGAAGAGACAAGGAAGAGGTGGAGAGGTCCATGCAGTGTCAGCGTGGACCACTTGCAAGTCGCCACGTCTAACAAGGAGTCATGAGTCAGCGCAGACTAAAGAGGGGCCACTCACACTATTGGACCAATCAGCGAGCACCGTCTTAGCAAGCCAAGTCAAGCCCACAAGATCTTGGATCAACTTGGGATATAGATCCAGTCAAAACCGGTCGTTGATCAAGGTAATACCTCTTTCTTTTTACCTTAATCAACATAAATTAGAATACCTTAGAAAAAATATAGAAAATGGTATGATGATCAGATAGTAGTGAACCTATACACCATTTTCTTCAAAACAATTCAAGGTATCCAAATAAAATACCATCAAGACCTAGATCTGAGTCCTTTTTAAAAAATAATCACCTAAAGCCCTAATGATCATTTATTATTATCATATTGTGTAATAATGGTGATCCATGGTTGAGGCCTGACATGTGGACATCTAAAACCCTTTCTGAGTCCCTGATCCTCATAGGGCTTGAAACTCTAATCAAGTAGCGTTATTTAATTTAATAACTATAGAAACCCCTAAAATCTAGTTTCTCTCTTTACATGAGGATACTTGATGTATTCATATCCTGAGTCCCAACTAAGTAATGATATCTTGTGTTCATTAACGACCCAAAAACCCTAGATCCAATTCAAATCCCTTTAGATCTTATGAATATTTAAGGGAAACAACCTAAACCCCATAGAAAGCCTTATAGTCAATGTCTCCTTCTTCAATATTAATGGGTAATATAAAATAGATGAAACCCTAATTTCAAGATCTGATCTTGTGACTGCAATAATGAGATAAACATTAATAGATAATCCTTGATCAAATCATAGGAAGGTGAAAGTCACCTTAAATAAAGATCAAACCCTAATATGGGATGATGAGAACCCATAATGACATTACGTCCTTGTTTCTCTTTCGGGGTGATCTACCTTCTTAATCTAGACTTATGGAAATTTAGATTTGAGATCCGAGGTACGTGGATATAATTATAAGACTAGTTTTTCTGGATGATATATCTATGAATACTTGCTTGCATTTAATTGTATAAACTTTCTTGGATGTATCTCTATATGTATTGAAATTCTTCTACCTAGAACATAAAGAACATTAATGGAAGAAAATGAAATGTTGTTACTAATGGTGTTCATTAATCTCCATATTAGAGAGGGAAAGCATTAATGTTGACTAGAATGTACCTAGAGTACATGGTATATTGGGAGATCCCTAGAGTACAAAGTACACAGGGAAGGGCCCACTAATATATGTGATTATGTGCTAAGTCCACCATAGTAATGCATGTTCATTGAAATATGTTAATAACTTGGGTTTACCTGATTTTCCACCCTGATAATGTTTTCTATTCTTCTTCTTTCTCAAGTACTTTCATTAAGTCAGCATAGTATAGTATTTTTCAACCACATACCAAATTTTGTTGATGATTTTTGTTTCTCGTATTTTCAAGGTACAAGGAACAAATAATGCATATCAAAGTACCTGAAGACATCAAATAAATGGGCATGGACGATAGACTAGCTAGATTTCCATTCTTATCTCTTGTTTAGTTAGAAAGTTTCTTTTCTACTAGATGATGTATAGGATGTTCTGAATCCTATGTATTTCTTTTTTTAGAACTATTCACTTTATCCAGAGTAATATATGTATGACTTTATTTTTTTTTAAGTAAGCTCAATATCATAAAAAGTCATCCATACGACATCTACATAATAGAGATCTCATAACAAAGAACCTAAAAACTACTCCCTTTGAGGACCAACATAGCACAAGGCTCAGATTGGGATGCGATAGGTAAATTTCAGCACCAACCAACACTTGTAGTGGCTGTCTAGAGCAGCTAACTGGGAAGAAAGCCATCAATCTGCACGATCCTTCGAGTACACCAGGTTGGGAGTTTGCATAGTTGCCAACATAGATCATCATCATGGCGAGGCCAATAGACCACCTTGAAGGAAGAGAGCTCGACCAAACCAAAGAGACAACAAAACGCCAATAGAGAACCACCCAACAGCCTCACAGCTGGACTAAGACACTACTAACAGACAGACAAAAGCACTCACGGAAATTAAAAACTGGCAACTCACACAGGAAAAACATCAAATAAAAAGGCAACACCCTAGAAGTTGGGCGGGCATGAGGCAAAAATCCTCAGCAGAAAAAACCACAAGGGAAATGGAGGATCTTGGTGTTTGAGATGGTAGGGGGTAGGGAAGGAAGGGAACCCCATCACCACTCCACACCACGCTGGCACACCCCTCCACCCACAAGCTACATCTTGAGGTAGACGAAGGTGACCGAGGATGGGACCACCCGCCAGAGATCGTACCATGCTTAACTCCTGCCTGCAAGACGTCTGAGGATGCCATGTCTGTCTGCCAACCAAAAGAGGGCAACCCGACACACACGACCACATAGAAAAATAGAAACAAAAGGAAAGGCGGGGAAAGGCGATGAGGAAACACAACCAAGCCCAGAGAAGACGAGACCAAAACAAAGCAAAGGAAAGCTAGAAAGAGAGATAGGGAAAGAAAAGAGCAGAACGACAAGGTAGAAGACTGAACAAGAGGGAAACCCGCCGAAGAGACGACCTGAACACGACCCCGTCGCACAGCCTCCGCCAAGGGGAAAGAGAAGAGAACCTCAGAGAGGAACCTATAAAAGAACTGGAGAGAAGAGGCAAGTGGAAGAGGAGGCCCGGGGGGAGAAGGTGGCAGCTCAGCAGAACGCCCAACCCCCTCCCTCAAGCGTGAGCATCGCGCGTGGAGGGAAACCCTAGGTCATTGTTGCTATCGCCAGAGCACCACGCCGGTTCTCCTCTTCTCCATGTCTTCATGTATATGTATGACATTATTATCATTAATGAATGTTGTTTGTGTGGCTACATAATGATGTTGTGAACCATGATCTGACTCCTTTTTATGATTTCATTGACTACCACAATGTCTTGTATTTTCCCTTCTGACATCTATAGGTATGAGTGCACACATATATGTGAATGTCACTAATGAAAGTATATAGAAATTGGGGTCATCACAGTTGGTATCAGAGCCAAGTTTCACACATCATAGTCACATGAACCTCATTCACCCTATTATGAGTTTAGGGTATTCCTTGAGTTAGAGAAGTGAAGGGTGGAGGTGTCTAGGATAACATCTTCCATGGGTCTGGCTAAAGTCTCTGAACCACTTAGCTTAGAAATCATGAGGCTACCTATTGTTGGTATGTATGCCCTGAGAGCCAATCATGGGATGATTGGTGGGATACATTAAGATTTATTTGATAAACATCAAAGGCAAGCTTCCAATTCTTTTTGGTTCAGTCATATGAGATAGTGATAGATAATATTGAATGTCTAGAGAATGACAATGCTCAATGACGTATGCCTTCCGGTTCAGGACCTGAATGATGAGATCATACGGATACTAAGAGTTTGTACATTCTTGTTATGTCCCTAGTCGGATGTGATTTTGGAAGGTAGATAGACAACAATGACACACAAGACTAGATTTTTGTGTTGGTTGATGACATAATCTCATTAGTCATGATATAGAGATATCAAACCAAACACATAGGTACTTGTTAGAGAACAAGTGTACCAGACAGACCCACCGTGAGTTTGACACATGGAACCATGACATGGTAGTCACAGTCAGTACTCACTGTAATGGTGGTGAGTGTGATTCTTTGACCTGAAATCACTACACTCAACACATGTCGTTGGGCACACTTTGACATCATCATACACAGTCCTGAAACATGGGTTGTTATAAAGGTGATGATTGGGTGGCTTTAACACATGGGGCTTTTGAGGGGTGAGTGATAGATATGGGATTTGTCCCTCCTGAGGGAGTTTGATATCCAAGGTCACTTAATGAGTAGGATTGGGATAGGCGTGTGCACCCATGAGTGAATGAACGTTGACAGGATGATTGTTCCATGCCTTGAGTTCATTCGGGATATCAGTGACAAAGGAATTATACATCACTGTAACACCATTCACAAATTGTAGGATTGAAAGTTGTTCTCCAACTTTCTATTTCACTTGGGTAGCACTGATGTGTGACTAGGCACCACTCTTTGCTTGTGAAGTCATAAGTGTTATGGACTTTCACTACCAACGTGAAAAGAACCTGCAGGATCACACACATAGGATTTAACCTGGAAGAGGAGTTTTGTCCACAAAAAATGTTTAGATTGATTACTAAAGGAGTTTAGTAGTTCAATTAAACACTCAATTGATTGATAGCTCAAAATCATAGTGTTCAAGGTGTTGGACAGATTGATTAGAGTATCAGATTGATTGAAACTGCAATTGACTAATTTTGCACAATCTGCACTCCCTATCGATCGACTCATGTGATGAATCGATCGGCTCAGCTTGGTGAACCGATCGGCTCAGGTTGTGAGTCGATCGGCTCATGGTCAGGGTGAAATGATTGCTTCAAGTGTTGAAACAATCGGTTCAACTGATGCAACTGAGCAAGTTGGGAAAGCAGGATTGGTGAGAATTTTCCTTTTGTTTCACTTGCCCAATTTGATTGGAACAAGGATTGGTATTAGATACCAATTAGAAACAAAAGATGGAAAGTCAATCGGGAACTGACCAGGACCACCAACCGACCGGTTCAAAAGTGAACCGACCGGTTGAGGTGTCCCAACCGATCGATTGAGGTGTCAACCGACCGATTCAGGTCCCCAACTGACCGTTTCAGTTGTGAAACGATCAGTTCATGTTGCGAGTTGATTGTTTTTGTGGAAAATCTCGAACCCTTCTACTCCTGCTTTTAGTCCCGCATTGCCCGGGATGGAGAACCCTGTCCCATGACCCTCCTATATATAGGGGTATTGGGGGCTTCTCAAAGGACAACTTAGTGCAACCAGTTGCTCTGTGAAGTTGTCGTTCTCTCTAGTTTTGGTAACCGAGAGAGAGCCCGAGCAAGTGCTATGTATGATACGTACTATGTATTGTGGTGATATAACATGTATATGATACGTACTATGTATTTTGGTGATTGGATATGTATATGTATATAAAAACCAAATCCCTCATTAAATATTAAGTTTTAGATGCCTTCCAAATGCGACACACGTGAAAAGCTTGATCGACCAAGTGTGGGCACGCCCTAGCGTGGTGCACCGTCTATCTCGTGGAAGCGTGAAGGATGAATGTGTGGGTCTGCCCTAGCAGGGTGCATATTCATCGTGTTTGCTTTGGGTCAGACTTAACAAGGTGATCTAGATGGGATCTAGTTCATTGAGGCATGGAGATGATCATGGCAAGGAGTTGCATATGACATCTTATCAAGAGTTGCATATGATTCCATTGGCAAGAGTTGCCTACCTGAGAGATCTAAGTTGTGGGTGACAACCCTAGCTGGTCCATGACTTAGAGGATTTCATTAGAAGGTTGTACGCTGCAATTTTATGAATTGATGGTGAGGGCTATCAATTTGAAGTAAAATAGTGGGAGCGATAATTAATTAAAGGCCTAATTATATCGTCAACTTTTCAAATCAATCAAATACGTCAAAAATGAGTTTTTGGACTTAAAAAATTGCATATTTACTTTTTTAGTACAAATGGCAACAAACAACAATCACTTTTCTTTGCGATCGGTCCTTGAAAAGGACAAGCTGAATGGGAATTTTTCCATGACTGGTTAGGACATTGAGAACTGTTCTCAATCGTAGAGTGAAAGCTCAAAGTCCTAGTTATACCTGAACTAAATGAACTTGATCACACCATATCAATGTCTGAAAGTATGCTTATGGAAGCATACCGAGGAAGACATTGATGAGGAGTGCTTGATGTTGTGTTCTCTGAACTATGAGTTGTAGAGACAATATGAGACATATGATGTCTCCAAGACACTGTCCTAGTATGTCATGACAGAAGGAGATCTAGTAAGGTATTCACACACTCAATGTGATTGGGTATGTGAAAACCTGACTAAGAAGGATTCCCTCTGAGACAAGAGTTGGCTATTGGTATGATATTGCAAATTTTGTGAGAATCATACAATTCATGATGAACAACTTTGACAAGCGTTGACTGAGTTGTCGGACATGTTGAGGATAGTAGAGGCAAAGATGAAGAAAGACAAACCATAATCTTTGATGTGATCAAAGAAAAGGTAATTCTTAAGGGCAAGGACAAGGGCAAAGCAAAGAAGTGTTCTGATGCTAGCCAGCAATCCAAGCCATCTTCAGCCTCAAGGCACATGGGGAAAAGGGTGTATGAGGGAATTTCCCTCAATATCTGGAAGAACAAAAGAAGAAGAAGGAGGCGACAGACATCTCTACTTAAAGGTGTCATGAAAGTAAACTTGTAACACTTTTGAGGTATATGATACCAAGATATAAAGTATAAAGCACTCAATAAATGGGGAAAGTGTTGTCGCCACTGATAGGAGTACTTTAGTTTATTTTCAGACTAAAAGGCATGTAATACAGTTATGAAATGCTATTTCATAATTGCCAATAGATAGAAACACTTTATTTTTGCATATTGTATGACAAAGAAGGCAATCAATAAAGAGATGTTTCAATTTATAAAGATATGATCTTTGTGGCAATGCTTTATTTATCTTGTGGTATTTGATATGCATAAGATAAAATGATACCTAAAAGTTATAGATAACTCAAACAATCAAATTAGCATCAATCATGAGAGATTCATTTCTAGTTTCCATATGATGGATAAATCTAGACTCTTTTGGTTAGAGAACTAGTAAGAGACATGAATATCTTGGACATGATTAATCAATCTTCACTAAAGGTAGTGGGAGAATGATTATCCTATTAGGTATAATACATGTGATATATTTACATACCTATTGGAACAAATGCTAATACTTCAAGTGGTGGTTAGAGAAATACCAATATGAATATCTTCAAGTGTTCAAGATTATCATAGATGAAGTGCAAATTTGGTAAAGTGTTAATTCTTGATGAGATCAGTGAATGAAATACTTGGACCAAATGTTTGAGATCCTTATGAGTGATTATGATAGTGTATCATAGTGAACTCATTATTAAGGCATGGTGATGTTTAAATCAAGAAGGAATCATACTCTAAAGAGTTAGAGAATGATTATCAAATAACTAAATTCTTCTTAATAAAAAGAATACCCCACACTAATAAAGGACATTAAGAATCACAAGGAGTTGTGAGTTCTTATATCCTTGACGGATACACCTCGTTTATCTATGGGATGAGATGTTCATGTGATGAGTCAACTATCTAGATGAATATGAGGAACCAAATTTTGAGTTACGGTTTATGACCATTACATCCTAAATGACATCCATGTGAACCATAAGGTATGACCTTGATGGTAGCACCCATTGGAATAAAATCCATAAGTGCGAATAAGTCTTAAATGTTAAGACACATGGATAACATTTTGAGAAGGATGATGCTTGTTGATTGCAACTTAATGACTAAGACATTTGGCATATGCATACTAAAACTGCATTCCTGTGAGGAATAAAACAAGGATGTGTACGTGACACAACCTATAAGGTTTATGAATCCACTAATGCAAATGAAGTCTATAAGTTACAATGGACTAATAAATGTGATTGATTGAGTACAAGCAACTCAAAATTGGATCTTTACTTTGATGATATAGTCAAAGGGTTTGACTGATATGTCAAAGATAAAGAAGGGATCTATGATTTAGTGGGAGCGTGTTCACATTCCACATGTTAATGTGAAATGGAAATGTTCTAAAATGGAAATCCAAAAGTGAAAATTATCTTTAAGGAAGATAGAGATGTTTCCTATGTGATAGGAATAGAGATCTATAGAGATAGTTCTCGAAAACCTCTTGACTTGGAAAAGAGAGAGCATACATTGGCAATCTGTACTAAAGGGTTCAGTGTACACAGATTCAGTGGGAGAAAACTTGTCCATGTTACGTGGAGTTAGTATCCCAAGGCCAAGTCTCCACTTCTTATGAAGAATGGGAACACTAAGAATAGATATGGATCTATCATGTATGTAATAATCCCATTATATTGCATGTATGGTCATGGCAAGAATAAAATGCATTCATCATCTTGTATGTAGGACATGACAATATGATGTGCTCATCCTGATAACTCGTATGTGGGACAAGACGAGTGGATGTATGTCTAATTCCAGTAAGGGTTACTGGAAACCATAAGACCTTGATATGTACTTGAGAAGTACTAGTTCTATGGAGATAAGGAAGAGTTCGATGTAAAGAGTTAAATTGGTGCGAATTTCTGAAAGGATAGAAAATTAATCGCAAAATATATATTGGATATATAAAAGTGAAAGTTTGTTAATAATTGGAAGTGTTCCAATGAAACCATTTAAAAGGAAATGCCGAGTATCTATGTGTTAGAGAACAGCAGTGGATACTATATGGATATTGAAGTTCATGAGATGAACTTATAGATATTCCGGTCATTGATGACAATTATGGAATCCTTGATCATGCAATGTGGCTAAAGGTTAGCAAAGGAATATTGGATTGCATATTACGGCAACTCCATCTCATACGTATGACGTACAGTGAATAAATGTGAGACATGCAATTTATACTGACTTTGGCAAGGTGCTTCCATAACTCACTATGATCGCACTAGAGCATAATAACATGTGGGACATGTTTGAAGATCACTATGAATATGATTCAAGGGTGATTGGCTAGCAGTGCAAGTGGATGTCTATTGCTAAGTATGCCCTGAGAGCCAATCATGGGATGATTGGTGGGATATATTAAGATTGATTTGATAAACATAAAAGGTAAGCTTTCAATTCTTTATGGTTCAGTCATATGAGATAGTGATAGAACAAATTGAATGTCTAGAGAATGACAGTAGTCAATGACGTATGCCTTCAGGCTCAGGACCTGAACGATGAGATCATACAGATACTAAGAGTTTGTACATTCTTGTTATGTCCCTAGTCGGATGTCATTGTGGAAGGTAGATAGACAACAACGACACACAAGACTTGATTGTGGTGTTGGTTGATGACAAAATCTCATTAGTCATGATATAGAGATATCAAACCAAACACATAGGTACTTGTTAGAGAACAAGTGTACCGGACAAACCCACCATGAGTTTGACACATGGAACCATGACATGGTAGTCACAGTCAGTACTCATAGTGATGGTGGTGAGTGTGATTCTTTGACCTGAAATCACTACACTCAACACATGTCATTGGGCACACTTTGACATCATCAAACACAGTCCTGAAACATGGGTTGTTATAAAGGTGATGATTGGGTGGCTTTGACACATGGGGCTTTTGAGGGGTGAGTGATAGATATGGAATTTGTCCCTCCTGAGGGAGTTTGATATCCAAGGCCACTTGATGAGTAGGATTGAGATAGGTGTGTGCACGCATGTGTGAATCAGTATGTGATATTGATCTCATACATATCTCGTTCAATCTACTATGAGATCAAGAAAGTGAATGAACGTTGACAGGGTGATTGTTCCATGCCTCGAGTTCATTTGGGATATCAGTGAAAAAGGAATGATACATTCACTATAGCACCATTCACGGATTGTAGGATTGAAAGTTGTTCTCCAACTTTCTATTTCACTTGGGTAGCACTGATGTGTTACTAGGCACCGCTCTTTGCTTGTGAAGTCATACGTGTTATGGACTTTTACTGCGAATGTGAAAAAGACCTGCAGGGTCACACACATAGGATTTAACCTGGAAGAGGAGTTTTGTCCACAAACAATGTTTAGATTGATTACTAAAGGAGTTTAGTAGTTCAACTAAACACTCAATTGATTGATAGCTCAAAATCATAGTGTTCAAGGTTTGGATAGATTGATTAGAGTATTGGATTGATTGAAACTGCAATTGACTGATTCTGCACAATCTGCACTCCCTACCGATCAGCTCATGTGATGAACCGATCAGCTCAGCTTGGTGAACCGATCGGCTCAGGTTGTGAGTCGATCGGCTCATGGTCAGGGTGAAACGATTACTTCAAGTGTTGAAACGATCAGTTCAACTGATGCAACCGAGCAAGTTGGGAAAGTACGATTGGTGAGAATTTTCCTTTCGTTTCACTTGCCCAATTTGATTGGAACAAGGATTGGTATTTGATACCAATTAGAAACAAAAGATGGAAAGTCAATCAGGAACTGACTAGGACCACCAACTGACCAGTTCAGAAGTGAACTCACCGGTTGAGGTGTCCCAACCGATTGGTTGAGGTCTCAACTGACCAGTTCAGGTCCCCAACCGACCATTTCAGTTGTGAAACGATCGGTTCAGGTTGCGAGTTGATTGTTTTTGTGGAAAATCTCGAACCCTTCTACTCCTGCTTTTAGTTCCGCATTTCCCGGGATTGAGAACCCTGTCCCATGACCCTCCTATATATATAGGGGTATTGGGGGCTTCTCAAAGGACAACTCAGTGCAACCAGTTGCTCTGTGAAGTTATCGTTCTCTCTGGTTTTGGTAATCGAGAGAGAGCCCGAGCAAGTGCTACCCAATAAGGTAGGCGCAACAAGGGAAAGACAACTGTAGAAAGCAATTGGTGGCAAAAGAGTGTGTTGGCGACTAGTACGTTGACAGGAGGGTGCGACTCCTTCCAATTCCTTGTGAGACAAGGAGATTGGAGTTTCAGGTGGTCTGTGTGGACTACTTCATAGGTGGGAGGTTTCTACTGCTCGGAGGACAACTGTCAATCCCGAAAATCCCGGTGACACCAGGAATCGTCAGTCCCGGTGCAACCAGGAGCTGCACAGACACCATCCAAGACCGAAGGTGAAGACCGTGCAAGGCACGAGGTATTGTCGCCGAGCAAGACTCGAGACAAGGTATGATTCCACAAACCATCCTTTCCTATTGTATAGACGTTGACGCATTTCCTTGTTTCGGGTTTGGGGGAGAAATTTTTTTTTGTTTCCTCTACCTTCTCTGCCTCCCCATAAAACCCAAAAGTAGTATCAGAGCCACGTCAACTGCTATATACTTTAGGGATTATCGATATGATCGATTTTGGTTTTTCGCCTTTATTTATTACATACGATGCGAATAAAATTGGCTTTAAGCATGTCCAATCCTAAATCCACAAATCCCAATTTACATATATGATATGTATTATTAATGCACTCGATACGCGTCACCCTTAAACGAGTTTTGTGGTGGATGTATAGCGTGGTTATGGCCAATAAACCCTAAATGTGTATGGTTGTATGTGGTTGCTTGCATCTCGGTCTGCGCATCGATCTCCTTTCTCCTATTCCTGATGTAACTCGAAATAATTTGAGATTTCTTTCCTACCTTTGCTCCCCTCAAATGTAACTTGAGGTTTCTCCTTTTACAATGTAAAATAGGATAGAATTTTATTTCTTGTCATGTCGAAGAACAGCAGACATCCTGATGACAACTGAGACGATCGGTTCAAGGAGTGAACCGATCGGTTGACGTTCCAGACGATCGGTTCAAGGAGTGAGCCGATCGGTTGATGACCAGTTCGAGGAGTGAGACGAGCGGGTGGTGGCCATGAAAAGATGCACGACGACCAGGTGAACCGATCGGTTGGAGGAGCCAACTGATCGGCAGGTGGCACCCATCCGACCAGCCCGATGGCGAGTCGATCAGTCATGTGATGAGTTGATCAAACCCAGAAAGGCAAAGCACAAAGTTCATCTTGTACAGGTTGCATGTGATGTAGACCTACATGACCGTGATTCCTCTTCGCTCGAGGAATCACATTACGACGGCTATAATCATTGCTTTTATCGTTTTGCATGTTTTCTGTGGGATATAGCATGTATATTATACGTACTATGTATTGTGGTGATTGGATATGTATATGTATATAAAAACCAAATCCCTCATTAAATATTAAGTTTTAGATGCCTTCCAAATGCGACACATGTGAAAATCTTGATCGACCAAGTGTGGGCACGCCCTAGCATGGTGCACCGTCTATCTCGTGGAAGCGTGAAGGATGAATGTGTGGGTCTGCCCTAGTAGGGTGCATATTCATCATGTTTGCTTTGGGTCAGACTTAACAAGGTGATCTAGATGGGATCTAGTACCTTGAGGCATGGAGATGATCATGGAAAGGAGTTGCATATGACATCTTATCATGAGTTGCATATGATGCAATTGGTAAGAGTTGCCTACCTGAGAGATCTAAGTTGCGGGTGCAGCCCTAGCTGGTCCATGACTTAGAGGATTTCAGGATCTTGCCCACTAGAAGGTTGTACGCTGCAATTTTCCGAATTGATGGTGAGGGCTATCAATTTGAAGTAAAATAGTGGGAGCGATAATTAATTAAAGGCCTAATTATATCGTCAACTTTTCAAAACAATCAAATAAGTCAAAAATGAGTTTTTAGATTAAAAAATTGCATATTTCCTTTTGTAGTACAAATGGCAACAAACAACAATCACTTTTCTTTGCGATCGGTCCTTGAAAAGGACAAGCTGAATGGGAATTTTTCCACGAATGGTTAGGACATTGAGAAGTGTTCTCAATCATAGAGTGAAATCTCTAAGTCCTAGTTATACCTGAACGAGATGAACTCGATCCCACCATATCAATGGCTGAAAGTATGCTTATGGAAGCATACCGAGGGAGACATTGATGAGGAGTGCTTGATGTTGTGTTCTCTGAACTATGAGTTGTAGAGACAAAATGAGACATATGATGTCTCCAAGACATTGTCCTAGTATGTCATGATATAAGGAAATCCAGTAAGGTATTCACACACTCAATGTGATTGGGTATGTGAAAACCTGACTAAGAAGGATTCCCTCTGAGCCAAGAGTTGTCTATTGGTATGATAATGCAAAATTTGCGAGAATCATACAATTCATGATGAACAACTTTGACAAGCGTTGACAGAGTTGTCGGACATGTTGAGGATAGTAGAGGCAAAGATGAAGAAAGACAAACCATAATCTTTGATGCGATCAAAGAAAAGGTAATTCTTAAGGGCAAGGACAAGGGCAAAGCAAAGAAGTGTTCTGATGCTAGCCAGCAATCCAAGCCGTCTTCAACCTCAAGGCACATGGGGAAAAGGTTGTATGAGGGAATTGCCCTCTATATCTGGAAGAACAAAAGAAGAAGAAGGAGGTGACATACGTCTCTACTTAAAGGTGTCATGAAAGTAAACTTGTAACACTTTTGAGGTATATGATACCAAGATGTAAAGTGTAAAGCACTCAATAAATGGGGCAAGTGTTTCCGCCATAGATAGGAATACTTTAGTTTATTTTCAGCCTAAAAGGCATGTAATACAGTTATGAACTTCTATTTCATATTTGCCAATAGATAGAAACACTTTATTTTTGCATATTGTATGACAATGATGGCAATCAAGAAAGAGATGTTTCAATTTATAAAGATATGATCTTTGTGGGAATGCCTTATTTATCTTGTGGTATTTGATATGCATAAGATAAAATGATACCTAAAAGTTATAGATAACTCAAACAATCAAATTATCATCAATCGTGAGAGATTCATTTCTAGTTTCCATATGATGGATAAATCTAGACTCTTTTGGTTAGAGAACCAGTAAGAGACATGAATATCTTGGACATGATTAATCAATCTTCACTAAAGGTAGTGGGAGAATGATTATCCTATTAGGTATAATACATGTGATGTATTTACATACCTATTGGAACAAATGTTAATACTTCAAATGGTATTTAGAGAAATACCAATATGAATATCTTGAAGTGTTCAAGATTATCATAGATGAAGTGCAAATTTGGTAAAGTGCTAATTCTTGATGAGATCAATGAATGAAATACTTGGACCAAATGTTTTAGATCCATATGAGTGATTATGATAGTGTATCATAGTGAACTCATGATTATGGCATGGTGATGTCTAAATCAAGAAGGAATCATACTCTAAAGAGTTAGAGAATGATTATCAAATAACTGAATTCTTTTTAATAAAAAGAATACCCCAAACTAATAAAGGACATTAAGAATCACAAGGAGTTGTGAGTTCTTATATCCTTAACGGATACACCTCATTTATCTATGGGATGAGTTGTTCATGTGATGAGTCAACTATCTAGATGAATATGAGGAACCAAAATTTGAGTTACGGTTTATGACCATTACATCCTAAATGACATCCATGTGAACCATAAGATATGACCTTGATGGTAGCACCCATTGGAATAAAATCCATAAGTGTGAATAAGTCTTAAATGTTAAGACACATGGATAACATTTTGAGAAGGATGATTCTTGTTGATTGAAACTTAATGACTAAGACATTTGGCATATGGGTTCTAAAACTGCATTCCTGGGAGGAATAAAATAAGGATGTGTACGTGACACAACCTATAAGGTTTATGAATCCACTAATGCAAATGAAGTCTATAAGTTACAATGGTCTAATCAATGTGATTGATTGAGTACAAGCAACTCAAAATTGGATCTTTACTTTGATGATATAGTCAAAGGGTTTGACTGATATGTCAAAGATAAAGAAGGGATCTATGATTTAGTGGGAGCGCTTTAACATTCCACATGTTAATGTGAAATGGAAATATTCTAAAATGGAAATCCAAAAGTGGAAATTATCTTTAAGGAAGATAGAGATGTTTCCTATGTGATAGGAATAGAGATCTATAGAGGTAGTTCTCGAAAACCTCTTGACCTGGAAAAGAGAGAGCATACATTGGCAATCTGTATTGAATGGTTCAGTGTACACAGATTCAGTGGGAGAAAACTTGTCCATGTTACATGGAGTTAGTATCCCAAGGCCAAGTGTCCAATTCTTATGAAGAATGGGAACACTAAGAATAGATATGGATCTATCATGTATGTAATCATCCCATTATCTTGCATGTGTGGTCATGGCAAGAATAAAATGCATTCATCATCTTGTATGTAGGACATGACAATATGGTGTTCTCATCCTGATAACTCGTATGTGGGACATGACGAGTGGATGTCTGTCTACTTCCAGTAAGGGTTACTAGAAACCATAAGAACTTGATAAGTACTTGAGAAGTACTAGTTCTATGGAGATAAGGAAGAGTTCGATGTAAAGAGTTACATTGATGCGAACTTCTGAAAGGACAGAAACTTAATCACAAAATATATATAGGATATATAAAAGTGAAAGTTTGTTAATAATTGGAAGTGTTCCAATGAAACCATTTAAAAGGAAATGTCGAGTATCTATGTGTTAGAGAACAGCAGTGGATACTATATGGATTTAGAAGTTCATGAGATGAACTTATAGATATTCTGGTCATTGATGACAAGTATGGAATCCTTGATCATGCAATGTGGCTAAAGGTTAGCAAAGGAATACTGGATCGCATATTACGGCAACTCCATCTCATACGTTTGACGTACAACGAAGAGATGTGAGACATGCAATTTATACTGACTTTGGCAAGGTGTTGCCATAACTCACTATGATCGCACTAGAGCAGAGTAACATGTGGGACATGTTTGAAGATCACTATGAATATGATTCAAGGGTGATTGGCTCGCAGTGCAAGTGGGAGTCTATTGGTATGTATTCCCTGAGAGCCAATCATGGGATGATTGGTGGGATACATTAAGATGGATTTGATAAACATCAAAGGAAAGCTTCCAATTCTTTCTGGTTCAGTCATATGAGATAGTGATAGAACAAATTGAATGTCTAGAGAATGACAGTACTCAATGACGTATGCCTTCAGGTTCAGGACCTGAATGATGAGATCATACGGATACTAAGAGTTTGTACATTCTTGTTATGTCCCTAGTCGGATGTCATTGTGGAAGGTAGATAGACAACAATGATACACAAGACTAGATTGTGGTGTTGGTTGATGACAAAATCTCTTAGTCATGATATAGAGATATCAAACCAAACACATAGGTACTTGTTAGAGAACAAGTGTACCGGACAAACCCACCGTGAGTTTGACACATGGAACCATGACATGGTAGTCACAGTCAGTACTCATAGTGATGGTGGTGAGTGTGATTCTTTGACCTGAAATCACTACACTCAACACATGTCGTTGGGCACACTTTGACATCATCAAACGCAGTCCTAAAACATGGGTTGTTATAAAGGTGATGATTGGGTGGCTTTGACACATGGGGCTTTTGAGGGGTGAGTGATAGATATGGGATTTGTCCCTCCTAAGGGAGTTTGATATCCAAGGCCACTTGATGAGTAGGATTGAGATAGGCGTGCGCATGAATGTGTGAATCAGTATGTGATATTGATGTCATACATATCTCGTTCAATCTACTCTGAGACTAAGAAAGTGAATTAACATTGACAGGATGACTGTTCCATGCCTCGAGTTCATTCGGGATATCAGTGACAAAGGAATTATACATTCATTGTAACACCATTCACGGATTGTAGGATTGAAAGTTGTTCTCCAACTTTCTATTTCACTTGGGTAGCACTGATGTGTGACTAGGCACCGCTCTTTTCTTGTGAATTCATAAGTGTTATGGACTTTCACTGCCAACGTGAAAAGGACCTGTAGGGTCACACACATAGGATTTAACTTGGAAGAGGATTTTTGTCCACAAACAATGTTTAGATTGATTACTAAAGGAGTTTAGTAGTTCAATTAAACACTCAATTGATTGATAGCTCAAAATTATAGTGTTTAAGGTGTTGGACAGATTGATTAGAGTATCGGATTGATTGAAACTGCAATTGACTGATTCTGCACAATCTGCACTCCCAATCGATCGGCTCATGTGATATACCGATCGGCTCAACTTGGTGAACTGATCGGCTCAGGTTGTGAGTCGATCGGCTCATGGTCAGGGTGAAATGATTTCTTCAAGTGTTGAAACGATCGGTTCAACTGATGCAACCGAGGAAGTTGGGAAAGTAGGATTGGTGAGAATTTTCCTTTCGTTTCACTTGCCCAATTTGATTGGAACAAGGATTGGTATTTGATACCAATTAGAAACAAAAGATGGAAAGTCAATCGAGAACTGACCAGGACCACCAACTAACCGGTTCAGAAGTGAACCGACCGGTTGAGGTGTCCCAACCGATCGGTTGAGGTGTCAACTGACCGGTCCAGGTCCCCAACCGACCATTTCAGTTGTGAAACGATCGGTTCAGGTTGCGAGTTGATTGTTTTTGTGGAAAATCTCAAACCCTTCTACTCCTGCTTTTAGTCTTGCATTTCCTGGGATGGAGAACCATGTCCCATGACCCTCCTATATATAGGGGTATTGGGGGCTTCTCAAAGGACAACTCAATGCAACGAGTTGTTTTGTGAAGTTGTCGTTCTCTCTAGTTTTGGTAACCGAGAGAGAGCCCGAGCAAGTGCTACCCGATAAGGGAGGCACAGTAAGGGAAAGACAACTGCAGAAAGAAATTGGTGGCAGGAGAGTGTGCTGGACACTAGTACGCTGACAGCAGGGTCTGACTCCTTCCAATTCCTTTTGGGACAAGGAGATTGGAGTTCCTGGTGGTCCGTGTGGACTACTTCAGAGGCGGGAGGTTTCTGCTGCTCGGAGGACAACTGTCAATCCTGACAGTCCCGGTGAGACCAGGAGTCGTCAGTCCCGGTGTGACCAGGAGCTACACAGACACCGTCCAAGACCGGAGGTGAAGACCGTACAAGGCGCGAGGTATTGTCTCCGAGCAAGCCTCGGGACAAGGTATGATTCCACAAACCATCCTTTCCTATTGTATAGACATTGACATGTTTCCTTGTTCCGGGTTTGGGGGAGAAATTTTTTTTGTTTCCGCTTCCTTCTCTGCCTCCCCATAAACCCTATACCTATATGGCAGTATAAGTCTACCTGGTCAATATTTGAAATGTCCCCTACTTCTTGGGCATACCTTAATTAGGACCCCTCTCATCTATAGATATTCCCTCTCATCTTTTCTATAGGAAAAAATTCCCCCTCATCTTCATTTATAAATATTTCCCTCTTACGATTATTATATAAGGTTAGGAAAGAGTCTCTCTATTTAGAAAGTCCTAAGGACCGACTGATAAGGATTTTAGGGTATCCTCCACAAATCATAATATTAAGATAATTAATAATTAATAAAGGATAATAATGAAATATCATATGATTAAAACATGATGAATGATGATAAATCTAATATGTTCCACCTAATTTTAAGATGCCTCCTAAGACCCGTAATTCCAAGGCTTCCAAATAGTCATCCTCTAAGAAGAGGAATGAACCTGAAACCTCTAAGATACCTGATCTTGATAATGTGACCAAAGAAAGGTGGAAAGAACAAAAGAAAATCCTAGTAGACTTCATGGAAACCCTTGCCCTAAAAGGAACCCTTGAACCCAACACATCTAGGAAGAAAGATGTGACTGTGATAGATTTCATTAAGCTCAATCCTGATACCTTTTTAGGGGAGGACCAACCAGAAGTCATGGATAAGGCTGAAGCCTGGATCTTGTCTGTAGAGAACACCTTTCGTACCCTAGAAGTACCCAATGAAAAGAACGTCAAATTTGCCACCCATCTGCTTAAGAGAGGGGCAAAAATCTAGTGGGGAAACTATGACTGGAATAGGGGAGAAGAAGTAGATAACATGGGGTGGGAAGCCTTAAAAACCCTCCTCACTGACCATTTTATTCCTATAGTTGAGAGGAAGAGGAAGCAGAAGATGTACATGAAACTTAAGTAGGGCAGTCTCTCAGTAGTTGACTACACCCAGAAGTTTAGGCTTCTAGAGCGTTATGCACCAATTAAAACTGAAGAATACCTCATCGAACATTATGTCGACTACCTTGCCACCCATCTAAAAACCCTAGTTATAGCCTCCCGTCCTTGAAGCATAGATGAAGCCCAAGACATGTGCCTCAAGAAGGAAGGGAACAAGGTTTGCAGAAGCCTTCCAACATGGGATACTTAGGGTTAACTGCCACCAAGGAGGATAAGTCTAGAAAGTTTCACTCTGGCCATAACAACAAGGGATCAGGAAAAGAAGGAGGTTCAGGTAAAGGAGGACATAAGCACAACCAGAATCAATAAAATATAGTTCACCCAAAGTGCAAGACTTGTGGGTGACACCATGGTGGAGTGTGTCGTCATCCCAAGTCGGTCTACTACAACTACAAGAAGGAGGGCCATTTCATCACCAAATCCCTACTTCGTAAATTCTTGGAAACCCTCCAGCGGGTGCTGCACCTCCTCAAGGACACCACAATGCCCGAGTATTCACAGTCATGGTAGAGGAGGATAAAGAAAATCCCAATCAGCTTGCTGAAGGTAACCTTAATTTTTTTATATATCTAATATCTTGTTCAATGCCTTCTAATACTTATAACATATTTATCATGTATATGCATTGTATTTTTAAATGTTCATCATGTTAAATCTTTATTTGACTTTGATCTACAAATACTTTTATTTCTCAAAATATGACATCTATGTTACATGTGCATATAAGGGACTTGGGATATATCCTAGATGTGTCTACTCCTAGTGGAAAAATACTCACTACCCTATAGAAAACTGATGTCCTACCTCTAAAATTTGAAAATCATGACATGCCCTTTGAATTCATTCTCTTAACTATGGAAGACTTTGATATTATACTTGGTATGGATGGCTATACAAGTATCATGCTCAAATTGATTGTAGAAACAAGATGGTAGTTCTCTCTCAACCTCATTCTTGTCCCGAGGTGATCCCTAAGGGAAGTGTATTATGTAATAATATCATAATTTCCTCTCTTAAAGTTAAAAAGCTCATTTCTAAAGGATGTAAGGTCTTCCTCTCTTTAATCTCAAAGACCAGTCCTAGTAGAGGGCATGTAGAAAGACTAGAGGTGGTACTCGACTTTCTTGATGTATTTTCAGAGGAGCTTCCTGGGCTGCCTCCAAATAGAGACATTGAGTTCTCCATAGATCTTCTTCCGAAATCACTCCAACTTCTAGGGAACCATATAGGATGGCTCCTGCTGAGCTTATGGAGTTGAAGAAATAGTTACAAGAACTTCTCGACAAAGGTTTTATCCATCCTAGTGTTTCCCCTTGGGGTGTGCCCATTCTCTTTGTCAAAAAGAAAGACAGTTCTATGCAAATGTGTATTGACTATCGCATGTTGAACCAATCCACTATTCAAAACAACTATCCACTCCCTCACATTGATGACCTCTTTGATCAGCTTCGCACTGCCAAAGTCTTCTAAAAAATTAATCTTTTCTCTAGATACCATCAACTCAAAGTCAAAGATTCTGATATTTATAAAACTACTTTTCAAAATCATTATGGGCATTAAGAATTTCTAATGATGCCATTTGGGTTGACCAACACACCTCGTGTATTCATGAACCTGATCAACACAGTCTTCCAACCTTATCTTGATGAGCTTGTGGTCATCTTCATTGATGATATCCTGATTTATTCTGATTCTATGGAGTAACATCGGGAACACTTAAAAGCAATTCTTAAAATCCTTTGAGATCAGAAGTTCTACGAAAAACATTCCAAATGTGAATTTTAGATTGATAAAGTCATGTTTCTTGGGTATGTCATTTCTGGGGGTGATATATTTGTTGATCCTGCCAAAGTATCTGTTATACTTGATTGGAAACATCCTCAAAATCCTTCTAAAATATAGAGCTTTTTGGGTTTAGTTGGATATTATCGTTGCTTTATTCTGAATTTCTCCAAAGTCACACTTCCTCTGACTAAGCTTACTCATAAGGATGAACATTTCCTCTGCTCAGCTGAATGTGAGTCTAGTTTTCAAGAGTTAAGCAAAAGTTGACATCAACCCCTATTTTAGTCTTACCTTCTAGCAATGAAGGGTCTGTGATCTTCATTCATGCTTCAAGCAATCGATTAGGATGTGTCCTGCAACAACATGAAAAGGTGGCGGTCTTTGCATCCAGGCAGCTAAAACCCAATGACACCAATTATCCCACGCATGATTTGGAAGTAGCAGCAATCATTCATGCCCTCAAAATCTGGAGGAACTACTTGTATGGGGCGACATTTGACATCTTCACTGACCACAAAAGCCTAGGGTACATTTTGACATAGAAGGACCTGAATCTTCAACAACGTCGATGGATTGAGTACCTAAAGGAATACAATTTCACTATTACCTATCATGCACGTAAGGCAAATGTATTCACTGACACCCTAAGTTGGAAAAGGGTAGTGTGTGCATCCTTATCCATTCCTGAGTGGAGGAACATGGAGGATCTAGTGGGCTGGAAGCTACCATTTTTGCATGATTTTGTCCATATCAACAATATTTCTATTATGCCTGATTTGTAGTCTGAACTTCTTGAAGCACAAAAAGTTAGTCCTGAGCTAGTAGAACTTTCATCTCTCCAATCAAAACCTCACACACACTTATTTGTGGGTCTCGATGGCGGTCTTTGATACAAAAATCGCATGTGGGTTCCAGAGCAGTCAACTGTGATGACAAAGTTTCTCAGTGAGGCACATGGGTCAAAGTACACAGTTCATCTCGGAACGATGAAGATGTACAAAGACCTACAATGTTAGTGCTGGTGGAGGAGCATGAAGTGCGATATTGCCAAATTTGTATCCAAATGCCTGACATGCCAGAGAATCAAGGTCGAGCACCAGAGACCAGGTGGTGTACTACAATCCCTTGAAATTTTCAAATGGAAATGGGAACACATCACCATGGATTTCATGATGGGGCTACCCAGTACTAGGAAGGGATACGACGGTACATGGTCATAGTGGATCATCTCACAAAGTCAACTCATTTTCTTCCTATAAAGACTACTGCAAAGGTTTTCAAGCTGGTCGACCTTTATATACGAGAAATAGTATGTCTTCATGTAGTTCCAGCATCGAATGTCTCAAATAGGGACCCGAAGTTCACCTGAAAGCTATGGAAATAGGTTCAAGAGGATTTGGGCACCAAATTGAACCTCTATACAACCTACCATCTGTAGACAGATGGGCAATCAGAACACATAGTACATATTCTGGACGATCTTCTATGAGCTTGTATTTTTTATTGGGAAGGCTCATGGGACCACTATTTTCCTTTAGACGAGTTCGCCTATAATAATATCTATCAGGCGAGTATTGGGATGCCTCCCTATCAAGCTCTCTATGGCCAGTTTGATGCGATGATTTTGAGTCGCATTTATAGACCTGTTTGATATGTGTTTTATGCTTTATTAGTCATTTTTATGGTTAATGTTGCATAATTCATCCATTTTGGTCTATGCCATCATTTTATGTCAAATCCCCTTTATTTCATTGTTTTGAGCATTAATTATCACATTATTATTATTTGTGTGGATTTATGTGATCTTGTCTTTGAATTTCAGGAAAAACGAGTATTTGCTTCCGTCGATACCATCGACAAGGCCACAGGTTGCCAGCTGAAAGGAGCAGCAAAGAGTCGATACCATCGACACTGATGTCGATGGTATCGAGACACCTTTAGGTTGTAGGCGAAGAAGCTGTCGATAGTATCGACACCAAGTCGATACCATCGACGCATGGAGGCTTCAGCGACACAAAACGACAAAACCGTCGCTACAGAGTAGTCGATACCATCGACCCAAGTCGATGGTATCGAGATTGCTTCAGGCACTCAGATGAAAAGACAAGAAGGAATGCCGCTACTACACGGGGTCGATACCATCGACACGTGTCGATGGTTTCGACACCGTCAGATATATGTTGGATTTGGATTGATCTCAATCGGACGGCTGGAGTTAATTAACGACCTAATTAGGGACTTATACCTAATGACGGCCGCCCAGAGGGGAGGATCATCTCATTTGCCATTGCACAAGTGCCGAGGAGGAGGAGAAAGGAGAACAGAGGCCAGAAGTTCATACATGTCGATCCGGACGCTGCCGAAGACGGATTTCACCACCGAGAGGCGGAAAGCACATGTTCTACGCAAAGGATCAATCGGTTCTTCTTCGTTCAGGGGTTTTCCCATTCAATTCACATTTTTCATATCATTTCCCCTATTTCTACCATGTACTTGTGTGAGATGAACATGCGGGGCTAATCCCCTCCATCTTTAGGACTGGGAGTAGCCTGGGAATTCATTGTATGACAGTGTTATAATAGTAATTCATATTTTCTCTCTTAAATCCGTGGCATAGCTTCGTTTTCTCCATATATTGTTATGCTTGATCACCATAATAATAACCTAATGCCCTTAATCACTTCGACAGAAGGATTAACGGTTGAAAAGAGATGAAACCTACATTAATCGATAAATCCCTTGAACAAGGTGGTGTAAAATTAATGGTGGATACTGAGAGATCGTTCGTAATGCACTTAGTTTAGGGGATAGGTTACTACGACGGTGGAACCGACCTAAACCTAAGTAGTGAATTGCACCACGACAGTGGGCAATTCTGTTTTCAGGCCACTACCCGGATAGAGAGAGGAGATTGAGGCATTATATAAAATCTAATACAATGAAAACCCGCGGTGAAACCGCAATCCTAAAGATACCTTTTTGAATTGATTAAATTAACCTTTAGTTGATTGTTTGCTTTGTTTTATTTTTATTTTCTTTTAATTTTGACAACAAACTCCAATTTGTTATTCGGCTTAGCTGATCGCAAATAGTTAGTAGGAGTCTCTGACAATTCTGAGTATCCCTGTGTTTGACTCGGGCCTCACAAAGGCATGTATTATATTGACGCGTACACTTGCGTTTTTAGCGCGTAGTAAAATACACGTCAAGTTTTTGGCGTCGTTGCCGGGGATGAGTTACGGATTGAATGAGCTAGATGAGTTATGGATGACGGCATATGAGAATGCCCAGATATACAAGGAGCGCACAAAACTAATCCACGATCGCCACATCGAGTTGCGCACGTTCAAGAAAGGAGATAGTGTTTTGTTGTTTAACTCCCGACTCAAGTTGCATCCCGGGAAGCTCAAATCCCGGTGGAGTGGACTGTTCATGGTGGAAGAGGTCAAACCACATGGCGCGATTCTAGTGCGTGATGGTGATACCACGTTCTTGGTAAATGGACAGAGGCTGAAGCTCTATTTTGGTGAGAATTACAAGAGGAAGGTGAATGAGGTTAAACTCATTGTAATTTCGGATGAATGAGATGCCTGGAAGCCGTCTAGCCTAAGACGTTAAATAAGGGCGCTTGTTGGGAGGCAACCCAACCATCGGTACACTAGGATAGTTTATTAACAATCATAGGTTGCTTTATTTTTGTTCAATTTTTAGTGTAAAGAAGATACCTTGATCCGTTTGTTCATTGTGCAGGCTGAGGCAGAGTCGATACCATCGACACACAAGTCGATGGTATCAACAAGGGTACAGGTTGACGACTGCAGATTTCGTTCTGAGTCGATACCATCGATGGCCTTGTCGATGGTATCGACAAACCTACAGGCAGGTCTCCAAGCAACAGTCGATAGTATCGACAAGGGTGTCGATACCATCGAGATCTCTGGAGAAGTTCAGACCGATTTGTCTCAGTCAAATCGATACCATCGACGGCCTCGTCGATGGTATCAACATGGTTACAGGTTGAAATGCAAAGTGGCGGTGTCGCAATGAAACCAAGTCGATACTATCGACACCTGTCGATGGTATCGACCATCCATGTCACCGATCCGTGCAAACAAATCGACGGCGATCGCGGCTTCCACGTCATCGATCCGGGTGCCGAGTCGATACTATCGACCCAAGTCGATGGTATCGACACGACAACGATCCGGGTTACAAGATCCAGCAATCGACGACCGTCGATACCAGTGAGGGGCGGATAACATCGACCAAAGTCGATACCATCGACTCGCGTCGATGGTATCGACGGGCCAACAGTAGCGTCGGCCAAGTCTATTTAAGGAGAACCAATACGTCATTTGACGTCACACCTTCAGAGTGATCTCCTCCCTTTGCGCCGAGCACTTCCCTGAGCCATCCAAGAGCGAAGACCAGCATCACCGAGTGACGATCGTCACCGAGCGGATATTCATATCTCCATTCTGCACCGAGCTCTCTTTCTAATCCCTTTCTCTTCGCCATCATGGTGCGTACCGCTGGAGCTTCTTCCTCGCGTGCTCGTCAGGATGACATTCCCGAGTTCATGCCACCACCGCCATCATCGGTGGCACATCCTCGACTTGTCCAACCTTCTGCGGAGGTGAAGAAGATCTTCGAAGAAATCATGAAGCGCAAGATCGAGCCAACCCAATATGTGGACCCGGAGATGCTCCGTGATCTTGGCTTCAAGGCGAATCTGGACTGTGCTGAAAGGACAAGCACACCAAACGGGTCATGGCCGCGACGATCTTGAGTGCCACGACGACGGTCAGCCTTTCTTCGGCGAGTGGCCGACGTACAAGGAACTGGTGGCAGAATTCATGGCATCCCTTGACGTCAATGTCGTGCCCAACGAGATGTCCGCTAGCGACCGTGAGTGGGAGAAGGGCCGGGTGTCTTTCCGGCTCTACAACCACGACTACACCATCACCCTGGAGCAGTTCAATGACATCTTCAACTGGAACAGCTCCCGATACGACTACCGGCGGCCGGACAACCGCACCGACTACGCCGCCATCTTCGCCGAGTTGGTGACGGTTCCACATGGGAGGTCGGTGAGCAACCACAACGCTGCTGTAGCCGACTTCGAGCACCTATTTGCTCGGGTCTTGCACCGGATGTTGAGCTCAACCATCTTTGCTCGAAGCGATCTTGCTTTAAGAAAATTCCAAGAGCCCGACCTTTTCTTTCTCTACAAGCTCCTGACGAGACAAGAATGCAACTGGGGTGCATTCTTTCTACACCGAGTGTTGGCGGTGAAGAGGAGCACGAGGAGAGCCCCGATTCATTTTGGAGGGCTTGTCACCAGGATAGCCCTCTACTTGGGCTTGAATCTCGATCAGCTGACTCCTCTTTCCATGAGAAGCAAGGTCAACTTGCAACATCTTCACCGGGCCAACCTCATTCTTCTCCGGGATGGCGTGCCATTTGCACATTGCCACGTAAATCAAGCGTACCAGGAGTGCGCGCTGCCGGATCCCATCTTCAACATCGAGGGCGCACAAAATTTCAGATGGCCGATCATAGCCATCGACTTCGATGATGAAGAAGGTGGCAATGACGGTGGCGACGATGGACAGGGCGACGAGGCTGAGGAAGAAGAGGCTTTTACACCTCTTCGAGCACGAGTAGCACCCCGGAAGCATCCTCGGATGCATCCAGGTGCATCATCATCATCACAACCTATGCTGCCTCCACCACAGCCCTCGCAGCCCAGCGAGGATGCCTATTCAATGCAAAAAAATGTACAATATGCTGCAAGACATCCAGTAGACGCAGCATAGCCACACAGCTGCATATGCCAGTATTCAAGGCACCACCAACCGACTCTTCGTCAACCAGCAGGTGATCTTCGAGAATGAGCGCCTTCTTTTTGCAAATCAGGAGAACATCCATGAGCGGCTGCACAGGATGGAGCAGCAGCAGCAGCCGTTTTACGATCATTACTGGAGCTAGAATTATTTTGGGGGGTATCCACAGCCTCCTCCGATGCCCCAGTATGATCCGACCTTTCAGGGGCAATACCCGTCTTGGGACCCCACGGGTCCGCAATACCCGCCTCCACCACCACAGGACTGATCTGGTATCACTGTTCCAATCTTTAAGTTTGTTTTTGACTATGAGGCCATAGTCGAATTCAAGCTTAGGGGGTAGTTGGAACAACTCTATCTTTTATTGTTTTTAGTTTTTAGTTTTTAGCATTATTGCTTTTGTTCTCTTGTTATTTGTTTCTTGCAATTTTAGTTTTGTAGGATCCACGTGCTATCTAGTGTAATTGTGGATGTCATAAAAGTGTGTCATCTTGTTGACTAGTGCATGGGAAATTCAAGGGAATTTTGAAAATTTTTGTGTGTTTGGATAGCTTGTTTTGTTTGACCGTGGGCACACATCCTATGAAAATGATTGGTTATGTCAACTTTAAAACAACGTTTCATACCTGTACTCCTAATGACTCATGAAAGTGGACGGAAATGGTTGTTTGAGCCTAACCTAACCAAATGGGGATGAGACCTTAATTGGATGTAAGAGAGAGAACCCTCTAAACTACTACACTGGTCAGTAAGGATGCATAATATTTTTCTAAGGTTCTGTCAACTAATCTTGTGATCATTCCACTTCATTTTTTTTTTCATAATCCACCTAAGAATTGGAAGTAAAGTGCAGTTTTAATTCCTTTTGTGTGCATAGCATTTAGATAGGACTTGCATTGGTATTTTCCATATGTTTGCATAAAAAGAAAAAAAATATAGTGATTCATGCACATTACCTTTAGGTGCATGCCATGTAGTTGCATTCATGATTTTCATGCATAAAGTACATCATGTATCTCAATTTTTCCCCAATGGTGAATTAAATTGGTCCATACCTTCTAAATAGTGCAAAAATATCTAATTATGAAGAAAATAGCCCAATAAAGTTATCTTTAAGCAATTATGGATATGTGGGCTGGAAAAAAAATCTGAAAATCTGCAATAGAAAAAAAAAGAAAAGAAAAAGAATTTAGAAGAAAGTGAAATAAGAAGGAGAAAGGAACGTAATATCACTTGCATTTTAGGATAATTGAGTACATGATGTAGCTTGACTAGATATCCATCTTATTTTGAGGCGGATGGTTAGTGCATGCATCATTCTACCCAATTTTAGGCATTAGGGCATTTCTAATGTGCACTTGCATCATATAGGACATTTTTGTATTATGCATGTTGAAACTGTACAATACTTCCACTTTCTTCCATGAGCTACCCATTTTCATCCACCCGTTGCTCGGATTGGTAGGCCACCGTGAATTTCTCCTCACTAATGAGTATCAGGAGAACTGCTTCCATGTAGATGGTAGTTAGGGCGAGCAACGTAGTATAGGCGATCACAAGATGCACCAAGTCTGAACCGGTGAATTTTATTATGTTAACTGCCTTATGTGATAGTGTTCATTGGTTTGGAGGTCAATGTCTTTTATTGATGATTACTGTCGCCTTTAGGGTAATTACCGTTCTGTGGTTAGAGAAGGCCGGTTTGTGAATGTTCAGTGGGAGTCATATGGGATGTTGGGTTGGTGTGTTGTTTTTCAGTTGACATTTGCAATTCTATTCTAAGGATTAGTTGCTCGAGGGTGAGAAATGTTCAAGCTTAGGGGAGTTTGATGCGATGATTTTGAGTCGCATTTATAGACCTGTTTGATATGTGTTTTATGCTTTTATTAGTCATTTTTATGGTTAATGTTGCATAATTCATCCATTTTGGTCTATTCCATCATTTTATGTCAAATCCCCTTTATTTCATTGTTTTGAGCATTAATTATCACATTATGATTATTTGTGTGGATTTATGTGATCTTGTCTTTGAATTTTAGGAAAAATGAGTATTTGCTTCCGTCAATACCATCGACGGAAGTCGATACCATCGACAAGGCCACAGGTTGCCAGCCGAAAGGAGCAGCAAAGAGTCGATACCATCGACATTGATGTCGATGGTATCGAGACACCTTCAGGTTGCTGGCGAAGAAGCTGTCGATAGTATCGACACCAAGTCGATACCATCGACGCATGGAGGCTTCAGCGACACAAAACGACAAAACCGTCGCTACAGAGTAGTCGATACCATCGACCCAAGTCGATGGTATCGAGATTGCTTCAGGCACTCGGACGAAAAGATAAGAAGGACTGCCGCTACTACACGGGGTCGATACCATCGACGCGTGTCGATGGTATCGACACCGTCAGATATACGTTGGATTTGGATTGATCTCAATCGGACGGCTGGAGTTAATTAACGACCTAATTAGGGACTTATACCTAATGAAGGCCGCCCAGAGGGGAGGATCATCTCATTTGCCATTGCACAAGTGCCGAGGAGGAGGAGAAAGGAGAACGGAGGCCAGAAGTTCATACCTGTCGATCTGGATGCTGCCGAAGACGGATTTCACCACCGAGAGGCGGGAAAGAACGTGTTCTATGCAAAGGATCAATCGGTTCTTCTCCGTTCAGGGGTTTTCCCATTCAATTCACATTTTTCATATGATTTCCCCTATTTCTACCATGTACTTGTGTGAGATGAACATGCGGGGCTAATCCCCTCCATCTTTAGGACCGGGAGTAGCCTGGGAATTCATTATATGACAGTTTTATAATAGTAATTCATATTTTCTCTCTTAAATCCGTGGCATAGCTTCGTTTTCTCAATATATTGTTATGCTTGATCACCATAATAATAACCTAATGCCCTTAATCACTTCGACAGAAGGATTAACGGCTGAAAAGAGACGAAACCTACATTAATCGATAAATCTCTTGAACAAGGTGGTGTAAAATTAATGGTGGATACTGAGAGATCGTTCGTAATGCACTTAGTTTAGGGGATAGGTTACTACAACGGTGGAACCGACCTAAACCTAAGTAGTGAATTGCACCACGATAGTGGGCAATTTTGTTTTCAGGCCACTACCCAGATAGAGAGAGGAGATTGAGGCATTATATAAAATCTAATACAATGAAAACCCATGGTGAAACCGCAATCCTAAAGATACCTTTTTGAATTGATTAAATTAACCTTTATTCGATTGTTTGCTTTGTTTTATTTTTATTTTCTTTTAATTTTGACAACAAACTCCAATTTGTTATTCGGCTTAGCTGATCGCAAATAGTTAGTAGGAGTCTCCGACAATTATGAGTATCCCTGTGTTCGACTCGGGCCTCACAAAGGCATGTATTACATTGATGCGTACACTTGCATTTTTAGCGCGTAGTAAAATACACGTCACCGAGGGTGCAGATCTCCACTACACTGGGATGACGTCGGGGAACATACCTTGATGAAATCTGAGGAGATGTAGTTGCATACAGATAAAGTTGCACTGATCAGGCAGAGGATGAAGTGAGCTCATGATAGGTAGAAATCTTATGTAGATGCTCATAGGAAGGAACTTCAGTTCAAGGAAGGTGATCACGTCTTTCTAAAGATTCGACCTATTCAAGCTTTGGCCAAGAATAAAGGAAAGCTCAGTCCTCATTATGTTGGACTCCTTGAGATTCTAGAAATGGTTGGTGAATGTGACTATCGTCTCACTTTGCCACCTCAATATAGTGCCATGCATAATGTATTTAATGTATCTAATCAAAAGCCTTATGTCAAAGACCCTAGTCACATTCTGAATCATGAGCCTCTTGAGTTGAAAGATGATATATCTTATGCTGAGTCCCCAGTCCAGATTCTTGATTTCAAGACAAAGGAGCTTCACAGTAATCGGCATATAGACATGGTGAAAGTTCTCTGGAGCCACCATGATCAGACCTATCCCACATGGGAGCTCAAGTCTGAGGTCGAGTAGAAATTCCCACATCTATTTGAAGTTGCTCGAATTTTGGGGACAAAATTCTTAAAAGGAGGGGAGAATGTATCAGAGTGAGTTTTTCATATTATTTCCTCCATCTTATAGCTTTATTTCTCAAATTGTTGATAAAAATATCCTCAAAAAACCTCCCTCATTAAATTGAATAGAAAGGAGTCACACATTTCAAAATAATGCAAACCCTAGTGTCTTATGAAATTGAATTATAAGTATTAATATATTTGGTCAATAACCATGATCAACATCCAAATTTCAATCAAAATTTTATACCACAACTACATCATGACTTATAAAGCTACAATTAAAATTTCATTACAATTGGATTAACCAATTAGGATATATAAGCATTTGAAATTAATGCACATTATACCCTTCATTTGAACCTAAGACCTACGTTGCGGATTAATGTGTGACATTATGTGTTACACGCCCCCCCCCCTTCAGACCTTGGGCATGGGCCATAATATGACCTTTTGATCCTAGCTATCCAGGAAGGATCTGATGACTTACAAGTCATCCCTAACCTCCTACGAGACCTGAGTTTCTCTCCCAACAGAATGAGCAACAACCCAAATCCTCAAGTGCCTAATCCAACCTCCTCCCAGCCATTTATTCGGGATAATTCTCTTCCTCTCTCTGATCCAAACACAATGACCCCTAGCCCGTGGATTAGGGGGAACGATCAATCTTGCAAAATCTTGATATGGTTGCCCTAGTATAATCTTCAATATTGATTTTATGAGCTTATATAATATGATTTGATCATTGATACTCTTCCTATTTGGATATGATCGATAGCTCATGACTAATGTAGATTTATGTGCTAGATCATGGTGGTAGTTGACTAATGAATCCCCTAACTTAGGTCACATATCTATTATGACTGCCTTTAAGTTTTCACCTTGTTGATTATTTAGAGCATGGAAAGGTAACCCCTTTCATCTAATTTTGTTTGCTAGACCTAAATCTGTGAATTAAATGGGATTGCTACTAGGGATCAAAAACATTATTTTATAAATTTTATTAATGATGCTAGTAGATTTTTCTAGGTATATTTACTTAAAAGTAAATATGATGTATTGGATAAATTCAAAATTTATCATAAAGAAGTTGAAACTCAAACAAAGTAAAATACTTAAGTGATTAGGGTCTGATAGAGGAAGAGAATACACCACAAACTAATTTTTTGGAATTTTAGCAATTGTGTGGTATGTTCATGAGGTTACCACTCCTTATTCACCAAAATCTAATGGGACAGTTGAACGTAAAAATCGAACTCTTATAGGTATAGTTAACTCTTTACTTCAAACCTTAGGTCTATCAAACTTCATGCAGAGGGAAGCTTTGAATATGGCTTGCCATATTCTGAATATAAATCCCCGTAAACATGTAGAAAGTAGTCTACTTGAGTTATGGAGAAGGAGAAAAATGAGTCTCAAATGTTTTCGAGTGTATGGGTTCCATGCTAAGTACTTTTACATGAACACAAAAGGAAGAAATTGGGATAAAAAACGATTGATGTTAAATCATTGGGGTATGTAGAGACAAGTTAGGCATGTGGATTCTTGATTGTAAAATGTGATATCTCAGGCATTGAGGTCAATACAATTGTGGAATTACGTGATGTGAAATTCTTTGAGGACGTGTTTCCCATGAAATTTGTTGTGCCCAATGAAGTATCTTAAGAGGTTTCATTCACCACAGATTCCATCCCTGATCACATGGAAAGGATGGCAATGTGGGAGGCGACTCAGAACATGTTATTTCTGAATCTGATGATTCTAAAGAAATGGTTGAACCAAGGAGAAGTAGAAAAACTAGTACATACAAGGATTTTAGAAGTGAGATTCTCACTTATAATGTTGAGGATCATCCTGTGACTTTCAAGAAAGCTACGGAAACTCCAGAAGCTATGTTTTGGAAATAAGTAGTTAATTATGAAATCCAATGAATTCTCTCGAATGGGACTTGGGAATTGGTGGATCTTCCTCCTAGTTATTATGCAATTGGATGCAAATGGATATTTAAGAAGAAACTTAATGTAGAGGGCATAATTAATCATTATAAAGCTAGGATAGTTGCTAAGGGTTACACATAGAGGGAAGGAATATATTATTTTGATAAAGCTAGGATAGTTGATAAAAATTTGAGTGCTTATAGCATTGGCTTCCATTTATAATCTATGTATCCATGAGATGGATGTGATGATCATGTTCTTACACGATGATCTTAAGGAATAGTCTAAAGTGTGTAAACTTGTTAAGTAATTATATGGCTTGAAATAAACCCCTAAGCAATGGCATGAGAAGTTTGATTATGTAATCATCATTTGGCTTTGTTGTAATGAATTTGATAAGTGTCTCTACTGTAAAATCGTAGATGATGGATTCAATTTATTATGCTTATATGTCGATGATATCATACTTTTTGGTTCTAATATGGAAGTAGTAAATGAGACAAAGACATTCTTGTGTGGTAAGTTTGAGATGAAGGATATGGGTGTTGCTGATGTGATTTTAGGGTTTAAAATCATAAGGTATACTGATGGTATAACTCTCTCACAGTATCACTATGTTGAGAAGATATTAGAGAGGTTTGAGTACACATCACGTAAACCTATTAAGACTCCATATGATTCATTCAAGTCCTTATTCAAGAATGAGACTACAGTTCCATTATTTTAATTTCTATACTCTCAAATTATTAGAAGTTTGATGTATCTTATGAACTGCACATGCCCATATATTGTGTTTGTCGTGAACAAGTTAAGTAGATACACAAGTTGTCTCGATATGATCCATTGGGAATCTCTTGACAAACTTTTGAGGTATATCAATGGAACTTGTTCCCTTGAGCTGCATTATGGCTAATATCCTTCAATAGTCAAAGGGTATAGTGATGCAAGCAACATTTCTATGAACTTTGGAAGTAATGGTGTCTCAGGATATGTATTCCTATTGGGCGGAGAAGTTGTTTCCTGGAGGTCTAAGAAGCATATCATATCATCTCAGTCTACATTTGAGGTAGAGTTATGTGCCTTAGATGAAAATGGATTGGAAGCTGAATGGCTATACAGACTTATGTCCAGTTTACCTAAGGTAAAGAAGCCTCTTCCTGCAATTTGAGTTCACTGTGATAACACTACAACTATATATAAGATAAAGAGTTCCAAGTATAGTAAAAAATTACGTAGACACATCTAAGTCAGACTCAAGTTTGTAAGGGAGTTAGTGTTTAATGAGGTCATAGATGTGGACTATGTCGGTACAAAAGAGAATACATCTGATCCTTTCACTAAAGGTCTTACCCTGGCCTTAGTGGAAAAATCTAGGTTGGGACTGGGACTAAAACACTTCATTACTCATAGGTACTAGCAATTCAACCCAACAAAGTGGAGATTCTACAAATTGGGTTCAAAGTGGAAATAACAATCAGTTGAGTGAATTAGATGACCCTATGTAATTACTTTGATTCTTCATGCATCTGTATGTATATCCCCTGTGAAACTTGTTAGTGTCATGAGTGCAAGTTAGTAAGAGATTAATCTCTAAATGGTGTCAAATCTTAGGACAAGATGTTAGCAGTACATCCTTGGAGGCTGCAACTAAATGATTGATGTTGTGTAAGCCGCAACAGGGGAATTGAGTTGTACCCTGATTTCAATCATGATATATATATTTTTGTAGATGCATGACTTTAATGCATCATATTTATTTTTTAACATGTTTTTATTGTGTTGTTACCAACCTATACTCTTGCACTCAAGGTTCAGGTTCAAGACTTTTGTTCACTTAGTTCTTGTGGGGGTCACAGTTGGATAACTCATGTAGATTCAAACCAAAACATATTTGATGAAAGAACAATATGGAGGATTGAATGGTAGATCACACTACACATTAGAATTTGTGGGGGATTGTTAGATATATAGCTGTATAATCCATGTATATAGCATGGGCTAAGCCCAATGTAGTGCAACTAGTACATGAGGAAAATGCAATTTTGTATCTAGTACAAATGGGGAAGAAATTTTATCTCACATTGCTATTTCCTAGAACTTTTATGGTACTTATATGTAGGATCACATGTGACACTAGTGTCCAAATGTCATAGGAGAGGTCAAACCTCCTTGGTGGGTATGGTGACCACAACAACACACATGCGCTCCCACCATGCCACACCTCACCTCACCTGGCCGGGTCGGGCCATGCACAAGTTCAGGCTTGTGGATTATGGATTGTGGAGAATGTCTTCTGTCTTCCATCTTCTTTTTACACTAGGACACAACTACTTAATTAATTATTAATTTAATTAATCATTATTTTCTAAAACATATTTATTAATCTTAATTGAAAAGTTTTTTTATGATTTTTTCTGCATCATTGTGTCTTAATGAGAATATGATTTTGGTATGTGTAAGACAACAATAAGCCTCCGGTCATTAGGATTAAATGTATCTAAAACAAATATCAGTCATCAATCATTTTATTCCTATTTTATAGACCCTAAAGAAGAGCTTTCAGTTGTCTCTTATGAGTTGTTGTGTGGCGTGGAGATCTTCTCCTGTATGTGGCAAGTTCGCCCTTCCTCTCCCTTCCAAGACATGATCAGTCAGGAAGTGGTTCCCGGTAGTACATGTCGTTTGTCCTCTGCATCGATCGTCGTCAACATGAGCGAGATGATACCTTCTTCATGTTCATTGTTGAGTCGACTAGAAGAACGACACCTACCCACAGGGGTTGCAGGTCGTTGATTTCGTTAATTATAACACATTCATTTTTCAAAAAATGATCCGGTTTGTGTTCCTAACTTCATTTTTATTTTCCCCTGCATTGTTTGTTCTTCTATTTCCTTATCTGGATCTGCCTGAATACGTTAACTATATTGTACCCGTCATTCTTGCATATAATGGCGTAATTAAAATTATCAACACTTCGTTAGTTTCTCCTCTCATCTATTTGTTCTCCTGTCATCTATCTATTTGTCCTTGGTATGAATATCTACTTTAGATCCCGTCCTTCATTGTCACGATCTTCTATTTCTTTCTTTCCACATACAACATCGCAAATCGCATCGTGCTGCTCATTTTTTCTCTTCCCCTTCTATCATCGGATTTCTTCTTGATAACCTCCTTCATCTCTACAGATTTGGAGACACTCAAGATTTTCTTCGTGTAGTGACGTTTGTTTATCATATACTTAGGTCGACTTCAGAAATGCAGCGCCTAACAAGCAAACTCACTATTAAATACCCTATTTAATGTGTAAAAATTAAAGTTGTGGTTCATTGTTTTGGTAAATTGATTCATTTTATTTGTCATTAACAAATTCTATTTATTAAAATTGAAAACAGAAAAAAGAATATTATTGAAGTGCCCAATGTCCAATAAAATTTGAAGTAGCAGCAAATTTCTACCTATATTACGGACATGACTTTGAAGCATTAACAAGTATTCAAGACAAGTTGTATAATAAAAAAACACAAGCTTTATATTCAAAGTGGACCACCAATTACATACAAATTTAAATATTAACCTAATATTTTTTTTATTTTGTTTGTAATTATTGAATCATTCCTTACATTCACTTCCTATAAAGTAACTTAGTTGATGACATCATTTGTATGATTTCAAGTCACAGAAGATTTTATAATATTAGATATTACTAAGCGTTTTTTAAACAAGTAACGAAAATAATGCTTGTTGTTTAAGTTATTTTAGGTAGTTTGTTTGGTAGAGAACAACTTCTAGACTATATATGTAGCAAATAGATGGAATATGATATTGCTATTATTTAAAGGCATAGATGTAGATAAGCGTTTAAACAATTTATGATATTAAAAATATCTTTTATAACCCCTTGAAGATAAAATATTCATGTTATAAATGGAAAAGATATTACTTTCAAACAATCAATTAATGCTGATTTTGTCCTTGGTTGCATCAAAATATAGGATAAAAAATTAAACATCTTATCTCATGTATATACTGTCTCATTTGTTTCTTTTTCTCATTAATTGTTAATCCTCTGTGGATCAAAAGTTATTTCAGCCCAATCTTTAATTTTTGTTGGAAAAACTGATATATTATTTGACGATAACTGTGTCCTAGCCAAGTTCATGTGGTAGATACATCATACTAGTCACATAGTTATATTTTATATATGTATCACGTTGTGGGGGTTGAAATGAAGATGTGATGGCCCTCAGGAGCATGGAAGAACTTTTCTTCAGTTGATGAATGTACGATGTCCAGTAAAAATAGTAGTTATGTACATCATGTGATCTAATGATAGGATTCATGTCTCGCATTCAAGAGCTTCTCATGAAATCTTATTATAACATTTTCCAATTAACAACATTAGGGAGATGGGGACGATGTATCAGCAGGCCATTAGTGTTATGGTTCTTCTTTGTACATAGGATGAGTGAAGAATTTGATGTGTTTTCTTTGACTTGAGTAAGTCACTATTGGTACCTTACCTCAACCTTGTAATACAATTATTAGAAATAGCTACATAAGTTAAACAAGTGCACCTCTACCTATGATAGCAGTCATTATGCATACATTTTGATAAAAAATCTTGATGACGAGGGTGTAGAAAATTGGTGTATGTCACGCTGGATGTTGTGGGGGGTCTTTGACATATTTACCCTTATACGGTTTCTTGTTTAGTCATTTCTTAATGAGTTTCTCAGTCAGTATGATCCATATATATTTCACAATACTTTAAAGCTTATCGTCTTCCTATGCGACAAATCTAAGGTAAAACCATCAACTTGTAAGACTACAACAATCTAAAAGGTAATTTGCTACTTTTCACTAACTTTCTAATAAATATTGGGTGGTGTAGTCTTGGAATGTGAGATTCCTTTTGTAGGATCAATCATATTTGTAAAACCAACAAAAATAGTATTTACTCAAAATAATTTGATTAATTTGGATAGTACTGTTATGGTTCTTTTTTAAGTTGCATAATGATGCATGATCTTTATTTCCATTGAAAACCAACATGGAATGTACACATAAATATCATCAAAGAGACAATGTTGGTAAACTGGCATAAAAGAAGTTGGAGATAATAAAATTATATGGTACCAGAAACCAAATCAATACCAGTTAATATATAACTATATAAAGACTATCTTTCTAATGGAATTTTTTAAAGTATTCCTAATGTCTAGATATATCTAGGATGCCTCATGTTCATTTTTCTTAAGCCCCTTTAATTGATTACTAAAATTGAATTATACATGTTGCTTCATCTTATGAGTAATGTGACCAATGGAAAGAGTTTGGTTTGAAGTTCTATCACTTTAGCTAGGAACCACATTTTCTTAGTGTCATGTTTAGATGTAATAAATATGTAATCTTAAATTCATCATAGTCTATATCAACATGACTTCTTATTTGATTATAAAATTGTATGATATTAAGAAACATATGAAGGATGATAAATATTAGCTTTGGATCCCACATTATCAATTAGGAGAGAAGATTTCTAGAAGATGTTAAATGTACATATTATACTAGTATAATTTTGATGTTATCGATGATAACTTTACCATATTGTTGGAGGGATTACTGCATGAATACAAACATCAATATTGTTGGCTATATTGGACATTAGCATACCCTTTGTTTTGATGATGACAAATATTTCATTCATGTGGATATCACATGCTACTTCAGTATTTCAGGGTTCAAAGAAATGAGGAGATCATACAAAGTGGAAAATTGAAGATCAATATGCTTAAATGTTAATTGAAGAACAGTGAGCTTAAATGTAAATATTTTCATGACTGTACTCAATGTAAATAGTTGTACAAGTACGTAATGTACAAGTACTTAGATATCATGTAAATCAAGCGTTATATCTTTTCTATCTACTCATAACCCTTAGTTAGGTTCCACCTAAAGATTAGAGTCATTATAATCCATTTGAACATGCATTTGATAGGTGGTAAACCTAAAACAGTAACACCCTGATCGAGAAACTAGTCAACCGAGACACCCTCGGTCAAAGTTTTTTTCGACTGAGAACCACCTCGATCAAAATTACATAGCATTGATCAAAATCTCACACGTGCTCTAAATTGTGTTTCGGTTGAGCATATGGTCAATCGACTCAACCTCGGTCCAAATCATATGACAGTTAGACCATGCAGTTGGGAGTTGGAAATAGACATTGGTAGCATTTACATTCAACCCAGACTCAGCCAAAGAAATGTTCAATCGAAACATGGTCAGTCAACAAACTTGTCGACCAGACATGGTTATGAATTGTTCTTCCAAGCTCAAATAATTTAGCCATTACTAGCCAACTACTTTCTACCTAATGGATAGTTACACACTAAGAACACTCTACAGACTTCCTAAAATGTTCCTAAACACTTGCAAACATTCCTATAAATAGGAAAGGTCTTAAGATACCAAAAGCACTTAAGCTACACTTGAGCATTCATTATAGTGAGCAACAAAGCTGAGAAACACTTGGCATTTTGTTCTTTAAGCTCTAAGTTTGTGTGCTATAGCCATAGCCTCTTAGCCACCATCCAAGAAACGTCCATCCTAAGTGGTTTGAGAGGTCTAACACTTTATCTAGGATCACAACACAATAGCATTGGTGTACGTCATATCTTCCAATTTCCATTCACATGTTATGCTATGTGTGCTCCTTGGCTACTCCAAGTGGTAGAGGCTGCCTATGGGAGTTTGATTGGAGCTAGTTTTTAGTAAAGAAGGCTACTTTAAGTTTTCTTGAGGTTAATTCAAGAAGTCTACTTCAAAGGAGGTTGGAGCTACTTCTTGGTGATGGCTATCGCAAGATGGTGGAGCTACTTCAAGGAGGTGAAGGCTGCTCTAAGGGCTTGAGGTTACATCAAGACGGATGCTTGAAGGAGGTTGAGGCTACTACTTGGTGAAGGCTACTTCAAGGAAGGTGATTTTATTTTTTTGTAACATCCTAGCGAGGTAAATAAAATAAATTATTTTAAAAATCCCAATTCGAGACAATTGGGTTGTGGACTGGTAGCCTTTGATTCAAAGGTTGGAACCATTCTACATCAAAGTGTCTTCCCTATTTCCTCCTCCTTCTTTGGTTTAAGTTTTTAATTGAATTTTTAAGTATCAAAAGCTTTGTTCAACCCCCCTCCCCTCTAGATCTTTCAATTGGTATCAAAGTATGTCTATAAGGAGCCCTAACAAGTCTTGAAGAATGGGGGATAACTTGCTTAACAACCTCAATCTTGAAAGAACTCATGTGACTCAGCCACCGCCCTTTGATGGAAGCAACTACACTTATTGAGAAAGAATAATGCAATTCTACTTCCAAGGGATCAGCATGGAGCTTTGGAGAATGGCGTCTTTACCTTATGCACTTCCTACTATTGATTAAGCAACATGGAATCCTAAAATGGTAAAGCAAGTTCAATTGAATGCAAAAGTGGTAAGCATATTATATTGTTCCATTTTTGTTGATGAATTTAATAGGATATCTTCATGTGAAATAACTTATTAAATATGACGTAAACTTTCAATTACACATGAAGGGTACAACTCAAGATAAACAAAAGTCTGAACAATTATGTATGTAACCTAATGAGGAAGATTAGGTGTCCAATATTCTTAGATCCTTTCCTCCCAAATACAAGCCAAATGTGACATCCATTGAAGAAGCCAATGAACTTACCACAATGAGGATGGAGAACTCATTGGAAATATAAATAAACATGAGGTCACCCTTGAAGAAGAAGAAAGACTGGAGGCCAAACTTCAAAAGGGAAAAAGAAAGTACATTGCGTAAAAGTTACAACCAGGGCTCAATCAAAACTCATCACTTATGAAAGTGATGAAACAAGTGAAGGAGATGATGAAGAATATGCTCCCAATATAAATGGTAAAAAAATATAAAAGGTATAAATATAACAAAAATTATAGTGCTTCTTCATCTTCTTCCTTTAGGTGCGTTGAATGTGGCAAGAAAGGACATGTAAAGAATGAATGACCTAAAACTAAGAAAGGAAAGAAATCTTCTTTTAAGAAGAAAGACACAGGAGATAAAGCCTACAAAGTAGCTTGGGATGAATCAAGTGATGATTGAGGAAGTGGAGTGCCTCAAGGCTAAATAAGATGAAAATTAGGATTCAAGTGAGGTAAGTATCTTGATTTATCTAAAGAAGAATTACTTAATAGTCTTGAAGAACTACATGATAAATGCGTTGATTGTAAAAGAAAATTGAAGAAGCTTACAATAACTAATGATGATTTGCATGCTAAATTGTATGATCTTACTTATGAAAAATGAAAGTTTTACTTCTAAAAAATATATCTTAAAATAATCTATTAATGATTACAACATCAAGTTTCTTACCCTAGAAACCAAAAATAATTTTTTGTGTCAAGAAAAAGTTGAATTGCTTTCTAATATAAATAATTTTCAAACTCAACCTATTTTATGTACTCATTCGGATTATGATGTTATTGTTAAAGATAGAGATAGCCTGGTGTCTAGATGAAATCAAGTAAAGTTAGACATTAAAAGGAAAATGGATGAAATTGTTAAGTTTCAAAAGTAGTTAATAGCTTGAAGAACAATGATATTCTTGATAAAATCCTAGAAAATTCTGCTAGACAAATTGAAAGGAGAGGCCTAGGTTATGTACCAAAGATAGACCTTATCAAAATCCTAAATCTAGAAAGACACAAGTACCTAAGACCAAGGTCTTGTATGTGCCTAAAGATAATCTAGCTCATAATGCTAAGAAGAGAAATAAAATTGATTTTATTTGTTGTCATTATTGCTTACGTCTTGACATTTTTATTTTCATACAATTATAAGAAAACTAAGGACAAGAATTTAATTTGGGTTCCAAAACCTCATTTTGAAATTTATAATGTCTTGTCTTAACTAGAATAAGTTTTAACTTGTAGATTATTGTATGTTTTGATTGCTTAATTGTGATATATAAAAATAAAAGCATGATTTTCTTACATTAGAAATGTTAACATTATTGAAAATGCACAACACCTCATCTCAGTAAAAAATACTCGACTGATATCTCTTCCAATTGAAGAAACGTTTGACCAAAGCTAGTTCTATCAAAACTATTTTTACTCGCTAAATCCTCCCAGTCAACAAATAGTTAGATCAAAAACTCTTCCGGATGAAGAAAAGTTTGACCAAATATAGTTCTATTAGATCAGTTTATTGAAAATAAAATCATTTGTTTACAATTAACTTAGGTTTCTTAAATCGGTAATGAACTCTTCATATTAAGTTGTTCTAAAAGCTTGAAATGTTAAAAAATTTAAAATAATACTCCTAACCAAAAGTACAACCACATAGGTACCAAAATCTACCATAAACAAGGAGGCTATTCATACACTTGAAGAGAAAAAGAGCAGCACAGTCACGTTTGGAGATAATACTAAAGGTAAAATTAATGGAAAAGGTAATATTGGTACAAATCTTCAAATAAAAATGTGCTTCTTGTAGATGGATTGATAACTTGATTATGTGTTAGTGAATTATGTAATAGTGTCTATGATGTTATTTTTAACAAATCTTGCTACAAGTTGCACAAGAAAATACAAATGAAGCAGTTTATGAAGGGAAAACAATAGAAATTTCTATATACTTAGACCTAACTCTATGCAAGCTATTATTTTTAAATGTCTTCTTGCAAATGATGAATCTTTACAATTATGACATAGAAAGTTTGGTCATGCAAGCTCACATGTTATAAAAAAATGCTTAAATATGATCGTGTTCATGGTTTACATAAACTTTATATTGATAAACCTGAAAATTGTGAACCATGTATTCTATACAAGCAAATTAAAACCTCTTTCAAATCTAAAGTTGTGCTTAGTGATACTAGATCATTATATCTTATTCAAATGGATTTTTTTGGTCCCATGAGGACTCAATCTATTGGTGATAAAAGATATTTCTTTGTCATTGTTGATGATTATAGTAGATATACTTGGGTTTATTTTCTTTCAACAAAATAGGATATTGTTAGAATATTCATTCAACTTTTCTCTAAGATTAAAAATCAACTACAAAACAATATATGCAACTTCAGGAGTGATCATGGTGGGGAGTCTAAAAATCACACTTTTTGAAGAATTTTGTACACCTCAAGGGTATTCCCATTCTTTTTCAGTTCAACGTACCCCACAACAAAATGGGATAGTAGAGAGGAAAACTGGTACTTACAAGAAATATCTAGAACAATGTTACTTGAACATAACACACCTAAAACTTTGTCATATGAAGTAGTAAATACAACATGCGATGTATTAAAGTGTGTTTTAATTTACTCTCATCTTAAGAAAACACCTTATGAACTCATTTTTAACAACAAACCTAGAGTTGACTACTTTCATACATTTTCTACACCTAGTTATATATTGAACACAAAGGATGATAGAGGAAAATTCGACTGTAAATTATGAAAAGGATTTTTCTTGGGTTGTTGAACTTCATGGGACCAAACAAATCCATGTGAATAAGTTATAATGATCTAGTATCACTAAGTACGACTTTATATTTGAAAGAGGTTTTAATTTTCTTGTATAGATTACATGATTCACAATTTTTAGGTTTATCAATAATCTGAAATGCGATTGTAAGTCATTTAGGATTTACAACACTATTTCTAGGAAAGTGGAGGACTCAATTCATATAAAATTTCATGAAATAATAGCACAAAGTGTGGAAAATGAAAACTTGAATGATATTGGACATAAGGTTGAGGATCTAGCCATATCAAATAAATATGATAAAAATTCTATAATTGAACAAAATTAGAGGTATTTGTCCCCATAAGGGATTGCGGTTTTAGATCCTAATGATGAGTCATAATGGTCTGTTCCTAGAATAATCAAAACAAATCATAAAGACCTAATAATATGAAATCCTTTTGATAAAATGAAAATCCGATCATCATCTAAAGGTATTGCAAACATGGATTTTGTATAACTTGTTGAACCTAAAAAGATAAATGAATCTCTAAAAGATTATTACTGGATAATTTCTATGCAAGAAGAACTAAATAAATTCACTAAGAATAATGTGTGGGACTTAGTCCCTATATCTAAAGACAACACCATCATTGGAACTAAGTGGTTTTTTAAAAATAAACTTAATGAAGCCAGAGAAGTGGTTAAAAACAAAATTAGGTTGATTTCTCAAGGATATAATCAACAAGAAGGGATAGACTTTGATGAGACTTATACACCCATAGCTAGACTTGAAGACATTAGAATGTTATTAGATCTAGCTACCCATAAATATATCAAACTTTTCCAAATGGATGTAAAAAGTGTATTCTTAAATGGAATCGTAGAAGAAGAAGTTTATGTTGCCCAACCACCTAATTTTGAAATTCCTAACAAGCTTGGTCATGTTTAAAAACTTAAGAAAGCTGTTTACGGTCTAAAACAAACACCCCAAAATTGGTATGAAAGACTTAAGGACTATCTCTTTGAAAATGGTTTCTCTAATGGAAAATTAAATTGCACATTATTTTTTAAAACATATAAATCATATTTTATAGTTATTTAAATATATGTTGTGACATTATCTTTGGTTCTTCAAATGATTCCTTATGTACTCAATTTAGTGATATCATGCAAAAAGAATTTGAAGTGAGTCTTATGGGTGAATTAACATTTTTTGTTAGATTACAAATAAAATAAATGCATGATGGAATTTTACTAAGCCAAGTGAAATACACTAAGGTATTATTAAAACAATTTAATATGTAAAATTGAAAGCTACTACACCTACATACACTTCACCTAAAATTGGCAAGGATGAAGATAGTGAACCCATTGATGATTCCTTATACAACACCATGATTAGTATCCTAGTGTACTTGACCGCATCTAGACATGATATTATATATGTCATTGGAATTTATGATAGATTCAATCGAATCCTATGCATTCTCATTTTCAAGCCATCAAAACAATTTTAAGATATATTGTTGATACTATAAATCATGGTTTGTGGCACCCTAAAGTTCAATCACTAGATTTATAAGCCTTCATTGATGTCAATTATGCTGGTTTTTGTCTTGAGTGTAACATCACAAGTGGTGGTTGTTTCTTGCTGCTAAGAGTCTTAGTATCTTAGTTTAGTAATAAACAAAATATAGTTTCTTTGTCTATGACTGAAGTTGAATATGTGGCTACATGTTCATGTTGTGCTCAAGTACTTTATATGCAACAAGTTTTGAATGATTACGATTTTATATTTTCCTCTATGCCAATTTTTTGCAACAATGCTAGTTCTATAAACTTGACTCATAATCTTGTATTACACAGTCGCATGAAGCACATTGAGATTAGACATCATTTTTTGAGAGATCATATTGCCAAGAATAATATGTCTCCTCATCATATTGATATGGATGAACAATTGGCTGATATTTTCACCAAACCGCTTCCTTGGGATCAGTTTCAAAATATTAGAAAGAAGTTAGTTATTACCCCTCTAAAAGATGTTTTCTTTGATATATTTGTTCAAGATTCTTGATCAAATTTGTTGCTTGACATAAAATTAAAGTAATTTTATTGTATACAATAATAAAATTATTCATTTACAATATTTTCAATGATTTAGTATCATGAGAAAATACTTAGTCAAGCTCAATCCATTCCAATTGTGAAATACTACTTATAGTATCATATTCTTTCGACAAAATATTGGACCAAGGAAGTCATTGGTCGACAAAATTTTGATCGAATTTTTTTTTGTGGGACCCTCAACCGATTATGTGAATCTTAGTTGAGAATATTCTAGATAAATCTTGGACTATTTTTTTTTACCATAAGTCCCTCAGTTGACAAAATTCTCGACTGAGTCCTGGATCATTGTGAATTTGTTTTCAAATTCAACTTCGACCAACTAGTTGTTAAAGATTCATTGGGGAAGTGAGTTGTTTGGGGCTCGGTTGACGAGTGTGTCAACTGAGTACAATTCTATTTTTCTATAAATAGCCCCCCAATCCGGTCATTCTCTTCACAACTCTAGAGTTCTCTGCTCTACCACCTCTCTAGATTTCCTTAGATCTATCCTTCTACAACCTTCATCCCTCTACCATATCTACCTCTTCTTACACCAATTTTTTCTCAATATGGCATCCTCTTCAGCTTGTGGTGGCAACAAGCAAGTTGCTTCAAGTACGGGACACACTCCAACTCCAACATTGAGCATCATCAATGACATTCCCTTCAACAACACCGCTACTGGAGAACACTACCTGAAGCTCACATCCACGTCCCCTCTTCCTCAAGGGCTAGTGGTACTCAACGACTTCATCACCCTTCTTGATATTTACCAACTTTTCAAGGTGTAAAAATTTAAGGAATTTATTATCCCCTCCTTTCCTTTTTGATCTATTCAAGCTGTCAATGAATTTTATGCCAACCTAACTAGAGATTCCAATGACCCCTACTCCTTCACCTCCATGGTCGATGGTCCATCTTTTAGTTTTTCTGGAAATGATATCCTAAAAATACTAGACATAGATACTGAGGAGTATGCAAATTGTATAGACCTAAACACTAGAAATCACATCTCCAAGTTTTTCACTGAAGAAGAAACTATTAGCCTTAGTGATATTAAAAAGGCTATCATTATTCCTAACACATCATAACATGAACATAGGGAAACCTATTATGCCATATCCTTAACCCTTGAGGCTAGGATAGAAAATATCATTATTACCCATAATATTCATCCTAGAGACAATAAAACTAAAATTTCTCAGTTTCAGATGTGCCTTATCTATGCCATACTTAAAAGTATTCCTAAAAACTTCATCCACATTGTCCTTTCCAACAAGTTTGATTTTTCTGGGAACTCACCTTATGCTTACTTTGACTGTCAAGTAATCTAATATTCCCTTAGTAAAAACTTAGATGACTTAGGCTACAACAGTGATAGACGTCCCTAAACGAAATTGATAAAATGTGAATTGACTTTGGGCACAAAAGATGTTAGACTGAAGGAGAATCATCCACTGAAGCAAATCCTCCACCTCCTACTCCTCATAGATATTCTATAGAAAATCTTGTCAATGATGTCTCCTATCTCTAAGGATCCACATATCAAATTCGGAGGCATCTAGATTACAACCACAATTCTATGACCTACCTAAACCAAAGGATGCAAGACTTAACTCCAAATGTTCCTGACACTTATACTTATGCACAATATCATGGGAACATTTATCCATTCAATCCTTACATCCAATACACTCAAGTTCCACCACCACCATCAAATGAGCTTACCCATACCCAATATTCAGCAATGCAACTACAAGACATAGATACTCATTCCCAGTTTGATATGGCACCTACATTTCTGGAAGCATATGCTGTCAGCAAGAGAGGTGCACTTGATTGGAAGACACTTATCAAATATTACGGTGATACTCCACTTTGTGGGAAAGATCCTGAAGTTAATGTAATTTTAAATTCTTTCAAATGATATTTCTCTGGTTACCTTTATGTCTTGAGTAGTAAGATATATGTAATCACTTTATTATCAATGAAATTGAGCTTGATTATGTTCACTTGTTCATGAAAAAAAAATCATTGAGAAATTCATATTGGTTTTAAATTGTGGCTTTCATTGGGCATTTTCATCACACTTTGGTTTTAAAACATGAGTATTCTATTGATGGGGAGTATTTCATTCAGGGGGGACTAAGTTTAAAATGACAATATGGCTAATTTTTTGAAATGATAAAGGGGGAGAATAAAATAAAACATTTTCATGAGTTTCATGATCTCTTGGTTTGACCTTAATTGGTTTTGCATTACTTTAAGAGATGGATATTATGTTCCATGTCTCTTTAGGTATATTATCACACATTTTATGAGAATAGGAGAATCTATTCATCTCAGGTATATCATAGGTATGAAACTCATTTCATTTCAATTATTGTGCTTATATTTTAGGAATGTTTGTCATCTTCAAAAAGGGGGAGATTGTTGACTAAATTAGACATTAGTATATCCTTTGTTTTAATGATGATACACATTTCATTCTTGTGGATCTAATGAGCTACTTGAGTGTTTTAGGTTTCAAAGAAATGCGGAGATCATACTAAGTGTAAAATTCAAGATCAACTTGCTTAAATGTTAATTGAAGAACAATGCACTTAAATGTTCATATTTTCATGATTGTACCCAATGTTTTTACACTACAAGTATGTAATAAACAAGTACTTAGACATTATGCAAATCAAGTGTTAGATTTTATCTATCTACTCATAACCCTTTGTTAGGTTCCACATAAAGATTAGATTCATTATCATCCATTAGAACATACATTTGATCGGTTCTTCAAAAATCTGAAATAGTAACACCCCCGATTGAGAAATTGTTTGACTGATACACCCTCGGTCAAAGTTTTTGTCGACCAAGAACCACCTCGGTAGAACATACAAAGCACTAGTCAAAATCTCACACATTTGTGCTCTATAGTGAGTTTTGGTTGAACATATGGTTGACCGACTCAACCTCGATCAAAAGCATATGACCGTTAGACCAAGTAGTTGGGTGTTGGGAGTTGGAAATAAACATTGGTACACATTTGCATTCAACCCAAGCTCACTCAAAGAAATGTTCAATTAAAACATGGTCGGTCGACAAACTTGTCGACTGGACAAGGTTCTGGATTGTTCTTCCATGCTTGAACAATTAGCCATTGCTAGCTAACAACTTTTTACCTAATGGCTAATTAAGAACTAAGAACACTCTAGAGACTCCCTAAAACGTACCTAAACATTTGCAAACCATTCATAGAAATAGAAGCGGCCTTAGGACACCTAAAGCACATAAGCTATACTTGAGCATTCATTCTAGTGAGAAATTAGGCTGAGAAACACTTGCCATCTTGTTCTTTATGCTCTAAGTTTGTGTCATGTAGCCATAGCCTCTTAGACACCATCCAATAAACGTCCATCCTAAGTGGTTTGAGAGGTCTAACGCTTGATATAGGATCAAAGGATAATACTCCATTGGTGTACTTCATTTCTTCCAATGTCCATTAACAGGTTATCCTATTTGTGCTCCTTGGCTACTCCAAGTGGTAGAAGTGGCATGTGGGTGTTTGATTGGAGTTGCTTCATAGTGTAGAAGGCTGCTTCATTGTTTCTTGAGGTTACTTCAAGAAGGCTACTTCAAAGGAGGTTTAAGATTCTTCTAGGTGAAGGTTATCTCAAGGTGGTTGAGCTACTTGAAGGAGGTGAAGGCTGCTCTAAGGGCTTGAGATTAATTCAAGAAGGCTGCTTGAAGGAGGTTGAGGCTACTTCTAGGTGAAGGATACTTGAAAGAAGTTGATTGTATTTTGTTGTAAAATCCTTTCAAGGTAAATAAAATAAATTACTTTCAAAATACCAATTGGAGATAATTGGGAAGTGGAACAATTCTACATCAAAGTGTCTTCCATGTTTCCTCCTTCTTTGGTTTGTGTTTTTAATTAAATATCAAAGTATCAAAAGCTTTATTCACCCCCTCTAGATTTTTCAAGTACATGATACCTAATCTATTTTAAGGACATAGTTTCCTTGGTTTCTACTCACACATCATTAGCAAACATTTTTATATTATTATCCCAAGTACACCTTTAACTAAGGAACTATTTCATAAGATGTGTTTGAGCTTCATTATATTTTAACATCCAACTTTTTTTATATTTTTTATTTGGTTGGATGGATTAGGATGCTATTTGTAGAATTTCTTTTCTTTCCAACTTCACTTTTAGCAACAAACTCATAAAATCAATAACGCCACCTATATGACCATGATTGAGTGTAAGAATGTTTGGTTTTATCTATTTTCTATTGTTCCCATAGTGATCAATATACTTTTAACAAGTTGTCAACTTTCCACTGATTTTTGTCAAATAAGATAGATATATCTATATAAAATAGTGCCCCTCTCATCACTGGACAAAAACAATGGGATGCTTCTGCCTTCCTTTCTATAGGTCAAACACTTGCAAACAAAAACAATGAACTTGCGTTATAGTGTACCATAATATGTACGCCTTGATACATTGTTTAATGTTCCATTCCATATTCTAGAACTGATGGGATGCAAAAGGGACTTCACCATGAGAAAGTGCATGAGTAGACTATGAATAATTTGTTATACAATGGCATATAGATTAGCTTTACAACTATATGCAATACGTCATATTTCATATGGAAATAATTTTGTAGTATCACAATATGTTTGAAATCATCCCCCTTATGATCTCTATATTTTGAAATATATCTTGAATCTCAAGACATTTGACCAATATCACTTGATTGAAATGTTGTGACTTAGTGACTGGCACGATTGAAATACTTACTGACCAAAATTTTCATAAGAGAGGATTTTGAGGTCCATCCATATGCTCCCTATGTTCAAACCATGAAGAAACCACACCACCTCTTAAACACTTGTCCAATCACCACCATACTATGGGTACTCCATATTAGACACATACGACTATACAAAAGGTCTAGATCACATGCTATATTTATTAAACACAAAAAAATCAAACCTTTGAGATTTTATAAAACAATAAATTATTTGAAACCATTGTTTGGATTATACAAAAAGAGAGAAACAATAAAAGAATTAATAAAAAAGTGTGATACTCAAAGACATAAATTTGACATCTATAAACCACATCACATATTTTTACTATGAATATGAACAAGGTATAACAACTATCACGAAGGATGCAAATCACAAATTGAAGGTATTTAGAGAGGCAACATTGTCACAAATATCATACACTCTAGAGTAGATCATGGATGGACATGGTGATGGTTGATCACATTTATATACTAGCTTTTAAAATTACATGTTGCATCTTAGTATAAAGGTGCCTCCCCCATTCAAACAATTTTCATTTTTCTTCATCTACTTGTACTACACCCCATTAATAATCGAATAATCGACACTTCTAGTTCTATTGATCCAATAATTTAAATGGTGAGGTTAGATTTGTGATGTACTTGTCGATATGCATTTGTATGTCAATTTTCTTAATATGGTACTATAACACATTATAAAAAAAAAACATGATTGAAATATTCTTCATGAATATCTTCATTTGATCAACAATCTTGCCATATTGTTCCATTTTTCACTAATCCAGTCCATTAATGCTGGCATAATGTTAGATTTATGTTTCCAGATTTGAGTATGCTCACATTTTGCTTTGAAGGAAAACATCATGATGTGCCTTGACAAAATACACTATGTAGCAAAAGCTCTAAATAAACTCTAAATCCAAACAATTTACAAGGAAACAATGATGTAAAGATAACCAATCAACATATCAATGGGGAAGTTCAATAATCCACAGGGTAAATACTGCGAAATCATAACAAACAATAACATTTATGTCCTCTTAGCTATTTCTACGATAAGAATTGTGCATCTTCACCTTTTTTTTATTTTCTTAGATACGTTCTACATAGATACTCTGGCCCTCTACAAGCATGGTTGAGTAACAATGCCCTCATTCCATAACTCAGCTTATGAGTCAGTTGTGATCCTTGGATTACCAACTAAAGTATACATATGTGAAATGACATCATTGTAGGATAACCATGATTTCTTGCAATCATGGAGTTACCACTTTATCTTAGATGATCAAATGTCAAACATGGTAAAATCAATGAGCTCATTCACATAGTCAGAGTAGATCTTCAACACAACAAAAATGTCAAAAGGTATCATTTTCATAGTTATCTTCAACTAAAGTTTCAAATAAATATATGCAATCTATTAAAAAAAATCACTAGCCCCCCCAATATCTAACCCACACATCAAACTTAATAATTCAATACTACTCTTATTAGAAGGACCTAAACAAATAATCTCCTCACCTATTACTTTTCTTTAAAGATAGAGATGAAAGATATATGATGTAGAACCATCAAAATTGTTATCTATATTTAGAATAATGTTATATTTGGCTAATTTAACAAAAACCCATGAAATTCAAAAGTGAAGTTGGTAGTTAACATAAAAGCTTGAAGCCTTATAATGGCGTCATTCAGAGATAATTTTGTTCACCGCCCGAAATCATGTTAATAGCTTCTAGAATATATGTTTTAATGGAATAAAAATATTGTGATATTAGACAGTGTTATTTGGTGTTTAAAACATCTATTTTGTTGATTTTTTAAAGATAAAAAATAGACTTTAAAAATATCATGATTCTATGAAACTAAAAATATGTACAACCATATTTTTTTAGTTTAATTTAATTATCAATTTTCAACCATGAAGCAACCATTAGTTCTAAGAAACCTAAGTGAATGCAAAATTTCCAAACTAGACCAAAAAAGAAACTATGAAACTTGTTAAGTCAACAACTCATAGTAGCCACAAATTATAATGCACATCAACATAATGATCATTGTAGTGGTAGAGCCCTCTTCTACTATGTATGATGTTGTACTTATCCCATTGGCAAAGGAAAATTTCACCATTCATCATTATTAGATCGGTTCATGTATGTTGAATGTAGGTCATCATAAGCTACACTGATCATCTAATATATGTAAAAGAAAATTGATCTTAGGTTAACATTGTTGTTTATTATCTACATAATCCATGGTTAGATACATAATCCATAATTACAAATAGTAAAATGAATAACAAAACTATAGTTGGTTAATGAATTCTTTATAAGTATGTAACTTATAATACATCAAACACAATTCATTATGGTTTATGAGCTATGTTTTAGTGATGAAATTATTCATTATCAGAAACTGGTTAACATAGTAATTAGGCTCAATGTTGTTCTTTCATAGATGATTGAACATAAGGCATTGTTGCCCTTGAAGGAAATGATATGATTGTGCTCAACCTTAATATTCAAAAGTTGATCATTACAAATATTTTGATAATTTGGTATCTTGAACTATTTTGAATAGCCTTGAAAATTTTGTTCTTGAAATACAAACATTGAAATATTGTTATTCATGATTTGGCAAATTTAGTCCACAAAATGTTCCTTACCTAGATTTGATATTACCTTGATTTATACTTAGAACCTATATTTTGCAAATAGCTCGATATAAGAATTTAGTACCAGCTTTGCTGACCCTTTGTTTCCCTTCAAGGGGGTCCATGTGTGAATTCGTTCCCTTTGGGAACTCATGGGCAGGTGATAGATGGAAGAGCTTGAAGAGACATGCACTGGGTAGTCCTTTGTTGAAGACTAAATAGAATGAATTCTATTTTCTTCAACTTGTAATAATATTTGTAAGCTTCCGCGACTCTGATGTACGATCATGATTGTAACAAAGATTGTTTATGATTGTGATATTATTTTGTAAATATTTGATCGTAAAGATCGGGTATTTACAACATGGTATCAGAGCCATAAACGGTCGACACTCATGCATGTCTCGTGGAAAATTAGGGTTAAGTAGGAACACAAATGGAATAGTAGAACATAGAAAAAATAGTCAGACCATGAATCCTGGTATCATTGACCTTGTTTTTAGGAAGTACATGGGATACAAGTAGAAAACATACTAGCCTATTATGTGAGACATGTACCCTAAACTAGACATTTATGAGACATACCTAGTTAAACTACTAGATTTTGAACTTCTATAGGCATGGATTTACATGAAGATATTGTTGAGAAAGAAGTGTTTGAGATACATGTGTGCAATTTTACATTTAGATTTAAAGATGTAAAAAGAAATAATATAGGTATACGAATGGTTTCTCTTTAGATTCTAACACTTACAAATATGAAAAAAAAATAGAAATATATAATGGATATGTGATATAACCCTAAAATCATATGAACATATGAAAATTTCAACCTAAATCATGAACATGATTAAAATTTTATAAAAAGAAAAACAAATCTACCTAATAAATTATAATAATTTATCACCATGTAAATGGAACGAGCTGATGTGTCTAAGGAAGGATGTATAGTGAAGGTTCTGTCATAATTACTCCCAATCCACTAAGGTGGTGGTGGGGTTTCCTCACTATACATACCGACCTGGCCAAAGTGAATTTCATTACTTGGGAAAACCCTAATGTTGAATAAAGGCACTAACCAAAAAAAAAACTCAAAAGGAAGAAAGAAAAATATAAATATGTTTACTTAAAGAATGTGAATGTTTACTTGACCATACATTTGACTTGTACGCCCTCGTTATAAATACTCAATTGAGTGAAAAATGTTGATAATACAAAATATGAAACATATATGTCCCTTCAAATATGTGATCACATCTTTTAAGAAAAGAAATGACTAGGAAAGCTATAGAAATGGAAATGAAAATAACAATATACTCATATAAGTAGAAAATTGAGGAAAAGAAACAATTGGATAAGACATAGTGAATATTATGTGGAATTAGGATAAAAATGATGAACTCATTATATTTTTTTTTTTGTGAACTTCTAACATCCATGTACATATAATAAATAATACAAGCTTGACATCTTAGAGAAATAAAACTCTACTTTGAAATTGAAAAAAAAAATCTCACTCAAATTTTTTTTTAACTCCATAGATCATCACACAAATATATTTGACAAAAATATATAGAAAAAAAATAATAAATAATGAAAAAAAAATTCTTTAATCAATTTATGGTCATGACCTTGGGAATTTTGTTAATTAGAGATAAAAGGTCACAAATACAAAATTATATACATACACATACGAAATAGAAGGTAAAAAAAAACTACACACCACATAAACATCATTGTAACATTAGTGACAACTATGTGAGATTAAAATTGATGTACCATATATTGACCAATAAGCTTGGGTTTTAACTCAAAATTGTGATAATGATGGCCAAGACTAACAAATTGAATATTTTAACTCTCATATTGGAATAAGATGTTGGAAGACTGAGGGGTATATATTCAAAGTAGAAATTGAACCTAAACCGATTTAGTGACCCTATAAAATAGTAAGAGGATTGTTGGATCATCATAAATCAGACCTATGATAGTGGAAGGAAAATTGGGATTGCATATGGCTTAAGATGACACTTCAAACAAGAAAAAGTATCATGGTGGTATATTTTGTGGATCAAACTATAGTAGGAATATCACTGTTAAGAAACATTCGATTTCGTGGATGAAATCTTTTGAAGGGTAGTAGTGTTGTAACATACCCGATTTTGGTTACTAAATATATGTTGAGCTCGGTCATCCAAACTTGAACTTATTTGCAATGCTATCTTTCATTTCAAACCCCAATCAATTATTTTGATTCAGTAGCATGGTCTTTGATAAATCTTAGTATCCAATTCATGTCCTTTTTGTCAAAATGTATCTATTGCCCCCATTTGAGAAAATATCTCCATGAAGTCCTTAAGTTCAATATCAATTATCATACTTTGATATCATATAGTCCAATTTGTTATTGTTGTTCCTTAATTACTTGATTATAGCTTGAACCCATCAGTTCCTCTCGATTTGAACACTCTTGATTTGGAATTAATGGAAAATATAAATAATAATAAAAAGAAATAGATTTTATAATAAATTATGAGATAAGTTGAGTCGGGTATGCTATATTCGTAAATTGACGGTTCATTTGTCTTTAAGACTTAGTCAAATAGAAAATAAAGCCATAGTCAAAATCACGTTGCAATTAGCCTTATATTTTAGGAGTTATACAAGGAACAATGATTGAGATATTGACTAGTTTTATTAGTTTTGTTTCTTAGTAAATGAGGTAACGCCCCGTCTTCACCCGGTTTCTACAAACCCTCAAGTTACCCTATGTGTAACTTTCAATGCTTTCTCCTTGCTTAGAGAAATGACCACTCCAAAGGCGTCGTGCGTTCACCTGCTCTGCCTCACTTCCTCTCTCTCCCTCTGAACGGAAATCGCAAGGAAATAGCCATCAACGCTTGAACTGTACCCCTCTCTCTCGCGAACCCTAGAGTTGCGCCCTCCACGTAACGCCGCCAACGTTGGTCGTTACAGAGATCTCCGTGAATCCTCCTCCTTTCCCACCCTGGTGGTAGCGCTTCAAGGGACCTCCCCGGTGCCCTAACATCATCTCCCTCCTATATATATGCTTCCATCTGTGGATCTGGAAACTCATCACAAGGACACGAACCCGACGCCGCCCTGCCTTCTTCCTGTCGTCAGCACCACTCGGATCCGACATACCTCGCCAGCCGCGACCCTGCCACTCCACATGCTGATGGATAGCACTGCAGAACTGCCTCCATTCTCCTACACCGCCCGGCCAGGAGGGAGCCTAGCCACCACCACCACGGCACTGCACCACTGCCTAGCATGCTCCATGGTGTTCGAGACTAGTGCCGCCACCAACGTTGTCCCTCGCCAGTAGAAGATCACCTCGTCAGCACACAGCGATCAGCACCACCATCGCGTAGGCATCACCCTGTTCGACTCTGCCAAGTTGGATCGCCATCTACCTCTTCTCCTCCTCCACCTATCAATCACAGTGTCGCCGCCTCTTTCCTAAACCCATCAGTTGTCGTTGGGCGCCAGCGACGTCAACACCTGGGCACCCTCACCTGGACGGGCGTTGCTCCAAGCTCGGCCACCCTCAAGTACAACGCCACCGGGTTAGGCAGGCTGCAGATCGGCGACCTCCACCATGACAACCACCGCTCCTCCTCCTAACCCCCGTGCTCCCCTAATATCCAGACGCCACCAGCGGTGCCCGCAGCCTCCACCTCCGGCGGCAATCCCGTCGGCCTGCTTCTGTGCGCCACAGCACCTCGATGCCATGTGCCACTGCCACCAGCATATGAATTCATCACAGCATATCTGAAATTGATCTTGCTTCCTTCATACATATCTGCACTGGGTAAGTCAATTTCTGGTTATGCTTCTGTACCTAGGGTATTTGTTAATTTTGTTTAAGAAGATGATCGATAGGCCACTGGCTATGGGGGGCAGTTGAAAGACTAATTGATCAGGAGCAATGGAACTTCCGCAGCTTAGAGAAATCTGATGGCGACCAGAACAGGGTTGATCATGCACCGGGTATCACAAACCAATCATACAACAGGTAGGTGAGTTTTCTAATTCCACGTTTCAGATTGGACAATCCAAGCAACATTATCACTATCATTACTAAACTTGGTATACCATAAGATAACCTCGATAGTATAAAATTTAAAAATATCTTATACTCCTATATATACATCCCATTGGGATATGCCTATATCTATGTATGTGTACGTGAGATAGATGAGAAATATGTGGTTACTCTATAATGATACGAATAAAGCAAATCCTAAGATAGCAATTAGGCTATAACCATCAGTAACAATAATAATATATGTAACTATAAGCTCATGCAGATAGAACGGGTTAATAGCATTCCATCACAAGTCCGTTTGAACTGGTTAGTAATAATTAAATAGACAATAGATTAGATGATAATATAAACATTTTAGATGTAAAAGAATATGGTACTGATATACAATAGTAGTCTATTCATTTCAGCTAATGGTACCGTGTTGGAAAATACATATGTGCCTATAGAAATAGAGGTAGTGTAGTAACAAACATAAATCTAAAATTTCTGTAAACTGGATTCGTATACTAATGTATTAAACAATAACATATATCAAGATTGGGATAATTAGGAATGTATCCCATACATCAAAACCGTATAGTTGTACATATTTATTTGGTCAGCATATACATATATATATATATATGGGTATTAGTAGATAGGAAACTCTTGAAATTTAAGTAGTTCGAAAATAAATTAGAAAGTTCACTACGCTAGTATCTTGTAATCTAGATGATTAGGATGTCAATCTTATTAATGTTGATACATGATGTAAGTCAAGCTATTATAAATAGTCATATCTTAATAAGTCTAATTTTGAGACATTGGTATAAACACTTTTAGACCTAAAACAGAGGAAATAACTATATACTTGAGTATGAAACCTAGATGAAAATATAGAAATCATAATGAAGGATAGGATATGAAATAGTAATGTAATATGGAAAATCCTAATCATAAATAAGACAAATTAAACAACATTGATTTCAAGTCAAATGGTGATAAATATTATTATTCTCTGTAGCTACCTCTTCATAAATTCTTGGAGACATTATGATTATGCAATCCTTGGAGCCCTGAATAATTGAGGTACTAGATTCTCTATTTTTATATTGAGTTGTTCATTTCCCTCTTGAATGCCTTATACATTGTTTAGTGGTGAACCCTATACTTGTTTAAGCCTTTCCTACCTCTTTGAAAGTTCACCACCTCTGATTGATTATTGTTTGAATGCATTGAATATTATAATAGCACTTGAATTGATCTATTTGGAGTTTTGACTCCCTGGACATTGGTCCCTTTGGGCTTTGGCCCCTTAGAGCTTTGGCTCACTTGAGGTAGGGTACGTCCCGCCGCCCTGTGCACAGATGTAATGGATTAGTTGTCCCCCAGTCGACTGGTTAACATAGTAATTAGGCTCAATGTTGTTCTTTCATAGATGATTGAACATAAGGCATTGTTGCCCTTGAAGGAAATGATATGATAGTGCTCAACCTTAATATTCAAAAGTTGATCATTACAAATATTTTGATAATTTGGTATCTTGAACTATTTTGAATAGCCTTGAAAATTTTGATCTTGAAATACAAATATTGAAATATTGTTATTCTTGATTTGGCAAATTTAGTCCACAAAATGTTCCTTACCTAGATTTGATATTACCTTGATTTATACTTAGAACCTATATTTTACAAATAGCTCGATATAAGAATTTAGTACCAGCTTTGCTGACCCTTTGTTTCCCTTCAATGGGGTCCATGTGTGATTTCGTTCCCTTTGGGAACTTATGGGCAGGTGATAGATGGAAGAGCTTGAAGAGACATGCACTGGGTAGTCCTCCGTTGAAGACTAAATAGAATGAATTCTATTTTCTTAAACTTGTAATCATATTTGTAAGCTTCCGCGACTCTGATGTACAAGCATGATTGTAACAAAGATTGTTTATGATTGTGATATTACTTTGTAAATATTTGATCGTAAAGATCGGGTATTTACAAAAACCATCAAGGTGGCTTTTCATAAAATTGTTTGGCGGCTGGCTAACAGTAGGTGTAGTTGGAATTATAGGCTAACAATAGGAAAGTGGACGGAACAAGAAAAAGGAGAAGAGATTATTAGGAATCAAATTCAACGAAAATAGTTGAGTGACGAATAATAAGTCAATGAAAACAAAGCAACCATCTGTCGTCATTCTTTGTACCTGAAAAGAATTTCTTTTCCTTCCCTTCTCATTAGAAAAGGGAAAAGTTATACATATATAAAGAACCGACATCGTTTGACCATTTTGGCAAAAGCAAACGAAAAGATAAAGCAACCATGTCATCCATGCACTCAAAATTGCAGCCATTCTTTATTTTCGAGCAGTAGTGGTGCGGTTAACGCATATAGCGACTCGACGAATTGCCGATTCCTATAAATGCAGGATCTGAAGAGAGCAGAAACTCGTCAAGTAACAGATTTGATAAGAGTGTTATTTTTAATTCTTGTTCGCTACGTACTTATCTCATTCACGTTATCACTATGATGACTGACATCAGCATTCAGAGGATCGCTTCGTAAGCTTGACTCTATTTCCCTTCATGAATCCTAACTTGTTTGTCAACTCAGCAAGTTCGTTGCAGTATTTATAATTATAACATTCATAGCGTCGTGATCATAGCAGGTACTCAGAAGTGAAAACAGGAACTGAGAATGATAAATGTGGCAAGTGTGGAAACAGCAGCTGTGGAGGCAATTGTGGTGGTTATATGTAGTCGTCATGCACTTGATGAACAAGTACGGTGCTTGTTTAAATAAAGACTGGTTATGTCTTACTAGTAAAAGACAATATCATGTGTGGTAATCCTGTTTCCAATGTCCTAGAAAGCGTGTTATTTCTGCACTAAAATTCTGTCAAAGTTCTATGTACCACACCGAGTATAATTGTAACATCTCAGGATTTGAGGTCTCGGATATAAAGATTTTAAAATGAATGATTGGATTACCCATATTACCAAAGTGCACATCCTTTTTCTGGGAGCCCATCACTAAACAAATCAATACTTAAGCGTGCTCAGTTTGGAGTAGTAATAGGATCGGTGACCAGTCGGGAATAAAATAAATGATTGGACTACCCATATTACCAAGGTGCACATCCTTTTTTAGGAGCCCATCACTAAAGAAATCAATACTTAAGTGTGCTCAGTTTGGAGTAGTACTAGGATCGGTGACCAGTCGGGAAGTTAACCCCGTCTTACGCGTGAGTGACGAAGAAAACACGCTGTTAAGGTTAGTGGTGGTCTGTGAGACCAATCGTCAATCCTGAAACTCTACTATAGCATTGGGCGGTGGGCCCTGGTGTTACAAATGGTATCAGAGTGATAACCCTTCATTAGGTGGGGCCCACATTGGCCAGTGACATGCCAGTCTTTGAATCGTGTGGTCCAGGCATGTTGGAAAGGGCTATCTGTGGTGATGGAGTCACCCTTGCGCTGGTAGCCGTGGTCGGGAGTGTTGGGGATGTTATACCGATACGGTCCCGGATGTGACAAAAACTTGTTGCGGAAGCGTTATTGACAAGTGTGTAAATCCAAAAAAAATCAGATTTAACGTGGAAAACTCTCCCAAGGACGAGAAGAGAAAACCACGGGGCAATCTCATCAATAAGCACTATGTAATAAAGATTATAGCTCACACCTCCCAGATTTAATTATTCCTAAATTCGGGTAGCAACCACCAACTGCTACTTTACTCCAAGGCAAAGTTGCTGGCCCTCTCTTATCAACCAAGAGAGTTGCTCTACCAGTTGTTCTTGCTCTCTGACACCCTCTACCATAGAAGGCACCAACAAGCAACTGGAGGGATCACACCTCAACTGGTGGGATGCTCTCAATGGCCTCCCCCATAGCCTCTATTTATAGGCTTCCATGCATGTGGTTGCAAGTAGGAACCCTTGTCCAAGTCCTAGTCCAAGTCCTACTCCAACTCCATGTTGCGCATAGGGAGCCATCTTCCTTCCCTTTTATATTTGACTCTAATTGGTATTGGTAGCACAAACCAACTCGTAATCAAGTCTAAATCCAACTACCCATGGGCTGGAATCCTATTCCTTTTCCCAACAATCTCCCCCTCCGGCCCACGAGGGAGACATTGTATTCAACAATCATATGGAGTAGCTTGGGGACCTCATCACCACTTGTGATGGATCCACTCTCCTCGAACATGTCAGCGTCCTTTCATTTTCATCCATCTTCTTGTAGTCCAGTCCTGACTTCACTCTGTTCTCAAACAACTGAGAAGAAGTATCCTGGCAGTGTCACTTCTCTCTCCATACCCACACTTGGAACTTTATGGGCTCCCCCTAACCGGTATGCTGAGCCATCTTGGATGAAAACCTTATTTCTTACAATTTGTACCAAGGTTCAGAAATCCTCTAATGATGTTGCCCATCTCCATGTAGCTTCTCATTGAAAGCTTGATCCTTGATGTTTTCATCTCTCTTCATCCTGTAGACCCACTTGTTCTTTAGTGCTTTTTGGCACTTAGGAAGCACAACAAGCTCATAGGTATGACTCTTCTGCAAAGAAGACATCTTCTCCTGCATCGCTTGATGCAACTGTGTTTCATCTCTATGAGTTTGTGCCTCATGATAAGTCTCTAGCACCCCTTGATCAGTAAGGAGAATATACTTTGATGTCGGGTATCTAGATGAAGGATGACAAACTCTGTCAGACCTCCTCAACTGTTGCTCTGAGGACTCTGTCTGGTGATGATCTTGCTCCCCTGCCCAAAAGTCTCTGACTGTGAGTCTGAATCACTCATATCTACATCTGGAATAGTAGCACTTGATGTGCTATCACTCGGCTTCTTAAGGTGATCTTATTGCTCTTCTTCATCATCAAAAGACTACACCTGTGAAGAAGCGGAAGTATCCTCATACTCATCATCAGAAGAACTATATCCTGATCTTGCAACCTCTGCATCATCACTCACAGGCTCCGTAACTATCTGAATCTCACAGAAAATCACATCTCTATGTCTGCTCATTGTATTTTTCACAAGATCCCATAACATGTAGCCAAACAGCTGATCTCCATAGCCAAAAAAGATACATGGCACCGCTTTATCATCAAACTTTTGTCTCTTTTCCTTTGGAACATGTGCATAAGACTTGCACCCAAATACTCACAGATGAGCATTAGAGGCATCATTTCTTGTCCATACCTTCTCAGGTATATCAAACCCCAAAGGAACTGATGGAGATCGATTAATCAGATACCATACAATACACAGTGCCTCACCCCAAAATGTCTTTGGCAACATTGTAGTCTTCGACATGCATCTAACTTTCTCCACTATGGTATGATTCATCCTTTCATTTGTACCATTGTGTTGTGGTGTGTCGGGCTTTGTCCTTTCATGTCGTATCCCATGCTGAGTGAAGTAATCATGGAACTCCCTAGAGGTGTACTCTCCTCCATTGTTTGTGCGGAGACACTTTAGCTTTTTCTCTATCCCCGCTCCACCATGGAATGAAATTTCTAAAAACACTGAAAGACCTTATCCTTGGTCTTCAACAAGTAAGACCACACCTTCCTAGATGCATCATCAATGAAAGTGACAATACTTATTGCCACCCAATGAAGCTACCTCAAATGAACCGCAGACATCTGAATGGACCAACTGTAGAATTTGTGACTTCACCTTTGATCTTGTCTTGAAAGAAATGTGCCAATGCTTTCCTGTCTGACATGCATCACATGAACCGAGACCAGTGTCCTAGCCACAAGGAATTAGTATTTGCCTGGATAGAAGCTTCAATCCCTTCTCACTCATGTGCCCTAGACGTATGTGCCATAGATTTGTCTTATTATCCTCAACTGCATGTATACTGCCGCCTTTGAGCATCTTAAGCTGGGTCTTGTACAATGTGCAACACAATTTTCCTCGTACAATGACTAAATCCCCCTTAGTGATCTTACATTTGCCACCACCAAAGTCAAGATGACAACCTTCTCTATCAAAGAATGAACTAGATATCAAACGCAGCCGCAAATCTAGAACATGACGAACATCTTTCATTGTGGGTGTGCAACCGACACTTGTCTGAACACAAATGTCTCCAATCAGATAATTCTATAGAAGCTGGAATTTTCCATATTCACCCTCCTGAAGTCTCCCCTCCTGTATGAATGAAAAAGTCCTCTCTGGGTGAAGCATGATAAGACGCTACAATATCCACCACCAACTCAGAATCATCTTCATCAACATGCAAACACTACTACAGGACTATCAAGACCACATCATTATCATCACCCCTGTCATCTGAGATTGTCACTGTAGTATTTTTGTCATCATCTTGCTTGTCTTTGGCTTCAGACCCATGTTTTTTTTTCAAACCTTGCAATCCCTTTTGAAATGACCTGGCTTGCCACAATGGAAGCACCCTCTACTACTCTTCAACTTAGATCTACAACGAGACTTCTCATGGTTCTGGGACCCACCACGACTCTTAGATCTACCACGGTCTCCCGTTCGATCAACACCCTACTCTCTATGAAGTGCACCTATGATCTGTTGTTGCCTGAGGCTCGTCGTCGAGTCTCTTCATTTAGTAGACTACTCTTCACCCGGTCAAGTGTCACCTTGCCTTCCTGTGAAGAATTGTTGACTATCACTACGAGCATCTCCCAACTTTCAGGTAATGATCCCAGAAGAATTAAAGTATGAGTTCATCATCAAGAACCATCTTAATGGACCCCATTTGGTTTACAAGGCTTTGGAATTCATTCATATGCTCGGCAATGCCTGTACCATCTTGATACTTGAGGTTCACCAACTTTCTGATGAAGAAGGGTTTATTTGTTGTAGTTTTCCGCTCATATAATTTCTTAAGATTCTCCCAAAGATCTTTGGCATTGGTCTCTTCTGAGACGTGATGGAACATGAAAATGTAGAGCCACTTTCACACTGTTCTGACGGTCTTCCTGTTTAGTTTCTTCCAATTTACATCAAACGTACTCTCTAGCTATTGTCCGTCTATTGGATCGTGTAGATCTTTGCAATAGAGAATATCCTCCATCTTGGGTTTTCAAAACTGCCAATTTGTGTTTGTCCATATTATCATCGTCCCATCTTCATCCTTCCCCATCTGGACCAGTATCTGCAACCTACGCTCTGATATCACATATCGGGGATGTTGTACCGATATGGTCCCAGATGTGATGAAAATTTGTTGCGGAAGCATTACCGACAAGCGTGTAAATCCAAAGAAGAAAAAACCAGATTTAACATGGAAAACTCTCCCCAAGATGAGAAGAGAAAAACCATAGGGAAATCCCACCAATAAGCACTATGTAATAAAGATTACAACTCACACCTCCCAGATTTAATTACCCCTAAATCCGAGTAGCAACCCCCCAACCGCTACTTTACTCGAAGGCAAAGTCACTGACCCTCTCCTATCAACCAAGAGAGCTGCTCTACCAGTTATTCTTGTTCTCTGGCACCCTCTACCACGGAAGGCACCAACAAGCAATTGGATGGATCACACCTCAACTGGTGGGATGCTCTCAATGGCCATCCTCATGGCCTCTATTTATAGGCCTCCATGCATGTGGTTTTAAGTTGGAATCATTGTCCAAGTCCTAGTCCAAGTTCTACTCTAAATATCTGTTGCACATAGGGAGCCATCTTCCTTCCCTTTTAGATTTGACTCCTATTGGGATTGGTAGCTCAAATTAACTCCTACTCAAGTTCAAATCCAACTATGCATGGGTCGGAATTCTATTCCTTTTCCCAACAGGGAGATGGGTGTACATGGCCATGTTGGGTGTGCACTGAAATGGGGAAATGTTATGAGGCCACATAGTTGGACCTTGACGAGGACGTCAAGAGTCTAAGTGGGGGAGATTGTAACATCCCATGATTTGAGGCCTTAGATATAATGATCTTAAAAGGAATGATTGGACTACCCATATCACCAAGGTGCACCTCCTTTTTTGAGAGCCCATCATTAAAGAACTTCATAGTTAAGCGTGCTCATCTTGGAGTAGTGGTGGTCTGTGGGGCCAGACGTCGATCTTGAAACTCTACTAGCGCCTTGGGTTGTGGGCCCAGGTATTACAATAATGCTTGGATTGGATCATTCAGTCGAGTCCTATCACTTTCTTCATCTCCATGCATACAACTAGAGGCGGTGAGGGAAAACATCTTTATGACAATAAGAATTTCTTAAATTGGGAACTATGACTTTGGTCATGGAGTGGAATATAGTAGCTAAAACTTATCCATTCTTATTGTAGTTCTTCTATGCAAGATAGCATAAATCATTGTTGTTTTGCGTCATCTAACTAGAAAAACAATATATCACTAATTAAAATATTCAACGGATAAATGTTGTTACTAAAAAAAATCAGTCAAAAATTATTGTTTACTAATATTTTTAATAAAAAATGAAAATTATAGTTGCACAAATTATAACTTAGTTTGAACTTATTTAAATGAGTTATATGTATCCCCCTTGGGAAAAAATGTTCGGTTGTCTTACAGTGACAAATATATAAGAAAAGTAAAAAGTCTTTTGCCTCTAATGTAATCAATAGAGTAAAGTTTGTCCTCATGAGTGCAAATTTTGGTGGAAAATTAAAGAGGTGGCCGATTTCAACCCAAGAGGTGTGTATGTGTAGTTTCTTCCCTTTGTTTAGCGTAGTTAAAGCTACTTCAGATAAAAATTCTCACTATACAACATTGTAGGATGTATCACCTCAAATAAAATGATTTTAGAAAGAATACTGAGACTAGCCAAATTATCAACGTTTACATATTTTTTACGTAGTCCATTAATAGGTTCTTTGAGGTTAAGCCTGATCAGAAAAGAGTAATACTAGAATGGGTGACTTGTCTAGAAGTTGAACATGACTCTACATGAGTGAGGACAAAGTGCAAAGTCAATACCAATAGCAGTCTATGGGAACAATTATCATTTCTAAAACACTACTAAAGCCTTAGGTTGTAGGTATGAGCATCACAAATGGTGTTGTTACTATTCTCCTCCAATAAACATAGCCCAATGGAGAAGTGACATTGTTGTCATAAGTCATGAGGTCTAAGCATGAAGAAAGCTATTTTCCATGACGAGAACCACCCGTTTGTTGGTTGTTGTGAAAGAGAGTTGATTGTGCATGGGTAATTCTTGGTATGCAATAAATTGTGGAGGAGATAGGGAAGACATATAGTTTATCCTTGACGATGATATCAAGCATTTAGCTGGGAGAGATTTTAGCATCCTAAAATCTGAGGCCTCAGATAAATTTAATTTAAAAAGGAATGATTGGAGTATATACACTAATGTACTCATTCATTTCAGATAATGCATTAATTGATACTCCATGGTTACTTTCACTCATCCTAGAGTAGTAATGGATGGTTTATCTATCTAGAAGTTGAATTGATGTTGTGCATAAGCAAAGACAAAATGCATAGTCGAGGCCACTGATGGTCTTTAAAGTTAGTCATCATTCCCAATACACTACTAGAGTGTTGGGAGATGGGTCCAAGCATTGTTAATGGAGAATAAAAAAATAAACTTCATCTTTAATGGTAAATGAAACCTAAACTTGGAACACATAATTTGTTTGACTATGTTTATTTATCACCCTGTAAAAAATAAAAAATGTAAATGTGAGAGAGAAAAAACTAAATTAGACCCTCTTATGTAATATTCCCACATGATAAAATAAACATGTATATGGGGAACATTTAGAAAGAAATTAAGATATACAACTATTCTAGATGTGTAAGGTAAGTATAATGTGAAATATAAAGACAACTTTACAATTATGTCTATAATTACTTATCCAAAGTAAAATATAATGATGTTTCATCCATAGGAGAAAATAAGACAAAACAAATCTTCAAGTACATAGTTAGAACATTATATATGATTTCTTTTTTGATCAAATATCAACAAGTAAAAACATTGATACAAAAGATCAAACAAAATGCATGTATATTAAAGAACCATTCAAAAAGAGCAAAATATAAGAAATAAACAATACAAGTTTAATTGTGGCCAACGATAATGTCAATTCATGAAAAGTGGAAATTACAAAGCGTGAATAAAAAGATAAATTCATGTTTGTTTACATGATATTGCATTAAAAAATTCTATTGAAATTACAACAAAGAAAATATACAAACATAATTATCAAATGCATCCAATCCCCATACATGGTATTCAGAAGATGATGCACATGGGGATGTACACCTTAAAATATTTCTTTCCAACAACTAAGATAATGTGGTAATGATTGCATATTCATCATAGTTCTATCTGTACTTTTAGCTTTGCTTTGCATTCATATCACTCAATTTACCTTACAATTAACTTCTACATAGTTTCCTTTAGATTTATTTTAATTTCTAGGGTTTTGACACAAGCCATTACTTTTTCATGGGATATTTGATCTTCCTTCATACACACCAGTGTAGGAACAATGGTCCTACTAATCAACTAGTGGGACAAAGAAAATTTTGATATTCAATAGAAATTTCATTGAATAGCTTGTTCATGGATAGGAAATTTCATCGACCAATGACTTCATTAAGGCATGTCCATAGACCTACACCAATAACCCCCTGTGGGGGTCCTCATACATTAGCATTCTCATGGGAATGTGTTCTCATTGAACTATGATAACAATATATTACTATCGACATGTTTCATCATTGATTTACAATCAATGAAGTGTCCATAAATATTACTTAATGTGCCCCATTAGACAATGGATTCATCCTTCCACCAAAAAATGATGAATCTAGTTCTTTTTCATATGTGCAAACTAATGGTCACCAAACGATGAGCAATTATGATGAAGACTATGCAGTCATCAACCAAAAAAATTAAACGTCCATCAACAATGGAACATCTACCTTCATCAACTGATGTAGAACATGCAATCACATATTGATAAAACTCTAGCATGAAACAACTAATGAAGACTGTAATACCTGATGATGTCAATTGATGGGCCGTCCACACAAGGACAAGTAATGATGATCCTAGCCATTCATCAACTGAAGAATGTTAGGACAGATGATACTAACTGATGGGAACTCTAAATATCTGAGACGCTTCATCTTTACAAATGTCTCTTAACATCCATTGCGGGTGACAAACTAACTACTAGATGGATAGAAGGGTTCCAAACCCGAAAAAAATCTATAAATATTAGCCATGTCCTATAAGAAAAGAGATCCCATGTTGACACTACTAGGCTACCAATCTACAACTTACATCAACCGTTTTCATTCATTGATGACCACAACAACATAAAAACACCATCTGCAATCACCATCAACCTAATATGTTGGATCTAGGGCTCTAGAGGGGGGTGAAAAGAGATTTAAAAATTATCACAAGATAGATTAGACCTTTAAATTATATCAAATTAAAACTGATAACTCAAGTGCAATTTGAAATCGTAACTAACAAGCATAGCAAGGATGAGAGGAATTGATAGCAAGCACTTGACAAGGTCATGTAGAGTGGTTCCACTCTCCAAACTAGGAGAGAGTCAGTCCACTACCTAGAGAGATCATCCTCTAGGACTTTGCAAGTGCTTTTCTCTCTATATTCACCAATAAGTATTACAAAACAAAACCACTAAAGGACTTATCCATACAAGCACGAAGAGTCTTATACCTTACTAAGGACTTACCCACTTTGCCAAGAGACTTCAAGGATTTACCCACTCTTCTTGGATCTTCAGCCTTTTCCTTCTCCTTCATTTGGAGAAGATCTTCCACTCTTATTCAGCCTTGAAGAAGAACAACAATAGCCCCACCTTCACTCGGAGTAGCATGCTTCACCTTTGCTTCACAGAGGAAAGGGATAGGGAAGATGGAATGGATGAGAGATTTACAAGAACAAGGAAGTGGCTCTCTTACAACAAGCCTATCTCACTCATAATCACAAAATGAAGTGTAAACTAGAGAGAGAATGGGGATGAAGGAGTTGCAACACACTCAACTAAAATAAGGACTTAGAATAGCATGAATGAGCAAACTTGGAATGAACTCTAAGGGGTCCTATTTATAGCTGGGGTGTTCCCTTGAGTGTGGGATCACTTGAGGTCGAAATATAGCCATTTTCTAAGATGCAACAGATCTATTTTCACCCAAAATAACTCACCAATGGTTATAATCACTTTTTCTGCATTTTTTCAAACAATACATACGGTCAAGTTTCAATAAAGGTAAATCGACTAATCCACTAAAAGACAAAGCCAATTTTCAAACTATCGGTCGAGTTTGTTCTGGGAACTCGACCGATGAGCTAAAATTAGGTTTGCTCAGTGAGTCAGTCAATCGAGTTCTATGAGTGTGTAACTCGATCGATGGGCCATCTTCAGAAAATCCATCATAGGATCGGTCGAGTTTCCAACTCGATTGATGAACGACCTATGAAATTTTTTTCTAAATTGACATTTGAGTGATTAAACCACGGAATTAAGTGTCCCTTATTTTTTCTCATCTTAATTACAAGTCATATCATCAATTCAAGTGATTACAAAAAATATGTAAGGTCATTTGGAGTGATTTTCCAAATTGCACACTTGCATTGCATTTGAGTTGAACTTGAACAAGCTAGGGCTTATGTAATTTGATTCTTTTCATGTACCTAAAGCCTAAAATCAATCTTGAATAAACATATTAGATACATAGGAATGGAATGGTTGTCATTATCAAAATATGGGAAATATATAACTCTTAAGTCAACATTTTCCCCCTTTTTGACAATGACAAACCATTCCTCACTCATATTGAAAAGGATATTGAAGTTATACCTTTGTCTTGTAAATTTCAAGGGGATTTAGGATTTGAACAATGTGAATTGCTCCCATCCTCAATCTATGCTTACTCTAACCTACATAGTTAATCAATCTACACAAATCAACATGATGTATATATACTATATGGTCCTTTAGCAAGTTACATGATAGAGCATATAATGAATAAGAAAAGGATCACATAGGCAAGAAAAGAAATATGGTTGAGCTTCAAAACATTTTAATTTCTCTCCCCCTTTTGACATTATCAAAAAGGAAGGGGGTAGAAGAGCATAGAAACATGTCTTTTTCAAGCACAACCAAGCATACATCCATAACATGCAATATCAAAACATACACCAAACAAAGACGAGAGAAACAAATAGTCTTAGTCATAATCAAAATATGGTAAAACATGGCACCAACTCATGAGATATAGTAAATCAAAGAGTAAGTGTGCACAGAATTAAGATTACAACCCAAAAAGTGAGTTCTCAGAAATTAACTACAAGCCAAAACGATGAAAGCTAGATGATAAAATAGTACAACTCAGAACATGTGTCTAGATGTTTTTAATACAAAATAGCCTAGAAAGATATATATGATCAGCCAGTAGATATAAAACTAGAACAACTAAACATATGGGTCATCTATATCTACATCATCCATAGCATCATCAACATTAGAGGCATCAGGCTCATAGTCATCATCTCTATTTGAAGGTGCATCAACGTCACCTTCGTCACTAGAGTCACCAGAAAAGCCATAAGAATCATCATCTGAAGCATCACCATCATCCTCATCAGCCTCCTCATCAGCAACAACAACACCCTCATCATTGTGGTCCAGTATGTCTTCATCAGCAGAGGGACCGAAACCATGACAAGGCCAATGTACATTCTTCTCATACCAAGACATACCAATAGCATGGAGCTCATTAGCCTGTGGGAAGGAAGAAATAGAACTATTGAGGTTGGCAAGAATAGTGGCCAAGGAGCCAGCTGGTAGAGGCAACACACTAGGGGTAGATCCACATCCAGTAGGGGGTGCAGCAGCGGAAGGTGTAGGTGGAGGGGTAGGGTAAAAATGATCATATGCATATGATGCATAGTCACTACTTGGGTAGGGCTGGTAGGCTGGGTAGGGGTGTGTACAAGACATGTTCATGTTTGACATGATGGATCATGGATCCTGATGCAGGTGCTCCTGAACCTAAAGGTTGTACGCCTGTAATGCATCATGTAGCCCATAAGAGTTTCATTTGACACACAGAATGAGGCACAAACATGTCATGTAGGCTGAGATGGTGAAGGTGCTCGGGTAGAGGCAGATGTAGAGGCACCAGGTGTGGTGGAGGAGAGGATAGGCACAAACTTTTGAAGAGTGGTCTCACTGGTGCAAACTCCTTTCTCAGTAGGTTTATAATGAAGGTCGTGGAAAAGAGATATTCCAGTGGCAAGATAGAAAAGACCACAGATCAGGGCTGGGTAGGGAGAGTGGGTGCCACGGGTGTTCTTTCCTGAGTCAAAGAAGGTCATATGGTGGAGAATATATCTTGACCAATTGACTTTGTTGTTCTTCAAGAGACAATACCTGATCACTGCAGTGTTTTTTACAGTGTCAGTTTGATTCTTCTTTAGGTGAATATTACAGTTAACAACTAGTGAAAGGATGTGTCTCTTGAGGTCCAAGGAATAGGAGGGAAGGGTGCACTTCTTCCTATATGGGAATTGAGGCTTCTTTAATAACTTACAAATATCAAGGAGAGTAAGAGCATATTGCTTGTAGAAGGCCTTAGGCTCAACTAAGTAAAAGTTCTTTGGGTAGTCCTTACGCCAGGTGTCTGTCACTTTGGAACCTAAAAAGAAGATGTTGAAGGTATCCTCAAAGACTTGAAATTTCTTCCTAGCTATCATGGATGTGAGGACTACTTGAGTATCAGGTAGGGGTACGAGGGTGTCATAATTCCAATGCAAGTTAGTGGAGAATTCGTGAACCACTTTTATTCTTGTGATGGAATTGTTATAGCAAGCACGTTCAACACCCAAGGTAGAGAGATGGTGATCATAAAGCAACTTCGCGACTTGATCTATGACCTCTTATCTTCATGGTTTAGGCTCAAATAGGGCATGAAAAGGGAAATGGTTCCGGGGAAGGAACTCCTTATGCCTATTTAGAGCCTCATTTGAGACAAATAAAGTGTCATCAAATGAAATCAAGCAGGAGTTGGACAAAGATGGAGGTGCATTAGTTGGGGCAGCCCTCTTTGTCCAATTAGATGCCATAGAGATGAAAAAGAGAGGAAGGAGAGAGTAAAAGCTAAAGATTCACCACCAAGACTCATCCACGGACCTAGGTTAGTGAGGGGGAAGGTTAAGGGAGGTCAAGCTAGGTCGAACTCGGGCTAGGAAGAGGAAGGTTAGGGCTAGGGTAGAGATCTTAGGGGAGCTAGAGGTCAGATCGATTGACTTTTCTCTAGTTGAGAGGGAGAATTGTCGGCCAAACCCATCTTAAATTTGCTCCAACCCGGCCACTGGTCGAGTTCTATGAACTCATAAGCTCGACCAATAGGTTGTTTAAAAAATCTCTAGGCCTTTGATCGGTCGAGTTGCCAACTCGACCGATGGTCAACCTAACCTAAACTTAAAAAAACTAGTTTCTAGCCATTAGAGTGCTATTTAAATTTATTTTTCAAGTCCATTATGTATTTTGAACATACTTAGGCACATATCACTCATCATTGGGTACTACTTTGCGGTAAAATATGTGTTTGCAAAAAATATCCAAAAATTAGACAAAAACAAAGCAAAAATGAACATGAAAGACTATTTTATAGCATATTAGCAAGCATATGAGATCAAAATAGAGTTAAAACATATAGGATAGATGAAAACTATCTAGAAGGAATATCATATTCATTCAAAGTAGTTATGATTAGTTTAGATCTAATAAAGTTAAATTGCTCTCTAGCTAGATGTTTAGCGAAAATGTCCGCCAACTGATTTTCAGTGTACACATGTGTGATATTGATATCCTTCTTGGCAATGTGATCACAAATAAAGTGATGGAAAACCTCTATATGTTTAGCTATATTATGCAAGATAGGATTATATGTGTAACATACTAGATCTCAGACCCTACCCTGGAAGTTGACATTTTGGACTTAGCTAATGAGCTAATGCATGTATATATCACCTTAATATAACCTGTTCTAACATTAATCTTAGGTTTATAATGGATACATAAATGTGCCACATAACTCATTTTGGTGGTAATATGAAGATATGAAACTTAATTGGATGAATAATTTAGATAATGGGTTGTTACTGGGCCATATGACAAATCTCATAAAAATAAGTCTCAAAAGTGGAAACAAACTTTAAATTTGAAATCTATATATCAAAATTAGCCTACAAGTCAAATTTCATCTAATTTGGACTACCTTGAAATATTAGGATACGTTTAAGAGAGAGAAAATGAGTAAAAGTCATAAGTAATAAATAATGTGATTATACAACTTCAAAATATAAAAAAAATGGAAAATTAATTTTCAAGACATCAAAGATAACTTGTGGATGAAGTTTGGTCCAATTTGGATGTTGTTTGTGCAAGTTATGCAATTTTAGGTACATTCTAGACTTTTGTGCAATTTACCCAATTGGGAGGTTTTCTTTGCAAATTGTCACATGAATTATAATCCTTATATATTTCCTTACCATTATCAAGTTTTTGAACCATAGGGTGCCTAGTTGCACCTTGGTTTGAAGGTGTTTCTTTCCCAGGGCATTTTAGGGATTACTCACTTTATAAATGAGCTTATCTTTAGAAGCTACAACCAATGGGGTTATATCATTGATTGGAGGTTGATTGGGATGGCCTATAAGTTTCCATAAACTGACATTTGATATTCAAAAAGCCTCTATGAGCTGTCCTCTTGCCTGGCCATGAAATCCCTAGGCTAAGGACACATGGAAAGCTCCATGGACACCTCATGCTTGACTTCTTCCTTATCCATAAAGGTTTGCATGTCCATAGGCACCCTTAGCATTGGAAACATGGAAGTTAACATGTCACCTCATTCTTTACTTCTTCCTTATGCATAAATTCTTGCATGTCCATGGACACCCTTATACATGACACATGGAAAATCTCATAGACACCTCATACTTGACCTCTTTCTTTATATAGCCATATCTACCCCTTCCCAACTCCCAATTCAAAAACTCTTGCTGTCCTTTATTTCCTCTAGATTTGAGCATCATTTCTACTTTGTTTTTCCATGAAGTTTTTGCCCCAAGGTAAAAGGAGGTTCCAACCTTGGTGAAGAAGGCTCGTAGGGTTCCAAATTACTCTATTTAGGATTTCTTAAGCTCCTCCTTGGTGATTTCGACGAAAACTAGTAAGTTTTCTCCTTTCCTTCCCTATTTTAATGTTGTTAGTCTTCCTTCCACTTTCTTCCAGGTCATAACCCTGGTCTTCCATGGTGAAACCCCACCTAGAGCTCATAAACACCCCATATCCATGTTCTTTTGTTAGGGGTTTTCACCTCTAAAGTGGAGAAGGTGCTTCTTGCTCGAGATAGGAGCTTTTTTGGAGAAACCAACCTCTCTAATATTGAGAACCTTACTTATTGGACCTTTCCACCTTCCCTAGAGGTTCTTTGGAGGCCTAAGCTTGGAACTAGGACTTACTTGGACTGTTTAGACTCTGAAGTTGAGGTATGTTTGCAGACCTGATTATTCATATTGAGCAATTTCTTTCTCTTGTTGTATGACATATCCCGTACTTTTCTATGTTGAGCAATTCAGCTATGCTTATTCATTATCTTTTTCCTAAGGACATTAGCCTATACACAATGTCTTTTCTTTTGAAAATCATGGTTCATGTGAACTACCTTATTTGATATTGATCATGTGATCATGGATATCTTTTGAACTCTTATTTTATGCTTTGTTCATGATGGAACTCTAAAAGATGACATGTGATGTCTTTTGCCCACTTATGAGGTGGATGTATATGTTGGTTACTTATGTGGTGACTAGTTTATATATCCTGACTATACTTTCTACTTGCCTCTACATTTAACATGTTATGTGATTCAGTATCACTAGAGTGGTGTAATTGCATTGGTTTTTATGGTAGATGTGTTATTTCCTGCCAAGCAGATGTGATATATCCTACTCTTTTGGGATGAAAAGGAACCTCACACCCAGGGCGAGATATGTGATTCTTGGCCATGTTTTATATATTTGGGAGATTGGCAGTATTCCTTTCTCTATCAGGTTTCAAGTTTATGAGGCTTGGCCGCCTTTGTGTTCATATTGTTATAGGGCTATGTTTATCTCACATGCATTCAGGTTGATGATATCAGGTGTGTGCCCTAATTATTTACATGTGATTGTGTGGCACAATCTTTATGTTTTATTAATGGCAAGTATACTTCTGTTATCATATGATTTCAATTCCTTTTCTCTTGATACCCATTTGGGTGGTCCTTATCATTTCTATGGGAATCCTTTTATATTTCATGTCCTTTATTCCATATATTGCTCAAGTTTCTATTTAGTATGACATACCAACCTTTTCTGATGTCATCTACTTTCCCTTCTTTCTGTGGTATGCTTCCAACCCAAGGTGAAGGACTTGGATGATAAGGCATGAAGTTTTGGACTAGCTTAAGGAGTTAAAGCTTGGAGACACAGTTGTTATGGTTTAGATTTGTAACGCCCGGGCCCACTACCCAAGGCTCTAGTAGAGTTTCAGGAATGATGACTGGCCCCACAGACCACCACTAGCCTTAACTGCGCACTTTGTCCACACTGACGCGCAAGCCAGGATCAACTTCCCGACTGGTCACCCATCCTAGTACTACTCCAAGCCAAGCACGCTTAACTATGGAGTTCTTTAGTGATGGGCTCCCGGAAAAGGAGGTGCACCTTGGTGATATGGGTAGTCCAATCATTCCTTTTAAGATCATGTTATCCGAGGCCTCAAATCCTAGGATGTTACAATCTCCCCCACTTAGACTCTTGACGTCCTCATCAAGGCTCAACTATATGGCCTCATAATCTGACCCCATTTCAGTGCAGACCCACAATGGCCCATGGACACCCAGCTCCCGATCACGGAATACCAGCGCAAGGGTGGCTACCTCAACCATGGACAACCATTTCCTACATGCCTGGACCGCACGGCTCAAGACTGGCATGTCATGCCCATGTGGGCCCCACCTACTGGAGGGGTTATGGCTCTGATACCATTTGTAACGACCGGGCCCACTACCCAAGGCTCTAGTAGAGTTTCAGGAATGATGACTGGCCCCACAGACCACCACTAGCCTTAACTGTGCACTTTGTCCACACTGACGCGCAAGCCAGGATCAACTTCCCGACTTGTCACCCATCCTAGTACTACTCCAAGCCAAGCACGCTTAACTATGGAGTTCTTTAGTGATGGGCTCTCGGAAAAGGAGGTGCACCTTGGTGATATGGGTAGTCCAATCATTCCTTTTAAGATCATGTTATCCGAGGCCTCAAATCCTAGGATGTTACAAGATTCACCTCTACTTAGATCCTTATGTTGTATCATACAGGTAAACCCTTATGGGATATTATGATGTACTTTTGTAATCTTTTGTGAAAATTGAATATCGTCATTATTTTTATTTTGCAGCTATAATTTGGTTGTTTTGAATACCATTTTTTGAAATTTCAAAATGTCACACCTATTTCAGCATACCTTTGAGTGTGTTTGGAATAGATGTTATATTTTTCAATTTTTCTTTAGTAAGGGGGTGATCCTGCCCCCTTACAAAATGACAAGTTAATTGCACTAGTATTATCACAATAGATAGGAGAAGCAACAAAATTAATGTTTAAGTCTTGGCATTTGCTTCATCCATAGGACCTGGGCACAACAACTCCCAACTACAATGTATTCATCCTCGGTGGTTGATAATGCCACTGTGCTCTATTTCTTGGAAAACCAAGACACCAAGCATGGTCCTAGGAAAAAGCAAGTGCCACTTGTGCACTTTCTATCAATCAAGCACCCTGCATAATTCACATCACTATAAGTAGTAAGAGTAAAGTCCCTTGACTTGGGATACCATAGTCCACAATTTTGGGTTTTGGCTAAGTACCTTACAGTCTTCGTGACAGCTATAAGATGTGATTTCTTAGAATTTGATTGAAAGTGAGCACACAAGCCAATAGTAAATATTATATCAGGTCTGGAGTCTGTTACGTAAAGTAAACTTCCAATCATACCTCTATAGAGCTTCTCATCTGCCTTCTCACCTTCTTCGTCTTTGTCTAGTTTGGTGGTGTTTGACATGGGTGTGTCCATTGGCTTGGTATTCTTCATCCCAAAGCATTTGAGTAGTTCACTTGTATACTTTCCTTGGTTGATGAAGTTCCCATCTTTTATTTGCTTTATTTGAAAGCCGAGGAAGAACGTGAGTTCACCCATCAAGCTCATCCTGAATTCACTCTGCATAAGATCACTAAATTCTTTGCAAAGATCAAGGTTAGTTCCGCTAAAGATTATATCATCAACATATATTTGAATGATAAGAAAATGGTTAGAAGTGTGCTTTAGAAATAAGGTAGAGTCCACTTTGACCATGATATACCCATGATATAGAAAAAAGTTCTTTAATTTCTCATACCAAGCTCAAGGTGCTTGTTTGAGTCCATATACAACTTTTTGCAACAAATAAACATGGTTAGGTAAACTATCATGCTCAAAGCCAGGGGGTTGTACAACATACACTTACTCCTTAATTGTACCATTCAAAAATGAACTTTTAACATCCATTTGATACAGAAGAAAGTTTGTATAACTAGCAAAGGCAAGCAACATACAAATGGACTCAAGTCTAGTAACATGTGCATATGTTTCATCAAAATCTATACCTTCCTGTTGATTGTATCCTTGAGACACTAACCATGCTTTGTTCCTTACCACTTTTCCACTTTCATCAAGCTTGTTGTAGTATACCCATTTGGTTCCAATGATCTTTCTATCACTTGGTCTTGGCACTAGGGTCCAAACATTGTTCTTTTCATATTTCTCCAACTCTTCTTGCATAGCCAGGATCCACTCATCATCCCCAAGAGCTTGTTTGACGTTCTTTGGACTGAGTTGTGAGATGAAAATGTTGTTCCTTGTTATTTGTTGAATGCTACCCGTGTCTTCACTCTTTCAAATGGATCACCTAAAATCAGCTCCTTTGGATGATTCTTTGCAAACTGGGAGTTGGATCCTTCTTCTTGAGTGACCACCTCTTTTCCCTTTTGGGTGGTGATGATCTCTTTTAGAATAGGAATTACTTCACATGCAAAATCATTATTTAGAACAACATATTTGGGAAGAGGGGTTAGTCTCAATAAAATTAACATTTATGGATTCTTGTACTTTAGCAAGATCAACATTAAATACTCTATAAGCCTTGCTAGTAGTGCTAATAGCCAAGAAAGAAAGCCTTGTAAGATTTTGGATCAAACTTTTTGAGAGAATCTTTTGTATTCAAAACAAAACAAGGACATCCAAAAACATGAAAATACTTGATAGAAGGCTTCCTACCATTCATATCTCATAGAGGGTTTTCTTCAAAGAAGGATGAGTAAAAATTTGGTTTTGCATAAAACATGAGGTACTAACAGCTTCATCCCAAAACTTCTTTGGAGTTTGATACTCTAGAAGCATGGTCCTAGCCATCTCTTATAAAAACCTATAATTCCTCTCTACAACCCCATTTTTTTGAGGTGTTTGAGGTGAAGAGAAGTTGTGTGCATAACCATATTCTTGACAAAAACGTTCAAAAATCTCATTTTCAAATTCTCCCCCATGATCACTATGGATGGTAACGATTCGACAAGAGGCTTGATTCTCAACTCATTTACAAAAGCTTGAGAAAACATCAAGCATATCACTATTAGAAATGAGAAAGAAGGTGCAAGTATATCTAGAGAAATCATCGAGATAACAAGGAAATACTTGGAACCACGATGAGATTTAGTTCTCATTGGTCCAAATAGATCAATGTGAAGAAGCTCAAGAGCTCTCTTGGTACTAAGAACTCCTTCGGATTTGAAGGAGGATTTGGGTTTCTTTCCTTGGATACAAGGTTGGCATTCCTCATCATTTTTCAAAATCCAATTTGGGAAGTCCCTTGACCAAGTCCTTTTTGCTCAACATCTTCAACTGATGCATATTTACATGACCAAGCTGACGATGCCAAAGAGAAATATCATTCGAATTGACTACTAAGCATCTACTAACAATAGGCTTAATAGAGTCAATCACAATTACAAAAAGATTACCACTTCTAGTTCCCTTATATATAACTTGATATGTGAGGTAATCTAGAATCAAACATTCAAAAGAAGTAAATAACACAAGGTAACCATTATCACATAATTGACTTACGCTAATTAAAATGTGACCACAAAAAGAACATTCTTGATACATAATCATTCACCTACATCACCCTCACCTTTGACCTTACCTTTCTTATTGTCTCCAAAGGTAACTGAACCTCCTTTCATTTTGGTGAAGTTGTTGAAATGGCTTATATCACATGTCATATGCTTAATGCAGACACTATCAACAATCCATCTACCTTTTTCCTGCAAGAAAGGAGAGTGTTAGTTCCCAACTCAAACTTTGGGATCTGGAGTTAGCTTGGGGACCCATTTCATCTTTGGGTTGGTCCCCTTAGGCTTGTAAGGACAATAGGTAGAGTAATGATCATCACATTTGCAATGAGAAAATATCATAGGATTCTTACTGCTGAAAGGAGATTAATACTCTCAAGATTAGTTTTCTCATTCAGCTCAAGGATTTCCAGTTTAGCATTTATATCATCAATGATTTTTCCTAACCGTTTTCTTTTAGATTGACACTTAGGAAAAGATGAATGGGTAGAGATAAGCATGTACATAATAGCTTCCTTAGATAACTCATGCCAACTTACCTCACTTACCTCACCATTTTCTTTACTAGTAGAGGTCATGAGTGTAAGGTGGCACTCTCCATCTTCTTCGGAGCTTGAGCTGCTTGAAGATGAAGCTTCCCAAGATGCATGAGTTGCATTCTTGTGTCTCTTCTCCTTCTTGTACTTCCTCTTATAGTTGCTCTCCTTATTTTACTCCTCTTCCTTCTTTGAGTTGCCCTTGTGGTGTGACTTTCTTGACTTGGGACATTCACTCTTATAGTTCCCCTTTTGTCCACACTTGTAGCATCTAGGAGTAGAGGAGGAGGAGGCTTGCTTTCCCTCGATGTAGTTTGCTTCATGCTCACTTGGGCCATCATCTTCACTAGAGGAGGAGGGAGAAGTCTGACAAGCAATTTGTTGTTGAAGGATGACCAACTCCACTTTTTCTTTGAATGCACTATCTTTGATCTTCTTGGATTCCTCGTCTTCTTGCTTGGCTTCTTCTTCTTGTTTGTCAAGCATAGGCTCATGTGCTTGGTGGTTGCAAATGAGTTCTTCAGTTCAGATGTCACCAAGGCTCCTCACTTCTTCAATGAAGGTGACCTTTGACTCCCATCTCATTGGTAGAGTCCTCAAGATCTTGGATTTGATAACACCTCTATCCAAAGTGTTGCCCAATGCAGCCAACCCATTGATGATGACATTGTGTCTTGAGTACATCTCTACAATCCCTTCATACTTTCCCATCCTGAAGTTATTTAGAAGGTTGTTCAACATGTAGATCGTGGCCTCCTTGAATTTCTTAGTGCCTTCATAGGTGATGCACAATTTGTCCCAAATCTCGTAGGCGGTGTCCCAAGATGAGATCTGGTTGAACTCCATTAGGGTAAGGGCTGCATAGAGGATGCTTATGGCTTTGGCATTGAGTTGGGCTTCTTTGAGTGCAGCTTCACTCCATGTTGCAATAGCTCCAGTTGGCTCCTTGTACGGTGTAACCATCACCTTCTATATCTCAAAGTTCATGCCTTGAATTTAGAATTGCATATGCCTCTTCCAATAGAGGAAAGTTGGTGCCATCAAATACCGGAGGAAGCATGGAGAAGCCTCCCTCTAGGTTGAGAGAACCAAGTAGGTTGTCTCCCATCTTATAGTCTCATGGGAGATTGTTGGAGAAGATCCTTTCTTCTAATACCACTTGTTGGATCTAAGGCTCTAGAGGGGGGGTGAATAGAGCTTCAAAAAGTCTCACAAGATAGATTGGACCTTCAAATTATATCAAATTAAAACTGATAAATTAAATGCAATTTTAAGTCCTAACTAACAAGCATAGAAAGGATGAGAGGAATTGATAGTAAGAACTTGACAAGGTCATGTAGAGTGGTTCCACTCTCCAAACTAGGAGAGAGTCATTCCACTACCTAGAGAGGTCAGCCTCTAGGACTTTGCAATTGATTTTCTCTATATATTCACTAATATGAGTTACAACACAAGACCACCAAAGGACTTACCCATCCAAGCACCAAGAATATTCTACCTTACCAAGGACTTACCCACAACCTTCTCTAAGGTCTTACCTACGCTTTCACAAGTCTTCCGCCTTCAAGGATTTACCCACTCTTCTTGGATCTTCAGCCTTTTCCTTCTCCTTCACTTGGAGAAGATCTTCACCTCTTCTTCAACCTTGAAGAAGAACAACAACATCTCCACCTTCACTCAGAGTAGATTGCTTCACCTTTGCTTCATGGAGGAAAGGGTTAGGAAAGATGGAATGTATCGGAGCTTTACAAGCACAAGGAAGTATCTCTCTTACAACATGCCTATCTCACTCATAATAATGAAATCAAGTGTAAACTAGAGAGAGAAAAGGGCTCAAGGAGTTGCAGCACACTCAAATATAGCAAGGACTTAGAATATCATGAATGACCAAACTTGGAATGAACTCCAAGGGGTCCTATTTATAGATGGGGGTGTTCCCTTGAGTGTGGGATCACTTGAGGTTGAAGTATAGCCATTTTTCAAGATGCAACGAATCCATTTTCACCCAAAACAACTCACCAACAGTTATAATCACTTTTTTCTACATTTTTCATACAATACATTTGGTCAATTTTTAATAAAGGTAACTCGACCAATCCACTAAAAGACAAAGCCAATTTTCAAACTATCGGTAGAGTTTGTTCTGGGAAACTCAACCGATGAACTAAAATCAATTTTGCTCAATGAGTCAGTTGGTCGAGTTCTGTGAGTGTGTAACTCGACCGATGGGTCATCTTCAGAAAATCCATCATTGGATCGGTCAAGTTTCCAACTCGACCAATGAATAGCCTGTGAAAAATGTTATAAATTGATATTTGAGTGATTAAATAATGTAATTAAGTGTCCTTGATGTTTTCTCATCTTAGTTACAAGTCATATCATCAATACAAGTGATTACAAAAAATATCTAAGGTAATTTGGAGTGATTTCCCAAATTGCAAACTTGCATTGCATTTGACTTGAACATGATTAAGGTAGGGCTTGTGTAATTTGATCATTTTCATGTACCTAAAGCCTGAAATCAATCTTGAACAAACATATTTGATACATAGGAATGGAATGGTTAAGTCATTATCAAAATATGGGCAATGTATAACTCTTAAGTCAACATAATATACCATCTTTGTGCTAGTCTATGCTGTAAAAAATGATATGAATGACTTCTAATTCACCTCTAACAAATGTTAAGGTGTGTTCATGTTGCTTATTTGATGTCCTCGTCTCCAAATTTAAGTACAATTCCTGGTTTGAGAATATAAAATTTACTCTACAATTACATAGTCAATAAAAGATAGTGATGTTTCATTTTTATGAAAAATATAATGTAATGAAAATTTGTTAAAATAGTATGAATATGATTTTCTTTTTGCAATTGAATTTTAGGATATCACAACGTGACACAAAATATGCACAAACATGCATATGTATACAAGAACCATTTGAATAATGGAAAATATACAAAATAAACAATAAAAGATTAACTAGGGTCAACGATAATGTTCATTCATGAAGAGTGGCAATTATAAAGTATTGATGAGAAGAAAAAAGCATGTTCTTAACATGATATTAAATTCAAAAGATTATTTCTAATGAATTAAGAGAAAAGATGCAACCATACATATCAAATTCTTCTAACACCATGCAAGGAATCTAGAATATGATCCACATGGGGATGCACATTGATGAAGACATACTTATCCTAATCCTCATTTCATTTGTAGCTTAGTTTTGCATTTATATTCCTCATTTTATTTTCAAAATATCATCATAAAGTTTTCCTTAATTTTTGGTTAATTTGTAAGATTATGAAATAATAAATTGATTGTTCATGCCATGTTTGAACTTCATCGAATACACACCAGTGTAGGATTGGTGGTCCCACTGATCGTCATACAGTGCGAAGAAAACTTTTATATTTTTTAATAGTTTCATTAATTTGTTCCTTCATGGGTTGATGATTTCACCAGTCCAGGACTTCATTGATCCACTCTGATAGACTTACATTGGTATTCCCTGTGAGGGTCCACATCTATCTAAATTCTAATTGGTCATCATTCTCATCGACATATGAGAACATTACATCACCATATGTCTTCTGCTTCATTTTTTTTTGTCTTCACTGATTGTCAACTAATGAAGCAGAAGACATATGTATCTAATATGTTTGTTTTAGATTGATTTCAGGCATTAATTACATTTATAGGATAAATCTTATCAAGCCCTAGCTTGTTCTAGTTCAAGTCAAAAACAATGAAAATGCACTTTTGTGGAAAACACTCTAAATCACCTTAGATGAATTTTTTTTATCATTTGCATTGATGATATGACTTGTAACTATAATGAGAAAAAATTAGTAACCCTTACTTCAAATGTTTGAGCACTCAAAAGTAATTTTCCAAAATTCATTATAGGTCGTTGACCGGTTGAGATTGAAACTCAACCAATCCCTTAAATGGATTTTGAGAATTCTTTTGTTCGGTCGAGTTTACCACTCACATAAATCGACCGACCCCTACACTAAGAAATACTAATTTCTAGCACAAATGATAAACTCGACTGATGCTTCATATTGGCTTTGTCACATAGTGCAACAGGTCGAGTTTCCTGTATGAAAAATTGACTGACTTCACTATATGAAAACATAGAAAAAGTGATTCTAACCGTTGGAGTGTTGCAAAACACTAAATTATATATGTTGCAACACCCCAAATGGCTATAAAACCTTCTTAAATGTTTCTACCCACTAGTGGATACCCTCAACTATAAATATTAGTACCTCTTCGATTTCATTCCAAGGTTGGTCCTTCATGCTACTCAATACTCCTTGCTATAGTTGAGTGCATCGAGTCCACTTGAGCCCCTTTCTCTCTCTTGATTACACTTCAATTCATCATTATGAGTGAGATATGATCTGTGTGAGAGAGATATTTCATTGTATGCTTGTAAATATCTCAAAGCTTGTCTTTTCCCAACCCCTTTCATTAAGATGAACTTGGTGAAAGCTTCTCCAAGTGAAGAAGAAGGTGCAAGATTCTTCAAGCTGTAGAAGAAGGTGCATAAAGATTCTCCAAGTGAAGGAGGAGGACAAGTGGAAAATACAAGGAATTGAGAGGGTAAATCCTTCAAGGAAAAAGTCTCGGTGCAAGAAGGGGATCTCTTTGGTGAAGGCATCTAGTTGCTTGCAAGAGTGGGTAAGACCTTGGTGAGGTCAAAGACTATATGTTGGATAGGTAAGACCTTGGGTGTAAGGTTTTTGGTTCCTTGACCTCAAATGGAAGTTGTATATCCTTCTCCTAGAAGAGAAATGTCAGTTGTATGTCTTATAATGGAATATAAGTATACATAGGTTGCAAAATCCTAGGTCTTGACCTCTGTGATGGAGTGAACTTTGAGGACTCTTTAGGTACCTAATGAATAATCTGATTCATGAATGGAAGATACAAATTGGTTTGAGATGATATATGCATATATATGTGTCTTTAGTTGAGTAAGTTTGGATCTGTAATTATATTGATATTATAATATATGTTCCTTTTTGGAGAAATTAATTGAGATGTAAAACAATAAATTTTTGGCACAATACTTTAATACAATGAAGTTTGAGTTATGATAATATATGGTCAAAGTTTCATAAAATTTTGATGTTCCTAGAAGGAGAAATTTAGGTTTCAAATTGCTGAAATAATGTGCATAATTGATGATTTAGAAACCTAAGTTAGGACTTTTATTTAGTGTCACACTCCCCCTTCAGTTTGGGTAGGTTGTATGGTCAGATCCTCACCATTCAAATCTAATTTGGTAGTTGGCACTGTTAACTTGAGTGAGCCATAGATAGGCTCAAGGAAGGATTTACTCAAGACATTGGATTGGAGATCAAGAATCCTTGAGTTGTCTCCTACCTTGCAGTTACAGAAAGGTAGTGGGGCAGACGAACCCACAACTACCTCGACCACCACTCGCCTAGATCATGGGGTGAGGGGGAGATGTAACTGGGGAGTTAGATCGTCGTCTTCATTGCAAATCATTTGACCCCTTATTCTGGGAAAATGACCAACTAAGAGCGGGAAACAACACCCACCACTCTCCCCATCTCCATCATTTTTATAGAAGAAATGAGGAATAAGTAACCACTAGTAGATAATGTTTCAAGAATGGTTGAGGAAGTGAAAAGCAAGATTGAGTCCATGGAAGTTCAACCAGAAACTTGCTTGCTCTTCTGTTGTGATGTAGCAGGCCATCAAAGTCCATATTCACGAAGAAGAAGATGGAGCTCAATGTACCGTGAGAGGTTTTTTTCACCGCAATCGGAGGTAGAAGACGAGTCTATGTATGTATATAGAAGCTCTACTGGAACCTACCTTGTAGTTCCATGGATTTAAGGATTTTTTCCCTTTTCTCTCCTCCGTGACATCAGACAGCGTCGACGAGCATGGGTTGTTGAAGATCCAGAGGTGAAAAGAAAGAACTAAGCAGGTGTGAAGGTCTATTTGAAGTCTCCAAAGTTGGTGGTGGTGTTAGAGTCTGATGAGGAGCTTCATCGTCGGTCTGATCCCACATCAGAGCTAACCCTCACGGTGACACCTTGAGTGGGGTTGAGAACCCACGTAGACACATCAGGACATAATGCGAGAAGGGCAAGGGAAGAAAATGTTGAACCGACAAAATCAACTTGAACCGGGTCTACAGCCGTGAATCGACCATCCCAACAATGAGCATATCAAGTGTGCCCCTGAATTGCTGACTCAATCAGTAAGGAACCATGCCTCATAAAGGACATGTGGTGCTTTCTGACTGGACCAAATAATGTAAATGTCTAAAAATACTCAGATCTTTTATGATTAATAGAAAATAGCACAATTGTCAAAAAATACAAATAAGATACCAAAATTCTCAAAAAAATGAGTAGCACAACATGAAATAGTATAATCCAGCTTTTTCAACACTAATGTAAGGAATATCATGTAAGTTATGAAATGCTCATATCATATATAATATATATCAAATGATAGCCTAAAATTATGAAAATGTTTCACTAACTCAAAAATATGATTTATAATCCATACAATGTTGGATATGATCATGTTATGACACATAATCATGTAATTTGCTTAATAAACCAAATTAGGGCCAATACCCCTAAATAAAATACAATAAATACTTTTATGATCATTAAATGATAGAATTTATGAAATATCCTCATATTAGTATCTGGAAGCTAATATATAATTTGATATCAGTTAGATGTACGTAATTCATGCTACATGAAGATGGTTCTAAATACATGGGTTGTAACCCTAATTTGACTAATGAACATAACCTAAGGTTAATATGTTCACATAAATGGTGTAGCATGATTATCAGTTAATGAACTATAATCAGGAATATGACATGAGTAATATAAATATGAGTTGACAAGACAAGTAATGATAGGAATGTCCTAATGACAAAGCAAAACCCTAAAATAAGTCATGACTAGGGTTCAGATGATGAGGACATGATGATGGTATGTGATATTATCTTAATCAGGTTTGAGAAGGATATAATTTACATCAGGAATATGTGATTATTAGATATATGTTTTCAAGGTACGCTTTACCTCTTACTTGGGCTATTATACATTATGGTTGTATTATGTGTACAAAATACTTGGCATATAATATTGGATGAAATGGTTGTTCTTGAATGATACCTTGCTTGATTTTGCATACTTATGGATAGGAACACATAAAACATAATATATCTGTTCCATTATAAGAAACCAGTAAACTCTTTGGTAGTTCAGGTCTTGGAAGTGACTTAACTCTTTGGTAGTCGGTCACATTGAACATATGGTATAACTCTTTGGTAGTCAATCATAAAGGCCTTAATCTTGAGCTTCTTAAGATTCAAGAGAATGCATCAAAAAATTCAACGGTCAATGCATGGATATATAATGGAAAATGTGCTTTAAATTTGCGTTCTCTTTTGTTAATAAACATCTTTGTTCAATTATGGCTTCTGTTACATATTTCTTTTCTTACTTCCAAGTATTAATTTTATCTTATTGCAAGTCTTATTAATGAGAGGTATATAAAATACACGTAGGCATACTCAGTACAATATTTAAGAATATTTTGGTGACGTGTACCACATGTAATCTCTGTTTTAGGTTGTGGACATATGATATTGAAGAGATCGATAGTTGAGAGTTGTGTGGGCAACTGATGTACAGGTGGACCTATTTTCTTAAGATCATGTTGTATATGGTAGTATGTGCATATGTGTAAGTTTATTGTTCAATATGTAATATAAAATGTTGTAATAATTCATTTTGTAATTATATGTTGAATGGTGAACATGTGTTGTACGGTTTTGTTCTTGTTCATGTGCATGTGCTACTATTGTTTCCTTTTGAATTCCTCTAATTTTCTTCTTCTTAGCCTAGTGTGTTGTGTTTGAATTGGGATTCTCGACGAGGTGAGGTTTCAATTTCGACGACACACATTAGATTATGTTTCAAAAAATCTGGGGACATCAAAACCTCTCTAGGTAGTGGACTGACTCTGTCCTAGTTTGGAGAGTGGATCCACTCTAAAATAGCTTGTTAAAGTGCTTGTTTCAATCTTTCTCATTCTTTCTATGCATGTTTAGATTGCCATCAAATTCACTATTTGCAATTCTTCCTATTTGAAGTAACTTGAAGGTCTAACTATTTTTGTGCAAGTGTTTTTAGCTCTATTCAGCCCCTCCTCTAGAGCCCTTTTATCCAACAAGTGGTATCAGATCCACGATCTTCTCAGACACATCTCCCACTATATGAGAAGGTTGGTGTCATGGAATCGTTTGTTACCCTAAGTCCACACTCCTAATCGCTACACATACAAAGGCAAGTGGACCAGCGCATCTGTCCGTATAATGGATCTCATAACATATTTCACACGTGCAATATATATGTAAAAGTTGTAACAACAAGACAACAAGATACTAAATAGGGAGATAAGAGATAGCATGCACCCATTTCTAGATTCAAGTATTCCCATTTGTATTGCATTTTTGAGTTTGAGTCTTGAGTGTAGTGAATCTTCATTTGGAAACTACAAATTTGATAAACATAATATATTAATGCTAAAGCATTAAGTACGCTATGAAAAGGCTAGGAAATAGTTTAAGAGTACAATAAAAGTTTCTTGGCTAGAAATGACATATAGGAAATAAATAGAAACAAGACATGAAACACTTAGCGATATTCCTTTATACAAAGTGTGTTTTAAGTGTATTTCCATTATACTCAACAACATAATATGGCCATTGACCAACTTCCCATTGGAAGGGTCCGTAAGGGTGCTCAATATTAGCCAACCCTTTTATCGACATGGTCCGCCTTATCTTGACATCTCAAGTAAGGCGCCCAACCTTGTGCCCTTACCCCGAGAATATAGACAGGTGCACCAGGTTTGTATAATGGATAAGTTCAATTATGCTCAAGGTTTGTTCAACATATTTCAAGCAAAATGAACATACTAATCATAGGGAACATGTAGCTCAAATAAGTAATTATCTAGCCAAGCATTTATATGAGCATACATACAAACAAGCCAATACCATAGTACTGTCAAGTGAGTAAGCGTACCTTGTGAGTAGAGTACAAGATTAACCATTGATTAGAAACCATAAGCAAGCTAGATCTTGGAAAAAGAGTCTTTACAAATATCATGACATTAAAAATGAGTACAATTAGATTAACATCAGCAAGATTAAGTCCACTAATCATTATCATGGTTGTTGGTTGTGTCACCTAGATCAAGGTCTCATATCATTCATCATTGATTTCAATTTCTCATATGAGGTCATGTATTCCCATTATCATGTTACTTCATACTTCTTGGATTCATCTACCTAGGGTGACATATCACAACTAAGATAGGGGTTGTAATATTAGGGTTGCATGATCTTAATAGAGCAAACATGTGTTTCGGGAAAAATTGAGCAATATATTATCAATGTTGTAAAACTAGTCATTTTGAGTCATTATCATGCAAAGTGGTCATCATAATAGTGTACAAGAGGTCAAGATTTATTTTGTGTCATATATATCAACAAATTACTGATTTGATATCATTATATAGCATGAATGATCAATAGAGTAAGATTTACATAGGATTCATATCAATGTTGTAAAACTAGTCATTTTTAGTCATTATCATCCAAGGTGGTCATCATAAGAGTGCACAAGAGGTCAATATTTATTTTGTGTCATATATATCAACAACTTACTGATTTGATATCATTATATAACATGAATGATCTATAGAGTACGATTTACATAGGATTAAAAACTAGTCAACCACATGCATACTACATCACATATCAAATTCAGATTATGGTATTTAGCAGCATAAGTGCACGAGAATGATCCACAAAGCAATTAGGTATACAAAGTATGATAAGTTACTAATTTAAGAGTTTACATGATCATTTTAGACATAAAAAACTCATATGTGAGCTTGGGTTGAGTGTCAACATCAATGTTTCACATATAGTATATTCATGGTTCAAGTACCTCATTAGGTAAAAAGGAGGACAAGTATGAGAAAATCCAAAACTTAGCATAGAATACACTAAAAACTACTAATTTGGATCAAGCATGAGATATTAAGGTATAAATAATCGAGGTTATGCATTAAAAAAGTGATCTATAGCATATATATTTCATCAACATAAGACAATTATAGTGTGCAAGAATAGATACATTTTGCATCATGATGCATAGACGTGTTCAAGATACTGATATCATGCTAACATTAGGATCTGGGACATAAAACATCAATACCATGCATTCAAGTAGGATGAACATCTCAAAAGGACTTCAAAAGTATGTATTTAGGTATTAGTAGAGAAGCAAGCATATTAAGATTCTTGAACCATGTTGCCCTAATATGATGGATTCCCGAGCTCCTCCTGTCGTGGGCGACAAGGCGAAAGGCAAGGCGACGGCGGCGGCGGTTCTTCCCGGTCGACCCCCTCCCTTGAGTCTGAGTCCGTGTATGCCATCGGAATGCAGCAAGAAAGGGGAAATCTCAGTCTCATCTCAAGCTCCGGTTGGTGTTACAGTTAATTCGCCGCAACAGTGGGATGCTTTCAAGCCATTATCTACTGGGAATGCATCGAGATTACAACAAGTTGATATCTCCACGGTCAATGGTAAGCTGCTGTATCCTAGCAAGGAAGCGGAGGAAAATGCTGGTAAATGGAAGAAATGCCTTCTTGGTTATATAATCAATTTCTGGCCTGATGTCATCACTCTTGCGAACCACTTTAATATGATCTGGACTACTCGTGGCCGTTTTGAGATATTTGATAGAGGTAATGGTTTTTTCTTGATAAGATTTGACAATGTGGAAGATATGGAGAATGTTTTTAAAGGAGAATGGGCTATCCTCGGAAGGCTGGTTGTCTTTAAGAAGTGGATTCCAGGAGAACTGCAGACTAGACCTGTTCTAACAGATGTACCTATTTGGGTTGATATTTTGAACCTTCCAATGGAGCTGTGGGATACAAGAACTTTCAATAGGATTGGTTCCTTCCTAGGTCGTCCAGTGAAGATGGATGAAGACACGGTTAATCTGAAGCGATTAGATGATGCAAGGATCCAAGTTATTGTTGCAGTAGATGCTAAGTTCCCGAGAAGCTTAACGTTAATCAGTGATTCTGGCTCTGAGCATACTATCTCTCTTGATTACGAATGGATACCATATAAATGTAGTAAATGCGGTTTCGTTGGGCATGGAGAATGTAAGTCTGTTCGTAGTGGAAAAATATAGAAAGCCAAACCTGTAACTAAATCTAAGAAAACGTGGAAAATTAAAAGTACTGATGCTGGTCAGGTATTTGATGTTATTCCTGATTTTAATCTAGAAGGAAGTGGAGGCTATGTTATTGAAGAAATCTCAGACGAAGAGGAAATTCAACGCAAGAAACTTATGATTGAACATATGGATAATATTGTAGAGGATGAGGAAATTTCTAAAGCTGTTAATGAAGAAGTTAATTCTGTTAATATTGTTGTGGTAAACAGGGCAGATTCTGTTCCTTCAACCCCTACTGAAATTCATGTCTTCTCTAATGTCACCCCTGATAGTTCTAATATTGATAAAGCTCAGATTGTCCTAAATGATAGAAGGAGAAATATCTTTCCTCCTGAGCATCAGCTGAAACAAAGCATTGGCATCTATTATAGAATTACAGAGTCAACCCTCTCTCCTATTCTTGCATAGATTGAGGAACTTAATGTATCAACTGAAGAAGCTGAGGCTGTCAGCCCAACAGCCCAGGTAGATAAATGATCCCTCCTTTATCTATTTCTTCTTGGAATGTTCGAGGTATAAGCAATAAAATTCAGGACATTCAAGAAGAAATTAGGAAGGCTAGTGATAGTATAGTTATCTTGGTTGAAACTAAAGTTAGGCCTTGCAAAATTAAAGCTCTTATCAATAAGTATTTTCCTGGTTATAGTTGGCTTTCGAATCATGTTTCTCATGTCCTGGGTAGGATAGTTGTCCTCTGGAATCCAGCTGTTTGTGATGTTTCTAATATTGATGAGAATGATCAAGTTCTGCATATGAAAGTTATTTCTGATCAATCTTGGTTTTATCTTTCTGCTGTTTATGGTCATAATCCTGATAATCTCATAGAAAGCCTTTGGTCTTCTATTTCCTCCTTTTGTTCCATTGTGGATAATCCTTGGCTCTTCTTGGGGGATTTCAATTGTGTTCGGAAGAATGTGGAGAGGATCAGTAAGCAAATGCCCACTAAAAAATCCATGGATGATTTCAATGAATGCATCTTAAATTGTAATCTTTTTGAAATGAGCCTTCAAGGTTCTTTCTACACTTGGGATAATAGACAAGATGGTGATAGGTTTTTTATGTCGAAAATCGATAGAGTTTTCTATAATGTTGCTTTTCTCAATACTATTGATGAGTTTTCGGGTGAAGTCATTTCCAACATTGTCAGTGACCACAGGAAAATCCTTGTCAAGATTGGGAATCCGAGAAGAGTTAAATCGCCTTTCACATTTATTAATGCCTGGGCTGATCACCAAGACTTTATTTCCATTGTGAAGGGCTCGTGGGTTATGAATTTTCCTGGTTATGCCATGTTTAGGTTATACAGGAAGTTGGAGAAGCTTAAGAAAAACCTTATTAAATGGAATAAAGAGTGTTATGGGAACATCAATGATAATCTCAAGATTGCCAAATTCAAGGTTGTTAAAGCTCAAGAGCAAGCTGATCTGGACCCTTTTAATGAAGAACTAAGGATTATTGCTAAGAATTTGAGAAATGAAGTGAATCAATCTGCTGCTGCCCAAGAATTTCTTTATAAACAAAAGTCAAGGGTTAAATGGCTCAAAGAAGGTGACTCCAACACTGCTTATTTCTATGCCTCTATGAAGATTAGAAGACAAGCTAATTCTATTAATAGCCTTAATATTGATGGTAATTTTTCGTATGACAATGCTGCTATTAAGGAGTCTATTACTGATTTTTACTCCAAGCTCTTTAATAATGCTAATGCTTCTTGTGGAGTTTGGCAAGGAGAGTGGCCTGGAAGCACTTTAACTCTTCAGCAGAAAAATTCTCTCATCTCTAATGTTACGAGGGCTGAAATTGAGAATGTCATTAAGGATTTAAAAGTTGATAAGGCCCCGGGGCCTGATGGTTTTAATGGTTTTTTCTACAAGAAATGCTGGGATATTATTGGAGATGATGTGTGTGAGGTTGTCTTCGAGTTTTTTAGAAATGGCAGATTGCTCCAGGAGGCCAATAGAACCTTTCTCACCCTTGTTCCTAAAGGTGTTGATTCCTCTTTGATTAAAAATTGGAGGCCTATTGCTTTATGTAATACTTTCTATAAAGTTATTTCTAAGATTCTTGCTAATAGGCTTCAAAGTGTGTTACCTTCTATTATTGATGACACTCAGTGTGCATTTGTCAAAGATAGAAGTATTAAGGAGGCTACTCTGCTCACTAATGAGATTTTGAGTGATTTCAAAAAACCCTATGCTTATCCTAGAATGTGCATTCAAGCTGATATTACGAAAGCTTATGATTCTGTTAAGTGGTCCTTCCTGTTTTCTATTATGCACAATATGGGTTTCCCTGCTATATGGATAAATTGGATCATAGAAATATTTCACTCTTCCTCTTACCAGGTTCTTATTAATGGGGAGCCTTCCGATCCTTTTAAACCCACTAATGGGGTGATACAGGGTGACCCCATTGCCCCTTACTTGTTTGTCATTGGCATGCAGGGTATTTCTGAGCTGTTTAAAAGAATGGTTAGAAATGGTGGTCTTGAGCCCATTGGTATATCTAAGAAGGTGTATAGATCTCATCTTATGTTTGCGGATGATCTCATGATCTTTTCAAAAGCTAGCAGTACTAATGCTATTGTTATTAAGAATATTTTTGATTCCTTTGCTGATGCATCTGGTCTTTGTGTTAATTATGAGAAGAGCTCTATTATCTATAGTAGGAATGCTGATAAGCATGATATTTCTGAAATCATTAATATCAAAGAAGGTTGTTTTCCTTCCAAGTATCTTGGGTTGCCTTTATTCTCTGGGAAATTATCTAAATGATTTTGTGGGACTTTGGTTGATAAAATCAAATCTAGATTGGATTCTTGGAAATCGAAATTGCTCTCTACTGCTGCCAGAAGGGAGCTGATTAAGTCCACCCTCTCCAATATGCATCTTTACTGGCTTTTTTCTTTTCCCATCCCAAGTTCCATTATTGATCAAATTGATAAGCTTTGCCGTGATTTTCTTTGGGGAGAAGCAGAGTCTAAGAAGAATCTCCATCTTGTAAAGTGGGATGATGTTACTGAACCTAAAGAAGATGGTGGTTTGAATATTAAAAAGTCCAAGGATGTTGCTAAAGCTTGCTTGTTAATGAATGCTTGGGATGTAGCAAGTAAAAAAGACACCCTTTGCGTGAAGTGGATTTCTGAGAAATATTTAAAGAAGCAATCTTTCTGGATTGCTAAGGAGTCTCCCAACTATTCCTGGATGTTTAACAACATTATTCGTATTAAAGAGGAATTGCTTGGTTATATTAAATTTGAGGTGGGAGATGGCTCTTCTATTCATACTTGGCAGGATCCCTGGTGCAACAATACTTTCCTTGAAAGCTTTGTGGGCAAAGAGTGTATTATTAGAGCTGGTATTCCTTGGGATTCAACTCTGAATGCTATTATTAAGAATGGTGTTTGGAATATGCCTAGGATTTTCAATCGTGGTCAAGCTGATATCCTTAAAGCTGTTAGCTATTTTTAGATTCATAAGGGTCATAAAGATTCTATCATGTTTGATGGGAAGAAGAATATTAAGCTCCATGATGTTTGGGAGGCTATTAGAATTAAAAAACATAGTCTTACTAACTTTGGATGGGTTTGGAAGATTAATACTCACAATCGTGCTAGGCTACATCTTTGGAAAGCAAGGCATAATAGGCTCCCCACTACTGACTATTCCAGAAGGAGAGGTCTATGTTTGGCTTCTATGTGTTATCTTTGTCAGAATAGTTATGAAGATACCAACCATATCCTGTTTGAGTGTAAATATGTTGATGATATCTGGGCTATGGCCAATATTGCTAAGATTAGTTCTTGGAGTCAAGCTGAAAATTTGACTGATCAGAGAGTTAAATGCATCATGAGCATCATTTTTTATCATTCCTGGGTTGAGAGAAATCAAAGAGTCCATGAGGATAAGTATAGGGATCCGATGCAGTTATGGAAAGTTATTAATCCGGATATTCTTTGTTTCTTCACTGAGATTTGAGTGTGGCCTCTCTTGGTGTGCCTTCCTTCTGGTGATGCTGTCTTTGTGATGGTCTTGTTGTTGGATGTTTTTTTCTGGAGAGTTCTATGTTTGGCTCATTTGGTTTTTAGGTCTTGGTGGTTTATGGGGTGGTTGAGTCTGTTGACCTGTGGCTGAGTTTTTCTGTTTTCGCTTGGGTGGCTAAGTTTATCCGTTTTTGGAGTGGCAGAACTTTCCCAAGACTGTTCTTTTTCCTCCTTTTTCTTAGGTGGTAAAGATTATCCGTAGTGGAGTGGCAAATCTTTCCCAATTTTAGTTTCTTTTTCCCTTGAGTGGCAGAGGTTATCCTGGATGGTGTGGCAGACCTCGCTCAAGCTTGGCTTGGTTTGCCTGCTATGCTTCTTTTTTTGAGATCTGGTTTTGGGAGTGCCATGGTGGCTCTTATGTTTCCCTTTCTCTTGGAGCTTAGACGTTTCTTAGGATATGTTGCTTTCTGACTTTGCTATGCTGACCTATGCTTTGGGTTTTCTTTGCTTGTTTTTGCTTTGGGGCAGATGTGCCTGATCTCTGTTTGAGGTTTGTTGCTCTGAGCCTTTGGTTGCTCTGTGGTTTAGCTATTCTGTTATGGTCTGCAGACCACTTTATCTTCTTTATGTTGAGGGCATCAAGATGGTTTCTTCTCTTTCTGTTGTGATGGTCATGGAGTGATAGGTGCTGGTTGACTGCAGCCATGCTTATGCAAGCTGAAGTGTTGATTTCCCTGGAAAGCTGCTGCTGGTTTTGATGGCTTTCTTCTTTTGATGTAGCTATGTCTGATGGCTCTGCGTTTGCTGCTGGTTTTGAAGTTTTCTGTCATTACTTGAGTGGGAGATATTATCCTATGGGAGTGGCAGTTTTTCTGGAGTGATGGTTCATCTTTTGATGCTGGTGGATGGTGGTTTGGTTGCTCTATGTTCCTTTTTTCTGACCTGCTGATCCTTCTGTCTGAAGATGCTTTGAGGTTCATCAGTTTAGTTTTCTAGATCTATATTTTTATCTATCTGTGCTCATGAAGGGTTCTGTTTCTTGATCTCTGTATGATTTATTATGGGCTCCTTCTTCTGTCTTCTCTAATGGTTTTCTGGTTTCTGGCCGTGCCACTCTTATGATGCTGGCTATCTGTTGCTGCTGCTGGATTCAGTTTTGTGGTGATCTGTCCTATATGATCCCTTGTGATCGGTCTAGTAACTCTGCTGGTTCAGTTTCGCCTTGGGTTGATCCTTCTGTTCTTTTTTTTTTGGCATGGGCTCTAAGGCGTTGAGATGTTGTTCTGATAGTTTTTTCTTTAGTCTCCTCTTCTTTGTGAGCTTTTTGTCTATCATCTCTTGATGTAAAGTTAGATAGATAGTTTTCTTTTCTTTTTGTGTTGGTTCTATTTTGGAATCAACAAAGTTTTGCACAGACACAAAAGGAAAATGAAAAAAAGCAACAGGAGTTTTGGCCGACCAAAAAAAAAAAGATTCTTGAACCATATTTATTGAAAAGATCTTGTTTTTCTGGCCAAAATGGTATATTTAAAGTCTACATTGAAATAGAATGCCCAAGTTATGATTTTTTCAAAAGATTAACCTAGATTTAGGGGATGAGAGCCCTTGGATCGAGATCCAAGGGTCAGAAAAAGGGAGTCATGTCAGCTGCGATCTGGTCCAGAGAGTAGTGGCTGGCCACCGCCACTGGCCATTCCAAGCACTGTCACCAGCGCCCCACACTCACCCGTGGTCGCTCACCACCATCCAGATCCAGGGACTGTAGCTCGTGCATGGGCTCTTCCCCGCGGCGGCGCGAGGTCGCCAGAGTCGCGGTGGCTCAACGATTCAGAGGAAGATGGTTCACGGGATCTGGTCGTCGAGGAAGCCATGCTCCATGAAGACTCAAGCACCACTTTTCTCTATGGCGAAGAGATACAATGGCGCCGCAGCACCTCACCAGAGGTGACGGCCACCCAAGAAGAAAGGGAGAAGAATAGTAGAGAAAGAAGGAGGAGAGCACGAAATGGATGGGAAACAAGAGGGGGAACTGAAGGAAAGAAGAAGGGAAGACAATGCGGTCATCGATTTAAGTAAGGGAGGCTCGAGGTATCGGATTGGCTAAGCAAAAGGGGAGTTGGTAGGCTGTTGCACTTTCTCTGACACAGGGTAGAAGACAACTACGAGCCGTTGGATTTGGGACCGTTGTTGACCACGAGCCGATCCAAGGGTTGGAAGTGTGGATCCGCTACTCCAATACAGAGCATTCTCATTGGCTGAGAAGAGGTGTCATGGATTGCTAATGTGATGAGAAAAAAGGGGGGAACCCACCATAGCTGGGCCGTGCCCCACATTAGGCCCGTTTGGGTCAAAAACACATAAAATTGATTAAAGCACTTGAAAATTTCACTTAACTTTAAGGAGCCATAACGTGAGCTGCGATGGTCGGATTAAGATGATTTTTGAACCTTTAGAAAGATAATTGATAGTTCCACATAATGAGATACATATGACAACAAGAAGAGTTCATTGAAATGATTCAATTTTGATTGCAAGTTGGTGATATATAATGAATGTAACATGCTGGATTTTGGGTTCTAAATCTATTCTTTGCTAATTCATCATTTTCCAACAGAAAAATATATATTTTGAACCTATATATATTCATTCGAAGACTTAATTAGTCATTTTGACAAATTTTCTTGCACCTTCATACTAATTGGTTCCATTTTGGGTTTCTTGTGTCTAACTAAGTTAATTTTCCTCAAATGAGAAATATTTGCAAATGAATCCTTTGATGGATCCTCATGAAGCACTTTGCCATTATTTGGAAGAGTTTGACATATGTTTGTTAGACCTTATTCTTCATTTGTGCACCGACCTTTTCAACCAATGGTTTCACAATCAAATTAAAATGTATTTAGAATGTTATATATTGATCATCGAGTGATTTAAGGAAAAATATTTAATAGGAAGGATGCGGCCTTAAGTAGAGTATTTAGTGTATATCTTAATTGGCTTATAGCAATTAAACACATAGTCAAATTCAATATACGGCTTTGAAGTTAGGAAGGAAAGTGGGTAATTGAAAAGATAATGGAACTCATGATAATTAATTTTGACTAAACTAGAAACGTAGGCGACCCATCATGGTCGTGTATTCTCCTAGCCAGAAAACGGCAATGAAGTTAATTTCTCATTGTTGAATTCCCTTCGACTTTATTCACCCGTACGTTTTCTTCTCCCCTCCTCATCTCCCATACATCCGTGAAGCTCTAGGACTGTTTTACCACGGCACTTCAAGGGATCACCCTGAATTCCCAGCATCGTCTCCCTCCTACATTTATACGCAACCTTTCCGTAAATCTACAACTCGATCCCCCTCAGCCTCGGAGCACCATCAACCTCTTCCCTGCAGCGCCGCTCAATAGTGTTGACTGCCATCTACCAGACCTCTTGCAACCACCATCACCTACAACAATATTCCGGCACCTGTACATGAACCTGCAACACAAGTCGATGCACAGATCTAAAACAGGAGACCTGCAGGCATCATAGCAGGGCGCACATCCGCTGTCCCTTCCATGGTGATGCTTCCTCCACCCAACGCAACTGCAATCACATAGATCGACAACCACTCCAGTAGTCATTGCCTACTGCTAGATTTGCAGCGCCCGTCCCACCGCCTCATAGATAACTTGACGACCTGCAACAAGCCATTGCAGATCTGCGACTATCTCGCCCACTGCCTGCACACACATGTTCCTCGCCAGCAATGGTGCCCTCGCCAATGACAGCCTACGCTGGACTGCAACTGTTATGCAGAAAATTGTGTCATGCTTTGATCAACCACTCCTTGCATCACAAGCCAAGAGATAATTACAGCAACATGCATGAACTGCAGGTTAGTAGCTTCGTAATTTCCTGTATGTTCTGAATTTGAGGAATCATTAAGGGACAATACGTTAAGGAATACATTAGTTGAGTAAATGGATGCTTAGAAAACAAAACATATCCATATTGACGCAAAACAATCCAACAAAATGTATAGGTTTGATGTGTATAGTAGTGTATTAGTAAAAGGAGAAAGTTCTGGAAATTCTATATTCATACGTACCTACACTAGTTCAGATATTAGAAAAATTAAAAAATAGTAATGATACCAGTACATACGGTATTATTAATTGCAAGGATTAGCTATTTAGGTTTCAGATTCGTTTACCTAAACTATACTATGCATTGAGATGTACAAATATATAGATTTTGTCCTAAATATAGTAAACAGGAAATCTGAAATTCTGCAACTATATATCCTTAATGCTAAACATTAGATTAGATAATAATATGAATTAGTAGAATGCAACTCGACCATACTAATATTCAACTCATCATAGTTAACATGTACACATATACATAATTATTTGAATAGTATATGCATATATATAATAGGGTATTAGAGGATACGAAGTTGTGAAATATTTCAATAGTTGCATAATAATTATACCTCCATTATGAATGTAGATGATGTAAATAGATATATATAAATATATAACCTACAAATAAAACTAAGTGTCATTTATCACATGATGGGTTACTTATAAAACCAAGGTCCTAAAAATATATATAGATTAGGGATATATTGGAAAACAAAACATAGAACAATGAAACATTTTGGTCTAGATTGAGATATGGGGAACATTACTCAAAATTTATTAATTGTATCCTAGGACATAGACAATGAATAAGGAATATGAATGTGTGGATTAGATTATAAATGAATCCATATTTAAAATTATGATTTCAGTACATATTTGGATTTACATATCTAATTGAGATTGAATTTGTGAAAAATTTATTATGATCTATATGCATGAGTAACTTTGGGAATAGTTAGATCCAAATTGATGAATAGATATTTTAGAGAAAATTTGGATGTTCATCATTGAATATAGTCATTAGAGAAAACATGTAGATCAAGAAATACTATGGAGAAAGGAGTAATTTGAATACTAATATGAAACCCTATGTAGTATCTTAACTGAGAAATAAAAATTGGTATATGCATACCACTTAATATGTTTATAATCCTCGAGGAATAAATATACATAAAAAAATGTAATACCCTAAATATAGACATGAATTAACTACTCATGTGGATAGTAATAGATATATAATAGATTATATGTTGATTTAATAAAATCAAAAACCGTGAAATAAGAACATGATGAGATCTTGGAAAAATACTGTAGCACTTATCTATATTATACTTACATACATAAACATATGACATTCATTATATAGATGTACAATACAATACATTTTAGAAAGAAAGTAATGGGACAACCATGAAATAGTAATAACCCTAGGTGGGAAACTAAAACTAATTAAGAAAATATGGATTGATTCCAAGTCAAACTATGACAAGATTATTATTCTTTGTAGCTACCTCTTCATAATTAATGGAGCCACATTATGATTATGCAATTCCCAGAGTCCTGAATGATTAAGGTACTAGATATTCTATTTCATTGTTGAGCTATTTTCCCTCTTTATGGACAAACATATATCTTGATTTGTGATGAATTCCATATTGCTTTAAAACCTTTATTTATTCTTGAAAGTTCACCACTCTCATTTTTCAACTGATGAAATATTGTTGATAATTTGGCACTAGACTTGATTTATTGGAGTTTTGACTCCATTTGGACTTTGGTCCCTTGGGCTTTGGCCCTATAGAGCTTTGTCTCACTTGAGTGGGCCACAACCATGCACAGTGGATAGAGTTAGGTGTACCCCTGTTAACTGGAATAGATAATAAGGAACTAGTGTCGTTCTCTCCTAGAGTGTGAGAACATAAGGCACTTAGACCTAGAAAAGATATGATAGAAAGGTGCCAAAACTTGTCAAGTGGAATACTTTGAAATTGATATACTTTGTGAATAGCTTGGATAAATTTTTCATACTTAAAATATTGAATCTTGTTTGGTGATATTCTTGTAAATGACTTGCTATTTTGAAATTGATACTAGAATTTCTTCTTGTTAGCCTTTAGTCCACCAAATAGTCCCTTCCTAATTTTATCATGTACTTAGATCCTATTTCATGCATAGTTCAATAATTGGATTTAGTACCAGCTTTTCTGACCCATACCTTCCTTTTATGGGGTCCATGTGTGGTTTCATTCCCTTTGGGAATTCATGGACATGTGGCTTGAAGGAGACATAGAAGAGACATGCAGGAGATGTCCTCTGTGGATTGAAGATTGGATAGGACTTATGTTTTTATTTTGTAAACCTATTTATCATTTAGCTTCCGCGCTCTGATGTACAAGCATGAATGTAATAAAGATTTGTTTATATTTTTGATACATTTTTTAAATATTTGATCGTAAAGATTGGGTCTTTAAAATGAACATGACACCTAGTTCAAAACTCAAGTTAAAGTCATATATAAGTACAAAGTGATGTTTAACTCCAATTGATTCATCAATTGGGTATACCATGACTCAAATTCATTAAAGTGGTGGTGAGGGAGGTTGTTGGGTACATTAGAGGATCAAATGAGTCAAGATGTACATTAATTAGATGAGAAGGAAAATCCAATTTATCACATCCTCCCCACCTTAAAGGAAATTTTGTCGCCAAAATTAAATCAAGTCATCAATTGAGATTTAGTTTTCCTATTCAAAATATTATATCCATGTCATTACCAAAATTTAGCAATCGATCATAATGGTCAACACATGGTTACACAGATCCTCAAATTGGAAGTATCGTTACATGAGTCAACAATTTGAAAATATTATCTCCTAGATCACCAATTTGGAGAGATCATACTTTTAGGTCAAACAAATAGGGATCTTGAATCAAGAGTACAAAATGACTTTCCATCGCAACATTTAAGGGTCCTAGTTTCTACATTGGCCTAGGTGGGGTTATACATCCATGATTGGGATTTGTATTTCAACAATTCGAGACAAACATCATATTTCAACAATTGGGATTTCATGCTCAAAATCGATGGAAGATCCCACCCTAGTCCACATGGAGCTTAACCCTAAGTCATAAATTGTAAAAATCATCCTAGTCATTATTTAAATTTTGAGATTTGGAAACATGAAATTCATTAGTCATATATCGAGGGTGACCTCAAGGTCCAAATAGTTTCATCATAGGAGTCAAGTCAATATCAACATCATTAATCATGAGTCAAGATTTCATTATTCAATATCAAGAGTCAAGTTTGGACATAAAAGCCATAGATCCAAACATTTTAGGGCTAGGGTATAGATTCCTAATTAGACCTTATGGTGATCATTCATCTATATACAACAATTGAGCAATATTTTGAGATATGAGAAACTTTTTGAGATATCAATTTGAGTTCATTATCATGGTATTTCAAGGTTGATGAATGATCTAGTCCTAGGTCTTTCTAGGAACCTAACCACTAACTATAGTCAACATTATCAAATTTCATGATCGTCATTAAATCGAGATTCAAGATTGAGTATCAAAGTCATCATGGAATTGACCTATTAGAGACTTAGGTCAAGAAATCAAAATATTGTGAAAGGGGTAACCTTTCCAAACTCTAAATAATCATCAAAGTGAAAATTTAAAGGTAGTCATTAGGAGGGTGTGACCTAGGTTATGGGAGTCACAAGTCAACTACCTCCCTAGTCTATCACATTAGTCTATAACAATCATTAGTTATCAAATATGTCCAAATAAGGAGAGTACCATCTATGGAATCAAGCTTCATACGATCATGAATAAAACATCAAGATCATAATAGAGCAACCAAACATCAAGTTTTTGTAAGATCAAGGTCATAATACAATTCCCTTCATATCAAAATCAAGGTGAGGGTAGATTTTGGAAATCAAGAATTCAAACTGAGAAATTGATGGTTTTGAGCATAGAACTGTAAGATTCAAAGCTAGGTACATCACATTGTTCAAATTGGGTATACATATAGGATTAATAGTCAATATGGGGTTTCCTCTTGTAGCAAGTATTCACATTAAGGTCTTGGGTTCCAAGACATGGTCATCTCGAGGCATGATCATGGTACATGTCAAATAGTGAAAAGTTTTCTTAACTATGTTTGAGGCTTAGTTGAAAATAGAGCAACATACGTTTAGTCAATAGGGACCTCGTCAAACATGAGGTGTAAAACATGAGTTCCACATTATTTCACCATATCAAGAATTTATCTCAAACATAGAAAGAACTTACTTATGATTGGGTAACATTGGGTTACATAACTTTAAATATGAGTACATCACATTCAAGAGTAACTTCATACATCAAATAGGGTTTTCATTTTAAGATCAGATCATGGCATTATCATATTAATCGACTTTTGTGATTTTGAATGAGTTTTACTTTTCCCTTGCATAAACTACCCCGAAATCAAGAATTCATGTGATTAGTAGTCATGGAGAAGAATCACATGAGGAGGTGAGGAGAGTACCTAAGCATCATCTACTTGGGTGGATTAGGAGGTCCTTAAAGAAAATATGAGAGTCTAGAAGACTCACTAAACTTGAAGGAATGTATTTTTAGTCCTTCTTGGGTTCTTACGATGTGTTATGACTTAAACATATATAGAGGCCTATGTGTATAGGTCTCATACCATTTGCCATGGAACCATTTGTTACCCTAAGTCTACACTCCTAATGGCTACACAACCAAAGGTGAGTGGACCAGAGTGTCCATCCCTAGAATGGATCTCATAACATATTTCACACAAGCAGTATATATGTAAAAGCAGTAACAACAAGACAACAAGATACTAAATAGGGAGATAAGAGATATCTTGTACCCATTTCTAGATTCAAGTATACCCATTTGTATTGCATTTTAGAGCTTAGAGTCTTGGGTGTAGCGAATCTGCATTTGGAAACTACAAATTTTTTAAACACAATATGTTAATGCTAAAGCATTAAGTACGCTATGAAAAGGAAAGGAAACAATTTAAGAGTATGGTAAAAGTTGTTTGGCTAGAAAAAACATATAGGAAATAAATAGAAATAATATATGAAACACTTAACGATATTCCTTTATACAAAGTATGTTTCAAGTGTATTTCCATTATACTCAACAACATAATATGGCCATTGACCAGCTTCCCACTAGAAGGGTCCATAAGGGTGCTCAAGATTAGCCAACCCTTTTATCTACATGGTCTTCCTTATCTTTACATCTCAAGTAAGGAGCCCAATCTTGTGCCCTTACCCCGAGAATACAGACAGGTGCACCAGGTTTGTATAATGGGCAAGTTCAATTATGATAAAGGTTTGTTCAACATATTTCAAGAAAAACAAACATATTAATCGTATGGAACAAGTACCTTAAACAAGTAATTAACTAGCCAAACATTTATATGAGAATACATAAAAACAAGCCAATACCATAGTAGGGTCAAGTGAGTAAGCGTACCTTGCAAGTAGTGTACAAGATTAAACATTGATTAGAAACCATAATCAAGCTAGATCTTGGCAAAAGAGTCTTTATAAATATCCTAACATTAAAAATGAGTACAATTGGATTAACATAAAAAAGATTAGGTCTATTAATCATTATCATGTTTGTTGGATGTGTCACCTAGATAAAGGTATCATGTCATTCATCATTGATTTCAATTTCTCATACGAGGTCATGTATTACCATTATCATGTTACTTCATACTTCTTGGATTCATCTACCTAGGGTGATACATAACAACTAAGATAGGGGTTGTAATTTTAGGGTTGCATGATCTTAGTATAGAAAACATGAGTTTCGGGAAAAATTGAGCAATATAGTATCAATGTTGTAAAACTAGTCATTTTGAGTCATTATCATGCAAGGTGGTTATCATAAGAGTGCAAAATAGGTCAAGATTTATTTTGTGTCATATATATCAACAACTTACTGGTTTGATATCATTATATAACATGAATGATCAATAGAGAACGATTTACATAGGATTAAAAACTAGTGAGCCACATGCATACTAGATCACATATCAAATCAAGATTATGGTATTTAGACACATAACTGCACGAGAATGATCCACAAATAAATTATGTATAAAAGTAGGATAAGTTACTGATTTAAGAGTTTACATGATCATTTTAGACATAAAAGACCGATATGTGAGCTAGGGTTGAGTTTCAACATCAATGTATCACATAAAGAAGATTCAAGGTTCAAGTACCTCATTAAGTAAAAAGGATGACAAGTATGAGAAAATCTAAAACTTAGCATAGAATGCACTAAATGTAACATACCAAAACTTCGACATATTCTCTTTTTGGCCCTTATTAATATTTTCCTATCATTTCTATCCTTTTTGGCCTTGATGCTTAAATTGTGGAATTTATAGTGGTTTGGTGAACATTTGTTCAATAATTATAGCAATGGAAGGATTTATGCAAAAATACCTTGGTGATATCTTATATAAGGGTCTAAAATTTAAAATCACTGCTTAAGTGGAGCAATGGTAAATAAATCCATGTTAGAAGTGTAAGGCACCAAACCTTACTTAATGTATTGAACAAGCTTAAATACCACAATTGAGTAATCTAAACCTTAATCTAACCTTGTGAGGTGTTTTGAAATCATGAGATAAGATTAAATTTTATGTTTGGTCCAATTTGGATGTTGTTTGTGCAAGTTATGCAATTATATGCTCATTTTTTACTTTTGTGCAATTTACCCAATTCAGAGGTTTTCTTTGTAAATTGTCACATGCATTATAATATTTTTACCATTATCGAGTTTTTGAACCATGGGGCATCTAGTTTCACCTTGGTTTGAAGGTGTTACTTTCCAAGGGCATTATAGGGATTACCCTCTTTATAAATGAGCTTATCTTTAAAAGCTATCAACCAAGGGGGATATTTCTTTGATTGGAGGACGATGGGGATGGCCTAGAAGTCTCTATGGGCTTTTAGGACTGACCTTGTCTATACAAGAAGTCTCTATGAGCTGTCCTCTTGCATGGCCATGAAGCCTTAGCCTAAGGACACATGGAAAGTCCCATAGACACCTCATTCTTGCCCCCTTCTATATAAAGCCATGCCTACCCCTTCCCACCTCCCAATCTAAGAAGCAATCCTCTCGTTCTCTTTCCCCATATTAGAGAATCATTCCTTCTATGCTTTTCCATGAATTTGTTGTCCCAAGGTAAAAGAGGGTGCCTACCTCGGTGAAGAAGGCTCATAGGGTTCCAAATTTGTCTATTTAAGATTTCTTACGCTCCTCCTCGATGATTGCGACCAAAACTAGTAAGTATTCTCCTTTCCTTCCTTGTTTTCATTATGTTAGTTTTCCTCCCACCTTCTTCCAGATTAGAACCATGGCCTTCCATGGTAAAACTCCACCTACATCCCTAAAACATCTCATCTCCATACTCTTTTGCTAGGGTTTGCACCTCTAAAGTGGTAAAGGTGATCTTTACTCAAGAAAGGAACTTGGCTTAGAGCAACCAGACCTTCTAATCTTAAGATCCTTTCTGTTTGGACCTTATTATCTTCCTAGAGGCGAGTTTTTTTAACCCCCTTCTCATATATTGCTTACTACATGCTTAAAACTCATGCTTCTATGTTTAAAATCGATGATCTCCATCTCTTTTTACCATGTTCTTCTAGGATTTTGGTTTCTTGCTGTTTTACCTTCTCTAGAAGCTCTAGTTTGGTTACCTATGAAACTTAAAACATGATCTTGGGTCAAATGGTGTTTTCTCCCTTTCCCTCTCTCTTCAATTATCTCAATCGGTTTGATGATGTGGCAATTTCCTATTTGTCAGTATTGATAAATTCATATCTTCTAATCCACTTATCCAAATTTGACAAATAAAAATGTTTTAGAATTGGAAAATTAATCTCTATCTAATAAAAATATTTTCAAGTTCTAATTTCATGGTTTGACGATGGTTGATTTTTGTAAAATGAATATAATGCATAAAATCCATAAAAAGAACATCTTAATCATCAAAACTCCAAAATTAACATAACAATATGTTTTCTTGATCAGGAGAACCTAATAAGTTCATTGATGATATTTTCAAAATCTAAATCCAAGTTTTGATAAAAGTTTCTAAAATTAGAGTTTCTATACATTAATGTGCACTATGTACTCTAATACATGTTAATACATTGAAAATAGGCAAAGTGGAACTTGGACTCAATTAAAGTGGTAAAAGTTAGTAATTGAAATCAGTAAGAGAGCTATGTGCATTCTTACACACTAAGTTGGGATATTTGCAAACCAAACCCTATTTTTCCGTAATGAGGCTTTAATGAACCCTATTCCCTCTATTCATGATTTTTTTGTTAAATTGCCTCAAAATTGGTAATAAAATTCGTTTTCTTGGGTCTTGTACCCCACTACCACTACTACAGAAACATCATTCAATGTCACTTTTCTGGGCGTCGGTTCTTTAGGAAAACCGATGCCTAAAATATTAGACGTCGGTTATTTAGTCAAACCGACGTCTATATTCGAAGACCAGCCAGACACGGGTACCGCTTTGAATACAGCGTCGGTTGTTAATAAGAAACTGATGCCTAAAGTCGCCCACGAAATCCAATTTTCGAGCAAAAAAAATAGTGTCACTTTCAGCATCGGTTATGTAGATAGAAACCGACGCCTATGCGCGATGAAAATTTACGCGAAAAGTGTCACTTTCAGCGTCGGTTAACCTTCTATAACCGACGTTGAAAGTGGTTCCGGCCAAACATTTTCGTGAAAATATCATCCAATTGGACGTCAGTTGGTTCAAACAACCGACGCTAAAGAGGTTTAGGCATCGGTTGGTTGAAACAACCGACGCTATTTGGGAACTTAATATCCCGCGATCGCCCGACTCTTCCCCTTTCTTCTGTTTCATTGCGAGCCAATTTCCCTTTTCTTCTCTGCTGTCGCCCGACCACGCCGCCGATTTCTCCTCCACGAAAGCTCCTTCTTCCTCCACGACAGCGTCTCCGCGCCGCCGCCACGCCCCCTTCTCCGCCGCCACTGTTGCTGCCTTCTTCCCCTTCTCCGCGCCCCCTTCTCCGCCTGGAGCTCGCCGGCCACCGCTGCCCTGCCGCCTGGAGCTCGCCGACCACTGCTGCACCTGCCTGCCCTGCCGCTTGGAGCTCGCCGGTCACCGCCACCACTGATGGGAGGTCAGTTGTTGTTGCTCGCCTAATATTGCATCTAAATCTAAGTTTCACCACTTCTTTTACTGAGAACTGAGAAGAATGGCCTACCATGGCCGTGCTGGGCAGCACGGCCGTTCTGCCCAGCACGGCCGTGGTAGGCCAACACAGCCACGGCCGTGTTTGATTTGATTTAAACCCTAATTTGATTTAAATCCATTCTAGCATCCTAATTTGATTTGATTAAACCCTAACATTGATGAAACCCTAACATCAATTGTGAACAATCATTGTTCTTTATATTACTTGTACATTGGTATAAATTAGAATGAACAATCACTAAATTATATACTATTTGTATGAAGTCCGGCTTCATTGTACATATCTATTATTGTGTTTGTTGGCCTAGAAACCCGTCCAAGATTGACTCATTAGGAGTAAATCTTGGATAGTCCCCGGTTTGGGACTGTTCTTGAACACCTAATCTCACTTAGGATGTAAGTGTATAATGTGTATTGGGTTTTTGAGAAAATTTCGGTAGCATTTCCCCATTTGTTCTCTAAGTACATATGTACTTAGAGAACAACGGGGAAATGCTGTCGAAATTTTCTCGAAAACCCAATACACATTATACACTTACTAGTGAGATTAGGTGTTCAAGGATGGGATAGGTGGTACACATTTATTATATATAAGAATGACATCACATTATACACTTAGGATGTAAGTGTATATCCTAATCTTTTCCTAATATATACTTGTTTCCTAATATATACTTGTTTTCTCTGATCATAGAATGGATAGATCATGGATGTCCATTCGTAATCATTGCACCCCAGAGTTTATATCTGGTATTGATCAGTTTATTAGATTTGCCGAGGAACATAGGAAAAAACCTACAGATAGGTTCTACTGCCCATGTAGGCATTGCGGTAACAACTTGAAAGTCAACACTGGTGAGGAAATCAAAACTCATGTCATGTGCAACGGGATTGTACAAGGCTATACAGAATGGCACTGGCATGGAGAGATTTCAAAATCGAAACCAGTAGATGTCGATAGCAGTGCTTGGGTGGAAGAAGAAATTGCCTCCGATGACGTAAATGTGAACGAACCAGTTCCAGCAGACATCGTTGATGCGATGCTGGATAGTTGTAGGGTAGAGCACACTGATCCACCTCCTATCTTTAGAAACATTGTGCATGATGCTGAGATACCGTTATACACAGGCTGTGCTAAGTTTATGAAGCTTAGCGCTGTGTTGAGATTGTATAAGTTGAAAGCTAACAATAGATGGAGCGACAAAAGCTTCACTTCATTGTTGACTTTGTTGAAAGAAATGCTTCCTGAAGGAAACGAGCTGCCAATCTCAACATACCAGGTAAAGAAAATGTTGTGCCCAATGGGAATGGAGGCCAAGAAGATACACGCATGCCCGAATGATTGTGTATTATTTCAAAAGGACTATGTAGATTTGAAAGATTGTCCAAAATGTGGTGCGTCAAGGTATAAATTGACGACTTCAGGGGAGTCCAAAACTGGTTCTCCTGCCAAGGTGTTGTGGTATCTACCTATAATATCACAGTTTCAACGCTTGTTTGCAAATCCGAAAGATGCGAAGAATTTGAGGTGGCATGCAGATGTTAAGAAAAATAATGATGGGATCCTACGACATGCGTCTGATTCCCCACAGTGGAAGAAGATTGATCTATTGTACCCCAAATTTGGTGAAGAAGATAGGAATCTAAGACTTGGGCTTTGTACAGATGGGATGAATCCGTACGGGACATTGAGCAGCCAACATAGCACTTGGCCAGTCATGCTTGTTATATACAATCTTCCTCCCTGGATGTGTATGAAAAATAAGTACGTTATGTTGTCGTTGTTGATATCGGGCCCTAAACAACCCGGAAATGATATCGATGTTTATCTTGAACCTTTGATTGATGACTTAAAGAAACTTTGGGCTGAAAGTGTGATGACCTATGATGCTTCAGCAAGAGAGACATTTCGTTTGCACGCTATGTTGTTTTGCACTGTTAATGACTTTCCAGCATATGGGAATTTGTCTGGATATAGTGTCAAAGGAGCTAAAGTGTGTCCTATATGTGAAGAAAACACTGATTCAATAAGACTAAAGCATGGCGGAAAAACTGTATATCTTGGTCATCGAAGGTTTCTTTCAAAATTCCATCAGTATTGTAGGAAGCGCAAATCATTCAATGGATGGAATGATGAATGGAGTGCACCTAAACCTATACCAAGGGATGTTGTTTATGCAAGAGTAAAAGACATTGTCAATGAATTTGGTAAGAAATCACAATGTAGTATGGCCACACGGAGTGACAATTCTTCATTCAAGAAGAAGTCAATATTTTGGGATCTTCCTTATTGGAGTTCTTTGACAGTCAGGCATTGTATCGATGTAATGAACGTTGAGAAAAATGTCTATGATAGCATCATTGGTACTCTGTTAAATATACCAGGTAAGACTAAAGATGGGATAAAATCTAGACTGGACCTTTGTGAAATGGGAATAAGGTCAGAATTAACAGAATTACGTGAAATAGGTAATAACAGAACATACTTACCTCCCGCTTGTTACACGTTGTCTAGAAAGGAGAAGAAAACTTTTTGTGAATGCTTGGTAAATGTTAAGGTGCCACATGGTTACTCATCCAACGTCCGTAGATTGGTATCAATGAAAGATCTGAAGTTGATAGGTCTTAAATCTCATGATTGTCACACTCTAATGCAACAAATATTGCCCGTGGCAATTCGATCTATATTGCCGAAGCATGTAAGGTTTGCAATTACCAGACTTTGTTTCTTTTTCAACAGTTTACGCATCAAAGTTATTGACCCTGATACTCTCAATAATTTGAAAAGAGAAGTGGTTGTTACTCTATGTCAGCTTGAGATGTATTTCCCTCCTTCATTCTTTGATATCATGGTACATCTTGTTGTCCACTTGACTAGGGAAGTGAAAATGTTGGGACCAGTTTTCTTGCATTGGATGTATCCCTTTGAACGATACATGAGCGTTTTTAAAGGTGATGTTCGAAACCGTTATCGGCCTGAAGGGAGTATTATTGAAGGTTATGTGGCGAGAGAGGTTATGGATTTTTGCAATGACTTTCTCAGTGGTAATGACACTCTTGATAATGACAAGAATATTGAGGAGGGCAAAGGAATTTTGGGATCACGGGTGAAAGTAATCAGCCGTGAGCAGTTGGAACAAGCTCACTTGTATATTTTACACAATATGGATGAAGTGAGTGTTTATATCGAGGAACATACCAATTTCATAAAGAGACAACATCCTCGAGCAAGTTCAATGTGGCTTGCTAGAGAGCATAATAAGACTTTTACTAAGTGGTTTGAAGATAAAGTCTTACATCAACTATCTCAAACACCAAATGATATTACAGAAACTATCAAATGCCTCACCTTTAAACCAAAACCGAATGTTATGTCTTATGAATGGTTTGGCATTAATGGATTCACATATTACACAAAGCGCCAAGATGATAAGAGTGTCGTCCAAAATAGTGGGGTCACTCTTCAAGCGTCGACTATGTACTTTGCAAGTGCAAAGGATAAGAGTCCACGTGAAGCTAAAATGTCATATTACGGTGTCATTGAAGACATTTGGGAGTTTGACTACATAGATTTCAAAATTCCGCTCTTTAAATGTAATTGGGTTGATAACACCAAAGGAGTTATAGTGGATGAATTGGGTTTCACTTTGGTGAACTTTGAAAAGATTGGCGAGAAGGGTGAACCATTCATATTGGCATCACAGGCGAAACAAATATTCTATATCGATGATCTTGCAAATGATAAATGGTCAGTTGTTCTTCATGGTAAAAGACAGTTCATTGAAGATCCTATAGATGAAGAAGAGTACTATGATAAGTATGATGACTCCAGTTCATTCTCAGTTGGGTTGCCAACTCCACAAAATATTGAAGCTAATGATAACTTATATGTGCGCGGAGATCACAATGAAGGATTGTTAATTGATAAAAGATCACAATTTTAGAGACATGTATGTTTATACAAATGCTAAATGTTTGCCTTTTTGTAGTTAATACAAATGCTAAATGTTTGCCTTTTCTAGTTAATACAAATGCTAAATGTTTGCCTTTTTAATGACATTTTCAGATGGCTGACCATGATGAGCATGATGTCCATGATGAGCATGAAGTCCATGATGAGCATGCTGTCCATGACGAGCATGGCGAGGATACCAATGTAAGTTCTAAAAACATATCCTGTATTTCTATAAAATTCATTATCTTCTAGTTATGTCATATATCTTATATTTCTATATTGGGCTAATTCGGTGTGTTTATTTTTGTCAAATTTTAGGTTGATGATGCACATGTACCCACTGAAGAACTGGAGCAACTTGATGTGCAGCACCAAACACTTAACAAGAAAAGGGACATCACTCTGTTGAAGAAGTTAATAGCGCTTAGTGGCAGTGGATCCAAATTGGTTGTGGAGTTTGATAATGGAGGAAATGCAATTGGAGTGAACCACAATAATTTTGTAAACTATCTTGGGTGTACCACTCGGAGCCATTGTGGTGTTAAGTATGATAACTGGCATAAAGTTCCTCAGGGGAAAAAAGGCTTGATGTGGAAGGATTTATGCGTGAGTTATTATTATTTGCAATTCTATTTTGTAGATTACAAATTCTATTATTTGCAATTCTATTTTGGATACTAGTTAATAACATTTCTATTTTACAGAATCTGTTTGCATTGGATGAGAAGTTGCATCGTAAAAGTGTGATGCAACGCGCTGGAAAGATGCTTAGGAATTATAGGACAAATCTGAACAGAGAATACATAAAAGAGGGTGATAAGAAAAATAAGTCAGCCTTTGAACAATGGAACTTCTTGGACAAAGAATATTAGGACAATTTTGTTGCTTCAAGAAAATATGAAGAATTCAAGGTATTAGGTGTCACTTCCAATTTAATTAATATACATTGTATTCACCTATTCAAGATTAACATTTAGTGGTATTAACCAAATCATTAATGTGCATACTAACTAGGCCCTAAGTGACGCACTATGGGTCCAAAAGGCTAAGGGTCCAAAAGGCTATGCAAGCGTTCACCAAAGACTATATGCGGAGTCTGCGGCTACTCAGGAGTCTGCTCCTACTCAGGAGTCTGCTCCTACTCAGGAGTCTGCCACACCCATGCCTCGCCATGATATCTGGATAGCTGGGAGGCAAAAAAAGAAGGGTGAAATAAAGAAGCCTGTAACTGCTGAGGCGGCTGCGAAAATGGTAAAATACAACTCTTATTTGTGGTGTTAACTTACCAATTTCTGTTGATGGTGATTAGCGGGAGTTGCACGAGTAGAGGAAACAAGGCACGTTCATCCCTCAGGGCACAAGGGATGAATTGACTTCTGCACGTGTTAGGGGTGCAGGCGCTCGTGTGGGCATCAAAGCATTCTTTGGGCCATCCCAGCGCAAACCCAGAGTGGGACTTTCTCAAGAAGAGGTAACCTATTCTTTTTTTAGAATGTTACTGCAAAAGGAAATTCAATAATAAGAAGCTAATGTTTCTTTTATCCATGTATAGGAGAATAAGAGAGTCGAGGATATAGTTGCTAAGAAGGTCAACGATGTAGTTGCTGAGAAGGTCAAGGAAGAATTGCTGCGGTGGCAGGCATCTCAGGCTTCCAATCAGCCTATGGCGACCCACTCTTCTCCTGATGCACAGACTGCGAGTAATCCTGGAGACCCATCGCCTAACACGTCTGCTGTAAGTATTGTTTATGACATTGTAGCTAGTCTTTTCAAGATGATATGTTTTCAAGATGATATGTATATATGTATAACATTCTTTACGTAAATTTGTAGGCATTAAAGCCATGTCGCTTAAGAATACAAGACTATGTTGTTGCAGAGGTGCAGGCTTACCCGTCCCTTCCTAGGGAAAGGTTTCACGGGACTCCAATGCCACATGGCTACGTTTGTGTGGGCCCATTACATGTGTTACCCGATTGGAGGGAAGCTACATTGCCATATCCCCACCCGGATATTGATACACTTGCTGAGGCAGAAGGCGGGGTCATATTGTGGCCCAAAGCAGATGTCGTCTACACTACTAAAATTGTAAGATAAATTTACATTGATTTAGACTGTTAATGTGTATATATGAGGTCAACTGATCTGAAATTATATATACAGGTTAAAAAGAAGACACCAGGAGCACCTAGGCCTCCACCTCCACTTCCCACATTACCAAGTTGGGTTCCAACTGACCTAACATACCCGTTAGGTCCTGCTTGTAGGGGAATGGCATGTTGGCTACGGGAACATAATATACATTGCCCTATAATTGTTTCTTTAGATGCAGATTATGCAGGTCAATCATACGATAGCTCTTTATTTATACAAGATATTATTGAGCTGTTTATGTATGCGTGGCTGAATACATCAATGATAGAGACATGGATAAGGTGAGATCTTGTTTATACATCTATATACCTTGTGTAAGATCCGGTGATCTGGTTTCTTATATATTAATGCATACGTAATATATATTTTGCAGCTACTTAGTCGAAGATCAATGCAAACAATTTGCATTTGATCATGTGGGGTTTTTGATTCCATCATTGATTAGTATGGTAGCTAAAGACCCCGATAGTGTTCAACAATACTGTATAGATGCTTTTACAATTTTTGGTCAGCAAAAGAAGACGATAATAATAGCTCCATTCAATGTCAAGTAAGTTTACTTTATTTATAATTTGGACTTACGAAAATTCCATTTTTATTGTGCATTTTGAGTTATTAATTGTTAACTTTTTACCTCTAGTGGTAAACATTGGAAGTTACTAGTTATTGTCTCCGGGACGTTCACTGTTTATTATCTAGATCCCGCAGGAAGTACATTAAACACTAAAATTGGACACGTAATGAGAATGTCATTATTCTGGTGAGAAACATTTCATTTTTGTATCCGTTAACATCTGTTATTACATTACTATTTACTTATGCAATTTACTGTGTTATATTAACATGTAGGGGTTTAGATACATTCAAAAAGGCTGGAGGAACGGTCCCAAGGAAAAAGAACCAGCCAATAAATTGGCAGAACGTACAAGTAAGTTCCCGACTCCAATGTATATATTATTGATGTGAATTGTGCTTAGTTTTATTATTTTGTATGTTTCAATTTATAGTGCGCTACACAAGACAACGGCTGGGCATGCACATACTATGTGATGTGATTTATGCAGATGATTATCCGACATGCCGCATTGGACATCGATAACATACATGAGGTATTATATATAGTCTCATTAGTTAGTATAAAATATATCAATCTTATTTTTATATTATTACTTATATATATACATCATTCTCTTTGCAGGTGTTTAAAACTGACCACACTATAGGTAAACTCTTAAAAAATATACATGCTCCATATACGATGGAAGCATTAGATGAAATAAGAGAAGAATGGGCAAAAGTCATACAAGCAGTGGCAACTGTAAGATATAATTGGGATGTTGATAGCGATAATGAATGATACTTTGTAAATGAATATTTCTGAATGTTAATACATGTATTTGAATGTTTCTATATGTGTGAATGTGAGAATTGAATTGATGTCTGAATGTATCTACTTGTGTGAAATTTTCCTTGGGACTTTTGCAGGTTTGTGGCCTGTTTGTAGGCTGATATCAATGGATGTCGTAAACCTGCAGTTCAGAAAATTGAACTGCAGGTTCTCATCCTGCTGACCAGCCACAGCAGGCCTGCAAACTGATATAAAAAAAAAATAGATATAGGCGTCAGTTATTTACAGAAAACCGTCAGCAAAGACCTACAACATCGGTTATTGGACAAAACCGACGCCTAATAGTACAAACAACCCGACCGTGCAGGATAGCACGACCGTGGTGGAAAAGGTGTCGGTTATTCATATAAAACCGACGCCTATAGTACTAAACACGGCCGTGCAGGGAAGCACGGCCGTGTCGTCTTGAAGTATGGTGTCGGTTTTTTATAGAAAACCGATGCCAAAAGGGTTCGCGCCACAGAAAACAGCGTCATCTAGGTCTCTTTCTGCGTCGGTTACCAAGTAAACACCGACGCTATAGTCCATATAGGCGTCGGTCTTTTAGTAGATAACTGACGCAGAATGTGTCCTAGATGACGCCGTTTTCTGTGGCGCGAACCCTTTTGGCGTCGGCTAAAAACCGACGCCGAAGTGTTCGACCTTTAGCGGCGCCCACATAGGCGTCGGTCAGAAACCGACGCCAAAGGGGGTTAAACAACCGACGCCAAAGGCTATTTCTATAGTAGTGTACCATGTTCTAATTGATATGATGCTTTTACTTGTCATGGTTTTTTTCTAGCATGTTGATTTTTTATACTATTTAGCTATTGTAGTGGTACTTATGTACAATCACCCATAGACAGGGCATGTATTAATTCGCCCCGGGGAATGTCTTATTCTCCCCCATAAAAATATGTGTAGGTGACGGGGAATGTATTAATTCTCCCCTCACCTATAGGTTGAGGTCTGGTAGGTTCCTCAACCCTACTTAGTTAATGTAGTCAATATTAATCATGCATGCAATTTTGTAGTTTTTTAATGTTATGGCAAGCATCTATTTTGATTATGCCTCATACTCTTGTTCTCTTCATCTTATGATGAAATATTATCCTTTACTTTCATGTTATTCCTTATCTTTTGTTCTTTTTCATTATTTGACACATACCTTGTTTTCTTTCCCTATTTCTGTGTGATTTCCCAACCACCCAGGTTTAGACCAAGATGTTAAACATGAACAAGGAGAACATAGCTTCCAGCATGGACCTAGTTCTTGGAGATGTTGCTTGGAGATAGATTTGAAGTATCTTAGACTTCCCTCTACTTAGATCCTTATCTTGTATCATACATGTCAACCCTTATGGGAGATTATGATGTACTTTTGTAATCTTTTGTGAAAAATGAATATAGTCATTTGTTTAATTCCACTGCTACACTTTGGTTGTTTTGAATACCAATTTGAAACTTTTACAACTATTCCATCATACCTTTGAGTGTGTTTTGGAATTGATGTTAATTCTTCAAAACATTAGTGAGGGGGGCGATCCCACCTTCTTACAACATGGTATTAGAGCCCATGGTAGTCTGAATCTGACTATTTCAATTTTATCTCCCTAGTTAGATACTTACCTTACCTTTAAGTGACATGTTTTCCCTATATTTGATCAATAGATGATGAAGGGTTGATTTATGATCCTATAGTTTCACATTAGAATAATTATGTATAGATCCATAAAATACTTACAACTAAAAGATGCATAAGTAACCATAGTAACTTGAGGTTGTTTAGCTTGGCCTTTAGGTAGCTACTAGGACATGAAGTTGAAAGCAAAGGTGTCTGGAAAGGATCAGGGTTTGAGGGATGGAAATATTTTCCTCCGCACCACTATCTTTGTTTACGAGGGCTCTCAAATCCATATGATATCGGCTTGGCCTGAGATGATATGAATTGTCCGAAATAGCATTCTTTTAGGAAATAGTAGCCTTAGACTTCTATCTGATTTATCTTTAGAGACCCTAATATGTTGAACTAGTCTCATAGGTGTAATGACTTGTTTGAGGATGAATACCCAATATAGTTTCCTTATGACCCATAGAACCACATGTTTGGATAGTAATCCCTAGAACCTAGACTTTGAATTTGGTATTTAGTAAGCAGTCAGAGTGTGCAGTGATGCATGATGGATCTTGTATATGGTCTAGTTAGACTCACCCTTTTACCTCTAGATTAGTTTGGCTTGGTAGGTCAAACTTTTGAAGGGGTGGAGAGTAGTTGGTTTGATGATGTTGGGTTAGTTAGATTTTGAGGATGAAATCCTTTTGAAGGGGATGAAGTCATGTAACATACTAAAATCAAGCTAATCTAACTTTAGAAATCCTAACTCCCAAATTAGGAAGTTAGTGTGCTTGAATCCTTAGTTTTGACGAAACAAGTTATATTTGTAACCACGTGTTTCTTAGTATCCAAAAGAACATATAAATACCATATAATGAATATTCCATATGTTTGAACCCTAATGAATATCTAATGTACATAATATGAGTAACTCACATATAATACTAATAGTGGGTACACTTTCGGCTAAATATTTCTTGGACCAATAAACCCTAATGAAATGATGAGCAAGATTATTGTAGCCTAATCTTGTATTTAGTGCATACTAAGACTGTATAGATGAAGAATAATGATCATGTTAACCTAAACCCTAAGTTGTAATCATCTAACCTTAACCTATACATCCTTAATGACATTCATAATTCATTAGTGTCACTAGATGTCATAATCAAATAACATACTTTAATACACATAAATTATATATAATCACTTAATCATAGATTAATTAGGTCATCAATATGAAATGTAGATCACCTTGTTCTCTAATACCACCTAATTAATCACCTAGTCATTACTTAGTATGTGAATAATAATTACTATGTAATATGTCTCACCTTGATTACTAAAATACATATAATGACTTCAATATGGATAAGAAGTTATTTGATTCACATAAATGTGCATAATCAATAATAAGAAGTGAATAAATATGAGAAATGATAAATGATGACATTAATGTAAAAAAGAGTTATTGTGACAATGTTTAATGTTTATATAAGTAATTAATGTAACATTATTTGGATTAATTATAACAAACTGGATAAAGGGTCCTATTTCATACAAAATAATTGATACAACTATTAATGGAATCTAAATCTAATTATTAAAGATGAAGGTCATATATAATATTGCATATTAAGATAATTTAGTATAACTCTAGTTGTGCTAAAATTCCTAATGATATCAACAAGAAATATATTGGGTTTGTGCATAATAATGAAATATAACTTTTTGGAAACAAAGTAAATATGACATGACACAACTAAAAGAATAATAATGATAATGTAATATCCTAATGAATATAATTCTAATAAGCAACAATTTTTAAAAAGAGATCATCAAAGTGGAACCTTTAGGTGATCCATGAGAACATGGCCTATGTAGAGTTGCTTGAGAAGATTTTGAACTCCCAAGTTAATCAGTTGAAAAACAAGGAGTTTAAGTTAGTAAAAGTCTTGGTGGAAGTTTAACAGATTCAACCTGGGAGTTTAGTGGTGAGATGTTGCATACTCACCCTTCTCACTTTGGTTTATATTTTGAGGATGAAATCCTCATTAAGGGGTGGACTTTTGTAACATACCGAAACTTTGACATATTCTCTATTTGTCCCTTTCCCAATATTTTCCTATCATTTCTATCCTTTTTGCCCTTGATGCTTAAACTGTGGAATTTATAGGGGTTTGGTGAGAATTTGTTCAATAATCATACCAATGGAAGGGTTTATGCACAAATACCTCAGTGAAATCTTATTTAAGGATCTAAAATGTAAAATCATCGCTTAAGTGGAATAATAGTAAGTAAATCCATGCTAGAAATGTAAGTCTCCAAACCTTACTTAATGTATTGAACAAGATTAACTACCATAATTAAGAATTCTAAACCTTAATATAACCTTGTGAGGTGTTTTGAAATCATGAGAAAAGATTAACTTTCAAGTTTGGTCCAATTTGGATTATGTTTATGCAAGTTATGCAATTATATGCACATTTTGGACTTTTATGCAATTTACCCAATTTGGAGATTTTCCTTGAAAATTGTCACATGCATTATAATATTTAGATATTCCCTTACCATTCTCGAGTTTTTAAAGCATGGGTCGCCTAGTTGCACCTTGGTTTGAAGGTGTTACTTTCCAAGTGCATTATAGGGATTTCCCTCTTTATAATGAGCTTATTTTTAACAACTATCAACCAATGGGGTTCTTTCTTTTATTGGAGGACGGTGGGGATGGCCTAGAAGTCTCCATGGGCTTTTTGGACCGACCTTGGATATACAAGAAGTCTCTATGAGATGTCCTCTTGCATGGCCATGAAGCCTTAGTCTAAGGACACATGGAAAGTCCCATAGGCACCTCATGCTTGCCCCCTTTATAAAGCCATGCCTACCCCTTCCCACCTCCCAATCTAAGAAGCAATCCTCTCCTTCTCTTTCCTAAAGCTTATAGCATAGTTCCTTCTATGTTTGGCCATGAAGTTTCTATCCCAAGGTAAAAGATGGTTCCTACCTTGGTGAAGAAGGCTCACAGGGTTCCAAATTTCTCTATTTAGGATTTCTTAAGCTCCTCTTTGGTGATTTCGACCAAAACTAGTAAGTATCCTCCTTTCCTTCCTTGTTTTCATGCTTTTAGTCTTCCTATCACCTTATTTTAGGTCATAACCTTGACCTTCCATGGTAAAAATCCACCTAGAGCCCTAAAACATCTCATCTCCATGCTCTCTTGCTAGGGTTTCACCTCTAAAGTGGAGAAGGTGATATTTGCTAAAGAAAGGAGCTTGGCTTTGAGCAAACAAACCTTCTAATCTTAGGATCCTTTCTGTTTGGACCTTCTTACCTACCTAGAGGAAAGTTTTTTTAACCCCCTTCTCATATATTGCTTACTACATGCTTAAAACTCATGCTTCTATGTTTAAAATCGATGATCTCCATCTCTTTTTACCATGTTCTTCTAGGGTTTTGGTTTCTTGCTATTTTACCTTCTCTAGAAGCTCTAGTTTGGTTACCTATGCAAATTCTAACCTGATCTTGGGTCAAATGGTATTTTCTCCCTCTCCCTCTCTCTTCAATTATCTCAATCAGTTTGATAATGTGGTAATTTCCTATTGGTCAGTATTGAAAAATTCATATCTTCTAATCCGCTTATCCAAATTTGACCCATAAATATGTTGTGAAATTGGAAAATTAATCTCTATCTAATAAAAATAATTTTAAAGTCTTATTTCATGGTTTGAGGAAGGGTGATTTTTGTAAAATGAATTTAATGCATAAAATCCATAAAAATTACATCTTAATCTTCAAAACTCCAAAATTAACAAAAAAAAATGTTTTCTTGATCAGGAGAACCTAATAAGTTCATTGATGATATATTCAAAATCTAAATCCGAGTTTTGATAAAAAGTTCTAAAATTAGGGTTTCTATATATTAATGTGCATTATGTACTCTAATACATGTTAATACATTGAAAATAGGAAAAGTGGAACTTGGACTCAATTAAAGTGGTGAAAGTTAGTAATTGATATCAGTAAGAGAGGTATGTGCATTCTTACATAATAAGTTGGGATATTTGCAAACCAAACCTTATATTTCCCTAATGAGGCTTTAATGAACCCTATTCCCTCTGTTCGTGATTCTTTTATTAAATTGCCTCAAAATTGGTAATAATATTCTTTTTCTTGGGTCTTGTACCCCACTACCATGTTCTAATTGATATGATGCTTTTACTTGCCATGATTTCTTTTGTAGCATGTTGATTTTATGGACTATTTAGCTATAGTAGTGGTACTTATGTACAACCACCCATAGATAGGGCATGTATTAATTCACCCTGGGGAATGTCTTATTCTCCCCCATAAAAATATGTGTAGGTGACTGGTAATGTATTAATTCTCCCCTCACCTATAGGTTGAGGTCTGGCAGGTTCCTCAAACCTACTTAGTTAATGTTGTCAATATTAATAATGCATCCAATTCATTTACTATTTTAATGTTATGGCAAGCATCTATTTTAATTATACCTCATACTCTTGTTCTCTGCATCTTATGATGAAATATTAGCCTTTACTTTCATGTTATTTCTTATCTTTTGTTCTTTTCATTATTTGACACATACCTTGTTTTCTTTCCCTATTTCTGTGTAAATTCCCAACCACCTAGGTTTAGACCGAGGTGTTAAACATGAATAAGGAGAACATAGCTTCCAACATGGACCTAGTTCTTGGAGATGTTGCTTGGAGATAGATTTCAAGTAGTTTAGACTTCTGTCTACTTAGATCCTTATGTTGAATCATACATGTAAACCCCTATACGAGATTATGATGTACTTTCGTAATATTTTGTGAAAATTGAATATAATCATTTGTTTAATTGTGCTGCTACACTTTGGTTGTTTTGAATACGTTTTGAAAATTTTACACCTATTCGATCATACCTTTGAGTGTGTTTGGAATGGATGTTAATTCTTCAAAATTTTAGTGAGGGGGGAAATCCCACCTCCTTACAAAAAACTACTTATTTAGATCACAACATGGGATCTTAAGGTACAAATAATCGAGGTTATGCATTAAAGAAGTAATCTATATCATATATGTCCATTTTAGGGCATTTCACCAACATAAGACAATTATAGTGTGCAAGATATCAGGCTAACATTAGGATTTGGGCCATAAAACATCAATACCTTACATTCAAGTAGGATGAACATCTCAAAAAGGACATCAAAAATATGTATTTTAGTATCAGTAGAGAAATAAGAAGATTAAAATTTTGGAACTATTTTTATTGAAATCTCATTTTTTGGGTCAAAATGGTATATTTAAAGTCTACATTTGAAACTATAATGCCCAAGATATGATTTTTTTTTAAATTTACCGAGATTCAGGGGATGAGAGCCCTAGGAGCGAGATCCAAGGGTCAGAAAAGGGGGCCTTGTTAGCTGTGATCCAACTCAAAGAGTAGCGGCTAGACACTACCACTGGCCGCTCCAAGCACCGTCACCAGTGCCCCACACTCTCTCGTGGTCTCTCACCACCATATGGATCCAGGGACTACAACTCACATAGGGGCTCTTTTCTGTGACGGTGTGAGGTCGTCAGAGCCGTGACGACTCAGTGATTCAGAGGAAGATGGGTCACAGGAGATGGCCATCGAGGAAGCCAGGCTCCATGCAAACTCAGGTGCAATTTTTCTCTATGGTGAAGAGGTACTATGGTGCCGTATCACCTCACTAGAGGTGATGGTCGCCCAAGAAGAAAGGGAGAAGAACAATAGGGAAAGAAGGAGGAGGAGAGCACAAAATGGAGGGGAAACACGGGGGGGGGGGGGGCGAAGGAAAGAAGAAAGAGATCCAATGGGGTCATCAATTTAAGTAAGGGAGGCTCAAGGTATCAAATTGGCCAAGCAAAAGGGGAGTTGGTAGGCTATTGTACTTTGTCTGACACAAGGTAGAAGACAACTACGGGCCATTGGATTTGGGTCCACTGTGGACCACGAGCCGATCCAAGGGTTGGAAGTGTGGATTCACTACTCCAATCCAGAGCATTCTCAATTTCTAAGAAGAGGTGTCATGGATTGGTGATGTGATGAGCAAAAAGGGGGCACCCAAATTAGCTGGGTTGCGCCCCGCATTAGGCCCAATTGGGTCAAAAACACATAAAATTGATTAAATCACTTGAAAATTTCACTTAACTTTAAGGAGCCATAACTTGAGCGACGATGGTCAGATTAAGATGATTTTTGAACTATTATAAAGACAATTTAATGTTCCACATTATGAGATAAATATAATAGAAAGAAGATTTCATTGAAAGGATTCAATTTTTGTTGCAAGTTGGTGATATATAATGAACATGACACTTTGTTCAAAACTCAAGTCAAAGTCATATATAAGTACAAAGTGATGTTTAACTCCAATTGATTCATCAATTGGGTTTAAAGTGACTCAAATTCATTAACGTGGTGGTGAGGGAGGTTGTTGGGTATAGTAGAGGATCAAATGAGTCAAGATCTACATTAATTAGATCAGATGGGAAATCCAAGTTATCACAGTGGGTGACTTACTTGGGTCCCTCAACCTAGGGGAAGGCTTTTGCATGAGACCCCCAGTGTTCAGTGGCACAAATTTCCTTTATTGATAACCAAGGATCCAACTCTATCTTCAAGGTATCAACTATGTCATGTGGAAGGTGATGATTCTTCCGCACAAGGATCCAATATGTGATGTAGCTACTTGGGATGAAGATACCCTCAAGAAGACACAAATCAATGCGAAGGCAATAAGCATTCTATGTTGCCCTCAATCCCTCTAAGTTCAATGAGATGTCATCTTGGGACACAACCCATGAGATTTGCAACAATTTGTGAATTATCTATGACGGCACACAATAAGTCAAAGAGTCAATGATGTACATGATCAATGGAATGCTTGAGAACTTTAAGATGGGAAACAATGAAAGATTTATCAAGATGTAGACCAGGCTCAACACCATCATCAATGGTCTTACTTCTTTGGGCCACACCTTGGATAGAGGAACCATCAACTCTAAGATCCTAAGGTCTCTTACCAAGATATGGAACCAAAGTGACTTCCATTGAAGAAGATAGAAGTCTTTGTGACTTAGCCACCAAGGAGCTCATTGGGAACCTTCAAGCACATGAGATAAGGCTAGATGAGCAAGAAGAAGATTAAAAGCAAGTGGAGATGGAATAAAATAAGATCAAATACAATGCCTTTTAAAAAACTCTTATTGATATGCTTAATGCTACCACTCTTCTAATGCCGACTTACTTCATGTATAAGATGATCTTGCTAGATTATCTTCTACTATTATTACTCTTAGTGATGATAATCACAAACTAAGAGCTTCCTTGTAGAAATTCCTCTAAGGGAAGAAATCCTCAATGAAGTTCTAGATCACTCTACCAAACATAATGGTACTAGTGGTTTGGGATATGTAGGGGGATCTCGAAAGATAAAGAGCAAGGGAAACGGTAATAAAAAGAGCAAGGGGCCTCCTATACTCCATGGAGAGTCCTCTAGCTCTTAGAACCCTATGGTTTGTGTGCATTTAAAGAGTGACGACCATTAATCTACTTATTGTCCTTATTGAGAGAGGGGGACCAACCTAAAGATGAAATGGATTCCCAAGTTAACATCATATCCCAAAGTTTGAGTTGTGAAATGACGTCTTCCTTTCTTGTAGGTAAAAGGAAATGGATTGTTGATAGTGGTTTCTCAAAGAATATGACAAGTGAAATCAAAGACTTCAACCAATTCACAAAGAAGAAAGGACGGCCAGTTACATTTGGTTACACAACAAGGGTAAGGTCATAGGTGAGGGTAATGTAAGTGATTCACTATGCATAAAAATGTTCTTCTTGTTGATGGCCTACATCATAATATAATAAGTGTTAAATTTTGTGAAAATAGTTATCTTGTTCTTTTTACCACACGTGAATGCTTTCTTCTAGATCCCCTATCCTATAATGTTATATATAAGGTAACTAGAAATGTTAATCACTATACTATTGTTCTTGACTCTATTAAGACTATTGTTGGTAGATGCCCTGTTACCAATTCAAATGATATTTCTTTATGGCACCATAAGTATGGTCATGTAAATATGAATCAAATGAATATGTTGAGAAAAACGTATTTGGTGAATGGACTTCCTAAATTGGATTTTGAAAAGGATTAGGAATGCCGACCTTGTATCCAAGGAAATAAAACCAAGTCCTTCAAACCCAAAGGAGTCGTTAGCACCAAAAGGGTTCTTGAGCTTCTTCACATTGATCTATTTGGACTAATGCATATGTAATCACTTTGTGGTAGCAGGTATTGTCTTGTGATTTTCGATGATTTTACTCTATATACTTGGACCTTCGTTCTTGTTTCAAAAAGTGATATTGTCGGTGTTTTTTCAACTTTTTGCAAATGAGTTAAAAACAAAGATACTTTCTAGATCATATCTGTCCATAGTGATCATGGGGGAGAATTTAAAAATGATTTGTTTGAATGGTTTTGTGAGGAATCTAGCTATGCATATAAGCTTTCTTCACCTCTAACACATCAATAAAATGGGGTTGTAGAGAGAAAGAATAGGTCACTACAATAAGTGGCTAGGAGTATGCTTCTAGATTATGTAAATCTAAATAAGTTTTGGGCCAAAGCCGTTATGACTTCATGTTTTGTGCAAAAATGGGTCCTTACTTGTGATGTCCTTGGATTTTCTAAAGCTTAATCTGATATGTGATGTCCAAATTGAAACCCTCACCTCTGCTAGAACCCCAATTTAAACATCACACACTAGGTTAACGAAGAGAAAATCAAAGGAAGTCAAAAGAAAACAATAGTAGCACATGCACATGCACAATAATAAAACCATACAATACATGCTCACCATTCAACATATAATTACATAATGAATTATTACAACATTTGATATTAAATATTGAACATAAAATGTATACATATACATGTACTACCACTAAACTACAAGATCTTAAGACAATAGGTCCACATGTACATCAACTCTCCACACAACTCTCAACTATCTTGATCTTCAAAAACACATGTCCACAACCTAAAAAAAAGATTACATGTGGTACACGTCAGTACAATATTCAAGAATATTGTACTGAGTACGCCTACATGTCTTTTTATATATCTCTCATTACTAAGCTTGGCAATAATATAAAACTAATACTTGGCAGCAATAAACAAAAATACGATGAAAGGCATATAATTGAACAAAGATGTTTATTTACAAAAGAGAATAGATATTTTAATCACATTTCCAACATATATCTCGTACATCTACCACCAAAGTCATAGATGCTTTTAGGCCTTATGATCTCCTGCCAAAGAGTTAGATCATATATACAATGTGATCTCCTACCAAAGAGTTAGATCACTTCAATGCACTGTACTATCAAAGAATTTAGTGCTATCATATGATGGATCAGATATCTTATGTTTCATGTTTTCATAGCCATAAATATGCAAAGCTCAAGCAACATACCATACAAGATCAATCATTTCAGCCAATATCATATGTGAAGCATTTTACTACATATATGATACAACCATATTAAATAGTAGGCCAAGTTTGAGGTAAGGGCATACCTTGATCACATATATCCTAATCACCACTTATTCTTGGATGTAAACTCTAACCTTGGTCAACCCTGATTAAGATAAGATTACATGTCACCATGAGGTTCACATCATCATTCACTCTAGTTATATCCATTTTAGGGTTTACATTAGGTCATTAGGATATGTGCATCATTACTTGCATTCTTGTCTTGAATTTATCTTACTGATGTCATTTTCCAGATTATGGTTCATTATCTGAACATTAGGTTCCATATCCTTTTTGTGCACATAATAACCCTAGTTTATATACATTATTCAAATTAGGGTTACAACCCATGTATTAAGGGTCATCTTCATATAGCATGAATTATATTCACCTAACTAATATCAAAGTTTCACATTAGCTTCTATTTACTGATATTAGGTTGTTTTATAAATTTCATCATTTATTGAGCATGTATGTATTTATTATACTATATTTAGGATTATTAGCCCTAAATAGACATATTGAGCAAATTAGAAGATTTCATGCATCAACATAATAATATATGACATCAAGTGGATTACACATGATATTTTAGAGTTAGTGATGCATTCTTATAATTTTAGGTCTTCATTTAATATTTATTATCCATTAAACAAGTATATAACATGTTACTTGATATTACTAATATTTAAGCTTCAAAAGACTGATATCATGGTCCCATGGTTTTCTACTTATTTTTTTTAACATTTCAGTATATTATTTGTATTTTTTTAATAATCGTACTAATTACTATGAATTATCAATGATCTGAGCATTTTTAGGATTTTTATCTTTTTGGGCCAATCCGGCCCCGCCATGTGGCAAATGTTGGGGTGCAACTTCCTTATTTTCTGCGGGCCGATTCTTCATTGAGCTAGTTGGGTTCAAAATGGAATCGGGTGGTTCATGCATCTAGACCTAGTTCGGCTCCCCGTCCCCTTCACTTTCTCATGCGATCAGTCCCAAGCGAGACTCTATTCCTCCACAAACATCTTCCTCTTTCGCTGGCTTCATCTTCGGTGAGTGATTTATAGCTAGTCCTTCATCCTTGTCACTGATTAATCTTACCACGATCTTTGTCCATCCCCTATATGTGCATGCAGTCTCTCAGAATAGCCGATGGTGGCTCCTTCTTCCTCCTGTATGTCCTCGCCGACTCCAGGAGTGATCATGACTACATCGAAGAGGCAAACGTTCATTGCACCAAAAAACCCAACACGAAGGTTCCATGAGCACCTCCAAGCATTTGTAAACTTGATCACACCTCCAATAAATAGTGTGATGCACTCCTCACACATCCCCAAGCTCCATCTTCATCTGGCAGCAAGGTGCTCCTCTTCCACCATCAAAACTGCCCTGAAGGTCTATGCAAGCGGTTGGGTTGGACTCCCCTAACCAAGTCTTCCTTTTCTGCTCCTTCTATTCCTTCAATCTTTCATCTACTTCCATTATCTACTCCCAGCCATGACTTGCTCTCTGTGGTGGAGCACCGCTGGCAATGGAGGGTTGGTTCTCTCTATTTAGTTGCTTTCTCGAACTGAATCTAGGGTTAAATGGCTTGTCGCAAAGGGGCGACCTCAACTGCTCGGTTAGTTTTCCTTGCACCCCACATTCAATGTCATGCATAGGGTAGAGGCACGCTTCCATGACACCCGCACTTTCCATAGAGACTGAAGCTAGGTGAATAGTTATGTGTCATACGATCTACCACATCCTAGGGTTGTGAGAGCCTAAATCCATGACATCCTCAAACTAAAGGAATCAACTGCCCAAAGGGTGCGTGACACATCCAAGTAACCAAAGCCTATGTTTCTAATGTGCAAACATTTATCCCAAACACATTAAAATATAATCATTTAGCCTATTTAAAACCTAAATATCTCCCTTTGGGAGCACCAGAACCTAATGAATCTTTGATCATAGATTTATTATAGGGCAAGATACACTCTGACCAATTTCAATCTCAAAACTCAACTCTTTGACTTGTCAATTAAAGACTTCAAAAAAGGCATGAAATTATGGATCGTAATCATAATACTAACATCAATTAATTCCTTGCTTAGTGAAAACATTTCGAACTCAAAAAATTACTCAAACACACATGACTTCACTTAATTCATTGGACATTATGGATTCTAAAAGTTCATTCCCTCACATCCTACACACCTTAATAGAAATTTTGTCCTTGAAAATAAGCCAAAATCCAATTTATCACATCATACACATCTTAAAAGAAATTTCATCCTCGAAATCAAGACATTTGCATACTCCAAGGAAAACCAAAAGGTCTTCATCTATATGCAGGGAACCATTCTAGGTACAACATATTCAAAAACCAATACTCAAAACTATATTCATATCTTTCTAGGTGATTTCAAAAGAATCTAGTATTAACCACCCATTTTATACAAGGTTGAAACAAGGGTTTAGAAGGTTAGGTTATTTTGTGACATATTTCATATTTTATACTTTAGGATTTACATCCTCATCTTACTCAAGCATTAAGATTTCCAACATTAACTAACTTTTTATGAGGGAGTTCACTATCAACTCACGTTATCCATTTGGATCATATTAGTGTGCCATCATCATTTCATTGTACTTTTATATCACATAATATTCAACATCTTTATTGAGCACTAACATTAGCACCACATTCATTATTTATCATTAATTTTCATTTTCTCATATTAGATTACCAACTGTATGAGTGACTTCATCACTAGATTAACCCACTATATCATTTTATTATCATTATTTATGTACATTCTTAACCATTTATAGATAGAGGGATGTCAAACCATTTTTAGGTTTTCCATCATGTTATATTCACTATCATATCTCAAGATTGGATCACATATTATGATCAGATTTATATATATTATATCATAATGTTGCTACACAAATTTATGTGAGTGTCTTATTAAACATATATCAAAGATTTATGTAGCTTAATTGAGGTTATCATGACTGTATCATGAGGGTAATGCCATGCTCAATCTCTCTGAGTTAACTCAACTCTATGAGTATCTCATAGGCATATACTTTATCTTTCCTCTCTTAGTCTAGGGTTCTCAGATTACCTCATGGGCACTTGTGAAAGCCTTAGAATCTCTAGCCACATAAGCACAAACCAAAACATGCTTTGACATTCTCTATACAAGTCTTTATCCATGAGACATGATTAACCAAAACTCTCTCTATATATATACACCACTAGAGTCCTGTATGAGGAACCACCAACCCGAGCATGAGGCTTTACAAAACTAACACATTTACCTCCTCTAGGGTCTTGGGACTCTCTCTCCCTCACCAAGATGGAAGGTACTCATATTTCCTTATTCACATATGCATATATAACCATCCTCTCTCTAACTATAGGGTTTGGCCCTCCCAAGGACATCTAGGGTTCAACATGACTATAGGAATCATGCATAAAAGAACTCATCTTAATCACTCAGGAGTATTCTAGTTTCGGACATATCATAACACATATTTCTCATAATTATCATATCTTGGAGTTTAGGTTCTCTAACCTTATCCCTCTAGGTCTCACTCTCTCTGGAGTTAACCCTAAAACTAGTCCTAACACTAGAGGTCCTCCTTTGTAAAAGAGCTTGAGGCTCATGGTAACTCACAACCTTGTCTTAACTTAGCCTATCTTAACTTAGAAAAGCACATGTACTACATCATCAAAACTTAACTCAAATCCTCAAATCTGAACATAGGTCCTCAAAGACAACATATATAATCATCAACCCTTATATCATCTATATAAGACCTACATCTCATCATAAAAACTTATTTCATTTATCACATATTCCAGCAAGGCTCTAGGCATCTAATTTAGGACTACTCTCTCTCTTCGTGACTCACTTAGGCTACATGACTACCTCCTACTCGTACATGAGTGGGGACACATTTTTGTAATACTTACATATATATTAAAATATTATATAGTTTTTCTCTGATTAAACAAGCATCAGAGAAAACTATTGAGTCATGATCCGATTGGAATCAAAAACTAAATCCAAAAAATGAGTGTCCCACTCATATTAGAGAGTAAAGTACCATGAAAACTACTGAAAAGGGTGAGAACACGGTGTAGACTGGTGTATCTACCCAAAACATTGATGCATCATATGCCAAAGGTTTCCATTCCCTTGATGTATGTCATTTCCAAATAATGCAACGTCCCATACCGCTACACTATAAGGAAAGAACAACATCTAGGGACCTTCTATACAACAAGCACCAGTCTAGACCTAGGTCTCAGACATCTAGGTTCTAACCTAGAGGCTAGGTCAGATCTAGTCTATATAAGATGGCTAATCTAACCCTAAGGATTTTCTTTAAGTTCAAGGTCCTTTAGTTTCAAGTTGCATAATGAGCAAATGTCAAGCTTTGCTATTTTTCATATTTTGATACTACCTGTGATGTCCCCAAATTTTCTAAACCTTAATCTGATGTGTGACATCCAAATTGAAACTCTCACCTCAATGACAACCCCAATTTAAACATCACACACTAGGTTAAGGAAGAGAAAATTAGAGGAAGTCAGAAGGAAACAAAAGTAACACATGCACATGAACAATAATAAAAGCATACAACACATGTTCACCATTCAACATATAATTACATAATGAATTATTACGACATTTGATATTACATATTGAACAGAAAACTTATACATATACATGTACTACCACTAAACTATAGGATCTTAACACAATGAGTCCACCTGTACATCAGCTCACCACACAACTCTCAACTATCTTGATCTTCAAAAGCATATGTCCACAATCTAAACAAAAGATTACATGTGGTACATGTCAGTACAATATTCAAGAATATTTTACTAAGTACGCCTACGTGTCTTTTTATATAACTCTCATTACTAAGTTTGGCAATAATATAAAACAAATACTTGACAAAAATAAACAAAAATATAACAAAAGGCATATACTTGAAAAAAGATGTTTATTAACAAAAGATAAAACATATTTTAAGCACATTTTCATCATATATCTCGTACATCTACCACCAAAGGGATAGATGCTTTTAGGCCTTATGATCTCCTGCCAAAAGTTATATCATATATACAGTGTGATCTCCTACCAAAGAGTTAGATCACTTCAATGCATTGTACTACCAAAGAGTTTAGCGCCATGGTGATTAGGGTTAAATATGATATCCCACGTTCTTGTTAATAAACATGATTTAATCTAAGTGATCATAACTTGATGCATAATGGTGCAATAACGTCATAGTTTTGACAATCATGGATATACTACCATGAAATAGGGTTCTTAAGTAATTAAATCAAAGAACAATGGAATTTGGGTATCAAACATGACTCTAATGATAACTCTATAATAAGGAACCCTAAATCTATATTAGCACCTGAGTAGGGTTTAATCTATTTAATGCGTTGGTGAAACTTTAGGATTTACATACATGCATATTAAAGTTGATTACTTGGCTTGCTTGCTTGATTGGATAGTATGCTTAATGATTGCAATATCTACATGGTTCTACAAAAGGTATATGGTTACACCTATGACTTCCCACATTAGATTGTTGGTTTTTTTAAGGTTTCTTAGATTGATTGCAACTTAAATAGTTAGATGTTCATCTAATTTCCTACAATCTGTAAAGTGTGAGAGCCCGTTACACTAAATGAGATTACTCAAAATACAAAATACAATCAATCACAAATTAATCACATACCCAAAAATATGGGTAAATTAAAACCAATTTCCACATCAGCACCCACTCAGAAACATTTGCATAAGAGCCCAAAATCTTTCTTATATCCATACTATGCCAAGAATTTGATACAAATTGTTCTATCATCTTAGCCACCACATATATATACAGGAGAACAATATTCATATATGCCACACAAATAAGCATTAATATGCTAACAAAAGTCTGATTCGTTTGAAACACCATATACAAACTTTTCTCACCCGGACCTAAGAGTACAGGGATGACTCTAAGATACACTAGATATCTAATCATCTTTATCAAAGATTCATTACTATAGCACCTCTTTGCTGCCACATGTTTGTTTTCGTCACCTCCGATTACCTAAAAATATGTAGCGAACCACAAGGGTGAGACCCATGTCCCAACAAGAGATATAACCTCGAACAACATTTATTGATTACAACGTTTTAGGTAATGAGACAGTTTAGGTAGTTTAATCATATATAACAAATAGGCTCAGCAACACTAATGATTAACAAAATACATAAAGGAGTTGATAACAATTATCATCATCAAGCTGACTATCATCATTTTCCTTATTAACCATATAAGAGATTCAATATTATATGCATAACTAGCATAAGCAAGTCTAGTAGCATATTATCTCTATTAACATGAATAAGTCTAGCATCATAAGCATATCTAAAAACATTAGCATGCATAACATTTGGAACAGATCAATATCATAAGCAGATCTATCAACATAAGCACGAGTATTTTCATAAGCATGATTAGCAGTATATGCATATGTAGTTACAAAGGCATGGCTAGCATGCTAAACATAACTAACAACATGAGATAGCTGGCATCATGATTATAATTAGCAGTAGAACTATAGTTATCAACATAAGCATGCCTACTATATGCATGCATCTACAATATAAGCATATCCACAACATTAGTATATCTACTATCTCTTAATTGCACTAAGCATCATCTTTATATAAAGACAACAAACAAGGGTTATCATCCAATGTGAAACATTATGTATAACCCTAAACAAATATGCTACATGGCTATCTTACATCTTTTATTATGCCCTGGGGAATTTGAATCGTACCATTCAAAGTCCAACCGACCCCTGCAAAGGGCTATTCGGTTCCGTACAAGATCTAGGAGTGTCGGTATCCTAAGATCTCTTCCCCTAAGTCGGTACAAGTAAAAAGGCAGTGACATATTAGTCAAAGCTGCCACCACACCGACATATAGTCAAGCTGATAACCACCAGTCCGACCTTGGTACAGGTCACGACACTAGAAACTAGGGTATTCAAACCCAATCACTGAAGTACAACCGCAGTTGTCCTCTAATCACATCATGTTATAATCATCGAGACACGACCACCTTCGTTCTCAATCACATTAGATGTATGAGGCATGAAATTAGCCAACCTTCACAATTTGCATTGTAGGTGACAAAGATATATCCTCAACCTGCCACCCCCACATACTCAATAGTATGCGCTCCGAGTTTCCCTTAGGAATACTCGTTTCACCATCCAGCAAGTTATGACACCGAAGATGGCTCCACGGCACAGGGCACTACATGATTCGAGTTGCACTTGATTAGTTATGTGAATTGGATGAATTAAGGCTGAATCAAACAAGGGGACATACAAACCCTAATTCACTTCTAGCAAGCATATAAATATCACAACTTTGAAAAGATATAAAATGTGTGAAACATAATTTCTTATCTCATCATCACATGATACTATTCACTTGCCATTCATGAGACCACACTAGTCATCATACTATTACAAGATATAATTCATTTTCACAATATCATAGGGTATCAACCCTTATCAACATAAGAGGATTACACCTCATCCAGGGCTCAACCATGCCCAAAGGTCATTAAGACCATCTTACTATCACTGGATATAAAATTCTTTTCACAATATCACAAGGTTTCAACCCTTATCAACACAAGAGGATTACACCTCATTTAGGGCTCAACCATGCCCAAAGGTCATTAAGAATATCATATTATTCCCTACAAGGTCATCATTATCTTTGCATGCCTTATAACAAGGCTCAACAACATCACTTACATACAATACACCAGATCAACACAATGTCACATTAATGAGCTAGGACATATTTATAAACAATCATAGTAGGGTTATATTAACATTAATAACATTCCTTTATTACATCAACATGAAAGGAATCTAGATATAATTAATTCTCATAATATTCATAATGCACATGTTTAGCATAAGAAAGTATCAACCATGTGGCTATGATAACAACCAATTAAAACATTAAGGTTATGATCATGTTAAGGAGGTTATTCCACCATCATTACATCATATGATAATGTTAAACATGAATACTCATCTTTATCTAATTACATTAGAGTTAGGTTCAACATGATAAACTATATCAATGTTACTAATCAACACTCATACCAAAACCCTAACTCACGACATCCCCATTGGATCATGGATGCATAAGGTGAAGCATCACCATCACATTCCATAACATTCTCCAGTATGAACCCACACATAAATAAAGGTGTAACTGTCAGGTTATAGCATACTAGGGTTTCAACAATAATAGAGTACTCCATGATTTTATTAGTCATTCAAGGACTATTCATACCCAATTACCATCATTTAGTTATATTAAAGCTAGGTATAACAAGGTATGCCTCATTAGGGTTACATATCAACACAATATGGTTATCATCCCTTCTATTCATATGAGTGAATAGGTAATACTAACTTATTAAGGGTAACCCTCCATTTGTTCCATCATCATTCAACCCATATCACCATACCACAATGTCACCAGTAACGATTGGATGTTTAAAAGGTAAGACTATTGGTTGTTTACATAAGTAAACACCTTAGATAAACCACATATGAAGTCCTTTATTTGTTCTCTAGAAAGAGTCACCATATAACCCTAGACATCCCTTGATAATCAACACAAAAAGTTCCATTGAGAGTAGAGTAAAACCCATAATCGATTGTTTATTTAAAACAAGCCATCCATTGTCAACAAGTAAGCTCCTTAAGTGGATCATATAAAGGAAACCATATAAATAACATTATTAGGACTAACATAGTACATTAGCCATCATTCCACCTTAATGGAGGAATAAATAGTAGGTCTCGACCATTGGGTCAAGTTCATATGTTAAAACCATAAATTACAATATAGGTCTGACCATTGCATCAGGTAACCCAAGAAACCATTGGCCTAAGGCTTAATTGATGCTACAACTACAATGATTAACTCACCATAGGTTGTAGAGACCTTATCCACCATAATTAGTGACCATTAAATCACCATAGGTTTTTAGATCAACACTATATTCATTAATCAACATCAAATATTAAGCTGATATTATCATTGATTGATAACATCAGTAGGGTACTTAACGGTTGATCATTATACTTCTAATTGATCCAAAACCTGACCTAAGGGGGTGACCATAGGTTGTAACCATCAAATGACACCTTTGATCACGACCAACAGTTGTCATGAAGACAACAGCATAGGGATGTTGCAATGGTACCACCATCGGGTCATGGGTTTATAGAAGAAATCAACTTAAAACCCTAAAATTGACCATTGGTTGATAGGTGCTTAGCACCATAGGTTGTCAAACCAACCTGATACAAGCCATATTGTATCTTAGGAATAATATACACATGATCACAGGTTCATATATAACTGAAATCAGAACAGGGAACATTATAAAAATCGAAATCGAAGTCAAGCACTGTTGTTTAGTGCATGGATCATCATTTTCAATCAAGAACATGATCTAGAAAGCTTATGGTAAGCAATAATTGTGGAGCAAGTTATAAAACGTGCCTATTATGAGAAGAGGGAACCTCACATAGAAGAAATCTCGAGTAGGTAGGAGAGAAAATCTAAGAATAAACTATGAATTCGTCCATCTAGCACATTTCTTCATCAAATGATCAAACCCTAAGCATAAGGAGCAAGAAAGGTAGGGTTTTAGAGCTTTAGAGAAATTTCTACCATGGAACAACATGGTTCAGACCTGTATAGATATAGGAGGAAGAATAATAAATAAATAAATGGAGGAAATAAGGTAAAACTTACACTTTTAGGTCAAGATCACTAGGAGGAAGCTTTTTAGACCCAAAAAGGAATTCAATTGCAACCCTAGAATTTTTCCAAGAAGATCCCCACTTTCTTCTTCCTTGGGCATCCAAATTCTCAGCTGAATAGAAGGATAACAATGTTGGGAGAAGGAGGAAAGTGGTGGAGAGGAAATGGCTCGTTTTGGTGCTTGGGGATAAGTATATGAACTTTAAGATAAAGCAAAAAGAAAAAGTTGAAATTCTAGTATCTATCCAAGTGTCCATGACCTTAATTTATTAAGAATATACAAGAACACACACAAGAAGATCTGCCACTATCTGTATAGACCTGCTTATCTTTCCTTTGTCGAATTTCTCAGCCAATCACATAATTCCTTAGTTGATAGCTACTAAAGGTAGCTCATCCATGAAGGGGTAAACCCTATAATACCCTTGATGAAAACACCTTCAAACCATGGCTCAACTAGGATCTCCATGGCTCAAAACACTCAAGAATTATAATATAACATTTAAGGAACATAATGTATGTGACAAATTGCAAAGAAAACCCCTCAATTGGGTAAATTGCAGAAAAGTCCAAAATGTAAAGAAAATTGCATAACTTGTTCAAACAGTGTCCAAATTGGACCAAAATCGAAACTTAAGCTTGTATTATGATTTAAAACATATAAAAAGGTTATATTAGGGTTATAGGCATTAAGTTATGGTAATTAAGATTATTTAACTCATTAAGAAAATTTAGGGGCCTTGCAACTCATATCCAAGGTAAACAAAGATGGGTACTTACTTTGCACCTCATATTATTACCTTCACATGGTTAGTTGAATATCATGGTGATGTCACATCATTCATACATATCTCATCTTGGGTCAGCACAAAAACCCCCACATAAGAAGACATTCTGAATATGGAATGTAGAAACTTGTTGTGTCATCTATACAACTCTAGTATTAATGTTCAACTTTAAATTCTAGCTATCATCCTAAAATTATATCTATTGTATCAACACATTAGTCAAAATTCATACTTGCTAGTTTTTCACACTGACACTAGAACTCTTGTCAGTCCTTTTTCAATATCAAAAGAAATGATGATGCTGGCAGCTATCATTCCATACAAGGAAGCATCATTCCTAGTCAACCTTGTTAGGGGTGAAAAAACAACACTATATTCACCTTACTGGGATTTACACAACCTACTTAGAAGACATATCATGATCCCATAAAGACACTTAATCAACCCTATCTCACTCTTGTTCAACTTGTCTCATAGCTATTGCTGTTTTGGCAACCCTAAGGTTTTTGAAGAAATATTGATCATATTTTTGACCATATTTGAAATACTTTGACATGTCATTATTCAAAGCTTGATATAACTTGTATTACATGATCGGAACACTCCGTTCCTCCTATTCATAAATTTTATTTGTCGATTGGTTAGTCTAAAGGACATAACTCTAAACTCATCATGGTCATGTAAATTATGTCATCCATTCTAACTTTTATGTCTAAAGGATATTTTATCTTAAAGAAACATTATAGCACATGTCTACTTGATCAACAAACTATTTATCTGAGATAGTGGTCTTGCCCAACTATCACTGAACCATACACAATATTATAGAATCACTTTTTTTTCTTCCAAACAACATTTATAGGATCATCATCAACTCTCTCTCTCTATGGGAGAGGAATACTTGGAATGTTCATTTAATAAACATCTCCAACCTTTACATGTTTCTCATATCATTGATACATCTTGGATACTAGGATTCATTACCTTGGTATCCACCTCATGCACTATAAGGAAAACACATCCTTATCTCGTCTACTTTTACTAACATAACAAATATCAAGACATATAAGAGGAGTCTACCTAATTATTGGAAGGATCAAAAGCAAAATCATCACAAACTTTATAATTGTGGAACCATAGTCCAAACAATCTTATTCTATAATAAGATATCCACCCTCATGTTTAGAATGTATCCACACATACCAAGTGGTAATGGTCCACTTGAAAGTTGTTCCCTAGAAAGGAAAGACACAAAGGGAAACATACTTCCCACATCATAACAACATTGTTCAGGGTCACTAGCAAAAAGGTAACCAATTCTATTTTCATTATGCATATTACAACTTCTTATGTATCATTTTACCTTTTTCATTTTTGGTTCCTTGCCACTAGAATAGGAATCATCATGATTAACATATCTCATTACTCCTTCCTTGACAACTATTTATCACACTTGGGTATGTTCTCTTATTTTATTAATATTTTTCAACCACTTATCAATGGGTAAATACTCATATTCCACATTTGCTTCATTAAATGAGGATCATCTTTCACATGCCATGCTAGTTTTTTATTAACACTTTCTTACACACATACGTTGGTCTGAGATTAACTCAGGTTCCACCTTATTTCTTTGCCATTGTTCCCATTAATCTTCTCATTTTGTACTTGTTATAGGAGTTCTTTTCATCATATGTGAATTTCATACCTTGATTCACTTTATAAGCATAGACTTATCTGCCTTTTATTTTATTATATTCTTGAATCACATCTTCAAGAACTCCTCTTATTCTAATTTTTATTCAGATTTAGATTTCATGGTATTGTATCTTTCTCTTATAGTTACCAAACATTCAAGTTTTGATAGATAATGATGTAATTCTCATCTTCTTTAAGGTAGGATTGAGATATTCACACCATGATTTTTTATTCATTATGCTCTTTAGATTGTCTCAAAATGACTACTTGATCAGAGTAATCAGAAAGATAACAATATAAGAGTTCCATACTTACCTTTCTTCAATAATTGCATACCTGGACAGGGCACCCATATTTTTATGTCATATTCCTAACTTAGACATTATCCTAGTCCTAAGTCCTAGTGTCCATGTAGGCTCAGTGAACATAAAGCTATGATACCAACCTGTGAGAACCTATTACACTAAACAAGATTACTCAAAACATAAAACACAAGCATTCACTAATTAATCACATACCCAAAAATATGGGTAAATTAAAACCGATTTCCACGTCAGCACCCGCTCAGAAACATTTATATAAGAGCCCAAAATCTTTCTTATATTCATACTATGCCAAGCATTTGATACGAATTGTTCTATCGTCTTAGCCACCACATATATACACAGGAGAACAATATTCATATATTTCACACAAACAAGCATTAATATGCTAGCAAAAGTTCGATTCGTTTGAAACACCATATACAAACTTTTCTCGCCCAAACCTGAGAGTAAATGGACGAATCTAGGACACACTAGACATCTAATCAACTTTATCAAAGATTCATTACTATAGTTCCTCTTTGCTGCCACATGTTTGTTTTCATCACTTCTGATTACCTAAAAAAATGTGGCGAACCACAAGGGTGAGACCCATGTCCCAGCAAGAGATATAACCTCCAACAACATTTATTGATTACAACATTTTAGGTAATGAGATAGTTTAGGCAGTTTAATCATATATAACAAATAGGCTCAACGATAGTAATGATTAACAAAATACATAATGGAGCTGATAACAATTATCATCATCAAGCTAACTATCATCATTTTCCTTATTAACCATATAAGAGATTCAATAGTATATGCATAACTAGAATAAGCAACTCAAGTAGCATATTATCTCTACTAACATGAATAAGTCTAGCATTATAAGCATATCTAACAACATTAGCATGTCTAACAGTTTGAACAGATCAAAGTCATAAGAAGAGCTATCAACATAAGCATGAGTATTTCCATAAGCATGATTAGCAGTATATGCATCTGTAGTTACAACGACATGGCTAGCATGCTAAACATAACTAACAACATGAGATAGCTACAATCATGATTATAATCAATAGTAGCACTATAGTTATCAACATAAGCATGGCTACTGTATGTATGCATCTACAATCTTAAGCATATCCACAACATAAGTATATCTACTATCTCTTAATTGCACTAAGAATCATCTTTATGTAAAGATAACAAACAAGGGTTATCATCCAATGTTAAATGTTGTGTATAACCCTAAACAAATATGCTACATGGCTATCTTACATCTTTTATTATGCCTTGGGGAATTTGAATTGTACTATTCAAAGTCCAACCGACCCCTGCAAAGGGCTATCCAGTTCCATACAAGATCTAGGAGTGTCGGTATCCTAAGATCTCTTCCCCTTGGCCAGTACGAGTAAACAGGCAGTGACATATTAGTCAAAGTTGCCACCATAGTACATATAGTCAAGCTGATAACCACTAGTCCGACCTTGGTATAGGTCACGACACTAGAAACTAGGGTATTCAAACCCAATCACTGAGGTACAACTGCAGTTGTCCTCTAATCACATCATGTTATAATCACCGAGACACGACCACAACTGTTCTCAATCACATTAGATATATGAGGCATGACCATAGCCAACCTCCACAATCTACATTGTGGATGACAAGGATATATCCTCAACCTGCCACCCCCACATACTCAACAATATGCACTCCAAGTTTCCCTTAGGAATACTGATTTCACCATCCATCAAGTTTTGACACTGAAGATGGATCTATGGCACAGGGCATTACATGATTAGAGTTGCACTTGATAAATTATGCCAATTGGGTGAATTAAGGCTGAATCAAACAAGTGGACATACAAACCCTAATTCACTTCTAGCAAGCATATAAATATCACAACTTTGAAAAGATATAAAATGTGTGAAACATAATTTCTCATATCATCATCACATGGTACTATTCACTTTCCATTCATGAAACCACACTAGTCATCTTACTATTACAAGATATAAATCATTTTTACAATATCACAGGGTATCAACCCTTATCAACATAAGAGGATTACACCTCATTCAGGGCTCAACCATGCCCAAAGGTCATTAAGACCATCATACTATCATAGGATATAAAATCCTTTTCACAATATCACAGGGTGTCAACCATTATCAACACAAGAGGATTACACCTCATTTAGGGCTCAACCATGCCCAAAGTTCATTAAGACCATCATATTATTCCCTGCAAGATCATCATTATATTTGCATGCTGTATAACAAGGCTCAACAACATCACTTACATACAATACACTAGATCAACACAATGTCACATTAATGATCTAGGAGATATTCATAAACAATCATAGTAGGGTTAAATTAACATTAAGAACATTCCTTTATTACATCAACATGAAAGGAATCTAGATATCATTAACTCTCATCATATTCATAATGCATATGTTTATCATAAGAAAGTATCAACCAGGTGCATATGATAACGACCAATTAACACATTAAGGTAATGATCATGTTAAGGAGGTTATTCCACCATCATTCCATCATATGAGAATGTTAAACATGAATACTCATCATTATCTAATTGCATTAGAGTTATGTTCAACATGATAATTTATATCAATATTACTAATGAGCACTCATACCCAAACCCTAACTCACGACATCCCCATTGGATCATGGATGCATAAGGTTAATCATCACTATCACATTCCATACTATTCTCAAGTATGAACCCACAAATAAATCAAGGTGTAACCGTCAGGTTATATCAAACTAGGGTTTCAACAATAATAGAGTACTCCATGATTGTATTAGTCATTCAAGGACTATTCATACTCAATTACCATCATTTAGTTATATTAAATCTAGGTATAACAAGCTATACCTCATTAGGGTTACATATCAACACAATATGGTTCTCATCCCTTCTATTCATATGAGTGAATATGTAAGACAAACTTATTAAGGGTAAGCCTCCATTTGTTCCATCATCATTCAACACATATTGCCATACCACAATGTCACCCATAACCATTGGATGTTTAAAAGGTAAGACTATTGGTTGTTTACATAAGTAAACACCTTGGATGAACCACTTATGAAGTCCTTGATTTGTTCTCTAGAAAGAGTCACAATCTGTAACATCCTTGACCTGGGTTATGAACTAACCCTAGGTGTTTTTCCTAAGACATGTGATTAGATTCTTGTGGTTATCCTTTGATATGTAATTAAAGCTCCTGAGGAACATATATTTCCATTTCTGTGCTTTTTGAACAATGTTGTAATATTATTTTGTTATATATGGACTAATGTGCAAATTACCCAATTAGAGGGGTTAACTTGCAAATTGCACATGTTAAGATGTTCCTCTGATGTTAAGACATCATTAGAATGAATATGATGTAGTGATATGGATTCTCCAAGCTTGGGCACCAAGATATAGCTTGTAGAGCAATCCTTGTGCTTTAAAACCTAGTTTTGGTGTAAAGTGCAATTTACCCAAAACATAGGGTGCAACATGTAAAATATACCCTCTAGAGTAGCTTTCATGCATCTTGGCATCAAGTAGAGTAAAGATAATGAGGAGGGCGCCTCATTTGAGTAATCAAATAAGAAAGATAATCCTTATATCTAAATAACCAAGTTTTAAGCAAAAATGGCCTTTTATACATGAATAGCTGAGTGAGGTGTTTGGTTCCTTTTTCCTTAAACTTGGTTGAGAGAGGGGTTTTGCATGTGATAAGAAGGGAGAAACGTGGAAAAGGAGGGCAGAAGGACCTAATTGAGAAATAAAGGAAATAACCTTCCTTGCCTTGAAAATATATCCAAAAATATATAAGCAAACTCCTTTCCACAAGCAAGGGATCGTTTCCTTTAATTCCTCCTCTTATCGCTTTGCTTTGGCCGACTAAGGAGGAGCTCAGGAGTAGAGGAGGACGGCCAAGTTGACTTGGGTAACTTTTGATCACCATCTAGCTCGGATTCATGGAGTAAATCTTGCTATAAGGTTGGTTTGATAGTCTTTCTTACACAAATCTTCTTTCTAGCCATCTTCTCCACCCAATTCTTGAGGAAAGGACCTTGGACGACCTGTGGAGATCAAACCAACATTAAAGCTATGGAGCTTGGAGCTCTGGATCAGATGCTAAGGTGGGTTTTATAACTCTAAACCTTAAAGTTTTGTTATGCATCTTCTTTCCTTGAAAATGTGGCTTGTTCTCCTTTCTTTCATACTTCTATGTGTTCTTGTAACAAAAACCATGAAGAACAGTCCATGTTCTTGAGGTAGTAGAAGGTGGCATTAATTCCAAAGTTCATCCTGATCCTACTTTATCAAACGGTCCTCCACCTCTTGCCCAAACGGTTTGCAAAACTGTTTGGAAGCAAACGGTTTCAAAATCGTTTGGAGGGCAAACAGTTTCACAAGATCATTTGGAGCAAACGGTCTCAAAGACCGTTTGGATGTGTTGACCATTTGGAGGGATGTTGTACATATTATGTACTAATCATACACCAAGAATCATTAACTATATCTAAGTAAATCACCAATTGAAGGCACTTTACTCACCTAAACCCTAATCGGGTCTATTTGCTGATTTCAATGATGCAATCTTGTTGAAGTTTGGGTTGAGTGGCCCAAACGGTTTTAAAACCATTTGGGGATCACCCAAACGGTCTCAAAACCATTTGGTGATAACCCAAGACTGTTTGGAGATCTAGGGTTAAGTGGGGTTGACCAATTGAGGGTCCAATCATATCAAATTGTTGAGCAATTAAGTGCTGATTGGGTGACCAAACCTAGGGTTCAACCCTTAAGTGAATAACTTGTTTGTTGATGACATCATGGGCAAAAGGTCTCAAGGCCGTTTGGAGGATGTCCAAACAGTTTCAAAACCGTTTGGGGGTCACCCAAGACCGTTTTGAGGTCTAGGGTTGACCATGGTTAAGTGGTTGAAGATTGAAAGGCAATAAGTTGAAATATAATCGATTAGTGACCTAATGATCAAATCTATAGTCCAAACCATAATAGATTGAGTTAGTTTTTGATGTGGACTTGATAAAATGATCTCAAGACCGTTTGGAGGACGTCCAAATGATCCCAAGACCGTTTGGGGTCAGGTCATGACCCAATTGAGTGATGGTTCAATGTGTTCAAAATCAATTAGGCTCATGTTGATGCATGTTGAAGGGTGATCGATTCCAAACCCTAATTCACTTGATCCAAGCCCTAATTGGTAATCAATTTAGGGTCAATTGAGTGTCAAATGAATATAGGGTTGACCTAATTAACCTAATTGGTAAGTGGCTAACAAGTGTATGGTTAATTGAAGGGTTCAACATTGAAAACCCTAACTCAATTGGAAGAGTTGATACACTTTTTGGTCCATGCTGTTTTGAGGTGTTTGGACCAAACAGTCTCAAGACCGTTTGGGGCCAAATGGTTTCAAAACCGTTTGGTAGCCATGCGGTTTCAAAACCGTTTGGAGGTTGAAAGTGCAAAACCATTTGGGGTCTATTAAGGTCAAAAACGTTTGATGCCTTAAGGGTCAAGATGGTTTAGTAGTTGATTAACCTAAACCCTAAAGGTACATGAAGTGATTAAGGGAAACAAGTACTTATTTGATTGATGCATGATAAGATTGATGGTGGACATTATCAAAGTACCCTTGATGGGTTTAAGTAGTCATCACCCCTTGGTCAAGCAAACCCTAATGACCATAATGGTGATGATATGACTTATGTTATCAAAGATGATTTGACTTTGTCTGACCAAGAGTGATGTAACATCATCCATTAGTAATAGGAGAAAGAAGACTCCCTATATGTATGAGAATCAAGTAATATACATCCAACATGTATGAATACACATAATTAGGGTATGATCCTTCATAGCGAGATCATGGAAACCCTAATCATGATGATTAATGAATCATAATCTTATTAAGGGTATTAATGAAAGTAATCTTCATATATGATAATGGAATGACCTCAATTCACTGTAATGTGAATAGTAAACCCTAATCTAGGGTAATCTGATGTAACATGAATAGTAAACCCTAATCTAGGGTAATGTGATGTAATGTGAATAGTAAACCCCAATCTAGGGTAATGTGATGTAATGTGAATAATAAACCCTAATCTAGGGTAATGTGATGTAATGTGAATAGTAAACCCTAATCTAGGGTAATGTGATGTAACATGAATAGTAAACCCTAATCTAGGGTAATGTGATGTAATATGAATAGTAAACCCTAATCTAGGGTGATGATATGAACAGGTAACCCTAATTATGAGTTATGCTTTTAAGCATGAAACTCCATGATTAAAGTATGAGATAAGAATTACTATTCCTAATAAAGCTAAGGGGTTGAATAACCCTAATTGGATTGAATAAGAATCCTAACCCTAGAAACCAGTCGTGGTATTATGACACGGTCGTGGTGAATCCTTTGTTGCACGACCATGTAATGAAGAACAGACATGGTGGCTTACTCTTGCATGACCGTGCAAGATAGCACGACCGTGGTATCCTATATATAATTTGAAAAGAACTTGTATTGTGTTGATATAGTTACAATGTGCATAAATGTTAACCATGCAGATTTTCATAAAGAAGTGATCATATCAAGGTAAGGGTTATGATGTTGTATGCATTGAAAACACTTTACATGCTTCAAGTATAATGATATGCTATGTTACCTGGTGAGTGGTAACATATGAGCTTGATAGGCTGAATGAGCCATGAGAAATATATGCATTGTTATAATCAAAGGTCATACTGTTAAACTGACTGAATGATAAGATGTTACTTGGTAACAAGTGTTATGATGATTCAAGGGTTTGAATACCCACATTTCTGAATCACAATGATGAGATGGTTAGGGATTGATATCCCAATGTTTAAAGTATGTGATGTGAACTTGATACAAATAGTACTCTTTCTTTATAGCATTTGTTTTATTGGTTTATGTTTGAAAACATGCTTAACGTTAAAGAATGCAACAATATACTTAACTAATCAAGAATAATGATATCATGTAGAGCCCTGGACATAGATCCATCATTGTCAGAAATTAAATGATGGTGAAATAGGTTTTCCTAAGGGAACTCTTGGAGCACATACTTTTGAGTATGTGGGGGTTATGGACGTGAATATCCTTACGTCCGAATGATGGATTTGATAGGAGATGTACCATTAATCTCTCAATCCTTCATTATATATTTATACTGGGATGATGTATCACTAATCACCCGATGATGATGTTAATGTCGCATCGATGAGAGGTAAGTCAGAAATCCCTCGATGGCGAAGAGAGTACAAAACACCACTATAACTATAAATAGCAAAGTTGCCAGAATACCCTGGAAAGATATTATAGCAGAGACACGAGGTTTCCTGCATGTTGATCCTCATACTGACTGAGGAGTGATGAAGTCATAGGAATCTGATTCTCCTGATGACCTATGTATGGTACCGATTGCGATCTAGTGATGGTCGGTTGGAGTATGAGTGGTGTAACTCATCTCCTCAGGGCATAAATATGTTTGTAAAAAGTAATCAGCCGCGTAGCATATTTCGTTAGGTTGAACTATGAGAAACAATGATTGACGATACATTGTTCATAGTGCTCTAGTTAAGTAACTAGTATACATCTTCTTCATATTCCTTATTGTTATATGTCTTGTCTTTCAATTAAGTTATAATTGAAGTGATTACTCATAAGAATGCTACTTCACTTAGTTTATACAATGTTTAATCTGTTGTTGAATGTTTACAATTCTTCTGCTTTATGTTATTCCTTTAATGTAATAACAAAGCTTCTGGCGGAGAGTTATAACTCTCGCTGGGACAATTATTCAATTGTCTCACCCCCATGGGATTCAAATTTTTAGGTAGACGCCGAGGACGAAGGAACCCATCAGTGGGTGAGCAGCAACATCATTAATCTCAGGGACAACAGTGATCCTTAGGTGGAGACACTGTCTGTCAAGTTGTGTAGACAGTATGTCCTATGTGTCGTCTCTGTACTCTTAGGTCCTAGGAGTCAGTATATCTAAGGTTTTGGCATGATGCCTTGAGATTTTGTATCTTACCTTGTACAGTTAACAAGGTAGTTGATTTTGTAACTCTCGAGCTGTGTTGTTTACATAGATGTAATGATGGATCAGTTTGTAAATAACTTATCATGTTTCTTTATGGAAGAGTTTTATCGTTTGATGATCTCTTTACAAAAAGTTTTAGTTTTTAACAATTTTTGATAATTCTGCTGCTAATCGCTTCTGCATTCATTGATCTCGTTTTTGTGATTTGATCGTCTCAAATTAGTGGTATTAGAGCTCTAGGTTCGCTGAGTCTATAGAGATATAGGACTTAGGATGTTGAGTCTGTTCTCGTGCTTTCCAGTGTATCTGATAGTGTCTTCTACTCCTCAGGACAAGAAGATAAGACTAAGGATGTCTGGACCACACGAGGAGTATGTTGCAGAGAGTAGTGTTGCTGCACCCAGAGAAGGTGTAAGAAACCTAGAGATAGAGCAACATGTGCCTGAACCACCCCGGTTCAATCCAACTGACATGGGGAACCCAACCGTCCAGACCATGTTTGGGAAGTTTATGACTGCCATGACACATATAACTGATAGGATACCTATGCCTGCACCTAGAGCACCTACCCAGCCTGAAGGACAAGAAATCGACAAGACATTTGAACGACTTCGCCGCGTTGGAGCCACAGAGTATTTTGGAATAGCTAATCCCGCAGATGCCGACTTGTGGTTAACTGAACTAGAGAAGGCCTTTAGAATCCTGAATATCCCTGAAGCTGAGAAGGTTAGACATGCTATGTATCTTCTCAAAGGGAGTGATGTTCATTGGTGGACCATGGAAGAACAAAAGAGGCGTGATGTGGATGTTGCATGGGAAATCTTTCGACGGGAATTTATCAACAGATATTTCCCTAAGACATTTCTGGACGACAAAATCTCTCAGTATGAGAGGCTAAGGCAAGGCGTGATGAATATTAGTGAGTATGAGGCTAAGTTCATGGAGTTGTTGCGGTTCTGTCTGCACATGGAGACCACAGATGAGGAAAGGATTAGGCATTTTGAGAAAGGGTTAAACGCTGAGTTGACTACTCCTGTGTCTGCCCTAGAAAATAGGGAAAGGTTTGCTACCTTCATGGAGTCAGCTAGAAGGGTAGAAAGGTATGTAGTGGAAAAGAGACATACCCAGAACAAGAGGATGCATCCCCAGTTCCAAGGATCTTCGTCTAAAGGTTTCAAGAAACCTAGGTTTTCTGCACCTATGCCACCACCTAGATCCAATACTCGGACGCAGTAGATGTCGAATAGGGGTAGAGGACAAAGCCTACCACTAGGAGGAGCTCGCAGTTCAACATCTATGTCAGTTACAGGACCACCCAGACCACAACAACTAAACAGGAGTTGTTATATATGTGGAAAGATGGGACATCTGATGAAGGACTACAGAGCCAGAGAAGTGAGTGTGACTCAACCTCAGAGACAGAATCAACAAGGATCTCAAAGGCGACAGTTTCCAGGAGGAGCTAGAGGACGTGGACAAGCATCCCAAGCTTGATCATCGACATCTAGTCATCAAGAACCGAATCAACCACATGCGACAGCGAGATTTTACGTGATGAATCCACCTGATGCAGTTATCAACCCTCAGGTTGTGGCAGGTCAGATGGAGTTGTTATATTCTGATATGTTTACATCTTGTGTTGTATCTATTTTAATTGATCCGGGTGCTACGCACTCCTTTATCACTCGAAGAGTGATTCTTGACTGCAATTTGACTATAAGTCATAGAGCAGATAGTTTGTTGCTAGAAACTCCATTGAGAGGGTCTGTTGTGTTGTAGGAGGTATGTTCTCCCTGCATCCTCTTCTTTTCTGAACATCGCATTCAAGTGGATCTTATACCACTTGAGATGCATGGATTTGATATAATCCTTGGGATGGATACCTTAGAAAGGTATAAGGTTGTCTTGGACTGTGAGTCCAAGCAAGCTGTGTTCACTGATGATAGTGACACATGGATCTTTCAAGGAGAGAGAAAGATTCTACCCACATGTCTTGTGTCAGCTATGGTTGCTGAGAAGCTGATGAGACAAGGATGTTATGCATTCTTGGACCATGTGGTAGATACTACCATGGATAGTCCTAACCCTACCGAAGTTCCTATAGTTAGGGAATTTGTAGATGTATTTCCTGAAGAACTTCCAGGTGTTCCACCGCCTCGGGAAATTGATTTTGAGATCAATTTGATCCCAGACACACAACCTATAGCACAAACACCGTATAGGATGGTGCCTGCTGAGATGGTAGAACTCAAGAAATAGTTGCAAGAGTTGCTTGAGAAGGGTTTCATCCGACCGAGTACTTCGCCCTGGGGTGCTCCGGTCCTCTTTGCGAAAAAGAAAGATGGATCAATGCGGTTGTGCACTGATTATAGACAATTAAATAAAATAACAATAAAGAACAAGTACCCTCTGCCGAGGATTGATGATCTCTTTGACCAGTTGTGAGGTGCAACCGTCTTCTCAAAGATAGATTTGAGGTCAGGATATCACCAACTCTGTATTAAGGATAGTGACATACCAAAGTCTACCTTTAGGATGAGGTATGGTCACTATGAGTTCATAGTTATGTCGTTTGTACTAACTAATGCACCAGCTGCATTCATGGAACTCATGAATAGAATCTTCCGACCTTTTCTCGATCAGTGTGTTGTTGTCTTTATAGATGACATCATGATCTATAGTAGAAATGCTCAGCAGCACAAACAACATCTTTGACAGGCTCTAACTTTTCTAAGAGAACACAAGCTATATGCTAAGTTTAACAAATGTGAGTTCTGGTTACCAAAAGTATCTTTCCTTGGACACGTGGTATCTGCCTCGGGTATTCGTGTTGACCCTAAAAAGGTAGAATCTGTTCTACAATGGGAACAACCAAAGACACCGATAGTGATCCGTAGTTTCTTAGGTTTGGCTGGATATTACCGAAGGTTCATTAAAAACTTCAGCTCCATAGCCTTACCTGTGACTAAGTTAACCAGAAAAGATGTTCCTTTTGTCTGGAGTGACAAGTGTCAACAATCTTTTCAGTTGCTGAAGGAGAGGTTGACAAGTGCACCTGTGCTTGTGTTACCTGAGCAAGAGAAAGGATATATAGTTTTCTATGATGCCTCCAAGAATGGACTTGGATGTGTGTTGATGCAGGATAAACAAGTGATTTCTTTCGCTTCCTGACAGCTTAAGAAACACAAGGAGAATTATCCGACACACGATCTGCAGCTAGCTACTGTGGTTCATGCCTTGAAAATCTGGAGACACAATCTCTATGGAGAGACATTCCAGATTTTCACTGATCATAAGAACCTTAAGTACATCTTTTCTCAGCATGAGCTTAACATGAGGCAATGTCGCTGGATGGAGTTAATAAAGGACTACGATTGTACCATTGATTACCATCTAGGAAAGGCCAATGTAGTTGCTGATGCTTTGAGTAGAATATCAGCAACACCAACCTTAGATAGAGCACAACTAAATTCTTTAGTATGCTCTAGGAGCGATATGCTTATATCCTTAAGACAAGACAATGTACAGTTTAAAATATCAGTGTTAGCTGGGTTGTTAGCTGAGATGCATATAAAACCTACTCTGAGAGAGCAGATCAAGGAGGCACAGCAAGTTGATGTTGCAGTTCAACAGATTAGATCAGAGTATGGTAGCGTGAAACGAGATGGTTTCCATAACTCTGATGATCGAGTAGCCTGTTATCATGGTAGGATGATAGTGACGGCTGTGAATAACTTGAGAAAGTTAGTCCTGGAAGACGCTCATTCTTTGATGTATGCTATGCATCCAGGAAGCACCAAGATGTATCAAAATTTGAAAGATATGTATTGGTGGCCTGGAATGAAGAAGGACGTTGCTGAGTTCGTTATGCGGTGTCCTATGTGTTAGCAAGTCAAAGTTGAACATCAGAAGCCTACAGGAACAATGCAACCTTTACCCATACCATAGTGGAAGTGGGACCATGTAACCATGGACTTTGTTGTTGGCCTACCCAGGACAAGCAAAGGACATGATTCCATTTGGGTAATAGTTGATAGGTTGACGAAGACAGCACATTTCTTGCCCGTCAAAATGACCTATTCTATTGAGAAGTTAGCACAGTTGTATGTTGAAGAGATAGTATGGCTGCATGGAGTCCCAGTCACCATTGTTTCAGACAGAGGACCCCAGTTTACAAGTCGTTTTTGGGAGTGACTTCATAAATCCTTAGGCATACTGTTAAGGTTTAGTATAGCCTTTCATCCTCAGACTGATGGACAGTCAGAAAGGACTATCCATACCTTGGAATACTTTCTTAGAGCATGTGTTCTTCAGTTTATGGGGAGTTGGGATCTGCACCTAAGCTTAATAGAGTTTGCCTACAACAATAGCTATCAACATAGCATTGACATTGCACCATATGAAGCTTTGTATGGTAGACGTAGTAGATCACCCCTATGTTGGTATGAAACTAGTGAATACCAACTATTAGGTCCTGATCTTGTACAGCAGATGATGTGGTTTTTGAATGCACTAACAAATTCACCGGGGCTGAAATCCCCGAGTTTTTACCAAAACCAAGTGCAACAATACCACCCGCAAGCGGACGGGTCTTATCGCAGTATAGTTGAGGATCGAACCCAAAGGACAACGTTTTTAAGAATCTTTGTCAGTTAGATCTAGCTCAAGTAAAACTAATATTTAGAACAATTGGTTGATTTGGGTTTGATTAAACTAATTGCAAGAAAGTAAATGCGGAATTAAAAGATGGGTTTGGATCAATAATATGGAATCGCTGGGATGGTACCGGGTTTAACCACCGCTACACACACAAACACACTCCTCTGCAAACATTCCAGGCAAGATACAACACTTCAAGTAGAGCTGCTGCAGAACCCCCCATACGGGCGTCAGGTCCGCGTAAGCATCACCATAGGCATCAGATGTCTCGTCACCATCCAGATCACATGTCTTACGGCTCTGAAGATACAACATCCAACTAAGGCTTTGAACCCCCCATACAGGCGTCAGGCGCATAGAAGCGTCACCGAAGGCTAGATGGCCCGTCCCCGCGCGGATCATACACTTACGACCTCAAGGAATCCCATCAGAAGTTCTCGTAAAGGAGTCAACCGCGTCAACCGTTAAGCAAATAAGCGATTATAGTACGTGTAAACATCGACAAAAAGCACGAAGATACAAAATCCAACTAAGGCTGTGAACCCCCCATACGGGCGTCAGGCGCACAGAAGCGTCACCGAAGGCTAGATGGCTCATCCCCTCGCGGATCATACACTTACGACCTCAAGGAATCCCATCGGAAGTTCTCGTCAAGGAGTCTAACATGCTAAACGACATTCATACCCATGCATTGAAGTTCTCGCAACATAGGGAGCACAAAGATGGAAACAAGCACATAACCAACCTACAAGCTTAACGATAAACGACAAAATGAAGAGTTATATACATTGCCATGGAATGTTTAACAAAAGAACAAGGTTTGCATGGGCAGCGGGGCTAGTCCCCGCACCCCAGCGAAAGAGGACTACTCGCTCATGATGCGAGATATAAGAAGGATAGGAGAGAGAGATAGATCCGCCATGAGCTCGGTGCAGAGGGTGGACGCAGCCCAGTGAAGAAGATGCGCTCCTTACTCCTTCTTCTTTCTCTTCTTGGCCTCCGTGGATGCAACACCAGCAGTATGTGGGGTGGAACTTGATCGGGGTGGTGCTCTGGCAGCCTATCGGCGTCCGGAACCCCCTCCCTTCTAATGGGGACCCTGGGGGTCTATTTATAGTTTCAGATCTAACCCCAAATGGTCTGGAGACCGTATGGGTCCATACGGTCTTGAGACCAAATGGGACCATACGGTCCTGGTCTTTGGTTTCTCCGCCCACACGGTTTGGAGCATATGGTCTCGGCAAACGGTCTTCGGCATTCGGTTTGGCAGTGCTCGCGAGCTCATACGGTCTGTGCACTCATGCGGTCTTGAAAAGCGGCGCTCCATTCGGTTTGGGCATTCGGTCTTTGATTCCACGGCAACCGGTCTTGAGACCGAATGGGACCAAACGGTCTTGAGACCGTATGGGACCATACGGTCTTGAGACTGTATGAGACCAAACGGTCTTGAGACCGAATGGGACCAAACGGTCTTGAGACCGTATGGGACCATACGGTCTTGAGACCGAATGGGACCAAACGGTCTTGAGACCGAATGGGACCAAACGGTCTTGAGACCGAATGGGACCAAACAGTCTTGAGACCGAATGGGACCAAACGGTCTTGAGACCGTATGAGACCAAAAGGTCTTGAGACCGAATGGGACCAAACGGTCTTGAGACCGTATGGGACCATACAGTCTTGAGACTGAATGGGACCAAACGGTCTTGAGACTGAATCGGACCAAACGGTCTTGAGACCGAATGGGACCAAACGGTCTTGAGACCGAATGGGACCAAACGGTCTTGAGACCGTATGAGACCAAACGGTCTTGAGACCGAATGGGACCAAACGGTCTTGAGACCGTATGGGACCAAGAGGTCCTGAGACCGTATGGGACCAAATGATCTTGGGACCGCATGACTTTCTTTGGCAAACGGTTTAGTCATTCGTTCTTTGCGTATTTCGCCAAACGGTCTTGGGACCGTATGCATGGAGTTGCTTTGATTTTCCTGCATTAAATGAAAGATATTTAGTTAAAATCTTGATTATTGAATCAACTAAGTAGTTTTGTGCATTATGATTCACATTAGGGTAAGAAGATGTGGAATAGAGATAAAAATGTTCCAAAAAAGTAATTGAATTTCATGATGAGTGTGCACTCATCAAAACACCCCGAACTTAAATCGTTGCTCGTCCTCGAGTAACATAAAATTTGAAACTGTTGCCTAATGAAATACTTTCGATCCGTGTGATTTCTTCATCTTCACATCACAAATGTTTTCTTTCTGCTCAGTATGAATGAGTACCATAACTTCCTGGGACCACGAAACACGTCTTTCCATAGCTTCGTTCCTGAGTTCGTTTCCCAGCAACGCTTCCTCCCCACTTTTTTCCAACACCAAGCATGTCAAAGAGTTTTGTAGGAGTTCTGAGATACCCGCAAAATCAACAAGTATGCATTCGATCTGACACTGGTGTAGTTCAGGATGGTGGGGCATGTATTGTGCCCTTAGGTAGAAAAAGGAGTGAAAGGTGGTATGGAAAGAAGAAGTAAATCTCTCCTCTATTCGACTCGAGATTTTTATTTGTTTTGCAATTTCATTTATTGCATTTTTTTTTGTGCGTTGAGGCATCTTTTATTGCAGATCTCTCCTCTATTCGACTCGAGATTGCATTTCTTTTTGTGTTCACTTTGGCATCTTTTATTGCAAATCTCTCCTCTATTCGACTCGAGATTGCATTTTTGGTGGTACGCCCCTATTCATTGCGAGGGGTATGGAAGAAGCGGATAAGGGGAAGGGGCGTGCCACCCCAAACTTAGGGTTTGGCACAAGTTTGGCTATTTTGGTGGTATTGATGTGTGGAGGGATACAAAGATGATAGAAGAAGTGTAGAAGAGAGTTCATATCAAAATGCAACTTGATTTACAATTCAAAATCGAGTTATTCTCTTTGTCATACTCTGCTCAAATAATGACTTGATGCGGATCCGGTGGGGATTCTGAGCCATTGTTCTACTAGTCAGTTAGGAAGCACGACGTGTTTGATCCCTATCAGTTTGACAGATACTTATCATTTTGTAAAATGTATTATGATGTTAGGAATCATAAGCTTCACAGGATGGTTTTAGGCAAAAGGCAAGTTTCAAAAGTCAGTCCTATTGAGGATTATAGAAGATGCAAAGCAAAAAAAAAAAAAATTAGTTACATTTTTATCGACAAGAGTCAAAATTTCATCAGGTATCGTTCATTATTTTAAAAATTTTATGATAAAGACAACTTATATGAAAGTGTGTTTATGGAAGTGAAGTACGTACCACCCACCCTCCACCCCAAACTTAGAGATTTGCTCGTCCTCGAGCAAACCCTAAATTCAAGATGGAGGGGAAAGGAAACACCAGGTATGACTACCGAGAATGATTTCATTCTGGTTAGCGCCACTCCGATCTCGTGTCCTGTAGGAAAAACTTTCTCATAAGGCAAATTTTATTTAAGGAAAATTTAACTATAAGGTAAAAACAAAATTTGGAAAGGAAAAGTAAAACAAATTTATTGATCGGGTTGCCTCCCGACAAGCGCCTTTGTTTTATGTGGTTGGCTCGACAGAATCCTTCAGCCTCAAGTTGGGTCCTTTGGATCGGTGAGTTCAAGCACTGATTTGGTTCCCATGTCTATTGTGGTGAAGTATCTCTTCAGGCGGTGCCCATTGGTTATGAATTCTCCTGACTCTTTACTCCATAAAGAGAAGGTACCATGAGGAGAGATGCTTTTGACGATGTATGGTCCAGACCAGCGTGAGCGGAGTTTCCCTAGGAATATCCTTAATCTTGAGTTGAAAACCAGAACTTGATCTCCCACTTGTATGTCTTTTCTTTTCAAATGTTCATCGTGCCAGAGTTTCGTACGTTCTTTGTAGATTCGTGCATTCTCATAAGCTGTCATTCTAAGTTCATCCAACTCGTTGAGTTGCAGAATCCTGGCTTGCCCTGCTTCTTTCATATCGAAGTTCAATTGTTTAATTGCCCACCATGCCTTATGTTCTAGTTCAACTGGCAGGTGGCAAGCTTTTCCATATATCAATCTAAAAGGTGTAGTACCGAGGGGAGTTTTATAAGCGGTCTGATAGGTCCATAAGGTGTCGTTGATTTTTGTTGACCAGTCTTTACGATTGCGTCTGACGGTTTTCTCAAGGATAGCCTTTAGTTGTCGGTTAGAGACCTCTATCTTTCCACTGGTTTGTGGATGGTAAGGTGAAGCCACCTTGTGCGAGACACTATATTTTCGTAGAAGAGCTTCAAAGCTTCGTTCAATGAAGTGGGATCCTCCATCAGATATCACGGTTCTCGGTACTCCAAACCATGGGAAGATGATATCTTTGAATAGTTTGATGACTGGTTTTGAATCACTAGTGACGGTTGGTATAGCTTCAACCCATTTGGAGACGTAGTCTACCACCACTAGGATGTAAGAGAATCCATTAGAAGAGGGGAATGGCCCCATATAGTCCACTCCCCAGACGTCAAATACCTCGACTTCTTGCCATAGATTAAGTGGCATCTCGTCTCTTTTGGTTATATTGCCAGATCTTTGACATCTATCACAGGATCGGACAAAATCGTAAGAGTCCTTGGATAAAGTTGGCCAGAAAAATCCACATTGCAAAACCTTTAAGGCAGTCTTTTTGGAGCTCATGTGTCCACCCACAGGTCCCGAGTGGCATTGTTCCAGAATAGATTGAGTTTCTTCTTCGGCGATACAACGTCTATACAGACCATCAGCGCAAAGTTTAAAAAGATATGGTTCATCCCAATGGTAACGCTTCACATCATGCATAAACTTCTTCAAAGTGTTCCCGGTGTACTGGGGATGGATGACTCCCGCGGCAAGGTAGTTTATGAAGTCAGAATACCATGGCACTACTTCCGAGGCGCTCATAAGCTGATCATCCGGTAGGGAGTCATTTATCGGGATCCCCTCGACATCCAAAGTGTGGATGCGACTGAGGTGATCTGCAACAACATTTTCCTTCCCCTTTTTATCTCTTATTTCCAGGTCAAATTCTTGTAGAAGGAGTATCCATCTGATCAGCCTTGGCTTAGCATCCTTCTTTGCCATAAGGTAACGGATAGCAGCATGGTCTGTGTAAACGATTACCTTCGAACCAGTAAGGTAGGATCTAAATTTATCGAAGGCATAGATGACTTCTAAAAGTTCCTTTTCAGTAGTACCAAAATTCCTTTGAGCTTCGTCGAGGGTTTTCGACGCATAATAGATCACATAATGTTTCTTCTCTATGCATTTTCCTAAGACCGCACCCACCGCGTAATCACTGGCATCACACATAATTTCAAAGGGGTGGTCCCAATCGGGAGCTCTAATGATGGGGGTAGTTGTAAGGGCCTTCTTCAGCGTATCAAAACTTTTGACGCATTCTTCATTGAAATTGAAATCAGCATCTTTTAGAAGTAGATTGTTCATCGGCTTTGTTATCTTGGAAAAATCTCGTATAAACCTTCTATAAAATCCAGCGTGACCAAGGAAAGTGCGAACTTCTTTTACATTTGTGGGAATTGCCAATTTAGATATGACTTCTATCTTTTCTTTATCAACTTCTATTCCTCTGTTGCTAACCTTGTGGCCCAAGACAATGCCTTCCTTTACCATAAAATGGCATTTCTCCCAATTTAGCACCAGATGTGCTTCTTCACCGCGTTTGAGGACCATGGAGAGATGCTTAAGACAGGAATCAAAGGAGTCCCCATATACAGAAAAATCATCCATGAAGACCTCCATAACAGTTTCAGTAAGCCCCGCAAAGATGGCAGTCATGCAACGTTGAAAAGTTGCGGGGGCATTACACAAGCCAAATGGCATCCTTTTAAAAGCATATGTCCCGAAGGGACAGGTGAAAGTCATTTTTTCTTGATCATCTGGATGTATGGGAATCTGATAGAATTCAAAGTAACCGTCCAGGTAACAGAAATATTCTTGATGGGCCAATCTTTCTAAAACTTGATCGAGGAAGGGCATAGGAAAATGATCCTTTCGAGTGGCCTTATTCAATTTCCTATAATCAATACACATCCGCCACCCAGTGACTGTTCGAGTGGGGATGAGCTCATTGTTTTCATTTCTTATAACGGTAGTCCCTCCTTTCTTGGGTACCACATGAACTGGGCTCACCCATGGTGAGTCTGATATCGGGTATATTATTCCAGATGTAAGAAGTTTGATGATCTCGCGACGGACCACTTCCTTCATATTCGGGTTCAACTTCCGTTGATGCTCGATGGTTGGCTTATGGTTCTCCATCATGGGGATCCTGTGCATGCACAAAGATTGACTGACCCCTGTGAGGTCACTCATCTTATAGCCTATGGCTTTCTTCCTCTCCCTTAATATCTCCAGAAGTTTCTCTTCTTGCGTGGTTGTTAGATCAGAGTTTATGATCACTGGACAAGCTTTGAGATCGTCTAAAAATATATACTTCAGTCCTTCAGGAAGGGGCTTCATTTCAGGAGGTTCTAGTTTTTCACTAGTTTATTCTGTAGTTCTGGTAGTCTTTAGTTCTTCGTAAGTAGCTTCAGCATTCTCTTTAGTAGAGTTGGGGAATTCATTGCAATCCTTTGCTTGTTGGTCAATAGGTTCGTCATTAAATAAGTCAGATAGAGCAATTTCCAAGGGATCGTTCGACTCATAGTATTCTTGGGTCAGTTGTGACATTTGCTCAAGACAATCAATCAGATAGACTTCTTCCTGTATACTTGGTCTTCTCATGCTTTCAAAAACTTTGAACTCCAGAGTTTCTTTACCTAATCTGAGCAGTAAGGTTCCTGCTTCAACATCAATAAGGGCTCTAGCAGTGGCGAGGAACGGACGACCGAAAATAAGAGGGTATCTTGTGTCTTCTTTTATGTCCATGATGACAAAATCACATGGAACATACGCGTCCTTGCCTACCTTGACCGGGATGTCTTTGAGAATTCCTAACGGTCTTTTTATCGAATTGTTCGCAAGTTGAATGGTCATAGCAGTTGGAAGCAGTTCTGCGAACCCTAATCTCTTGCATAGACTGAACGGCATAATAGAAATACTTGCGCCAAGATCTGCCAATCCTTTTTTGCATGATGAGTCACCAATGTGACACGAGATTCCGAAGGATCCTGGATCTTTTTGTTTCTTTGGCATCTTACTTAGTATGATATATGATGTGGTTGTAGCCAGTTTTACAGTTTCACACTCTTCAGTGATGTACTTCTTGGTGAGAAGCGACTTTAGATACTTGGTCCAGGCTAGTATCTCATTAAGAGCATCTAAGAATGGTATATCAACATGGAGTTTCTTCATAGCCTCTTTAAATTTGACGAATCTAGTATCAAGCTTGGTTTGCCTTAGACGGGATGGGAAGGGTATACGAGGCTTATACACAGGAATATCTGTGTCTGGTGTTTCATCTTCTTTATCAATAGATTTTTCAGGCACTTCTTTGTCAGCCGTATCTTCCATTGGTTGTGATTCTGGAGTTGTCGAGTTCTGGACTGTCTCAGGTTCTTCTTCGTCAGCAATAACTACAGGTGTCTTTACTGGGGGATTCGAATAATCTTTCCCCGATCTGGTGTTGATGACTTTCAACTGTTCAGGATGTTTCGGATTGTTTTCAGGTTGACCCGCAAAGGCTCCAGCTGGCGGCTTTATGCTAGCAGCAAGTTGAGCTAGTTGCGTTTCAATATCCTTTTGTTGGGCTTGTTGGTTGGCTATCATCATTTGTTGTGCTTGCAACAATTTTTCAATGGTAGATAGCTTGTCATCAGAAGAGATGGATCCTGTTTGACCTTGTTGTTGGTTCAGGTTTTGATACTGAGAGTTGTTCTGATAATTATTGTAATTCCTATTCTGAAAGTTTCCTTTGAAGTTTCCTTGATTCCCAAAGTTCGGTTGTTGGTTAAACTGATACCCAGATGGGCCCCTCGGTTGATTGTTTGGACCAAATTGATGTGAGTTCATAGCTCCTGAAGGGTTTCCGTATTGGAAGCCTGGGTGATTCCTATTTTGATTTGGATTGTAATAGTTCTGCCCAGGGATGGTGTTAATAGCATTAAGATTCTCCATCTGGAAATTATCTCCTTGTCCACAAGCATTGCTTAAAACAACATCGTAGAGAACATAGCATGACAGCGTAGAATGATTAGTGCCTTTGCATGCTTCACAAAACAAAGAAGTCGACTTGACCTGTTCTGGTTGCCTGGCGGGAGAATGTCCTCTTCCAATCGCAGCAAGGGATGATTCTATGTGATCTTGCTTTGCAACTAAGACCTTCAAAGTTTCATCTATAGATTTGTATTCTGCGACTGCTTCAGCCATGGCTACCTTTAAGACTCCTTTACCAACAGATCTTCCCCAATTGGCTTGATTTTCTGCTCCCAGGGTGACTACTCTCCATGCACTGTCGTAACTTTGCCGCATGAAGTTCCCACCAGACGAGGAGTCAAGGAACATTTTTACGTCATCCTCTACACCCCTGTAGAATATCTCTATCAGCTGGTTCTTAGGAATTCCATGGTGTGGGCATTTGCGTAGGAGCTCCTTGTACCTATCCCAAGCTTCGGCAAGGGTTTCTCCTGGGACTTGAGTGAAATTTGTGATTCGTCCCCTGATTTCGTATGTAAGAGATGGGGGGTAGAACTTTTCCAGAAAAGCGTTTTGGAGCTGCTCCCAGGTGGTGATGGGTACTTCACTTTGCAGTGAATTGTACAAACTGATGGCCCTATCGGCAAGAGAGTACTTGAAAAGACGGAGTCATATGGCGTCATCAGTGACTCCATTTTGCTTCGTCATAGCACAAAGGTTGATGAATCTGAGAAGATGACCTTGGCTATCTTCAGCTTGTTTGCCGTAGAAGGGGTTGTTTTGAAGAAAAGTTATCCAATGTGCTCTAATCTCAAAGTTGACAACTTCGATGGGAGGAGGCTGCACCGGATGATAGACATTCGCAGCCTTTGGGATAGAGAACTCTCTAAGATCTTTCGGAAGTTCTGCTGCTTGCGCTGCTGCCTGTGCTGCTAAGATCTCTTGTTGAACCACAGCTCTAGCTTCTTGCATGAGCCTCTCTCTCTGCGCATTGATGGCTTGAGCCACACTTTGGGCTACTTCTTCTTCTTGCGCCATTCTTGCCTAATTTTCCCTGATCTGACGCAGGAAGGTTCTATCTATTTCAGGATCGAAGCTCGCTGTGAGTCCGAGACCGTCTGTTCGGTGCATGCACTATGCGTCGAAGAGCACCTGAAAATTAGGAGGATCTGAGAATGAGATTCACAAGTAGAATAAGATCAAGTAGATAAGCGATAGTTTCAAAAAGAAAAACAAAATCCTTGATTAGTCTTAAAAGAACTAGATTAGACTGACTGATTCCGTTGTCCCCGGCAATGATGCCAGAATTTGATGTGGTTTTTGAATGCACTAACAAATTCACCCGGGGCTGAAATCCCCGAGTTTTTACCAAAACCAAGTGCAACAATACCACCCGTAAGCAGACGGGTCTTATCGCAGTATAGTTGAGGATCGAACCCAAAGGACAACGTTTTTAAGAATCTTTGTCACTTAGATCTAGCTCAAGTAAAACTAATATTTAGAACAATTGGTTGATTTGGGTTTGATTAAACTAATTGCAAGAAAGTAAATGCGGAATTAAAAGATGGGTTTGGATCAATAATATGGAATCACTGGGATGGTACCAGGTTTAACCACTTCTACACACACAAACACACTCCTCTGCAAACATTCCAGGCAAGATACAACACTTCAAGTAGAGTTGCTGCTGAACCCCCCATACGGGCGTCAGGTCCGCGTAAGCATCACCATAGGCATCAGATGTCTCGTCACCATCCGGATCACATGTCTTACGGCTTTGAAGATACAACATCCAACTAAGGCTGTGAACCCCCCATACAGGCGTCAGGCGCACAGAAGCGTCACCGAAGGCTAGATGGCTCATCCCCTCACAGATCATACACTTACGACCTCAAGGAATCCTATCGGAAGTTCTCTTTAAGGAGTCAACCGCGTCAACCGTTAAGCAAATAAGCGATTATAGTACGTGTAAACATCGACGAAAAGCACGAAGATACAAAATCCAACTAAGACTGTGAACCCCCCATACGGGCGTCAGGCGCACAGAAGCATCACCGAAGGCTAGATGGCTCATCCCCTCGCGGATCATACACTTATGACCTCAAGGAATCCCATCGGAAGTTCTCGTCAAGGAGTCTAACATGCTAAAAAACATTCATACCCATGAATTGAAGTTCTCGCAACATAGGGAGCACAAAGATGGAAACAAGCACATAACCAACCTATAAGCTTAACGATAAACGACAAAATGAAGAGTTATATACATTGCCATGGAATGTTTAACAAAAGAACAAGGTTTGCATGGGCAGCGGGGCTAGTCCCCGCACCCCAGTGAAGAGGACTACTCGCTCATGATGCGAGATACAAGAAGGATAGGAGAGAGAGATAGATCCGCCATGAGCTCAGTGCAGAGGGTGGACGCAACCCGGTGAAGAAGATGCGCTCCTTGCTCCATCTTCTTTCTCTTCTTGGCCTCTTTCGATGCAACACCAGCAGTAGGTGGGGTGGAACTTGATCGGGGTGGTGCTCTGGCAGCCTATCGGCGTCCGGAACCCCCTCCCTTCAAATTGGGACCCTGGGGGTCTATTTATAGTTTCAGATCTGACCCCAAACGGTCTAGATACCGTATGGGTCCATACGGTCATGGTCTTTGGTTTCTCCGCCCACACGGTTTGGAGCATACGGTCTCGGAAAATGGTCTTCGACATTCGGTTTGGCAGTGCTCACGAGCTCATACGGTCTGTGCGCTCATGCGGTCTTGAAAAGCGGCGCTCCATTCGGTTTGGGCATTCGGTCTTTGATTCCGCGGCAACCGGTCTTGAGACCGAATGGGACCATACGGTCTTGAGACCGTATGAAACCAAACAGTCTTGAGACCGAATGGGACCAAACGGTCTTGAGACCGAATGGGACCATACGGTCTTGAGACCGAATGGGACCAAACGGTCTTGAGACCGTATGGGACCAAACGGTCTTGAGACCGAATGGGACCAAACGGTCTTGAGATCGAATGGGACCAAACGGTCTTGAGACCGTATGAGACCAAACAGTCTTGAGACCGAATGGGACCAAACGGTCCTGAGACCATATGCGACCAAACGGTCCTGAGACCGTATGGGACCAAACGGTCTTGGGACCGCATGGCTTTCTTGGGCAACCGGTTTAGTCATTCGTTCTTTGCGTATTTCGCCAAATGGTCTTGGGACCGTATGCATGGAGTTGCTTTGATTTTCCTGCATTAAATGAAAGATATTTAGTTAAAATCTTGATTATTGAATCAACTAAGTAGTTTTGTGCATTATGATTCACATTAGGGTAAGAAGATGTGGAATAGAGATAAAAATGTTCCAAAAAGGTAATTTAGTTTCATGATGAGTGTGCACTCATCAGCAGACCATAGTGAAGATTAAAATAATACAACAACATATAAAGACTGCACAAGATAGGAAGAAATCTTACGGTGATAAGCATCATAGACCCTTATAATTCCAAATTGGAGACATAGTGTATCTCAAATTCTCACCTTGGAAAGGAGTCCTTCGATTTGGAAGGAAAGGGAAGTTAGCTCCGAGGTTTATGGGGCTTTATCCATTCATTGAACGGATTGGAAGAGTAGCCTATAAACTAGATTTACCACTAGAGTTACAGAGGTTACACCCTGTGTTTCACATTTACATGCTGAGGAAATGTCACCCCGATACAGAATCAGTTCTGCAACCTATAGAGGTAGAATTGAATGATGATATATCTTATGAGGAAGGACCTGTATCGATCCTTGATAAAAGAATTAAAAAGATGAAAAAGAAAGACATAAGTCTTGTGAAAGTTCTCTGGAATCATCGTGGTGTTGAAGAAGCCACATGGGAACTAGAGGAAGAGATGAGAAGGAAATACCCTGCTCTTTTCTCTTAATATGTTTTGTTTATATGCTTTGTTGATTTCAGGGACAAAATCCTTGTAAGGGGTGGATAATTTGTAACATCACTGACCTGGGTTATGAACTAACCCTAGGTTTTTTACCTAAGACATGTGATTAGATGCTTGTGGTTATCTTTTGATATGTAATTAAAGCTCCTGAGGAACGTATATTTCCATTTCTGTCCTTTTTGAACAATGTTGTAATATTGTTTTGTTAAATATGGACTAATGTGCAAATTACCCAATTAGAGGGGTTAACTTGCAAATTGCACATATTAAGATATTACTCTGATGTTAAGATATCATGAGAATGAATATGATGTAGTGATATGGATTCTCCAAGCTTGGGCACCAAGATATAGCTTGTAGAGCAATCATTGTGCTTTAAAACCTAGTTTTGGTGTAAAGTGCAATTTACCCAAAACATGGGGTGCAACATGTAAAATATACCATCTATAGTATCTTTCATTCATATTGGCATCAAGTAGAGTAAAGATAATGAGGAGGGCGCCTCATTTGAGTAAAAAAATAAGAAAGATAATCCTTATATCTAAATAACCAAGTTTTAAGCAAAAATGGCCTTTTATACATGAATAGCTTAGTGAGGTGTTTGGTTCCTTTTTCCTTAACCTTGGTTGATAGAGGGGTTTTGCATGTGATAAGAAGGGAGAAACGTGGAAAAGGAGGGGAGAAGGACCTAATTGATAAATAAAGGAAATAACCTTCCTTGCCTTGAAAATATATCCAAAAATATATAAGCAAACTCCTTTCCACAAGCAAGGGATTGTTTCCCTTCATTCCTCTTCTTATCTCTTTGCATTGGCCAACTAAGGAGGAGCTCAAGATCAGAGGAGAACGACCAAGTTGATTTGGGTAAGTTTTGATCACCATCTAGCTCAGATTCATGGATGAAATCTTGCTACAAGGTTGGTTTGCTAGTCTTTCTTACACAAATCTTCTTTCTAGCCATCTTCTCCACCCAATTCTTGAGGAAAGGACCTTGGACGACCTATGGAGCTCAAACCACAATTAAATCTACGGATCTTGGAGCTCTAGATCAGATCCTAAGGTGGGTTTTATAACTCAAAACCTTAAAGTTTTGTTATGCATCTTCTTTCCTTGAAAACGTTGCTTGTTCTCCTTTCTTTCATACTTCTATGTGTTCTTGTAACCAAAACCGTGAAGAACAGTCCATGTTCTTGAGGTAGAAGAAGGTGGAGTAAATTCCAAAGTTCATCCTGATCCTACTTTATCAAACAGTCCTCCACCTCTTGCCCAAACGGTTTGCAAAACCGTTTGGAAGCAAACGGTTTCAAAACAGTTTGGAGGGCAAACGGTTTCACAAGATCGTTTGGAGCAAACGGTGTCAAAGACCATTTGGATGTGTTGACCAGGTTTTGACCGTTTGGAGGGCTGTTGTACATATTATGTACTAATCATCCACCAAGAATCATTAACTAATTCTAAGTAAATCACCAATTGAAGGCACTTTACTCACCTAAACCCTAATCAGGTCTATTTTCTGATTTCAATGATGCAATCTTGTTGAAGTTTGGGTTTAGTGGCGCAAACCGTTTCAAAACCATTTGGGGATCACCCAAATGGTCTCAAGACCGTTTGGTGATAACCCAAGACCGTTTGGAGATCTAGCGTTAAATGGGGTTGACCAATTGAGGGTCCAATCATATCAAGTTGTTGAGCAATTAAGTGTTGATTTGGTGACCAAACCTAGGGTTCAACCCTTAAGTGAATAACTTGTTTGTTGATGACATCATGGGCAAACGGTCTCAAGACCGTTTGGAGGATGTAAAAATGGTTTCAAAACCATTTGGGGGTCACCCAAGACCATTTGGAGGTCTAGGGTTGACAATGGTTAAGTGGTTGAATATTGAAAGGCAATAAGTCGAAATATAATCGATTAGTGACCTAATGATCAAATCTATAGTCCAAACCATAATAGATTGAGTTAGTTTTTGATGTGGACTTGATAAAACGGTCGCAAGACTGTTTGGAGGATGTCCAAATGATCCCAAGACCGTTTGGGGTCAGGTCATGACCCAATTGAGTGATAGTTCAATGGGTTCAACATCAATTAGGCTCATGTTGATGCATGTTGAAGGGTGATTGATTCCAAACCCTGATTCACTTGATCCAAGCCCTAATTGGTAATCAATTGAGGGTCAATTGAGTTTCAAATGAGTAGAGGGTTGACCTAATTAACCTAATTGGTAAGTGGCTAACAAGTGTATGGTTAATTGAAGGGTTCAACATTGAAAACCCTAACTCAATTGGAAGAGTTGATACACTTTTTGGTCCATGTGGTTTTGAGGTGTTTGGACCAAACAGTCTCAAGACCGTTTGGGGCCAAATGGTCTCAAGACCATTTGGGGCCAAACGGTTTCAAAACCGTTTGGTGGCCATGTGGTTTCAAAACCGTTTGGAGGTTGAAAGTGCAAAACCATTTGGGGTCTATTTTGGTAAAAAACGTTTGATGCCTTAAGGGTCAAGATGGTTTTGTAGTTGATTAACCTAAACCCTAAAGGTACATGAAGTGATTATGGGAAAAAAGTACTTATTTGATTGATGCATGATAAGATTGATGGTCGACATTATCAAAGTACCCTTGATGGGTTTAAGTAGTCAGCACCCCTTGATCAAGCAAACCCTAATGACCATAATGGTGATGATATGACTTATGTTATCAAAGATGATTTGACTTAGTATGACCAAGAGTGATGTAAACATCATCCATTAGTAAGAGGAGAGAGAATACTCCCTATACGTATGAGAATCAAGTAATATACTTCCAACATGTATGAATACACATAATTAGGGTATGATCCTTCATAGTGAGATCATGGAAACCCTAATCATGATGATTAATGAATCTTAACCTTATTAAGGGCATTAATGAAAGTAATCTTCATATATGATAATGGAATGACCTCAATTCACTGTAATGTGAATAGTAAACCCTAATCTAGGGTAATGTGATGTAACATGAAAAGTAAACCCTAATCTAGGGTAATGTGATGTAATATGAATAGTAAACCCTAATCTAGGGTGATGTGATGATATGAACAAGTAACCCTAATTCTGAGTTTTGCTTTTAAGCATGAAACTCCATGATTAAAGTATGAGATAAAGATCACTATTCCTAATAAAGCTAAGGGGTTGAATAACCCTAATTGGATTGAATAAGAATCCTAACCCTAGAAACCAGCCATGGTATTATAACACAGTCGTGGTGAATCCTTTATTGCACGACCATGTAATGAAGCACGACTGTGGTGGCTTATTCTTGCACGACCGTGCAAGATAGCATGGCCATTGTATCCTATATATAATTTGAAAAGAACTTGTATTGTGCTGATATAGTTACAATGTGCATAAATGTTAACCATGCAGGTTTTCATAAAGAAGTGATCATATCCAGGTAAAGGTTATGATGTTGTATGCATTGAAAACACTTTACATGCTTCAAGTATAATGATATGCTATGTTACCTGGTGAGTGGTAACATATGAGCTTGATAGGCTGAATGAGCCATGAGAAATATATGCATTGTTATAATCAAAGGTCATACTGTTAAAATGACTGAATGATAAGATGTTACTTGGTAACAAGTGTTATGATGATTCAAGGGTTTGAATACCCACATTTCTGAATCACAATGATGAGATGGTTAGGGATTGATATCCCAATGTTTAAAGTATGTGATGTGAACTTGATACAAATAGTACTCTTTCTTTATAGCATTTGTTTTATTGGTTTATGTTTGAAAACATGCTTAATGTTAAAGAATGCAATAATGTACTTAACTAACCAAGAATAATGATATCATGTAGAGCCCTGACCATAGATCCATCATTGTCAGAAATTAAATGATGGTGAAACAGGTTTTCCTAAGGGAACTCCTCGAGCACATACTTTTGAGTATGTGGGGGTTATGGACGTGAATATCCTTACGTCCTAATGATGGATTTGATAGGAGATGTACCATTAATCTCTCAATCCTTCATTATATATTTATACTGGGATGATGTATCAGTAATCACCCGATGATGTTGTTAATGCCACATCGATTAGAGGTAAGAAAGAAATCCCTCGATGGCAAAGAGAGTACAGAACCCCACTATTACTCTAAATAGCGAAGTTGACAGAATACCCTGGAAAGCTATTATAGCAGAGACGCGAGGTGTCTTGCATGTCGATCCTCATACTGACTGAGGAGTGATGAGGTCATAGGAATCCAGCTCTCCTTGTGACCTATGTATGGTACCAATTGCGATCTAGTGATGGTCGGTTGGAGTATGAGTGGTGTAACTCATCTCCTCAGGGCATAAATATGTGTGTAAAAAGTAATCAGCCGCGTAGCATATTTTCTTAGGTTGAACTACAAGAAACAATGATTGATCATACATTGTTCATAGTGCTCTAGTTAAGTAACTAGTATACATGTTCTTCATATTCCTTATTGTTATATGTCTTGTCTTTCAATTAAGTTATCATTTAAGTGATTGCTCATAAGAATGTTGCTTCACTTAGTTTATACAATGTTTAATCTGTTGTTGAATGTTTACAATTCTTCTACTTTATGTTATTCCTTTAATGTAATAACAAAGCTTCTGGCAGAGAGTTATAACTCTCGCTGGGACAATTATTCAATTGTCTCACCCCCGTGGGATTCGACTTTTTAGGTAGACACCGAGGACGAAGGAACCCATCAGTGGGTGAGCAGCAATAGCAGCAATCTCAGGGACAACAGTGATCCTCAGGTGGAGACACTGTCTGTCAAGTTGTCTAGACAGTATGTCCTATGTGTCGTCTCTGTACTCTCAGGTCCTAGGAGTCAGTATATCTGAGGTTTTGGTATGATGCCTCGAGATTTTGTATCTTACCTTGTACAGTTAACAAGGCAGTTGATGTTGTAACTCTCGAGATGTGTTGTTTACAGAGATGTAATGATGGATCAGTTTGAAAATAACTTATCATGTTTCTTTATGGAAGAGTTTTATCGTTTGATGATCACTTTACAAAAAGTTTTAATTTTTAACATTTTTTGATAATTCTGCTGCTAATCGCTTCTGCATTCGTTGATCTCGTTTTCGTGATTTGATCGTCTCACCATTTAACCCTAGACATCTATTGATAATCAACACAAAAAGTTCCATTTAGAGCAGGGTAAAACCCACAATCGACTGTTCAGTTAAAACAAGCCATCCATTGTCAACAAGTAAGCTCCTTAAGTTGATCATATAAAGGAAACCATTTAAATCACACTATTAGGACTAACATATTACATTAGCCATCATTCCACCTTATTGGAGGAATGAATAGTAGATATCGACCATTGGGTCAAGTTCATATGTTAAAACCATCAATTACAGTATAGCTCTGACCATTGCATCAAGTAACCCAAGAAACCATTGGCCTAAGGCTTAATTGATGCTACAACTACACTTCTTGACTCACCATAGGTTGCAGAGAACTGATCCACCATCATTAGTGACCATTAAATCACCATAGGTTGTTAGATCAAAACTATATTCATTAATCATCATCAAATATTAAGCTGATGTCATCATTGATTGATAACATCAATAGGGTACTTAATGGTTGACCATTATATTTCTAATTGATCCAAAACCTGACCTAAGGGGGTGACCATAGGTTGTCACCGTCATATGAAACCTTTGATCATGACCATCATTTTTCATGAAGACAACACCATATGGTTGTTGCAATGGTACCATCATCGGGTCATGGGTTTATAGAAGAAATCAGTTTAAAACCCTCAAATTGACCATTTCTTGATAGGTACTTAGCACCATAGGTTGTCAAACCAACCTGATCCAAGTCATATTGTACCTTAGGAATAACATACACATGATCAAAGGTTCATATAACTGAAATCAGAATAGGGAACATTATAAAAATTGAAATCTAATTCAAGCATAGCTTTTTAGTGCATGGATCATCATTTTCAAGCAAGAACATGATCTAGAAAGCTTATGGTAAGCAATAAACGTGGAGCAAGTTATACAAATTGCCTCTAATGAGAAGATGAAACGCCACATAGAAGAAATCTTGAGTAGGTAGGGTAGAAAATCCAAGAATAAACTATGAATTTGTCCATCTAGCACCTTTCTTCATCAAATGAGCAAACCCTAACCATAAGGAGCAAGAAAGGTAGGGTTTTAGAGCTTTAGAGCAATTTCTACCATGGAACAACATGGTTCTGACCTGGAGAGATATATAAGGAAGAAGAGAAAAGAAATAAATGGAGTAAATAAGGTCAAACTTGACTTTTAGGTCAAGATCACTAGGAGGAAGCTTTTTAGACCCAAAAAGGAATTCAATTGCAACCCTATAATTTTTTCCAAGAAGATCCCCACTTTCTTCTTTATTGGGCAGAAAAATTTGCAGCTGAACAGAAGGATAACGAGGTTGGGAGAATGACAAAAGTGGTGGAGAGGAAATGGATCATTTTTGTGCTTGGGGATAAGTATATGAACTTTAAGACAAAGTAAAAAGAAAAAGTTGAAATTCTAGTATCTATCCAAGTGTCCATGACCTTAATTTATTAAGAATATATAAGCACACACACAATAAGCTCTCCCAGTATCTTTATAGACCTGATTATCTTTCCTTTGTCGAATTTCTCAGCCAATCACATAATTCCTTAGTTGATAGCTACTAAAGGTAGCTCATCCATGAAGGGGTAAATCCTAAAATACCCTTGATGAAAACACTTTCAAACCATGGCTCAACTAGGATCCCCATGGCTCAAAACACTCAAGAATGATAATATAACATATAAGGAACATAATGTATGTGACAAATTGCAAATAAAACCCCTTAATTGGGTAAATTGTAGAACATTCCAAAATGTATAGAAAATTGCATAACTTGTTCAAATAGTGTCCAAATTGGACAAAATTTGAAACTTAAGCTTGTATTATGATTTCAAAACATATCAAAAGGTTATATTAGGGTTATAGGAATTAAATTATGGTAATTAAGCTTATTAAACTCATTAAGCAAGTTTAGGGGCCTTGCATAAAGCCTCTATCAATATCACATGATATATGAATAACTTTCTCGAACCCCTCATACCAACTCTACAAGTTTGAGAAAGGAATAAGAGAGTGAAAGTTATTGAGAATACTTGGACCAAGACCAAGATTGGGATGGTCATATGAGAATCAAGCCCTAGATTGGGATGGTTGTATGAGGTATGGCCCTAGATTGGAAAGACCAATATGGCACCTAGCTCTGGATTGGGAAGGTGGCCTAACATCCATTAGAGGAGCAAGACCCTAAGAAAGAGTAGCCCATATGTTCCTTTGTCTCTAACATCCAAAGTGAACTCAAGGCATGGTGTGGCACCCTATCAACGTTAAACTCATGTTCCTTGAACTGAGAGAAGATTGTCTGTGATAAGTCTCAATATCACATATTGATTCACATGTGCATGCACATGTATTTCTCAGTATCTCTTATCAAGCGGACAAGATATCATAGTCTAGTAGGAGGGACAAATCCCATATCTATCACTCATAGTCTATTCCCATGTGTCAAAGTCACCCAATCATCACCGTTATAACAAAATATGTTTCAGGACTATGTTTGATCATGTCAAAGTGTACACAATGACATGTGACGAGTGTAGTGATTTCAATTCTAAGAATCACAATCACCAGCTTCACTATGTGATGTGACTATGACCACCAATTATGGTTTCCATCTATCAGTTCTCAAGGTGGGTCTGCCCAATACACTGTTCCCTAACATGTATCTATGTGATTGGTTTGATATTGCCATATCTTGACTTAGTGAGACTCACACATCAACCAACTCACACTCTAGTCTTATGTGTTACTGGTGTCTATCTAACCACCAACAGTAACAACATACTAGGGACATATTGAGAATATGTATATTTACTCTTGATATCCGTATGGTTTCATTTCCATAAGCCTAATACTTGAAGACATACTTCATTGAGTAATATTATTCTCTAGACATTCACTATGTCTCCTCATTATCTCATAATTTTATGAAAGAGATGGGTTGGAAGCTTTCCTTTATTAATATTATTATTATCATTAATAAAATCCTTTTAGGTAATTATGCCATGTCAATCATCATATGATTGGCTCTACGGGCATACCTTACCAACATGTATAGTGTCACACATGATTTTAAGAGGTTGAGAATAGTCTAGTTCTCAATGAATGGGGGTTGTAGTGAGGGCTTGGCTTAGATAGTTTAAACTCTTCATACATTCTTTATCAAAATAAAATTCAACATCTTTGAGAAGTAGGTTGTTCATTAGCTTAGCTATTTTGTAAAAAATCCTTGATGAATCTTTCATAGAAGCCTGTGTGACCTAATAACACTCTAATTTATGTTACGGTGGTAGGAGGGCTAAGTTTGGTGATCCCTTTGATTTTTTCTTTGTCTACTTCAACTCCTAGGTTACTGACTCTATGTCCCAACATTGTGCCTTCTTTCACCCTAAAATGACATTTTCCATAGTTTAGCACTAGGTGTTCTTCCTCACATCATTTGAGGATTAAAGAGAGATGTGTTTTGCATGAGTCAAATAAATCCCTTAAATGGATAAATCATCCATGCAAACTTCCATGATAGTTTTGTTTAATCCATCAAAGATGGCTAACATGCAAAATTGGAACATGGCTGGCGCATTACAGAGCCTAAAATGAATTCTTATAAAGGCATAGATCCTGAAAGAATAGGTGAAGGTTGTTTTCTCCTGGTCATTTGGATGGATGATAAATTTGATAGAACCCAAAATAACCATCGAGATAGCAAAAATATTCTTGATGAGATATGAACTCTAGGATCTGGTCAAGGAAAGGTAAGGGAACATGGTCCTTGCACATAGCTTTTTCAGTTTTCTAGTATCAATGCACATACTCCACCTAGTGATAGTGTGATCGGGATGATTTCATTATTTTTGTTGCACACAATAGTGGTTCTTCCTTTCTTAGGAACAACTTGAACGAAACTCATCCATGTTGAGTCGATAATAGGATAGATGATCCCGAAGATGAGTAACTAAACAACTTCAAAATGAACTACCTCCTTCATGTTCGGGTTCAGTTTGTGTTGAAGTTATGTAGTTGGGTTGTCATATTCCACCATAGGAATAGTGAGCATGCACAATGTTTGACTAACTCATGTGATCTCACTCATTTTGTAGCCTATGGACTTCCTCCTTTCTCATAGTTTGGTTGGCAATTTGTCTTCCTTATCAGGTGTTAGATCAGATATTCTTATCACTAGGTAGACTATTAAATCATCCAGGAAGACATATTTCAGCCCCTATGGAAGGGATTTCATCTCCAGATCTTTATACATCTCATTTGGTTCTATAGCGAGGTAGATTGCTTTAAGATCTTCGAACGTAGACTTGAGGTCCACTTTTGTTGAGTCAAGGGAAGGGTGCATTCTTTCGCTTACTCATCAATAGACACTAGAATTAGGAACAATGAGACTAGTCTCTAGAGGGTCTCCAAATTAGGATTCCTCTTTCATACAAAATGGCATCTTCTGTATACAGTCTAACAAGAAAATATCTTCTTGCATTCTTGGTCTTTTCATATTGTAAATGACTCTGAATTCATTTATTTCCTTTCCCAACATTAGAAGCGAGGTTCCTTCTTAAACATCAATCAATGCTCTCACTGTATCCAAGAAAGGTCGACCAAAAAATAAGACGGTACCCAAGGTCTTCTTTTATGTCCATGACAACAAAGTCACATGGGACATAGGAATCGTTGCCCAATTTACTAGGATGTCTGCAATGATTCCCGTAGTAGGAGTCATTGAAGAATGGTGAGTTGTACTATCATGCCAGTTTAGAGAGTTTTCATGAATCCTTGCCTTAGGCACAGGCTACAGAGCATTATAGAAATACTATCTTTGAGGTTAGCTAATCCCTTTTTGCAAGTGGAATTTGTATGTGACATGAAACTCCAATGGAGCCTAGATCTTTCTATTTGTTTACCATATTGCACTTCATTATATTAGATGATATCCTTGTGATCTTAATTGTTTCATACTCCTTGATTATGTACTTCCTTTAATGTAGCATTTCCAAGTACTTTGACCAAGAAGGTATTTTTTCTAGAGCATCGAAGAATGAAATACCCATTAAAGCTTCTTCATTGCTTTTTTGAACTTCATCATGTGAGTGTCAAGCCTTGTTTACTTTAAGATATTGATCTTGAAATAGGGGGTGAGGCTTATTGACTGGTACCTCCAGTTCAGATGTTCTTTCTTCTTTGATAAATGTCCTATGAAACTAGCTTTGTCCTTGTTATTAGTGGGTATAGTGTCTAATGTTTCTACATCCTACATTACTGCTTCTAGCATTGGCTGAGATTCTTTAGAGTTTTGAATGACTACAAACTCATCTTAATCAATGTCAGTCAAAGGAGGTTTGGTAGATGCATTAGCAAAGAGTTTCATATCCATGTTGTGATGACATTCAATTATGTTTTGTGTTTGGGATTGTCCTCTAGTAGTCCTGTGAATGCTCTTGTAGGTAGTTAGAGACTTTTAAAGAGTTGAGCCAGATGAGATTTAATAGCTTTTTGTTGACCTCATTCATTCACAAAAATTATCTTGCAATTGCAACATCTTTTCAATGGTGGATAGCTTGTCATCAATTGAAGAGCCATTAGTTTCTTGCTTCTATTTTTGTTGTTGTTATGGGACCTAGATGGGTTTCTAATATTGATTATAATTGTTGTTATCGAAGTTGCCTATGTAGTTTCCTTGATTTATGAAGTTTTGTTCTTGGTTGTTCTAGAATCCCAGAGGGTCTCGTTGTTGATTTTTTTCTTGTAAGATTTGTTGAGAATTCTCTGTCGCAAAAGAATTACCATAATGAAAATCCGTGTGAAGCCTAGTTTGATTGGAGATCTAGTACCTTTGACTTGGAATAATGATGGTGGATTTTAGATCTTCTATTTGACTTTTTGTCCCCTTGAACTAAGACATTTCTCATCTCAACATCATAAATAATACCACATCCCAAGGTGCAATAGTCAATACCTTTGCATGCTTCACTAAATTGTGCTTCCACCTTGACTTGTGGTGGTTGAGATTGTGGTCGCGGCTGTGGTGGTGAACTTCAATTCCTTCTCTCATAAGCATTGAAATATGACTTGATTATCTAGCTTGAGTGTCGACAGTAGCTTTATATATTCTGCGATAGATTTTAACTCATGATTGCTTTCTACCATAACCACTTTCAAAATTCTCTTTCCTATAGATCTATGGTTGAGATTGTGGTCGTGGTTGTGGTGGTGAACTTGAATTCCTTCTCTCATAAGCATTGAAATATGACTTGATTATCTAGCTTGAGTGTTGATAGTAGCTTTATATATTATGTGATAGATTTTAACTCAGGATTGCTTTCTACCATAACCACTTTCAAAATTCTCTTGCCTATAGATCTATGTGAGTTGGCTTGGTTTTTAGCTCCAAGGGTGACTACCTTCCATGAACTACCATAACTTTGGCACATGAAGCTTCCTCCAGATGAGGAGTCTAGAAAGTTTTTGATATAATTTTCCACATCCCTGTTAAAGAACTCAATGAGTTGATTTTTAAAAATGTTATGGTGTGAACATTTTTGGTGGAGCTCATTATATATGTCCCATTCTTCTATTAGAGTCTAACTGGGAACTTGTATTAGCTGAGTAATCTAGCCTCTGATGGTGTATGTAATGTATGGAGGGTAGAATTTCTCAAGAAATTTGTTCTCAAGTTGGTCCCAAGTGATGATGGGATCGTATTTCAAAGACATGTCCCAACTCCTTACTCAATCTGCTAGGGAATTTTTGAAAAGATGGTGTTTAAATGCATCATCAGAAACACCATTTTCTTGATCATTGCCCCAAAATAAACAATCTTTAAGATGTGTTCTTAACAATCTACTCCTTATTTTCCCATGAAGGGACTATTTTGCAGGAGAGTGATCCAATTCACCCTAATTTTGAAGTTAGGGGCATCAATTGAAGGTGGCTGCACAAGGTGGTTAACATCTGGAGCCTTAGAGATTAAAATTTCCTAGAATCCTTCTATTGGTTAGCCTCTTATCTAGCAGCTAGGGATACACAAATTTCTTCTTATATAGTAGCATGGGATTCTTGAACAAGCCTCTCTATGTGTACTTCTATGGCCAAATTCACCCTTCAGTTGAGTTCCTCATGGGCTGTTGTAGCTTGATTGTCCCTGTTCTTATGATGAAAAGTTCATTCTATTTCACGATCAAAGCTTGATGCAAGTCTGATGCTCTTAGAGTGGCACATGCACTAGTTTTGAGGTACCTAAGATGGAAAGATATTACACAAGTCAATTGGATTGAGGAGAAACAATTTCAAGAGTATATGCAATAGTATCAGTGGTAAAGGTAAAAAACTAGAATGTCTTAATGGAACTAGATTTAACTAGATGATTCCCTTATCCCTGGAAATGCAGAAGAATTTGACATGGCATTTATCGCACTAACAAATTCCCTCAAGAGTTGTGATACTTAAGGTTTCACCAAAAATGTGGAATAATAACACCACAAATAGACGAGACTGATCATAGTATAGTTAAGGATCGAACCTCAAGAGACAACATTTTGAAATAATTTTAGTTTGTATCCATTTTAAGCCAGACTCTTATTTAGAACAAAGAGTTGATTTTTGTTAAATTAAACTAATTGCATGTAAAGTAAATGTGTGGGCTCAAATCTTAGTTTAGATTAATGATCAAGGTCATTGGGGTGATATCATGTTTCACCACCACTACACGCACAAGCACATCCATAACATATACATGCTAGGTATAACCATACACATGGAACAAAGGTAGGATCCACCCATTAGGTGTGGGAAAATGCGTCAATGTGAGCTTTTCCTCTCATTACTCATGGATCATATACCTACTTATTTGGAGATATCCCTTTAGTAGTTCTTGTCTAAGAATCGACCAAGTTAATCAATATTCAAATACTAAGTATAGACGTTCCCATAACAAAGGAATATAAGAAAATCAAGTAGAGTAGGTGATCAATCTGCAAAACAAGAAATAAACGATTAACATTAATTTAGAAGACTTATATAGAAGCCATGGATCACTAAAGAATTGACATGAAATAATGGGTAATGGGGCTAGTCCCAACACCCTGTGAGAATGACTACTCACTCTTCATAATGGTAACAAGGGAAAAGGAGGAGAAGGAAGATTCAATCCTAATCATCAAGAAGAAGACTGTCAAAGCTTAGTGGGAAAATGGTCTTCAACTCGATGAAGGGGTTGACACATTTGAGGGAAGAGGAGAACACCAAAAACAAGCTTGGATGTCTTTGTTTTCACTTATTCCTCTCTCTTTAGGCACTTCTTTGTTGAAGGCATAGTAGATGGTTGAACAACAATGAAGAATAAATATTGGATAATAGATGGTGGTGATGGAGATAGAGTGGAAATGGGATGGTAACACACTAATAGTTCTTCAAGGAAAGCCAAAGAAGTGTTCATTCCATGATCTTCTTGGCTGGGCATAGAGAAACAACCTCTCAACAAAGATGAGTGGAAGAACCCTTCCCCATGAAGGAAGTAGTTGAGTATTTATAGCTGTGGGGTGTGGAAACAATTGCATCGTCTGTCTGCCTCTTCATCGATCGATGGGTTGTGATGGTGTAGAGAGTTCACCAGGAGCCGAGAGTTGGGAAGTCATCAGTAACCAAGGGTTGAAGTCTTATCAATCACATAACCTAGGAGACCATGGGCACTGGGAGCTGAGATCTCATTGAGTGTTGGAACTTGAAGTCCCATCAAGTCTAGAAGGGGAAGCCCATTTGACTCCGGCTAGAAATCCTCAGGAAGAAATCATTGGATATCCCATCAGTTTTGAGAGTAGAGTTTCCACTGAGCACTAAGAGTAGCGATTTCATCAGGCGATGGGGTGACGAGTTTGGATTTAAGTGGTTTTGTGCAAGATAAAGGGTGGAAAAGGTGATTACGGAACTTGTTCACAAAATGTCAAAATACAAAAGTTTTATAAGGATAAATCATTTGGAGTCGATAAAATGAAGGCAAAAAAGACAAATAACATCCACAAAATTGGATGTTCTCACCCGTATATGGTGTAAGTTCCAATAGTTGATTGACATATTGCTAGTGGATTCTAGAATACATTCTTGTTGGATGGGGAAGGAAATAGGCAGATAAATGGTGTTCCCTTTTGACTCTTGGTGGTGTATGAATGGCAGAGAGAAGAATGTGACTAGGGACAAGGGTTTGTTTCCAATATGTGAATCTATTTTTGTCTATTTCATAAAATATAAAGAATAAAAATAGGCATAAAACAGTGTCACTACAAAAAATTCTAAATGTTAGTATTATCCTTTTCCACAAAATATTACACATTGTGAGATATTTAGTGGAGTTTAAATAAAAAGTTCCTATAAAGGTTGTTGTCAAATGGAAATTTAGCAAAATTTCACTATAAGAAATGTTGCTAATGGATTTTTTTGTTGTAGTGAAATTTCAAAAGTATTTCCTACGATACCAATTCTAGTATAGAAATCGTTGGGAGAGAGATTTTGAACAATCCCCAAGTGAAGGCCATATAACAGTGGTTCTATCTTTAAGGATGTAGCTCCACTACCTAGAAGGGTTAATTTCTCAAGTTATGAACCTTGATTAATGCCTTCTATTCTTTGACAAGAGTTACACCAAGTGACCAGCCTTTTCAAAACTAAATACTTACCTAGCTTCCCTTTTGTGGGCAAGGGAGCAAATAAATTTCCAAAGGATTTCTCCATTCTTTCGTTGGATTCTTCCACCTTCCAAAGGGCTTACCCAACATTAAACAAGAGTATTTGACATTCACCAAGGACTTATACACTCTTGACAATGATCTTTTGACATTTCCAAGGTCTAACCCACTCTTCAGGCCAAAAGAGTTATGTCTTAGACCTTGCTTCACCAAGGAAATGATTTTTGAGCAAGGCCCACTACCTAGCTTATTCTTCTTACTCTCTTAGCTAAGAGAGAGAACAATCATCTTAATTTTAGAGAGATAATGTAAATAGGGTAATGTTAGCCTCACAAAGTATACGTTTAGAATTATCCCTATTGAACATATACTACTCACTCTAATTTATGTAGTAAGTAATTATGATCATTATAATGGATAGGGTCTCTTTGAATTAAAACTCTGTCTATTATATTATATGGGTATTTTGTGTTCTTGGATAATCATGTATAAATTTCAAGGAGTCCTATCTATAGTTGTGGAATCCTCTAGACATTAGTTTCAAATTGGAAGAATCTTATACTTTTTTTTGGGGGGGGGGATGTTCCAATAGATCTATTTTCTATTTCATGCTCCCACTGATCACTTTATTTCACTTTACATCTAAAGTGCCATCGACAAAAATTCAGTCTCCAAGACTCGGTTGACGCCACTAAGAGACAGTGCTTGCCATGTTTACTGGCTGACCTTCTTTCATTAAAATCATGTTCGATGAATATCTCTGAATAAAAGTCGTTTGCTTGTCGACTAAGATTTATCAAAGTAGATTATCAACCGATGGAATCCATTGGGCAAGTAATCATAATTTTCTGCTAAGTTTTTTTAGGACAATCTCGACCGATTAAAATGCCCATGTTTCCATTTATGCTTAGTGCAAGATTACTCAATTTCATAAATTGAGTCATATTTGAGATTAACTACAAGTCATACAATCATTGTAAGTGATTACATAATGATCTGCAAATGAAAAATATCTATTCTAAAATCTTGATTCTTGTGCGTGAATGAATTGATTTCTCCAACTAAAGTTTGCAAGTCGAGGCATTTGGAGTGGGTCAATTTGAATTCACTAAAGTAGAAATATTGACACAAGTAAGTGGAATGGAGTAGTAATTACCAAAACAATGGATTAGACATTCTAGACCCTTTAGTCAACAATACTATATCATGTATTGTTGATATAGAAACTGTTTTATAGCTATCTAGACATCCATGTTAAAATATTCATAATTGAGAATGTAGAATTTATAATCACTTCCATGGTCCACCTTTTGAAAAATGTCTAGAATTTGACAAAGGTCAAGATCTACCTAATCCATGCATTTAATGTCATCAAAAACATTAACAAAGCACCAAATTCCCTCCATACAATGTGATACAAGTGTATCTACTATGTTATCAAATGATAATTCTAGTTTCATTAGAAAATTTTGTTTTTTAATTTACAAATGTGAACATGAAGGGGTCAACCGTGATTGTTGCTAGTGGTTTGTCCTCAACAACTTGTAGTAGATGTTTTAGACCCTAGAGGTGCTCAATTAGATTTTGCAATGCTCAAATTAGTTTTAGTCATATGTTTCCAAAACACATATAAGCATTCAAATTTTCCAAATATTCAACTTTTTTTCATAGGAATTTAAGTGTCTAACATCTTCTACCAATGTGTAAGAGGAAATGTCCCACTATGTCAATAAAATTTACCAACATCAATGCATGATTTTAGTATGATGTTCTTATACTATATAGTTTGATATTCCTCTATTGTTGCTGATTTCAGTACAACTACTTCATTTCTTTATGAACTAAGTATTATGTTTTTATTCTCCCCCTTACAACAAGAGAATTGGTCATATACCACTTTTTTATTGAGTGCATGCATGGTATTATGACTAAAATAGTGTTGTAAAATTTCAAATATATTGTGATACTATATTCGATGATATTTTTTATTTCATCATTCAAAATAATAAATTGCATTAACTATACTAAAACACATGTTTATATAGCATTTTTTTATGACCAACAATATATTCTTGAATCATTAGAAAATCTTTGAGAAAATTGGTGTGAATTATTTGTTTGACACGTATAAGTTGACATTTGATGAAAAGAGTTATACAATTGTACAATTTTTAATGTTGGTTAAGCTTATATCTTTTGTGTAGACTTTGAGAACTTGATGGTATAACACCTTCTTAAACCAATTTTATATTATATATTTTATTCTATACTCCTTGATTATTATATTTGTTGTGGTGAACTTGTGGTATTTAGCTCAATGCAAGGTGATGTGGAACGAATGATAATTGGATTCTTTGTGCAATAAGGTAATCAATGCAATGTGATGTGGGTGAAATGAGATGTGACTATTTGTGCAATATGTTATTTGGTTCAATTTCGTATGGGTGGAATGAGAATTGAATTGTTTGTAAATTTGGTAATTAGTGAAATTTCATGTATGAATGAGAACTAAATTATAGGTGAAATGTGGTTTGTAATACATTGTAATAGGTGGTGGTGTTGAATTTCAGTAGTTTTTATGTTTTGACATGTAACAAAAAAATAGGGGGATTGTAAGGAACCAATCCATGTTTATCTTATAGAATATAATTCATGTCTAAACAATGAAACCTACGTTGAATGAGGTTGTAGGACTTCTTAATCAGTTGGATTTCCTTTGGAACAAGTTCAAACTACCATTATAGAACAAAAAAAACACATCATGTTGTATTTTCTGTATGGAAGTATATGAGATCTCAAGTAGGTTTTAAAAGATATTAAATCCACCTAAGATTCCTTGAAATCAGGAGGACCTAAAATCAATGTCCTACAAAAAAAGACATCATCAATTGGAATAATTGTAAATCCGGATCAATGTTTTTCTATATAGAAAATAATTGATTAACTAAGAAGGATAAAGAATGTCAAAAATAGAAATATTATCCACATATATGAGGTTGGACGTGACACATAATTCATCATTTGATCCATTATATAATCTAAATGTTTGTTGATCTAATGAAAAGGGTAAACCTATGATACTTTTTGGAGATAGAGATTCCAAGGGTCAGTTATATATCTCTTCTACTTGATAATTAAATTACATATGTTTAATCTCATTTCGATATATTTCTATGGAAATGTTTCTCATTGGTCAGACGTAAGACTACTTTTCAAATTGGATAAGAACCATCCTAAATTGTCTATTTTCATTACATTTACTGAAATTTAAAATTTCCATAATTATTAGCATTACAAGGAATACAAAGTGAAGAAATTGAAGAATGTCTGGTATGATTCTTAGATTTTACCATTATAGCTCATGCTTGAGCTATATTTTCATAACAAGAGTGAATAGACTCACTTTCTGAAAACATGAATTGAAGTGAAACCTAAAATGAAAAGAAAACACCTTAAATGATGGAATTAAGCTAGATTGCCTAATTTTTTAAGTTTATTTGCAGGGAGGGTTATTTCCTTTGAATTTTTCTATAAGATTCTTTTTGTCTTTATATATATATAAATATAATATATACATATATGTATATAAATATATATTTATTTATATATATTTATATGTGTATATACATGCATACATGGGTGGGGGGAGAAATATTTCTCTCTTAATCCCATACATACATACATACATACATTCAGATACTATAGAACATGCTCGCTGCCCTAGGGCTGCTCTAGGCAATTTCGTTCGATCGTCAGAGACCCTCGGGCATGCGACAACACCCCCAACCACTCCGTTTGGTGGTGTCCACAACCACACACCACCCTCACCCGACAACCCAAACCCCACCCCTAATGATGATCATAGATGCCAAGAAGAGAAGGAGACGAGGAACTCTAATTCATAGGGTCAGGAAGGAGTGACGGCGGTGAAGAGAAGGAAGTTATGTTTGTAGAATCAGAAGATGTTGATGGCTCATAATAAGGATGTGCTAAGGTTCCCAGAACTGATTGTAAAAGATGGCATGATCCATGTCGAATTGGAAGCAGACCAGTTCGTGAATATAGAGAATGTCTGGGAGTAAAATGTAATGGTGTACGTCCTAGGCAAGAGGCCCTTTTTCCTACACCTACAAACGTGGATTCATTGCAAGTGGAGTCTGAAGGGTAGTTTCGATCTGCTATCGCGGGCGAATAGAATCTTCCTAGTGAGGTTCTCTAATTCTATAGCTAAGGAGGCACTACTGGTTTCAAATTAGTGATAGATAAAGATTGTCGTTATGGAAATGAACTGAAGAAAGAATTGTTCTCGACCATCCTTGCTTGGATCACAATTCACTCATTCGATAGAATGTGGACAAGGAGGGTGGTGGGTACCATAGCGGTGGTGGGTACAATTCTACATATTGAGGACTGATCCCTTGAAGGAGAAGATGCAAGAGCTCTTGTGGAGTTGGCTGTAGACAATACATGTTTGGATAAATTCTAGCTCAACCTCAAGGGGGTAGAGCCAATACCTGTTACAGTTGATTTTGATTACATTTCACCCAAGTGCAATTCTTGTTGTGCTTTCGGGCATGATGATGATCATTAATTGTGATACAAAGAAGATGAAGGTTGATGTGAATAAGGTGACTTGAAAGACAGAGCACTAAGTATGGAGGAAGAAGCCCACTGACAGTGCACCACCGGTGCAACAGGTGGAGAGAGAAGAAGAGTCAAACACAACAAAGGGGACGAAATCAGAAACGAACATCAAAGTAATAGAGGATACTGGTGTGTTGTCTAACAACGGCCCAAAAAGAGCAGATGAGACAAGTGCAACTCTAAAGAACCAATAGGAGGGAGAATTCATCCCATCAGTAAAGAGAGACGTGATCAAGAAGATAGGGATCCCAACAGACAAGGGAGTCAGTGCTATTCTTGACACTTCCAACAACTTTGAATCTTTAAGTGACTCAGATAAGGAAAGGGAAGAACTATCTAAGCAAGGAGGAAAGAGGGATGCTAAGAAAAGTAATGCAAAGGAGCCTTTGAGGCGAACGAGGTCTCATAAAAATTGGTGATATGTCCATGCTTCTATGAAATATTAAGGGTTGGTGTGATAGAAATAGGAAGAAGGAGATCTGTGATGGATCACTGCTAGTGGACATTTCTTGGTGGCTCTATTAGAAACTAAAATAAAGGAACAAAATAAGAACAATATTAGATTTCTATTTCCGTAGGGGTGGGAGCACGTATCTAATGTTGAGTATGCGGAAGTGGCTAGAGTTTATGTGCACATAAGTCATGTGCATGGCAGGTGTCAGTGATACAGAAGACAGATCAGAAGGTTACAGTTGACTGTAGACTCAATGGAGGATTGCACATGTGGCTGACAGCTATATATGGTCATAATGATGGCAAAGATAGACTGGATTTATGGAAGGATTTGGTATCTCTCTCCAAACAGACAAACCATCGGTGGTTGGTAATCAGGGATTTCAATATTGTTCATATGTTGGCTAAGAAGAGAGGGAAAAAGTTAGCATTGAATGCAGAGATATATGTTTTTAATCAAACTATTGTAAAAGCTGATCTTTTGAACTACCAATGGTGGGAGGTGATATCTTTACACAGAACAATGAAAGGGGGTCGGAAAATAGGATCGCGAGTGATAACACCCATTTTATGGCTGCTAGAGCTTATATTTTACTACCAAAACTGCCTCCTAAACTATCTTCCTCTCTGTTTTATCTTATTTATTGCATAGAAATAATCCACACCATGCTCCTCACAATATTTCCTATCTTCTGCAGAGTTTCTCTCACTTTTCCACCAAAAGAATGCTAATGGGACCATCCATAACAAGCTAATTTCCCCGGCCCTTCTAGTGGTGAAGTGACACGCCCCTTACCCGTCACGGTCGCTACCCGATATGGCACCAACTAGACACGGGTGTGTCGTGCGGGGAGACTTTGACAGACAACACACTATTTACCAGACAAGGATCCTTGCCTACCATGACCCGTCGACCTGATAGAGTCTATTGCATGACACAGCCACCCTTTGGTGCAGCAGCCCGCTAGAGCCTTTAACTGACACGATCGAGCGCGACTTACTCGCAACTCGACACGCGACGACCCCTGCCGAGCGTGTTGGGCGATTGACGTTCCAATCCTCTCCCAAAGCCATGAGGACGAAGCAGACAAAGGACACATGACCCAACGAGGACAGCAACCCCTACCAGTCGCTGCCTATAAATAGCAGTTATAGGGCTTCGATGGGATGGGGGGGATGCAAGGAGCGAACTTTGAGAGCAAAAAGGAACTAGTGCATCGAGTCCCCAGGCCTGTCGGGCGATACTAGGTGGGCACAGCCCCAACCCGAGAGGGACAGGAGGAGTTCACTTAGAACTCATCTCAGTAGCCATAGCAGCGTGGTACGACCATCAAGGCCACTCCAATGTGCCAGGTCGCTAGCTGGGTCTCAACCTGAGACGGTCTGCCCAACCATGCCTGACACGAGAATCCGAGAACCTAATATACATCTAACCTGACACAACACCCAACCCGATATGGCCTACCTATCACGGTATGTTGCCTGAGAGGGCCGGCCGCCTGACACAACCATATCGGGTACGGAGTCCTTTCTCGATATGCCCCTACCCACCAAGGTTCATGACCCGACATGGTCGAGAACCCCACACAGACGTATCCCGATAGGGCTCCTATCCAGTACCGGGTTAGCAGTACCTTAGGGGTCCGCTGATGTGTATATCGACCCCCTACATCAAGGAGGCCGATACTTATCTTCCCTATTTCAGAAATTTACTTTCATTTACCATTCCATTATAATTGAACCTTTTATCTCCTTATGCTTATGGGATGTGTGGAGCTTATCTCATATTGTTCTGTGTATCCTTCTTTTTTTATGGATGATTTCTTTATGGCATCTGAAGTCTAGTCCTTCTATCTAGAGCACACTTTTGATAGGCTATCAAATCACATTTCTCATTTTGACTCCTTCTAGAGAAGGATGTCGTAAACTCTAGAGTTTGGTCTAATTTAGGTGTATGAGAGTAACTAGGATCAGGGTTGCCCCAACATATCTTTCCACTCAAGTTTATGTCCACTACTCTTGAGAGAGAGAATTGGTGCATAGTCACATGCATCCTCTTTGAGAGAAAAGGGTGCAAGATGTATTCCACTGCCACTTGTTATGTTTAAGTTTTCCTCCTTCATGCTTTACTCTGACGATAATTTTATCTCCTCGGTTTCCAATATACAAAACCTCTATAAAAATTGCTAAACCTTAAAACATTAATTCTTCTGGTAACTCCCCTTGGAGATAGGTTTTTTTGATTATCAAAACCTTATCCTTCGACCTTTTTTGACGTGCTTAGACAAGTAAAACTCGTGTTTTGAAGCACCATTCTTCCTATCCCTGTATTCGATCCCAAACTATTTCGACCATGTGCTAGTTGCAGGAGGTCTTAAACATTCATGTATTATAAATTACTAAAGACCGATAACCTAGACATGATTCCATTCTTGGACCCACGTTTAAGGATCGTCAGATTTTTGGCGCCGTTGCTGGGGATAGGCAATGAAAACCATTCTACGAACTTGAGTTTTGCTTGCACTTTGCCAAAAACCTTATACATATGCATATAATACTGCACATATTTACTACATGTAGTTTATATAGCATACCAATACCTTTACACTTTTCTTTCTTTCCAGGTACTCTCTCACCTTTTCAAGTCATTTTCGCTTCTGACAAATCATGGCTGAGCAACCTCCGGAAGCCCACTCACTGCGCTCTTTCGTCCAAGTTTTGGAAAATGAAGAAAGGAATCCAGTGGTTGCACAGCCCCTCAATGTTACCAACTTTGAGTTAAAGACTTCTTTCCTCCAACTGCTACAACATAACTAGTTTGGTGGGAATACTACTAAAGAAAATCTATACAACCATCTCACAACTTTCAAAAGGACTTGCAACACCTTCAAGATCAATAGAGTTCTGATAGCACACATCTACCTCCAATGCTTCCATTTCTCTCTGAGAGACAAAGCGTTGGAATGGTACACAAGTCTACAAGATGGGAGTCTTCCCGATTGGGAGCATCTCTGTAAGGACCCTGACCCCCGTTTTGGGCTTATCCTGCTTGCTTTGTCTAACCCTGGTGTTTAGTTGCTTGCTAATCACCTCAAGTGGTGATTAGGATTTGTTTGTGCTTTGTTGAGAGTTTGGAGGTGCTACTTGCAAATAACCTAAGTTTTAGGGTTGATGAGCAAGTTTGTCACCTTGAGAGATGTTTCTCTCTCTCCTTGCATCCTCTAGAGTTGAGAGGATAGTTTGGGCTCGTTGCTTGAGTAGCCTTGGGCCTTATTTTTCCTTTTTTGGGCTTTGTCTTGCCTTGATGAGCCTTGTATTGGGAAAGGGTGTGTTGGGTGCTTATTTTGGCCATGGTGTATCAGCCATGAGCTGTGTCTCCCAGCAGTTTATCGTCCAATATGGGTGTGTCACCCATGTGACCTAGCTTTGGTTGTGTCACCATACCTTGGACAAGTGGTTATCATTTGATAGTGGGTGGCCTGACATGCACATGTGGTTTGCAAGGTGGCAATATGTTGGGCAAGTGTCCCTAAGTGGGAAGACACCTTGCCTTGGTTCCCCCTTCATCCTCTTCTATATATACCTTCCCTTTCACTTGCTTAGGATCCCCTTAGTTCTTTGTTGCCTTCCTCTTCCTTGGTGCATGATACACCTTCCCTTGGTGTGCTTGGTGTCCGATCCCTTTGAAGGAGTTCTCTTTTTCTTCCTCTATCTTGTTGGTTGAACCATAGGTGAGTCTTGCTTCCTTGGTAAGCATCTTCCCTCTCCCCTTAGCATCTCGTTCTCCTTCTTGCTTTCTCTTCAGCCATTGTGGTTATGAGCTTTGTTGATTTCCTTGAGGTGGTCGAAGGTGGTGTGTCTTGGAGCTAGGACCTTAAAGCTTGGAGTTTTGGAGCTTGAGGATCTTGCTTAAGGCAGGTTACATAACTTCTAACCGTAACTATACTACCTTCTTTTATGTTGCATGTTCATATATGATCATGATCGGCCATGCATGTTGTTAGATATGTTTCTTGCTCTAGCATGTACCTTTAATCTTGTGGATATAGTGATCATGTTCTTGATGTTGTTGTTGTTTATTGTGTACCTTTGGACCTAGTTGGCCGAACCCATAGATTAGGGTTTCCTTTGGGGCAATACCCCTTTCTCTCCTTGTTTTTGAGAAGTAATTTTGAGCTCTAGTAGTGTAGGCAAAACCCCTCTCTTCCTTATTCGTTGAGAGGTGAGTCTATGTTGTAGTTGCTTGGGAAACAACCTCCTCTCCCCATGGATTTGAGAGGTGAGCCTTTGGATGAGTGACGACCTAAGTTGGAGATTATCCATCATGTTACCTGATTTGTGATGGAGGTTGTGCAAAACCCCTCTCACTTGGTTGTTGAGAGGTGAGCCAACTATCTTGATCAATTATGGTTTGTTACTAAAGAGTTTGAGGTTGAAGATGACCATCTTGGTGAGGTTCTTGTGCCCTTGCACGATACACCATTTTGTGGGTTTTAGCTTGGCTTATATGTTCAGTTGAGCCCTATTGGCTTTGTGCCCGATATGATCCCTTTCATATTGTTAGTATCCTTCGACGATATGCTTTGGAAGAGATGATCCCTTTCTTTGGGCGATAGAGTGCCTTGGCCGACATGAGGGTCCCTTGGACGACATGGTTTGATGGTTGGGAAATAGGGTGTCTTGGGTGCCATGCTCTTGGTCGATATGATCCTTGTTGAGAGGGTTGGCTGATAGAAACCCTAACCCTAGTAAACAATAGGGTTCTTGGTTGATAGGATAAGTTATGATACCCTAGATGCTTGTGCATGAGACACACCTCTAGTTCAAGATGCATGACACAACTCAGTGTTGGTTTCTCTCTAGTGCATGATAGGGTGAAGTGTTGATGGCCGACATGGTGACATAAGTTCTTTAGGGTTTGAAAACCCTAGCCGATAGGCTATAATGAGGGATAAGATCTTATCCGCTTTTCTTTTGGTGAGGGTGGCGCCACCCACCACACTTATAGTGAGGAAGTTAGAATCTTTTGTGAAGGTTATGTTTAACCCATAAATCCTAATAAATGGATTAATCACCTTGAACCTGCATCTTTACTAGTAATGGGATATGATGGTAGGTTGTGAACGGGGGTATGTTGGGAATCTAAGATGCTGCTATGTAAGATGATAAGATTCATGGTTATGTTCACAAGAATAGGGCATAGTGTATGGTCATGTTTTGATAAAAATAATATGATTGATACAACTTATGCTTCATATAATCATGGATGTTGTTCCAAACATTATATCATGGTAATCATAAAGATCTATGTTCAATGATTTAAGTTATCTCTCTTGATATGTATACTAACCATGTAGGTATATTAAATGGATTCACAGCCAAGTAAGAGATATGAGGTATATGTGCTTTGAATAACACTAAATGAGAATAATCCTTGTTGATGAGATAACATGCATCACTAGAATGATGAGATAGGTCTGAGGACCTGATAAAGGATGAGTGCCTAGTTGAGGTGTTATCCTCTGATGATGAGATAAGGGATTGCTATCCTACGATGTGGATGTAGGATGTTGATTCCTTGGGAGGCAGTAGCAATCTATGAGGAGGGATTGAGATCCCATGATAGTGACAGTGATAATGTAACTTGATGATGTATAACTTGGTTGCCTCAACAACTCACTTGAAATATACTAATTAATTATAGTGGAACACATCATGTAGTTTTCCCTAGCCATAGATCCATCATCGTCAGAATTTGGTGATGATGAAATAGGTTTATCCTACGAGATTACCTGGAGCGCATACTATTGAATATGCGGGGTTTCTCCTAGCTGAAAATAGGAGGATTAGAGTAAAATTGTGGTTGTAGACTTTGTATGGTAAAGATCATGGTGAATAGGACCATGACTCAATGAATTAGAGAATGAATGCGTTCATGGCTCAAGAGCCCGGTGATCAGGCTCATGGCTAAAAAGTATACTAGCACATGTGTCAAGGTGAGCTAGAGTTATGGGTAGCTTGCGGAGCTAACCCTGAGGCTGAGGCCAATAAGCATGATATTGTGGTCCTACTTTGGTTTTCGTGCACTGACCACGAGGAGGTGAGGTCATGGAGTTCTACTCTCCCATTGACCTTGTATGGCACCGATTTTGGGCTTCGCAGCCGAAGGTTGGATTTGAGTAGGGACAGCTCACTTCCTCAATGCATAGTAAAATGTAATCTAGTCGAATAGTATATATTGCTTAGAGAAAAAAACGGAACATTGGTTGAGGCCTTGCTTATGTAGATGATCCAGTTATCTCTTATAGTTACTTGTATGATCTTGATATCTTGTGATAAGTTCTCATAAAGCTTATCTTGTCAATCATGGTCCATAAAGGAAATCTAGACATAGGACTCATGAATATCTTGGTAAGATTGATGGTAATAATAGTCTTTCTCAGTATGCTACTCTTATTATATGTCTTTACCATCTATCTACTTTATCTTCTTTAAACCTTCTGAGGTTTTATAGTTTCGGCGGGGAGTTATGTTTCTCGTTGGGACTGTGTGTTTCACCTCGTTGATTTACATCCTTTTTGGGTGATCACGCTAGATGTGGTGGTGGTCGTGAGGTTGCGGCCGAGCAACAAGAAGAGTAGTAGAAGGCAAGAGATGGACATGCTGATGTTTTGGTGGTTTTGTAGTAGAGTCCTAGAGTCATCCCTATATTCTCAGGTCCTTAGTGGTGTTTTGATGACGTTTCACGATGACTTATATCAAGGCTTGTGAACCCTTGTGCTGAGAGGACATCAAATACCTATAAGTTGTGAACTTATATCAAGGCTTGTGTATGTTTATATAACATGTTTTCTTACAGGATGAGGATATGGATGTAATAGTTTCTTTGTTTATCTGCTTTCCACAATCTGTTTTAATTAACCCGTGTTTTCGGTAATATGTGGTTTATGGTAGTTCCACACATTTTCGTGTGGCATTTCATTGTTTGTGTGATAGAAGGATGTGGCGTCACAAGTTTGGTATCAGATCTGTAGGTTCACTGAGTCTACAGGGATCTTGGACTAGGATTGTGTCAGTTCTTGTGAGTTTTCCAGATTTCCTTACAATAACCTTCTACCCTCAGCGGAAGATAAAGCTTAAAGATGTCTGGAAACTATGAAGAACATGTTGCTGAGAACAGTGATGATGCATAAGTTGATGGTGTAAGAATGCAGGCACATGAAGATCGGGTGTCTCAGGGGTCCCAACTTGACCCAGTCATTCTTTAAAGCCCTTCCTATCAGCACCTTATGGGGCAGTTGATGGCTATGATGGATCACATGGTGGAAAGAGTGCCAGTGCCTCCACTAAGAGCACAGGCTCCCCATGGTGAATCATCAGGCATTGGGAAGACCTTTGAGTGACTTCGCCGAGTCAGATCTTCAGATTACGCTGGAACGAATGATCCGACAGATGCAGATCTGTGGCTGACAGGTCTCAAGAAGGCCTTCTGGATCCTCGACATCCCCGAATCAGACAAAGTAAAGCACGCTATCTACTTTCTTAAAGGTAGTGCTGGCGACTAGTGGGTCATCGAGGAGGAGAAGCGACCTAGTGAGGTGATCTGTTGGGAGGTTTTTCAACGGGAATTTGTCTGCCGATACATCCTGATGACGTATTTGGACGAGAAGATCAACCATTTTGAGTGTTTGCGCAAAGGATCGATGAGCATCATCGAGTATTAAGCCAAGTTTATGGACCTGTTGAGGTTTTTCCCTCACATGGCGGCGACAGATGATGAGAGAATCAGGCGGTTTGAGTGTTGAGCTGTCGACACCTTCTGCTTCTTTGGAAAATCGGGAGCAGTTTGCCACATTCATGGAGTCCGTCTGTAGGATTGAATGGTCTGTCAGGGATAAAAGGGAGTCCATGACCAGGAAAAGGCCTACTCAGTTTTAAAGACAGAGGTTTGATGGCTTCAAGAAGCCAAGGTATTTGGCACCTTCCGCGATGCAAAGTTCTCGTGCATCATCGCAGTCGTCACCAAGTAAAGGAAGAGGGCATGGATTTTCACCATCCAGAGCTTACAACATAGCTTCAGTAGCAGTGACAGGGCTATCTAGGCCACAGATTGAGGACAAGTCATGCTATCTCTATGGACAGACTGGGCACTTGAGGTCAAATTGCCCAAAGAGAGAAGTTGAAGTGACACAACAACTGAGGCAGAATCAGCAAGGGTCAGATAGACAACAGCCCAATAGTAGCAGAGGGCGAGGATGTGGTCAAGCGTCACAAGCAAGATCGTCTACTCAAGAAAAATAGAGGACATGAATGACAACAAGCAATGACTCGATTCTATGCTATGAGTCTGCCAGAGGTGATAGTCAACCCACGAGTTGTGGAAGGTCAGATGGAGTTATTTCATTCTAATTTGTCTTCTTCTTGCTTTATATTTGTTCTGGTTGACCCAGACACTGTTGGCTAAATGGACATCTATAAATCCCTTTGTTTTGATTATGACAAACATTTCATTCTTATTAATCTAACGAGCTACTTGAGTGTGCAGGATGACAAAGCAACAAGGGAAAATCTACAAGCTTACATATTTATAATTTCATGCAATGTAATCACTATTGTAAAAACTTGTACAAAAATATAATGTACAAGTACTTAGAATTGCATGTAAATCAAGCGTTAGATTCTCCCTAGCTAAACACCACAGTTAGACAAGTCATCCCATTCAAATAGGATTACTTATGCACACTCACACACATTATTAGTGCCTAAATTGAAACCTTGAAACAGGATCAATCTCGGTCGACAAACTCCTCGACCGAGACACTCTCGGTCGACAATCTTCTCCACCGAGAAAGATCCAAAGTAGCCGTTAGACACAACAGACAAGTTAGTTGGCAGTTGATGAAAGACGTTGTAAATCACTTGTTCCAGAGAGCCTGTCGTTCGACAAAAGTTCGACCGAGTAGGTGTCTCGGTCGACCATTTGTCGACCGAGATGGTCTCTGACATCAACTGTAGAATTAATTAATTAGCCGTTGTTAAAGCAACAATTTTGTACCTAACGTCTAGTTAAGCACTTAGAAACCCCTAGAAGTTGTCTAGAACGTCCTTAAGCATCCTTAGGCCATTCCTATAAATAGGACAAGCCATAGGACATCTAAACTCACTTGTTTTACACTTGCTACACTTGAGAAACCTTTGAGTATACTTTGTGCAATCTGTTTGTGAGCAATTTGAGCATTGTGACAATTGGCCATTTCATTCCTTAGCTCATAATTCGTGTCCTATAGGCTAGTATCTCCTACCCACTGCAATCACAAGTTCACATACTTGGTTAGGAGATCTATACGCTTGATCTAGGCAAATCAAGCCTTGGGCTCTAAAGGATAAGTTGTAATTTCTATTTCCTTTCTTGTTCCCTATTATTGTTTGTACTCTCCTTGCTACTCCTAGGTTGGAGGTTGCGGATTGGAGAGGGTGAAGATCTTCTTGGCGAAGAAGGAGACTTTGAGCTACTTCAGAAGGCTGGTGCAACGGGAGGTTACTTCTAGAGAGGAAGGCTACTTCAAGGGGGAGCTTGGAGTTACTTCATAGAAGGCTACCTCAAAGTTGGTGCACCTACTTCAGGGTGAAGGCTGTTCAAAGGGTGTAAAAGGAAAGTATTGTATTTTGTATAAATCCTCGAGAGGTAATAAAATAAATACTTTCAAATCCCGGTTGGGTAAGCAACCGGGTAGTGGACTGACAACTATAGTATTTGCTATAGTTGGAACCACTCTAAACACCTGTCTCTTTCTTCTAATTTCAATTGTGGTTGTTTGAATTCAATAAATTGTTAAAATAATTCAAAAACTCTATTCACCCCCCTCTAGTAGTTTTTCAATTGGTATCAGAGTAGGGCTTCAAGGAACCCTAACAAGGTCTTGAAGAATGGAGGGTAGTGGTGATTACAACCACAACAAAAGGTGCTTCTTGGACAAAGCTACAACATACTGCAATTGGTGCTTAGGTACAAGCCACCCAACAACTGGATGCCCATGGAGATCTAAGAAGGAAGATGAGAACAAAGATTGTCTCATTGCTACAACTAGCGAGGAAGAAGAAGAAGAGGTAAGTCTTTTTTATTTATCTAAAGAAGAACTAGTTGCTAGCCTTGAAGAAACACATATAAAATATGTTGAATGCAAGAAGAAATTAAAGAAGTCAAATAAAGCAAATAATGAATTACATGCTAAACTTCTTGCTATTACATCCGAAAACGAAGATCTTAAAAAGATCATTGAAGATCATGATATTAATATAAAATCTATAGAGGCAAATTGTAATCTACTTTCTTTAGAGAAAAATAATTTGCAAAGACAAGTGAATGATCTTCAAAAACAACCTATTTTGTGCAACCATCTAGATTATGATTCTATTGTCAAAGAAAGAAATTTATTGTCATCTAATCTAGATCAAGCGAAACTAGATATTAAGAAGAGAATGGAAGAGATTGCCAAGTTACAACAAAAAGTCAGTAATTTAAATAATAACTGCATTCTTGATCAAATCTTAGATAATTCCTATCATCAAATTGGGAGAAGAGGACTACGTTATAAGCCTAAAGGGAAGTCCTATCAACCTAGTTGGAAAAGGTCACAAACCCATCAATCTATATATGTACCTAAAGGAACAAATACATTTTTACCAAAGAACAACCTAGAACAAAACCATAGAAAATGACTTGAGGTTGATTCTATATGTTGCCATTATTGCTCACGTCTTGGACATTACTCTTTTTCATGTCCTTATAAGAGAAAAGATGTCGAGTTAGTTTGGGTTCCAAAACCTCCAAACTAAATGAACAAAATCAAGTTGAGATATGACCAAAGACATTAGTTGCATATTTCTATGTCTATCTCAACTCAACATAATGAGATTACAAATGTAAATGAAATTAATATTAGTTTATTCCCTAGATGATTTAAAGTTTAAACTGAAATCATGCTTAGTCAAATGAAAAGAAAATTCCTATTTTCACATGATTGTTCGTAAAAGTATTTTCTGGTCTATTCATATACTAATCATGTAAAGGAATTATCATTGTATGTTGTTATTATCATTATACCATGCTTTCATCATTGGGTGTGCATAGATAATGAAAATTGTATGCATGGATCCATGAAAATATATAGGCAAGCAAAATGATTTATTAGTTATATGTTATTGCTTGCAACACATAAAGATAAAAATCCATAAATTAGTATCTTTGAAGATTTGAGATAATTAATTGTACCTTCAATTAAGAATCTTAAGTATTATGCTTCAGCTTGACATTTAATTAAATGCAGATATTATACTCAACATATTCAATCTGAAAATCTGCAAAATTAGCCTCTTGGTCAAAATAAAATTTGACCAAGGGGCGCTATGGTCGTAGTCAAATTCGACCTAAAATAAGTTTAACATAATAACTATTTGGATATCCTTTTATGATTAAAAGAATAATTAATTTATGATCACAACTTGTCCCAATATTGTCAATAATAAACACAATATTACTCCCTTAGAAAATCTATATATGTGCTCTACAAAAATAGTCTATCAATTACATTAAAAATCAGCTTCAAATTCGTACTCAGTAAGTCTGTCGGTCGACAAATTCTTCGACCGAAAACCTTTCGGTCAGCCCCTCTCTCTCGACCGACAGAATCTAGACAGATTTAGTATCGGACACACTTTCGGTCGACAAATGTTCGACCGAGACAATGTCGGTCGACAATTGCTCGACCGAGAAATAGCCGTTGGATATGACCGTTGTAAACCGACCGTTATGACCGTTTATGACCGTTGGGGAGCTGAGTGGCGCGTCTGTAACATGACCGTTGCGGACGCTCAGTCGACGAATCGTCGACCGACCAGGTCGCTGGATTGTTATAAAAGGAACCAAAGATGGGTCACTTCCTCACACTTGCATACTCTTGCTTCCATAGGCTCTCTCTAGTGCATTTTTGTGCAACTCTTTAGCATCCTCATCCCCAAGCCTTCCTTGCTTCTTCTCCACCTTCAAGCAACACAATGGCCTCATCATCTTCTCGTGGGAAGAAGAAGGTCGCCGGCAGGAAAGGAAGGGAAGCTCGGGAAGCTACTCCACCACTGACGATCATCAACGACATTGCCTTCGTCGATGGAGATGCTGGTGATCGATATCTACGGCTTTCCTCCAAAGCTCCTCTCCCACGATGACCAGTTGAAGTTATGGACTTCATCAACATCGTCGACTTGGAGGACCTTTTCGAAGTACAAAAGTTAAAAGAATTCATCAACCCTTCTTTTCCTTCCTATTCAATCAAGGTAGTGAATGAATTCTATGCAAACCTCATTTCCCACTCTGAAAATGAAACCATCTTCTTCTATACTATGGTCAATGGGCATAGCTTATGATTTACTGAAGGGGACATTCTTGACATGCTAAACATTGACATAGATGAATATCAAGACACCCTTGACCTTACTTCTGGAAACCCCCTTAACCAATTTCTCCAAGATGACCATACCATTAGTCTTAGTGACATCAAAAGGACCATTTTTAAATCCAATACAACCTGTCACGAAGATAGAGGCACATATTATGCTATAAATCTTAAACCAGCTGCTAGGATTGTAAACCTTATTGTTTCAACAAACATACATCCTAGAGCCAATAAGTCTGAAGTTCCTGTTTTTCGTATGTGTCTAATATATGCCATTATCCAACGTATTCCCACAAATTTTATCCGCATCATTCTTAAAAACATGCTTGAGTTTTCTGGCAATCCTCCATATGCCGATTTTGTATGCCAAATTACTCAACATTTCCTTAAGACCCCACTTGAGGATATGGGATATACATGGGAGCGTAGACCACAAAAAATAAGTAAGAATACAGTAGAAAAAATGGGAATTGATTTTGGTCATAAAAGGGCTAGAGTTGAAGGAGAAACATCTCATCAAGACATACCACCACCCCCTCCTTCTACTAACCTATCACATGACCCCATTCAAAACACTCTTACTTATATTGCTGGCTCCCAATATCACCTGAGCAAACAACTAGACTATAACCATCATGCCATGACTTATATAAACCAAAGAATGCAAACCCTTTCACCAAACCAACCTGATGAATATCCGTATTCTTTAAATCCTGGCATGCTCAATCCATACAATCCTTCGTACAACTATTATCAAACTCCACCTCCACCATCTGTGGATCTTACGCACACTCAGTTTTCATCCATGCAACTGCAAGATATTGCCGCTCATTTCCGATTTGACTGAGTTCCTACATTCTTGGAAGCATATGCTTTAACTAAGACAGGTGCTCTAGATTGGCAAACCTTGGTCCAGTATTATGGAACTGAGCCTTTTCTTGGGAAAGACCCTGACATTGATGTAATTCTTAAGTCTTTCCAGTAAGTGCTGGAGTTATTGTAATGATATCTTTTGAATAATTGTAATGGGTCATCTCTATATGATGTGTCTATCTTTCTATGCTTGTAATACATGCTTTTAATGAAATTGGCCATCTTTACTTGATTCCAATGGATATTTTTATAAAGAGCATGTGAGACATCTTCAAAATATGGATTATAAGATCATCATTGTAGAACATACAAAATAATGGGAGTAATAATTAAAAAATGCAACCTTTAAAATTGTGGCAAAATTGACAAGGATCTATGACACAATTACTTAAAATAGTTATGAAACAAATCCAGACACATTCTCGGTCGAGAAACTGTTCGACCGAGAACACTATCGGTCGAAAGATCGTCGACCGAGCAGGTTTCTGTTGTCAAGTTTGCAATAAAACTGAATATATTTGCAAATCAATCATGTTTCCCTTCATCATGTTGAAGATAAAATTGGCTAATATTTTTTTACAAAACCGCTTCCACCAGATCAATTTAACAAAATTAGGAAGCAATTTCTTATCACTCCTTTGGAGGATGTTTTCTTTGATATTTGTGCTACTTAAACAAACGCTCTTGTTTACATTTTTGGTTTTTAAATGGACATCTTTTTCATATGATTTGATGGGATATCTAATTAAGGGGGAGTTTTTATTCTTAACGGTTATCTTTTTGAAATGACAAAGGGGGAGAGATAAATATAAAACTAAAATTTAGTAATTATGTAAAACTCAATTAATGAGTTTCGTAAATAAACTCTTGGCTTTACATTGAAAATTGCTATATTCCAAAATGATCTGGATTTCATGTTCCATAATTCATGGGGAATAATAAGCACACATTTTATACACAAGAGAAAAAGCTACAAAAGGTAATCTACAGGTATGAAACTCATATGTTTTATATTTCCTTTATTTATATTTTGGAATAGTTTGTCATCTTCAAAAAGGGGGAGATTGTTGGCTAAATGGACATCTATAAATCCCTTTGTTTTGATTATGACAAACATTTCATTCTTATTAATCTAACGAGCTACTTGAGTGTGCAGGATGACAAAGCAACAAGGGAAAATCTACAAGCTTACATATTTATAATTTCATGCAATGTAATCACTGTTGTAAAAACTTGTACAAAAATATAATGTACAAGTACTTAGAATTGCATGTAAATCAAGCGTTAGATTCTCCCTAGCTAAACACCACAGTTAGACAAGTCATCCCATTCAAATAGGATTACTTACGCACACTCACACACATAATTAGTGCCTAAATTGAAACCTTGAAACAGGATCAATCTCGGTCGACAAACTCCTCGACCGAGACACTCTCGGTCGACAATCTTCTCGACCGAGAAAGATCCAAAGTAGCCGTTAGACACAACAGACAAGTTAGTTGGCAGTTGATGAAAGACGTTGTAAATCACTTGTTCCAGAGAGCCTGTCGGTCGACAAAAGTTCGACCGAGTAGGTGTCTCGGTCGACCATTTGTCGACCGAGATGGTCTCTGACAGCAACTGCAGAATTAATTAATTAGCCGTTGTTAAAGCAACAACTTTGTACCTAACGGCTAGTTAAGCACTTAGAAACCCCTAGAAGTTGTCTAGAACGTCCTTAAGCATCCTTAGGCCATTCCTATGAATATGACAAGCCATAGGACATCTAAACTCACTTGTTTTACACTTGCTACACTTGAGAAACCTTTGAGTATACTTTGTGCAATCTGTTTGTGAGCAATTTGAGCATTGTGACAATTGGCCATTTCATTCCTTAGCTCATAATTCGTGTCCTATAGGCTAGTATCTCCTACCCACTGCAATCACAAGTTCACATACTTGGTTAGGAGATCTATACGATTGATCTAGGCAAATCAAGCCTTGGGCTCTAAAGGATAAGTTGTAATTTCTATTTCCTTTCTTGTTCCCTATTATTGTTTGTACTCTCCTTGCTACTCCTAGGTTGGAGGTTGTGGATTGGAGAGGGTGAAGATCTTCTTGGCGAAGAAGGAGACTTTGAGCTACTTCAGAAGGCTGGTGCAACGGGAGGTTACTTCTAGAGAGGAAGGCTACTTCAAGGGGGAGCTTGGAGTTACTTCATAGAAGGCTACCTCAAAGTTGGTGCACCTACTTCAGGGTGAAGGCTGTTCAAAGGATGTAAAAGGAAAGTATTGTATTTTGTATAAATCCTCGAGAGGTAATAAAATAAATACTTTCAAATCCCGGTTGGGTAAGCAACCGGGTAGTGGACTGACAACTATAGTATTTGCTATAGTTGGAACCACTCTAAACACCTGTCTCTTTCTTCTAATTTCAATTGTGGTTGTTTGAATTCAATAAATTGTTAAAATAATTCAAAAACTCTATTCACCCACCCTCTAGTAGTATTTCAGACGCTACGTACTCTTTTATCACATGAACTATGCTTGAAAGTTGTCATTTACTTGTTAGCTGTAAGAAAGATATCATGTTGTTAGAAACCCCTCTTGATGGTTCCTCGATACTTTGAGAGGTATGTCCATCTTGTGTTCTATGTTTTTTGGGACACAGTATACAAGTGGATCTCATACCACTTGATATGCATGGATTCGATGTGATCCTTGGGATGGATACCTTAGAGAAGTATAAGGTTGTGTTGGACTATGGTTCCAAGCATGTAGTGTTTGATGATGGTGGTAAGAAGTGGATCTTCCAAGGAGATAGGAAGATTCTTCTAACGTGTTTAGTATCAGCGATGGTGGTAGAAAAGTTGTTGTGGCAAGGATGTAATGCATTCCTCGCTCATGTTGTGGATACCAAGGCAAAAGGTCCTAGTCTTGAGGAGGTGCCTGTTGTCTGAGAGTTTGCGGAGGTGTTTCCCGATGATTTTCCCAATGTTCCCCCACCTCGAGAGATTGACTTTGAGATCAATCTGGTGTCAGGAACACAGTCAATAGCCCAGACATCGTACAAGATGGCTCCAACTGAGATGGTAGAGCTGAAGAAGAAGTTACATGAGTTACTGGATAAATGTTTCATTAGACCGAGCACATCGTCGTTGGGTGCTCCGGTCATGTTCATAATAAAGAAGAAGGATGGATCAATGCATCTGTGCATATATTACCGACAGTTGAACAAAGTTACGATCAAGAACAAGTACCCACTACCGAGGATTGACAATATGTTCGATCAGTTGTGTGGTGATACAATGTTCTGAAAGATCGATCTACAATCTAGATATCATCAGTTGAGGATTAAGGAGGAGGACATACAAAAGTCAGCTTTTAGGATGAGGTATGGTCACTTTGAGTTCATGGTTATGCCGTTTGGGCTAACCAATGCACCTGCTGCTTTCATGGATTTGATGAATAGGGTGTTCCGTCCATTTCTAGATCAGTTTTTTGTAGTTTTTATAGATGAAATCTTGATCTATAGTCAGGATAGTCAAGATCATGAACAACATCTTCGACAAGTGTTAACTCTTCTATGCCAACATCAGTTGTATGCCAAGTTTAGTAAGTGTGAGTTCTGGTTGAAAGAAGTAACTTTCTTGGGTCATGTGATATCTACAGAAGGAGTCAGAGTGGACCCTAAGAAGGTGGAGTGAGTTACAGATTAGGAGCAACCGAAGACGCCAACATAAGTTCATTGTTTTCTGGGTTTAGCAGGATACTACCGGAGGTTTATAAGGATTTTTCAGTGTGATCGCGCTGTCGTTGACAAAATTGACCAGGAAGGATGCACCCTTTGTTTGGGATGATTGTTATCAACAAGCTTTCTGAATCTTGAAGCAGAAGCTGACTAGTGCTCCGGTGTTGGTGCTACCAGAGCCTGGGAAAGGCTATGAGGTTTTCTGAGATGCTTCCTAGAAAGGCCTAGGATGTGTGTGATGCAGGAGGATCATGTGGTTTCTTTTGCTTCGTGACAACTTAATAAACATGAGGAGAATTATCTGACACTTGATTTAGAGCTGGCAGCGGTGGTCCATGCGTTAAAGATTTGGAGACACTATCTTTATGGGGAAGTGTGTCAGATCTTTACAGATCATAAGAACTTGAAGTACATCTTCTCACAGAGTGAGCTGAACATGCGACAGCGTCGTTGGATGGAGTTGGTCAATTATTATGATTGCACCATTGAGTATCATCCTAGTAAGGCAATCATGGTAGCCGATGCGCTTAGCAGGAAGTCTTTTTCTCTACCTATGAAGAAGGCACATTTGAGTTCCTTAGTATGCCATAGGCGGGATATGTTCGTCTCTTTGCGGTAGATGAATGTACAGTTAGAAGTTTTGTAACATCCCAAGATTTGAGGCTTCGGATAACATGATCTGAAAAGGAATGATTGGACTACCCATATCACCAAGGTGCACCTCCTTTTCTGGGAGTCCATCACTAAAGAACTCCATAGTTAAGCGTTCTCAGCTTGGAGTAGTACTAGGATGGGTGACCAGTCGGGAAGTTGATCATGGCTTCTGCATTAGTGTGGACAAAGTGCAGTGTTAAGGCTAGTGGTGGTATGCGGGGATAGTCGTTGTTCCTGAAACTCTACTAGATCCTTAAGCAATGGGCCCAAGCATTACAAATGGTATCAGAGCCATAACCCCTCTAGTAGGTGGGGCACGCATGGGCATGTGGCATGCCAAGTCTTGAGTCGTATGGTCCAAGAATTTCGGAAAGGGTTGTCCATGGTTGACATAGCGACCCTTGTGATGGTATTCCGTGATCAGGAGTTGGGTGTCCATGGGTCGTTGTGGGTCTGCACTAAAATGTGGTCAGATTATGAGGACATATTGTTGATCCTTGGCGAGGAAGTCAAGAGTCTAAGGTGGGGGAGATTGTAACATCCCAGGATTTGAGTCCTCAGATAACATGATCTTAAAAGTAATGATTGGACTACCCATATCACCAAGGTGCACCTCCTTTTCCAGGATCCCATCACTAAAGAACTCCATAGTTAAGCATGCTCAGCTTGGAGTAGTACTAGGATGGGTGACCAATCGGGATGTTGATCCTGGCTTGGGCATCAGTGTGGACAAAGTGTGCAGTTAAGGCTAGTGGTGGTCTTTGGGGATAATCGTCAATCCTGAAACTCTACTAGAGCCTTGGGAAGTGGGACCGGGCATTACAACTTTCCTTGTTGGTAGGACTGTTGGCATAGATGCAAGTAAAGCCTACGTTGAGAAAAAAGATCAAAGATGCACAATAGGTAGATGCTTCAGTTCAGTTAATCAAATCAGAGTTTGGCAGCAAAAAGTGTGATGGGTTCCACGAGTCTAAGGATGGACTAGTTTACTATCATGATAGAATGGTGGTCCCCGATGTTGATGATTTGAGGAGGTTAGTGCTCGAGGAAGAGCACCCATCGATGTATGTCATGCATCCAGGTGTCACCAAGATGTATCATAATCTGAAAGACATGTATTGGTGGCCTGTCTTGAAGAGAGATGTAGCTGAGTTTGTGGCTAGGTGTGCGGTATACCAACAAGTCAAGGATGAGCATCAGTAGATGGTAGGTACGTTGCAACCCTTGCCAATACTGCAGTGGAAATGGGATCATATAACCATAGATTTCGTAGTTGGTCTGCCAAGGACAACTAGGAATCATGATTTCATTTGGGTGATAGTGGATAGATTGACAAAGTCTGCTCATTTCATACCCATGAAGACAACGTATACAGTAGAGCAGCTTGATCGGATATATGTGGATGAGATAGTGCATTTGCACTGTGTGCCCAAAACAATAGTCTCTGATAGAGGACCCCAGTTCATGAGTTGTTTTTGGGAACAGTTGCACAAAGCGTTGGGAACACAGTTGAGGTTCAGTACTGCTTTCCACCCGTAGATATATGAGCATTCTGAAAGGACTATTCAGACTTTAGAAGATCTTCTCTGAGCTTGTGTTTTGCAGTTCTTAGGAAGTTGGGATGTGCATCTCAGTTTGATAGAGTTTGCCTACAACAATAGTTACCATCGGAGCATCGACATGGCTCCTTATGAGGCTCTATATGGTAGGAAGTGTAGATCTCCTCTATGTTAGTATGAGTCTGGTGAGTATCAGCTTTTGGGTCCTGAGTTAGTGCAGTAGACAATAGAGAATATCAGAGTGATACAACAAAAGTTGAAAGCAACACAGGACAGACATAAGTCATACATAGATAATCGTCGATGACCATTAGAGTTCGAGGTGGAAGACAAAGTGTATCTCAAGGTCTCACCTTGGAAAGGCGTGCTGAGGTTTGGTCAGAAAGGCAAACTGGTACCCAAGTATATGGGGCCATACCCGATAATAGCATGTGTTGGCAAGGTAGCTTATAAGTTAGAGCTGCCGCCAGAGTTGCACAGGTTATATCTGGTATTCCATGTCAACACACTGAAGAAAAGTCATCCAGACATAGGGATAGTGATACAGTCAGTTGAGGTTGAGCTCGATGAAGATGTGACCTACGAGGAAGGCCTAGTGACGATCCTTGACAGAAGAGTAAAGAAGTTAAAAAGGAAAGACCTAGTTCTTGTGAAAGTTCTTTGGCATCATCGTGGTGTTGAGGAAGACATGTGGGAGCTTGAGGAAGAGATGAGGAGGAAGTATCCCTCACTTTTCTCTTCGGATTTCGGGGACGAAATCCCTTTGTAGAGGTTTATGGCTTGTAAGGACCCTGACCTCCATTTTGGGTTTATCATGTGTACTTTGCCTAACCCTTGTGTTTAGTTTCTTGCTAATCACCTCAAGTGGTGATTAGGGTTTTTTGTGCTTTGTTGAGAGTAGGAGGTGCTACTTACAAATAACCCAAGTTTTAGGGTTGATGAGCAAGTTTGTCACCTTGAGAGATGTTTCTCTCTCTCCTTGCATCCTCTAGAGTTGAGAGGATGGGTTGTGCTCGTTGCTTGAGTAGCCTTAGGCCTTGTTTTGACTTGTTTGGGCTTTGTCTTTCCTTAATGAGCCTTGTATCGGGAAAGGGTGTGTTGGGTGCTTGTGTCGGCCATGGTGTATCGGCCATGAGCTGTGTCGCCCATGAGTGTATCGTCCAGTATGGGTGTGTCACCCATGTGACATATCTTTGGTTGTATCACCATACCTTGGACAAGTGGCTATCCTTTGATAGTGGGTGGCAGGACACGCACATGTGGTTTGCAAGGTGGCAAGATGTTGGGAAAGTGTCCCTAAGTGGGGCGACACCTTGCCTTGGTTCCCCCTTCATCCTCTTCTATATATACCTTCCCGTTCACTTGCTTATGATCCCTTTAGTTCTTTGTTTCCTCCCTCTTCCTTGGTGCACGATACACCTTCCCTTGGTGTGCTTGTTGGTCGAACCTTTTGAAGGAGTTCTCTTCTTCTTCCTCTAGCTTGGTGGCCAAACCATAGTTGAGTCTTGCTTCCTTGGTAAGCATCTTCCCTCTCCCCTTAGCATCTCCTTCTCCTTCTTGCTTGCTCTTCGGCCATGGTGGTTATGAGCTTTGTTCCTTTCCTTGAGGTGGCTGAAGGTGGTGTGTCTTGGATCTAGGAGCTTAAAGCTTGGAGCTTTGGAGCATGCTTAAGGTGGGTTACATAACTTCTAACCCTAACTGTAGTACCTTCTTTTATGTTCCATGTTCATATATGATCATGATTGGCCATGCATGTTGTTAGATATGTTTATTGCTCTAGCATGTACCTTTAATCTTGTGGATATAGTGATCATGTTGTTGATGATGTTGTTGTTTATTGTGTACCTTTGGACCTAGTTGGCCGAACCCATAGATTAGGGTTTCCTTTGGGGCAATACCACTTTCTCTCCTTGGTTTTGAGAAGTGAGTTTGAGCTCTAGTAGTGTAGGAAAAACCCCTCTCTTCCTTAGTCGTTGAGAGGTGAGTCTATGCTCTAGTTGCTTGGGCAACATCCTCCTCTAACCATGGATTTGAGAGGTGAGCCTTTGGATGAGTGACAACCTAAGTTGGAGATGATCCAACATGTTGATCGATTTGTGATGGAGGTTGTGAAAAACCCCTCTCACTTGGTTGTTGAGAGGTGAGCCAACTATCTTGATCAATTAGGGTTTGTTGCTAAAGAGTTTGAGGTTGAAGATGACCATTTTTGTGAGGTTCTTGTGTCCATGCACGATACACCCTTTTTTGGGTTTTAGCTTGGATGATATGTTCAATTGAGCCATGTTGTCTTTGTACCCCATATGACCCCTTTCACCTTGTTAGTATCCTTGGACGATATGCTTTGGCCAAGATGATCCCTTGCTTTGGGAAATATAGTTTCTTGGCCGACATGAGGGTCCCTTGGACAACATCGTTTGATGGTTGGGCGATAGGGTGTCTTGGGCGCCATGCTCCTAGTCGATATGATCCTTGTTGAGAGGGCTGGCTGATAGAAACCCTAACTCTAGTAAATGATACGGTTCTTGGTCGATAGGATAAGTTATGATACCCTAGCTGCTTGTGCATGATACACACCTCTAGTTCGAGATGCACAACACAACTCAGTGTTGGTTGCTCTCTAGTGCACGATAGGGTGAAGTGTTGATGGCTGACATGGTGACATAAGTGCTTTAGGGTTTGTAAACCCTAGCCGATAGGCTATAATGAGGGATAAGATCTTCCCTGCTTTTCTTTTGGTGAGGGTGGCGCTACCCGCCACACTTATAGTGAGGAAGTTGGAATCTTTGGTGAAGATTATGTTTAACCCAGAAATCCTAATAAATGGATTAATCACCTTGAACCCACGTCTATGCTAGTAATGGGATATAATGGTAGGTTGTGAACCAGGGTATGTTGGGAATCTAAGATGCTGCTACATAAGATGATAATATACATGGTTATATTCACAAGAATAGGGCATAGTGTATGCTCATGGTTTGATAACAATAATATGATTGATACAGCTTATGCTTCATATAATCATGGATGTTGTTCCAAACATGATAGCATGGTAATCATAAGGATCTATTGTCAGTGATTTAAGTTATCTCTCTTGATATGTATACTAACCATGCATGTATATTAAATGGATTCATAGCCAGGTAAGAGCTATGATGTATATGTTCTTTGAATAACACTAAATGATAATAATCCTTGTTGATGAGATAACATGCATCACCAGTATGATGAGATAGGTCTGTGGACCTGATAAAGGTTGAGTGCCTAGTTGAGGTGTTATCCTCTGATGATTAGATAAGGGATTTCTATCCTAGGATGTTGATGTAGGATGTTGATGCCTTGAGAGGCAATAGCAATTTGTGAGGAGGGATTGAGATCCCATGATAGTGATAGTGATAATGTAACTTGATGTTGTATACCTTGGTTGCCTCAATAACTCACTTAAAATATACTAATTTATTATAGTGGAACACATCATGTAGTTTGCCTTGGCCATAGATCCTTCATCGTCAGAATTTGGTGATGGTGAAACAGGTTTATCCTGTAGGATTACCTGGAGCGCATATTGTTGAATATGTGAGGTTTTTCCTAGCTAAAAATAGGAGGATTAGAGTAGAACTGCAATTGTAGACTCTGTATGGTAAAGAGCATGGTGAACATGCCCATGACTCAATGAGTTAGAGCATGAATGCGTTCATGGCTCAAGAGCACGGTGATCAGGCCTGTGGCTCAAAGGTATACTAGCACTTGTGTCAAGTTGAGCTAGAGTTATGGGTATCTTGCGGAGCTGACCCTGAGGTTGAGGCCATATAAGAATGAGACTGAGGTCCTGCTTTGGTTTTCATGCACTGACCACGAGGAGGTGAGGTCATGGAGTCTGGCTCTCCCATTGACCTTGTATGGCACCGGTTTTGGGCTTCGTAGTTGAAGGTTGGATTTGAGCAGGGACAACTCACTTCCTCAGGGCATAATAAAACGTAATCTAGATGAATAGTATATACTGCTTAGAGAAAAACATGGAACATTGGTTGAGGCCTTGCTTATGTAGATGATCCAGTTATGTCTTACAGTTACTTGTACTATTTTGATATCTTGTGATATGTTCTCATAAAGCTTATCTTGTCAATCATGTTCCATAAAGGAAATCTAGATATTGGCCTCATGATTATCTTGGTAAGATTGATGGTAATAATAGTCTTGCATAGTATGCTACTCTTATTATATGTCTTTACCAGCTATCTACTTTATCTTCTTTAAACTTCTAAGGTTTTATAGTTTCGGGGGGAGTTATGTTTCTCGTTGGGACTGTGTGTCTCACCCCATTGGTGTACACCCTTTTTAGGTGATTGCGCTAGACGTGGTGGTGGTCGTGAGGTTGCGGTCGAGCAGCAAGAAGAGCAGTAGAAGGCAAGAGATGGACATGCTGCTATTTTGGTGGTGTTGTAGTAGAGTCCTATAGTCATCCCTGTACTCTCAATTCCTTGGAGGTGTTTTGACGACGTTTCATGATGACTAGATGTTGTACTTTTCTATATCCTATTGTTGGCCTGACGTGGCCTATAATATATGTATAAACATGTGGTGAACCCTTGTGCTGACAGGATAGCAGATTCCAATAAGCTGTGAACTTATATCAAGGCTTGTGTATGTTTATATAACATGTTTTCTTGCAGGATGAGGATCTGGATGTATTAGTTTCTTTATTTATCTACTTTCTACAATCGGTTTTAATTAACCTGTGTTTTCGGTAATATGTGGTTTATGGTAGTCCACACATTTTTGTGTGGCATTTTGTTGTCTATGTGATAGCGGGATGTGGCGTCACAATCTCGCTAATGAGTTTATCGCCAAGTTCTTCCCCATTGAAAGAACAATCAAGTGTCAGAACAAGATAATGAGGTACTCACAGAAACCCTCAAAAAACTTACACGAGACATGGGAGAGGTTTCAAAGTTACCATCGGGAGTGCCCACATCATGTTTTTCCGAAATTAAGTTGATCACCACATTCTATAATGGGGTGTGTGCTTCCAAGAGGAAATCCTTAAACGTTGTAGCTGGTAGCTATTTTCTGGGACTCAGTGCCTAGAGGGCAATGGAAATGATTGATAACATGGCCACTAATCAGCAGGACAGTGAGTATGACCAAGAGTCTATGAGCCATACCACTCTGAGAGAATCCAAAGAGATGGAAGCCGACACGGCTAAGTTAGACAAAATAGTAACTGATGTGCAAACCCTGAAGGAATAGGGTTACGAAGGAAAAGTAAGGCAGGAAGTGGTGAGAAGTTGCATCACTTGTGGAGAGCCAAACCACCTATCTGACTTCTGCCTGCACACAGCCGTTCCGGGAGAGCTTGATGATGACAATACAGAGAACGTCAGTTTTTTCCAGTATCGACGCCCTGAACACCCAGGTTTCTCCTACGGAAATGCCAGCGCAGCTGAGAATTCCCATCAGCTGGTAAGCGGGAATCCCTAGGGAGGACCGCCAAATCAGCAATGTCAAATAGAGTTCCAACATCAACGGACCTTCTAGCAGAACCAGCCGTAGAGACTATCTATGATGACAGAGTTGATGTCCTTTGCTAAGAAGTAGAATGACCTGAATGAGAAGATGCATAAAAGTTCTATTGATAGCACGACTTTGTTGAAATTGATGTATGTTGCAGCAGATGGGAGGATTTTTAGCCCAGATAGGGGAGCTCCAACATCATAATAAACAAATCAACCAACAATTGGTGAGCCTCGCCCAAACCATCAATCATTAGGTGGGACATTTTCCCTCCAATACCAAAACAAATCTGCATAGACATGAGACCGCAAGGATGGCCATTTTACGGTCAGGAATAGTGGTACAACCAGCCGTTGAAAAGGAAGTGACAATAGTGACAGCACCAGATGAGGAGGTTATCCAAGGGGTACTAGAGGAAGTCCCAGCAAGGTTAAGGAAACTGACCAAAGAAAGAGCCAATTATGTTTCTTCTGAAGAACGTCTGGACAAGTACGCACCCTGCGTACCATTCCCACATAAGCTGGTGAAGGCCCAGCTAAAAAAGAAATACGAGAAGTTTATGCCCCCTATCAAGAAATTGCACCTTGACACCCTATTTTTGGATTTCATTGAGGAGATTCCTACCTATGCCAAGTTTTGGAAAGATCTGATTTCAAGGAAGAAGAGAGGTGAAGATGTTGAGACCGTAAAGCTGGCACAGATGTCCAGTTCCTTCGTCAAAGCAAGTTTGCCATCAAAGAAGAAAGATCATGGGGCCTTTGTCATCCCCTTTAAAGTTGGGGATAACATAACCTGTAAAGGTCTAGCCGACCTAGGGGCAAGCATCAACTTGATTCCCTTGTCCCTTGATAAGAAGATTGGTCTCACTGATATGGTAAGCACAAACATGAGGATCCATCTCACTGATCAAACCTTTACCAAGACAGCCGTAGTGGTTGAGGATGTGCCCATTTGAGTTGGGCAGTTCTTTATACCATGTGATATAGTTTTGATTGATACAGTAGAAGATCCCAACTTCCCTATTATCTTTGGTTGATCTTTCCTTGAAACCGGCTGGGCCCTCATCAATGTAGAGGTGGGTAAGATTACGATCAGGGTTGGAGGAGATCCTATCGAATTCAACATCAGAGATTGTATGAAAGCCCCTTCATTCTTTGAATCCTCTTATTTCGTTGAAAGCTATCAACATCTATGCAATGAAGTAAGGGAAGAAAAGGCCATGGTGGACCCGCTGATGCGCGCTCTATCAGGTGAGGCATAAGAGGTCGAGGATCCATAGGTCAAAGAATTTTTGGCTTTTCTGGAAGTTGAAGGTTCATCCGAAGAAGAAGACCCTATGGAGACAGTTATGTACGCTGCCCTCCGTAAAGACCCCATCGATGAACAAGAGAAGGATACCCCACTCGAGTTGAAAGTTTTGCCGAGAGGCTTGGAATACCATTTTCTAGATGAGGAGAAGATGAATCTGGTGATTATCAACTCAGAGTTGACTCATAGACAAAATGATCAGTTCCTTGAGGAGTTGAGTCTATAGAGAAAGGCCCTAGGTTACTCAATTAGAGACCTATGGGGGATCATTTCTTTTGTGTGTATGCACAAGATCTACCTGGAAGAGGACTCCAATCTGTATACCCAACCCCAGAGGAAACTGAATGAGAAGCTATGAGAAGTGGTTAGTAAAGTAGTGGTGAAACGTCGAGATGCAGGAATAATCTATGCCATCAGTGATAGCATGTGGGTAAGTCCCAATCAAGTCGTCCCAAATAAAGGAGGTATAACGTTGGTCAAAGTAGATAATGGAGTCAAGGTCTCTACCAAGACGGTGACTGGTTGGCGGATGTGCATCAATTACTGAAAACTCAACACCTTCACCTGCAAGGACCATTTCCCCATCCCATTCATCGATCAGATGCTCGAGCGCCTGGCCCATCATTCCTACTTTTGTTGGTTGGATGGGTATTCAGGGTTCTATCAAATCCCTATTCACCCAGACGATTAGGAAAAGACCACCTTTACTTGCATCTATGGAACCTTTGCTTTCAAAAGAATGCCCTTTGGGCTTTGTAATGCACCTGCCACCTTTCAGCGGTGCATAAATGCCATCTTCGCTGATTTTCTAGAGGATAAAATGGAGGTCTATATGTACGACTTCAGTGTTTATGACAACTCCTTCGATTATTGCCTTAATAACCTATCTTTGGTAATGAAGAGATGTGAAGAATAAAGTCTTACCCTAAATTGGGAAAAGTGCCACTTCATGGTGCAAGAAGGAATAGTCCTAGGACACAAGGTATCTAGCAAAGGTATCGAAGTTGATCAATCCAAGGTGGAGGCAATAGCCAAGCTTCCTCCTCCCCCATCTGTGACTGGTACCTGAAGTTTCTTAGGTCATGTCGGTTACTATCAGCGGTTCATCAAAGACTTTTCAAAGATCGCAAAGCCCTTTCCAATCTGTTGATGAAAGATGTGAAATTTGATTTCACAGATGAGTGCATGAAGGCATTCTCCACTCTGAAGGATGCTTTGGTATCTGCACCCATTCTCCACTCCCCCGACTAGAATCTTCCTTTCGAGCTCATGTGCGACACTAATGACTTTGCCATAGGCGCAGTCCTTGGTCAGAAGAAAGATAAAAAGCACCACGTGATCTTTTATGCAAATAAGACCCTGGATGAGGCACAAATCAATTATACTACTACTGAGAAAGAGATGTTGGCGATTGTATATGCTTTTGATGAATTTCGATCCTACCTCATGGGCTCTAAGGTGATAGTTCACACTGACCATGGGGACATAAAGTACTTAATGCAGAAGAAAGACGTGAAGCCCAAGTTGTTGCGTTGGGCATTACTATTACAAGAGTTCAATCATGAAATAATAGATAAGAAAAGTTCTGAGAATGTGGTCACCAACCACCTTTCAAGGATTTGGGTGGAGGATGACAACCCACTGCCAATAAATGAAAGTTAAGCTGATGAATCTATCTATGTTGCCCACTTGGCCGACCCCGAAGGGCCATGGTATGCAGACATCTACAATTACCTGGCCTGCAAGAAACTACCTCTGGAAATGTCCTACAATCAGAAGAAGAAATTGTTCTCTGATTTGAAGAACTATTATTGGGATGACCCACTGTTGTTTAGGCGTTGTGTTGATGGTTTATATAGAAGGTGTATACCAGAGGATGAAGCCTCAAATATTTTATTTGAGTGTCATTCCTCCCCCTGTGGAGGGCACATAGGAGGTGAAATGACCACAATCAAGGTACTCCAGTCAGGCTTTTACTGGCCGACTCTCTTCAAAGATGCTCATGCTTATGTCAAGTCCTACAGTGAATGTCAAAGAACCGGGAACATTTCCCATCGGAATGAGATGCCACTGTCAGAATGGATCGAGGTAGAAATATTTGATGTGTGGGAGATAGATTATAAGGGACCCTTCCCCTCATCCTATGGTTTCAAATATATCCTTGTTGTAGTTGTTTACGTCTCTAAATGGGTGGAATCTATACCCACCACCACATGTGATGCCAAAGCAGTGATAAAGCTCTTTACTAAGATAATCTTTCCAAGGTTTGGGGTGTCGAGAACCGTCATCAGTGACGGTGGATCTCACTTTGCAGAAAGGCAGTTTGAGTCATTGTTGCGCAGATACAATGTTTGTCACAAAGTCGCCATGCCATACCACCCACAGACATTGGGACAGGTTGAAGTTTCCAATCGACAGATCAAGCAGATCTTAGAGAAAACAGTTGGCAAGTCTCACAAGGACTGGTCAAATAACGTAGACGATGCTCTCTAGGAATACAGAACTGCTTACAAGACGCTGTTGGGCACACCACACCGTACCACTTGATATATGGGAAAGCTTGTCACCTACCCTTTGAGTTGGAACATAAGGCATATTGGGCCATCAAACATCTCAACATGGACCCAATGCTAGTAAGAAATAAAATGTTTCTTTAGCTACAAGAACTTGAAGAGTTGAGGCTTCATGCCTATGAAAATGTGAGGATATACAAGCTGAGAGCCAAAGTCTGGCATGATTCCCACCTGAGGAAGAAGGATTCACTTTTTTCTAGGAAAATTGCAGACCTGATGGTCTGGACTGTTCATAGCAGCAAAGATATATCTGTCTGGGATGATGGAGCTTTATGATAAAGGTGATCCAACAAAAGTTTTTCCAGTCAACGGACAGAGAGTGAAGAGGTCCTATGAAGATGAAGCCTTCGTGAGATGATCATACTTGACCCTAAACAAAGCTGAAGCTGCCCCAACCGGAGGAGTATAGCAAGATACAAAGATGTCAAGCTGATGACGGAAACCACAACGCTCCTCGGGAGGCAACCTAAGCTTTTACTTTCCTAGAATAGGATGTTATTTCCTTTTTCCTACAATGAACACTATGAATAATATTATTGTAATAAGGCCTGAGTCTGTGCATGTGCTATGTGCATAGACTCTCTCGTTTTATGGGCCACCGACTTAGTTTTATCACCTTGGTGAGTAATACTATTTGAGGCTGAAGTTCACTCTCAAGCCAATGATGTTTTACCCATCAAGTGCCTTCTGATTTACAATTTTTCTATCCTTGCTTTTGCTTTAGTTTTTATCCCTTTTTGTTGGCATATCGGGCAAAGATGTAGATTGCCTTGCTTTGCTCTCTTCTCTGCGTGACAGACTTTATGACAACTATATCGCCCGTCTCACTTTGATCCATATCAGGCCATGCCTTGGTCTTGGTCTTTCACGGTTTTGGAGTGGTGTATTGGGCTACCCTATCGCCCAAACCATATCGGTCGGCGCGTCTGCCCATGATAAAAGATCGAGAGCTATATCGGGAAAACATGCCATGTAACAGATTGCACACGGCACGATGCATGTGTCATGTAAAGTTCATATCACGTTAGAAGTGCGCCGAGAAATATTCATCGGGCGACACACCCTTGTCGTCTGACAGGTCTTTGCTACGCGAGCCTTCTCAAAATCCTCGCGATGCGATGGATTAGACTGATTTCATCGTGCTTCGGAAGGCGATTCGCCTCCTCACGTGACACATGTCCTTGTTTTACCCCTTTTACCGGGCTTGTGGCTGGCTATATATAGTAAATCAAGTGTAATCGTGTGCGGTTACCAAGTTACCTACTTTCTCTTTTGTATCGTGTGTTCCATCTTCTTTATATTGCTCCTGTGTCGGCCTTCTTCTACCGACACCTGTGTCACGTGCCGAGCATCCTCTTGCCTGATACAGGTAAAACCCGAGGCGCCCTATCGTGCAAATTGTGTCGCACAGACTATGTCAGCCAGACTTGTGTCGCACGCCATCTTCTCATGTTTAGATCCGTGTCGGGCAGAACCTTTTCCCTTGTATCGAGTTTTGCTTATCGTGCGACATGCCTGCCGTTTTCTTCTCCTCTTTGTTTTATCGATCTCTGGCCTATGTCGTGTGACACTCATGTCGAGAGATATACATGTCGCGTAATACAACTACAAAAGACTTTCATGTTGAGAAGAAATCACGAGCTTGCGATGATGACTCTATCACTCAGTTCTTTTTGCAAAAACTTTGACTCGTGTCGGGTGACACGAGTATCACCCGACATGATGTAGCGCATGTCGTCCCTGCTATAGATGCATCACATTTTTAACCTTGTTGTGTGATGCCCATATTGCGCGACACCCCTATCGGGCATCTTATCGGGCATGATCAGTTTTGAGAAAGTCACCCGATATCGGCCTGCCCGATCACCCAGTCCCTATCGTGTGATGACCCCACTTGTGCAGTGTTTTTGCCTTCGCCCAATATCGACTTTCTGGCATCAGACATTCATATATCGTGTGACAACCTTTTTCTCAGGGCCCCAACCCAATATCAGTTTTTCTTATATCACCTGTTTCATATCGAGCGACACACTTATTTTTAGCCCACTACCCAATATCAGTAAAATAGTTTGATTGATCAAATTCTTTTTGACTTACTCCCTTTGTTTAAAAATTGCATAAATGGCCCGCACCAAACAAACCGTTATCCAAGTTGATGAACAACGCCAAAGGGTCAACCCCGAGGCCACAAATGAAGCCACCGCCAGACAGAAACACCCAAACCCTGAGACAGATGGGCCATCTGAGGCTGAGAAGCGGCCCCGACCCCAACAACGACGGTGGAACCAAAGGCCCTGGCCCACTCACCAATCCGGTTCATGCCCAGAGATGAAGAACACCAAAGGTGTTACGTAGAGTTGGTGAAAAAAGTCTACTGGCCAACCTGGTTCTGCCACCAAGTGTCCTTCTAGCAGGTCGGCATCTTCGATAGATTGGCGAACGTCTTAGCAGTTGTTGTATTGTAAAGGATCTACTTCATCTACACCGCCTCCTACACTGAGCTCACCAAAGAGTTTATCTCTTCCCTTTGTCGAGTCCCAAATACACCAGAAGAGGCCAAAAGGTTTGACGAGGCGGACAGATTACATGGGCACCTCTACAACGTTGACCATAATATCTCAGAGAGGCTACTCAATGAGATATTTTCCTCCAACGAAGCTAAGAGGGAGCTTATCAACAAAGGTGTTCGAATCACCGAAGGCGACGACTTCCATCCAATCGAACTCTGGAGGAGGCTAACCGGTGAATCTTCTTTCAAGCCGGGGAGCAAGGTGGCGGCGGTCCACTCTTGTTTCTGGAGGATTATCTATAAGATCGTGGTGAGCCTCCTTTTCAGCAAGTATGAGACCAGCAATCTATATAATGAAGAGATCCATCTCATCTTTTATATGATGGAGGGTCGAACGATCAACCAGGGGTGATTCCTGCTAAACAGGTTGCATCTGATAAAGGATGGCATCAAGGAATACAACATGGGAGGGATCGTCAAATTGATCGCGGTAGGGTTGGCGTACCCTAAAGAGCCGTGCAGCCTGTCAAGGACAAGAGATGACGATGAGATCAATATCAACTTCCTCACAAGGGTGAACATTATCAAGAAGGAGGGTCGTCGCTTCTTCTACAAGTTCACGAGGATGGACACCCTCCTACCCTCCCATTCTACGTCAACTATGACATAGAAAAGTTGGTCTTCACAACAACAGAGATAGAAGTTGTGACTATGGAATCCACTTACACCGCCACCAGGACCATCCAAGAAAGGATGTCCACTACAGGAAGACATGCACCCCTTAACGCTCAGCGGGACATATCATAGACAGTCATCATTGAAGTACTGCCTGTCGCCACCACTGCCGAGCCGACCGCCATCGCCACACAACCAGCAACCATCACTTTGGTGGTCATTGCTTCTGCCACCACCGAACTAGCCGCGCCAACCAGAGCAACACCCTCTGCGACTACACAAGAAGTGTCGACCATCGGGGAGGTTGTCGACACCACCGAGGCTGCTACTGCGGTCATAACCCCGAAGGCCACTACGGCAGTGCCTGAAGGTTCAGCCCTACCAAAAATGGTAGAGGTAGTAGTGCAGTCGGATGCCAATGATGAGGCATTCGCTAAGCTCCTAGAGGTGGAGCTCAGGGTTGTACAGCCAACGCCGACACCGCCACCATCTACGCTGATGATCGCTATGGAGGCAGTGGTCGATGAGCATTCGGCCACTCCACAACCTTCTCAACAACCCCAAGCTGATGAGGAGGAGGTGACCACAAGGGTGCCAACAACCCGTGCAGAAGCTACACCCTCGCAGACAGTCCATATGGACTCGGTCCTAATTGAAGATGCATACTCATTAGGCCATTCTAGTATTGAGAGGAGCGCAACAAGAAGCCGAAGCTGGTCGGCAGCAATCCCCTCCTCATTGGGACAGGCCTTCGACTAAGAGTTTTATAACTTGTGGGAGGTGACAAGCAATCATACTGCTACATTTGCTTCCCTGACCCGCAAGTTTCATGTCTTCTAGAGGAGACTGAATGAGCAGGAGTGCCAACTACTAACTCTAGTTGGTCTCCCCGGCTAACTAGAGGCGTTGAATAACATGATGCAAGCAGTGCTCCAATGTCTTGATGCCATCGACGAAAGGCTCAATCAGAGGGACAACCACCCCCGCTCAAGACATATCATGAGATTTCCATTGCCACCGGCCTATGGCCATCCTCCATCATCATCGCCATCCTCCTCTGGATTGATGTCCTCATCCACCTCCAGTGGGCCCTCCATATTGCCCGAAGAAGAGACGATGAACAAAACTGCCGACGGGGCTCCAGCAGGACAATAGAGGGTCCGCGGTGAAGATACATCTGCTCCCTCACCCCCGCTAGACCCAGATGAAGACGAAGATGAAATATCTATAGGCCGAGCGGAGGGTTCATCTGAAGAATCAAAGGTAGAAGGGGGTGATTTGTATTTCTTGATCAATGAGAAACCCCCTAAAGCGAGGACCTCGATGACAGATGCATTTTCTGTGTCGTCAGAGATCTCATCCTTTGAGATGGCAGATTTTGATAGGCGCGCCATCAGCTACATGTCAATCCGAGACCAACCACTGCTCAACATGGTCCTGAGGCCGTAGGTAGATGAAGAAGTCGTCGTCTGGAGCAACAAATACTTCTTAGTACGACGTAGAGCATTCCAAGCCATGTTCCGCTCAGAAGCAGTCATGGGGAAGATCCTTTTTAGGGTCCTTGAGGGCGCGATGCTTGAGAATGTCTTCATCAGGATAGGCCGACAACTATTCTACAATGCCACCCCTGCCTTGGCAAGAAGACTACTAGCAGGGGCATACGACTCAAAGTAGGTGACCGACATGCTACAACATATCAAAGAGCACAATCCGCATCTAGTACTGGCCCTTTACAATCTTAGGAAGCATTAGTTCCTCTGCGTGGCATACCTCCTCAACCATGACATCACACTCCTCAACCACTGCACCGCAGAGGTCCCACACAGTGGACACATCTTCGTACACCCCAAAGACAAGCATGCCAGACTTCTTCCTCTGTGTCTTCATCGCATAATCAAGTAAGAAGTCCAATGCCACATCGGCGTCTGGAACTTCTACGCCATCAGATACTTCCCAGTCCAAGAAGAGCCGGGAAGCAGAAATAGTGCCTTCATCATCCTGCGCACCATGGAGCTGCTAAACATCTTCAGATACGTCAGGAAGCTCCATGACACAAATTTCTATCCTCTCAGGAGCATCTACGTGCTTCTGCTAATCAAGGACAAGTGCTACTTCTGAGACGCATAGCTTCCAGAGGAGTTGGTGGAGACAGATGTGGAATCTGAATCATCTTAACCTGACAGCCCTCGAAGGGAAGGAGTCGAGAGCGTAGACGTCTACGGGATAGGCAAGTAGATAGAAGTTCTGCAGACCACACTCACCACTGAAGGTGACACTGCCGAAGGTGAGTCTGCTTTGCATGCCATCTCTAAATCCCTAATTAGCAATTTCAATCATTTACATGCACTTCTCTATCTCAGGAATAGGTCAATGAAATTCTTCTCTGACTCATTGATTCAAATACCGTAGATGTCATATATGAAAAGGATGACGTAGTGGTCCCCATTGATGACCTGCGGGACTTAGTCAAGGCAGGAGAGTCTCTAGCAATGACGGTGGCGTTGGCTTACATCCCCATCTTATAGAAGAAGATTGAACACATCTACATCGCCCATCTGATGTTATTCAACAACCTATGCCTGGCTGATGAAACAGGGGTGCGCCAACTGTTTAAGCTCAAAGTGAAGAAGTGTCTGCCGCGCAACATCTTCCTACCAATACTGCATGACAACCACTAGACAATCCTAATGGTGTACATCTGTCCTCGCGTTGGTTTCTTCTATAACAGCTCTGACGCCAACAACAATCATCTGACGAAGAGTACATCCACGCCGATGACTTCCCTTGAGCGGTTAGCAAGGAAATATTATACTGAGGTGTTGTCTTTGATCCAACCGTATCTCGAAGACCCGACGACTAAGTGGCATGAACTGTAATATTGCCACTGCTATCCACAACAACTTCCGTTATCAAAGGACTGCAGTGTCTACATGTTGCACTGTATCTACTACACAGTAGCCCTCAAAAAGATGCCAGATAAGCTCCACAACTTAGGCTACCACAACCAATGTGGAGAGTATGTGATGGAGTTCTTATCTACCAAGGGAGCCCACTTTTGCTGAACCCTCGGTGATCTATGCATATCCTTTCCTATTTTATCTCACAACTTTGGGACAGAGTATGGGGTAAGTTTTTTTTTTGGGGGAGGGGGGTACTCCATAGCATCAGTAATGGAGGTACTAAAAAAATTTCCCTTTCTTTGCTCTTTTTCTTTTCTTACCATACACTGTATATACATGCATATAAATGTTTGATAGAAAACAATACATACACAACGGCTTGTCCCTCAAAAACTATACAAAACACTTTATAGTAAAAATTTGGTACAACTTCTTCAAGTTCGTTCTCTCTGTATCTAAGGCGGTGCTTATTTCTATTTTTCTCTTTCAAAAACACAGTCTCAAATGACAAAGGCTACAAATTTTCTATGCCAACTTTAAAAAATAATCTCACAAAAGCTAAGAGATGTGCATGTGAAGGGAAAAGGTGCCCAAACAGTAAACTCTTTTTCTTTTCCCAACCCATCAAAATCCCAAAAAGAGAGGAAAGCATTATGAGAGCGAATAAAAGCATGAGAGTTGTACCCAAAAAAAGCACTTGTCTCTCCAAAAGTACCCATCTTTAGGCATGGTAGATCTGGGGCAGTGGTACGTAGGATGTGAAATCACTGCTATAAAGCCAACTAGCTTGGACTGTAGGTACCACTTTCCCATTAATGGACCCATACCTAGATGGACCAATGGGAAGCAAGAAAAACCCAAAAAGCCTTATGCCTTCCTAAAAACCTCACCTTCTACTCCTAAATTGTTTGGTGTGAAAGCTAACTTCGAAACCATGCACCAAAAGTCTCACCGAAGATGAAGAGAAATTTTTTTTCTTAAATAAGGCAAGAAAAATAAAGTCAATTGCTCGTATTAGACGTAATTTTTCTCAGGGCATCTCAATAATTCTTTTAACCCCTTGTCCTAAGACTACGTTTGGTTTTGAAGAAGTATCACAAATAAAGTTTTAAAATAAGTATAGATTGATTGAGGACAATCAAAATCCTATGTTTGGCGGAGTTGATAACACCCATTTTATGGCTACTACAACATATATTTTATTATCAAAACTGCCTCCTAAACTGTCTTCCTCTTTGTTTTATCTTATTTATTGCATAGAAATAATCCACACCATGCTCCTGACAATATTTCCTATCTTCTGTAGAGTTTCTCTCTTTTTCCACGAAAAGAATTCTAATGGGCCCGTCCCAGCCCATCCATAACAAGCTAACTGCCCCGACCCTTCTAATGTCGAGGCGACTTGTCCCTTACCCATCACGGTCGTTGCCCGATATGGCACCAACCCGAAACAGGTGTGTCGTGTGGGGAGACTCTGACAGACAACATGCTATTTACCTGACAAGGAGCCTTGCTCGCCGCAACCCATCGACATGATGGAGTCTATCGTGTGACGCGGCCACCCTTTGGTGTAGCAGTCCACCAGAGCCTTTAACTGACACGATCGAGTGTGACTTACTCACAACTCGGCACGCGACGGCCCTCGCCGAGCGTGTCGGGCGATTGACCTGCCAACCCTCTCCCAAAGCCATGAGGATGAAGCAGACAAAGGACACATGGCCCAATGAGGATCGCAACCCCTACCAGCCACTGCCTATAAATAGGAGCTACATGGCTTCGATGGGATGGGGGGGACGCGAGGAGCAAACTTTGAGAGAAAAAAGGAGCTAGTGCGTCGAGTCCCCAGGCATGTCGGGAGATACTAGGTGGGCACACCCCCAACTCGAGAGGGACAGGAGGAGTTCACTTAGAACCTGTCCCAATAGCTACAGTAATGAAATACAACCATCAAGGCCACTCCAACGTGCTGGGCGGCTAGCTGGGTCTGAACCCGAGACGTTCTGCCCAACCATGCTTGACATGATAATCCGAGAACCTAAGATAAAGCTAACCCAACCCGATATGGCTTACCTGTCACGGTATGTCACCCGAGAGGGCTGACGGCCTGACATGACCATATCAGGTAGGGAGTCCTTTCCCGATACGCCCTACCCACCGTGGTTCACGAACTAACACAGTCGAGAACCTGACACAGGCGTATCCCGTTAGGGCTCCTACCCGGTACCGGGTTAACAGTACCTTATGGGTCCACTATTGCGTATATCGACCCCCTACATCAAGGAGGTTGATACTTATCTTCCCTATTTCAGCAATTTACTTTCGTTTACCATTGCATTGTAACTAAACCTTTTATCTCCTTATACTTGTGGGATCTGTGGAGATTATCTCATATTGTTATGTGTATGGTTCCTTTATGTTGGATGATTTCTTTTTAGAATCTGAACTCTAGTCTCTTCTACCTGGAGCACGCTTTTGACTGGCTATCGAATCACATTTCTCATTTTGACTCCTTGGAGAGAAGGATGTCGTAAACTCTAGAGTTTGGTCTGATTCAGGTGTATGAGAGTACCCAGGATTAGGGTTGCCCCGACATATATTTCCGCTCAATTCTATGTCCACTACTCTTGAGAGAGAGAATTGGTGCACAGTCAGAGGCATCCTCGTTGAGAGAAGTGTTGGTATGTATGCCCTGAGAGCCAATCATGGGATGATTGGTGGGATACATTGAGATTGATTTGATAAACATCAAAGGTGAGCTTCCAATTCTTTCTGGTTCAGTCATATGAGATAGTGATAGAATAGATTGAATGTCTAGAGAATGACAGTACTCAATGACGTATGCCTTCAGGTTCATGACCTGAACGATGAGATCATACGGATACTAAGAGTTTGTACATTCTTGTCATGTCCCTAGTCGGATGTCATTGTGGAAGGTAGATAGATAGCAATGACACACAAGACTAGATTGTGGTGTTGGTTGATGACATAATCTCATTAGTCATGATATAGAGATATCAAACCAAACACATAGGTACTTGTTAGAGAACAAGTGTACCGGACAGACCCACCGTGAGTTTGACACATGGAACCACGAGATGGTAGTCACAGTCAGTACTCACAGTGATGGTGGTGAGTGTGATTCTTAGACCTGAAATCACTGCACTCAACACATGTCGTTGGGCACACTTTGACATCAATCAAACACAGTCCTGAAACATGGGTTGTTATAAAGGTGATGATTGGGTGGCTTTGACACATGGGGCTTTTGAGGGGCGAGTGATAGATATGGGAATTGTCCCTCCTGAGGGAGTTTGATATCCATGGCCACTTGATGAGTAGGATTGAGAAAGGCGTGCACGCATGTGTGAATCAATATATGATACTGATGTCATACATATCTCTTCCAATCTACTCTGAGATCAAGGAAGTGAATAAACGTTGACAGGATGACTGTTCCATGACTCGAGTTCATTCGGGATATCAGTGACAAAGGAATTATACATTCGCTGTAACACCATTCACGGATTGTAGGATGAAATTTGTTCTCCAACTTTCTACTTTCACTTGGGTAGCACTGATGTGTGACTAGGCACCGCTCTTTGCTTGTGAAGTCATAAGTGTTATGGACTTTCACTGCCAACGTGAAATGGACCTGCAGGGTCACACACATAGGATTTAACCTGGAAGAGGAGTTTTGTCCACAAAGCAATGTTTAGATTGATTACTAAAGGAGTTTAGTAGTTCAATTAAACACTCAATCAGTCGATAGCTCAATATCGTATGGTTCAAGGTGTTGGGCGCATTGATTGGAGTATCAGATTGATTGAAATCGCAATTGACTAATTTTTGCCCAACCTGTGCTCCCAACCGATCGGTTCAATGGACGAACTGATCGGTTCAGTTGTGAACCGATCATTTCAAGTTGCGAACCGGTTGCTTTTTGTGGAAAATTCTCGAACCCTTCTACTCCTGCTTTAGTCCCACATTGCCCGGGATGGAGAACCCTGTCCCATGACTCTCCTATATATATAGGGGTATTGGGGGCTTCTCAAAGTACAGCTCAGTGCAACCAGTTGCTCTGCAAATTGTCATTCTCTCTGGTTTTGGTAACCGTGAGAGAGCCCGAGCAAGTGCTTCCCGCAAAAGGGAGGCGCAGCAAGGGAAGGACAACTACAGTTGCAACAGGAGGCAGGAGAGCGTGTTGGCGACTAGTACGTCAATAGGAGGGTGCGACTCCTTCCACTTCTTTGTGGGACAAGGAGTGTGGAGTTCCAGGTGGTCTGTGTGGACTACTACAGAGGCGGGAGGACACTGCCGCTTAGGAGGACAACTGTCATCCGACAGTCTGGTTCGAGTAGGAGTTGTCAGTCCCGGTGCGACTAGGAGCTGCACAGACACCGTCGAAGTCCGGAGTTGAAGACCGCGCATTGCGCGAGGTTTTGTCGCCGAGCAAGCCTCGGGACAAGGTTCGATTCCGCAAACCATCCTTTCCTATTATATAGACGTTGACGCGTTTCCTCGGTATGGGTTGGGGAGAATTTTTTGTTTCCGCTGCCTTCTCTGTCTCCCCTAAAACCCTACAGTGGTATCAGAGCCACGTCAACTGCTCTATATTTTAGGAATATCGATATGATCGATTTTGGTTTGTCGCCTTTATTTATTGCATGCGATGCGAATAATATTGGCTTTATGCATGTCCAATCCTAAATCCACAAATCTCAAATTACATATATGATATGTATTATTAATGCACTCGATACGCGTCGCCCTTAAACAAGTTTTGTGGTGGATGTGTGTAGCGTGATTATGGCCTATAAACCCCTCTCTGTGTGTGGTTGTTGGTGGTTGCTTGCATCTCGTTCTACGCACCGATCTTCCCTCTCTTAATCCTGATGTAACTCGAAATAATTCGAGATTCTTTCCTACCTTTGCTCCCCCCGAATGTAACTCGGGGTTTTCCTTTTTAAGCAATATAATAAATAGAATAGGATTTTATTTCCTGTTATGTCAAAGACCGGCGGACATCAAGACAACTGCTCAGACGGTCGGTTCAAGGCGTGAACCGATCGGTTGACCTTCCAGACGGTCGGTTCAAGGAGTGAACCGATCGGTTGATAACCGGTTCGAGGAGCGAGACGATCTGGTGGCGGACATGACGAGATGCACGACGACCAGGCGAACCGATCGGTTGGAGGAGCCAACCGATCGGCTGGTGGCACCCAGAAGACCGGCTGGAGAGTACAAATCGTTCATGTGATGAGTTGATCAACTCGGATGGCAAGGCACAGAGTTCATCTTGTACAGGTTGCATGTGATGTTGACCTAGATGACCGTGATTCCTCTTGGCTCGAGGAATCACATTAGGATGGCCATAATCATCGCTTTTATCATTTTGTGCATGTTTTCTGTGGGATATAGCATGTATATGATACATCCTATGTATTGTGGTGATTGGATATGTATATGTATATAAACCAAATCCCTCATTAAAATATTAAGTTTTAGATGCCTTCCAAATGCGACACATGTGAAAAACTTGATTGACCAAGTGTGGGCACGCCCAAGCGTGGTGCACCGTCTATCTCGTGGAAGCGTGAAGGATGAATATGTGGGTCTGCCCAAGCAGGGTGCATATTCATCGTGTTTGCTTTGGGTCGGACTTAACAAGGTGACCTAGATAGGATCTAGCGCCTTGAGGCATGGAGATGATCATTGCAAGGAGTTGTAGATGACATCTTATCAAGAGTTGCATATGATGCAATTGGCAAAAGTTGCCTACCTGAGAGATCTATGTTGTGGGTGACAGCCCAAGCTGGTCCATGACTTAGAGGATTTCAGGATCTTGCCCACTAGAAGGTTGTACGCTACAATCTTCCGAATTGATGGTGAGGGCTATCAATTTGAAATAAAATAGTGGGAGCGATAATTAATTAAAGGCCTAATTATATCGTCAAATTTTCAAATCAATCAAATAAGTCAAAAATGAGTTTTGGACTAAAATTGCATATTTTCCTTTTGTAGTTCAAATGGCAACAAACAACAACAACTTTTCTTTGCGATCGGTCCTTGACAAGGACAAGCTAAATGGGACAAACTTCCACGACTGGTATCGGACATTGAGAATTGTTCTCACTCAAGAGCGCAAGCTCTATGTCCTGGATACTCCAATTCCAGAGGAACCCGCTCCTAATGCACCAAAGGCAGAAAGGGATGCTTACAAGAAGCATTCTGATGATGCCATTGATGCAAAGTGCTTGATGCTAAGTTCAATGAACCATGAGTTGCAGAGGCAACATGAGAACATGGGTGTCATAGAGATGATTCTGCATCTCAGGAACATGTATGAAGATCAGGCACGGCAAGAGAGGTACAATGTTTCTAGGGCGTTGTTCAAGTGCGTCATGACAGAAGGAGATCCAGTTGGTCCTCACACACTCAAGATGATTGGGTATGTGGAGAACCTGCAGAGACTGGGATTTCCACTAAGCCAAGAGTTGGCTACTGACGTGATACTGCAATCGTTGCCAGAATCTTACAGTCAGTTTGTGATGAACTACAACATGAACAACTTTGATAGGCCACTGTCAGAGTTGTTGGGCATGTTGAGGACATCCGAGTTACAGATGAAGAAGGACAATCCTAAGTCCGTGATGGTGATCACGAGCAAGAAAGGCAAGTCCAAGCGCAAGGGCAAGGGCAAAGCTAAGAAAGGTTCTGAAGCTAGCCAGGAGTCCAAGCCATCTTCAGCTCTCAAGGCTAAGGGAGGCGTGACCAAGAAAGGAAATTGCCACCATTGTCAAAAGCAAGGACATTGGAAAAGGAATTATCCTCTCTACCTGGAAGAACAAAAGAAGAAGGAGGCAACTGAAGCCTCTACTTGAAGGTGTCATGTAAATAAACTTGTAACACTTTTTGAGGTATATGATACCAAGATGTAAAGTGTAAAGCATTCTTACTTGGGGCAAGTGTTGCCTTTATAGATAGGAATACTTTAGTTTATTTTCAGCCAATAAGGCATGTAATACAGTTATGAACTGCTATTTCATACTTGCCAATAGATAGAAACACTTTATTTTTGCATATTGTATGACAATGATGGCAATTAATAAAGTTGTGTTTTCAATCTTAAAGATATGATCTTTGTGGCAATGCCTTATTTATCTTGTGATATTTGACATGCATAAGATAAGACGATACCTAAAATTTATAGATAACTCAAACAATTTAATTAGCATTAATCATGAGAAATTCATTTCTAGTTTCCATGTGATGGATAAATCTAGACTCTTTTGGTTATAGAACCAGTAAGAGACATGAATATCTTGGACATGATTAATCAATCTTCACTAATGTAGTGGGAGAGTGATTATCCTATTAGGTATAATACATGTGATGTATTTACATACCTATTAGAATAAATGCTAATACTTCAAATGGTGTTTAGAGAAATACCAATATGAATATCTTGAAGTGTTCAAGATTATCATAAATGAAGTACAAATTTGGTAAAGTATTAATTCTTGATAAGATCAATGAATGAAATACTTGGACCAAATGTTTGAGATCCTTATGAGTGATTATGATAGTGTATCATAGTGAACTCATGATTAAGGCATGGTGATGTCTGAATAAAGAAGGAATCATATTCTAAGGAGTTAGAGAATGATTATCAAATAACTGAATTCTTCTTAATAAATGAATACCCCACACTAATAAAAGAAATTAAGAATCACAAGGGTTGCGAGTTCTTATATCTTTAACAGATACACCTCAATTATCTATGTGATGAGTTGTTCATGTGATGAGTCAACTATCAAGATGAATATGAGGAACCGAATCTTGAGTTATGGTTTATGACCATTACATCCTAAATGAAATCCATGTGAACTATAAGGTATGACCTTGATGGTAGCACTCATTGGATTATATCCATAAGTGCAAATGAGTCTTAGGTGTTAAGACACATGGATAACATTTTGAGAAGGATGATGCTTGTTGATTGCAACTTAATGACTAAGACATTTGGCATATGGATACTAAAACCGCATTCCTATGAGGAATAAAACCAGGATGTGTACATGACACAGCCTATAAAGTTTATGAATCCACTAATGCAAATGAAGTCTATAAGTTACAATAGAATAATCAATGTGATTGATTGAGTACAAGCAACTCAAAATTGGATCTTTATTTTGATGATATAGTCAAAGGGTTTGACTGATATGTCAAAGATAAAGAAGGCATCTGTGATTTAGTGGGAGCGTATTCACATTCCACATATTGATGTGAAATGGAATTGTTCTAGAATGGAAATCCAAAAGTGGAAATTATATTTAAGGAAGATAGAGATGTTTCCTATGTGATAGGAATAGATATCTATAGAGATAGTTCTCGAAAATCTCTTCACCTGGAAAGAGAAAGCATACATTGGAAATCTGTACTGAAGTGTTCAGTATGCACATATTCAGTGGGAGAAAACTTGTCCATGTTACATGGAGTTAGTATCCCAAGGCCAAGTGTCCAATTCTTATGAAGAATGGGAACACTAAGAATAGATATGGATCTATCATGTATGTAATCATCCCATTATCTTGCATGTATGACATGGCAAGAATAAAATGCATTCATCATCTTGTATGTAGGGCATGCCAATATGATGTGCTCATCCTGATAACTCGTATGTAGGACGTGACGATTGGATGTCTGTCTACTTCCAGTAAGGGTTACTGGAATACCATGAGAACTTGATAAGTGCTTGTGAAGTACTAGTTCTATGGAGATAAGGAAGAGTTCGATGTAAAGAGTTACATTGATGCGAACTTCCGAAAGGACAGAAAATTAATCGCAATATATACATAAGATGTATAAAAGTGAAAGTTTGTTGATAATTGGAAATGTTCAAATAAAGCCATTTGAAAAAGGGAAATGCCGAGTATCTATGTATTAGTAAACAGCAGTGGATACTATATGGATCTGAAAGTTCATAGGATGAGCTTATATTCCACTCATTGATGATAAGTCTGGAATCCTTGATCATGCAATGTGGCTAAAGGTTAGTAATGGAATACTAGATCGCATATTACGGCAACTCCATCTCATACGTGTGACGTACAGTGAAGAGATGAGAGACATGCAATTTGTACAGACTTTGGCAAGGTGTTGCCATTACTCACTATGTTTTCACTAAGAGCAAAGTAACATGTGGGACATGTTTGAAGATCACTATGAATATGATTCAAGGGTGATTGGCTCGCAGTGCAAGTGGGAGTCTGTTGGTATGTATGCCGTGAGAGCCAATCATGGGATGATTGGTGGGATACATTGAGATTGATTTGATAAACATCAAAGGCGAGCTTCCAATTCTTTCTGGTTCAGTCATATGAGATAGTGATAGAACAGATTGAATGTCTAGAGAATGACAGTACTCAATGACGTATGCCTTCAGGTTCATGACCTGAACGATGAGATCATACGGATGCTAAGAATTTGTACATTCTTGTCATGTCCCTAGTCGGATGTCATTGTGGAAGGTAGATAGACAGAAATGACACACAATACTATATTGTGGTGTTGGTTGATGACAGAATCTCATTAGTCATGATATAGAGATATCAAACCAAACACATAGGTACTTGTTAGAGAACAAGTGTACCGGACAGACCCACCGTGAGTATGACACATGGAACCATGAGATGGTAGTCACAGTTAGTACTCACAGTGATGGTGGTGAGTGTGATTCTTAGACCTGAAATCATTGCACTCAACACATGTCGTTGGGCACACTTTGACATCAATCAAACGCAGTCCTGAAACATGGGTTGTTATAAAGGTGATGATTGGGTGGCTTTGACACATGGGGCTTTTGAGGGGTGAGTGATAGATATGGGATTTGTCCCTCCTGAGGGAGTTTGATATCCATGGCCACTTGATGAGTAGGTCTGAGAAAGGCGTGCACGCATGTGTGAATCAGTATATGATACTGATGTCATACATATCTCTTCCAGTCTACTCTGAGATCAAGGAAGTGAATAAACGTTGACAGGATGATTGTTCCAAGCCTCGAGTTCATTCGGGATATCAGTGATAAAGGAATTATACATTCGCTGTAACACCATTCACTGATTGTAGGATGAAAGTTGTTCTCCAACTTTCTACTTTCACTTGGGTAGCACTGATGTGTGACTAGGCACCGCTCTTTGCTTGTGAAGTCATAAGTGTTATGGACTTTCACTGCCAACGTGAAATGGACCTGCAGGGTCACACACATAGGATTTAACCTGGAAGAGGAGTTTTGTCCACAAAGCAATGTTTAGATTGATTACTAAAGGAGTTTAGTAGTTCAATTAAACACTCAATCAGTCGATAGCTCAATATCGTATGGTTCAAGGTGTTGGACGCATTGATTGGAGTATCGGATTGATTGAAATCGCAATTGACTGATTTTTTCCCAACCTGTGCTCCCAACCGATCGGTTCATGTGATGAACCGGTCGACTGAGGTTGCTGAACCAGTCGGCTGGAGTGTCCAGGCCGATCGGCTCATGCCCAGGTTGAAACGACCGGTTCAAGGGTTGAACCGATCGGCTCAACTGGTGCAACCGACCAGTTGGGAAAAGTCATGTCGGCAAGAATTTTCCTTTGGTTTCAAATTGCCCAATTCGATTGGGAATAATATTGGTATTCGATACCAATTGGGAAAGAAACAAGGAAAGTCTTTTTGAGCCGGATTAGGACCATGAACCGATCGGTTCAGGGCACCAACCGATCGGTTGGAGTGCCCCAAACGATCGGCTCAGGTCCAACCGATCGGCTCAATGGCCGAACCGATCAGTTCAGTTGTGAACCGATCATTTCAAGTTGCGAACCGGTTGCTTTTTGTGGAAAATTCTCGAACCCTTCTACTCCTGCTTTAGTCCCACATTGCCCGGGATGGAGAACCCTATCCCATGACTCTCCTATATATATAGGGGTATTGGGGGCTTCTCAAAGTACAGCTCAGTGCAACCAGTTGCTCTGCAAGTTGTCGTTCTCTCTGGTTTTGGTAACCTTGAGAGAGCCCGAGCAAGTGCTTCCCGCAAAAGGGAGGTGCAGCAAGGGAAGGACAACTGCAGTTGCAACAGGAGGCAGGAGAGCGTGTTGGCGACTAGTACGTCAACAGGAGGGTGCGACTCCTTCCACTTCTTTGTGGGACAAGGAGTGTGGAGTTCCAGGTGGTCCGTGTGGACTACTACAGAGGCGGGAGGACACTGCCACTTAGGAGGACAACTGTCATCCGACAGTCTGGTTCGAGTAGGAGTTGTCAGTCCCGGTGCGACCAGGAGCTGCACAGACACCGTCGAAGTCCGGAGTTGAAGACTGCACATTGCGCGAGGTTTTGTCGCCGAGCAAGCCTCGGGACAAGGTTTGATTCCGCAAACCATCCTTTCCTATTATATAGACGTTGACGCGTTTCCTCGGTATGGGTTGGGGAGAATTTTTTGTTTCCGCTGCCTTCTTTGTCTCCCCTAAAACCCTACAAGAACAGGGTGCAAGATATATTCCATTGCATCCTATTATGTTTAAGTTTTCCTCCTTCTTGCTTTACTCTGACGATAGTTTTATCTTCTCAATTTCTAATATACAAAACCTCTATAAAAATTGCTAAACCTTAAAACATTAATTCTTCTGGTAACTCCCATTGGAGATAGGTTTTTTTTATCAAAACCTTATCCTTCGACCTTTTTTGATGTGCTTAGACTAGTAAAACTCATGTTCTAAAGTGTCGTTCTTCCTATCCCTATATTCGACCCCAAACTATTTTGACCTTGTGCTAGTTGCAGGAGGTCTTAAACATTTGGGTATTATAAATTTCTAAAGACCGATAACCTAGACATGACTCCATTCTTGGACCCATGTTTAAGGCTTGTCAGCAAGCAAACTGGATAGGGATTTAGTCAATGATGAGTGGTTGTGAATATTTCCTGATGTATATGTGAAGGCAGGAGGATCTGAGCTAAGTGATCATGCACCCATCTCTGTTCAGATTATAGAAAAGACACAAAAGAGGAAACATTTCAGATTTTTATATTACTAGGAAGATTGGAAAGGATTTGATGATGTCATATGAGAAGTATCGAGCGTGTAGGTAATTGGCAATCCGATGTACTTCTTTGCTAAAAAGTTGGCAAATACCAAGCATGCACTTAAGAGATGGGTTAGAGCTGAAGTGAATATTCCAAACATGATCAAAGAAACAAAAAAGAGACTGCAAGGAGGTTAGGGAGAAATAGCTGATAGATTATCTCAATCTTGTGCTGATAGAAAAAATATGGAGTTGAAAAGGATGCTAGAGTACTTCAAGAAAATGTAGGAAAAATTATACCAGCAAAGGAGTAGGGAGATGTGGATGGATTATGTGGATAGAAATACTAAACTCTACCATACTACTGTTAAAAGAAGGGAGGTTGCAATATTATTTTTGAGTTGGTTGATGTTTAAGGGAGAGTGGTCAATCAATAGGATGACCTAGAAGATAAAGCCATTACTTTCTACAGGTCATTATATAATAAATAGTTCAGAAATGACATAGAGGAGGAGGAGGAGATTGAGTGGAAATTTAGACTTATAATCACACATCATAATGTTCTTACAATAAGAACGAATGAACACGAGGTCAAGGAGGTAGTATGGAGCGTTAGCAACAACAAATATCAAGGGTCAAATGGGTTTAATATTTTTTTTACAAAAAAGTTGGGATATCATCAAGGAGAATTTGGTTGCATATTTTAGGTGGTTACTGGAAGGAGGTAACATGGTGAGACATGTTCATCATTCTTTTCTGGTTTTCATTCCTAATAAAAAGGTTACTTCCTCCCTCACTGATTTTATACCTATTCTATGTTGTTCAGTATAATATAAAATTATCGCTAAGATTATGGCTGCTAGACTGAAGTTGATACTTTTCTACCTTATTTCTGCAAATCAAGGAGCCTTTATGATAGGAAGAAGCATCAGTGATTGTGCTCTACTGGCCGGGGAATTTCTGTTGGACTATAATGTCATGAGAGGAAGTAGAAAACCCTTCTTGAATACATCTCCAATGCCTATGATAGTGTTAGATGGGAGAAACTATGGTGGATCATGCAACAAATGCGGTTCAGTGAATAATGAATCCGCTGGATGAAGCAATGTGTTGACACCACAAGCTTTTATATCCTGGTAAATGGCACATCTGTAGGGATGTTTAGAGGAGGAAATGGCTTACATCAAGGTGATCCCCTTTCACCTCTTCTATTTGTGATTGTTATGGAGTATTTCACACAAAAGATGCAGCAAGCTGAGGTGGAAAAGAAGATCAAACCCTACACAATAAATGGCACAAAGGTGATGATGCATTTGATCTTTGCGGATGATATGTTAGTTTTTGTTGAAGCTAAGCAACATTTGATGGAAAATCTTAAAAATTTGTTAGGAAGATTTGGAGAGAAATGAGGTTGTGTATGAATGCTAACAAAACAGACATTTTCTTATCCAAGAATTTCTACCAGATGGAAGACAAGTTAGTAGAAGCAATGTGTGTGGATAGGGGAAGGTTTTGTACAAAATACCTGGGGTTTCCTTTTGTTGGAGGTAATCTACAAATCAAGGATTTTACTGTTTGCATGGACAAAATCGAGGAAATGGTGAATAAGTGGCCGACACAAAATACTTCCATGGTGAGGTGAGCAACACTGATAACGAAAACTATTGAAGGACTTCTTATTTTTTGGGTGTAGCAAGGAGAGATCCCTGATTCAGTTCTGGACATAATGGAAGTGAAGATGGAAAACTTTTTGTTGGGAAGTGGACATCATCCTATAAAATATACACAAGTTGTCCTACCAAGAGATGAAAGAGGGCTGAATTTAAAAGCACCTATAGACATAACAAAGTGGGAGACAATGAGGTGTATATATAATCACCTACCAAGAAGGCATATCAATTTGGGAGAAATAGATGCGGAAGATATATCCAAGAGGACTGGACTTCATGCCAAAAACAAGGGAGGGTTACTCACGCACTATCAATGTTATGACAGATATGTGGCAACACGTTAGGCATTTGTTCGAGGCCCAGAACATAGAGAAATGGAGGGTTAAAGACCCATAGACAAATCTATGGGAAGTGACACGATCTAGGGGCATAAAGGACACACATTGGGAGAAAATTTAGACAGGAATGCATGTGCCAAAATGGAGTATGTATGTATATAAAATTATGCACAATGTTCTTGCCACTGTTGACCAGATTAAATGACGGAACTATGATGTATCTACTATGTGCTTATTATGTAAGGAGGAAGATGAATCACATAATCATCTTGTGGGTGAGTGCAAGTTCACAAAAGAGATCTGGGATATGTTATGCAGAGATCTTAAAATACACATCAAGCTAGAGGGAGATCCAAGAAGGATGTTCCTAAAGTGTGGGAATGATGATATGAAGAAGCTTCTATTTGCTACTTTATGCTACCATATTTAGGAGGAATAGAATAGCAGGAGACATCATGGTGTAGATGCAAATGCTAAGAGTATTGCTGTAAATTTTTTTAAATGTGTTAAACGTAAGATGCACATTAGCTAGAAGAGTGAGTTGTAACACTATTCTATGTGATCCATGGCGTAGGACCTGCATGTAACTCTTGACCTACTATATTTTTAGGAGGAAGTCAAAATATATTTATCTAATTCCAATACATACATACATACATACATACATATGTATACATATATGTATACATAAGCTTCAAAGGTGTCATGCTTATAGCACATTATGTGACATTCACATCTCTATGCTCCTTATTGGTGAACAATTTGAAACTATTACATACTTTCCTTGTTTGTTTTTGAGATACAAGTGATCAACTAGTTCCTTCTGTTGTTTATAATAATTTATTAATATGTGTGTTTTGTCAGTTCATCTTTCACAAATTAACGGCTATTACTAATCATGTGTGTAAAGCATTGTAAGTTTTGCCAAGTTCAGAATCAATTTTAACATGTATATTATCATGCTTCCATAAAATGATGGGAGTCATAATTTTGATCTTTTATTATGTTGCTATGTAAGACTTATATAGAAGATAAACTGAAGCAAACCCAAATTGAATTTAATCCTCTATATACTTATTGAATAGCCTACTCATTTTTTATGTTTATAATAATATTCATATATCCACCATGGACATGCACTATACCTCCAACGACCACATCAGGTCCACCAACGAGAGTAATATCATGAGATATCCTGATTGTTCAAGAAGTCTACTACAAATATGGTGATGGTCGATCGATATTTTTCAGGAAAATGCAACCACCATTATTCGGTTGAAAATTTATTCTCTTTTCGCTCAAGAAAGAAAATCCATGCTTTGTTCACTTTCGTAACTGTATTTTGTTTTACACGAATATGTTGTGCGTCTCCCTTCATTCTCTCTCGTTTGACAAAACAACTAGCCCATGAACAACAAAGTCATAACTTTACTAGCCCATGAACAACAAGGGCAGACACCATGACAAACTAGATCGCGATGTTTAACACGGAAATGAGATTACACACAAAATAATTATAGCATAACATAATATTCATATAGTCGGTCCATTAGTTATGAATGATACTAATATACTTTTTGTCCACAAACAACGCTTCCTGATGAAGAATACGGAAGCATGAGCACAAGTCATGGCAGTTGTCTTTTACTAATAAAACACAATCAAACTTTATTTAAGCAAACATTGTACTTGTTCATCACATGCATGATGCCTACAGAAAATGACCACAACCACCGCAGCTGCTGCTTCCGGCGCAATGGCCACACTTGTCGTTCTCAGTTACTGTTATCTCCTCCGAGTAGCTGCATTTATTACAATACCATTAATTTTATAAATATGAAACATAAATCCTAACTTGAGGAGTTAGAAAACGAATTTTGCATTAATAAAAGGAAAGAAATTCAGAATTTACGAGGAGAATTTCTGGACGCTGACGCCAGTCGTCATGGTTATAGTAGTATAGATGAGCGTGTAGCGACGTGGAATTGAAAACCAACACTCTTATTAAGTTAGTCTCCTGGTGAATTGGGGGCTCCTCTGTTCATGCATTTATAGGAACTGGTAAGTAGCAAAGAGCCGGCTGTTCATGTCAAGAAGTGGCACGCAATCAACAGCTGGTGCGACAATAATGAATGACTATGGTTGAGAGTGCATGGGTGACGTCGTTAGTTTCTTCATCGTCTTTGTTATCTCCTGTAGAAGGGTCAAACAACGTTTGTTCTTTGTTTATAAAGAATGACGAAACAAAAATGATCCTTCAATCGTGCGTTCCTTTCTTAATTAATTTGTTAATGAATCATCCGGTGCCGACAAAAAGGGACCACGTCCCTTAGAACACAGCAGCGAGTCGTGATCAATGATCACACACTTATGGACGGAACCGCATTATCATTTGTATATGATGATCAATCCAAGAGATTATAAAACCGCTCGACGGAACCGCATGAACATTGCTTCAGTTTTAATTGTTACAACGACGGTTTCGTATTAACATACTTATATCATACTAGTAAATGCACGCACGTGACTGTTGTTCAATATAGTTGCACAAATAATTAAAGAATACATAAAAAAGACAGAAAATTCATATTAATTTATTGTAAGGTAGAAGATGTATGTACGGAAGATGTTATATTTTCCAATTCATACATTTCTCTTATTTTATGCCAGTATTACATTCAAGTCATATTTTACTATTAGTACATACATTCTGTTTGGTTGATTTAGAGTTGCTAGAGTCTTCTTTGTCACCGTTTGCTGATTGTTGTTGACATGTCGTCTGATTGAACTCTTTTCCTCACATTTGGCCTATTTAGATCATCATGACTCAAAAAATGAAAATCTCGCTCTGCGACATAGAGATACCACACAAACATAGATAAACGAGAGTTTTTAATAATTTCACAACTATACATCAATTATAATCACGAGTCGCACATCTAAAGATGTGACATTAGAAAACTTAACATGATTGCATGATGAGTGTGAGACCAGTCTCTAACGGATCTTCAGATTGGGATTCCTCTTTCATACGAAATGGCATCTGCTCTATACAGTCTAACAAAAAGATTTCTTCTTGCGTGCTTGGTCTTTTCATGATGTCAATGACTCTGAATTCATGGATTTTCTTTCCCAACATTAGAAGCAAAGTTCCTTATTCAACATCAACAAATGCTCTCGTTGTAGTCAGGAAAGGTCGGCCAAAAAATAAGTGGGTACCCAAGGTCTTCTTTTATGTCCATGACAACGAACTCACATGGGACATAGGAATCATTGCCCACCTTGACTGGGATGTCTCCAATGATTCCCGTAGTAGGAGTCATTAAAGAATGGCGAGTTGTATTGTCATGCCAGTTGGGAGAGTTTCAGTGAATCCTTGTCTTAGGCACAAACTATAGAGTATAGAAATACTATCTTTGAGGTCAGCTAATCCCTTTTTGCATGTGGATTTTTGATGTGACATGAAACTCTAAAGGAGCTTGGATCTTTCTATTTCTTTGACATATTGTACTGTATGATATTAGATGATGTCCTTGCGAGGTTAAATGTTTCATACTCTTTGATTATATACTTCGATTAGAGCAGCATTTTCAAGTACTTTGGCCAAGCTGGTAATTCTTCTAGAGCATCTAGAAAGGAATATCCACTAAAGCTTCTTCATTGCTTCTTTGAACTTCATCTTGTGAGTGTAAGCCTTGTTTACTTTAAGAGATCGAGCTTAAAGTACGGGACGACACTTGTAGATTGGTACCTCAAGTTCAGATGTGCTTTCTTCTTTGATACATGTTCTTTGAAAATAACTTTGTCCTTGTTATTAGTGGGTATAGTGTCTAATGCTTCTACATCATGTATCACTTCTTCTAGCACTAGCTTAGATGATTTACAATTTTGAATGACTACAAAGTCATCTTCATCAATGTCGGTCATAGGAGGTTTGGTAGATGCATCAAAAAAGACTTTACTATCCAAGTTGCGACAACACTCAGTTGTTTTTTATGTTTTGGGATTGTCTTCTAGTAGTCCTATTAATGCTCCTGTAGGCCGTCAGAGACTTTTAAAGAGTTGATCCATATGAGATTCAATGACTTTTTGATGAGCTCGTTCATTCACAAAAATTATGTTGTGACAGCTGCATCTTCTCAATGGTGGATAGCTTGTCATTAGGTGAAGGACCACTAGTTTTTTGCCTCTATTGTTGTTGTTGTTGTGGGACCTGGTTGGGTTTCTAATATTGATTATAATTGTTGTTAAGGAAGCTTCCTATGCAGTTTCCTTAATTTATGAAGTTTGTTGTTTGTTGATCTAGAATCCTAGAGGATCTCATTGTTTATTTTTATCTTGTAAGAGTTGTTGAGCATTCTCTATCGTAGAAGGATTACCATACTGAAAATCCTTATAAAGCTTAGTTTGATTGGAGCTGTAGTACCTTTGACTAGGAATGGTGTTGATGGAATTTAGATCTTCTATTTGACTTTATGTCCCCTTAAACTACAAAATTTCTCATCTCAACATCATAAAGAATACCGCATCCGAAGGTGGAGTAGCCAGTGCCTTTGCATGCTTCACTAGATTGTGTTTCCACCTTGACTTGTTGTGGTTGAGATTCTGGTCGTGGTCGTGGTGGTGAACGTGAATTCCTTCTCTCATAAGCATTGAAATATGACTCGATTATCGTGCTTGAGTGTTAGTAGCTTTATATATTCTTTGATAGATATTAACTCAGGATTTGTTTCTGCCATAGACACTTTCAAAACTCCCTTACCTACAGATTTACCTCAAATGGCTTGGATTTTAGCTCCAAGGGTGACTACCTTCCATGAACTATCATAACTTTGGCATAAGAAGTTTCCTTCAAATGAGGAGTGTAGAAACTTTTTGATATCGTCGTCCACATCTCTATTAAAGAACTCAATGAGTTGATTTTAAAAAATACTATGGTGTGAACATTTGTGGTGGATCTCATTATATATGTCCCATGCTTCTACTAGAATCTCAGTGGGAACTTGTGTAAGCTGAGTAGTCTATCCTCTGATGGTGTATGTAAGGTATGGAGTGTAGAATTTCTCAAGGAATTTGTTCTCAAGTTGGTCCCAAGTGATGATGGGATCATATTTCAAAGACATGTCCCAACTCCTTTCTCTATCGGCTAGGGAATATTTGAAAAGACAATGTTTAATGGCATCATCAGAAATACCATTTTCTTGGTCATTGCACAAAAATCAACAATCTTTAAGATGTGTTCTTGATAGTCTTCTCCTTATTTTCCCATGAAGGGACTATTTTGCAGGAGAGTGATCCAATGTGCCATAATTGTGAAGTTAGGGGCATCAATTGAAGGTGGTTGCACAAGGTGGTTAACACCGGAAGACTTAGGGATTGAAAATTCCTTAGCCTTTGTATGTTGGTTATCCTCTTATCTAGTAGCTAGGGCTACACAGATTTCTTCTTCTAAAGGTGCACGGTGTAAAGAGTGGGATCCCAATGGGGAACCACTCCTTGCTAAAAATTTGAAGAATAAAACCTTCTATCCAAACATACCCAAAAGAAATGTTGGAGTGGGTGTAAAATTTTCAAATCTTATGAATGGTATTCAAAACAACCAATATTAAAGCAACAAAAGTAAAATTTTAGCTATATTCAATTTCTCAACAGAGTTACAAAAGTAAATCATAATCTCCCACAAAGCGTTTACATGTATGATACAACATAAGGACCTAAGATAGAGGGAAGTCTAAACCATAAAAAATGTGTCTCCAACCTTTAACTCCTTAATCTATGTCCATATCTTCATGCCATATCATCCAAGTCCTTCACCAAGGGTTGGAAGCATACCCCATAAAGAAGGGAAAAATTGATGACATCTGCAAAAGATGGTATGTTCATAGTAAATAGAAAATTAAGCAATGTATAGAAGTAAATGATATCAAAATATCAAAGGCTTCCCATGAAAGAGAAAAGTATCAGGTATCAAGATAATTGATCAACAATAAAAGAGATACTTGCCATTAAGTCAACATATAAAAGTGGTGCCAGATAAGCACAAATGGAATTAGGGCACGTAACCCATAATCCATAAACATCATCATGCATACATATGAGATAAACATAGCCCTTAAACACAAAGTTAGCCACGCCTCATAAACTTGAAACCCGATAGATAATGGCACATAACCAAACTCCCAAATATATATATAAAGTGGGCCAAACCTCATAAATTTGAAACTCAGGTATGGGGCCACCTCCATCCCAATAATAACAAGGGCACATAACCCAAAAATCAATGCAATTACACTACTCTAGTGCTACTGAATCACATAGCATGTAAAATGTAGAGGCAAGTAGAAAGTATAGTCAGATTATAGAATGTTGTCATCACATAATGGACAACACATACATCCACATGCAAGTGGGAACACAATATCACAGATCAACAAATAAACATCCACCTCAAAGTGGACACATATCATCAAATAAGTCCAACATGCACCAAGGTATATGAACAATAGTCCAACAAAATATCTATGATCACAAGATCTATAACAAGTAGGGTACTTCACATGAAACATAATTTCAAAAGAAAAATACATGGTATATAGGCTATTGTCCATAAGACCAAGAGAAAGAAGAAACATAGACTTATTTCTCAAAAGAAAAATCGGGGATGCAAACATACCTTAATGATGTGTGTATTAGGTTAGGGTCCACACCCATACAACATAAAGTACCTAAACCGCAGCGGACACAGCGAGGGCGATTTAGGGCTTCGGAAGTGCCATCCGCGTCGGGCTTGGGGGAGGGGCTGGGCGCCGGCGAGCACCGCCTGCTCCCCCTGGGCCTCTTCCTCGATCGCTACCTGCTGGTGCTGTGGCTGGCGGAGATTCGCCTCCGTTCCAATCTACGTCTCTTCTCCGATCTAGGTTTTTGGGCGTCTGGGTCCTTGGGCTTCAGTTCGTCAGGAATCTAGACCAGAGGCCGTCTTCGTCCACGAGGGTGCTTGTGGTCTGATTGCAGGGGGACGTCGCTACTGGAGGTGGGCGGACTTGGCCGGTTGTGGTGCTTGGCGGCGGATCGAGGTTTTTTTATCTGGTTTCTGCTTCTCAGTAGTCCTGTTTGTTCTTGTCCGTCAGTGGCAGGTAGCTGCCTTTTCAGTCGGCGTTTATCGGCGTGTTTCGTTCTCTGTAGCCGTTTATCGGCGTGTATCAGTCTGTTGGTTGGCTGTTGGTCCTCCTTCTTTGGCAGTCGGTGAGCTCGGGCACCCCTCGGTGCTTTAGGTAGAGGAGGAGGAAGTTGGGTTTTGGGCTTCGTGCGGGTCCTCCAACCCCCTGTTCGCAGTGGTGGTCGGGAGTGGTGGTGGAGTTCCCGACACCCTCTACTCTCCATCGTTGTACCTGCATGAGCCGTCCTTCCTCTGTATCTGCACCACTGGGGTTTGGCCTCCTTTCCGGTTTTGCTGGTTGGCAACCTCAGCGCGTCGTTAATAGTTGAGTTTCTCGTCCTGGTTGGTGGGGCGTTGGGTCTGTGTTGTTAGCTTTGTGTCGTGGGGTTTGTGTCCTCCTTTCATGTTAGGTCTTTTTTTGCTTCTTTGTTATATGGCAGCAAGTGCGAAGGTGAACACTATTTCGGTCACTGGTTTGGAGCATATACCTTATATCAGGTTTAATCTCAGGTTGAAGGAATCTCTCATTAAAAGCTGTTGTGGTCAGCGATATAGAAGAGAGATCAATACATCATTGTTCTTATCACGTCCCGATATGAGTTTCTGGTTATTGTATCTGCTCTTTACTTTATGTGTTCGGTTGGTGTATCTCCCTTTACATGTAGATGCCGTATGGCTTTAATATAATGAATGTTGTGGTTTCAAAAAAAAAAAAGGTTAGGGTCCACACCCTAGATCCCAATAGAATATCTCTTCACCTAATTTCATATTAGATGCAAATCATTAATTGATGATTATATTGCAACCCAAGAAAATCACCTTTTTATTAAATTCGAATTAAACTCTGAAAACATCACCAAGTGATTTATTAGATTCTCTTGATTAAGAAAACATATCTTTTTATTCAATTTAGAGTTTATAAGATTAAGTTACATTAATTATGAGTTTTATATATGTATTTTATTCTCCAAAATTTCAATCTTCAAAAAACATTGAAATCAGACTATGAAAGTATTTTTATTAGATAAAGTATATTTTTCTAATTCCAAAACATATTTATTTATAATTTTTAGACCAGATGATTAAAAGATATGAATTTTGCAAGATGAACCAATCATTAAATTAGAAAAAGCCAAATCAGTAGGGAATTTAAGAGAGAGGAAAAGAGGTTGGATGGGCAAGGAGAAACTTATTCGAGATTTTGGGGAAAAACTTCATTCGTCGTTCATTCTTAAAACTTACTAACGGATCATGAAGAACAAGTACTGAAGTTATTTACCTGAGGTCCAATTACGTTCTGAAAATGAATATGACGTTCGCGAGCGTTGCAGCAAACTCAAACCTAGAACCACGTTTAGCTTTTGGGTAAAACGACGATGCAAGGAGAAATCAAAGAATGACCACCAGTAGCCACACATTCAAGAAAGAATAAAATTGGAATGAGAGGAGGTTCACAAAACAATCGAGGAAGACCAAGATAGAGGTATTTATAAGTGGGGGTGTGTGAGAAGTTGTTTCAGAAGACTTGAAGAAAAAGTTTAGGCGTTTCTCAAATTATCTACTTTAGGCTACAAATATGGTATGGATAGATATAGAAATAAATTTTCAATCCAAGGCAAGTTATTTTGTGAAATTTCATTAAGCAATTAGGGAGTTATGCCCGGAATACCAGACCTTGGTCCGCGGTTACTATTTATGCGGGGTGGTGTTTCCTAATCCGAATTTTGTAAAGTGTTGATTAAATTATTTTCCTTTTTCTATCTCTTCAATCGAAGGTACAAACAAGGTCCAAATTAAATGAAATTTGATACCTAGTCTAATTAGGACATGTAGAGTTTGATTTTGATATTGGTTTTCCTTTTTGGGGACTTTGCTATTTTATATAAATCTTTTAAAGTAAATCACATTTTCTCTTTCATAATGCATTAGAGACGTCTGGAATTATCCAAAATTGATGAAACTTAACCCACTAGTTATATTTGATGAGTTAAATACGAATTTGGCTTCATTTCTATCTTTTAGAATTTATATATCATTTTATTTAATACTTATGCCTTTTATTCATTTTCTCTCTCCCCAACTTACCCTATTATTTCAAGGTGGTCCAAATTAGGTGAAAATAGACAAGTAGACTTACTTTGATATGTATATTATGAATCCAAGATTATTTTCCTCTTTTGGGGTCATTAGATATTTTATTTAATATTTTTAAGGAAAAAAACCTTTTCTTTTTAAATAAATTAGATGTGATTATTATTATCCTAAATTGGTGAAACTTGGCCTCCAAGCCAAAGCATATCCAAAGAAAATGAAGATGAGGTTATTCTTATCGAATACATTTTCCTTTTATAAATTTTAACCCATTATCCATGGTTTTTATTATTTCTCTTATTAAATAATTCAATATCATATTAACATGTTTTAAGCATTAGTATGCATTATTTTTTCTCTTCCTTGCTCCATAAGGCAAAGGAATGATCCATAATTAATATACTTTATCATTATCTCACATGAGTTTATTTATTTCATATCTTGTGGAATTATATATCATTATTCTCAAATAGGGACACCTTGTCTTTTTTATGCACATTATTACCTCATGTGAAATATTTTATGTGTCTATTATCGGTCCAAGACTAATGTGAGAACATTAGGTTACATTAGGATGATTTATTCATGTATTATTTCATTAGGTTTATTACAAACATCCATTAGATCTAACCTCAACCTTGTTTGGCTAAGTCTAAGAGATCAAACATCTAGTGTAGGGTTCAAGATCCGGTATGTTACAACACTCCACCCCTTAAAGGATTTCATCCTCAAAATCTATAGATCCGAACAACAACAACCTACTACTCTCCACCCCTTAAAAGGTTTAACCTAACAAGTCAAACAAACAACATTTAGGGTTACCCACATATCTTTTAGTTGTGAAAGTTTTAGAAATTTATGTTGTTCATGTATCCAACTAACAAGTCAGATTCATCTAGGTTTGAGTTTTACATCCTCATGTCTCTAACCTAACAATCCTTAGATCCAAAAAGTCATATGGTACAAAGGTAGGTCAACTACACCTTAATATCATTCCACATATTCCTAATCACATCAAAAAGCCAATCTAGGGTTAGTAGTAGGTTTATGTTTTCACTACCAAAACTTGTCAAAATCTTTATTGTGACTTAGTTTGAGAAATCAATGAGAAAATAAGAGAGAATTTTGTACATATAGTAGTATAACGAAAATATTTTTTTTCTGATAAGAAACACTGTGAGGTAAAACCAACAAGTTGGCCAAAATTCATTGGAAAACCAAGTAACAATATATCCATAACAAGAACTTCTCATCCTACTACCTCCTCAACCTAATTGCATCTTCAAGTCAAAACTCATAGAAACAAGAGATACAAATTGTAATCAATCTATATGATAGGGTAAGATCACTTAAAACCTCATCACATCATTAGCATAGATCAATTCTAGGATGAACTTTTCACCTAGAGGGTAACTATCTAAGGAAAGGGTTCTAATTACGGAGACAAAATTGAGATAGTCAGATTCCGACTACCATGGGCTCTGATACCATATTGTAAAGAGTGGGATCCCAAAGGGGAGCCACTCCCTATTAAAAATTGGTTAATAAAAATGTATGATTTTGTAAAAGTTGTGATGAATTGTATGACTGTGATGAAAATGCATATATGTATCCATGTATTTGGTTAGAATAAAAAACTATTTGTAGATCCTAATATGTAATTGACCAAGATATAATTATATTGTGATTAATTAGATCGTTGTGACTAAAATTCATATATGTAACTATGTACTAAACTAGAATTGAAATTTATTTGTAAACCCTAGTATTTTTTTCCCTAGATTTAATTAGATTGTGATTAATTGTAAACCCTAAAATGCATATATGAGAAATCTGATTAGAAGATTCTAAACCCTAATTTTTGAACCGTGTTGTTGGTCTAGAAACCCGTCTGAGATTTTCTCATTTGGAGTAAACCTTGGATAGTCCTTGATTTTAGACTGTTCTTGAGCACTTCATCTCACTAAGGATGCAAGTGTATAGTGCATGTTTGATTTCAATAAATTTTGACAACCTTTCCCTTTTTTTCTCTGGATACATATGTAGGTGGGTATTTGCCCAACCACATCAGTGTACTAGGAGAAATGTGGGGAAATATTGTCAAAATTTATTGAAATCAAACATGCATTATACACTAACTTGTGAGATGAAGTGTTCAAGAATAAGATAGGTGGAACACATTCATGAAAGTGAATACTACGAGATGATTTGGTCTTAATTCAGACATTATTTGTTTCTAAAAATAACTTACAATCTAGAACCTGATGAGCTACTTGTATCCCATCTGATTATAGAAATGGATTGATTGTTGATGTCTAAATCAAATCACTCCATTCTGGAGATTATTAATGGTCTGAATGAGTTTGTATGATCTGCATAGGAAGATAGAAAACAACCTAGAGATAAGTTCTATGCCCCTTGTAGGAATTGTAATAACAACCCAAAAGTTGACAGTGTTGACGCGATTAAACATCATGTCATGTGCAATTGTATAGGGGTATACATAATGGTACTAGTATGGGGAGATTCCTAGTATGAGATCAACATATCTCGGTTGTGGTAGTTTTGCCAAAGAAGACATGGTTGTCGATGTTTATGAGAATGAACCAATTCCAATAGACATGATTGATGTAATGCGAGACAGTTATAGGATATATGATACATACCCACCACCCATTTATAAATGTTGTGCATGATGTTGAGAAACCATTATGACAAGTTTACGAAGTTGAGCTTTGTGTGGAGATTGTATAGTCTAAAAGATAAAAAAAAGATGGATCAATAAAAGCTTCACTTCTCTGTTGTCTTTGTTGGAAGAAATGCTCCATAAAGGCAACGAGCTTCCAATCTCAACATAGGAAATGAAAATGATGTTGTGTCCAATGGGAATGGAGGCTAGGAAGATACATGCACGCCCAAATGACTTTGTGATGTTTCAAAAGGACTATATCGATCTGAAAGACAAAATGGGGGTGTCTAGGTACAAAATGATGACATTGGGTAAGTCCAAAATCGAGTCTCATGCCAAGGTGATGTGATATATTCCCATAATACCATCATTTCAACGCTTATTTTCTAATACTATATATGCACAAAATTTACCTTGACATGCAGAGGTAAAGAAAAACATTGATGGTATGCTATGACATGAGTGTGATTCCCCACAATGGAAGAAGATTGATTTATCATATCATGAATTTGGCGAAGAAGCTAAGAATTTAAGACTTTGACTCTCTACTGATGAGAAGAATCCATATGGAATATTAAGCAGCCAACAAAGTACTTGGCATGTCATGATTGTTGTACAATCTTCTGTTGTGATTGTGTATGAAGAATAAATACCTCATTTTGTCATTGTTGATATCGTCCCCCAAAAAACCTGGAAATAATATTGATGTTTACCTTGAACCTATGATTGATGACCTAAATAAACTATGGGGAGAAGGTGTGATGACTAATGATGATTTGCACGAAGAGATGTTTAATTTACATGCTATATTGTTTTACACTATTAATGGCTTTTCTACTTATGAGAACTTGTCTGGATACACCTTAAAAGGAACCAATGCATGTTCTATATGTGAGGAAAATGCATATTCTATTAGAATAAAATATGATGGTAAGACTGTATATCTTAATCATTGAAGGCTTCTGCAAAAGGTGTTTCCTTCCTGTAAGTTATGAAAAACATTCAATGTCTCAACTGAGGAACGGAGTGCCCCTAAACCTATGTTAGTGGAGCATGCTTATGCAAGAGTAAAGAACATTGTAACTCATTTTTGTAAGAGACCATGTACTAATCCCACTGGTGAAAATTCTTTATTCAAAAAGAAGTCGATATATTGAGATCTTCCTTATTGGAGTTCTTTGGTGGTTTGACATTATGTGAATGTCATGTATGTTGAGAACAATGTTTGTAATAGCATTATTTACACTCTGTTGAATATATTTGATATGAGTAAAGATGGCATGTAATCAATAATGGACCTAGGTGAAACAGGTACAAGGAAATAATTAACAAAAGAAGTTACCAAAGGTCGCCACACATATCTACCTCCAACTTGTTACACCTTGTCTACAGAGGAGAATAGAACCTTTTGTGAGTTCTTTTGTAATCTTAAGATACTATAGTGATACTGAGTCAATATCCGTAGATTGGTATCAATGAAGGATCTGAAGTTGATAGGTCTTAGATCTCATGATTGTCACACTTTAATGTGACATATATTGCTTGTGGCTATTCAATATATCCTTCTTAAGCATGTAAGGTTTGCAATTACTAGGACTTGCTTCCTCTTTAGCACTCTATACAACAAAGCAATTGATTATGAGATCATAGATTAGTTGCAAAGAAAAGTGGTTGTTACCTTGTATCAACTAGAGTAGTATATTCCCCTTCATTATTTGATAGCATGGTACAACTAGTTTTCTATTTGACTAGGAAAGTGAAAATGTCGGGTCCAATTTTCTTGCATTGGATTTATCCTTTTGAGTGGTAAATGAGTGTTTTCTAAGGTGATGTTCAGAACCGTTGTCTCCCCGAAGGGAGTATCATTGAGGGATATATTTCTAGGGAGGTTATGTTCATTTGCAATGACTTTTTGAGTTTCAAAAAAACTCCTATTAAATATTGTGAATCCTGATGTTTATTCTGGTAAAGGTATTTTGAGAGAATGATAGATAAATATCAGTAGTTAGCAGTGGGAACAAGCACATTTATATGATTTATACAACATTGACGATGTGGTTATTTATATCAAAGAACACACCAACGAGCTCAAGACAAGTTATCCCCAAGCCAATTCAGTGTAGCTTTCTAGAGAGCATAATCAAACATTAATTTGGTGGTTTGAAAAGAAAGTATTCAATCAACTATCTCAAATACCAAATAATATTGAAGAAACTATCAAATGTCATATGACAAACCAAAGACCGACATTACATCTTATAAGGGTTTGACAATAATGGATTTTTATACAACAAAAAATGTCAAATGATAAGAATGTCATCCAAAATAGTGGGGTGACGTGGCTTATATTATCGCACTAACAAACTCACTTAGGGTTGAAATCCCTAAGTTTTTAACCAAAACAACGTGCAATAATGACACCCGCAAGCGGACAGGTCTTATCGCAATATAGTTGAGGATCGAATCCCAAGGGACAACGTTTTTAAGAATCTGTCTCTAGTAGAATCTAGTTGAATCAAGACTAATATTTAGAACAAGGTTGGTTGAAATGAATTTAATTAAGCTAAAAGCAAGGAAAGCAATAGAGCAGGATTAAAGGTTGATTAAAGATTAATGATGGAAATCGCTGGGATGGTCCCGGGTTTCACCACCACTACACATGCAATCACATCCAAACATCAAACATCCAAGCAAGATATTACCATTCAAATAGAGCTGCTGCAGAACCCCCCATACGGGTGTCAGGTTCGCGTAAGCATCACCTTAGGTATCAGATGTCTCGTCACCATCCAGATCACATACTTACGGCTCCAAAGATACAAAAATCCAAATGAAGTTGTGGGCCCCCTATACAGGCATCAGGCACACATAAGCGTCGCTTGGGCTAGATGGCTCATCACCACACAGATCATACACTTATGACCTCAAGGAATCCCATTCTATTTCTAGTTTGGGAGTCAACCGCGTTAATCGAAATTCAAAACCTACGCATTGAAGTTCTGGCAACATAGGAAACGAACAAAATATATGCAAGCAGGTGATCAATCCACAAGCACTCATCGACGATTAACAACGAAATGAAAGATTATATACATGCCATGGAATGTTTAACAGTGAGATATGAAAGCATGGGAAGCGGGGTTAGTCCCCGCACCCCAGTGAAAGTAAACTACCCGCTCATGGTGAGGGAAACAACAATAACAAGAGAGAGAAAAGTTTCTGCCATGAGCATGGTGAAGAAGTTGAACACCGCTCGGTGGAGAATTCATCTTCTACACGATGTCGGAGCATATCTGGACGAGGAGGGAAGAACACCACGGCAAACGGGGCAGATCTTCTCTCTCCACCTTCTTCTTGTTGTTGTCCTCACTCGTAGCAGGAGTAGCAGCTCGTGGACGAGATGGCGGCGTAGAAGTGGTGTAGACACAGCAGATCTAGACCCAGATCTAGATCTAAATCCGGATCTGAATGAGGTGGCTTGCAGATCTAAGTTTTCACTCCAGATCTGGGTAAACAGGCCGCGAAACCACCACGGGGGCAGGTTCTTGGCTATGGAGATCGTCTCCGTAGGCTCAGGACAGTCCTGCAGCCTAACAGCGTCTGGAGATGATGATTTGACTGATGGGAGTCGAGTTCTATTTATAGGTAGGTTGGGCACCGACTTAAAATCATGACCTTGTCATTTCTGCAGCGGGTCGCGGCTTTTGTCGAGGTCGTGGCTTTTGTCGTGGTCGCGGCTTTTGTCGTGGTCGCGGCCTTTGTCATGGTCGTGGCCTTTGTTGTGGTCGCGGCAAATGTCGTGGTCGTGGCCTTTGTCCTGGTCACGGCAAATGTCGTGGTTGCGGCCTTTGTCGAGGTCGCGACCTATGTCGTGGCCGCGACCTTTGTCGTGGTCGCGGCAAATGTCGTGGTCGTGGCCTTTGTTGTGGTCGCGACAAATGTGTTGCTCTCTGTGAGGAAGAGCCATGACCTGGCATAGGTGAAGGAGCAAGGGCGGAATGTGGAAGGTAGCTGGGTCGTGGGCAGCTGTGCGGGGTCACTGCTTGGTGCTGCACCTCAACCAGGTCTGCAGGTGATGAGGAAGTAGGATCTACTCACGATGGGGATGAGGAGGGAAGGTGGAGGAGGAGAGGAGAGTCACGATCTCTGGAAGTGGAAGGTTGCCACTACTATAGGAAGAGGAGAGCGGCAGGGGGCAGTGTGAAGGCAGACGCAAAAGGAGGGATCAGGTCATCGTTTCCTCGAGCGCAGGTGGAGAGAGGGCGCACAGGTGGGAGTCTGCAGGTATCGACAAAATGGAATCACGGTCATGATCCAGGGTGTCATGGGGAGATGAACATTGTTGATGGTTGGTGATGGGTCTCTCTGCAGTGACAGTGGGTCGTGATGGAGGGAGGCAGGTCACAGGTGATCGAAGGAAGACTGTAGGTATTGTCACGGGCATAGTAGTTTGCAAGTTGCGGCTCTGGAGACACCGCGGGCGGAGGGACCAGGTCGCAACTAACAGACCCACGGTCGCGGGTATAGGATGCCACGGTCGTGGGAGCCTGCCAGGTCATGGGCACTGGTTGGTCATGGCGTCGAGGGTGTTTTGACATCAGGCGCGACGCTGGCGAGAGGAGAATGGCAGGTGGCAGGATGAGGAGACGATGGCGCCATGGTCGCGATCGTGAAGAGAAAACACCACGGGCAGAACGAAGGCCACGGTCACAGGAAAGACCGTGGGCAGAATAAAGGCCACGGTCGCGGGTCGAGGGTGCTGAGATGAGTGTCGATCACCTGCGGCGTGCGTGTGAGGCAGAGGGAAGCGGGGGTCGCATTTTAGGGTAGAAGTATAGGAGATTCACGGGCACTGCAACCACGTAAGGAAACCAAAGGGCTGACCCAATCTTTGGGCCCAATTTGGCCCTTGAGAAGGAGTGGAGGCGGATCTGTGGACCTGCTTTGACCAAGCCTAATCCAAGGCCCAAAGAGGTTTGTTGGTAGTGGAAGCTGGCCCCACAAGCTCCAAAATGACCAGTAAAAAATACAATTAAATTTGTGATCAAATTGATCGAACCAAGATAAGTCGCATATAAGAAGATATGGCCAATAAAAGCTCAATAAAGTAGTTAAGCCAAGTAAAAGCACATATTAAAAGATAAAGCCAATAAATGCACGAATGCAACCAAAATTGGGCCAAATGAGGCGATTAGACTAAGATGAATATGCATTCATCAAAATACCCCGAACTTAAACATTGCTCATCCTCGAGTAACTCAAAATCCGAAACAATCGCCAAGTGCGTACTTTCAACTTGTGTGATTGCCTCATCTTCACATCACGATTATTACTTTTCCGCTCAGTATGACTAAGTGTCTCGACATCCTGAGATCACTGAACACATTTTACCATATCTTCGTTTCTGAGTTCACTTCACAATATCACTTCCTCTCTACTTTTTCCAAAATAAAGCATGTCAGAGAGTTTTGTAAGAATCCAGAGATACCCGCAGAACAACAAGTGTGCACCTGATCTGACACTGGTGTTTTTAGGATGTTGGTGAGTAGGCATTTATTGTGCCAGTAGGCAGAAAAGGGAGTGAAGGGTGGTATGGAAGGAAGAAATAAATCTCTCCTCTATTCGACTCGAGATTTTTATTATATGATTTGCAATTTCATTGATTGCATTTTTTTGTGCGAATCTCTCCTCTATTCGACTCGAGATTGCATTTCTTTTTGTGTGCGCTTAGGCATCTTTTCTTGGCGATACACCCCGATTTCGTAGCGAGGGGTATGGAAGAAGCGTAAAGAGAGAGAGAGTGTGTGCCACCCCAAACTTAGGGTTTGGCACTATATTGGCTATTTTTGTTTGGTTTTGATGAACGGAGGGGTACGAAGATGATAGAAGAAGTGTAGAAAAGAGTTCAGATCAGAATGCAACTTGATTTACAATTCAGTGCACCGGGTCGTTCTCCTTATCATACTCTGCTCAAATAATGACTTAATGAGGATCCGGTGGATATTCCATGCTACTGTTTGACTAGTCAGATAGGAAGCACAACGTGTTTGATCCCTCTCATTTCAACGGATACTTGCCATATCTACTGATCATGATGATAGCATTCATAAGCTTCACACGGTGATTTCTAATCATAGGCTAGTTTCAGACATTGTTCTCCTTGAGGCTTCACTTCAAATAAGGAGGGTATAATGATTCAAAACTGAATGGAAAAACAAGATAGCCAGCTAGGTAAAGGTTTTGATTGAAACAAAAGTGTCACAACTTCATCAAGTTTCTATACAAGTTGCTATGAAAATTTTTGAAACTTTTGAAAATTTTGAAAAATTAGCTCAAAATTTCAACAATGAAATCTTAAGTCAGAAACAGATAGGAGAGGGTGGAAAGTAAAGTACGTACCACCCACCCTCCACCCCAAACTTAGAAATTTGCTCGTCCCGAGAAAAATCTAAATCCAAGATGGAGGGGAAAACTCATGCCGGTTGGTCCACCAGATGTGGTTGCATTCCTTTTAGTGACACATCCTCCATCTAAAATCTCAAAAATAGAATCTATCAGAACTTAAGACTGCATCTTGCGATGCATTTTCTATCAGGTGCAAAATTTTCTAAAGACAAAATTAAAAGTAAAAGCTAAGTTAAAGATCGGGTTGCCTCTCGACAAGCGCCTTTGTTTTACGTTGATGGCTCGAAATGATTTCTTCAGTTTTCTGGTAGGTATGTTAGTTTGGATAGATTCATCAATTTATCAGTGCTAGTATCAGCTGTGGTGAAATATCTCTTCAAGCATTGGCCATTTGCCACAAAATCACCTGACTTCTCACTCCATAAGGTAAATGCACCATGTGGGTAGATGCTCTTGACAATGTACGGTCCAGACCATCGAGAGAGGAGTTTCCCTGGGAATAACCTCAGTCTCGAGTTGAACAACAGCACTTGGTATCCCACTTGAATGTCCTTCCTTTTCAAATGACCATCATGCCAAAGTTTCGTGCATTCCTTGTAGATTTGTGCATTCTCATAAGTTGTCATTCGGAGTTCATCCAACTCTTGAAGTTGTAGAATCCTGGCTTCGCCTTCTTTCTTCATGTCGAAATTTAGCTGTTTGATTTCCCACCATGCTTTATGTTCTAGTTCCACGGGCAGGTGACATGATTTTCCATAGATGAGTCTGAAGGGTGTTGTTCCAAGAGGAGTTTTGAACACAATTCGGTAGGCCCATAAAGCGTCATTGATTTTCACTGACCAATCCTTCTGGTTGCGTCCTACTGTCTTTTCTAGGATAGATTTGAGTTGACGGTTTGAAACCTCTACTTGCCCACTCATTTTTGGGTGATAGGGGGAAGCTACCTTGTGTGTTACATCATATCTTCTCAACAATGCTTCAAAGCTTCTTTCTAGAAAATGAGAACCTCCATCGGAGATCACAGTGCATGAAACTCCAAAACGGGGAAAAATGATATCTTTGAACATTTTAATGACGAGTTTTGAATCGCTAGTAACCGTTGGTATTTCCTCCACCCATTTGGAGACATAATCAACCGTGACTAGGATGTAGGAAAATCCATGTGAGGATGGGAATGGACCCATGTAGTCCACTCCCCAAACATCAAAAATCTGAACTTCTTGCCATATCTTAAGTGGCATCTCATCTCTTTTTGTAACGTTTCCCATTCTCTGACACTTGTCACATGACAGAACAAAATTGTAAGCATCTATGGATATGGTTGGCCAAAAGAACCCGCATTACATAACCTTTAAAGAGGTTTTCTTTGAACTCATATGGCCTCCGACTGGGCCTGCATGGCATTGCTCTAAAATAAGTTGGGCTTCTTCCTAAGAAATACAACGTTTGTAGAGACCATCAACACAAAGCTTGAAGAGGTACGGTTCATCCCAGTGATATTGCCTCACATCATGCATGAATTTATATAGAGAATTTCCAGTACACTCAGTGTGGATGACACCAGCGACAAGGTAGTTCATATAGTCCGAGTACCAAGGAGTAGCTTCTGATACTTTCATAAGCTGGTCATCTGGAAGAGAGTCATTGATTGGGACCTTCTCAGTTTCCAGAGTGTGGATATGACTTAAGTGGTCTGCTACAACATTTTCTATGCCTCTCTTATCTCTAATCTCAAGATCGAATTCTTGCAATAGGAGAATCCATCTTATCAACCTTGGTTTTGCATCTTTCTTTTTTAGAAGATAACGAATAGCGGTGTGATCGGTGTAGACAATCACCTTTGAACCGATGAGGTAGGATCTAAACTTATCAAAGGCATATACCTAGGAGTTCCTTCTCAGTAGTTGCGTAGTTCCTCTTAGCCTCGTCAAGGGTCTTCGATGCATAATAGATGACATGATGTTTCTTCTCTATACATTGACCCAGAACGGCACCCACAGCGTAATCACTGGCATCACACATAATTTCGAATGGGTTGTCCCAATTTGGGGCACGAATGATGGGTGTTGTTGTAAGGGCATGCTTTAGGTTGTTGAAACTCTTGATACACTCTTCATCAAAATGGAAATCAGTGTCCTTCAGCAACAAGTTTGTCATGGGCTTGGTTATCTTGGAGAAATCCTTGATAAACCTTCTGTAGAAACCCGCATGACCAAGGAATGCACGGACTTCTCTTACATTGGTAGGGATAGATAGTTTGGAGATCACCTCGATCTTGGCCTTGTCCACTTCAATTCCTCGATTACTAACTCTATGGCCAAGGACAATACCTTCTTTTACCATAAAATGACATTTCTCCCCATTAAGCACCAGATGTGTTTCTTCGCATCATTTGAGGACAAGGGAGAGGTGCCTTAGGCATGAATCATATGAATCCCCATATACAGAGAAATCATCCATGAAAATTTCCATAATAGTTTCGGTTAAACCAGCAAATATGGCCGCCATGCAGCGTTGGAAGGTTGCAGGCGCATTACAGAGTCCAAATGGCATCCTTCTAAAGGCGTATGTTCCAAAGGGGCAGGTAAATGTAGTTCTCTCTTGGTCATCTGGATGTATAGGGATTTGATAAAATCTAGAGTAACCATCGAGATAGCAAAAATATTCCTGGTGAGCCAATCTCTTTAAGACTTGATCTAAAAATGGCATCGGGAAATGATCCTTGCGTGTGGCTTTGTTCAATTTTCTGTAATTGATGCACATCCTCCACCCGGTTACTGTTCGAGTGGGGATGAGTTAATTTTCTTCATTCCGTATCACAGTAGTGCCACCTTTCTTTGGAACGACATGCACATGACTTACCCACAGTGAGTCAGATATCGGATAGATGATTCTGGAAGTGAGCAACTTGATAATTTCACGGCGGACCACTTCCTTCATATTAGGATTCAATTTTCATTGATGCTCAACAGTAGGCTTGTGGTCTTCCACCATAGGGATTTTGTGCATGCAAAGCGCTTGACTGACCCCGGTGAGATCACTCATCTTGCATCTGATAGCTTTCTTTCTTTCCTTTAATTATTTCATGGGTTTATCTTCTTGTTCTGTCGTTAGATCAGAAGTTATAATAACTGGACAAACCTGGAGATCATCCAGAAACACGTACTTAAGTCCCTCAGGCAGGGGCTTCATTTCAGGGGCTTCTGGCTTCTCGCATGGCTCTTCAATTACATTCACAGCTTTAAGTTCCTCAAACTTAGCTTTAGGGTCTTCTTCTACAGAGTCGAGGTGAAGGATACAATCCTTAACTTGTTTGTTGATGAAAATTTCGGCAGATGGGTTTGTTAGTGCCACTTCTAAAGGATCGTCTTGTTCATATTCCTCTTGTGTGAGGAGAGACATTTTCTCAATGCAATCAATCAGATAGACTTCTTCCTGCTTTCTCGGTCTTCACATGCTTTCAAAAACTTTGAACTCGAGGGTTTCTTTCCCTAGTCTGAGCAACAAGGTCCCTACATCAACGTCAATCAAAGCTTTTGCAGTGGCGAGGAACGGACGGCCAAAGATAAGAGGGTATCTGGCATCTTCTTTTATGTCCATGATGAAAAAGTCACAAGGGACATAAGAGTCTTTTCCAACCTTGACAGGGACATCTTCGATGATTCCCAAAGGAAGAGTCATAGAGTTATCTGCAAGTTGAATTGTCATTCCAGTTGGGAGTAATTCTACAAACCCTAGACTCTTGCAAAGGCTAAGTGGCATGATCGAAATGCTAGCACCGAGATTGGCTAATCCCTTCTTACATGAAGAGTCACCGATATGGCATGAAATCCCAAAGGATCCCAGGTCTTTCTACTTCTTGGGCATCTTGCTCTGGATGATATCAGAAGTGGTTGTTGCTAGCTTAACAGTCTCGTATTCTTCAGTTATGTACTTACTTGTGAGGAGAGACTTTAAATACTTAGTCCAGGTTGGTATCTCGGGCAGCGCATCTAGAAAGGGTATATCTACATGAAGCCTCTTCATAGCTTCTTTAAACTTGTTGAATCGAGTATCGAGCTTTGTATGCTTTAAACGGGATGGGAAAGGAGTACGAGGCTTGTATACTGGAACATCCGACTCAGGTGTGTCTTCAACCTCCATAGTTAATGGTTCCTCCAATCTTGCTTTGTCTGTATTATCAGTGGTTGGTTGTTCCTTCGGTTGGGACTCAGGTGTTGTAGAGTCTTGGTCATTTGCAAAGTTATTATTGTTTGTTTCCGCTATTGGTATCTTAGCAGGGGAGTCAGAATAGTCTTTTCCAGACATGGTGGTGACAACCTTCAATTGCTTAGGGTGTTTAGGATTGTTTTCGGGTTGTCCAACAAAGGTTCTAGCAGGTGGCTTCATGCTAGTCACAAGTTGAGCTAGTTGAGATTCAATAGCCTTCTGATGGGCTTGCTGGTTAGCTATCATAGTCTGCTGCGACTACAACATCTTCTCAATAGCTGACAATTTTTCATCAGGAGAGATGGGACCGGCTTGTTGCCCTTGTTGTTGTTGTTGATAGGGGGCTTGGTTGGGGTTTTGAAATTGAGAATTGTTCTGATGGTTGTTGTAGTTTCTATTCTGGAACTTACCTCTGAAGTTCCCTTGATTCCCAAAATTTTGTTGTTGGTAATACTGGAATCCTGGCGGGCCTCGTTGTTGAGTATTTGAACCAAGTTTTCGCGAGTTCTCCGCTCTAGAAGGATTCCCATATTGAAAACCTGGATGGTTCCTATTATGATTTGGATTATAGTACCCTTGACCAGGGATAGTGTTGACAACATTCAGATTTTCCATTTGACCATTATCTCCTTGGGCACATGTATTGCTCAAAACAACATCATAGAGAATGTTACAAGCTAGAGTAGAATGATTAGTTCCTTTGCATGCTTTGCATAAGAGTGGGGCTGACTTAACTTTCTCTTGTTGTCGAGGGGGCGAAAGTCTTCTTGCATAAGCTGCGAGAGATGATTCTAGATGGTCTTGCTTTGCAACTAGGAGTTTGAGAGATTCAGCAATAGACTTGTACTCGGGTGTTGCTTCAGTCATAGCTACCTTCAGCACTCCTTTTCCCATAGATCTTCCCCAGTTGGCTTGGTTTTCAGCTCCAAGGGTGACAACCTTCCATCCGCTATCATAACTCTGACGCATGAAGTTTCCTCCAGACAAGGAATCCAAAAACCTCTTGATATCATTGTCCACACCTCTATAAAAGATTTCAATGAGTTGATTCTTTGGAATGCCATGATGTGGTCACTTGCGTAGAAGCTCTTTGTATCTTTCCCATGCTTTGGCTAGGGATTCTCCAGGGGCCTGGGTGAATTGCGTTATTCGGCCCCTGATTTCATAGGTGAGAGAAGGTGGATAAAACTTTTCCAGAAAAACATTTTGAAGTTGTTCCCAAGTGGTGATGGGTTCGCATTGCAAAGAGTTATACCAACTCATAGCTCTATTAGCAAGAGAGTACTTGAAGAGGCGGAGTCTTATGGCATCATCTGTGACTCCATTTTGCTTTGTCATGGCGCATAAGTCTATGAATCGCAGAAGATGTTCTTGACTATCTTCTCCTTGCTTACCATAGAAAGGATTGTTTTGAAGCAACATAACCAAATGTGCTCTTATCTCAAATTTCAGAGCATTGATGGGAGGAGGTTGCACTGGGTGATGAACGTCAGCAGATTTAGGGATTGAGAACTCCCTAAGGTCCTTTTGTAACTCTGCTTGTTGAGCTGCTGCTTGGGCTGCTTGGATTTCTTCTTGAACTGCGGTTCAGGCTTCTTGCATAAGCCTATCTCTTTGTGCATTAAGGGCTTGAGCTACCCTTCGAGCAATTTCCTCCTCTTGAGCCATTCTTGCCTGGTCCTCTCTATACTGACGGCGAAAGGTTCTGTCTATCTCAGGGTCAAAGCTAGCAGAGAGTCCCGGACTATCTGAGCGGCGCATACACTAGACTTTGTGTGTACCTAGGATGGAAAGATCTTTTGCTGGTAAGATGGACAGAGTATAACCAAATTCAAGTATATATGATAGATAGTATCAAAAGAAAAAGGAAAACCTAAATTAGCCTCAAAAGAACTAGATCTAACTAGATGATTCTGTTGTCCCCGACAACGGCACCAGAATTTGACGTGGCTTATATTATCGCACTAACAAACTCACTTAGGGTTGAAATCCCTAAGTTTTTAACCAAAACAACATGAAATAATGCCACCTGCAAGCGGATGGGTCTTATCATAGTATAGTTGAGGATCGAATCCCAAGGGACAACGTTTTTAAGAATCTATCTCTAGTCGAATCTAGTTGAATCAAGACTAATATTTAGAACAAGGTTGGTTGAAATGAATTTAATTAAGCTAAAAGCAAGGAAAATAATAGAGCAGGATTAAAGGTTGATTAAAGATTAATGACGGAAATCGTTGGGATGGTCCCGGGTTTCACCACCACTACACATGCAATCACATCCAAACATCAAACATCCAGGCAAGATATAACCATTCAAATAGAGGTGCTGCAGAACCCCCCATACGGGCATCAGGTTCGTGTAAGCATCACCATAGGTATCATATGTCTCGTCACCATCTAGATCACATACTTATGGATCCGAAGATACAAAAATCCAAATGAAGTTGTGGGCCTCCTATACAGGCGTCAGGCACACAGAAGCGTCACCGTGGGCTAGATGGCTCGTCACCACACAGATCATATACTTACGACCTCAAGGAATCCCATTCTATTTCTAGTTTGGGATTCAACCGCGTTAATCGAAATTCAAAACCTACACATTGAAGTTCTCGCAACATAGGAAACGAACAAGATATATGCAAGCAGGTGATCAATCCACAAGCACTCATCGATGATTAACAATGAAATGAAATATTATATACATGCCATGGAATGTTTAACAATGAGATATGAAAGCATGGGCAGAGGGGTTAGTCCCCGCACCCCAGCGAAAGTAAACTACTCGCTCATGGTGAGAGAAACAAGAATAACAAGAGAGAGAGAAGTTTCTGCCATGAGAATGGTGAAGAAGATGATCGCCGCTCGGTGGAGAAACGGTCTTCTACATGATGTTGGGGCAGATCTGGACGAGGAGGGAAGAACACCACGGCAGACGGGGCAAATCTTCTCTCTCCACCTTCTTCTTTTAGTTGTCCTCACTCGCAGCAGGAGGAGCAGCTTGTGGACGAGATGGCGGCGTAGAAGAGGCATAGACGCAGCAGATCTAGACCCAGATCTAGATCTAGATCCGGATATGAATGAGGTGGCTTGCAGATTTGAGTCTTCACTCTAGATCTGGGTGAACAGGCCGCGAAACCACTACGGGGGCAGGTTCTTGGCTATGGAGATCGTCTCCTTAGGCTCACGACAGTCCTACAGCCTAACAGCGTCTGGAGATGATGATTTGACTGACTGGAGTCGAGTTCTATTTATAGGCAGGCTGGGCACCGACTTAAAATTGTGACCTTGTCATTTCTGCAGTGGGTCGCGACTTTGGTCAAGGTCGCGGCTTTTGTCGTGGACGCGGCCTTTGTCGTTGTCGTGGCCTTTGTCGTGGTCGCGGAAAATGTCGTGGTCGCGGCAAATGTCATGGTCGCGACCTTTGTCGTGGTCGCGGCCTTTGTCGTGGTCGCGGCAAATGTCGTGGTCGCAGCCTTTGTCGGGGTCGTGACCTTTGTCGGGGTCGCGGCCTTTGTCGTGGTCGCGGAAAATGTCGTGGTCACGGCAAATGTGTTGCTCTGTGTGAGGAAGAGCCACGACCTGGCATAGGTAAAGGAGCGAGGGCAGAACGTGGAAGGTAGCTGGGTCATGGGCAGTTGTGTAGGGTCGCTGCTTGGTGCTGCACCTCGACCAGGTCTGCAGGTGATGAGGAAGGAGGAGCTACTCGCGATGAGGATGAGGAAGGAAGGTGCAGGTGGAGAGGAGAGTCACGATCTCTGGAAGTGGAAGGTTTCCACTACTGTAGGAAGAGGAGAGCGGCAGGGGGCAGGGTGAAGGCAAACGCGGAAGGAGGGATCAGGTCATCGTTGCCTCGAGCGCAGGTGGAGAGAGGGCACACAGGTGGGAGTCTGCAGGTTTCGACAAACTGGAATCGCAGTCATGATCCAGGGTGTAACATCCCTGACCTAGGTTATGAGTTAACCCTAGGTGTTTTGCTTAATCATGTAATTAAATACTTGTGATTATCCTTTGTCATGTAATTAAGTTCCTGAGGAACACACATTTTCTTTTCTGTCCTTTTTAAACAATGTTGTAGTATTGTTTTGTAATATAGGGACCTATGTGCAAATTACCCAATTAGAGGGGTTAACTTGCAAACTTCACATGTTAAGATGTTCTTATGGTGATGAGACATCATATGAGTAAATATGATGAGGTATGATGGATTCTCCAAGCTTGGGCACTGAGATGCAGCTTGTGGAGCAATCTTTGTGCTTAAAACCCTAATTTTGGTGTAAAGTACAATTTACCCAAAATGTGGGGTGCAACTTGTAAAATATACCTTCTAGAATATCTTTTATGACTCTTGACATCATTTAGAGTAATAATGATGAAAGGGGCGCTTCATTTGAATAATCATATAATAAGGAACACCTTTGTAATGAAATCACCAAGTTATGAGTAATGGAACCCTCTTATATGTGCAACTAGGTAGTAAGTTGACCTTCTTTGCCTTTAGTTCTTGGTCGTATAAGGAGTTTTGCCTTAGAAATAATAAGAAGGGACGTGTGAAGAAGAAAAAGGAGGGACCTAGATGAGAAATGGAGAATTAGATGTCCTTATGTTGAAGTTTCACCCAAAGATATATATATATATATATACAACTTTCCTTTGTAAACAAAGGAACGTTTCTCTTCTTATATCACTTATCATCTTGCTTGGACCGACTAAGGTAGAGCTTAGGAACAAAGGAGAACGACTAAAGAGAAGCTAGGTAAGCTTGGACCATCTTCTTGCTCGAATTCATGGAGGAAAGTGGATTATAAGGTTGGTTTTATGGTTATCTCACTTAGCTTTCTTGTTCTAGCCGACTTTCCCCAACCGTTTCTTAGAGAAACACCTTTGGCCAACCTGTGGAGCTCAAGATGCCATTAAATGCTTGAATCTTGGAATCTTGTAGCTCTAGGAACAACCATAAGGCGGGTTTTATAAATCTTAACCTTTTGCTTTCTTATGCATATTCTTGTTCTTGCAGTTACTAGTTAGTTTTTCTTCTTCCCCACTCTTCCTTGCACTTTTACAAGCAAAACCACGAAATAACCGACCTGTTCTAAGGTTGAAGATGATGGGCATGAATTCCTAGGTAACTTTACCAAACGACCTTGGACCATTTGGTCTAAACGGTTTGCAAGACCGTTTGAAATCAAACGATCTCAAGACCGTTTGAATTCATGCGGTTTGCAAGACCGTTTAGATTAAAACGGTCTCCAAGACCATTTGGTAGGGTTGACCAAGTGAAGACCATTTAGAGGTCTGTTGGATACATATTGAATTAATCATTTACAAAGATTCATAATCTAATTACAAACCAATCACAAGTTGAAGGCACTTCAACCCTCTAAACTCTAATCGGGTTCAATTGATGAATTCAAGGATTAATTATTGAATTAATTAGGCCCTTCACAATGCTCAAAAAGATAGGCATGAAAAGAATGTACAAAACCACCAGTTGGGTTCAAGTGGTTATACGTCGCTAGATGAGAGAGCAATAGCAAGAGAAAGAGCAACGACAAGAGTGAGGTCAAGAGGAAGGGACTTCTACTTCTTGTCCTTCATCTACTGAGTTTTATAATGCTTATGCAAGGTTGTGTTTCTATATTAAGTTGATAGATGTGAGGAAAAATAAATACGGAGAAATCCTCGTCCAAGCAACATAGGAGGTGGATTCAAAATTGGTAAATTTCTTAGTGTCACAATATGTCCATGTTATTTTTTTACTGAATTGTTAAGTTTTATTGATTAGTCAATTTTAATGATAATTAGTTGGAGATGAGTACTCAAATAAAGGAGGGCAAGTTCACCATTCAGTGAATACATGATGTATTGGCAGCTGCTCTAGGGACAAAAGAGCATCTGGGATGTGTTAGGGCCGTTGGAGCTGGGCATAGGATAAAAAAAAGTGTTGGCTTTACTAGGTGGCCCAAACAACTCATTATATATCTTCAGGTATAACAAATGTATGTTACAATCTATATATTTAATCAAAAGCTAATATGAGAATACATGCATACAGCCCACATTAGCTAAGAAGCCCCCTAGGGTTCTAAAGCCTCTGCCTCTACAATTTATTCCACAAGAGTTGTTCAATTTCTTAGGCCCTAACTACAAGACATTGACAAGATGGTTAAATGAGATAGACCAATCAGACACCATGGTGGTCAGCCTTTAGGAGGATATCATAGGTATAGAACACAATACTATTATAGTGTTGATATATATTTTTGAGCTATTTCAATATGTATGGATGAACACATCAGTGGTAGAACTTTAGATACGATGAGTCTGAACATCTCATCATATGTAATGAATTGTTTGATTATTTGCTATATATTATCTAGATTATTACATTTATATATTGTTCAGTCTTTTGTATTACGCGATTGCTTATTTCAGAATAGAAAATATGAGATTTCTAGTGCCATCATTGATTAGTGATATATAGTGGCGGATACACTAAGCGGCACCGGTAGGCACATGCCCTACCTGTGGCCGGCCAAATACACAAATTTAATGATATGTCAATTACTCATCACAGGTTAGCTGAAAGGTCGGAATGTCTCGTGCCCTACCTCATTTTTCAAAATGTCTCCTGCCATACTTCTTGATCAAAAATAAGGTATCACTTCATCGATTTCCAGCAAAAACGTTTCATTACTTTTCAATAATCTTTACTTTAGTCGTTTCTTTGCCTAAATATTTCAGTTATCTTTTTAAAGGAGACCATTTTCGTTATATATTGGATTCAAACCATCTGCCCAAATCATACGCCTCTTAAGGTTATCTGCATAATTCTTTGTAATGGCTCTCTCTCCATTAATATCTTTGGCATTATTTCTTTAAATAAGAGGTCAAATAGACATGCGACCAATATGAAGTGTCATTATCTTATACTAAATTTGCTATTCTTTTAGGCAAGAAACAATAAACTCCGGTTCGTTTGTTGTTGACCGACAAGGAATGAAATAAGAAAGATAATGCCATACATATTTTGCTAACAATGACTACATTAGTTCAAACATTGGGTCATGATACCAATCAAATTTTCTACAACTTTTTGTTCCTAATTAACTTCACAATTCTGGGGCAATCATATTTTTTGACTTCTTCATTTCCTTGTTAGGAAAGGAAGCATGATGAATACTATACATACAAACATAACGTGAACAATTCTCACCAGTGCAACGTTTGACATGTGCTATTTTTTTAATGTTCTACTATGATCAACGTTTATTCATAATCTATAAAAAATATTGACTTTGTATAATAATTAGAATATCACATTATGTACTCAAGTTTAAACCTATAGTGCCGCAATCACTTAACCTATCACGACGTAAATTTTTTTGAAAAGAAACTACAACACAAATTACATGAAATTGACATATTTGATTGGAGTCATTTCCTTTTCAAAAATTGTCCGCGTAAATTTCAATATTGAAAATATAAGTTACGATGTTGGGTTGTTGTCATGTATATCAAGTTTGGATTTCTTTATTGACCTGCGATTGACAACTCTCCTATATCCATTTTAGGCATAGATACCATTGATTTAATCATGATTCCATATGTATCCAACTTTGTTGTAATATTATAAGTTTTAAGAAAAATTGCATAGACACATTCTATGGTGCCCTACCTTGAGAAAATTTCTGGCTTCACCACTGGTGATATATTCGGATATCTGAATGACGTCAAAGATTATGTGAGTACTACGATGAATTTTTTTAGTGCTTCCAAGGCCGTGATCCTAGGTCCCCTCAATGTTGTGTAAGTTTTAGACTTGTTGGTTATGTGTCTAACTTATAAATATAACTAGTTTAGGAATTTCATTTTTATTTTATTTGCTTTCTATTCACTCAGAAATAATCATTGGTAGTTGTTAGTGATTGTTCTCACATCTTGTATTATGTATTTTTTTATCCTTTAGGTATAAAACTGACACCAAATGAGGGACATCTAATAAAATTAGTGATTCACGTGTAAGTATAGTTTTTTCTATGCTCAACATATTTGTAAATATTTACATCGTATGACAATTTAATAATACCATATCTATTAGTTTAACTTATAGGGGTGTGAAAGCATCTTGTAATGATAGAGGGAAAGTAGATAAGAAAAAGAAATCAGTAACTTGAAAGAGTGTTAATGTGTTCTTCTCATTTGAGTTGCACATATATTACCAACTTTGCTTAATTGCATTTATTAACGTAATTGTAAATCTACATGTTGCTATACAATACATCGGTTGTGCATTAGCATGTTACTTGATGTTGTACATGAAGACGATTATCACGCATGCACAATAAATCAAATGTATAAAAGAATGTAATGTTATTAGTTTTGGATCATATTAATAATGTAGTCTCATTTGATAATACAAACAATCTAATCTAATTAAAATTACATCTCCTTATCTTTGCAGTTTGTTGACACTATTAAACCCTATACATTGGAGCAACTGAATGACCTACTCAAACAGTGACAAGATTGTTTCATCAAACATGTGGATTTGAAGGATGCATGTGAGGGTCCATATTTTTGTAGTTCAAACTTTGATTCAGATTTTTGTTTGTTATATTACTATATAATGGGGACTTAAAATGTGAGATGGCAGTTGATGTTGACATGTATTTGTGTTTGTGAATTGAATGTGAAGTGCATATGTATGTGTGGATTGAATGTGAAGTGTATGAGGAAGAGAATTATGTGTATTTATGCATATGTATGAAATTGAATGTGTCGCTGAGAAATAAATGAATTGAGTTGTGAGTTCATGGATATGTGTGTGCATTTGACATGAAAGAACGATAGAATGTAGAGCATTGTTGGCATGTGTGTTCATGTTGTATCAAATGCATTGTGAAATTTCTTTATATATATATATAAATATAAATATATATATATATATATATAGCAGGTATGTCAGGCTGTTATTATGTTGTGATACTTGCAGAGGTTGTAGGTCTTTAGAACTATTTTGAAGAACTGCATTTAGCAGACAGACTAGCAACTGAACATCAACTTTGGAGACCTACTATATATAAAAGATATTGACATTTATCATCGGTTATTTATCAATAACTAACTACATATGCATTCTAGGTTGGTTATTTACAATAAGCCAACGGGGTATACTTATATTCTGTATCAGTAATTTATAATTACATAATCGACATGACAATTTTAAAGGCATTTGTTGTTGTTCTTGTAACCGACAAATAAAGGCCAAAGTAGACTACAAATACATCACCCACTGTGTTGCATCGTCAGTTCCGCTGTAAAGCGACACTAATGACAAAAAGTATTGTCATTGATTTTTTGAACCAACAAAGAATGACTTAGATATAGTGTCTCCCACTTGGTCATCACTTTTTAACCAATGTTATATGTCTAAAATAACCAACATGATTTCATCATTATGTAATAGTGATTGTTGCTTTAATCTTTGTGATAGCATCATGATAAAATTATTTTAGCTATGGAATGTAGAATTGGTATTCCAAGATGTTTTCTAAATTTAAAGTATTGAATAGACGCACATCTATAGATGCTTCTTCATATCCTTTGAGGTTGTAGAGGAAAATATTAGATATTTTTACTTAGAAAAACATGTGTGTGATATGGTAGGGCCTCGTCTAGTGGTTTGAGTTGCCTTCTATCTTTATTGCTTCTCCTCAATTGAGATTGGTTGGCTAAATCTACTTAAGCACAGAACAAATATTTTGGGAGAGATTATACATAATATTAGTTATTGCTCGTTGGGAACAAAAATATTTAAAAACCTAAAACTTCTCCATTTTCTGTAAACCAAATATAGAATTCATGGAAATGCATTCTAAAAGATTAGACATGAAAAAATTATATTGAAATAGAAGACAAGCAGGAAACAATTTGCACTACTAGTCCTTTTTGGATGACAAAATCAATCCTATTAACACTACATCCATACACTTGGGATACATAACAGTACTATTCATAACTTTTTGGACCCTCTTTAGAAGTTCCACAACTTCTGGTGCTAAGAATCTAAATGTATCAAATCCAAAATGGATGAAAGGTATCAAATCCAAAAGGGATGAAGGCGTGTTGATTCTCAATACACGTTTTCTCATGCTTGACCAGTTTGGCTGAAGCAGATTTAAGGACAACATGTCCCGTTGTAAAGGCCCCACTCTTCAATTCCACCAGTGGAGAAACTCCTTTCAGATCAACACACACATATTTTCCTACGACCCATTCAAATATCAAAACATCTGCAGGTCTAAGTGTGGATCTCCCCTCTTTTGGATAAGTTAAAAAGTTCACATGTGCCTCTTTCTTAGCAGCAACACTTGCACGTATGAGTACATCAAAGAGAACATCTCTAATGAAATCATGCATGTACTTAAAACAGGGAAGCTTTGAGCATGCTCCCCATAATTATCCAGACACACCTTACGACAAACTGGACATATCTCATCGACTGGAAATATAGGAATCATGAGATGATATTTGGGGATACTACGGTACTCAACCGGTAACATGTTCACACCAAGTCCATCAATTAGATTAGCAAAGAGAAAATCTTGAGCATGGTCAGCTGGAAGATACCCAAAAATTGTCTTTTGTCTAACGGTCATGTCAAACTTAACCTCCTTGTCCTCAATTATTTAACTAAAAAGAGCACTTATCAAAGCATTTTGGGCCTTTGGGGGGGACGGTGCTTTTTCTAAAAAAACAACTGAGGTCGAAGGAGGAAATTATGATGTGAAGACGATCTAGAGCATAATCAAAGTCAGAGTCCATACAATGAATCTCACTATATCATGAGATGTGATCCTGAAGCACCCAAGATTGGACCCTAGATACCACAAAAGCGTACAATGAAGCCTCATCTGTTGCATATAGTCTCAATCCACCAAGCCGAATGGGCAATGAAGCCACCCACCATTGGAGGTCGCCGAAAAAGGGATCTCCACAAACTACAATGTCATCAATAGAATCTCGTAAGTTTTTGTCAAACAAGGTTGTTGACATCTCCATGTACATAGGTTGATAAGTCCTCAAGCCAAATAAAAGTTTTGTGATACCCATACACGATCGAAGCAAAATGAGCTCACTCTGGGGATTACCAAACAGAGGAACAAGATGTATGAACTCCACAACCGTAGAAGCCCTCTCCATAGCCAAAGTCTCAATAAAATTTATGTCTCTACTAACAGATCCTCCAAGCAACTTTACCCCTAACAAAGGTCTTCCAATATCCGTCGGGAACAACTCTTTTTGAAGCTTCCTACTATCACATGTAGTCCAGAAAATCTCATTTTATGAATATTTAAAATTAGACCCAATCTGGTCCACACTGTTGAATGATACCCAAAACCTTGACCACCTCCTTTGTGTCTTCAATGATCATCCCAACATCAAGATATCACGATGGAAGAAGAAGCTTACAGTTATCCCTGATATGATGGATAAGTGGATGCAATACAAGAGTAAAAAGGAGTGGGTCTAAAGGATCACATTGTTGCACCCCAGTGACTGACCAGATATGTTTGTCTCCAAGGTATCGTCTTGTTGTCTGGCCATATAAGAACTCTACCGATAAGAAAATATGTGGACACCTCGTCCTCAACTCGTAGAGTAAGGCGGGCCTATCGACCAGATTTAATGCATTAGAAAATTCCAATGTAAGCATGGATAGAAAATCATCGCTATGTCCAACATTTAACTCTCTACTTTGTTGACACTTTGTAAAAAGGGACGGAATTATATTAACATAGCAAACCCATGTAGTTTACATAGAAAAGGAAAAAGACCACTGCGGCTGTTAACAAGTAATCGGTGTCCGACAGCAAAGGGGGTTGGGGGATTTGTCAAAACAGGGAGGCTTAAAATTTCTAGGAAACTAAGGGAGTTTCCGGGAGACCAAATTGAGCCTGCGGTGACAGTGTACTGTTACCCATTATCCGGATGGTCCCATTTGTGAACAAGAAGAGGCATGGATTGTCCATAGCCCCGTGATAATTGGGATATTGCATTTTGTTTCATAACTAGGAGGTGGGCATTGTTTTTGTTTACCTAGTTTCGAAACAGAGATAAGCGGGATAATGGTGAATAGAACTGGACAAGACCACAGTGTCGATTTGTCTTCTTTTTTCTGGTGAGGTCCTAAGCACTACGGTCAGACTTGTCAAAAACTGAATCATATTCAATACTATACTGTATCAGAAGTAGTAAGTTCAACTGAAGAGAAAAAGTATAACCTTCTGCAGTAGATTGAGCGGCGTATCCTAACTGAGCTTAAGCTATATGCACCTTAGTTACGCTTGATAAACCGTGACATTGATCCCTAACTCAAAATGGGTATCTTACAGAAAAAATATACCTTACATAAAGATTGAAACTCAAGCTGTGTTGTTGCGGTTTCCTCCATCAGTTTACACCTGCCGCAAATTTATTAATCTCTTGAATTGATCAACATATACAAATGATAATCAGGTTCGGTCCATAAGCCCCTGTTTGGGAACGGACTGGACCGGGATTAGCGCCCGTCGTTTAGCGCCACGAGGGCCCGATCCGGTCCGGTTTGGGCGAAAAATGTGTTTGGAAGCCAACCCAGTTCGGTCCCCGTTTTGGGATAACGGAATCCCATAATCCGCATAATCCCAGTCCCGGTCGAGGCAGGATTGCGAATCTCAATCCGGTTTACAACCCCCCGACCCCGATCCCTCGCGCCCCCTCCCTGTCGCCCCTCCCTCTCACCCTAGCCTTCTCCCTCTCGGCGGTCTGCCTCCCGACGCTTCTCTGCGGGCAATACTGTTGGTCCGTGTGTGAGAGGAGTAAAAGCGATGTCTGCGACCTCGACGAAATCGCGGATGGAGGTAGGTCATCGTCGGGCGAAGCGCCCGGGTGGAGAATTTATTCAGCCGTCTGCAACCGCCGGTCTACTGGGGCGGCTACATCCCTCAAAATCAAGGTAACCCATACCCTGCCCTGGTCTTCGCCTATCTCAATCTGACATTGTCCCATCTTGTCGATGCACAGGAGAAGTAGAAACCCTAGCTCCAAGCCGAAGCCCCCGTCTGCCTTCATATTCGCCTTGTGCTGCGAGGTTATTCACTTCCACTTACGCCTGTTGGAGCAGCTGTTCGCGGAAGCTGATCGCCCGTGGCTGAAATCCGGCGGTTCTCCTCCCTGGTCCTCCGGCGGCGCTACACACAGCCAGGATTCCGCAGTGCTTCTTCTTTCTCGCCCCTTGCTGCTAAGGTTGGTTATGAAATAGGGTAGCCGACGCTTTGTTTGTGATGTCGATTAGGGCAGACTTTTCAACATTGGTTCCAAACAAGTTATCTTTCTCATCAATTTGTGTATTTATTCACCCGACATTGGTTCCAAACAAGTTATCTTTGTGTATGACAGTCACATTTTTTCAGTCGATGGCATAGTTTAATCAATGTTTGTCGTTGTTATGCTTTTTCCAACAATATATCCATCTCTGTAGTATTATTGTTAATCGTTGTGTATGACAGTCAGAATCTGTAGTATTATTGTTAATCGTTGTGTTTGAATACGGCCAGGGAATAATACAACTATTTTGGTTGATATCTACCCCAAAGTTCCTTCTTTCTAATAATGAGCTTTACCCTGGTTGAAAGAAATTGTCAACACTGTCATTTCTTCTACGACTATTTCATTTAAAATGTATGCTTCAGTGGACAAACACATCTTTAGTCAACTATTGGATGCCTTTCCACATTTGGTCACATTCCCATCTTATCATGAAGCTAAGAATACCTAGGTCTGTAAAAAATGGTCTGTATTCTGTATAGAATACGTAGGTCTGTAAAATAAATGATTTTCTTGACCCAACTTCCTCTGTTTCAACTCATATAACAAATATTTTCGGTCCAACAGAGCCTGATGTGCATTACTATTGTGTACTGAATATTTTATGTGTTCATAAACAAGGGCATATTTCCCTAGTCCACCTAATTTGTTTTATGTTGAATTTAATTTGGCACCTTGTCCACAACCCTTGACTGAGGTCAGACCCCTTGACCTAGGTCTACTATGATGGTCCAAAATTTGAATCCACCTATTATGTATTATTATTTTTTAATTTGGAACCTATTATTGTGTAGTGTACATTCTCTGTGATCATAAACATAGCTCGATCAATTGTATTGATTGCCCACGATACCTATTATTGTTCAGTTTAATGTGCCCTGGGCCCTAGAATGAGGTCTGAATTCTTGCTTGAGATTCATTTAGTGACAATCAGTTTAATAGGTCTACTATTTAACCACTAAAACCCACATACCACATAATTAAGAATAAATCTGAATGATTTACCCTCAATGGTTTGTTGACTATTTTCTGTCCAACAGAGCCTGATGTGCATTACTATTGTTTACATGATATTTTATGTGTTCATAGATAGGGGCATATTTCCCTAGTCCACCTACTTTGTTTTATGTTGAATTTAATTTGGCACCTTGTCCACAACCCTTGACTGATGTCTGACCCCTTGACCTAGGTCTAGATAGTTGGTCCAAAATTGGAATCAACCTATTATATATTTTTTTATTTGAGTTGGAACCTATTATTGTGTAATGTACATTCTCTATGCTCATAAATATAGCCAAATAAACTGTACTGATTGACCACAGTACCTATTATTGTTCAGTTTAATGTGCTCTGAGCCCTAGAATGAGGTCTAAATTCTTGCTTGAGCTTCATTTAGTAGCAATCAGTTTAATAGGTCTACTATTTAAAAACTAAACCCTCATGCCACATAATTCAGAATAAATATGAATGATTTACCCTCAATTGTTGTTTGACTATTTTCTAGTCCAAGAGTGCCTGATGTGCATTACTATTGTGTGCTGAATATTTTATGTGTTCATCCACCTACTTTGTTTTATGTTGAATTTAATTTGGTACCTTGTCCACAACCCTTAACTGAGGTCTGACCCCTTGACCTAGGTCTACTATGATGGTCCAAAATTGGAATCCACCTATTATGTATTATTTTAATTTAATTTGGTACCTTGTCCACAATACCTATTATTATTTAGTTTGATGTGCCCTGAGCCCTAGAATGAGGTCTGAATTCATGTTTGAGCTTCATTCAATGACAATCAGTTTAACATGTCTACTATTTAACCACTAAAAGCCCATATACCACATAATTCAGAATCAATCTGATTGATTTTCCCTCAATGGTCGGTTGACTATTTTCTGTCTGACAGAGCCTGATGTGCATTACTATTTTGTACTGAATATTTAATGTGTTCATAAATAGTGGCATATTTCCCTAGTCAGCCTACTTTGTTTTATGTTGAATTTAATTTGGCACCTTGTCCACAACCCTTGACTGAGGTATGACCCCTTGACCTAGGTCTAATATGATGGTCTAAAATTGGAATCCACCTATTATGTATTATTTTTATTTAATTTGGAACATATATCTAATCCCCTTAAGTGTGCTCTAAGCCCAACATTGAGGTTTGAATTCGTGCTTGAGCTTTATTCAGTACCAATCAATTTAATAGGTCATTATTTGTTCAGTTTCAAATCTATTACGTATTGTTTTTATTTAAGTTGGAACAACTATCTGATCCCCTTAAGTGTGCTCTGAGCCCTGCATTGAGGTATGAATTCGTGCTTGAGCTTCATTTAGAACCCAAAAAAAATTATCTCATTACTGAACCATTATACAATCATACCAAATAAATCAGAATGATTTTACAACTGTGTATTGAATAATTTCTATTGCATTTCATGTCCAATAGTTCACTTGGTTGCATTTCAATGCCCTACAATTAGGTGTATTATGATGGACCAAAATTTAACATATATCGGATCCCCTTAAGTGTGCTTTGAGCCCTACAATGAGGTCTGAATTTGTGCTTTAGCTTGATTTAGTACCAATCAATTTAATAGGTCATTATATGTTCAGTTTAAAATCTATTCTGTATTGTTTTAATTTAAGTTGGAACAACTATTTGATCCCCTTAAGTGTGCTCTAAGCCCTACATTGAGGTCTAATTTCGTGCTTGAGCTTGATTCAGTACCAATCAATTTGATAGGTTATCATTTGTTCAATTTAAAACCTTTTATGTATTTTTTTTATTTAAGTTGGAACATCCCCTTAAGTGTGCTCTAAGCCTTACATTGAGGTCTGAATTCGTGCTTGAGCTTCATTTAGAACCCAAACAAATTCTCATTATTGAACCATTATACAATCATACCAAATAAATCAGAATGATTTTACAATTGTGTACTGAATAATTTTGGTTGCATTTAATGTCCAACAGTTTACTTGGTTGCATTTCAATGCCCTACAATTAGGTCTATTACAAGTCTGTATTTTCAATTCTTGTATAGCCCAACAAACCAACTTCCTCTGTTTCAACTCATATAACAAATATGTTTGTATTGCTATAATACAACCTTTTTGGTTGATATCTACCCAAAGTTCCTTCTTTCTCTCCTTTTTTGGTTGATATTATTGTCGAAAAATAACTATACTAACTGATTACAGGTCTTCATTGTCTTATAAATTGTCTCTTTTGCAGATATTTTATATTTACCAATGCTCTAAACTGCAAAATCTAAACTGCCTCTTTTGCAGAAACAGGACATTGGTTTGTTGAAATTTGTTAATCAATATTCATGGGATTATTGAATAAGTGGGGAAGTCGTAATGCTCTCATTAATACACTGTTCCAGCTTGCTTTGTTTTGAATTATTTTTTGTGGTTGCTGGAGTGCCAATATTAGATCTGAAGACCTTAAAATTTGTTACTGAAAAGTTTCGAATTCTTTTTTATGGATGTTTAACCTAAAATTTATATAACACGGCTTCATATCATTTTTTATTTTATTGTAACTAATATACAGAAATTAAATGCAACTGATGAACAACGTAATTTCGTAGTGTCATTACAGCTCGACACTATCTAAGTAAATACTTTATCTGAAAAGATAAACGATATAATGATTTGTGTATCATAATATATTGCAGCACCTACGAGGGTATGTCTTCCGGCGACCCCAAGATTCGTATTGTTTGGCAAAGAGACTCTGATGCCGCTCTAGTATCTGCATTGCGCAGACAATATGACCTAGGCAAGTGTGTCGATGGTCATTTCACTAGGGAGGCTTGGAGGGAGGCAACTGTGGAAATGCAAAATAGGATGGGGAAGACGACCTATAATACAGACCAACTGAAAACTCGGTGGAAGAACTTGAGGAGGGACTATGCCGCTTTGAAGCTTGTGACGAATAAGAGCGGCGTTGGATGGGATGACACAAGGCATAAGCCAACGCTGCCCGACAGCCCTGAATGGAGGGAGAGCCTTGCGGTATATCCAGTAACCAGTCCGTTAATTTAAAAAAAAAAGTCATCTATTAACATTTTAATTTCATAATAAACATTTTTTTTATACTTAGGCAAACAAGGACCTTGCTAGGTTGCTTAACAAGCCGTTTCCCCACTACTATGACATCGAGATGATGGCGGGGAGGAACATTGCTAGAGGACATCATGCAATGTCTTCGACGGACACACATATCCCTTCTGACGTTGCCTCCGAGGATGAAATCGCTGTCGACTTTGATGCCCCAGACACACCCATGACCACTGGAAGCCAAGCTGGGGAACCTAATATGGGCGCATTTGGGATGCAAAGTGAGGGAGAAATCGGGGGAGACGGAACAGATACACCGAGTGGTGGCGGGAGGCCTCCTGCCGTTAGGCGCAAGAAGCGGTCATCAATGCCTCAAGACCGATGTGGGTTATCAAATGAAGTGTTATCTGATTTCACACAGGTTTATGCAAAGGTTCACGAGTTAGGCAGTGGTGTGGCAACTAGATCCTTTGAAAAGAAAGAATTTACAACCATCTTACAACATTTCCAGGACACTTACCCAGATGCCCCCACTCCTGTATTTACAACACTTGTGAACGCCATCAAGGACTCAACAAACCGCTCCATCTACCTAAGCCTTATAGACACACCTCAAAAGATAACCATATGGTTGCAAGACCTTTGGGAAATGTCCCAAGCTGCCAATGCAACATCAACACCTTCAATGCCTTCCTCGTTCCAAGCTACCAATGCAACACCAACACCTTCAATGCCATCCTTGTTTATGCCATCTCACCATGCATTTTTCCCGCAATCCCCAACACCCAACTTCAGCAACATACCAAGTATGGCATCGTCGTTTGTGTCATCTCACCGACCATTATTTCCTTCGTCCAATGATGCTGGCCCTTCCGGACCAACAAACTTTGCGTCATCTCACCGTCCATTCATTCCTTCGTCCAATGATGCTGGCCCTTCTGGATCACCAAACTTTACCAGCCAGGCATTTAACTCCTCAAATCAGTAGAAAGTTCTGTCGTTGTTATAATAATCTATTTCCCATCCAAACATTTTCTTTGGGGTTTATCTTATTTTCCGAATTGTTGTAATATTTTTATTCCCGTCCAGACATTATTGATTAACTGTTGTAATATTTTATTTCACTGCCATGATTTTATTTTGCTATCAATGTATTTCGCTTTAATGTATTTCACTTTGTATCCTGGAAGGCATTATTTTATGTATCCACAATTACATATGATTGTAGCCTAGTTATTTTCCTTGTCCTTGCCATTACAACGTTGCTATGCTTCCACTTGTAGGCATAATGTCAACCACTGATGAAACAGAAACACCTGGCCTCCTCACACACATTCTACATACATTGTCTGGTCCAGCTAATCACATTGCTGATACAATAGCTGAGTCCATAGCAAACTCCATCATTGACGACATTTCCGACATACCACCTACAATACCTAGGTCAGTTAGCATTAGGAGTGGCCACCAGAAGGTCTTAGAAATTTTAAACGGTCATGAACAAAGGGCTTATGACCTATATCGAATGAGACCACATTCTATATTGGCCCTTGTGGACAAGCTTGAGACTCGGGCCTTGTTACGAAGCACTAGAGGCGTCAGTTCGGTTGAGGCTGTGTGCTACTTCCTACAAATGGTTGGCCATGGACATACAAATCGTGCTTTGGCTAAGGACTACATTCACTCTGGTGAGACCATAAGTAGGAAGTTCAACGAAGTCTTAGCAGCTGTGTGTTCGTTGTCCAATGAGTACATTGTCATGCAAACTGCAGCGACATGCACGACAACACATTCTCGTATATTGGAGACCCCAAGGTTCTACCCTTACTTCAAGGTAATAGTTAGCCCCTACAATCTTTAATCATTTGCAAATATTTTGTATGTTGACAACCTATTTTGCTGTTATAGAATGCCATCGGGGCAATTGACGGAACACACATCCCCGTCTTGGTTAAACGAGACAAGCAAAATAGCTACCGATGATATATACACCCAAAAAATTCATCACAACTACGATGATATATACACCCAAAAAAAGTATGAGCATGACGCTGTAGAACGCTACGTTGCCAGTCTGGAGGAAGAATGTAGTCTTCTTTTAGACATTCCTTCACCCACGGTGACGCCATAAAGTTTAATGGCAGAGAACTACATTTAGTTTGGTGTGTCGATTTACATTATCCAGCATTCGCTGTTTTTAACTTAGGTGAACATAAGAGTTATTATTGTTCTTCTTGTTATTTTTGTTCTTCTTATCTTCTTGTTATTTTTGTTCTTCTTATCTTCTTGTTATTTTTCGTCTTCTGTTCTTCTTCTTATCTTCTTATTGTTCTTGTTCTTATTGTTTCTTACAGGTAACATGGGATCTCATTTCCCTGTAAAGGAGTATGATCTCTCAAACAGGGAGTTTATGAGACGCGTCTCCCTTCCCCTAACATGGATGTGCGAGCCATTTAAGATAACTCCTGGCTATGCTATGGTGGGGGTAGGCAGAATCAACTTTGATGTACAGATCAGGTGGTCTACACCTGAAGAAAGAATGTGGAATAAGAAAGGTAAATATTTAATCATGGATGAAGGTTGGGCTGAAATGTTGGACAAATAAAAGCCAAACCAGAATGGACCGTGACCCTACAACCAAAACCCAAGGACGACACTCGCCCTACAAGCTTTTATTTGTGGATTCATGGTGATGGGGACAACTCTGAATTGCTTAGGTATATTTACCCGAGACCAGAGGGTTATATATCATCTACTTCAGACTCGGCTGATGCCCTGTTTGTCAGAGACTGCCACCAACCACCAATCTTAATCTCGTCTAGTGATGAAGAAACTGATGTGAATGTCTCTATTGGGGACTCTTCTTCATCAAGTAATGTTGAATCTGTTGCATCAACAAACAATTATTAGTTTTTTATTATGTGTATTGTCTTTATTTTGTTTATATAACATTACAGGCTGTAATGTTATGGGTGCCTGCCCACTAAGACAATTTATATCTATCGAATGTAGCTGAATCTGTTTTACTTTAAAAATGATGTTCATGTTTGACTTGTTAAATCTTGAATTTATTAATTTAGTATTTTTTAATGATGCCCCACAAATTCATCACAACTACGATGATATATACACCCAAAAAAAGTATGAGCATGACGGTATAGAACGCTACGTTGCCAGTATGGAGGAAGAATGTAGTCTTCTTTTAGACATTCCTTCACCCACGGTGACGCCATAACGTTTAATGGCAGAGAACTACATTTAGTTTGGTGTGTCGATTTACATTGTCCAACATTCGATGTTTTTAACATTACATCTTTCTGAATTCATCCGAAATCAACATGCTTTAGTTATTTATCATAATGTTGGTGTATGTTTTATGGAGGGTGTATGTTTTTTCACCGTTATGTTGATAAATGTTAGCTAACATTGAATATGCATTTTATATTCCCTTAATTATGCGATACACACTTACATGTAAAACATATTACTTACAGAATCTGTAATATGGCTGGGCCTCAAAGGACGCCTTCCTTTATGTGGTGTAGGGAGCTTGATATGGTTCTCAGAGGTATGATGAGAAACCAATATGAGTTGGGGAGATGTGTTAATGGAGTATATACTACACAGGCTTGGATGGAGGCATGGCGTCACTTCCGAAACATAACTGGGGAGCCCATATCTTTGACTGAGTTGCAGATGAGATGGCAACACATAAGGAGAGAGTTCATAACAGACAATCTTTTTATTTTGGGAGATGTATTGCCTCCCCCGCCATTGGCCGTGCAACGCAACTTCATGACGACTCGTCGCATTTACCCACCTGGCGTTGCTCAATACCCTATTAACACTGATGAGTGAATATTGTCACAGTTTGTAGTTGTTTGTGTTTACCTCGCAACATTTATTTGTATGCAACTAAGTTTGTTTGGACCTTTTTTTTATGTATTGAATGCATAAATCACGTTCTTACTTGTTTGTAGCTAAGTTTGTTTGGATCATTTTTTTATTCAATATTATCACAGTTATCTTTCTATTGTTGATATTTGCTAATACTAAAATTTGATTTATTAACTATATAGATGTCATCATCGCGGTCACGGTCAAAGGCAAAGACAGAATTTGAAAAAATATTGATGTCTCCGTCAAAGATTAAAAAATATGTAGAAGAAAAGCTTGTTTGCAAAAAACCATGTTGCGAGCCTCCACGCGATGAGGGCCCAAATGAGAGAGACGAACAAGCCAAAGGAACAAGCCAAATGAGGGCCCAAATGTTGCGAGCCTTGTTTCCTCCTACTCACCATCTGCCATTGCTGTTCGAGTGGCCAAAAGACGCCAGCAAACAGGAAACAAATCAGGTGTTGGATGAACCCTGTCCTGTGTCGTGGGAAGAGTATGACAACGCCATGAAGAACGACGAGGCATGAAGTTGCCTGCTTGATCACCAGCTTGGATTGTGTAACTATGTCGTTGTCTAGGTCCAGGGCAGACCTCTCGTTTCATTTTGTATGTTACATATCTATTTGCCCGAGAACCAACAATATATTATCTTTTAATTTATGTGGTATTACGTTCTGCTACAGACATGCTACACACCTTTACTACTATTTAATTTAAATACATTAATTATATTATGTATTTGTTATTTAGTATATAATACACTTCAGCCAACTTCTGCTTAAGCGGCAACGTAACTACACATACCTTATTCTTGTTAAAACAGTTCTACAACATCAGGGCAGAATCAACAGATACTGACTACGTTGCCAAACAAAATCAGACTGAATCCAGTCTAGTAGCCAAACAGAACCAGACTGCAATCAGACTCAAACCCGACCAGCTGACCAGAATCAGACTGGGTTGCCAAACAGAATCAGACTGGGTTGCCAAACAGAATCAGACTCAATCCTGACTAACCCAGTCTAATCCAGTCCAGACTACGAAATCCCAGTCCGTTCCCAAACAGGGACTAAGTGTCTGATCACTAGCTGCTGCTTTATTCTAACTAGTACTAGCTCCCTTTTAAAGGGATGTGGCCCCTCGGATGTCATGTTCTTAAAGCAGCGATAATCAGGTTGTAAACGCATCGTGTTATGTTACTCGTAGCGCTCCATTTCCAATCGTCACCCTGTTACTAGTCTCCACCGGATGATTCATTAACAAGTTAAGATGGGAACGCACGATTAAATTGTGTTTCGCTATTCATTATATGTGTGCAGGTCTATTTTTCACACAAAGTAGAATTTATTGTAACCAAAGAACAAGTGCTGTTTGACCATTTTAAAAAAGATAACAAAAACGATGAAGCAACTAACGACCTCACCCATGCACTCACAACCATAGTCATTTTTTATTGTCGAACCAGCTGTTGATTGGGTGCTACTTGACATGAATATCCTGCTGTTTGCTAGTTGCCGATTCCTATAAATGCATCAATAGAGAAGCCTCCAATTCATCAAGAAACTAACTTGGTAACAGTGTCAGTTTATAATTCCTGGTCGCTACAAGCTCATCTAAGTTACTAGTATAACTATGACGACTAGCCTCAGCGTTCAGAAATTCCCCCGGTAAATTCTGAATTTGTTTCTTTTTATTAATGCAAAAATTCATTTTTCTAGCTCAGCGTTTTAATTTTTATGTTACATATTTATAAATAAATAGTATTATTATAAATATGCAGCTACTCGGAGGAGAGAACAGTAACTGAGAATGACAAGTGTGGCAGTTGCGGAAGCAGCAGCTGCAATGGTTGTGGCCATTTTCTGTAGGCATCATGCATGTGATGAACAAGTATAATGTTTGCTCAAATAAAGCTCGATTGTTTTTTTACTAGTAGAAGACAAGTGTCATGTGTTGTCCTATAACTGTCCTTTATTATTAATGCACCGGCTACAAGAATATTATGGTATGCTATAACAGTTTGTGTAATCTCATTTCCATGTTAAACTTCGTGATTTAGATTGTCATGGTGTCTGCCCTTCTTGTTCATGGGCTAATTAAGTTATGACTTTGTTGTTCATGGCCTAGTTGTTTCACTAAACGAGGAAGAATGAAGGGAGAGATACAAAATATTTGTGTAAAATAAAATAGAGTTATGAAAGTGAACGAAGCATGGACTTCTTTTTTGTGAGTGAAAAGATGATCCATTTTCCACTAAATAATGGTGGTTGTATTGTCCTCAAAGATATCGATTCACCATCACCACATTTGGAAATAACGGGAGGAGCCCTAATAAATTATTTTCTTATAAACATGAAAAAAATGACTAAAAAAATTGACAACCCAAGCAGGGACTAGCTTGATTTAATATATTTTTTACCATAATAAATGGTGTATATGAACAATACAATGAGAACCATTTCAACATGCATCACATGAAGAATATACAGTTCACTAAAAAGTTATAATGTGTACAGTAGCGGCGTAAAATCTTTGTCCTAACTTGTTTGACTAAGGTTCCTATAGACACTTGTCTATACCAAATGATTTACTTGTAGTCGACTTTTCGGACAACTAGGATACTTCTTGATATTACTCTCGTTGGTGGACCTAATGTGGTCGTTGGATGTATAGTGCATGTCAATGATGGATACATAAAAAATGAGTAGGCAATTCAATAAGCATGTAGTGGATTAAATTCAATTTGGTTTCGCTTCATTTTATCTTCTATATCAATCTTGCATCACAACATAACAAAAAATCAAAATTATGAATCTCATCAATTTTATAAAAGAATTATAATAAAAATGTTGAAGGAGATTGTGAACTTGACAAAATTTACAATATGCTATACAAACGTAATAAGTAATAGTCGGTTAATTTGTGAAAGATAAAACTGACTAATCACACATATAAATAAATTATTATAAACAACACAAGGAACACATTTATCGCTTGTATCTAAAAAACAAACAAGGAAAGTATGTAATGGTTTCAGATTTCTCACCCATAAGGAACATAAACATGTGAATGTCATAGAATGGTGAAGCTAGGAATTCTATACAAGGGAGGCACCATTCAAAATGTATCCTTCGGATCACAATATTTTTCAAAATATTATAATTCTTACATTCTTAAAACCAGTATGAGGAGATAGATATCCAAGAACTTTAATGATGTTTAAAAAATATGAAACATAAAACATAGAGATTTTCTGGTAAAGTGTGTTTGGTTTGGCCACGGAATACAAAAAATGGGTACAAAATGAGCATGTAAGTAAAAAATGGATACCGAAAGTCCTTTACACTATAATTTTATAAATAACTACTAATTTAGACCAATTGTAAGTTTGGAAATAAAATGCAAAAAGTTGGGTACCCACATGAAGAACTTTCTGCACTGTTTAAGAAATCTAACAACTATTGCTTCGAAGCAACCATACCTCATTCTTTGGAGGATCAATGAGTTTGGAGATCAATTTTTAGTTCTATATCTTACACTTATTACACTAGATCATCATAATTGCAACTACTCTTCTTCATTAGTCCATTGGTTTATCTTACTCAAGACTGAAATAGAAGGACTTGTGTTCTCTTTCGTACCAATATGACGTAAATGATATATGTGAATATATATATATATATATATATATATATATATATATATATATATATATATATATATATATATAGTATATGTGTAATATTATTCATAAATGTTTTTGGCTACTTATGCAATAAAATAACCACATGTATTTCCCTAGATATGATTTATACTCTTGTGCACTAGGGGAAGCACATCGTCGTACACCAGGGCTACTTAAACTCACATCATCACTGGTTGTAAGTTTGTAATCTCTGCACTAGATGGGGAAAATAGTAAACATAGTTATGTCAAATTGTTGTTAGAAAGTTAATTAGTCATATTAGTTGTTACACAAAAGGCTTGTCTAATTTATTGTGACCGAGGAAGTGTCATTACCCGTCTAATTTTATAACCGTACAATTTGCACTGTTTATTTTAATAGAACCAGTAGAAGAAAAAATTATTAAATTGAATGGTGTACACCTTGCATACGATTTTGATTGGTCAAGCAAAAGAAACCTGATTTAGGATAGTCAGGTATCAGTACACAACTACTTTTGACTAAACAAATTGAATCTGGAATGAGAATGACATCAATTTATAAAATTAAAAGTTTAGTTTATATTGTATCACAAAATGTAATATCCACTTTAAAATCATAATATTTAAAGAATGCATGTGAAAAGTGATACCCAAGTTGGTCACAAAACTGGATGTTTTTATTTTATAGGTGAGTTAGCTACAACAAAACATATTCCTTGAAAATTGTAACAACAATCCATAATTATCCTTCTATGTATAAAAACATTTTAAGCGACATTTGCACCTATCAACATATTTTATATATACATAATATTTATATAGAAGTGAACTATAGTAAAACACAAAAGAAATGTCATATAACAATTACAAAGAGAAAAGAGAGAAAAAGTCATGTAACAAATCCCTAAACTGTAGTAAAGAATAATAATACAAGCATGTCAGACAAAGCTCTATATCTCATTGAGTGTTATAACTAAAAAATGCCATTTTAGCATTTTTAGATTGACAAGACTCATGCGAAGTCATAACATATAGATAATTTAGTGGAGCACATAATTCGATATAGACAACCAACTCTATGAATAGAAGGTAATTGTTCAAACAATAGGAGTAAAAATGTGACCAAAACTATAGGGCCAACCACACATTCAAAAATTATTTTTAAAATATAGTCAAGAATATAACCATGTCAAATTCTTTATTGAAGTTATTGGTGACTATAATCAATATCAAAGCAGAAGAAACTTAAGACATATTTTAATATTAATATTCCAAAGTGAGAGAAAAATATACAGTAAAGAAAAATCAAAATGTCTTACTATACAAACCATTTCTCTCAGTGTTACAAATATGAAATAATACCATCCTCTAATCAAAACAACATTTCTAGACTTATCTTTCTATACTTATAATAACATAGACTACATGCTTCTAATGGTTTAGTATCTCCTCAACATATAGTAACCCTTGATATTGTTTCTCACCTCTTACAACTAATATAAAGTTTCATATATTTTCTATAAATATTATGATTCCATTTACTATTTTATTAATTTATTCTTGCAAAAGATGAAAGTCATGAAAAGGATTTGAAGAACACCCTTATATATATATGAAGCAAAAAAAGAAAGAGTGAAATTTGTATTATTTAGTTATCTAATGTACTTTATGTTCAATATCATTAGTCAACAAATTTCAAAAATAGATTCTTCATTAGTGTGAAAATGGAGTTAGGGCAAGGCTTGCTAACAACCAAAGAGGTAAAACATCATCTTGATTAATAATTATTTTACACCATGTTAAACGAAAACAACATATCATATAGTAACTATCTTGAATCAATAATGTAGGAGATCTTCAATATATAATGAAAAAAGTGATATGTAAATGTTTATAAGACTCATTCATTTTATAATATTTTATAAACCATCCCATAACCTATAAGAATATATTGAAAATTCTCAATTTTTTAATAAAAAGTGCTCTAAGGAAAGGAAATGATGACATGAAAATTGCATCTTCATTACATATAAGAATTAAATGTTTGTGTTGTAAGGACAAAAGGGGGAAAAATATACTCAAATTAATATGACATATAGATGAAATAGTGTATAAATAAACAATATACATATATAAAATTTTATAGTCCTTATCTTTTATCTATCTTGAAGCAATAAATATGTGAGCACATAATGCTTCAAGATGTGTGTTTTGATTAAAAAGGAAGTGGAGAAAATGGTATATCAATCCTAGTTGACCATACATGTTGAACAAGCAAAAAAACCATATATATGGTCTCTTACATTAAGTCTACACTAATGTTATGACAATTTAATGTTTAAAACAATTAATAAAAAGTTAGCAAAAGATTTTTAGAATGTAAACTGAGTGAGGAAAATGTTCTTTTATAACTAATAAAGAAACAAAAAAATGGAACAATCATTATTTAACACTAAAAGAGAAAGGGTTGTACCATTAGATAAATATTTTAAACCAACAATGTAGGACATTGTCAATATTAAAAATATAAGACTTGTAAACATTAAAAATATATATGCAATTGAAATTAGTTTATATACCACTTGATAAACTGCTTGAATATTTAAGGTTCCATAAACTATAACATCTAAAAATTTCTCACGTAAAGAAGAAGTCGTGTGCTGAAAAAGGAAAAGGAAACAAAAACATTGTATCTATGTCACACATGAGAATCTTATCATTGTAAGGATGAAAGGGGAAGAAGCAAACCTAATTTAATAAGTATATATATGAAACAATGTCAAAACAAAAAAAAATTATGTAAAAACAGTAGTACCATCAATTTTAATTCTGAACCAAGTACTATGGGATATTTAACATTTTTTCTTGCACCAGGTGGGTTGATGAATAAAAAACCTCTTGAATTCCCTAAAAAAATCAAGATTCATGAGAAAAATTTACATTCACAACAATTTATCTAGTTAGAAGAAATAGATGTAGGAAACACATATTTTTTTTTTTATAGCAAGCAGGATGATTCATTACTCAATACGCCATACAACATCTACAAGAAAAGAGTACAACACCAACAAACTATACAAAGAGCTGATCCAGAACAAAGAAACACTGTGACTCATATCGGAAAGAAAATAAAGCTCTTCTGTATTGATTCCTCTTCTGTAATACTAACACAAGTAGTTTATCATGAGACATTCCTTCTACATGAGCATAGAGCAGAGAATTAAGAACTCGATCAGCATGATGATCTGATAATGGGTAATCTTCTCAAACGAAACCAGACGAAGCAAGCAACAAGATCAACTCGTGGCAAAATGAGATCTAGACCAACTAGAAATCTCTCACTCTCCGGAAGAGAGGATCGCAGGAAAGCGGACAAGCCAACACCGATAAACGGTGATAGAGCAACACCGATAAAGGATGAGAGAAAAGGCAGATAAGCTGCCAGAGACCCAACCGAACGACGGAGATAAACCAAATACAGAAAAGCAAACAGACACGCAGAGGAAAAAAGGGGGAAATCCAAGCCGCGAGGGCCAGCTCGAAGGAGGGAAGAACCAGATCCGCCCGAGGGATCTGCAAGGAAGACCACTGACGATCGCCCCAGCCGTCACCACCACCTCCAGGCACCACCGCCGAAGTGGAGTCCGACCCGAGGCACGAAACTCCACCGCCGAAGGACATGAGAGGTGAGGCCGGATCTGGACAAAATCGCCAGCACGAGCTAGAGCCGAGCGACTTGGAGAGGGAGAGTGGCCCAAGGGGAGCGGGCAGGCGTTCACTGGCAGCCTGGAGCCCCTCCCCCAAGCCAGTCGCGCCGCAGGGGAAAACCTAGTCTCCCTCTTTCGCCAGAGTGGAGTGGCGTCTGCGGAGCGGCACCTTTCTTTAGGAAACACATATAAGTTCAACATATTTTCTTAATAAAAAGATAAATTGAGAAAATGTTAAATTAACCCAACTAGTTCAGCGTGTTGAGCAAGCACAAATAACACATACATTGCACTCTTACATAAAATGTAAGATTTTTAATGGTAATTGCAGATGTAATACCATAAAAAACCAAATATCAAAAATTATTATTCAATAGGATGGACATTTGAGTGAGGACAAGAGGACACCAACTTGTGTAATCATATTATTTAACACCAAATTTATTACAAAGGGAAAATCATAGAGTAAATATTTTGGATAACCAAATAGGCTATCTCTAATATCTATGTAAATCAAGATATTATATATTTAAAAGACTATAGAACTATTGAAGTTTATAAATCATCCACAAACCTATATCAATATTTAAGGTTCTGTAAACTAAAAGTTATTAAATAAAAAAGATTCTTATGTAAATAATAAAACTTTTGGATATTAAAGAAAATGGAGACATGAACATTGTAGTTATAACTCACACATGAACTATATGATTTCATTGTATGAAGGGGAAAATTAGACCTAGTCTGATATGGCATATCATTGGAACAATGTAGAAAAAAAGAGAAATTAAATAAATAAACACAATACATGAATTTTACAATCGAATTTTTTTATCTATATATAGGAAACCAATATAGGAGCCACATGTTGATTCAACAATTACGTTCATTAAAAAGGGAAATTGTGTAAATTGTAAATAAATCCAAGTTGTCCAAGAATGTCGGACAACCATAAAACCTATGTACATTGCATCTCACATAAAGTCTAAAATGCATGCAATGAGTTATAAGTCAAAAAACCGCCATTGCAAGGATGCAAGTGGGTACGTGATGTTAAGAAATAGGAAAATAATATATCAATCGGTCCAAAGCCCGGATAGAGTCCGCAAGAAAGGCCGGACAGATGAGCAAGACCCAGAGGGACCATCCAAGCAAGTTCCCAATCAACACATCAAAATCACTCTCGAGTTTCAGAAGCACCTGGAGGTAGCATGCTCCGGAAACCCAAAAAACATGAACACTAAAGAGGAAGACCAGTCTGTGGGACCGTGTGTTGCCCTCCAATAGCCTATCATGTTAGAATGAATGCCCTCTGCTGGAACATCCAAGGGGCAGGACTTGACAAGAAGATCCAACTAATCAAAGAAATGAAGATCACTCACAAAATCGAGATCGTTGCAGTTGTCCAACCTCGATGTAGTGGGCCCACTACAACTAAAATCATTAAGAAGCTGGGCTTCTCTTCTTCCCATCAGGTGGAAGCTAATGGCTTCTCAGGTGGAATCTGGATAATGTGGCACCATCACCAGTGCAAAGTCGACATCCTCCACAGCCACAGACAATTCATCCACAACAAAATCAATGACCTATGGTACCTAACCTTTGTCTATGCCAATCCAAACCCTGTGAAGCGCACCCTCCTATGGGATAGGCTGGAAGAAATTACTGCCACAATGTCTGATGCATGGGCGGTAATGGGTGATTTCAACACTCTTCTACACATTGAAGAGAAGTGTGAAAGCAAATACTTTGACAAACGAGCAAGCGAGAGATTCCACAAAACTCTCCTGCACATTGGCCTTACTGATCTCAAAACCCAAGGTCACTTCTTTACCTTCAAACATCTTGGTGTTCTTAAACACCTGGATCGAGTTGTTGCAAACTCAGATTGGATTAATAGATTCGACAATGCCTTTGTCTCTGTTCTTCCACGAATCTACTCGGACCACAATCCTATATTCCTCTCCTGCGCTGACAGGACCGCAAGAAAGTTAAAATTTCGAACTAAAGCAAGATGGAACCAGATGCCTGAGTTCCACAAAGAACTTCTTCCTCTATGGCCGCAGGACTGCAAATTTCAAGAAGCTATCATGTCCTTTAAAAATGCAGATATCAATTGGGATAGCCAACGACTTGTTGCCCAACACAAGGAGAAGAACACACTCATTGCGCGGATTGACAAATGCTAGGTACAACTCCAAAACTCTAATACTAGTATAGTAATGGTCTATAGCGTCGATTTTTTTAAGCCTATAGCATTGATTTTTTTAAGCCTATAGCGTCACTTTTCAGCTGACGCCTAAGTGGTCGTCGCTAGAGAAATTTTTCTATAGGGTCAATTTTTTTAACCAAAGAAAACCGACCCAAGAGGCTGTCAAAAACTAACCCCAAATGAGAGAAGAACATGTACCTGAACCCTATAAGGTCAATTTTTCTATATAACTGACCCTAGATATCCTCTGTAATGACGATTATATTATAAAAACTGACTCAATAGAGTCTACATTGAGCTTGTAACCAAACCCTATAAGGTCGGTTTTTGTTAATAACCGACCCTAGAGATGCTCTATAAGGACGGTTATATGAAGAAAACTGACTCAATATAGTCTACAACCATGTTGGGATATGGTAGAACGGTCATGCTACGCGTCACGAACATTCTACCATATCCCAACACGGTCGTGCTATACGGCACGACCGTTCTATGCCGCAACACGGCCGTGCTATGCGGCACGACCGAGATACCTATACGGTTAGTTTTTTAAGATAACCGACCCTATAGGGTACAATTTTTTTTAAAAAAAATTGCAGAAACAGAACAGAAGAATAAGAAGAACCAGGATATGGGAGAGGGGAGCATTGATGCTCAACCATCATCATTCCAAACCACACATTCATAACAAAAATGATTCATATATTCAGTTGAGTTACACATAATCACATCATAATTTACAAAATGATTGATTGCAAGTATGAGATGATATTAAATGTCAAATACAAAGGTAAATATGAAAGAGTACTAAAACCACATACATAAATGGAGCTAACATATTTAATCCAATGCTATATTGACTTCATTTAGAATAGTATCTGACCACTCTTCTCGTAATTCATTTAAGTCATCACGTGTGTAAGGCTGAGTTGTAAAGATCTGTAACAGAACATGCACATGCTAATATTTTATAAAATGACTACAATCACTTGTAAATTTATGATGTTATTCTTTATTACCTGATATATAGTCTGAATGTCATGTGATGCTTGTTTGACAATAATTTGCATATATTTCATTACATAGTAGCCACAAGCCCAGTCATTATTTTATATAGGATACTACAAATAAAGAATTATACTTAATGTTAGTAAACTACTATTAACAGGAGTTAAGATAAGACTATACAAGTTGACATATAAGAGTTGAAAATTAATACATATAAGACTAAGCAGTTGTGAAAGTAGCTACCTTGACATTTTTCAAATTCAATGTCTTTAATTTTGTGGGTATGTGTCCTCCAACTTCAGGAAAAGCCTTTATACCCCTATCAATTAAATGATAGTTGGTAAAATAGAAATTCTAAATAGAAATATCATGTTGAAGCATTGACTAAATTTATGCTTACTCCATAGCTAGCAATTTCAATTTGTGACCCCTTATTGTTTTACCCATTGGGTCAAGATAATAAAGAGTCATCAATTTTAGGACAATCACCACTAATTCCCAATGTCTAGCTCTGAGTAAGAATAAAACAAACATTAAGATAAATAATTTTATTCATTATTAAAATTATATTGAATAATAATACTTACTGGACGTTAAAAGGAATTAGGATAATTTCCTTCCCCTCACTAGAAAAATATTTGAAAGCTGTAGAGAAGTACTCATTCACATCCTCAATATGTGTCTCTACTTGACTAGTGATTGAAGGAACTAAGAATCCAACATTTCTTATATCAAAGTTTGTGGTCTCGGTATATAAATGGTTGTAAAACATTGTAATTATTTCCATATATAGAAATAAGCTAAAAATGTGTATTTGAATTTTCTATATTGATAGATCCATACCTTATCCATACTTCTATTATCGAAGTATTCAGCCAATCATACCGAAAAAACTCTATAATATCATCAAGAAAAATATAACTGTCAAAGTCCCTCCCAGTTGCATCTTCTGTTAAATTGATCAACATTTGTAATCCAGAGCTTTGGTTGGATAAGTATCGACACAAACATTTACATTTACTTCCCAACTCATCGAATGTGGATTCTGGAATAAAAGATGGCTTGGGCATAGGAGGACGACTAGTAGAATTTTTACTTTTTAGTTTGCAAACCTGTTAATTAAATTACATACTTATATTACACGAGTTCATGTATGCAGTCGACTATGAAAAATATGGTAGAATTAAGGTATACCTTGTCATTGATAACCAAGTGTCTAGGGAAACCCACCATAGAACCCTCAGCTTCTTCAACTGTATTATATTCAGGATTAGGTATGGGTAGTGGTTTGTCCCCCATTCCGTCATACACAAGATGGATGGACACACGACAAATGTCATCAGTAATTTGTTGGCAATGCAATGTACCACCAAGGTTGTATACCTTGCCCGCTGACACAACATTATATTCTGGAACCTCCACTACAAATTTACAGTTCATACCAACCTATAATTGAAATAATATAAGTTATATATGAGGCGGTAAACCAGATACCTATTACAACTATATCTATATATAACATATATATATCATACTAATAACACAACATATAGAACAAAAACTTACTACAGATTGTTGCGGTGGGTCATTGGGAGTGCTCCCATGACCTTCTACAATTGGAGCATGGGCTTATACCTCATCACTTGAGAGATGCACAGTATGAATAGGTTGAGAAGGTTGAGTAGGTAGAAATGAAGACATTATTTCTTTTACTTTCTATGCTACTAATGTTTCAACCTCCTCTTGTGTAAGACCTCCTGCACGACCTCTTTTAGATTGCGAAGGGATAAAATAAGACTTGAATCCTATGCCAACTCCTAATCCCCTAACACGACCAAGATGCTCCTTCGTACCAAGAGCAACTGATAGTTCATCCATGTGGCCAGTTGGGATGAACTTTTCTTCCTTCCTTTGCTCGTAGAGATCAATCTATTCATAGTTAATAAAAATACCAAATCACAATATCAATTAGATATAACTAAATCTTTGTTTGTGGGAGTTACTCTTTACTTAGTTGGGATAAACCTACCATCTTTTTTGCCACCTCCTTAGTTGCAGGGTTGACAATTTCACATGCTCGATTCTTTCTAGCATCAATCCACTGCAAGTGTTGGGGTGGGAGCTCAACTTGAGTTGTACTAGACTCTTCTCCAGAAGAGAGTTGCTTCTCTTGTAGTTGGCGGTGGAAGGCATAACCACCGGGCCCCAAGCAATGGTCATTCACATTTTTGGCCCGTCTTTCCTTTTGGGCCTCGTGAATAGCCTGATCATTTAAAATGAGGTATTGCAATTTAGACTTGGCAAACATATATAAAAAGATTCACCTCCTTAATTGTATAAAATTAAAGATTCATACAATACATCACAATCTTTATTACCTGAAACTCTTCCGTGTTCCTAGCTACAACAAATCTTTCCCACACCTCAGGATCTATAAAGATATACATATATGTTGCTTTCTTCTTTTGATTAGGATTATCTATACATTCCCTTTTGATATATGTCTTAAAAGCCCTCCATCGTACACCACAACTTTGTAGCACTTTTTTCTTGTGATCTTTTTCATTTAGATGAAAAACACCCTATACATGAAAAAGAAGCAATAATGTTGTCTTAAAAAGGATATGTCTTTCCAAGCAAACAAAATTAGAATCAATAAACAAAAACATATTAATATAATATCACTTCCACTCACAGATATATCCTTCCATAGGAGGTCTTTTAAGGCATTAGAAACATCATGCCAATTTTCTATATCTATTGGCACCTTACTGCGCACGGTCACCCCTACGTAATGCTTGAAAGCACTAGCATGTTCCCCAATAGGTGCTCATGTGACATCAAACTGGACTGCCAATTTCTCCCCTTTGACCTTGAGCTCCTGCAGCCTACGCATCAGTGTGGGACCTCTACTTTTCCTAGCATCAGCACTACCATCCTCATGGTGCTCATGCTCAGAATGTTCATCTTCACTTGCCACTTTAGAACCTACAAGTATACATGATAAAAGAAACATAAGTGATAATAAAAGCACAAGTGGTTGAATGATATATGATGTATATTTAAAAGATTACGTGCTTGAATGATAATAAAATAAATAATTCAAAGAATACATGCCTCTAGTATTGGTTGAGTTGTTAGTCAAGTAAAATTCCTTCATCATGGTCTTGACGTTTATAGTATTCATCGGTGTTATCTTCAACATTTACACTTGGCAAACTAACTGAGAATGGGCTGGAATCATCATACTTTTCATAGTATTCTTCTTCATTTATAGGATCTACAATAAATTGTCTTTTTCCATGAAAAACGATAGACCAATTTTTATTTATCGAGTCATCAATATAGAATACTTGTTTTTCTTGGTCTTCCATGATGAATGGCTCATCGTTCTCACCAATCTTTTTAAAATTTACCAATTTGAAACCCAACTCATCCACTAAATCTCCTTTGTTGTTGTTAACCCAATTACACCTAAAGATAGGAACTCTGAAATTTGTATAGTCCAATTCACATATGTCCTCAATGATGCCGTAATATGACATCTCAGCTTCGTGTGGTCTTTTATCTTTCACACTAGCAAAATACAATGAAAAATCTTGAATAGTGACCCCACTATTTTGAACTACACTACTTTCATCTTGACGCTTTGTGTAGTATGAAAATCCATTTATGTCATAACCTTCATCTGACATGACATCCATTTTTGGCTTAAAGACGAGCCATTTTATGTTCTCAGCAACATTATTTGGTGATTCAGATAGTTGATTAAAGACTTTCTCTTCAAACCACCTAATAAATGTTCAATTATGCTCTCTTGCAAGACACATTAAACTAGATCGTGGATGATTTCTCTTGATAAGATCATTGTGTTCTGTAATGTAGCTACTAACTTCATCGATGTTGTGTAAAATATACAAATGTTCTTGTTCCCACAACTCACGACTGATTCCTTTCACTCGTCCTCCCAGAGTTCCTTTGCCACAATAAGATTCAGTGTCATGGGAATTTTTAGATCGCTAGAAGTTTCATTGCAATTCAAAAAATCATTGCAAAAGTCCATCACCTCCCTAGCCACATAACCCTCAATAATACTCCCTTCAGGACGATAACGATTTCAAACATCACCTTTAAAAACACTCATGTAGCGTTCAAATGGATACATCCAGTGTAAGAAAATTGAACCCAACATCTTCACCTCCCTTGTAATATGTACTACAAGATGAACCATGATATCAAAAAGTGAAGGAGGAAAGTACATTTTAAGTTGACACATGGTAACAATTACATCTTTCTATAATTTATCGAGAGTATCAGGATGTATCCCTTTGTTGCATATTTCATTGAAGAAGAAACAAAGTCTTATGAATGCAAAGCTTACATGCTTCAGAAATATAGATTGAATAGCCACATGTAAAATTTGTTGCATTAAGGTGTGACAATCGTGAGATTTAAGACCTATCAACTTCATAGACTTCTTTGATACCAATCTACGAATATGAGAAGAGTATCTTTGTGGAACCTTAATATTATACAAGCACTCACAGAAAATCTTTTTCTCCTACTTTGACAAAGTGTTACAAGCTGGTGGTAAATATGTGTGGTGACCCCTGATCTCCACTAATAATTCTTTTCTTATACCCATTAATTCTAAATCTTTTCTAGATTTGATGTCATCTTTAGTCTTTCCTGGTATGTTCAATAGCGTACCAATGATGCTATCACAAACATTTTTTCCAGCATGCATGACGTCAATGCAGTATCTAATTGCCAAAGATCTCCAATAAGGAAGATTCCATAATATTGACCTCTTCTTGTATAGAGATTTGTCACATGCGAGAGTACGTCTACTTGAACTCTTTCTAAATTCATTAACAATATGTTTCACCTGATCATATACAACATTTCCTGGTATAGGTTTAGGAGCATTTCGTTCCTCAGTTGACCCATTAAAGGTTTTGTGTTTCCTTCAATAAGGATGCACTGGTGGGAGAAATCTCTCATGACCAAGATATACGATTTTACCACCATGTTTTAGTCAGATTGAATCAGTATTTTCCTAACAAATAGGGCATGCTTTGTATCCTTTTATGCTATATCCAGACAAATTTCCATAAGCTAGAAAGTCATTAATTGTGCAAAACAACATAGCATGCAAACTAAAGATCGCTTTACGTGAAGCATCATATGTCATAACACCTTCTTCCCATAGTTTCATTAGGTCATCAATTAGAGGTTGAAGGTAAACATCAATATCATTTCTAGGTTGCTTGGGCCCTGATATCAATTATGACAACATCACATACTTATTTTTCATACACAACCAAGGAGCAAGATTGTATATAACAATCATAACAGGCCACGTGCTATGTTGGCTGCTTAATGTACCATAGGGATTTATTCATTCCATCTATACAGAGTCCAAGTCTTAAGTTTCTTGGTTCTTTACCAAATTGAGGGTATCATAAATCAATTTTCATCCATTGTGGTGAATCAGATGCATGTCGTAGGATGCCATCATCATTGGCCTTTAACTCCCCATGCCAAGACAAATTTTGTGCATCTTCTGTATTAGCAAATAAGCATTGAAATCGTGGTATTATTGGTAGATACCACATCACCATGGTAGGAGTGCCATTTTTAGCCTTAGATGAATTTGTGGTCTTATATCTTGATGCACCACACTTTGGACAATTTATCAAATTACTATATTCCTTCTGAAAAAACACACAATCATTTGGACATGCATGAATCCTCTTAGCCTCCATTCCCATTGGGCACATTATTTTCTTTACTTGATATGTTGAATTGGAAGCTCGTTGCCTTCAGGAAGAATTTCCTTTAACAAAGACAACAGTGAAGTGAAACTCTTATCGCTCCACTAGTTTTGAGAATTAAGAGTATATAATCACATCACAACACTCAACCTCGTGAACTTAGTACAACCCTTATATAATAGTTTTTCAGCATCATGTACAATGTTTGCAAATAAAGAAGGTGGATCAATGACATTGTCCCGACAACTACGTAGCATCTCATCAACCATATCATCCTGAGTCGGGTCATCCTAAATCGGTTCATCATTGACATTATCATCATTATCTATATCTTCTATGCCACAACTATTAGTATCGACATTTTCTAATCCATAATTAAATTTCTCTCCATGCCAATACCATTCATTATAACCTTGTATGATCCCATTACATATGACATGATTCTTAATTTCCTCAGCAGTATCAACATTCAAATTGTTACCACAATTTCTACATGGAAAATATAGCCTATCTGTAGGTAGTTTCCTATGTTCCTCACCAAATCTGATAAATTCATGAAGACCTTTGGCAAACTCTGGACTGTAATGGTTCTTGATAGACATCCAACTTCAATCCATTTTCTATATCACATTAAAATTAATTATAAAACTAAGCGTTTAATATTGATACTATAAGATGTAAGTTTTTATTGATAGGAAGTTAATTACTTTTATACTAAAGTGTACCACCTATTCCATTTTTGAATATTTAATCTCACTAATAATTGTATAATGTATGTTTAGTTTTGAAAAAAATTTTAGCAGCATTTCCCCTAAGTTCTCCAAGTACATCGATGTAAATGGAAAATAACCACCCACATATGTACCCAGAGAACAAATGAGGAAATACTACTAAAATTTTCTTAAAAAATAAACATACATTATACAGTTACATCCTTTGTGAGATTAAATATCCAAAAACAGTCCCAGACCGGGGACTATCCAAAATTGATTCCTAATGAGTACATTTTGAACGGGTTTCTAAGTTGATACATGCATACATGTATTATTGTCATATTTATATATTAAGTTAAACATCATGCATCGATGATATCATTTATAAACCCTAAAGTGTCGATCTGAGACTACACAATGTCTACCCTCATATTTCTAGAATCTATATAATGATTACATATGTGATTGATAACAAAATGTAGATATGAAAGAATACATATTTTTATTATTGGTTGAGTTACTTGTCAAATAAAATGGCACATTGGGAGAGTGAGAATATTATACCTCACTTGTAGGATGAAGAAGAAATATATGCAATTCAACAACAAGTCAATAGCACCTGCAACAACACAAATGCACGATTCAATTTTGTTATAATGTATTAATTAGGGGTCAATATATAAAAATTTGAGAGGACTAGTAAGAATTAAAAATTTCAAAATTGACAAATTTTGAAGTTTCTGAAACTCAGCCAGCACGGTCGTGCCATCACCACGGCCGTGCTTCCCAACACTGTTGTGCTACCTGGTCAGTTGCATGACAGTAAGAAGAAAATAGAGGAGTGAGGTGGCAAAGACAACCGTGCTACCTTGAGAAGAACCGGACGGTGGGGAATCTTGTGCGGGAGAAGAACTAGAGAGAGAAGGCACACGGACCTTGCAACATCGTAGGTGTCATCGTTCATCAAGGAAGAAAGTGGCGGTTGGGCATCGTCGTCCAAAGAAATCGACGCTGGAGATGTTGGTCGATCCAGAGGTGTCGTCACCATCCAAAGAAGAAAACGGCAGCTGGGCGTCGTCGTCCAAGGAAAGAGACACTGATTTGCCTCTCCTTGGGCACTGATCTTTGCAACAGCGGCAATTTGCTTTTCTTCGAGTACATGAGCGGGAATGGGGAGTAGCAGCAGCAGCAAATGGCAACCTAAGCTTTCGATCAGGGTGGTATCTGCTAAGTTAAGGACCTCTAGCATTAGTTTTTGGTAAATAACGGACCCTAGAAGTCTGGTTATCAAACGGTGCCCGAAGTTTACCTATAGCGTCGGTTTTTGGTAAATAACCGACCCTATAAGTCAGGGCTCTAAGGTCAGTTATCTTAAAAAACTGACCATAGAAGTATGGTTATCTATAAGGACGATTTTATAGTAAAACTGACCCTAGAGGTCAGTATCTATAAGGTTGTTTATATATAAAAACCAACCCTACAGTTCCAAAGCGGTGCCCGTGTTTTTTGTTGACTCTATAGAATCGGTTATTTGGAAAAACTAACCCTTTAGATCGAGGTGCGAAGCCAAAATCACGTGAATTTTTGCCGTGGGAAATTGGTTAGGTCGGTGTTTATGATAAAACTGATGTAATAGTCTATTAGTTCAGTTATTCTAGTAAAAATGATGCTATGGGCAGCGACGTTACTGGCCAAAAATGTAGTAGTATAACCATATACCTTTTATAGATCCCTCTATACACCTACAGGAGTAGCTTTACTGAATCCTCCTCAAAGAGGAAGTCGACTGGCAACAAAAAGCTCACATTGACTGGTTAAAACTAGGCAATTGCAACACCAAGTTTTACCAGTCATATGTTAAGGCACGATGGCATTTCAACAAAATCTCACAGCTCAAGAATGAAGAAGGAGATTGGGTCACTTCTATTCTAAAAATTAAAACCCTACTACATAGCTGGTTCGCGGATCTCATGTCTCAAAAAATGAGACCGGATCCTGAGCCTGTCAAGTAGTACCCCGACGGGTTTCCAGGCATCGATGCCTCTATGGCTGGCCTCCTCAGCTCCATTCCTTTTGTGTAGGAGATAAAAAGAGTTGTCTTCTCTATGGCACCTATTAAAGCACCTGACCCCGATGGAGTTTACACTTATTTTATCCAAAAAAATTGAGACACTATGGGTAATTCCATTACAAGCACATTCATCACGATCTTCCATTCTGAACATATCACTGCCTCTGTAGTTGATTCATTCATGGTTCTCATCCCCAAAGTTACTTCTCCACAGTACTGTCGGGATTTCAGGCCTATTTCTCTTAACAATAGCTGCTTCAATGTCATCTCCAAACTGATCGTGGAAAGGTTGAAGCCCTATCTGGATAGTTGGATAGCACCGACACAATCGAGCTTCATCCCAAGAAGACACATCTCAGACAACATTCTCCTAGTTTAGGAAATTATTCACACCATGAGGACTCGTTCTACCAAGAAGAATATTATGTGCATCAAACTCGATATTGCCAAAGCTTTCGACAAGATGAATTAATTGGATGTTTATACATGATACACTGATTAAGACCGGTATCCCAGACAAACTAATTAACATCATAATGCAGATTATTACCCGAGGCTCCACCTCCATTATTTGGTAAGGTGCACCTCTTCCTCCGTTTAAAGCTTCTCAAGGGGTGAGACAAGGGGACCCCATTAGCCCTTATGTCTTTGTCATGTATATGGAATGACTTAGCCAGGCAATCACCAACTCTGACCAGTACCGAGAGTGGAAACCCATCACACTCACGTGTGGTGGGACTCCCCTATCTCATGTTCTTTTTGCTAATGAAGTCCTTCTATTAGGTGAAGCATCCACATCTCAAGCGGCCATCATTAACAAGATCCTCAAGGAGTTATCCATGGTGTCGGGCCAAACCATCTTTAAGGACAAATCCATCAACTACATCACTAAAAACACAACTCGCACAACCTGCAGAGCCGTTAGTAGGAGGCTTGGCTTCAACTTTACTTTGGATTTGGGTAAATATTTGGGGGTTCCCATCCTCCACCACACAGTTAACAAATCCACGCATGGCACCATCATCTCATCCATTCAAAGTAGGCTCAACAGATGGTCAATGTGGCACCTATATGTTGCTGGCCGTGTCACCCTGGAAAAATCAACGCTCCAAAGCATCCCCTCTTATACCATGCAAATGGTGAACATGTCCCCACAACTGTGCGATGACATAGATAAACATGTCAGAAGGTTTATCTAGTCGGGCACTAACGACCACCGGAAGACATCCCTTTTCTCATGGAAGAAATTCAGTTGCAGCAAGGACTCGGGCGGGCTCAACATTAATGACGCCCGAGACCAAAACACTACTCTTATGATGAAAAACATATGGGTTTTCCTTAATGAAGAAAATAAATTGTGGGTTCAAGTCGTGAAGGAGAAATATATCAGAGGAGACAAGTTTAGCTCTAGCCTAAGCTCCTCAACGTGGAGCTTCATCAAGAAACATGTCAGTGATATATTTAACCTTTTCCATAAATCTATTAGCAATGGACAGTGTACTAATGTCTGGTATGATAATTGGATCGTAGGGAAATCTGTCATGCACTACTCACCAGGGTGAACCATTCCAGAGGGATTATAAGATTTAAAAGTGAGCTCAATGTTGAGTGATGACTCTTCCTGGGACTGGGACTTCATCCATGCCTTTCTACTACAGAACACCTGGCCAACTATTCACTATATCCCCCCCATCCCCTATAGAGGAGGAGGATCCTTTGATCTGGCCCCTAGAACACAATGGATGCTTCACTACCAAGTCTGCCTACAAGTGGATTCGTCGGGACAAGGAGGTTCACCTATCGGGCGAATGGAATGATATCTGGAAGTCTAAACACCCTGCTAGAATCAAATTCTTCATGTGGCTAATGCAACACAGCTGTCTCCTTACAAATGTTGAGAAACGCCACAGGCACATCGATGTTTCTGAACTTTTCCCAATCTGTAACAATGACTACGACACTCTTGTACATGCACTTTGAGATTGCCCCATCAACAAGGAGGTCTGGCTCCTTGTCATCCCCAAACTACGACATTTAAGCTTATCAGATGATTACTGGCTTGCCCACTGTGTGGAATCCTCACATGCAGATGCATATACCCTTTGGGCAGTCACCTATTGGCACATATGGACCTGTCAAAATGAGCTTGTCCATCAACACCTTTCCAGAACTATGGAATCAAAAGTGGCCTTCAACAAGCACAGAGTTCAGACTATTCTCAACATGGCTGACACTCACCTTCCCCGTATGGTTCGGCACGGGGAAGCTTCTCCACAACTTGAAGCACGAGCCTTCTACATCTTCACTGATGCTACTTATCAGCACAACACATCCCAATCAGCTGTGGGTATCCATGTGACCAACATGGATGGCTCACACCATCTAGGGCAAGGCGAAATCACTCACTCTTCCTCAACCTTGGAAGCTGAAATCAAGGCCATTTCCAGCACGACAGAGTTGTGCGTTAACCATGGCTGGGACAATGCCTACATCCTCACTAACTCAATGCAAGTGATTATGGAGCTCACCAAAAACAAACCACTACCTAAGATCAAGCCCTATGCCTTGAAAATGACTAAGCTTCTTGTCAACCGGCTCAGAGATTCCCTTCTCCATGTCAGTCAGATGCTAAACGAAATAGCTGATGCTATTTCTAAATACTACCTCAAAATCCAGGCCTCTATTCACTTTCATCACTCTCCTCTGACAGAGCTCATCATCGATGTTAATGTAGATGTTGATCTCCTTTTAACCGCACTGGAGAGTGGGATAAATAAAAACTAATCTCTAGGTTGTTAGCAAAAAAAAACCTTAATCAACAAAGTAAGAAAAGAAGATTTATTATGATAAATATGGAGTGAAGACAACGTTTATTTACAAATAACAAAGGAACAAAAACATCTTATATACTCCTTATTTTGCATTGCATCAAAAGAGAAAGGAAAATGATAGAGTAAACATGTTTAATTAACAATATAGGACTTTGTTGATGGCTACAAAACCAAGATATCTATATGTTTAAAAGATTTATGGAACTTACAATGGTTTATAAATCCTCCAATGATCCAAAATAATACTTGAGGCTCTATAAACAAAATTAAATGAAACAAAAATTGTTTCTTATTTATAGAATAATCTATTTCCTAGGTAAAGGAAAGACTATAGGACCATTACATCTTTGTCTCGAAAGAATAATAAGATACATTGTATCAAGGAAAGTGGGAGAAATAGATCTAATTTAGTATGGCAAATGGATGGTAGAGAGGACAAACAAATAAACAAACATACAAAAATGTCTTAAATTTATAGTTATAATAGTTTATCTGCATTGAAGAAATGAATATATGAACCACATTTTGATGCAACATAGTTGTTCACTAAAAAGTTTTACGTAGAAAATTTTAATGTAATCCAATTTGAGCACACATGATGATAAAGCACAAAAGCATGCATGTTCACTCTCAGATAAAGTCTAAATTACTTACCATGATAGATTCAAGTTCAGTAACATTATAAAAGAAATTACATAAATGCTTCATTATGATGAAATGTAGGCGGACCAAGTTTGTTCCCAACTCAAAAAGCAAAAACATATTTTGTGATTGTTATCTAACTAAAACTAAATAAAATGGAAATTTATAAAGTAAATATTTTGAATCAACATTGTAGGAGATCGTCGATATCTATAGAATATCATGATATGTAAATGTTTAGAGGAGCTATGCAGTGAATAATGTCTTATATATCATCCACTAATCTATAACAATAATTCAGGTTTCATAAACCAAAAAATAAAAAATAAAAAATTCTCCCATAAAGAAAAAAAATCTTAGAAAAAGAAAGGACAACATCAACATTGTACTTATATCTCATTTGAGAACTATAGGTTTTTATTTTTTTTGGATTGATGGGGAAATAGACCTAATGTAATGTGGCATATAAATGACACAATGTAAAAACTAACATAAAAATAATTAAAATACATGTATTAGACTTATATAGATGTAAAAGTATATCTATCTCAAAGAAAAGGATATAGGAACCACAAATTGGTTCAAATTTATTCAATAAAAGAAAAACCAAATTGTAAAGTGACCCAAGTTGACCAAACATGTTGAATAAACACACACACACACACACACACAGATATATATATATATATATATATATATATATATATATATATATATATGTGTGTGTGTGTGTGTGTGTGTGTGTGTGTGTTACGTCTCATGTGAAGTTTAAAATTCTTTCAATGACAATCTATTTTTTTTTTTTGAGTTAGGAGAGACAATACTCCCCCCTCCCTCAAATAGGGTACCAGAGCATGGATGATCGCAAGGGTGGTAATTAAAGTGGGCAACAAGGGGTTTCGAACATGGATCTCTCAGGAGAGACAAGTCATGTCAAGAAATATAAAATTTAATTTCACCAATTAGTATAGTAAAAGAGATTGTTCATTAGGGTGAAATTGAATAAGGACAAGGTTTACTGAGACTAAAAAACAACATCTTGAATGATTATTATTTGAAGTAAAATTACATTTAAAGGATCAACCATAGAGTAAATGTTTTGAATCAAAGTAGTATGAAATAGTAGATATCTGTGAATTTTGAGATATGTAAGTATTTTTAAATGACCAATGCAACTAACTATAGAGCTTCTAATAAACTATGAGAATATTTAAGAAACCAAAAACGAAATGTATAAAAGATATTGTCACTTGAAAGAATAAATTGTCTGCTAAGAAATGAAAAAGACAAAATGAGCATTGTATTTATATCGTATACAAGAGTTATAGGATCTCATTGTATGAATAAAGGGGAAGAAATAAACCTAAGTTAATAAGGCTTATAGATGCCACAATGTACAAATATGTGTCTTGGATGTGAATTCACAATTGTCTATATATCTTTTACCAATGAATATAAATCAACCCTAGTAGGAAAGTCAGGTTCAAATCATCTATCCCCATTGTGTGTCTCTGACATTCCCCTAAATATATGTCATAAATGTGGCTAATAATAATTTTATGAGTTGATGTTTGGGTAACCAATTTTTTCATAACTAATTGAAAAATAGGTTGTGACACCTAGAAAGTCCATTACAATTTAGTAAATAAGGGAAAAGTAAACATTACATGCAAGAAAACATTATGGATGGATCATATATTATATAAGAATACAGCAGCAGAACACACATAAGAAAGTTCCAAGAAATCAAAGGATATTGATAGAGCAAATTACAACATCAAATATGAGTCATGGAATAAGTAAAGTTGAAGAAGAATCATTAAGGATAAATATGTATAGGTTTGAGGGAAACCTCATTTATGTCTTGTTGATTCTATGCTTTCTTAATTTATTTATCAGGATTAGCGTCATTGGAGATGCACATAAATATGTAAAATTGTTCATAATTTGCCGATTTTACACATAGCAATAGAACAACATTAATGGTTTCTATAGCAAGAGGGTATTGTCAGATGAAGTTGGCATCCTTATTGTATCCTCTGGTTTGGTGCATCACAGTTTCAGATAGTGAGTGTCGATCATCCGATCATCAAGAGTCATAAGTGCTCTTGTTTTTGGTTGTTTACAATGTACATATGCAATGAGTTGTTGTAAATTGCTTTCTATGTCATGATCTGTCTACTCTCATGGAAGTCATGGAGGGTAATGCTAGTTGCTCAATCAGACCTCTTAAGGATGTCCATTATATGGATTCCAACGTATGAAGGCCTTTGATCTTCAAGTTACTGGAGTTTGTAACATATAACATTAACAAAACATCTAAATATCTCAGTTTTCATAGGAAATGGAACACAAATAGGGTTGTATTATGTGGATTGTAAGGGAAAATAGAGACAACTACTTTTTTCCTATTCTAATGACAACTTAGGATCCAACTGTAAGGGAAATTGAAGAGGACACCAAAAAATTTCTTTGCCCGTAGACAGAACAAAAAATGAAGAAATGAAAGGAAAATAAATGTTCTGAAGAGATACCCGGTTTGTCGTTGTTAATGCTAAGTTAGAGACAATAAAGAAGAAATATGTTGCAGAGAAGGTTACCTGCAAAACTACTAAAAATTTCTTTGGCCATTGATGGAACCAAAAATGAAGAAATTAAAGGAAAAGAGACATTCTGAAGAACTAATCGGTTTGGCAGTGCATCATTATTAATTCAAAGTTATTGACAACAAAGAAGAAATATGTTGTGGATAAGGTCACCTGCAGAAACCACCATTGTGGCTGGAGGTGTTGGAAACCATCATCTCATGGATGATGCTTAATTGGTTTCAAAATTTATAATTTCAGAAAACTACCTTGGTTGTGAGGCAGATTTAGTTTGTAGGGTAAGAGTCAAAGTTTTTATATGGGTTTGGTTGCAAACTAAAGTTCATAGACATTATTCAAAAAAGAAAAAAAACAATGATGGAGATGACTGTTCGCTCTTAGTAGAGTATAATAGTAGATATATAGATATATACATACATAATATACATATATATACATATAGTTTATTTTAATACCCACACATGTACTGTAGTAATGCTACACGTCTCTAAAATGATGGTACTTTTGTAAATACTAAAAACAATGATTTGATTTGTGTGTAACATCAGTGAAAGCAATTCAAGATCTTATTGTAAATTTTTCTCCACCCTAAAATCCCAAAATCGAGAATTCCTCTTCAGTTCTCTAATTCCAGTAGAGAAAATCACTAGTAGTTCTACTTTTTATTTTGCATTACTATAAATCAAGCCATGAATACCACTCCACTTCTCTGTTTCCATTCATGTCACTAATGGTGTCGATTGTCCTACTGTTCGTTACTTTGTTCATCCAGAACACACACGCAAGGGGGAACCAACTGCCTGGTGTCTGCTGTTGTGTTCAAATGGGGAGAACAAAATCAAGAAAAGCAACTGTAATGAAGACAATGAGTAAGGGAAGTGAAAAAGTAATGGCAGAGGATGATTGCATAGAATTGGGAAGAAGAATTTGAGTGTATTATGCAAAAAATATTATAATGGAAGAAGGTCTTGTAGACGATAAGGTACATGGTTCAATGAAAGGTGCAAGGAAAAGTAAAAAGAAAGGCCATAAAAAGAAGGGAACTATTTATAGTACAAAGAAAAGTACTAGTGTTGAAGAAGAGAATGTTGAAGATGAGACTGTCGGAGGTGAAGGTACTGAAGCAGTGATTGCTTCATATGATACTATTGGAGATGAAGCACCAAAGAAGTGGTTGTTGAAGATGATACTGTAGGAGTTGAATGTACTGAAGAAGTGGTTGTTGAAGTTACACTTGAGAATGAAGAAACCAAAGTTGTTGAAGAACGATCTCTAACAAGATCAGAAGAATAAGAAAACTAGGTGGCAAAATAGTAGCCGTTTCTGAAATAGAAGAAAAACAAAAGGACAAGAGAAAGAATCTAGAAGGTAATGTTCCTTATATTCAAAGTGAAAATTTAGACCTATTAGAATCATTCTGTCAATAGAAGTTACACTTTATTTACGAAAATGTAACTTTGTGAACTAAAAAGTAACCACTTCAAATAAAAAGTAACTCTGCTAATAGAAAATTAACTCTACAAATGGAAAAGTAACTATATTAAAACATTATATATATTAACAAGTAACTCTATGAATCAAAAAGTAACTATGTTAACTGAAAAGTAATAGGGTAAACAAAAACGTAACTTTGTGAAATGAAAAATAACTCTATAAATAAGAAATTAACAATGTTAACAACAAAGTATCTATGTGAAATGAAAAGTAACTATGAGAAAGGAAAATTAATTGTATTAACTGAAAAATAACATTGTGGACTGAAAAAATATATTTTCACTATACTCCTTCAATTTCGACCTGAAAAATGGGTGGGTCGGGTTGGGTTTGGTTCGGGTTATTATGGGTGTGAGTCTCCTGGGGGCGGCTCAAAAAGACCCACTTCTAAATGGGTCATGCAAAAGTCCACCCAAATACAACCTGACAGATATTGAGTCGACCCGCGTGTACCCATATAACTTGTAGTACAATTTGATACTCTTATTAAAAATAATATAAATATAACTTTCTAGTTTGATGTCTTCATGTGGATATCTTTTTATGTGTATCACAAACTAAAACATTTAGTTTATTACATTTCACGTCAATTATAAGAGAAAACTACATTTTTTTTATGATTTAGTATTTCAAATAACAAATCATACTCAATTGTTGTATTTAATGTTAAACATAAATGAGGAAAAAATTATTGGTACATGTAGATGTTCAACACACAAAAACAAACTATTTAATTAAAAGATAACAACAAATTAGGATGATGTTATCATTTGTATTGGTACAAAGTAGATTTTTTTTTTATTGAACGAAGCACACCAAAGTGGAAATGTTTATTATTATTAAAGGTACATAAATATTGACAAGACAAACACAAAGAAAATAATTCATATATATATATATATATATATATATATATATATATATATATATAAGGTCAAATATATATGACATGTAAGTACAAAACACAATATAGTGAATACTCACAAGTTATTGTCCGGTCTAAATTGCACGCCCAAAATGGAGCGGATCAAGAGTAGTCAGACTTTTGAATTTATCCCCTCCTATAGCTCCGGTCATAATAGAAGCCAACCCCTAATTGATGAAGATGGTGGATGATATGATGAGCATGATGAAGAACCAAGCTGGAGGTTCCACTAGACAATCTACAATGACAGTTGATGTCATTGATGTAGATGTGAATGATTTGCATGCTTTTGCAACCACAAAAACCAAGGCCCAATGTCCAACTCTTATACTCCAGAGTGAAGAAATTATCCTAACTTCTCATGGAAACAACAAAATGAGGAGGGGCAAGGGAAGCCAAGGAAACATCAAGGCCCTAAGTACAAAACCAAGTTTGAAGAAGAAGCTCTAGGAAGTCTAAGGAGCCTTGATGAAGTGAAGAAAGATGTTTCCTCGCAAGGGAAAAACATTATCTGCCTTGAGGAAAGGCTTGATCAGATTTCTCTTTGACTTGCTCGTCATGAAGAAGGGAGGCTCCCGTATGAAACTATGCCTAACCCAAACAATGATGGTATCATAATGAGCACTCTCCAAAGAACATATGCTCCACCCCAGTACCAAGGACCACAAAATCCTTATGCTCCTCCACCTCAACAACCCCCATTCAACTACCAATACCCTCCACCTCCACCTCACTCTTACCAAAAACCCCCTCCACATTATCACCCCCATCCACCACAACCATCACAACCACAACCTCAACCACAATTCATTCTCCAGAACCCAAATCCACTACACCTAAGACAACCACCACCTCAACAGCCACAACCACCTCCACATGCTTCCTCTACTACTACCGATGAGCATGTGAAGGTAGTGACAATGTTGAGGAGTGGTAGGACCTTGGAGCAGCCATGGGACACTTTTATTGATAGAGCAACCAGTAATGACATAATTGATATTGTGATGAGAGATGGTGATACTAAGATTCAGACTAAGGATATTGTGACAAGCTCACAGGTTGATATTGTGATACAGAGAGATGATATTGTGATTCCTGTGATACCGCTTGATGATTCTTTTTATTTGAGTCAGTTGAAGGCACAACTCCCTCCTTCCCAAATGCACTTGAGGAACCATGTGATGACCTGGAATTTGGATACTTAAAGAATTTAGTTATGTTGGACCTAATAAGAGTACTTTGATCTTATTTGAAGTTTTCTTACATGATTTTCTTAATCAAGGGAAGTTAGATGAAACAAATTAATGTTTAGGTAAGTGATATTTGAACACTTATGAGGTCAAGGCCAATTTATCAGTCTCCACAAACTCAAGTGATAAATTCATGAGCATTGAGGTTTATGATGAATAGCTTGGTAATTGTATTGACCATAGTAATCTTATGAAATAATTGATTTGGAGGAAATTAGTGATGTCATATGATCGGACCTTGGCCCTTTGAATATATAGTACTTAGGTATAGATTTCATGTCATGCAATCTTTACTCACTTGGCTGTGCGCAATCTTGCAAACCACCAGCCACAGATCCAGGACCAGGTCATTCTCAACCTCCGAAAACTGAGCATAAGAGGGTTGTTGGGGGTGTAGTAGCGATCTGATAAAGGTGAAACAGTCTATGGGAATTTGTTAGAAAACCCATGACCTACGCAACAATTTGAACTGCTAATACTTTCAATTGACGTTAGATACCTATTGTTACCGATGGACTGTAGTCCTCATGCCCACCTTCTCCATCGTCTTCCTCCTGACCACTCACAGTATCCATGGAATTCTCTTATAAGGGAGTACACGTTCACCCCCTGGTCTCCAATCTCCGTGATAGCACAGATAAGGAAGTGAAGAAACGTGGATGAAGGTTTCTGAGATAGTAGAAGGATGGAAATACCTTATTGATGTGTTTTTAAATCCTACCCAACCACCCAGCCTAGCCGACAACTCCACCTTCATCCTTTGTAGCGTGCGGGTTGTGGAGGCCACCACCGGTAGAGCTCACCATCAACGACGAGTGTAATAAGGGGAGGTCTCGAAACCTAGATACCTTCCTTCCATGAGTCTAGGGTGATTGGAGAGCCACCAAGTTCCAGCCGCGACAACATGGTGACCAAAGCTCTGTTTTACAGAGCAAACATGGTACTCACAATCGAAGGAGCCGACCATGCTAAAGATCTGGTGCCGTCACCACCTTGATGGGTGACCAATGGCCCCTCTACCTCAGATCGGTGATGCACAACTTTATGAGCAAGGTTTGATCTTGACGCCATTGTGATTCCTCACCGTCTACCAAACTCATGGCGACGCCCAACCACAATGCTCATTTGAGAGTTCATGGTGCCGATGAGGTTTTGAAGTGAAGGTTAGGCACCCCCTGTCTTCGAGGACGGTGCCTAGATCACTGATTTGAAAACCTGATCCTCATCACTTCTGGAAACAAAGATGAGGTAGATTGAAGATGAGGATAGGAGCCACCCTTTCTCTCTGGGGATCCAGTCGTGTGGCGGCTTACGAACACAGAGTTCGTGCGTGATGGTCTGAAGAGAAGAAAAAGAAGAACGGTCTGGTCCAACAAGCAGAACCCCCTTTACAGAGCTGGTCTGGTTCAAGCTGGGCCAACAGAGCGAGCTAGATATTCTTGGAGTTACATGGCATGCATCTGGAGCCTTCTAAGGCTGATCCAACGGCCCTGCTTAACCCCAAAGAGGTAATTCTCAGTAAAATCCATGTTAATACCCTTTATCTTACAAAAATCATAGAAAATAGCTCCAGTGCCCAATAAATGCCCGGAAAATATTCCCAGACTCAGAATAACATCCCCTATATTAATGGACTCTTACATCAATCTTTTGAAGAAATATAAATTTATGTTTATAATATAAATGAAATTACTTTTTTTAGAATGTTTTAAATGGTATAATTAGGATATGATGAATAATATATCTGAGAAAAATACTACTGAACTCTAATATTATCCTCAAACTAATGATGGAGCCTGATCTGATTATTATGCCAAACTACAGTGTATCTTCTTACTAAGTCATGATTAGATGCTTTTGGTCTCATATTAATTATAGAAACTAGACTAAGCATCAGAAAATTATGAGAATTTAACCAGACACTAATTATGACATGTAGGTGAGTATAAAAATATGAGAGACAAACTTAGGTCAGTTTAAACCTAGGTTTAGCCTAAACCCTAACTTAGACCTAAAATATCAATGACATAATGAACCATGTATTAATGATGATTAATTTGTTATTAATTAGGTGATGACCAGATAATCTAAATGATCATGGATGTGATAAGAACCTCTAAACTCAGGTACGTGGATATAAGTATATGAATAGTTTTTGCTGGATGATAATTATGAGTAATTGCTTACATGTATTTGAATATCTTGTTGGATGTACATCTATATGTATTGTCATTTCTGCTTTGAACAATAAGAAAACTAAAGAGAGAAAATGGAATGTAGTTACTGATGGTTCATTAATCTCCCTATTAGAGAGGGAAAGTGTTAATGTTGACTAGAACCTCCCTAATGGTACAAGGTACGCGGGGAGATCCCTAATGGTACAAGGTACGCGGGGATAGGGCCCAATAATATATGTTTGTGCTAAGTCCACCATAGTAATACATGTCCATTGAAATATGATTAATAACTTGGGTTCACCTGATTCTCTGCCATTAAATAATGTTTCTTTCTCTCTTTCTTCTTTTTCAAGTGTTTTCAATATGCCAGCATAATATAGCTCTTTAATACCACGTACCAACTTTTGTTGATGTTTTTGTTTCTCATATTTTCTAGGTCCAGAGCTAGAATGGGATAAAGGATTAGGATGTGAGCAAGTTTTATAGGTTGTACCTATTGTGTTAAGATCCTGATTAGCATACATGTTCATAGACTTATGTAAAATTTTCTATTCAATGTGTAAATGTAATCTGTAATAGTTCATGTTATAATTAATATTCATGTTGAATGTTGAGTATGTTATGGTTGTATGTTCATGTATGCATATTATGCTTCCGCATCACTCTCTGATATGATTGGATGATGTTTTCGGATTCTGACATCTCATTCCCATTAGGGTTTGAAGAAATCAAAATCCGGGGACGTCACAAACCATCCTCCGAAAGAAGGATGAAGAATCTCACCGAGGACATCATGGAAACTTTTAAGTAGGTGAAGATCAATATTCCTTTGCTTGATGAAATCAAGGAAATCCCATCTTATGCTAAGTTTTTGAAAGACTTTTTCAGATTCAAGAGGAGGATGACAAGAAGGACACCAAGGAAAGTCAATATCACTAAGCAATTGAGCTCAATTCTACAACACAATGCCAAGGAAAAGGAAAGACCCCAGTGCTCCCATCATATCATGCTACATTGGAGCACACCGCATAGACCAAGCTCTTTTAGACTTGGGTTCTAGTGTGAATATGATGTCATGTGATGTGTTTGTTGAACTACAAATGGGACAACTGGGTCCGACCCCCAGACTGATCTGTCATAACACCTAAAGGGTGTATTGACGATGTTTTGGTCAAACTTGATGATAAGACCTCCACATTCTTCCCTGTTGATTTCATTATTATGGACATGGAAAAAACATGAGGAAAGTGCCTATTATCTTGGGGAGACCCTTCTTGGCTACATCCAATGTAGTGATCCATATGAGGACCAACACCATGTATGTGGCCTTCATGCACATGAAGATCCGATTAAACATTTTCAAGTCTTCTACTAAAGCTGAGGTGATAGGTGCTACATAGGATGATTGTTATCTTATTGAGTGTCTTGATGAGATTGTAGAAGAATGTCAACCTACATGGATTCAAACTACCACACAAGGTAGAGGTTTAGAGCATATTGTGGAATCTCCTGATGATGATGATGATGATGTTGATGAGTATGAGGAAGAAGAGCTAGCCCTAGTGGCTACAAGTGAGGACCTCCCTTCCATTTCTAAACTAGTGAAGAATTTTTTTGATGAACCTCCAATTATTGAGCTCAAGTCTCGTTCTGAAGGTATGAAATATGCTTTCTTAGGCTCCAATGACACCCTCCCAGTGATCATTTCCTCTATCCTTTCTCTGGAGCAAGAATATTCATTGATGGCAGTTTTGATGAAAAACATTCAAGCCATTGGATGGTCGATTGATGACCTGAGAGGTATTGGCCCCTCAATTTTTGTCCACAAAATTTACCTATAGGAGGATTCCAGACCAACCCGTCAAATGTAAAGATGGTTGAATCTAAAATTGAAAGAAGTAGTAGTAAAAGAGGTCATGAAGCTACAAGATGCTTAAATCATATATCCATTTCTGACAATGCATGGGTGAGTCCCATCCAGGTTGTTCCCAAGAAGGGTGGCATCACAGTAGCCAAGAATGAGGATGGAGAATTGATGCCCGTGGGAGAAAAATACAAGCGGGAAGGCTAAGAAAGACCATTACCTTCTCCCATTCCTTGATCAGATCTTGGATAGATTAGTAGGACATAGTTTCTACCATGTTCTTGATGGGTAATCTTGTTACTTCTAGATATCTGTTCATCCCATAGATCATGAGAAGATGACGTTCACTTGTCCAAGTGGTACTTTTGGTTATAGAAGAATGCCATTTGGGCTTTGCAATGCTCCTTCGATATTTCAAAGATGTGTGACATCCATCTTTGCTAATATGCTTGATTCATCGCTTGAAGTCTTCATGGATGATTTTTTAGTGTTTGGTAAGACATTTCATGAATGTTTTATCCACATAGCAGTCGTGCTTGAATGGTGTGTCAAGGTTTTTTTGGTGCTATCTTGGGAGAAGAGTCACTTCATGGTTCCTGAAGGCATTGTTTTGGGTCATCGAGTTTCCAAGGCCAGAATTGAGGTTGATAAGGCTAAAGTAGGTCTAATTTACACTCCCACCATTCCTTCAACCGTAAGACATGTCTGATCTTTTTTTTGGGCATGCAAGTTTCTATCACCATTTCATCAAAGACTTTAGTAAAATCTCGAGGCCGCTTTGTCACTTGCTTGAAAAAGTTGTGGAATTCAACTTTGATGACAAGTGTGTTGAAGCCTGTAACCACTTGAAGCATAAGCTCATCTTTGCTCCTATTATGCAGCCCCCAAATTTCTCCTTGCATTTGAGATCATGATCTATGGATCGGATATGGTAGTGGGGGTTGTGTTGGGATAAAGGATTGGTCGGGTTCCACACACCATCTACTATGCAAGCAAAACCCTTAATGAAGCTCAAAGGAACTACACCATTGCGGAAAAAGAGTTGCTTGCCATGATTTTTACCCTTGAAAAATTATGTTCTTATCTCTTGTAAAACAAGGAGGTGGTATACATGGATCACTCAACCCTGAAATATCTTATGTCAAAGAAACATTTTAAGTCAAGGTTGATTTGATGGATTCTATTGCTCCAAGAGTTTCATTTAAAGATTGTTTTCAAGAAGGGAGTCGAAACTTCTACAGCCCGCCATCTCACCCGCATCGAGGCACCCTATGATGACAAGAATCGAAACAAGGAAACAATGCCACATAAGAAAATTTTCTTACTTTCATGCACCCAAATACCATGGTACAAGCACATAGCTAACTTCTTATCTAGTAGGAGGATATTAAGTACTTAAACAAGGGAAGAGAGTAAGTGGTTGTTTTATATGGTGAAAAACTATGCTTGGGATGACCCACATCTATTAAAATATTATCCTGACCAACTGATTAGATGGTATGATGCAAAAATTGATCAGCAAGAGATCCTATCCATGTGCCACTCTGGTGTGTGCGGCGGTCATTTCGGTGGAAAACACATAGCTGCCAAGATTCTTCAAAGTGAATTCTATTGGCCAACCTTGTTCAAAGATGCTCATGAATATTTCAAGTATTGCTTGAAGTGACAAAAGGTGGTACTATCTCCAAGAAGGACATGATGCCTCTCTCACCCATTCTTGTGGTTGAGGTGTTTGATGTTTGGGGAATTGACTTCATGGGTCCATTTCCTCCCTCCTTTGGATATGTGTACATCTTGGTGGTATTATGTATGAAAGTGCATTGAATCTATTTCTACTAGATTGAATGATCATAAAGTGGTTTGTGATTTTGTAAAGTCAAACATCTTCAACCGTTTTTGTGTACTGCGAGCAATGATTAGTGGTGGGGGAAGCAATTTTATCCATAGGACATTTGAAGGGCTGCTAAAAAGACATGGAGTAAATCATTGCATGGCTACTCCTTACCACTGTCAAACATGTGGTCAAGTTGTGTCAACTAATCGAGAGATAGAACTCATTCTTGAGAATACAGTGAGGCCGGACCACAAGGATTGGTCTTTATATCTCAATGAAGCTTTGTGGGTATATAGGACTGCATTCAAGTCCACGGTTGGTACCATGCCTTTCAAACTCATGTATGGTAAAATTTGCCACCTACCTTGGAGATGCAACACAAGGCATCATGGGCATTGAAAGCCATGGACATGGATGGAGACACTGCCTGATTGAAAAGAATGTTGCATCTGCATGAGCTTGAGGAAAAGAGACACAAGGCATATAAATTGTCTAAAAGCTACAAGGAAAGGACCAAGTTCTTATATCATAATCTGATTAAAAAGAAGGACTTTGAGCCCCCACAATGGGTATGGTTGTACATCTATAGGATGAAGTTATTTTGCGGAAAGCTTCAGTTTCGATGGGAAGGACCTTATGTAATCAAGAATGTATATGCATCTGGGGCTATTGTGATATGTGAAAAGGACGACGCAAGAGAGTTCACTGTAAATAGGAAAAGATTGAAATCAATTGTTGAAGTAGGTCCAAATAAAGCAAGACAAAGTGTTGACATTGTTATGTTAGTTGAGGAACACCAATATCATGAAGAGATGTGCTTAAATGCACATGAGAGAGATATCTCCTACAAAGATGCTTTGAAAATTCTGCAATGATGATCAAGTTCAAGAATCAATAAGCCCAAATGAAGGTGTAAAATTTATCTCTAGTTGGAGGAAAACCACCTTGGTTTGGGAACTTTTTCACCCAACCTTCACTTTTTGATACTTTTTCTATGTTTTTAGATGATTCCAATAATACACATATGCACACTTGTTTTTGATAGTTTTTTTAAGTTTTGATGAGAAGCAGGTCACAGGTTGAAGAGAAAGAAAGAGAGGGCAAGGCATGGTTTTTAGGCAAAAGTGTGGCAAAGTATCAAAGTAATGCAAAAATATCAAAGTTCTTGAAATTGCATTGACAAAATACAGAGGAAAGACCAACCACGACTATGGTGCATCAAAACATACGTGGTGGAATTGACTGAAAATGTGATAGTAACATGTAAAGTTTTATGAGGGATTGGCCTGCGTTGTCGAGCTCAAAGCGGCTGTGGCACACTTAGGACAACATGAATGTGGCCTCTTCTATGGGCGTGGTGACATGATGATAGCACAGTTGTGGCACCCACCATGGCCATGGTGATTTAATTGCAAAAGTTTGAGAAAGTTATAGTGATGGAGGGAATTTATGCTTGATCAGCCATGACTACGGTGACCACCATGGATGAGGTGAGAGGAAGACAACACAACCATGTGAGGGTCAAGCGGTAGACTTCTTCACCAACTACCATGATCGTGGAACCCACCATGGACATTTTTCCTAACCCCCACCATGACTGTTGTTGCCCACCACAATCACAACGGGGCCCGACATCACTCAAATTTCACTTAAACTCGAAATCCACCTTGATTTCTCCCTGATTCTAAAACACCTCCGTGCACCTCTCCTCGTCCGTGGTGACATGCTCGCTCGTGGTCCTCCTAATCTTTCTTCTCAAGCTATAATCCTCCACCCAATCACCAATCCATCCTCCACAATCACAAAAACCATTCTCAACCTCCATTTCACCCTCTCAAAAAAATCTAAAAATCACAGCCCTCCTACCACTGCCACCTCAATACAATGAAGGAGATTAGCAAGGGTGTGAAGAAGGGGGCACAAAAGAGCCATGACATGATCATAGGAGGCAAAATGTGAACACAAAGAGCCCCCTCTCAAGTCTCCATACCATCCCACACTCCATCACCATCAAATTTCATTTCCTAATCACTACAACATTTGGCATCCGTGAGTTCCTCCCGCACCTGGTTGTCATACAACCATCACATAACCGATGAGACTTATTGGGAGGAGGAGGAGGCATTCGAGGAGAACCTCGATGCAATGATTGATGGGGTGGAGCCGAAGATCACTACTCTCCAAAAGCAAGGCAAAAGGGGGCAGCAACCCCATCTTCTTCGAGGGTCCCTACATGCCCTATGCCAGCTCACCACTCCACCTTTTCATTAGGGGAGACACCACAGCAGATGACGTAGGCGAGGTGACAAATGATCATTGAAGAAGAGTATGAGCCACAGTGATACCCTGAGAAACACATACTAGTCAATCTTGACAAAAGCTTAGGGTCAAGATCCTACCAGACTGATGAAGAAGAGGATGGTACTGATGACGAAGACATAGACTCTGAGCCAGAGGATACCTTGGCCTACATAGAGGTGGATAGGTTGAAAGGATTTGGCAAAGCTCCTAAGAGGACTTCTTATGGAAGAGGTCAAAGGAAAATGCAAATCACACCCACATATCCTGAATGCATGTCGAGGAGAGTCATCTCCACAAGGTATGGGTGTAAGAAGGTGATTGATGACCTAGGCATTAAAGTATAAGTGGAAAAAAAGTTGAAGAGAATCAGTTTGTGGAAGGTACTTTTCATGACACAAACCACATACGTGTAGTTGACTCAGTAGTTTTTTGCCACACTTGAGAAGGTCAAGGTAAAAGGGGATGAAGCCATCAAATTTGGAATGTTCAATAAAATCCACACACTTACTGCTTCTGAATTGAACCACATCTTTCCAAGGATCTTAAAGAAGCAATAAAGGTGAATAATGGCATAATTGAGAAAGATGTTGACTTGGACCATGGTAAATTCTGGTATAGTTGAGCTGGGATGCCATGATACACAGGTAGAAAGTCAAAGACTATGTTAATCAACAATCCCTTGGTCAGATATGTGTAGAAAGTCCTTGCCAACATAGATTCTAGGGGGTCTGACAACCAGGGCAGCATTTCACAAAAGTACCTCTTTGTTTTACATGGAATAAATAAGAGGTTACACATTAACCTATGGTCTCTCTTGATAGATCACATGAGTAAAATTTCTTTCAAAATAAAAACTCCATTTTTTATGGAAGTGATTATGACCTCAATTTCTCAAGCCCTAGGCTTTGATGTCACCAAACTTAAAGAGGCCGAGGGGGCTCAATTTATTGATCTGAAGTACCTTGTTCTCTCTCAGATGATCAAAATAAAAAACAAGATGTTGATTTATAATGTGAATCCATAGCATTGTCAAAATTCTTGAGATGCCCTATCATGCTACCCCACTCCTCTCTGCCTTGCCCCCCCTGACATACTACATGAAAAGCCAATGCAATGGGAGCAAGACAACCCCCAGGAGAACTATAACCCCACTATTGCACATGAAGAAGTGGGAGAATAAAATGCACAACAAGAAAAAGGAGAGGAAGAAGGGCAAGCGACATGCCTAAAGGGTGAGGAGAAGGGATGAGGCAACATCCCAATTGCATGGGCCTTCAACAAATGCCTATGACATGTCATCTATCCAGGCACAACTTGAAGGTATTCAAAAGATACAATAAGAAATGCAGCTCACCCTGCAGTACATGTGGCATGACCAACAATAGATGCACTATCAAGTCAACCATTTGCACCACTACCACCATGCTCAAGCACAAATTAACCTGAAATTTGGTGAAGACTTCTAGGGTGGTATTTTGGGATATCAAGAGTCCTACACTCCCCCTCAGGATCCTTATTGGGGCCACTACTACCAGTTCCCTCTAACTCGTCCAGGTCCTCCACCTCCTCTAGAAAGTTCTCATATGTACCAACCACAATAGGGAGACCTACCTTTTAATAAAAAACACCAGCCTTGATCTTTACCCTACTATTACTATTCTTTAGTTTCATGTTGAGGACAACATGATTCGAAAGTTTGGGGTGTTAGGATGGTATGTACCACACTAACTCTGACTCTCATTTTGTTTATGCATGTCCCATCTGATTTTGGATTTATCAACTTTACTCTTTCTAGTGTAGGTTTCTTCTTGTGAGCATTCATGCATACATGTCATTTAATTTCATTCATTTTTGCGTAATTTTTCAAAAAAAAATGTTTTTTTTGCGCTTCCATTTAGATTTTGGTAATGTTTGTGTGTTTTAACTAGGATTTTCTGATTTATGTTTTAAATTTCTCTAAATGTAGGCTTAGATGTGGTTGAATGCAAATTGCCACCATTTTGGCCAATTTTCCTGAATTTGAATGTTCTTGCCCAAAAGTGTGTTTCAACTAAATCTCTATCTGTTGTGATGAAAATTGTTAAATCTTAGATAATGAAACTTGCTTTTGATGGTTTTGGCTAGAAAGAGTCCTATATAGGAATTTTTCATGTGCTCCAAACCTCTTGAAATAATTTGTTATTTTGAATAAAAGGGTGATTCTTGCAAGTCTTGAACATTTGGGTTTTATTGTTCTTTATGAAAAGGATGAAATCTACTATACTATTCATTTTATGCATGACTTTTTAGATTGGTGAATGTTAGATGGACAAACTTGCTTGAGTGAGATTATACTTGAATTGCCACTACTTGTGACCGTTCTTTGATCTTACATTTCTTCCACCTTCTTCTTACCTCTCCGCCTCATGAAAGGATGCCAAAGCGTGCATATCAGCCTTGACCACCCCCCAAAAAGTTTGGGGTGGTCATACCTTTACCTTCCTACTTCACTCTTGTCATCATATGCTTGAAGTACACCAAGCACAAAGAAAATAAAAAGAAAAGAAGAGACAAAAAGAAAATAAAGGGTGGTCCTATTTAAGAGCATTCAAACAAAGAAAAGATGAGTGCAATAACACTCCACTCCCTTTCATAACCATTTCTTCTCTTTTTATGCCTAGTAGGGCTAGGGTAAATAAACTATAGCCCTCACCCCCAACACAATCCAAGTGGGTCATGAGTAGTGAAATGAAGTGTATAAGGTATCTTTAGCAAGTGAAATAGTAATCCTAACCTTTTGAATGTATTTCATGCATGATACGGTTTACCAAGGGCATTATGAAAATTGCATTTCTTGCGTATGTGAATGGTGATCCATATTCTAAGTTCTTATACTATGTTCTTGATTCACACTTGAAAAGAATGAAAATGAGTAGACAGTAGTGGATTGCATGCTTCATTCCTCATGCGAACTCATTTTAGCCAATAAACATCACAATTTTGCATTATCTTTGCTCCTATATTGAATTGAAAGAGAGATGAAGTTGGAGCATACTTGAGGACAAGTATGTTTTAAGTTTGGGGTGGTGATGCAACCCTATTTTAGGGCTTCATCCTATGTCTTTTTTCATAGTAATCACATCTAAACATTGTATATTGCAAGCTAGTTCCTCCAATGTGCTCTTTGATGTCAAATGGACTTATACCTCCTTTTGTGTGTTTTTAGGGTACTTCTACATGCATTGATGCAAGGGAGAGAGATGAAGAACATCTTCGGGTCCTTCCACCCTAAGATTGGACCTACCTCTTCCTTGAGTTGTCTTTGGATGCACAAGAATCAATTCAATGCAAAATGAGGTCAAATGATGACGTTGAAGTTGAGATCAGCAACAAGAAGCCCCAAAATGACTATGGTAAACCACCACAGTCATGGGGAGTTAATCTCCAAAAGTTACGATGACTTCACCAATTTTTTAAATGAATGACCATGACTGTGGTCAATAAAACAGCCGTGGTCACTGAATATACCGTGGACGTGGTCATCAAAATGATCATATCCATACATTCCAACTCACCCGTGGCCCCTGCCACAACCATGGCAATTTATTCCTCAAGACCCTAAAATTCAATAGTGACTCAGCTCATTTTACATGTAGATAGCCACTGTTGTGCTGATGGCCATGACCGTGGCCAGAAAAGCCCACCTTTCCCATGGTGACCTCCATGACCATGGTGAGCCGAAGACAAGACAACCTCGCCTATGGCTACCTCCTCCAACATGGTCGTGCCACCCAACTCGGTCATGGTACCCTCTACCCAACATGACCATGGCACCCGCCATGGATATGGCCACCATACATACTTACACCTCACCTCCACCTTCCACCTTCCACCTTCCACCTTGGCCATTCCATTTCCCACGTCTGTGCCATATAACCCCCACCACGGCCGTGTTGACCACCTAAACCTACCCATTTTCTCCGTTGTTTTTCCTAATTACCCCCACTTACCCTAGTTCCTCCCCACCACCTATATACCCATAGTTGGTATCCACATCACAAAGGTTAGCTTCCCTAGCACCCTCCAAGATACTCCTTAGCCATTTCCTTGCTTTCCAAACCTTTCACTTACCTCCCACTCCATTTCCAATCCATTTGCACCATACAAACCTTGTTTTCTAGGTTTCCCACCATAATCCCTCACATCTCCATGCTATTCACCTACCTTGGAGGAGGATCCATGCCCTACAACAGCTAGGAGGTGAAGAAGAAGAAGATTCCACGAGATCCATGGATTCCTACCCCTTTCTTCTCCTTTCTTTGCTCGTTTGTATGATCATGTCTAGCTAAGCCCCTACTGGTGAGATGTTTGGGGTTAAAATGTTACTTTAATACTATGTTGGGGGAAAATAACTTGTAATATTTATATTTCCATTCTATGATGGTTGCCTCTTACTTCTGTCTCATTTCTCATTATCTTGCTTGTGTTTTGTTCTTTTAAATATGGATTGTTTGTTTTATGATGCTTGAAGACACTTATCTTCTAGGGGAAAATGGAATGTATGTAAATATCTTAGGAATGGCTCCTACGACCAATTAGTGGATCCCTAGATAACCACATTTGTTCCTACATACAACTCCTTTCTCCTGCAAGTAGATGTGAGATCTAAGTAGCTAGTGTGTGTGTGATTAGTGCAATTGCCTAGAGTTTTCTAAAGGCAAGATGGTAAGTAACATGAGGTGAAGCACCCTCATATCTACTCCCATTCCTACCCTTATCTCTCAATTGCCCTAATACCACTTACCCTAGAAACCTAGACTTTCCAAGTCATATTAGAATTACACCTAGCCCTAATTCCCCAACTAGTAGCATTGGCTATATTCCAATATCACTTTCCTTGTTGTTTGTATTAGTAATCTAGATTGACGGTATAAAAATTTCTTTTTATGTAACCTCCCCCAACAAATATCAAAGTTTCATTTCCAAATGGCCCACCTATCCATCTTATTGTTTAAAACACACCCTGTCATCTTAGCTTGTTAATGCTGGTTTAATTAAATACCTTTGTTACCTCTCAACAAATTTCTTAGTTCTTGATAGATAGGTCTTGCTTAAGCAGTTAGGGCTCTTTTGAGATTGCTTGTGTTAATCTTGTTAGCTAGTGATAACCTAAACTCTCACTTGCTTTAGTGCTTAGCTTGTTTCTTAGTTGATTATTTTAATGGTAGTCTAGTATAGCTAGTTGTAGTTCTTTGCTCTTGATTAGTTTCTTGTTTAGTCTTGCCTCTTAGATTTAACTTGCTTAGGGTAATCTAGGGTTTTTGATAATATAGTTTCCTTCTTATTATTATTTGCTTTCAATTGTAGTGTAATCAACCGAAACCAACCTTTAAACCCTAAAACCCTACTCCCCAGTTTAGGAACGTTGCCCACATTAACATAGCTTTGGTGCCCCTTCTCTCCCTAAGGATCGACCCTTCTCCTGTCACTTGCCTATACTACAACATGACCTCGTGCACTTGCGGGTGAAGTGCGAATAGTCTAAGCCAATGTGTTGGACTAGATACCATATATAAAATTTTAAAGATCCCATGTTTGTTTTCCTAAGTTGTGTCTAATCAAATCTAATTGGCTAGTTGTAACCCAAGGAAGTCCAGAACACACCACTCGATCTAGCCAAGGACCGTTTATATATTCCTAAACTATTTACATGCCTTTTCATAGTGTACTTAATGCTTTAGCATTAATATGGTTTTATTTATCAAAATTTGAGTTGCCAGAATGAAGATCCACTACACTGAAGGCTCTATTCTATGAAATGAAACACCAATTGGATGTTAGAAACAAAATGGGTGCATGTCTCTATCAACTTTAGTACCTTGTTATCTCTTTGTGTTGTTACTACCTTTTATATATATACTTCTTGTGTAAAATATTTGTGCCATTCTATGGATGGGCGCCCAACTCCACTTGCCTTTGACTTCTTAGCCATTAGGAGGTTGGCTTAGGGTAATAAACGGTTCTCTGACAGTTAAGTGGGTGTATTTTGGGTAACGTAGTGTAAAAATTGCCTAAGGTTGCTAGCCACCACAACCGTTTTGGGTCATCGTGACCGTGATGGAGTCGAGTGAACATGACCATTGTGGATGGCCACAAGAGAGGTGAATGTGGGGTAAAATGACTAGTTGGAGGATCATTTTGGAGGGCTAGTGGCATGTCCGTGGTTTATGAAGGGTGGCATGAGTATGGTGTCTGGCACAGTTGTGCAATCTGAAGTGCTCACAGGCGTTCTAATGATGTCGGTCATTGTGGGTGCTCCTCACCACGGTCGTGGTGGCTCTGAACTTCCACGACCATATTGACCACAATCATGGTGGATGAGTTGTTGTAGCTTGGATTTCTACTTTGATTTGAGCATTTTGACCACAACCGTGGAAAGATACCACAACCCATTTTAAGGGCCCAAATTTTTTTTCTTCTCTTAAGTCCTTCAATCAGCTTCTTCTTGCTTTGAATATATCTTTTCCCATCCATGAGATTGTTGGAGATGATCTAGATCCTATTCTGGGGTGTATAAACTCAAGGATCCTCTCCTTCTCTCTTAATTTTCATCCAATGCATAGTGAAAATACATGAAAAACACAAAAATTGCATCCATACGTGCATTTGATATGAAATTACACATTATGGGAATTAACTTACATTCTACAATGCCTATAGGTGACTAATATGCAAAAAGACACATGATGAAGCCCTAAATCAAGACTTCATCACCAACCCAAACTTAAAACATACTTGTCCTCAAGTATGTTCCAACTTTATCTCTGTTCAGTTTCTTTCAACAAATAAGAATGATTAATGAATTGCAATGAATGATTATCAACTAAATGGGATTAATGGTGACTAACTACATGTTTCCCACCTCTCACCTCTCCACTTTCACAAAGCAATCATGAATTAAGCATTGATCATACAAACTTCAAATATAGAGCATCGAATGAACAATTAATCCATATGGCTTTCATGTAGATCTAGGTAGACCCTTTCATGATCACAATTATCAAAGATGACTAGGAGTGTTATTTCACTTTCATGTACTAAATATCATTTAAATCACACTATTTGCCCCCACATGGCTATGCAAAAGGGTGAAGTGATCTAGGTTTGATGTTTCCTAGCTCAATGGGTACAAAAAAAGAAGGTTTGCAGTAAGGGGTTGGAGTGATATTACATAGAGGACTCATCTTTTCTTTATTCAGATGATGTTACATAGGAGCATCTTTCATTTTCTCTTTCTTCCTATGTTTTTCTTTTTCTTATCCCTTAGTGTAGCTAGGGAACATGGTGATCAGGGTGAATCATGGGATATATATATGGACACCCCAAACTTTTGGAGCTTGCCAAGGCCGAATATGTTTGCTTTGGCATGCTTTCATGAGGCATAGAGGTAAGTGTTGACTCAAGGTCTAAATTGACTAAACCCTTGTTTTGATGATGACTAAACCATTCCAATTATTTGTGTCTAATGTCTCTACTTGAGTGATTTTAGATTAGTTATAGACACACTCCAAATGCCTTAACTTGTGCATCTCAAATTGGATAAAAGACAAGTCAAAGTCCATACAAGTGCACATTTTTGGAATATGATATAAATCTATTAGAATCATGTAATAAATCACTTTTAATGATTGTATGACTTGTAATTAAGCTTAGAAAAAATTAGGAGCACTTAGGTCAAATGTTTAAGCACAAAAATCCATTTTCTAAAATTCACATCAGGGTGTTCATCGATCGATTTGCAAACTCGACCGATCCTGATTGGATCTTGAAAATGACTTTTGATCATTCGAGTTTACTCTTCACAGAACTTGACTGATCCCTCTACTGACCAAAACTAATTTAAGTGAATCGGTCGAGTTGCCCCAGGACAAACTCGACCGATGGCCTAAATTGGTCTGGTCTCCTAGTGGGATCGGTGGAGTTACCTTTATAGAAACTCAACCGATTGCACTGTACGGAAAAGTGCAGAAAAGTCTTTCTAGCCATTGTGGAGTTGCAAAAATAAAAAATACATTTGTTGCAAGCCATAAAATGTCTAGCTTTTGTTCTCAAGTGTTCCCAAAGGCTTCTAGGCATCCTCAACTATAAATAGGACCCCTTGGGCTTCATTCCATGGTTATCCAAGCACTATGAAGGTCCCTATTATATAGTTGAATGATCCTACAACCTCTTCTCTCTCTCTAAGCTTAATCACTTCCTACATCCATTAAAGTGAGTAGGAGATTTGTAAGAGAGCTCATCCTACATGTATATCATGTGAGGCTCTCACTTCCACCACCTCCCCATCTCTCATTTCAACCATGAAGATGAAGGTTCTCTCTCTTAGATAAGAGAGGTGAAGAAGAACAAGGGAAGTCATCCCTTGGTGAAGATTAAGGATAAAGACTTGGAGCCAGAGTGGGTAATCCCTTGGTGAAGGCACAAGACTTCTTGCTCAAGTGGATATGTCCTTGGTCGAAGCTTCTCCGAGTGAAGGTGAAGTCAAAGGCTGAAGATCCAAGAAGAGTGGGTAATCCCTTGAAGGCTGATGACTTGTGCAAGAGTAGGTAAATCCTTGAAAGAAGGCGGAAGACTCTTGCAAAGTGGGTATGTCCTTGTTAAGGTTGAAGACTCTTTGCATTGGATATGTAAGTCCTTTGGTTCATCATGTATTGTAAGTCTTATGAATGAATATAAGAGTGCAATAGTTAAGAAATCCTAGAGGTTGACCTCTCTAGGTAAGTGTATTGACACACTTCTAGTTTGAAGTGTGGAACCACTCTAAATAGCTTGTCTATTGGTGTATGTTCAATCTCTCTCTCCCTTGTTATGCATGTTTTAGTTGCACTCAAATTTCCTATTTAGCAACCTTATCTTGTGATATATCTTGAAGGTCTAATGAATTTTGTTTAAGTGCTTTCAGCTCTATTCACCCCCCCTCTAGAGAATCCAATCACTCATCTAGGATCCAATAGTAAGAAGATGATCCAACAGCTCTATTCACATAAGTTGGTCTTTGCTTGATGATGTCAAGCAATGAGGTGTTTACCTTAATTAGCCTTAAGACCTTCAGACTTTTCATGTCATAGTTTTTCTTTCCCTTGAGGAATGGGTCCTTATATGCATTATAGAGAAGGGTCTCAATCATATTGGACACTTTAAAACCTTGAAAAATCACATTGGGTTGTCTTGGATCAGCGGTTGGGGCACTTGGTGGTGTCATCTCAAAGGAAGTAGGGACACAATATATTATCTTCTCAAAATCTTGTGGGACTATAGATTTTTTAGTGCACTTGGAACTCTCACAAATTGGTGCAAAACTTGGTATCACTGCTACAAAAGGAGGTGAAACAACAAATTTGTTAGTTTTCTTGACACTCTACACATAAGGTGGTATGAAAAAATCTCTAGTGCACGTTGCACTCTCACAAGGACTTTCCAGTAACGGTAATCCATCATGTTCTTTATCATATTTATCCCCTCTCTCATTGAGTTTCCAACAACCTTGTCACACCTCAATATTGAAACAATATTCACCTGCTCATAGGGAGGAGAGGGAGAATGTAATGGTTATGGTGGTGGTGGTGGTCTTTGGTGTTATGGATTAGTATTTTGAAGGATGTAGGATGGTGTAACACAAATTCCTTGAGGGACACCCATAGAACCATTTGTGTTGTTTGGTTTTGCCACAGTTTGGGGAGGGAGTCTTCCCTCCTCATGACATGCCAGAAAAAAGGAAACTTGATCCAACCTTTTCTCAAGCCAGTCAAAAGTTTATCCATGGGACGACACCTCTCTCTTCAATTCATCAAGGCTTCTTAACCACACAAGAAGTTCTTCTTAAACATGGAGTTGTTTCTTGTCTCATGGTCTCCTTGTTGCCCCCATGAATATTTTGGATGATTTCTCTGTTCTGAAGTGCAAGAGATCGATATGGAGCCTTGGTTGTTCCGGGTTCCATACGATTGTAGAACTTTCACGTATTCATAAAAAGCCTCCATGTAGTTGTCAGAGTGATTAGAATAACCTCCCACATGAATCCTCATGAGTTTCACCATTTCTGCCAATATCATCATCATATAGGACTGCTAATAAATTAGAGGGGTTTGTGCATCTCAGTCTACCATCTTGACTTCAAAGGATTGCTTGGCACATGCACAAGGCACAACCAGACAAAAGAGGATAAGTTAGAGAACCAAGATGCAAAAGTAATACAAAGAATAAAGAATAGAAGTAGTGAGCGTAGTAGGAAAAGAAAAGCTACAATAACTATCTAGATCAAGCACCTTTCTCCCCGACAATAGTGTCTAAAAGCTTGGTGTGTCTCCGCCCTTTGGGATATAGACTAACTAATTAATTTTGATTATATGCAACCCTAAAGGTCAATAGAAAGACAATTGGATATTTTGAATTTATATTGGTCCCTATACTAACACAATCACATAGACCACAATATATATCACATGCAAGCGCACATGATAGTATTGTAGTGTAGGTGAGTGGCAAGTGAGGGGTAAACATGTGGGGAAAGAGGGGGCACTAGAGCTAAGTTAGATTAAGCTATGTTCCTAAAGTGGAGGTTAATATATTTACGGTTTAAAGTTGGTTTTGGTTTGATTATACTAGGTTCATGTAGGAAATAAAGAAAGTAACCAAAGCAAATGAAACCCAAATTTAGCCCTAAACATGTTAATTCTAGCTAACAAAGAAAGACAACTAAGTAATCAAGAGTAAGAGACTAAGAGTAAGATAAACTAGATAAACAAGTTAAACACTTGATCAATTAAGGACCAAGATTATCATTGACTAGCAAGCTCAAAAGAGTGCTAACTATCTAGCAAGAACTAGATATCCAAACTAAGTCAATTAACTAAGGAGGAATTAAAATAAGAAACTAAACTAGCATGCAATAGCTAAGAGATAAAGTTGGGTTTCAATAAATGCTAAAGAGAGGTGAGTCATTTGGGGGAGTAATACTAAGATATTATTTGGGGGGACATTACCATGCAACCTAAAAATTTATTCTAGATTGCTAAACCAAAAAATTAGTCAAATGCAATGGAATAACCCTAGATTAATTGTTGTCCATGGATAGAATAGAGTGTGTGATGGGGAACTACACTCTTGCACACCCTATCTAGCCTTATAAGGATAAACTAGACCAAGTTTTATGTGTTATTTCATTTGAATTTGACTATTCTAGGTTTCTAGGTTGAGAATGCTTAGTGTAATAGGGAGGCAAAGGTAGAAATGAGGAGTAGAGGTTAGGGTATTTCACCTCACATTACTCAACCATCTAACTTTTAGTAAACTCCTAGGAAATTACACTATACAATCCTACACTAGAAACTTAGATTCAGTTCTAGGAGTAGGCGAAGAGATATATATGTGGGAAGATGGGGTGCTAGCTAGGGATCCACTAGTTGGACCTAGGAGCGTATCCCAAAGTAGCCTCACATATGCCATCTTTTTCTAGATGGTTTCAAGCATAAAACAATAAGTAATTCATTTTTCAAGCACAAATTACAAGAAGCAACATGGGAAATGAGATAGTAGAAATAAATTATCATAGAATGAAATTAGAAAGTTTGAAAATTATATTTCCCCAACATGGTATCAAAGTATATTTTTAACCCAAACAACACACCACAAGGGGCTTAGCTACACATGAATAAATAAAATAGCAAAAGAGAAAAGAGAATGCATAAGATAGCCATAGAAATCTATGGGATCTCATCCTTCTTCACCTCCTAGGTGATGTAGCTCGACCACCTTCCCCCAAGGTAGGTAGATGGCATGGAAACATGAGGTTTTGTGCTAGAAACCCTATGAAACTCAGGTTTTGAGGTGTCAGAAGGTGGAAATGGAGTGGGTGGTAGATGGGGTAGGTGAGAGCTCCTTAAATGTTAATGGAGGAAGAAATGAATACTAAGGGGTTGTAACCTTGTGATACAACTACCATGTAGGTACACATAGGTGATGGGGAAGCACTAGGTTAAGTGGGGTTAGTTTAGGTAAAGAAGTGTAAATTTGTTTTACCGTTGGTGGTCACCACGACCATTTTGGGTCACCATGGTCATGGTGGAGTGGATTGAACATGGTCGTTGTGGATGGCCACATGCGAGTTAACATGGGGTAAACTAACAGGTTGGAGGATGGTTTTGTTGAGCTAGTGGCATGACTATGGTGGATGAAGGGTGGCACGGGCGTGGTGTCTGGAATGATCATGTTTCCTGAAGTAGACATGGGCGTTCGGATGAAGTCGGACATTGTGGGTGCTCCTCACCATGGTCGTGGTGACTTTCATGGGTGTGGTGGCTATGAAGTGCCACGATCATGTTGATGGCCATGACCATGGTTTCTAACTTGTTGTAGCTTGTATTTCTACTATGATTTGAGAATTTTGGTCATGGATGTGGCAAGATACCATGACCCGTTTCGAGGGATCATTTTTAAGATTTTTATCATAAGTCCTTCAATTGACTGCAAATTTATTTGAACATATTTTTCCCACCCATGGGTTGCTTGGAGATGATCTAGGTCCAATATCAGAGTGTAGAAACCTGAGTATCCTCTCCTTCTCTCCCCTTTTCATCTAATGCATAGTGCAAATGCCTAAAAACACACAACAAGCAGCCACAAATGCATTTTATATGAAATCACACATTAGGGGAATTAACTTCCACTCTAACATGTCTGGATGTGATTAAGATGCAAAATCACATAGGATGAAGTCCTAAATTAGGGATGCATCACTTCTATACGAGGTGCTCAATCATCATTAGAAGGAAGTGCTGGTGGAGGAGGATCAAGATGGTGGAGAAGGAAGCATCACGTCAGTTGAGACGGAGTAGGTGTCGATGACACTTGTAGATTGGTACTCGCCAGAGAACAACACCTATTGTTGGGGAGGTCGTTGGGAAGGTGAGATGGAGGAGGGGTAGGGTGAGGGATTAGAGGATGAGTAGTGGAAAAAGGTCAGAGGAGGTCGAGCAATGACAACGATCATCCTTGGTATCACAAGAGGGCAATTATACAACAAGATCATGGGGAGGGAAAGTGTTTCTTGTGGGTTTACTAACAGATACATACCTCGTCGGTTGTTTTAAAAATTGACTACATACAACTTATTTTGTCAATTGAAACCAAAACCCCATCGAAAAAATAGATGTCCAAAGTAAACTATATTATCGATTGACTAGACCAAATTGATGACTAATGATGTATCCCAGATGCAACCCATCGGTACCTACATCGACGGTTGAGGTGACAATAGACGATGAGAAAATCCGATTTGGGGGGGGGGAAGAAATTTTTCACTAGACACTTGGTGTGTACTAATTTATCATCGGTCCCTATGGGTACAACTGATAAGATAAACAAATAAGAGTTACAAGGAGACATTTAGTGCATACCCCTTTATCCTATCAGATATTATACCACAATCCAACGATATAGAATTTTTGGAAGTAAATGAAATGCCTCCCAAATTTTTTTTGTGAAATTGTTTGCGGGAGATGTATCTTGTCAGTTGGTTTTTGATACAACTAATGATATAAATAAAATGTATCTTGGGTTTTCTCAGTTGGCCAACTGTAGAGATTTTCATTACAAAACTGACACAAAAGACTACACCGTTAGTTTCCCTTGAAAAACAACTGATAACAAATGTCATATCTCTAGTAGCACCTCCTAGTTATGAAACAAATTGCAATATGCCAATAATTACGGGGCTATGGAAAATCCATGCCTCTTCTTGTTCACAAAAGTCATCATCTGATTAATGGGTAACAATACATTGTCACTGCAAGCCAAATTTGGTCCTTGAAATATACAATTTATTTCTAGAAACTCCCTTAGTTTCCTATAAATTGTAAGCCCCCCACTTTTAACAAACCCCATCAACCCCCTCTACTATCAGAATTCATTACTTGGTAACAATAGCGTTGGTCATTTCCCTTTTCTATGTCAACAACATCAATTTGCTACATTGATAGTTCTATATCTTTTTTATGATATTTAAATATTTTTATTCTAAATGAGCAATAACTAATATTCATGTACTCTCTCTTAAAAAATATTTGTTTAGTGTTTAGATAGATTTAGCCAAGCATTCTCAATTGAGGAGAAACAAGGAAGATGAATGGTAACCCAACCCACTAGACGAAGCCCGGCCTTATCACACACATGCTTTACTAAAGTAAAAATATGCAATATTTTTATCTAAAAATACATCTCAATAAGTATGAAGACCATTTGCACATGTCCATGTATTCAATATTTTGAACTTAGGAAAACATATTGGAGTACTTATTCTACATTCCTTAACTAATAAAGAATATTACCATGAGGCAATCACAAATACTAAAGAAATAATTTCTTCATGTGCAAATCAATTGTTATCCTTTGTTGGAAGGACTAACTGTGTCAATACTAACACCAATTTACATAATGCAAACTACTCTTCTTCTAGAATCTATGTGCAAGCAATTCAATCAAGTTGTTTGAAAATATTAAGAGTGGACCTGGGGAAAATAGAAAAACAAGTCATTTGTCCTGGAAGAAACTGATAGAACCAAATAAGTATGGTGGCCATGGAATGAAGACAACTAGAGTACAACATGAATAATTGTTCAAATAAACCTAGAGGGACTATGTTTCCAATAGGAATGCTCACTAGAGAGATATGAGGAAAAGAAAGTATGAACATATAATTCGTAATAGAGTTACAACATCATACATGTTGTGGAAATTCATAGTGAGACACATTTCCAAAAATACTAAAAAAAATGTGAGGCGATCTTATCAGAAAACACCACAAGTTTGTTCATTGATCAACTAGTTCATGGTAATAAGAAACCTCAATTTTAACCGTCTAAGTTGATAGTTGAAACTCGAGAAGACCTCATGTAGCCTCAATGGTGAACTATGAAAGTCAATAGAATGTATAGTTCATCAGTTACTACTTTGAAACAGAGATAGGTGTACACATTTTGAGCATGGTTCCTCCAAACAATGAAGGTAATGATGAATTAATTTTTCTAGATCCTAAGGGGTGTATTCACATCAATGTGTGTACGCGACATACAAAATAATTATACAACCATAACAACTCAAGGGATTTGGCATACAATATGGAAAGTTGGATTTCAAATGAAAATGAATATAACAATGTGGATGATAATGCATGAATGCCTTATGACAAATTTGGATAGAAAGATAAGAGGTTTTACTACAAATCAATTGTGTCCACATTGTTTGAGTGAAGAAAATACATACTACATGAATCAATAGATTCTATATGCAATATGAGAGTATGGGGTTACATACAAACAAAACCTAGATAGAAGATTGTCTGAATAGAAAATGCTAATCGATTGATTTCATGTACTATCAAAAAGGCAAGTCAAAATAAGGACATGCTGATTTTTTTCTCCATCATGGTCTAAATTATTTGGAAACATAGGTGCAATCAAGTTTTTCACAATACACGTGACACTACAAAAATCACTTCAAATAGAATACGAGAAGTCATGTTAACCTTAAAAGAATTCAATAAGGAGCAAATCACTCAAAATCAAACTGCCTACAATACAAATACCTAGAAACCTATGTTGATGAATAACTAAGAAAAAGAAGGAAACAAATAGCAACAAGTTTCATACTTAGATATTCCTACAACAATATCCATTGATACTGAAGTAGCCTATAGAAAGATTGAAGGATCAATGATCATGCTGTTAGTATGTATGCCCTGAGAGCCAATCATGGGATGATTGGTGGGATAAATTAAGATTGATTTGATAAAAATCAAAGGCAAGCTTCCAATTCTTTCTGGTTCAGTCATGTGAGATAGTGATAGAACAAATTGAATGTCTAGAGAATGACAGTACTCAATGACGTATGCCTTCAGGTTGAGGACCTGAATGATGAGATCATACGGATGCTAAGAGTTTGTACATTCTTGTTATGTCCCTAGTCGGATGTCATTGTGGAAGGTAGATAGACAGAAATGACACACAAGACTAGATTGTGGTGTTGGTCGATGACAAAATCTCATTAGTCATGATATAGAGATATCAAACCAAACACATAGGTACTTGTTAGAGAACAAGTGTACCAGACAGACCCACCGTGAGTTTGACACATGGAACCATGAGATGGTAGTCACAGTCAGTACTCACAGTGATGGTGGTGAGTGTGATTCTTTGACCTGAAATCACAACACTCAACACATGTCGTTGGGCACACTTTGACATCATCAAACGCAGTCCTGAAACATGGGTTGTTATAAAGGTGATGATTGGGTGGCTTTGACACATGGGGCTTTTGAGGGGTGAGTGATAGATATGGGATTTGTCCCTCCTGAGGGAGTTTGATATCCAAGGCCACTTGATGACTAGGATTGAGATAGGTGTGCGCATGCATGTTTGAATCAATATGTGATATTGATGTCATACATATCTCCTTCAATCTACTCTGAGATCAAGAAAGTGAATGAACGTTGACAGGATGACTGTTCCATGCCTCGAGTTCATTCGGGATATCAGTGAAAAAGGAATTATACATTCACTGTAACACCTTTCACGGATTGTAGGATGAAAGTTGTTCTCCAACTTTCTACTTTCACTTGGGTAGCAATGATGTGTGACTAGGCTCCACTCTTTGCTTGTGAACTCATAAGTGTTATGGACTTTCACTGCCAACGTGAAATGGACCTGTAGGGTCACACACATAGGATTTAACCTGGAAGAGGAGTTTTGTCCACAAGCAATGTTTAGATTGATTACTAAAGGAGTTTAGTAGTTCAATTAAACACTCAATTAATTGATAGCTCAATATCATATTGATCAAGGTGTTGGACGCATTGATTGGAGTATCGGATTGATTGAAATCGCAATTAACTGATTCTGCACAACCTGCACTCCCAACCGATCAGCTCAAGTGTTGAACCGGTCGGATGAGGTTGCTGAACCGGTCGGCTCAAGTGTTGAGCCGATCGGCTCAAGTCTAGGGTGAACCGATTGCTTCAAGTATTGAAAAGATCAGTTCAACTGGTGCAACCGAGCAAGTTTGGAAAGTCAGGTCGGTGAGAATTTTCCTTGCGTTTCACTTTCCCAATTTGATTGGAACAAGGATTGGTGTTTGATACCAATTAGAAATGAAAGAAGGAAAGTCAATCGGGAACCAACCAGGACCACGAACCGACTATTTCTGAAGTGAACCGATCGGCTCATGGGTCCCAACCGATCAGTTGGTGCTCCAACCGATCGGTTCAGGTTGTGAGTTGGTTGCTTTTTGTGGAAAATCTCGAACTCTTCTACTCCTTTTAGTCCCGCATTGCCCGGGATGGAGAACCCTATCCCATGACCCTCCTATATATATAGGGGTATTGGGGGCTTCTCCAAGAACAACTCAGTGCAACCAGTTGCTCTGCAAAGTTGTCGTTCTCTCTAGTTTTGGTAACCAAGAGAGAGCCCAAGCAAGTGCTTCCCGCAAAGGGAGGTGCAGCAAGGGAAAGATAACTACAGTTGCAACTAGAGGCAGGAGAGTGTGTCGGCGACTAGTACGTCAACAGGAGGGTGCGACTCCTTCCACTTCCTTGTGGGACAAGGAGTGTGGAGTTCCACGTGGTCCGTGTGGACTACTACAGAGGCGGGAGGACACTGCCGCTCAGGAGGACAACTGTCATCAGACAGTCTGTTAGGAGGAGGATTCGTCAGTCCCAGTGCGACCAGGAGCTGCACAGACGCCATCCAAGACCAGAGTTGAAGACTGTGCATTGCGCGAAGTATTGTCTCCGAGCAAGCCTCGGGACAAGGTATGATTCCACAAACCATCCTTTCCTAATATATAGACGTTGACGCATTTCCTCGGTATAGGTTTGGGGAGAATTTTTTTTGTTTCCGATGCCTTCTCTGCCTCCCCTAAAACCCAACAGTGGTATCAGAGCCACGTCAACTACTCTATATTTTAGGAATATCGATATGATCGATTTTGGTTTGTCGCCTTTATTTATTGCATGTGATGCAAATAATATTGGTTTTATGCATGTCCAATCCTAAATCCACAAATCCCAATTACATTATTGATATGTATTATTAATGCACTTGATATGCGTCGCCCTTAAACAAGTTTTGTGGTGGATGTGTAGCATGATTATGGCCTATAAACCCCTATTTGTGTGTGGTTGTTTGTGGTTTCTTGAATCTCGGTCTGCGCACCGATCATCCCTTTCTCCTATTCCTGATGTAACTCAAAATAATTCGAGATTCTTTCCTACCTTTACTCCCCCCGAATGTAACTCAGGGTTTCCCTTTTAAGCAATGTAAAAAATAGGATAGATTTTATTTCCTATTATGTCGAAGACCGGCGGACATCTGACGACAGCTGAAACGATCGGTTCAAGGTGTGAACCGATCGATTGACGTTCCAGACGATCGGTTCAAGGAGTGAACCGATCGGTTGATGACCGGTTCGAGGAGCGAGACGAGCGGGTGGCGGACATGACGAGATGCACGACGACCAGGTGAACCGATCGGTTGGAGGAGCCAACCGATCGGCTGGTGGCACCTAGACGACCGGACCAGACGAGCAGTCAATCATATGATGAGTTGATACACTCCAATGGGAAAGCACAGAGTTCATCTTGTACATGTTGCATGTGATGTAGACCTTGATGACCGTGATTCCTCTTGGCTCAAGGAATCACATTAGGATGGCCATAATCATCGCTTTTTATCGTTTGTGCATGTTTTCTATGGGATATAGCATGTATATAATACGTACTATGTATTATGGTGATTGGATATGTATATGTATATAAAAATCAAATCCCTCATTAAAATATTAAGTCTTATATGCCTTCCATTAGCGGCACACATGAAAAGCTCGATCGACCAAGCGTAGGTTACACCAAAGCATGGTGTGTCGTCTATCTTGTGGAAGTGTGAAGGGTAGACATGTAGGTTCTGCCAAAGTAGGGTGCATGTTTACCGTGTCGGCTTTTGGGTTAGACTTAACTGGTGATTCTTAGAGCGTCTAAGCCCAGAGGCAAGGAATGTTCATGGCAAGGTGTTGTGCACGTTCATTCAACAAGAGTTGAATATGATGCAATTGGCAAGAGTTGCCTACCTGAGATATCTAAGTTGTGGGCGATCAGCCAAAGCTGACTCATGACTTAGAGGATTTCAGGATCTTGCCCACTAGAAGGTTGTACGCTGCAATCTTCCGAATTGATGGTGAGGGCTATCAATTTGAACTAAAATAGTGGGAGCGATAATTAATTAAAGGCCTAATTTTATCGTCAACTTTTCAAATCAATCAAACAAGTCAAAAAGAGTTTTGAACTAAAATTGTATATATTTCCTTTTGTTAAAATAAATGGTTAATCAACAAATCACTTTATTTGCGATGGGTCTTTGAGACCAACAAATTAAATGGGAATAATTCCACGATTGGTTAGGACGATGAGAAGTGTTCTCAATCAAAGAGTGAAAGCTCTAAGTCCTAGTTATACCAGAACCAGATGAACTCGATCCCACCACATCAATGGCTGAAAGTATGCTTATGGAAGCATACCGAGGAAGACATTGATGAGGAGTGCTTGATGTTGTGTTCTCTGAACTATGAGTTGCAGAGACAACATGAGACATATGGTGTCTCCAATACACTGTCCTAGTATGTCATGACAGAAGGAGATCCAGTAAGGTATTCACACACTCAATGTGATTGGGTATGTGGAAAACCTGACTAAGAAATATTTCCTCTGAGCCAAGAGTTGGCTATTGGTATGATACTGCAAATGTTGCGAGAATCATACCATTCATGATAAGCTACAACATAAACAACTTTGACAAGCGTTGACAGAGTTGTTGGACATGCTAAGGATAGTAGAGGCAAAGATGAAGAAAGACAAACCATAATCTTTGATGTGATTAAAGAGAAAGGTAATTCTTAAGGGCAAGGATAAGGGCAAAGCAAAGAAGTTTTCTGATGCTAGCCAGCAATCCAAGCCATCTTCATTCTCAAGGCACATGGGAAAGGGTATATGAGGGATTTCCCTCTATATCTCGAAGAATAAAAGAAGATGAAGGAGGGGATGGAGATCTCCACCTAAGGTATCATGAAATGAACCGCTTCTTAATATGAGGTATATGATACCAAGATATGGATCTATCATATATAATATGCAAGATCCACAAAGAAGTGATGGCCTTTGTGAAAGGACCAAGAAAGAAGTACCCATCATTGGAGCAAGTGTTGCTGCCATAGATAGGAGTACCTTTCAGTTTATTTCAGCCTAAAGGGCATGAAATAGAGTTGAGAACTGCTACTTCAATTTGCCAATAGATAGAAACACTTTATTTTTGCATATTGTATGACAATTATGGTAATTAATAAAGTTGATGTTTCAATCTTAAAGATATGATCTTTATGGAAATGCCTTGTTTATCTTGTGGTATATGATATGCATGAGATAAAATGATACCTAGAAGTTATAAGATAACTCAAATAATCAAATTAGCATCAATCATGAGAAATTCATTTCTAGTTTCCATGTGATGGATAAATCTAGACTCTTTTGGATAGAGAACCAGTAAGAGACATGAATCTCTTGTACATGATTAATTAATCTTCACTAATGTAGTGGGAGACTGATTATCCTATTAGGTATAATACATGTGATGTATTTACATACCTATTGGAACAAATGCTAATATTTCAAATGGTGTTTATAGAAATACCAATATGAATATCTTGAAGTGTTCAAGATTATCATAGATGAAGTACACATTTGGTAAAGTATTAATTCTTGATGAGATCAATGAATGAAATACTTGGACCAAATGTTTGAGATCCTTATGAGTGATTATGATAGTGTATCATAGTGAACTCATGATTAAGGCATGGTGATGTCTAAATCAAGAAGGAATCATACTCTAAGGAGTTAGAGAATGATTATCAAATAACTGAATTCTTCTTAATACAAGAATATCTCACACTAATAAAGAACATTAAGAATCACAAGGAGTTGTGAGTTCGTATATCCTTGACAGATACACCTCAATTATCTATGTGATGAGTTGTTCATGTGATGAGTCAACTATCTAGATGATGAGGAACCGAATTTTGAGTTATGGTTTATGACCATTACATCCTAAATGACATCCATGTGAACCATAAGGTATGACCTTGATGGTAGCACTCATTGGATCATATCCATAAGTGCAAATGAGTCTTAAATGTTAAGAAACATGGATAACATTTGAGAAGGATGATGCTTGTTGATTGCAACTTAATGACTGAGACATTTGGCATATGGATACTAAAACCGCATTCCTATGAGGAATAAAACTAGGATGTGTACGTGACACAGCCTATAAGGTTTATGAATCCACTAATGCAAATGAAGTCTAAAAGTTACAATGGACTAATCAATATGATTGATTGAGTACAAGCAACTCAAAATTGGATCTTTACTTTGATGATATAGTCAAACGGTTTGACTGATATGTCAAAGATAAAGAAGGGATCTGTGATTTAGTGGGAGCGTATTCACATTCCACATGTTGATGTGAAATGGAAATGTTCTAAAATGGAAATCCAAAAGTGGAAATTATCTTTAAAGAAGATAGAGATGTTTCCTATATGATAGGAATAGAGATCTATAGAGATATTTCTTGAAAAATATCTTGACCTGGAAAGAGAAAGTGTACATTGGGAATCTGTACTGAAGGGTTCAGTATGCACAGATTCAGTGGGAGAAAACTTGTCCATGTTATATGGATATTAGTATCCCAAGGCCAAGTGTCCAATTCTTATGAAGAATGGGAACACTAAGAATAGATATGGATCTATCATGTATGTAATCATCCCATTGTCTTGCATGTATGACATGGAAAGAATAAAATGCATTCATCATCTTGTATGTAGGACATGGCAATATGATATGCTCATCCTAATAACTCGTATGTAGGACATGACGAGTGGATGTCTGTCTATTTCCAGTGAGGGTTACTGGAATACCATAAGAACTTGATAAGTACTTGGGAAGTACTAGTTCTATGGAGATAAGGAAGAGTTCGATGTAAAGAGTTACATTGATGCGAACTTCCGAAAGGATAGAAAATTAATCGCAAAATATACATGGGATGTATAAAAGTGAAAGTTTGTTGATAATTGGAAGTGTTCCAAAAAACCATTTAAAAGGGAAGTGTCGAGTATATGTGTGTTAGTGAACAACAATGGATACTATATGGATCTGAAAGTTCATGAGATGAACTTATATTCCACTCATTGATGACAAGTCTGGAATCCTTGATCATGCAATGTGGCTAAAAGATAGCAAAGGAATACTAAATCGCATATTACAGCAACTCCATCTCATACGTGTGACGTACAACGAAGAGATGAGAGACATGCAATTTATACTGACTTTGGCAAGGTGTTGCCATTACTCACTATGTTGGCACTAGAGCATAGTAACATGTGGGACATGTTTGAAGATCACTATGAATATGATTCAAGGGTGATTGGCTCGCAGTGCAAGTGGGAGTCTGTTAGTATGTATGCCCTGAGAGCCAATAATGGGATGATTGGTGGGATACATTAAGATTGATTTGATAAACATCAAAGGCAAGCTTCCAATTCATTCTGGTTCAGTCATGTGAGATAGTGATAGAACAAATTGAATTTCTAGAGAATGACAGTACTCAATGACGTATGCCTTCAGGTTGAGGACCTAAACGATGAGATCATATGAATGCTAAGAGTTTGTACATTCTTGTTATGTCCCTAGTCGGATGTCATTGTGGAAGGTAGATAGACAACAATGACACACAAAACTAGATTGTGGTGTTGGTTGATGACAGAATCTCATTAGTCATGATATAGAGATATCAAACCAAACACATAGGTACTTGTTAGAGAACAAGTGTACCAGACAGACCCACCGTGAGTTTGACACATGGAACCATGAGATGGTAGTCACAGTCAGTACTCACAGTGATGGTGGTGAGTGTGATTCTTTGACCTGAAATCACTACACTCAACACATGTCGTTGGGCACACTTTGACATCATCAAACGCAGTCCTGAAACATGGGTTGTTATAAAGGTGATGATTGGATGGCTTTGACACATGGGGCTTTTGAGGGGTGAGTGATAGATATGGTATTTGTCCCTCCTAAGGGAGTTTGATATCCAAGGCCACTTGATGAGTAGGATTGAGATAGTCGTGCGCACGCATGTGTGAATTAGTATGTGATATTGATGTCATACATATCTCCTTCAATCTACTCTGAGATCAAGAAAGTGAATGAACGTTGACAGGATGACTGTTCCATGCCTCGAGTTCATTCGGGATATCTGTGACAAAGGAATTATACATTCACTATAACACCATTCACGGATTGTACGATGAACGCTGTTCTCGAACTTTCTACTTTCACTTGGGTAGCTATGATGTGTGACTAGGCACCGCTCTTTGCTTGTGAAGTCATAAGTGTTATGGACTTTCACTGCCAACATGAAATGGACCTGCAGGGTCACACACATAGGATTTAACTTGGAAGAGGAGTTTTGTCCACAAGCAATGTTTAGATTGATTACTAAAGGAGTTTAGTAGTTCAATTAAACACTCAATTAATCGATAGCTCAATATCATATTGTTCATGGTGTTGGACGCATTGATTGGAGTATCGGATTGATTGAAATCGCAATTGACTGATTCTGCACAACCTGCACTCCCAACCGATCAACTCAAGTGTTGAACCGGTCGGCTGAGGTTGCTGAACCGGTCAGCTCAAGTGTTGAGCCGATTGGCTCAAGTCCAGGGTGAACTGATTGCTTCAAGTGTTGAAATGATCGGTTCAACTGGTGCAACCGAGCAAGTTTGGAAAGTCAGGTCGGTGAGAATTTTCCTTGCGTTTCACTTGCCCAATTTGATTGGAACAAGGATTGGTATTCGATACCAATTAGAAACGAAAGAAGGAAAGTCAATCGGGAACCAACCAGGACCACGAACCGACCAGTTCAAAAGTGAACCGATCGGCTCATGGGTCCCAACCGATCGGTTGGTGCTCCAACTGACCGGTTCAGGTCCCCAACCGACCGGTTCACTTGTGAACCGATCGGTTCAGGTTGCGAGTTGGTTGCTTTTTGTGGAAAATCTCGAACCCTTCTACTCCTGCTTTTAGTCCCGCATTGCCCGGGATGGAGAACCTTGTCCCATGACCCTCCTATATATATAGGGGTATTGGGGGCTTCTCCAAGAACAACTCAGTGCAACCAGTTGCTTTGCAAAGTTGTCGTTCTCTCTAGTTTTGGTAACCGAGAGAGAGCCCAAGCAAGTGCTTCCCGTAAAGGGAGGTGCAACAAGGGAAAGACAACTGCATTTGCAACTGGAGGTAGGAGAGTGTGTTGGAGACTAGTACATCAACAGGAGGGTGCGACTCCTTCCACTTCCTTGTGGGACAAGGAGTGTGGAGTTCCAGGTGGTCTGTGTGGAGTACTATAGAGGCGGGAGGACACTGCCGCTCAGGAGGACAACTGTCATCCGACAGTCGGGTAGGAGGAGGAGTCGTCAGTCCCGGTGCGACCAGGAGCTGCACAGACGCCGTCCAAGACCGGAGTTGAAGACTGTGCATTATGCGAAGTATTGTCGCCGAGCAAGCCTTGGGACATGGTATGATTCCACAAACCATCCTTTCCTAATATATAGACGTTGACGCGTTTCCTCGGTATGGGTTTGGGGAGAATTTTTTTTGTTTCCACTGCCTTCTCTGCCTCCCCTAAAACCCAACACATGCCACCCAAGTATACAACTTTGTGTCAACATATATAATGATAAGAGATGTTGGAAGAAAACATACATTTTGAGTGATGATCTGTTATAGAGTCATTGATGCATTAGATAAATGGGTAGTAAGGAAAAATTATATTCATTAGTGGTTTGAATGGCCAGAGTTGATCCCTAACAATGATAGATATGAATCAATATTGAAGAACATAGTTGAAAACTATGGAAATGAGCCTGATAGGAGCACATGATGAATAATAATGACTCCTTGTTTCAAAAAAATATTTACATCCAATAGTGATATGGATGAGTTTATTTATAAGATAGGTTGCTTCCTAGACAAATAGATAAAGCCACTTAGTAACCACCTTGTACTAGAATCCCTCAAGACTTGTGACTTGACTGATTCAAGAACCATATAAAACACATAGTTGGTCGATTTGGTTGGTATCTAAATAATTGTGAAACAAAAAACCTTTTTAGGGTCAAACTATGACACTTTACTAGGTTTTTCTAAGCGACATCACTTGAATTAATTCTCACTAACAATCAACTTCTTGTCTATCCTTATATTGGCATGCATCTAAGGGGAAAAGATTAGGTTCTTATCGATCCTTATATTAGTTAGTAGTTTATCTTCCTTCTCAGGTGTAATATTAGAGTTGATTATCATTGGGAAGACTTTTAAATCATGCATGATGAAATATTTCAAGCATTCTGGAAGGGGTTTCATCTTTAGGTATTTAGGCATCTCATCTAGTTCGTCAATTAGGTAGATTGATTTAAGTTGTTTGAACATAGCCTCTAGGTCCTCTTCTACTGAGTCAAGGTGAAGAGTGCATTGTTTCAATTCCTCATCAATAGACTCAGAGGCATAACGATTAGTGAGAGTAGTCTCTAGCGGGCTCGCAATTTGGAATTTTCTTGAATGGAATGGACATCTTCTCTATACAATCCAACCAAAAAACTTATTTTGCATGCTTAGTGTTTTCATGTTGTCAAAGACTCCAAATTGAAGGATTTCCTTTTCCAACCTTAGAAGTAATACTCATGCTTCAACATCAATCGATGTTCTTACTTTGTCTAAGAAAGGTCAGACAAAAATAAAAGGGGACCTATTGTCTTCTTTTATGTCCATGACAACAAAGTCACATGGGACATAAGAATCATTTCCTACCTTGACTTGGACATCTTCAATGATTCCCATAGGAAGTGTCATTGAAGAATCAACAAGCTAATTTTTCATGTTAGTTGAGAGTAGTATAGTAAATACTAGCCCTCTAGCACAGGTTGTAGGGCATGAGAGGGATGCTATCTCCTAGTTCCGCTAATCCCTTTTCGCATCTAGAATCACCGATGTGACCTGAAATTATGAATGAGCCTGGACATTTCTATTTTATTGCCATCTAGATCTAAGTTATTGTAAAGAATTGAAATCACCACCTCTTTACTAATGACAATGGTAAACACAATCTAATTTTTATAGTAGCAAAAGTTAAAAATTTGACTATATTCAATTTAACTAAAGTGTACATAAACTTTCCCAAAAGGATGTACATGCTTCATACAAAAAGAGGATCTAAGTAGAGGGAAACTCAACTATATTAATATGTCTCAAAAAATAAATAACTTATAGTCCATGATGGAAGGTTGAACTCCTTCCTACGAGCCTTAGGTTGTTTCACCATGCTTCAGATGCACACTCTGATCCTATACCTGGGTGGTTGGGATCACCCAAAAAGAGGAGAAAAAGTATGTGTCAAAAAAAGAGAAATAAGGAAAATTATAAACTACAACATTGCATAATAAAAGATTCACTATACTAAGAGAGTCAAAAGTATGAGGCAAGTAATCAAATAAGAATTAAGAATTCTGCCATAGTTCAATAACAATAATAACCATCATACCATGAATGATATTATGACACAAAATAAACAAATGTAGGGTGAGGCACCTACTGCACCTCAACCACTAGGTGAGGGAGAATTTACACATTCCCAAGAACCCAAAAATATTTATAAAATCAAGAGAATTGTCACGTTCCCCAGGGAAAATTTACAAGCCCTCTATGGGTGGTTTGTACTCATTTACACTACATTGTTATTTGGCCAATAATACATCATACTGAATAATTCACTTGGTAGTAGTGAAAATACAAAAAATATTACATCATAGAAAATGGGGTTTCACAACCCAAGAAGTAATCCAAATAAATGAACGAACAATGGAAATAGAGATTCAAATAAAAAAAAAGATCCAAAGAAAGGCAATAGAAAGATTCCAAGGTTAGCACATCCCTCATTAGGAATTTAGGGTTGGATAAAAGCCCAACTAAAGGATCAGTGTACACGATTTCACATTCATAGGTCTGCACATACATCATAGGGTTCACATACATAAATAGGGTCCACATACCTTACAATAGATTCATATTCAACACTTTCACCAATTAGATTATCAAATCAACTTTATCATAGTTACAAATATTTCACATGCATTAGTATTTATAAGGCATGAAGTATAAAGAAACCTAATTTTTAACCTTATTTGCAAACCTTCAATTTAGGGCTCGAAACATAGATAAAATGATTACTTGGACTTTAATGATTAGGAAAACTTGTTTTATTTCTCCATTTGGAGTTAAAATGAATTAGTTACATATTTTAGAACATTTTATATAATCAAATTGGTATTCAAGATAAACTTTGAAAAAGGAATTGGAATTAGGACTCAAAGACCATGAGTTTGGATTCTACATTAAAAATACTTTCCAATGACTATTTATTCAAATTGTTTGACCAACGATCGACTTAATATGAATAAAACTGAATCGACCAATCAGAAATTTGAAAAATGCCACATAGGCTAAATAAAATTGGCAAAGCGCGGCCACGGAGGTCAGACCCTCATTGACATGGGCAATCAGATTTGGCCCAGTCAGTCGGTCTGTGCTCGCATGGCTCCAGTCAAAACAACTGAGCGAGCCGGTCAAATGACTAGATTTCCCATGCTCTGTAAATCGAATAAATTAAAAACATTAGGGTATTAGGGTCATACTTACATCTCAATCACTTACGACTGAGAAAAAAAACCAAACGTGAAATGTCACTACTTCCCATGTTGGTTAATCAAATTAATTGAGGGGGAAAGGCTACCCTGGTCATTACCTGACCAGGCTTCTTGCAGCCAGCCATGGCGCGAGGGAACAACAGGTCCAAGAACAAGAATCAAGCAACCACAATACCTTCTAGCGATCTTCTCTGGAAAATAAACCAAATGGCTTTGTCAAGGATTGGTGAGAATGATGGAGCCAAAACAAGGAAGAGTCGTGCACATAAACCACCCTAAAGCCAGGTGAAATCGGAGAACAGAGATCAGGCAAACCATTACCAAAACCATCAAAAACCCTGAGACAAACCACTGCTTAGGCCTCCAACAGGTTCGTGGATGCAAGACGGGTTGAAAACAAGAATCGCGATGGGTGGAGGAGCATGGGGTGGAGAAAAGGTTAAAATCTTGTGAGGATCTTCCCGTGGCCTATTGGACCTAGCGTCTCGATGCAAACTGGGGCCAAGCAGGGTCAGAAAATAGAAGAAGAGGTTTCTAGGGTGCTTACCCGATTGTCAATTGACCAAAAAGTGGCGGAGGGCGGCGCTGCTAACACGGAGCTCGCCAGAGAAGAAATGAATAGACCGCGGAAGAAGAAGAAGCTAGATGTCTAATTGGTCGAGGAGGAAAATGGCCTAGGACTCGAGGGATCTTTCTAGGCCCTTAAATAGTTGTGAGGAGAGTCGTAGGTCCCTCTTCTCAAACCGGAAGAGATGAAGAGCTAGACCTAGTCGGGTGTTTCACACTCAAGGTGGGAGAGGGAGTGAACCAAGGTTCATTTGATGTGGCTCGACTAGACGAATTCAACGCAAGTGAAATCACATGAAAAGGTTGAGAGGATAGAGAGAATGGGTTGGAGGACCTCGGCGACTCAGCTTCCCGAATGGCCGAAGGTAGGGCACGACTACCCGTCCATTAGATCGGTTCATGATTAAAACACAACCATTGTATGAGGGTCTACCCTGGACCCAAGCGTTACAGGAGAAAATGAATCACACTATAGCGTTACAAATCAAATAAATGATGTCGATTAATGCACTATAGTTACACTATATTAAAAGCTTAAAAAATCGATTTGAGGGGTCAAACCAAGTCCAAAAGACACCAAATTTGAACCATAGGCTCATATTAATGTCTACAACAATTCTATTAATTTTTTTTCTTATTTCACTTAAGCTTTGGCCATTAATTACCATATTGTCTATTAAAGCATATATTAATGTATTAAAAAGGGTGATTTAACATGAAAAGGTTCTTTTAATGACATCTTAGATGAATATTTGAGATAGTCATTACATATTAATTTCAAAATCAATATCTCACCATAATGTTATATTTCATATATTTTGCCACTTTCATGGAGAAAGAAGGAAAGGGGTGTCTTATTTTCATTAATTAACGCAATTACATTTATTTAATCATTTCTTATGCCAAAAAGATACAAAATCTCTAAATTAATATTATCTACTTCTTATCTCTCATTAATGGCCATTTTGCATTATTAGACTCCAAATAACACTTTAGTTGTTATATTTGTGCAAAAACCCATGCATTGACATGAATGTGGGCAAATATAGTTCACATCATCAAATAAAGCTCAAATTCAATATTGAGGCCAAAAAGGATACCAAAGATAAGGAAATTTAGGGAAAAGTCCCAAAAGGACATAAAGGAAATAAAAATCTTGAAAGTGGATAAATTGCAAAGAGAACCATGCAAATTAGTTTGTTACAACACTCCACCCCTTAAAGAGGATTTCGTCCCCAAAATCACAATAAGAGAGAAGGGTGAGTATGTAACATCCCAAAATTAGGTAACTAGGTGGTTATCTCTATGGTACTTCACAAGCTCTACACATAAGTCAAGTTCTACTAAGGTTTCCATCATACATATTATCTGTCATCAAACATAACATAATTAATATTTTTGATTTATAGGCATTATCTCCATATTGAAATTGCATCATTTGCATTATTTTATTACGTGTGTCACATTTTACTCACATTGTTGTCGAAAGAATTACATCTCAACATTAAGCACAAAACATATATATTTCCCTTATTTATCTCATTAAGGGTTTTAAGCACAATTAGGGTTTACTAAGTCATCTCAACATTCATTAATGTATTAGGTCACAAACCTTAATAACTTGAATTTATTTTCCATTATCCTCATATTTTCATCATGTATAATACTCACAAATTATTTTGTAAGAACAAGTTAATATTTTCCAACAAATTATTAGATCTACAATAATGCCATATTAATTTCTTAAACCTATATTACACATTGTCACCACTTTTCATACTCACATTAATGGCATCACTAACCATTCTCTCTTATTACACTTCATATTATGAATTATACATATTTAACATCACATTAGGCATTTATGCATATTCATGTGAATCCAATTACTTTTTATCATATTTGAGTTATTATATGTATTTTAGTGAATAAGGTGGAACACATTAAACATAAATGAATTGATTCATATACCAAGTTATTATAAGGTGACTAATGAGATGTATATTAGGGAACAAGGTGATATGCCTTACATATATTGATAACTTGATCACAATTATGATTAGGTGATTATAATCCATTTATATGTATCAAGGTATATTACCAGACGATGACACCTAATGTCGCTAATGTATTATGAAGGCATTAAGGTTATGTATGTATGTATGTTAAGGTTAGATGATTACATATTAGGGTGTAGGTCAACATGGCCATTACATGTTATGAATTTATTTTATCATTAGGGTGACATGGTCAACATTATGTGTATTCACCATTAGTGACGAGTAACTCACTATTATATGCATTAAGTATTTATTAGAGTTCAAGCATATGAACTATTCCTTTAGATGACTTGTTATATTTTCCTTTGTATATAAACAAACAAGATAAATTATGATTATAATTTGTTTGGTCAATACTAATTGTATAAGCTCACTAATCTCTTGTCTATGAAGTTAGGGTTTCTAATTCCAAAGTGGCTAGATTTTGCTATGATTCCATCCCCCTAGAAAGGGATTTCATCCTTGAAATCAGCAAATGCAAAATCTATCAAGGTACCACTACTCCACCCCTTAAAAGGGTTGACCTACCAAGTCGAACTACACTAGTGGTAAAAGAGTTGTGTCTAAACAAGTATAGGATCCATCACTTAATTGTTGCACTAATCACTATTACCAAATTCAAAGTCTAGTATAGGGTATACTAACCCTAAACATGGAATTCTAAGTCTCATATGAGGAACTTAAGGATTACAAGATGATTTTGTATGGATAACCAAATCATCATATTAGGTTTTCTAAGGATACTCAACAATGAGGTAATATGCCTAAAGGTAAGCTATTTCAAGCATTCCGTATCAGATCAGGCCAGGCCGGTGTCCTATGAACTCGGGAGTCCCCGTAAACCAAGCTAGTGGTGTGGATAAAAATATTTCTAGCCCCCAAGTTCTGACCCTTTCTAGACACCATCACTTCCAACTTCATGCCCTAATAGCTACCTAATAGGCTAATCACATAAAAGTTGATTAAATATGTATATAATATGAAACTATTATGGTTCTAGATCAACCTTTTATCATAGGTTAATTCTAAGGTGCGCTAAAGGGATACTATATGAGGTAAGGGTTTCTAAGTAAGGAGACAAATTGAAATAGTCAAGACCCCGACTACCATTGGCTCTGATACCATGCTGTAAAGAAGTCAAATCACCATCTCTTTACTAATGAAATAGTAAACAAAATCCAATTTGGATAGAAGCGAAAGTTAAAAATTTGACTATATTCAATTTAAATAAAGTGTACATAAACTTTCCCAAAAGGGTGTACATGCTTTATACAAAAGGAAGATCTAAGTAGAGGGAAACTCAACTACATCAATATGTATCTAAAGATAAATAACTTATAGACCATGATGGAAGGTTGAACTCCTTCCTCTTAGCCTTAGGTTAGTTCACCATGCTTCATATGCACGCTCTGATCCTATATCTGGGTGGTTGCGATCACCCAGCAAGAGGAGAAATAGTATGTGTCAAGCAAGAGAAATAAGGACAATTATGAATTACAACATTGCATAATAAAAGATTCACTATACTAAGAGAGTCAAAAGTATGAGGCAAGTAATAAAATAAGAAATAAGAATTCTTCCACAGTTCAACAACAATAATAATCAGCAGAGCATGAATGATATTGTGACACAAAATAAACAAATGCAGGGTGAGGCACCTACCAGACCTCAACCAATAGGTGAGGAAGAATTTACACATTCCCAAGAACCCAAAAATATTTATAAAGTGGGGAGAATTATCATGTTCCCCAGGGAAAATGTATACATGTCCTCTATGGGTGGTTTGTACTCATGTACACTACATTTTTATTTGGCCTATAATACATCATGCTAAATAATTCACTTGGCAATAGTGAAAATATAAATAATATTTCATCATAGAAAATGGGGTTTCACAACCCAAGAATCAATCAAAATAAATGAGCCAAAAACGGAAATAGAGATTCAAATCAAATAAAATTGCCAAAGAAAGGCAACAGAAAGATTCCAGGCTAGCACATCCCTCAATACGAATTTAGGGTTGGATAAAAGACCAATTGAAGGTTAAGTGTACAAGATTTCACATTAATATGTTTGCACATACATCATTGGGTTCACATACATAAATAGGGTCCACATACCTTATTGTAGATTCATATTCAACACTTCCACTAATTAGATTGTATCCAAATCCACTTTATCCTAGTTACAAATATTTTACATGCATTAGTATTTATAAGGCATAAAGTATAAAGAAACCTAATTTTTAACCTTATTTGCAAACCTTCGATTTAGGACTCAAAACACAGACAAAATGATTACTTGGACTTCATTGATTAGGAAAACATGTTTTATTTCTCCATTTGGAGTGAAAATAAATTAGTTACATGCTTTAGAACATTTTATATAATCAAATTGGTATTCAAGATAAACTTCAAAAAAGGAATGGGAATAAGGACTCAAAAACCATAAATTATGATTCTACATTAAAAATCCTTTCTAATGACTATTTGTTCGAATTTTTGTGACCAAGGATCAATTTAATATGAATTAAACTAAATCGACCAATCAAAAATTAGGAAAATGCCATTTAGGCTAAATAAAATTGGCAAAGAGCGGGCCACGCAGGCCGGACCCACATTAACATGGGCCAATCAGATTTGACCCAGTCAGTTTGGTCCGTGCTCGCGTGGTTCCGGTCAAAGCGACTGAGTGAGTTGGTCAAATGACTAGATTGCCCATGCTTTGTAAATTAAGTAAATTAAAAATGTGAGGGTATTAGGGTCATACTTACTTCTCAATCACTTGCGACTAAGAAACAAAACCAAGCGTGAAATGTCACTACTTCCCATGCTGGTTAATCAAATTAATTGAGGGGGCAAGGGTGCCCTGGTCATTACCTGACCAAGCTTCTTGAAGCCAGCCATGACGCGAGGGAGCAGCAGGTCAAGGACCAAGAATCGAGCAACCGCAATAACTGCTAGCCATCTTCTTTAGAAAATGAACCAAATGGCTCGTTAAGGATTGGCGAGGATGATGGAGGCAAAACAAGGCAGATTTGTGTGCAGAAAGTACCCCAAAGCCGGGTGAAGTTAGAGAACAGAGACAAGGCAAACCAGGACCAAAAACATCGAAAACCCTGAGACAAGCCACTCCTTAGGGCTCAAACAAGTTTCTTGATGCAAGATGGGTCAAAAAGAAGCATCATGATGGGAGGAGGAGCATGGGGTGGACAAAATGTTAGTTTTCGGCGAGGAGCTTCCGGTGGCCTATAGGGCCTAGCGTCTCGATGCAATCTGGGGCCAAGCGGGTCGGGAAAAGGAAGAAGAGGTTCCTAGGGTGCTTACCCGATTGTCAATTGACCGGAAAGTGGCAGAGAGTGGTGGTGCTACTGCAGAGCTCTCAGGAGAAGAAACAAATACGCTGAGGAAGAAGAAGAAGCTAGATGTCTAATTGGTCGAGGAGGAAGAGGGCCTAGGACTCGGGGGAACTTTCTAGGCTCCTAAATAGTCGTGAGGAGAGTTGTAGCTCCCTCTACTCAAATTGGTAGAGATGAAGAGCTAGCCCGAGTTGGGCATTTCATGATAAAGGTGGGAGAGGAGGTGAGCCAAGGTTCATTCAATATGCCTCGATGAGATGAATTCAATGCAAGTGAAATCACATGAAAATATTGAGAGGAGAGAGAGAACGAGTCGAAGGACCTTGGAAACTCAACTGCCCGAACGGTCAGAGGTAGGAGACGACTCCCTGACCATCGGACTGGATCACGATTAAAACACAACCGTAGGATGAGGGTCTAACCTGGACCCGAACGTGACAGGGAAAAATGAACTGCACTATAGTGTTACAAATCAAATAAATGATAACGATTAATACACTGTTGTACACTATATTAAAAGCTTATAAAATCAATTTGAGGGGTCAAACCAAGTGTAAATGACACCAAATTTGAACCATCAGCTCATATTAATGTCTAGAACAATCATATGTAATTAGTTTCTCATTTCACTTAATTTTTGGCCATTAATTACCATATTGGCTATTAAAGCATATATTAATGTATTAAAAGGGTGATTTAATCTGAAAAGGTTCTTTTAATGAACTCTTAGATGAATATTCGAGATAGTCATTACGTATTAATTTCAAAATCAATATCTCACCATCATGTTATATTTCATATATTTTTTGACTTTCGAGGAGAGAGAAGGAAAGGAGCGTCTTATTCTCATTAATTAACTCAATCACACATTTTTACTCATTTCTTATCCCAAAAAGAAATAAAAGCTCTAAATTAACATTATCTACTACTTATCTCTCATTAATGGCCATTTTGCATTATTAGACTCCAATTAACACATTAGTTGTTATATTTGTGCAAAAACCCATTCATTGACATGAGTGTGGGAAAATATAGGTCACATCATCAAATAAAGCTCAAATTCAATATCGAGGCCGAAAAGGATGCCAAAGATAGGGAAATTTAGGGAAAAGGCCCAAAATGACATAAAGGAAATAAAAAGCTTGAAAGTGGTTAAATTGCAAAGAGAACCTTGAAATTCAGTCTGTTACAATTATATTGGATGATGACCTAGCGAGCTTAACTGTCTTATACTACTCAATTATGTACTTTCTTGGGGGTACCAGTTTCAAGTACTTTGACAATGCCAAAATCTCTTCTAGAACATCTAGGAAAAGATATCCACATGAAGTTTCTCCATTTCTTCTTTGAACATCATGAAGTGAGTGTCAATACTTGTTTGCTTTAAGAGAGCTTGAAATGGGGAGCGATGCTTATAGATCGGTACCTTTGGTTTGACTTTTCTTTCTTCTTTGATGACATGTTATTTCAGACTAAGTTTGTCCTTTTCATTAGTGGGTATAGTGTTTGACACTTCTACATCATGCATCACTACTTTCGGCACTAATTAGATGCTTCAATGTTTTGAATGACTAAAAATTCATCTTCATCAATGTCGGTCGTATAATATTTGGTATATGCATCAACAAAGACTTATCATGCCCATGTTGTGACAATTTTCAGTTGTTCTTGATGTTTGGGATTGTCTTTTGGCTGTCCTACAAATGAGCCTACAAGCAGTCAGAGACATGGTGAGAGTTGAGATAGATGAGAGTTGATGACTTTCATATTAGCTTATTTTGGAATCATAGTATGTTGTAAATGTAGAATCTTCTCAATGGTGGATAGCTTGTTATCAGGTGAAGCAACATTAGTTTATTTCCCCTATTGTTATTGTTGTTGTGGGACCTGGTTGGGGTTCTGATATTGATTATAATTCTTTTTCTGGAAGTTCCCTATATAGTTTTCTTGATTTCTATAGTTTTTTGTTTTGGTTGTTTTGGAATCTCGAAATGCCTCATTATTTATTTCTATCTTTTATGAGTTGTTGAGAATTCTCTGCCCCAGAAGGAGTATCATACTAAAAACCAAGGTCGAGTCTGGTTTTATTTTGTAGTACCTTTGACAAATAATAGTGTTGATTGAATACATATCTTCTATTTAATTTTCATCCCCTTGATCTACAACATTCCTAATTAGAACATCATAAAGAATACTTTATGCCAATGTGGGGTTGTCAGGACCTTTGCATTCTTCACAAAATTTTGTCACCACCTTGACTTGTTGTGGTTGAGATTGTTGTTAGGGTGGTGAATTGAACTCCTTCTCTCATAAGCATTGAAAGATAACTCTAGACTATCTTGCTTAAGTTTCAATAGATTTTTTGATTCTATAATAAATTTTAACTCATGATTAATTTCTTACATAGAAACTTTCAACACTCCCTTGCCTATAGATCTTCCCTAGTTAGCTTGGTTTTTAGCTCCAAGGAAGACTACCTTCCTTGCACTATATAACTTTGGTAGATGAAGTTTCCTCCAGATGAGGAGTTTTTAAACTTTTTGAAATTGTCATCTACAGTTGTATAGAAGAACTCAATGTGCTGATTTTCAAAAATATCTTGGTGTGGACATTAGTGGAGCAACTCATTGAATCTCTCCCATATTTCTGCTAGAGCCTTAACTGGAACTTGTGCAAACTGAGTAATGTTACCTCTAATTTGTGTACATAAGGGATGGGTGGTAGAATTTATGAAGGGATTTGTTCTCAAGGTGGTTTCAAGTGGTTATGGGATTACATTTTAGAGAGATGTAACAAATCCTTGATAAATCTTCTCAGGAATATTTGAAAAGATTGAGTCTAATGGCATCATAAAACACACCATTGTTCATGGTCATGACACATAAGTCAACAAAATTTAAGATGTTTTATGGATATTGTTCTCCTTATTTTCCCATGAAGGGGCTATTTTGTAGGAGAGTGATCCAATGCACCCTAATTTCAATGTTTGTGGCATCAATCAGAGGTGGTTGCATTGGTTGGTTAACATCACCAACCTTTGGGATAGAAAATTCCCTAAGCTCCTTGTCGGTTAGCCTCTTGAGTTGCAGCTTGGGATATACATATTTTCTCTTCTACAACAACACAAGTTTCTTTAATAAGCCTCTCCATCTATGTTTCTATATCAAGATTCATCCTTTGGTTGAGTTCCTCCTCGACCGTTCTAGCATGATTATCTCTGCTATAATGACAAAAAGTTCATTCTATTTCAAGTTCAAAGCTTGATGCAAGTCTAATACTATTAGAGAGGCACATGTACTAGTTTTTAGGTACCAAATAGGGAAAGGTCTTTCACAAATGAGTTGGATGGAGAATAATTAATTTCAAGAGTACATGAAATAGTATCAATGGTAAAAGTGAATTTCTAGATTGGTCTTAAATTAGTCTTATCGAAACTAGATTAACTAGACGATTCTATTGTCCCATGTAATGGTGTAAGAATTTGATGTGGTGTTTATCACTCTATGAAAATAACCTAAGAGTAGAGATCCATAAGGTTTTATTGAAACAACGTGCAATAACACCACCCACAATCAGACGGTATTAGAACTAACACTTGATTTGGTTTAAGTTAAAATAATTGCAAGTAAGGTATATGTGCATGACTAAAACATAGTTTAGATTAATGATAAAGATCACTGCGGTGATATCTTGTTTCACCAAAACTACAAACACAAGCACATCCATAACATGTCTATGTTAGATATAACCATCCAAATGGAGCAAAAGTAAGATCCACAACTTAGGTGTGAGAAAATGTGTAGGTATCTCCATGAGCTCAATGTTTTTTACTCACAGATCATATACCTACTACTCTAAAGATATCCTTTTGGATGTTCTAGTTAGACATCAACTATGTTAAGCAATATTCCAATCCTAATTATAGAAGTTCTCATAATAAAGGAATCAACTAAATTATGTATAGTAGGTAATCAATCTATAAAATATGCAACAAATAATTATACAGATTTAGAATAGTTATAAATAAGGCATGGGGCATTACAGAATAGACATACTACAATGGTAAATAGGGCTAGTCTCCACAACTCAGTGAGAATGACTTCTCACTCTTCATAATGGAAATAAGGGAAATGGATCATAGGGAAGATTAAACTATAATCATCATGGAGAAGACTATCAATGCTAAGTGGAACATCGATATTCTACTCGATGAAGGAGTGGATGTAGTTCAGGGAAGAGGAGAGAACCTAAAATAGGCTTGGGTGTCTCTATTTTCACTTCTTCCTCTATTTTCAGACCCTACTTTGTTCAGGGAGAAGGAGTAGAAGGCCAAATGACAGTGATGAAGAAGATTCGACCACCTTGGTGAATGGATGATGGATGGTCGTGATAAAGATTGGAAATTGGATGGTAAAACACCAATGCCACTGCAAGGAAGGCTAATTAAGTGTTGCTCAATGATCTTCTTGGCTGGGCATGGAGCAGTAGCCTCCCGACATGGATCAGTGGAAGTGATTGGTTTGTTTTCCATCACGTGTCGAGTGTTGGGAAGGAAATGGACATCAACATATAATGTCCCATCAGGCATGGTAGCTAGGGACCAATGGGAAATGGGAGTTGGGATCTCATTAGGCACTTGGTGCTTGAAGTCTTGTCGGACACCAAAAGTGGAGCCTCTTCTCGTAACGGAGAATAAATCCATCAACCACCTTTGTTTAATATCCTATCACTTTTGAGAGTGGAATTTTTAGTGGGTGATGGGAGTATCAATACCATAGGGAACCAAGAATACAACGTTGGATCTAAGTGGGGTTTTGCAAGAAAAAGGGTAAAAAAGGTGATTAGGGAACTTATTGATTAAATGTCAAAACAAAAAATATTTACAAGGATAAAGCATGTAGAGTCCATAAGATGATGGAAAAAAAAGAAGTTAACATCCAAAAAATAGGATGTTATCAACTCCCCAAAACTTAGAAGCTAGATTGTCCTCAAGCTAATAAATAGAATTAAAGTATTGAGTGACTTCAAAGGGCTTTACTAGATTAGTGTTTATTGGGGCATCCAGTATGTCCTTACTGTAGCTTTAGGTCAAGATATTTGTGTCGTACTTGGTTTGCTCACATAGACCATGTATTTGTTCTTGTAGATCTAAAGTTGTGTGACCCTTCTTAACAACCTTCATTGGAGGAAGGGTTTTACCTTTGTGATGTGATAAGGATGCCATTTCCTAGACACACTCATGCATGGTTCTGGAAAGAGGTATATTTTACACCTGACTTTAATTTGCTTAGTTATCTTAACTCTTTGTACTTGGGTGGGATGAGGCTATGGTGAATCCTTTCCTTCTCAGGGTCATTAAACCATGGGTACTATTCTAGTGATAGTGTTACTAGCTGATAGCCCTGATATAGTCTTAGGTGGTTTTGAGAGACTACCATTGAAAGACAAGTTGGTGGTGGTTAGGCTTCTAGACCCTACTACCAAACATTATATATATTTTCATTCATGAGTGCATTCATACACCAGTTAAGCAGAATCCTTAAGCATCTTATAGGGTACAACTCTAAAGATTTTATTTTCATTTGGCTTTTATTTTTTCTCACTTGGGGTGATAGACTTTTAGGATGGTTGGGTCACCAAGCATCGTTTTATCCCTAGTAAGGAGTTGAGCACTAGAAGGGGTAGTTGTCTCCTCTTGCAAGATGTATGCACTTTACAACCAATACTTGGGATTATAGTGATCAATTAGGAGTGTATCAAATGGATTCCTCCTTATTTCTGAGAGTTCATCTTCCGATAGTGAGCACTTCTGCATTTAAAGTGTCTTAAGATAATTCCAATGTAAAAACATAGTTGTACTCAATTTTTAGGTGAATTAGGTAGTGCTAATATATCACTCTTAAAATATTTATGCTAAAATTTAGCTTGAATACAAGGAGGTCTAAAAATGAGAGTTATGATAGCGTCTAGGACAATTGGATTCAAAATTTTGCCTATTTCTATATAGAAAAAAGTGCTAGTTTCTATTAAAAAAATTTAACATTTTAGGAAAATATTTAAAATGATGTGCAAAGGACTAGAATTTTTTGTTAAAATGATGGATCAAAATGTATAGGGATAAGAACAATGCCTCCGTATCTTGTTTAGACATCCCCCCAAACTTAAAATGCACCTTGTCCCAGAGTGTAAAATATTGAGGTTGAATGTAAACAAACAAGGCTTACTCATTTTCTGCCAGTCCCTCATATGCCCAGTGAGAGTATAGTAGCATGGGAGCATAAATTCCACACAAAGAATGGTAGAGATCATGATGCAGACTTTCATCCTTCACTCCCCTCTTAGCCAAGGCTTCCATCTAGTGTAGGCAATGGAAACCACAATCGTTGGAATGTTGAAGTTGGTTGGGGCTTTAATGAAAAAAATGTGGTTTTTGAAGTCTTTGTCAGGGACTACATGGTATCCCCTGCCATGTTCTTGTATTAACTTTGTTATTTCTTCTACACAAGCTATGTCTTATTCCTCTGTGACAATCTAGGTCTTTGAGTATTTGTATACTTGTTCGACACATAGGAGACATCTGAACTGATGTACATGACAACTACTTTTTCCATCACATTTACTTCTAGGAGTGTATAATGGTTGTTGTGCATAAGTAGTAAGATAATAAAGTCTAGGAATGAGATTTGTAGATATTTTATCAATTGTTCTTTATATCACATATTTATCTTGTTGATGACATGCTTCTATAGTAGATAGTATGCCATGTGTGCATTTGGAATACCATCTCCGAGAATGGGTCATCCAACATCATGCTAACCGCCATACAACCATCTACTTAACATGTCATGAAGGTCATCCTTTAAAAAATATATTCTCTCACAAAGAATACCTCATTGAGGTCTTCGTCTTCCTTCATCTTGTCCATGATCATGTGTATAAATTCCTAAGAAAGACTCTCATATGACCATTTTACAATGTTTGAGAAACTAGCTTTGTCAATCCTAGCTGGCCCTTCAACAGTGCTTCTAGAAGTTCTACTTCATTTTTGTCTAGAAGGAATTTGTATTCTATCTCCTCCTCCTTTGGTTAGTCTACTATTTCTAGTTGAATTTTTCTTTTGATACCACCCCCCCTGATTCAATTTCACTTGCTAGAGGGGGTGCTACTAGTTGATTAGTCTTTGTATGGAATGTTTGTTGCTCATCTATCAGATACACTTGAGGTTGATTCAATTCTTCTTACTAGCTACTTGTTGACAAACCAACCCTTTTTCCAAGCTAGGGTTCTTGCTTACTCTACTGGGTTCAGCCACAGAACCTTTCTCTACTCACAATACAATTGTCTTTTAGGATGAGGGACACCGATGTAGAGTCTACGTGGTATTGTACCTAGAGTCATTGTTGGATCATTGGAGAAGTAGTGGTAAGAGATAACCTCCATGTTGTAAACACCGACTAGTCTATATAAGTCTTCAAGAAATATGTCTTTAAACGGTATATGTTGGTTCACTGCTTCTAATATCTACAATACTAGAAATGCAAAATCCTCATATCCAACCTCTTCTTGGGCACCCTCGGGCTTATTGAGAAATGTTTCCAGTTACTGAAATGTTCCTTGCCTTCCCTTTGAAAGGAATAATAGATCCATATAGGTATCTTGTGAATGTTGCATGCTTTTGTGCTTAGGAATACCATTGCATTACAAGGAATCTCAACACTACAACAATTGTATATAATCATGTGTCGTCTGTACAAATTGACAACTATCAACACCCAATTCTTAGTCATTCTAAAGGACAGAGTTACATTTTTTTCTTCTTATTTGTTCACTATAGTTTGGAGTTCCTTAATTGGTGCTTGACAAGCCTAAAATATGCATATTTTGATGCACTAATTTTTAGTAGCTTTTCATAGGCTATTTTCCAAGTATTTATTGCATAGTTTCTTGTTTTGATATTATTTATTCATTGTTTATCATTTCTATCCTATAAAACACTATTGCATCAAATAACAAGTATTTTTAATAATTATGTTAATTTATCAATTTTTATTCGAACTTATGTTGGTGTTTTCTTATTTTAGGTAATTTGAGCACTTTCAACACAACTCGGTGCTGTCGTTATAAAAGCCAGTATATCGACAGTAGGAAAAATCCAAGAGGAAATTTTTGAAATCTCAGTTATATTGAGATAACACTTAGTGATACTAAAATGATGTTCGATGCTACTAAGAAGTTATTCAATGCAATTGACTTTCACGGCAGAAATGTCAGTAGAAGATTTTATGGCTTCGATGCCATTGACAGGAGAGTCGGTGGTACCAAATTTTGCATCTAGAAAAAGTTTGAATGTGAAGGAGTCAAATCATTTCTACAAACCTACTCGTCGGTAGTACTGACACTTACTGAGGTTTTGAGTCAGCCGCCGACTCGGCACCACCAAATTCATATCGGTGGAACTAACTTTGCACAAACAATGCATATTATAGACCAAGATAGATCCAACAGTTGTGACTTAATGATAGCTAGATCTCAATTATGACCTATGGGAGTTCTTCCATAGAAATAAATTGTGTTCTATCTCATTGCAATAGCGAATGGAACTAAGAGAGGTGGATATAAAGGAAATGACCATATACCAAATTCTATAGGAACGTCTAGGAGGTAGATTCACAACTGAAACATAGTGGATAAAGATGTATTCTATATGGGAATCATTGGGATCAACTTTTCTGAGGGTTATCATTAGTTTTTCTGATGTTTAGCTTGTTTTATCCCTCTTCCTCTCTATATTCGATGGTAGAAATCATGCGAGTCTAATGCTCTTGTTCCTTAAGACCCTAGAGTATCCTGGTTTTTTATTGTACTTAACTTCTATGATTTAATTCTGGACATAAATCTATGATTTTTAAATGAATTTCGTGTGCTTAATCACCACAATCAATTTATTAGACCGTTAATTGATTCACGAGAGTGATTAAGGGTTGGAAAAGATGTAGATTTACACACTTAATAACGTTACTTGGAAGAGGGTCTACACATATGATGAAAATAACATAAAGATATTATTAATACACCTATCTAATTCTTAAATATCTATATAAGTGGGGTTTGTCTTAGTATAGGTAGTGTATTACACTGTGGGAGTTGGTAATAGTTGTTATGGGTCCTTAGTCTAGGGCTATGGGTAAATGATTATTGTTTAAATGAATTTACATGAAATGTATGCCATGGTGAAACTGTAATCCTAAGGAATCCATCAATTCTCGATCACAATCCACTTAATTGAGCTTTCAATTTTCTCTTTAGTTATAAATAAACAACCAATCACTTTTTTCGTAGGCCTAGATGTTTAGGTAATAGTTAGTAGTAGTCTTTGGAGTACATTATCCTAAGTTCAACATTGGGGCCTCATATGCCATACTACTCGACGTGTATATGTGAGATTTGCACACATAGTTTAGATGTGTCAATTTTTTAGCATCGTCATCGGGGAAACAACAACTCTAACACTATGAATGTTGTGATCGGACACTCTAGGGCATTTATTTTTCTCTTAATTGCATTTCAAATCTTTTATTTGAATTTATCATAATTTATAATATTTTTCTAGAAACTATTCACTCATATTCATTCTCTCACACCTTCATATCAATTTTAGTTGCTAATGCATGGTTCATACTAGAACCACTAATTATGGAGAATGTACTTCATCTATAGGAAAGGAGGAGATCATTTGTAAAGGAGGAGACTTTAGAGCTTCAGAAAAGAAGCTCATCCAAACTATAACACTATTGGTAGAGAAAGTAGAGGCGACAATCATGTCAAAAAAAGGTGATGACCATCTTGAGGAATAGCCTAAGGAGCAGACTAAATGGGAGAAAATAATGGCATCCTCAGCCATAATGTAGCTCGAGCTGATCAAATGATAAGCAATCAACGTGGTCAGTAACAAAATAGATGATAGACTTGTGGAATTTATTAAATCTCAATAATTTCATGGTCACAATATGGGGCACCGGATGGCGCACATCAATGGCTTTGTGGAAAGATATGATAAGTTGAAGATTGAAATGGTCCCAACTATAGTTATTTACTTATATCTATTCTCCTACTCATTGCCTGAAAAATCAAAGGCATGGTTTCTCATTCTTACTTCATAATCCTTGGAGAACTAGGATGAGATGACAAATATATTCTTTGAAAGGTACGTTCCTCCATAGAAGATATAGGACTTGGTTGGGCGAATTTATAATTTCAAACAACATGTTTAGGTATCCTATTTAGAAGCCTGAGAAAGATTTCAGAATATGCTTAGAAAGGTCCCTCATCATGGGGTTGATCTTTAGGGCCAGACAAAGAACTTTTATTATAATCTACACAAGGGATAGAGAACTATTCTTAAGAATGTAGGAGCAAGTTTCTTTTTGAACATAAAGCCACTAGGTGTCACAAAATATTAAAGAATATGGCCAAGAATCAATTGTGGGGAGAAGAGTGTGACTCTCCAGAAATTGTCAAAAGTGTTGTGGAATCAAGGGAGATAACAATCTTGGAGGAAAAGATTGATAGCCTCACATGGAGATTTGATAAGAAATTTGGAACCTCATCTGAAAGTCAAGAGGAAGAGTGTAATATACCACAGGTGAACAACCAGGGAAAAAATGATTATGTATTGAGCAAGGATTCCAAGTTCCCATGGAAATAAGCTAGCAATCTTCTCTAGGACCCTTCATAGGCACATCAACCTAAACAACATCAGGGCAACATGTCACCATAGTATCAGTAGGATAGGGGTCCCAGTAAGATAGACTGAATAGAAGACATGCTAGGCATGTTGGTGACTTAAAATGAGGCACTTATGGAATAGTAAAAAAGAAAGCTTCAGAATCAAGGGGCACCTATCTATAGCATAGAAGACTAGATTAATTAGCTAGAAGTGTAAGTGGCATCTATTAAGAATATGGGGAAACAAGGATTTCTAGGAAACACTGATATCCCATTTTATAAACAACAGGTGAAAGCAATGCTTCTCCGTAGTGGTAAAGTGTTGATGAAAGAGCAAAAGGTGGTTCTAGAGTAGAACGCTACCATAACTGACAAATGGGCAGTGACAAAGACTATCTCTCTAGTTCAACCACATGACACCACACCATAGGAGGAGATCCTAGAAGAGGAATCAACTCAGTAGACAAAGACAAAGAAGGAGTCTCACATTTCACCTCATAAGTGAAAGATCGTGACTTTAGTGCCATTTTCAAATAGCTTGAAGGCTAAGAAGGTTGATCACCAATTCAAGAAATTTCTAGATACAGTCAAGAAACTCCATATCAACCCAGCACTGGTTGATTCTCTTGAGAAAGTTCCATCCTATGTCATGTTCTTGAAGGACATTATCAACAATAATAGAAGGATATCTGATTCAGTTGTAGTGGGTCTAAAAGAAGAAGTTAGTTATTTGGTACAAATGAAGCTTCCACAGAAAATACAAGATCCAAGGTGTTTCAACATCCCATGCTATATTGGAATGATCATGTTTGAAGATGCACTTTGTGATTCTAGTGAAACCATCAATCTTATGTTTCTTACTACATTCAAGAAATTTGAATTCAAATAATCCAAAAAGAGAAACATGAAAATCCATCTGGATAATAATTTAGTAGTGAGACCCATAGGAATTTGTGAAGATGTTCTTGTAAATGTTGATGAATTCATAGTTCTATAAGATTTTGTCCCCATGGAGATGCTTGATGATTATGGGAAATGAACTAATATTAGGCAGACCTTTCCAAGCCACAACAACGTCATTCTACAAATGGGGTGAGTGAAATTGACACTAGGTAACCAAGATGATTTGTTTGAGATAAAGGTACCAAATTATCAATCACTGAACAAGGAGAAAACACAATATCACATGATGCAACACTTGGACAATAAGGTGTCCCTATTCTTAGGAAAACCATTTCTGGACATGTCCCACATCATGACAAAAGTGGAGAAGGGTACTCTAGTTGTACATGTAAAGGAGCATACAAATCAGATATCTCTAAAAAGTAGTGAAGTGCCATGATGATTTAGAGGAGGAGGAATACCCTATGACAGTTGTGGAAGTGATGATTTCCTTAGTGACACATGTATGTAAAAAGTTATTGTTAGAAGCTTGTCTTTTGAATCTAGTGGATGAAAGCACTCGCTATCATTTACTAGAGGAGCGTGTCTTGTTTTTAAAATCCATGTTGTGATTCTATACAAGACACAATTAAGATTTGGGACCGCCACTGCTACCAGTAGCCCATCCCTGCAATACCCTCTTGAGCTGGAATTGAAGCCACTACCACCACTCCCAAAGTATACATTCCAGGTAGTGGAAAACAATCTCCTAGTGATAATTTCTACAACATTGAGTGAGAGGGAGGAGGAGCAACTTCTCATAGTTGTAAAGAATCATCAGGATACATTTGGGTGATCCATTGCTGACATAAAGTAGCTCTCCCCTAGTCTATGTCAACACAAGATCCAGATTGAATAAGGAGCAAAACATACAACATACCCTTACAAATGTATAAATTTTATCATGACAGAGGTGGTGAAGAAAGAGGTAGTAATTCTTATATGGACAAGTATGATTTATCTCTTTCTATGTGGGTTAGTCCTACACAGGTTGTTATGAAGAAAGGGGGAATCATGACTACTACGAACTATACTAGTGATTTAGTCTTGACTTGGATAGTGACCGAGTGGCATGTTTGTACGTATTATTTCTATTTGAATGTCGCAACTTTGAAAGATCATTTCTAGTTCCCATTTATCAATCAAATTCTTGAGAGGATCATTGATCGTTCACATTTTTGTTTTCTGGATGGGTATTCTAGTTACATAGATTTCAATAGAACCAAATGATCAAGAGAAGTTGCCCCTATGGTACTTTTGTCTACCATCGTATGCCATTTGGTCTTGGTAATGAACTGACAACCTTTTAAAGATGCATACTTTCTTTCTTTTCTGACATGGTTGAGAAATGCCTTGAAATTTTTATGGATCACTTTTCAGTGTATGAAGAATCTTTTCAAGTATGACATGGTAGTCTTGATAGAGTTTTACAAAGATGTGATTAGTCTCATCTTATTTTCACCTGGGACAAATGCCATATGATGATGACTGAGGTAATTGTTCTGGGACACATGGTCCCTAACAAAGGTATGGAGGTCGACCTGGTAAAAATTAAGGTGATATCCAAGAAACCTCCACCATCATTGGTGAAGAGAGTTAGGATCATTTTAGGACATGTTGAATTTTATCGAGGCTTTATACAATATTTTCAAATAATTGCCATGACACTTTTCAAACTGTTATAGAAATATGCGGATTTCAAATATAATGATCATTTCTTGAAAGCATTCAAACTTTTGTAGGATAATTTGATCTTTGCACCCATGGTGGTGGCTCCAGATTGGAGATAACCATTTGAATTGATCTATGACATGTCAGACTACGTATGGACTATTTTAAGAAAACATAAAGATCATGATCTTTTGGTAATATATTATGTGTCTAGAAAACTGAATGATGCCCAATTTAATTATTCCACCACAAAAAAGGAAATTTTAGCAAGTTCCTTTTCCTTTAACAAATTTTGACAATTTTTAATAGGGGTAAAGGCGATAGTGTGGACTGACCATGTGGTTATAAAATATCTTTTATAGAAAAGGATGCTAAAGCTAGGTTGATTAGATGGATTTTGCAACTATAAGAGTTTGATATAGAAATTAAAGATAAGGATAGAGAAGAAAATGTAGTAGACGATCATTTGTCTAGATGAATCAGGATTGGAAGCTCCACAATGAGCAACTTTATTTCCATTAAGGATAAAGATCCATGGTTTGCACGCATAGTGAATTATCTAGTGCATGGAGATATACCAGAAGATTGAGGATATCGAGAGAAGAAGAGGTGTTTCCATTACATGAGATTCTAAGTATGAGATGGCCCTAATTTTTTAAAGAAATGTAGGGATGGCATTCTGAGGAAGTGTGTCTGGAAATGAGAGTTCGAGAGCATACTTAGTCATTGTCATTCATTACCTACTGGGGGACACCATGCAAGTTCAAGAATGGAGGATAAGGTATTCAAAAGTATATTTTATGGGCCGTCCTGATTTAAGGATAGATATGATTTTTTTGGAGATGCAATGTGTGTCAACGGTTAGGCAACATCTATAGAAGACATGAAATGCACCTCAATATTTTTCAGGAGGTATAAGTTTTTGATCTTTGGGGAATTGACTTTATGTGTCCTTTTGTATCTTTAAATTCACATTATTACATTTTTCTAGAACTTGATAATGTAATAAAATGGGTGGAGGAAATTCCAACACATACTAATGATGTATGGGTGGGTTGTAAATTTGTGAAGGATAACATTTTCTACAGGTTTGTGGTACTAAGAGTGATTATAAGTGACGAGGGATCCCACTTCACAATAGGAAGTTTGGATCTTTATTGAGAAAATATGGAGTGAAGCATAGATAAGGAACACCATATAAACTCTAGACGCATGTCTAGGTTTAGGTGTCAAAAAGGGAAATCAAGATGATTGTAGAAATGAATGTCTCAATCAGTAGGACTAATTGGAATGGAAAATGCAACTGAATGATGCTCTATGGGCTTATAGAAAAACTTTGAAGACACCTACATGAACTACTCTCTACAGAATATTCTATGGGAGGGCATGTCATTTCCCCATGGAATTAGAGGACAAAGACAAATGGGATTTAAGGAAATTAACCTTTGATCTTTCTAGTGTAGGGAAGAAGAGTAGAGTAGAACTAAATGAATTAGATGAAATTATGTTAGATGTGTATGAGAGTTCTAGAATCTACAAGGATAGGACTGAGAAAATGCATGACTGCCACATTCTACTTAGAGTGTCTTTACTGGGTCAACTAGAGTTGTTGTTTAACTCTAGGATGAAATTTCATCCTTGGAAGTTGAGGTCTCATTGGAGTGGACCCCGTGTGGTGATGAAAGCATTCCCTTATGGAGATGTTAAGATTAGTGATGGCACTAAGACATTCTTGGCTAGTTGACAATGCTTCAAACACTATTATAGAGGAGAGGTTCTCCATGAGGGATAGGAGTTGAAGCTCATTGAGATTCATTGATCTTTCACATGAAAAGATTATTTAGCCCAATACATTAAACAAGGACACTCATGGGGGGAAACCCATTCATTCTTAATATTCTCATTTATCATTTGTTTTCGATCTTCTAGTGGATGATTAGTTTTTTCCCTAATAGAATTGTCATATCTTTCAAAAGGTTCCGTGATGCTTTCGGTTTGATGTGTGTGAAGAAAATCTTGACCCGCAGATAGGTGGGTAGGTGGCATTAAATTACAATTAATTTTTTGATATGGATTTGAAAAGTTTTGATACCACCAATAGGAGTGTTGGTGCCACCGAATCTTTGTCTGGTCAACTTCTACAAGAAGTCGGTACTATTGACTTGGAGATCAATAACACTGGTATTTTGCAAAACAAATGATAGGAGCCTAGAAAAATATAGTCAGTACTAAGAAGAGGTTTCTCAGTAGTACTGAGTCACTCAGATCCAACTATGACAATAAAAAAATCTTGATACCGATGAAAAAAATCTAGTGACACCAAATATAGATGTCAGAGGCACACAAAAATTACATCTTGGTACTACAGACATTGCATCGGTTGAACCAACTCAAAATTCCATAATTTGTGGCATTGATAATAATGATCAGGATCCTCAACATCTAACCATCAGTGGAACCAATTTGGGCACACATTATAGAAGTTGGTACCACCATCTTTAATCTATACTATCAACAGAAAAGGACCCATGACTCAATACATTGATGAGATAGAGTTGTTGGTATTGACAAATAATACATGCATCCAATGATAGGGACAGAAGTCGACACCATTGACATAATGGGTCAGTGTCACTAACACTACGCAATAGGTAATTTTAACTACTATATAAGGGGATGCAATGGAAGATATACATTAACATCCAAAGCTCTCCCCTTGCATTAGAGTAGGCACCAAAATGTCTCAAGGACTTCCACAACTCCCTGACATCTATGATTCTACACTAGACTCCCTTCCTTGACCTCCTTTGTCAATCTTGAAACCATGGCTTCAAGGAAGCAAGCGTCATTAGAAGGTGCATCTATATAGATGGTGTTGAAGCCATCAAGAATGGCTTTTCTAGATGAAGAGTAAAACATAATCTTTGACACCATAATAAAGAGGGATATCATAACGATGTAGAATGGTGACCATGCATTCCTCAATGATAGTGGCTTCATCAACAAATAGTGTGAAGTCTACACTGGGCAGGGCATGGGGATGATCACATCTTCTTTTTTTATTTGCCCACCTACTTGGAGAAAGCTTGTGAGTTTCTAGCAACTCTAGAGATATGTTGCACCCCTGAGCACAGGGAAGGTTGATAGTTTGGCTGGGTCAAATTATGGTTGTACAACATCAACCCCCATCTTAATCTGATCGAGTTCAACTCCATATATGATTGACAAATGGATGGATCAAACTTCACACTAGGATATTTTGAATACACCATGGATTAGTATTAGATGACAACCCTTCCTCTAGCGTTCACCATGAATTGGTACAAGTCGTTAGTGATAGATATCAAGCACCCATTTGCCTAAATCCTACATCATTACCTGATGAACACCATACTCAGCAGGTCTACTCAAGGGTAGGGGACGGTCTAGAATTGAGACATGTTTGTACTATGGTCATTCTCATCTCTAGAGAAGGATACAATCAATCTTGGGTCATTTTCCTTCAACACATGTTGGTGGTGAAGAGGCAAGCTCAGAGGAAACCCTCAATCCACTTTGGGAGATTGTTTACATCCTTGCCCTATACTTCTACCTCAACCTTGCCAAGGCCATTGCTTTGAAGACTTCATCAACACTCGACTTGAAGCACTTCATGAAGGCATAACTTATAGCTATGTACCAGGGCATGGTGTACGCCTATTGCATTGTTGATGAACAGATGAAGGAAAGGGCCCTTTTCTGACCCCATCTTTATTCTAAGAGGAGTGCTCCATGTTCGAAAACTGGTGGATGAAGATGAGACTGTATCAGAAGGAGAGGATATGGAATAGGAAGAAGAAGAAGAATCAAAATAAGAAGAAGAATAAGAGGAAGAGGCTAACATGACTTTTACTCAGAGGAGACATTTTCATAGTATTCCACACTACTATACAACTTCCAACTCCACATCCCCACCACCTCCTTCATCAGGATATTCCTTCTCCATGGAGGGTATGTAGGGGATGTTGTGGTCCATTAAGTAGGTGCAAAATCAACATTCAACCATTTTGACTAAGATTCATGGTGTCCAGGAGAAGCTCCTTCAACAACAATAGACAATCTTTTCCAATGACGATCTTCTCCTGGAAAACAAGGAGAACATGAACACCCATCCATAGTGCATAGAGTATCATCAGCATCTGCTCTATGGCCATCATTGGAGTCAAGAAAACTTTTCTAGCTACATACAACCACCACCTATGCCAATAGACCCACTGACGTTCACTGCCACCTTCTACCCTCCTGATCCATAAAAAACACTACAAACACTCCCACCATCACCACCACCCTATTGAGCACATTTTAACCCCATTCCACATATTTGTTTAAATTTTTACTATGAGGATATAGTAAAGTTCAAGCTTAGGGACTATTGGATCAACTTTATGTGGTTTATTTTCTTTCTTGTTTAGTATGTTTTTCTTATTTGCTAGTATAGAATCCACATCTTTATAGTGTAATAGTGGAGCTTAGTTATCATGATTTCTTCCGTCATCAAGAAAAATGTGTTTCATACAATTGCAATGAAAATTAGAAATTTAACATGATCACATATTTTAAACCTAATTTGCAAAGTCTATGTCAAGACCATTCAAAGGAGTTGTATGGGTTAGTCAGCTTGAGGACACTTTGTACTATTGAAAATCTCAATTTACCCAAGATTGGTGTATGACAATGAGGTTTGATCCCAAACCAACTAAACAAGTATAAAGAACTTGAATTATATTTTTAGGAGAAAACCTATGGTTACCCTATATACATGTTGATAGGAGAGGGGCATATCATAGTTATGACATGCATTGTCTCTTAATGTTGTGATTCAGCCCGCCTTTCATGACACTTCATCCACCACATTAAGATGATCAAGTAACCCAAATTGTTTCCTCTTGTATGCATTGCACAACATAATAGGTAGAATGATAGCTAGTTTCTTTAGAGTTCATTAGTTAGAAAAATATTAAAAAAAATTATGAGATGTACATAACAATTAGTTACATAACAAATTTCATGAAATACATTATGTTTTTGCATCAATCTTTACATCATGTATCTATGTATCTTTCTCCTCATATATAAAGTGAAAGAACACACATACACATCCCTCCTAATGAAAAAAAAATCAATGATAGATATGTTGTAGAAAGTCAAACAAAAAATCACAAATCATGCTAAAATAATTGAAAAAAAAAGAAATCAAATAAAGAGAGAGAAAAGGATGCCGTGAACTCAGACTGAATTTTCTTCAAGGAGAAGTGAAATTAGTAAAATTTGTGCATTATTTTACCCACACTCCTAAATCATATGGGAATTTAGTCATTCATCATTCCACCATAAAATTAGGCATTAGAAATCATGCATTTTTCATTCTCGTCAATCTGTAGGCTCATCATATTTTGTTTTCACATAAATGATTTGGAAGTTACTTGTGATTATTATTCATAGCCACCTATTTCATCCCACCAATTTCTCTTTATGGTAGGCCACAATCTGGGGAACTACTTCCAACATAGTTTTGTAGGTAGAAAATAGCAAAATGAATAGGAATCATATGGTGCATCAAGCACATACTCTATTGACTATGATGTTAACTACTCTATTAATAACATTTCATTGATCTAAGGGTGGACATGTTTAATAAACATTTTTAGTCAGATCAGAGTAGTGATTTGTTCATTGGTTGGTGAGGGTCACTTTGGGACCTTCAGGTGGGTGTATTATAGAAAGGTAATTCATGCCATTTGTCCTCTTGATGACTTATTTCCAACAAATACAAAGTTAGTTCTTCTCAAGGGAGGGAACATTCAATCTTAGGGGATTTAATGCACAAATTTTTATTAGCTTTTCAAAGGTTATTTTTCCATGTATTTATTGCATCATTTCTCATTTTTATATTATTATGCATTGCTTATCATTTCTATCCTGTGAAATACTATTTCATCAATTAACAGGTATTTTTACTGAATTATATTAATTTATCAACTTTTTATTTAAAATTATGTTTGGTTTTCCTTGTTTTAGGCTATTTGAGTAACTTCAAGACAACTTGGCGCAACTGGCATAAAAGTAGGTAGCATCGACATTAGGCGCAATCCAATAGGGAATTTTAGAAAACTTGGTGCTACCAATATAACACTCTATGCTACTGAGATGACGTTCGATGCTACCGAGAAGTGAGTCGTTACAACTGACTTTCTTCCCAAAAACATTAATATTAGATTTTATGGCTTCAATGCCACTGACATGCAAGTCGGTGGTCCCAAATTTTAAATCCATAACAAGTCAGAACTCAAAGTAATCAACTCAATCATATGGACATACTCATGGTAGTACTAAAACTTATCAAAGGTTTTGAGTCAGCCGATAACACGATGCCACCTTGCACAATCGGTGTAGATTACAGATCAAGATAGATCAAATAGTTATGACTTAACAATGGACACAAACCCACTTACAATCTAAGGAAAGTTCATCCAAAAATTTAAATCATGTTCTATCTTATTGTAATAGAGTATGTAGCTGAGAGAGGAGGAGATGACCACATACAAAATACTCAGGGCACTTCTAGGAGACAAATTCACAGTCAGAGCATGGTGTTAGAGGGAATCATTGGGACCAACTTATCCAAGGGTTATCATATGTTTTTCTAATTTTTAGATTGTTTTGTCTCTCTTCATCTATGTATTGGATGATAGAAATCATGTGGGGATAATCCCCTTGTTCCTTAGGACCCATGAGTAGCTATGTATTGCATTGTACTTGAATTTCATGATTGACAATATATATTTTTCTTTAATATTGGACATAAATATATGATTTCTTAATGAATTTCTTGTGCTTGATCACCAAAATCAATTTTTTAGACAATTAATTGCTTCAAGAGAGGGATTAAGTGTTGGAGAAGTCACAAACTTATAAAACCAATAACATGCCTCGGTAGAGGGCCTACATTTATGAAGGGAATAAACTAGAGTTCGTTAACTCACCTATCTAATTTTTAAATTGATAGGGAAGTGGGGTTTGTCTTAGTATAGTTAGTGTATTACATTTTTGGAGTAGGTAATACTTGATACATCTCCTTTACCTAGGGTTCATCTATAAATGGTTATTGATGCAATGGATTTATATGCAATATATTATATGGTGAAACTTTCATCCTAAGGAATCCATCAAACCCTGATCACATTCATCTTAATTTTTTTTTAAATATGTGTCCTTAGTTATAAACAAACAACCAATCACTTTTACCCAAGGCCTAGATGATTAGGTTATGGTTAGTAGTAGTATATTGGAGTCTGTCTCCCAGAGTTTGACATTTGGGCCTCATAGGCCTATGCTACTTGATGTGTGCACTTGTGTTTTGCACACATAGTTTAGGTGTGTCAGTGAAGAATCATATTACTTTTCAATCAACTCTTTTCCAAAGAAAAAGTACCATTGAAAATTGGATGTACCTTTTTAGGGTGTAGGAACTCTTCTATCATGGTTGCGCACAATAATCTAAACAAATTCTAATGAACATTGGCTTTTTATCTGAAAATTCCACCGAAATATTACCTAATCAATGTCCTTTCTTGATTGTTATACAGAATGTATGCCCTAGGTAGATTTTCATCTAGGATTTCTAGAAGGATATGGACGTCCTTACCCAAAATCCCAGATATAGATGTCATGTCCATTCCTGCCATCTTGTAAGGTAGGGAAGGAGGTGTGGGGTATTGTGGAATATCTTCCTAGACTAAGGGTTGGGATTCTCTAGTTGATGCATTCATAAAAAAAGAGATGAGTCCATCTTGGTCTTCATCTAAAGTCCCTTCTTCACATGTAGTTCTAGGAGTTTCAGTAACTAGAACAAATGGTATAGGTTTTATTGCTTCAACTATGGGAGTTTCTAATAGTGTATGTTCTATTATTGTGGCTCTCGAATCATCTACTCCATCAATAATAGCCCCATTATATGCACCTTGTCAAAAGGGGAATCCTCAATTTTATCACTAAATTGTAGATAAAGGTCATAGATATCCATATCAATGATCATGGATTTGGATGCAACTTGAAATTAGAGGTCATATCTATATTATCATAATTTTGCTTATTAACATTCTATGTGGCGGCTGTGACATCTCCTTTCACTGCACTTGCAATTGTTTGATAGGAGATGGAATCACATCATACTGATGGGGATCCTCCTCCATCTATTGGAAATGGGTACCCTCTTCCTATTGTACCTCTTATACAAGTACTTCATCAACTAGTAGGATGTTTAGGTATAGATTTGTGGCTGTGGTGATGTGTTTGCTTTTTTATTCATCTTGAGTACTTGGGGATCTTTTTTTTATCTAAGGGTGCTTGCTTCGCTCCCCCTTCATATAGTGGGATAGATGGGCTTGGGGATGTAGCTAACTGTGAACGGATGGAAGTGGGTCTCAATTTTTTTCTCTTGCGTTCCTTTCTTCATTTTGTAGCCTCTCATCTTCCATCACCTTCAAGAATTCCTCGTGCCCTTGGCATATCTCATCCTTATCTTTTCATAGATCTTCCATCTTAGTCTTTATTGAGGACATGGTTTTGAACCATTATTATTATTTGACATCACGTCATTCATGAACCAAGGTATCCCTGTTGTCCTTTCATCTAGTCATGCTACATGTATTGTAAGTTTCTACAAGATACATGTAATGAAAGAGGAATTGGGGTAGGAGTTATGGATGTGCTCACACGTGACATCGAATTGACGTCCAAGTTCCTCTATGACATTTTTTGAATGATGTTGCTTCTGTGGTGGTGTAAATGTGGTTGTCGCATAGACCATTCAATGTGTTGTTTCTTCTTCATCTCATGGTGGAGATGATGGATCCTGTTCGGCCTCCCTTATCTTGGTGGTGATTGTGATGCCTGGATTTGTCAGTGTTGGATGGTTTGTCATTGTTTTATCAACCTGCTCGCTTCTTTGTGACTCCTTAGGCATTCTCATTGATGATGCCTCGGGTTGATCTCTTTGGTCATTGTTCAAGGGTTTTGATTTTGCTTTGTTTAAGAGAGGCTCAACATCAATGGCTTGGTGCATTTCATCTTTGACTTGATGATCAATTATCATCACAACTTGAGCTTCTTGTAATGATGGTTGTCTTTGAACCCATTCTAAAGTTCCTACTACCTGTGTGATGATTGGTATTATGTTGGATTGCGATTTCTTTGTGGTTAATTTGCAAACTCTAATTGTTAGATTTTTTTAAGCATCACTTGTTCATCTTTGTAAGCCTCTTGTCCCCTCTGACGGGTGGTAGTTGTTGATGTCTTAATAGGTTTTGAAGTTGTGTTGTACCTCTTTTATCAATGCCATCTCTAGTGAACATGATCTTGTGATAGTCATAGTTGCTCATCTCTAGGAGGGGGAGTAGATCATTTGATTTTTCTAATTAGAAGTACTTCTCATCCTTCATTGTAATCAATCCCTATTTAAGGAGGTATTTGATGTCAATGAACCTGCTACCCTTAATTTCATGGAAATTTTCAATATGCAAGGGTATGGGTTGTAAAACTCTATCAGAGTAATCAAGCATCCCATGTAGAAGTCTTTGTGTTAGATCAAAAGGGCTCTAAATTGGGTGAATAGAGATAAAAACACTTAAACCAAAATCATTAGACCATTATGTTACTTCAAGATATATATGTGAAAATATGGAATTTGATGTGAGACTAAGTATACATAGCAAGGATGAGAGAGATTGTATGAGATCAAGAACAAGCTATGTTGAGTAGTTCCAATCTCTTAACTAGGAGAACGTCCGTCCAATACCTAGAGAGTTCAAACCCTAGGATTTTGCAACCATTGCATACTTAAATTCCATTATAATACATACAATAAGACCTTCCTTTTGTAGGGTGATGAATGCATATTAATCCCAATTTTAGATGCAATATTAGTCTAGTTTAGCATTCATACAAACTAATCTTCACTAGAATATTTTTTTATATCTATACTTAGGGTTTTATGTTAATATTTGGTAATTTGATACTTTTATTTACTCCCTATGTAGGTTTTGATTTTTTCACTCTGCAACAAGTTCGCCTAGAAGGTCTGAATGCCCTTCAATGGGTGAGAGTTGATTTTGAGCACTTCCAGAAGGCACATCTATAATGTCCTAGGAGTTGAGGCCTTGGATAAAATGATCTTAAAAGGAATTATTTGACTATCCATATCACGAAGGTGTACCTCCTTTTTTGGGAGCCCATCACTAAAGAAATCCATAGTTAAGCATGCTTAGTTTGGAGTAGTACTAGAATGGGTGACTAGTCAGGAAGTTAACCCCAGCTTGCGCGTGAGTGAGGACAAAACACACAGTTAAGACAAGTGGTGATTTATGGGGCCATTCATCATTTCTAAAACTCTACTAGAGCCTAGGATAGTGGGCCCAAGAGTTACAAATGGTATCCGAGAAAATTCCCCTCAAGTAGGTGGGGCTCACAAGGGCCTATGTCATGCCTGTCTTTGAGTCGTGCGGTCCACGCATGTTGGAATGGGCTATCTGAGTTGATGGACCTTCCCGTGCACTGGTAGTGTCCAAGCATGTTGGAAAGAGCTATCAAATTGATGGAGCCGCCCTTGCATTTGTAGCCGTGACAGGAGCTGGGCGTACATGGGACATTTGGGTCTAAATTGTAATGGGGAAATATTATAAGGCAATATAATTGAGCCTTGACAAGGACGTCAAGAGTCTAAGAGGGGGAGATTGTAACATCCTAGGATTTGAGTCCTTGGATAAAATGATCTTAAAAGGAATGCTTGGACTACCCATATCACCATGGTGCACCTCCTTCACGAGCCCATCACTATAGAACTCCATAGTTATGCATGCTTAGCTTGGAGTAGTACTACGATGGGTGACCAGTCAGGAAGTTAACCCCGGCTTGCGTGTGAGTGAGGAAAAAGCGCACAGTTAAGGCATAGACTAACTCAAAATGGAGATTTTTCTAATATATCCTTGTCATCAAAGTATATGAGTGTGGAAGAGATATAGTCAAGGTTCTAATGTTTTACCTAAAATCAAGAAAATCAAGACACAATGTCAATGCAATTGCATGGTACGCTATATAAAAACAAGTAAAATGGTTTATAAAAAATTTGTGTACTTGGTAGGACTTATATTTCAAAAGTATAATGAGCATTTTGCAAAAACCAAAAGTTATTTGATAAGTTTTTCCAATGATTCAATTTTTATTACGAGTTCCCATTATGTTGTAATTCGAGAAGCATGCTTATATATTTTGTGTGACTCAATCGCCCGAACACGGTGGGGGAAGTCACTAGGCTCCTTCTATCCATATGAGGTAGGAGGCCAATGTACAAGTCCCACATCAAAATGAGGGGGTGATCGACATCAACATCAACATTATCTACATTATCAACATCATCATCATCATCAACATCATTAGTATACATGCAGTCATAATGGGCATGTCATTTCCGTTTTCCAGTTTGTCTAAAAATATAATATAAGAAATATGGAATCCTAATCATTAGGAAACAATAGCTCAACCAAGTATATATACAAGTACACAATCAAGAGATACATAAAAAGTATCTTCATTACAACCAAAAACAAGGTATAATAGCGTACCTTTCACCGAAGACTTAGGGTACAAATCAATCAAGTAATAGGTCAACCCTTTGAGTCAGATCCTAAATCACAATATTGGATCAAGGGTCAAGATCATGATATTTGAAAATCATGTTTTAATATTCTAGATTAGGGTTACACTATTCCTATGTCAACCTCAGGGTTGGGTCATTCACTTATAATCAACCCATATTTCAATATGTCCAACATTATTTCAAGTGTCAAGTATATTCGAGTGGGAATGACCTGCCTAGGTTTTCTAGGATCATATGTGTTAACCCAATTTTCATGATCAATATTCAAGTCATACTCAAGTATTTAGATCATCAAGTATGACTTGAATATCGATCATTAAAACTAGGGTTATGACACGCGTAAACCGTGCGTGCAAACGCAAGTATACGTATCAATGTAATATAGGCCTTGTGAGGCCCGAGTCAAACTTAGGGAAATGTGAATTTTAGTAGACTACTACTAAATGGTTGCGATCAGATAAACCGATTAAAAGAGTTTGAGAGTTGTTGTAAAATAAAATAAAATAAAATAAAACAGAGCAATCGATTAAGGGTTTAGTTTAATCAATTCAAATGGAGATCTTTAGGATTGCAGTTTCATCGCAGGTTTTCATTGTATGAATTTCCATATAGCTACTCAAGTTCATCTCTCAATACGGGTAGTGGCCTGTAGTCAGAATTGTCCACTGTCGTGGTACAATTCACTACCTAAGTTTAGGTTGGTTCCACCTTCGTAGTAACCTATACCCTAAACTAGGTACATTAGAATCGACCTCTGGGTTTCCACCATTAACCGTACATCACCTTGTTCAAGGGATTTGTTAATTAATGTGAATTTCGTCTCTTTTCAACCGTTAATTCTTCTTTCAAAGTAATTAAAGGCATTAGATTATCATTATGGTGATTAATCATAACAATATAATTGAGAAAATGAAATCATACCACAGATTTAGGAGACAAATTATGAATTACTATGATAAAAACGTCATACAATGCTTCCCCGGGCTACTCCCGGTCCTAAAGATTAAGGGGATTAGCCCCGCATGGTTGACAATGGAAAATACATAGGAATAGAGAAGAAAAACATGGGAAACATGGATCAAACTCGTGTAACCACTGATACGAAGGTGTTCCTAGAGATCCTCCTCGAGAAACGTACGTTTTGCATCCGGCATCAAAATCGCCTGTCGGAGGTGCCCAGATCGCTCGGTTGACAACCTTCGTCTCTTGTCTCCTCTCTCTCTCTCCTTCTTGGATGTTGTGCAACACAATATGAGATCCCCCTCGGGCCGGCTGTGCTCTTCTTAGGTCATAGGACCACTTTACAACTCTGAAAAAGCTCAACCGTCGGATTAAAACGCTCCGTTTTAGTGTAGAAAATTGCCAGATCCTGAAGCTGTCGATAGTATCGACCCCCAGGTCGATTGTATCGACCATGATACATGTTTTTCCTTCCAATATCGCATTTTGGGGTTGCTTTCTGATGAAATGTCGATACTATCGACACCAGGGTCGATAGTATCGACTCTGGACAATGCAAAAGTGCCTGAAAAAGTGCTGAAACATGTGTATAAGTCTGGGGATTATATAAAATCATATAAATATGATAAAAGAAGTATAATTTGATTCAAAAAGAGTTTAAAGGCCAACTATAGTGAATTATGAAAATATAATCAAGAAAATGACAAATACATGCATAAAATAGATATAAAATAAGCCTATAAAAGTGACTCAAAACCCATGCATCAAACTCCCCTATGCTTAAACCTTGCTCGTCCGCGAGCAACAAAACTTTGGATCTGGTTGAGATAAGTCAGAAATAGGACATAAATATATGAAATGAATCTACATCATCCCCACTTTCTTTCCACAAACCGGCCCTCATTGACCATTGAACACTAACTGCCATCCAGGCGACCAATGACCTATGTAAAAGATGTATGTCCCCCAATCAGTGAAACACTATCAATTAAAGCAGTTAATATGATAAACTCATTTGGTCCATACTAGATTCATCTTGTGATCTCCTATCTACGTTGCTCATTTCCTAACTACCATCTAAATGGAAGCAGATCTCCTAATATTAATGATTGAGGAGAATATCATGGGTGGCCTACCGATTAGAGAAACGGGTGGATGGGATAGGTGGTTGTGGAAGAGATGGAAGAACATAACAGTCAATCATGCAATACAAAAATTAATGACCTATCATGATGCAAAATGCAAGTGAAAATATCCTAATGCTATATTTTTGGTGGAATGATGCATGCACTATCATTCTGTCTCAAGGTGAGATGGAATATCTAAGAAAACTACACCATGTGCTTATTCTTCTTAGTTCTTAGGTGAGAACATGTTCCTTTCTCCCTCTTCTTCTTTATTACTTCTCAATTCTTTTTTTCTTCTTTTTTTTCTTCTCTTTTTCTCAATTTTTCTTCACTTTTTTTTCAAGCCCTTATTTTCATAGATGACAATGAATTATTTGTCGGGCTCACTTCTTGTTACATAAATTATACATTTGAAGCATTCTATTTGGAGGGTATGGATCAAGATCACCACCTTTAATGTTTTTAGAGTAACATAAGATACATGGTGCATAATATGCTTAAAAGATGCAAATGCAACTACATAATGATAGTCATGCAATTAAATGACACGCACCTAAGGATAATGTGCATGTATACCTACTCTATCCTTTTTTTTTCATTTTCATGCAAAACAATATGTGAAAATAGATATAATGCAAGACCTATCTACATGAGATGCAATGAAAAAGTGAAAGACAATAATGTGCTCCCATTTCTTATGGTGGAGTGTGAATGAAATTGTGGTGGATCAGATCACAAGACTAATTGACAGAACCTTCTGAAAATATCATATGTCCCTCTCCAAAGACCTGTGTATAGGGTAACTGAAGGATTTCTCTCTTAAACGTTAGTCTAAGGTCACGTTAGCATTTGGTCGGTTTGGGCTCAAACATCCCTGCCAATCACTTTTCCTTGGACAATAAAGATGGTCATTCATGTCCCCATGTCCTGAAGCTGACTCACCCAAGCACTTCCTTAATTATGCAACTCAATTACTAATAAGAATAAGCTCAAAAAGTTCTCAAAATGCTCATTTTTTATGTGCACACAACCCAAGAGTAAAACTCCCAATTGAAACCATGCATTTATTGCTCCACATATTACACTAGATAGATGTGGATCCTACAAAAGCAGTAAACCTAGAGATAAAAACAACTAATATCTCAAAAGTAAAAGCAACATGAATAAGTAAAAACTAAGATAGAGGGTTGTTCCAACACCCCCCCTAATCTTTAATATGACTATGGCCTCATAGTCAACATTCTCACTTAAGAGGTGGAACAACGGTATCGTTCGCTTTGAAGTGTGGTGAAGAAGGATGGTTAGATGCTCAAGTGGACCAAGTGATGCTTGCTATCTCCCTCCTTTTTGTGGCCCATTTTTGTGTCTTAGTGGTTCTAATACGTGGCTTGCTTCATCCATCTTTCCTCTGCAAAAAATGGTTCGAAAAAATCTCGTTTCGATACCTTTTACGACTTGTTTTATGTAGTTGTCCTACAGGTGTCGATACTATCGACACAAGGTCGATGGTATCGACCCAGGATCAGAAATTTTGCTGTATCGATGCATCTAAAAGTTTGGGAACTCAAAAGTGTCGATACTATTGACCCTAGGGTTGATGGTATCGACTTTACTGTCATCAATTTTTCTGAAAATCTTCAGGAATCTCGATACTATCGACACTAAGGTCGATGGTATCAACTTTTCTTCAGCGTTTACTGATCCAAACTCGATACTATCGACATAGGTGTCGATAGTATCGACCTTAACATTCTGCACACTTCAAAACATGAGTTAGGGTACCATTTTTACAAAAATTATCAAAACATAAGCAAAAACCAAGTACATAAACATAAAAGAACATAACCAAACATTAAAATAAACCAAAAGTTGGGTTGCCTCCCAACAAGCACCCTTGTTTAATGTCCTAGGCTTGACATAAAGATACCATTAACCTAGGTTGTCAAGAGATGTCTCTAATGAGTCATGTAGTAATTTGAATTTAACTCTATCATCTCCAATCCCAAGTGTCAAGTAACCTCGCCTAATGGCAGTGATTATATCAGCCGTAACTTGGAACGACCTTCCCAATAGCATCTCACCTCCTTCCAACTCATACATGTCCATGACCACTAAGTCAACATGGAAGATGAATTTGTCGACCTTGACTAGCACATCCTCGCATATACCTTGTGGCTTCACAATGGATCCATCCACCAGCTCAATAGTCATGGCAGATTTCTTTAGTGTCTTCAATCCAAGATTTTGAAACATGGACAGTGGCATAAGATTAATGTTGGCCCCTGAGTCACACTGTGCTTGTGGAAAATGTTGGCCGCCTATGGAACATGGGATGTAGAAACAACACCTTCCATATGCTTGTGGAAAATGTTGGCCTCTTCCTTGGTAGCCGTCCTTGGATTATAGAACTCAGTTTTTCATCAACAACACAAATGTCAGTGTCTTTTATCCGCCTTTTCTTGTTGATTATGTCCTTGATAAACCTTCCATATGCTGGAATCTGTTCTATCATTTTCACTAACGGAATATTAATATGGAGCTTCCTAAACATCTCCAAGAATTTCTTGTAGTGCCTATGCTCTTTCTTCAGCCTTAGACTATCTGGGAAAGGCACATTTGGGTCCTTCGCTCGCTTGTGTGGTGGCACATATGGAACTTTAGGGGTCTCCTCCCCTAAGCTTGCTTCAACGCCACCTTCTAGGATAGGATTTGACACATCATCTGTGGATGGCATGACTTGTGGCTGCTCCCCTCTCTCAGTGACTGTATCTTCACCATGACACATGGCATTCACCTGCTCCTCTTGCCTAGGTGCGTGCACAGCCGTGATGTGCTCTTGGTGGATTTTTCTGAATGGACAACATCCACCTGGTAGTCCATAATGATTGTGAGGATACGGTATTCTTGGTGTAGCCTCCGTATCAAAAATCATTTTGCTTTTGTCCTGGACCTCCACCACTGGGGGCTCTACCTCAGAAATCACAGATATATATTTCACTTGATGATGTGCTTGAACATCATCTGCATTCCCAGCTTGTCTTTGTTGATCTGTATGCTTCACGGCCGCCACTTCATTGGAAATATGGGTCACAGTCGTCTCTAGTGCCCTCATTTGTGCTCCATGACTTTGCAATGTCTTCCCAAACTTATTCAAAATCTAGCCCTAAGACTGTAATTGCTTGGCGAATGTACTCATCATCTCTTGATTTTGTTTCACCACCTGGCTAAGCAATTCATTATTCTTTTCCTCTAGGCTAGGATGCAGCTTCTGAAAATTTTGTTCCTTCCTCCAATCATAATTGTTATTTCTATATCCCTGTTGATGCATATACTTTGTATGTGCTTCATCATCATACCCATTGTCCTCTTTCTCTAGGAGCTTCTTATCTATAAGATCCAACTCGTCATTAAGCGCTTTGTTGGCCCTTGCTTCATGTGTAATGCCAACCTGCTCGGGTGCATCTCTTTCACCCCAAGATTGCTTTTTGGACATGTTCCTTAGAATCTCCCAACACCTTGTGCCTGTGTTGTTCAAAAAGAAACCAGAACCTACTGAGTCCAAATTGCTCCTATCATGTTCATTTAGGGCGAAGTAGAAAATTTTAGCTTGCTTCTCCTTGTCTAAGCCGTGATGTGGACACTTCCTCAGCATGATCTGGAAGTGCTCCCAAGTTTCAGAGTATGTTTCACCGGCTCACTGTCTGAAGTTGTGTATCTTCCTCACTAGATCGTTTGTCTTTTCAGGTGAGAAGAACCTCTCAAAGAACACCTCAACCATGTGATCCCAAGATTCAATGTACTCATCATCCAGATTGTGCAGCCATTCCCAAGCATTGCCCGCTAAAGAACTGGGAAAAGTTTCAGGTAGAGTGTCTCTTGCGGGAACCTGTCAATCTTTATCATATCACAATTTTCCAAGAACGTGCTGATGTGGGTCACTGCATCGTCATTTTTAAGTCCATGGAAAGCCTACGATTTGACCAACTGAATAAGCCCTGGATCAATCTTGTAACTGGGTATGTTGATAGCTTGTTTCTTGATTGGCCCCTTCTGCGTAGAAGAAGAAGAAGCCTTAATCCTTTCCCATATCGTCTGCTCTTCATTTTCCACTTCGTCACCCATTATTACTGTACTAGTACCTGAAATTTCAAATGGTAGTGTATGAACCTGTACTAATAATTAAAACAATGAATAAGATTTGCAATTTAGTTCAAAAGATGAGAAAACAAATTACAGGAATTAAAAGTGGCCGAGTGTGGCAGCTCGCAGCACTCGTAGTGCTAAAATTCACCATTTCCCCGGCAACGGCGCCAAAAACTTGACACGCGTAAACCATGCGTGCAAACGCAAGTATATGTATCAATGTAATATAGGGCTTGTGAGGCCCGAGTCAAACTCAGGGAAACGTGAATTTTAGTAGACTACTACTAACTGGTTGCAATCAGCTAAACCAATTAAAAGAGTTTGAGAGTTGTTGTAAAATAAAAGAAAATAAAATAAAACAGAGCAATCAATTAAGGGTTTAGTTTAATCAATTCAAATAGAGATCTTTAGGATTGTGGTTTCACCGCGGGTTTTCATTGTATGAATTTCCATATAGCTACTCAAGTTCATCTCTCAATCCGGGTAGTGGCATGTAGTCAGAATTGTCCACTGTCGTGGTACAATTCACTACCTAAGTCTAGGTCGGTTCCACTGTCGTAGTAACCTATACCCTAAACTAGGTGCATTAGAATCGACCTCTGGGTTTCCACCATTAACCGTACATCACCTTGTTCCAGGGATTTGTTAATTAATGTGAATTTTTCCTCTTTTCAATCGTTAATTCTTCTTTCAAATTAATTAAAGGCATTAGATTATCATTATGGTGATTAAGCATAACAATATAATTGAGAAAACGAAATCATACCACAGATTTAGGAGACAAATTATGAATTACTATGATAAAAATGTCATACAATGCTTCCTCGGGCTACTTAAGGGGATTAGCCCTGCATGGTTGACAATGGAAAATACATAGGAGTAGAGAAGAAAAACATGGGAAACATGGAGCAAACTCGTGTAACCCCTGATACAAAGGTGTTCCTGGAGATCCTCCTCGAGAAACATGCGTTTTGCAGTCTTCCGACAGCAAAATCGCCCGTCAGAGGTGCCCGGATCGCTCGGTTGACGACCTTCATCTCTTGTCTCCTCTCTCTCTCCTTCTTGTATGTTGTGCAACACAATATGAGATCCCCCTCAGACTGGCCGTGCTCTTCTTAAAACACTCCATTTTAGTGTAGAAAATCGCTAGATCCCGACGCTATCGATAGTATCGACCCCCAGGTCGATGGTATCGACCATGATACAGGTTTTTCCTTCCAAGATCGTGTTTTGGGGTTGCTTTCGGATGAAATGTGTATACTATCGACACCAAGGTCGATAGTATCGACTCTGGACAATGCAAAAGTGCCTAAAAAAGTGTCGAAACATGTGTATAAGTCTGAGGATTATATAAAATCATATAAATATGATAAAAGAAGTAAAATTTGATGCAAAAAGAGTTTAAAGGCCAACTATAGTGAATTTTGCAAATATAATCAAGAAAATGACAAATACATGCATAAAATAGATATAAAATAAGCCTATAAAAGTGACTCAAAACCCAAGCATCAGGTTAACACATATGATCCTAGAAAACCTAGGCAAGTCATTCACACTCAAATATACTTGACGCTTGAAATAATGTTGGACATATTGAAATATGGGTTGATTATAAGTGAATGACCCAACCCTAAGGTTGACATAGGAAAAGTGTAACTCTAATCTCGAATATTGAAACATTATTTTCAAATATCATGATCTTGACCCTTGATCCAATATTGTGATTTAGGATCTGACTCGAAGGGTTGACCTATTACTTGATTGATTTGTACCCTAAGTCTTCAGTGAAAGGTATGCTATTATACCTTCTATTTGGTTGTAATGAAGATACATTTTATGTATCTCTTGATTGTGTACTTGGCTATATACTTGGATGAGCTATTGTTCCCTATTGATTAGGATTCTATATTTCTTATATTATATTTTGAGACAAACTGGAAAATGTAAATGGCATGCCCATTATGACTGCCCGTATACTGATGATGATGATGATGATGTTGATAATGTTGATAATGTTGATATTGAGTGAAATCAACCCCTCATTCAAAGGTGTGACTTGTACATTGGCCTCCTACCTCATATGGATAGAAGGAGCCTAGTGGCCTCCACCATCGTGTTGGAGCGATTGAGTCACACAAAATATATAAGCATGCTTCTCGAATTACAACATAATGGGAACTCGTAATAAAAATTTAATCGTTTGAAAAACTTGTCAAATAACTTTTGGTTTTTGCAAATTTCTCATTATACGTTTGAAATATAAGTCCAGCCAAGTACACCAATTTTGTTATAAACCATTTTACTTGTTTTTATATAGCGTACCATGCAATTGCATTGTCTTTGTGTCTTGATTTTCTTGATTTTAGGCAAAACATTAGAACCTTGACTATATCTCTTCCATACTCATATACTCTGATGACAAGGATATATTAAAAAAATCTCCATTTTGGGTTAGTTTGCTCTTTATATCTCCAATTTCTAGTTATTATTTCTTATTGTATATTCTAGTGTGTTAGATCCTGTCGGGCCACTCAGGGACGGGCGCTTCAATCCTTTTTCTACTGTCTAGGCAGTGGGATTGGGATTGGGGTAAAAATGGTTCTGTGACAGTTGGTATCAGAGCTTACACACTCCCACATACTTTAAGTAAATAATTTCTCAAGTTCCTTACACCAAAGAAACCCTAAAGTCCATAGTAGTGAAAATTGAGTTGTCTAGGCTCGGGGTCCTAGAATAATTTCACCTATCCGTCTTCACGGTGGCTGAGATCCCCTACTCTACATGGCCTTAATTGATCCAAAAATGGACCTAGAGGTTCTCTTGTGAAACACTAGAGAGTCTTCTGACATCTCATCTCTTCTTTAAGGATTATCCTAAGCCACCCATGTAGATGAAGATTAGCTAGTGTTCTCATCTCCTCATGTGGTCCTTTCTTGTGACCTTTTACCACATGATGTCTCGATTATGGGTAGCTTATGCATGGGAAAAATGAATATCACAAAATTTTGAAAGTTGATACCATGATCTGATCTTAATTTAAAACTCAATATTGATCAATGAAAACTTTGAAATCAAATACTCATGCTTGATCCTTCATGAAAAACCCTATTTAATCAAAATTAGAGTACATGCTCCCTATGTTTGAAGTAAATGATAAAAGTATTGATTTGATGAAATAAGAAGGATTTATACCTTATTATTGATAAGGTCCCTATTGATGACTAAACCTCAAACATAGTTAAGAAAACTCGTACTCTATTTGATACACATCATGACTTTGCAACCAAGTGACTAATCCTACGACTCACAAAATCATGATGTAAGACTATGATGCAAAATCTAGTTTCCCTTTTTAATATTGGTGCCTTTTGCAATCTCGATTTTGATATGATGAGCATGTGCCTAAATCTTGCACCTATTTTCAAATTATATCACTACCTTGATCATGAAGGGAAAGGAATGCAAATATTAACTTGACTTTGTAAAATTGTGAAAATATTGCCCAATTATGATCTTATGACCTTGATAATGTGATTTGAGCATCAATGATTTCCCTATTTGAATATTCTCAATGGATCATGACTAATGTTAGTAATGTGCTATATTAGGGTGGTAGTCGACTCATGACTCCCCTAACCTAGGTCACATCCCTATTATGACTACCTCTAAGTTTTCACCGTGTTGATTAATTAGAGTTTGGGAAGGTATACCCTTTCACCAAATTTGGATTGGTTGACCTAAGCCTAATAGGTTAAAACCATGGTTGATACTCGATCTTAATTATTGATAATGACCTTAATATATGACAATCTTGACTGTAGCTTGTGGTTGACTTCCTAGATAGACTAAGGTCTGGATCATTCATCAACCTTTGATACCATGATAATGAAATCTTGATATATTGCTCGAATACTTCTTGAATATTGTTGCTCAAAATTAAATATAGATGAGAGACCTCCCCTAAGGTCTAAAGGAATTCAAAACCCTAGCTTTGGAATATTTATACATATGATCTTGGGGTATAAAATCCAACTCTTGATATTGATGTACAAAATCTTTAAACATGATATGGATCTCGAGACCACCCTTGATATATCAATAGTGACTTCCATAATCCCAAATTTTTAAATGATAACTATTTTGACTCTCTAGATTTATGACTTAGGGTTTAGCTCTCATTAGGACTAGGGTGGTACCTCCCATTGATTTTGAGCTCGAAACCATGATATTGAAAGTATGACGTTGTCTCAAATTTTTGAAATATGAAATCTCAAATCATGGTTGTATAACCCCACCTAGGCCAATGTAGAGGCTAGGACCATGAGATATTGGGATTAAAAATCACCTTGTACAAGAAATCTATTTGTTTGACCTAAAATATGATCTCCCCAAATTTGTGATCAATATGATGAATTCCATATTTGTGACTCATATGATGACTCTAAACAATATATATATGAATTGACCTTGATACTCAATTTCTCGATGATGAAACGATGTTTGTACCAAGTTGGTTATGATACAGAACATGGAACCCCAATTATGATTATTAGACTACTTGAATTTTGAGGACATGATTTTGATTTTATAATTGAGGACACTCTAGTATTTGATGATACAACCTAGATTTTGAGGATCCCAATTTTGAAGATGTTTTGAATTTTGGGGACAAATTCCTTTTTATGGAGGGAAGGATGTGACAAAGTGAAATTTAGCATTATTATGAATTAATTAATATTTTAACCTCATTATACTCACTCATGGACTCAAATCATTTTTCTTGGCTTCATAATCATTGTTGAGACTCAAATTCCAAATATGGTGATCAATGTGAACTTTATACACATTATAACACCACAAATTGGATTTATTCATCACTTTGTCCAAATAAAAAAATTGGTCAATCAAACTTCATCCTTTCATTCTCAAACTCTTGATAAATGTTCTACACATTTTTATGAAGCTATGATCCAAATTTCATCTCATTTGGACATTCCTACTATTTACTACAATTTCTTGAAGATAATGTATTGAAAATCCGTTTATTTGCCTTTTAATTGAGTTTGTCCAAGGCAGCGATCTGCTGGATGAAGAAAGGGAGAACTTCGGCCCTTATATATGACCCCCATGGATCTCTTCCTGATCTTATGACTATCGAGTCATTTCCTACCTCCCACAAGCAATAGGGAGTTGTCTTTATGGCCGAGACTTGCAATCTCGCACCCTTGACCATGATTCAAGTTTTCTAACCAAGCCGTTTTAGTCCCCTCATGATTTTGCACTCAATGAGCCTTGGTTTGACCCCCTTTAATGCTTTGATTGCCATAAAAACATTGCCCCTCATCAATCCTTCTCACTCTGGTGAGCTTGGTTTGCAACCTAGAGTTGTCTTGGTACAAACCCTAACCCCACACTATAAAAGGGGACCCCCCGATGCTCGCAACAACCACACCAAGTTATGAGCCCCTTTCTTGTGCTCCTGTTTGGCCTCTACGCCCCCAATTTCTCCTCATCTCCTCCTTCCATGTTGTGGTGCCGCCACCTTGCTCACATTGGGCATCTTTGCTCCTCGCCTCCTCTCCCCTTTCTCTGCCCCTCATCAACTTTGTGAGGTCGAGGCAAGCTTGCACGACCACCTCATTGCCTCCAATGGAGCTCCCTACTCCCGAAGCTCCTCTATGCCGGCGAGGTCCTCCGCCGAGCTTCTAGCTTGTGTGAGGCATGTTACGGAGGTGAAAGAGTCCCTAAACCACTAGTTCAGTGGAGGAAGGCCCTGGTCCAAAGGACACATTCAAACCGTAATTGGATCGAGAAATCAAGAAGGGAACCAGCCAATTGGAGATGATTTGGACCCTTAGTTAAGCTAGCTGCCCTGCCACATGGCACAATCTTGACCACTCATCTTGAATCAAACGGTTGTGGATTTTCACTATTTAAGGTACTTCTTCTCTCTTTGACAAATATTAGATAAAAAAACTCAGATCATGATTAAATCAAGAAATTGCATTGTAACATCAAAAATTATTAACAAATAGTCCATTTTGATCAAAAAATCCAATGAACCCATTCAAAATACTGTTGAAGCCTAATTCTTGATATATTTCACTGATATCCCTAATATTGATCATTTGCTTATACTTTCATCTAAATGATCCTAATTGGTGATTAGACTTTAGAAACCCTAGTATTTAACTTTGATGTTCATATTGAGACTCTAAAATCATAACTTGAATAGTGAAGTTCTAGAACTATATTTGTTGACTTAATTGATCTTGAATATGATGATGACATCATAATAATATGATTGGCCTGTATCTTGTGGAATATTATGATCTATTGACCTAAAACTTGATCTCTAATTTCTCATTATACTAATCAGAACTTGATCTAATCTTGAAAATCCATGAACAAGTTTTGTGTCTAAGGACATATCCAACCCATTATCGACCTTCCAATCGACCTTCACATATCCTCAAATCTCAAACCATCAATCTCTTGTGCATCGACCTCAATGCTCGATAGCCTCATCGACATTAAAGGTCAATGACCCATCGACCCCCCTAGTTGACTCACATGCGCTCACCATTCAAGTCATCAATGGCCCAGGTTGATGACCCATCAACCTTTCTCCATTGATGAACCTCAACACCCATTGATCGACAACTCTGTCGAACTTTAAGATCAATGACCCATCGACCTACCAGCTTGATAGTCATCGAGATAGCCATCAATCGATGACCATCCATTAAGAAATCAAGATGATCGACCTAGATGAATGTTCATCTACCCATCTACCTCCTAGGTTGATGGATAGAAGTTCAAGATTCATCACAAGTGGTTGACAAACACCACCCTATAAATAAGACCCAAACACGACACCTCTAGGCATATCATTTTTTTGGAGACAAATACGCTGAAAGGCTGACGTCGAGATCAGGGATAAGTCTAGACCTATCAACCTCTAGATTTTTCTAGAGCTATCAACCTCAAAATTAGCTACTTCCACTGACCTAAACGCCATCGACCTCTAGGTGTAAATCTCCACATCAATGTCACCAAGTTCAAGGCCATCAACCGACCTCTCAGGATGATTGATCTCTTCCCCGAGCTCATATCCATCCTCCTACTTAAGGTATAAGTCAAGGTTAGTTCCTAGAACAGAAAGAATGAAGGAAGTATGTCATCACAAACCACACAGAGCTACATCTACTACAATCTTGACCATGACCACACCATCTTCCTCTACTAGTGATATTAATCTCTCCATGTCAATGGAGTAGTCTTTTTCACTGGGGTATGTGGATTAACCTCACGAACAATTTCTCACAATTTCATTCATATTCCAGTTCTTATATCAACTCATTTAATTCATAGATAATTGTTTATTACACATCTTTTGGGTTGATCACCCGCTTTATGTGGTTTATCGTAATTTTAGTCTACGAAAACTTCAACGTTTAATATTTGAATATCAACTAGATTTAGTTGATGCCTTGACGAGAACTTCTGAGAGAATTAAAGTCTCTGGAGTAGTGGATATAGGATATGTAAGTAATGAGATATGTTTACATGGATATATACTCATGCAAGTTTCTGACACCAAAAGGGGATACATGTATAACTCCAATTATATCTTCATACTTGTTTGGATTGAATGAATGTGCAGATTTGATTAGTTGTAGTGAAACCCGATTCCACCCTAGTATTTGCATCCATTACTAATTATAATTTTAATCTAGCTCTTTGCATTCTTACAAATCAACCCAAACTCAACTTTTATGATAAATACTAGTTCTTGATAAGTTATTTTGGTTAGATAATTCTTTGAAACATTGTCCTTGGGATTCCATCCTCAGCTATACTACAATAATATCCATCTACTTGTGGGTGGAATTATTGCATGTTAGTTCTGGTAAACTCTAGGAAATTCATTCCTAGTAAATTTGTAGTGATATAATATCGACGTTACAAGGAAAGAATACCTAGCCTTCCCTTTTAAGGACCAAAAGGAGCCAGTAAACTGTACAAGGTCTTACCTATCCTTTGATAAAGACTCTACAACCTCTACAAGGGCTTACCCACAATTGCAAGGAGTTGGACACCTTCACCAAGTAACTCCCCTTCTTGCCGCAAGTCTTCCACTTTGAAGGAATTACACACTCTTCCCAAGGATCTTCATCCTTCACATTCTCCTTCAACTTAGAGAAGCTTTCACACACATTGCTTGAACAAAGGGGTTGTGGAAAGAGAAGAGTGATAGATTCAAAAGGATTACAATGAAGTAGCTCTCTCAAAATATCCTATCTCACTCATATGGACATTTTGATTAGTAAGTAAGAGAGAGAAAAGGTCTTCATTTGGACAATGTCACACAACTAAAGCTAGGAGCTTAAGAGGCAACCTTGGGATGTAGCCCAAGGATTCCTATTTATAATTGGGGATGTCCACTGCCCACTAAAAGCAGTTGGGAACAAATTTTAGGCGCTTGCGGTGTTGCAATATATCTATATTTGATGTTTTCAAGACTCCAACAACTAGAATCACTTTTTCTACACATTTCATACACTGCAGTTGGCTGAGTTTTAATAAAGCAAACTCAGCCAATAACACTATGAGACAAAGCAAGCTTGAAATGTTTGTCGAGTTTAACCTAGATGAAACTTGATCAACAGCTTAAATTTGATTTGGTCAATGCAGGGTGTCGGTCGAGCTTATCCTGAGGAAACTCGACCGACCCTAGAATTTACCAAAATGCATCAAGGGTGTCGGTCGAGTTTATCAAGGATGAAACTTGGCCGACAAAACTCTCTATAATGAATTTTAGAAAAGGTCGTTAGAGTGATTAAACATTTGTTTTAAGTGCTCCTAATTTTTCCTCAGCTTCATTACAAGTCATAGCATCAATACAAATGACTAAAAAAATTGTCCTAAGGGTTTTAGGGTATTTTGCACAAAAGTGCATTTCCATTGACTTTGTCTTGTATTTGATCAAGCTAGGGCTTGATTGAATTGAGCATTCTCATGTACCTTATACCTATAATCAATATCAAATAGTCATACTAGATATATGAATGGAATAGTTAAGTCATCATCAAAATAAGGACAATATATTACCATTAGGTCAAGATTGAAACAAAACTAGAATTTTTTTAAAAGGACTTTGAATTTAAACATTTACCTTGTGAATTGTAAGGGGATACATGAATGAACAATAGAAATTGCTCCTCATCAATTCATGCTTACCTTTTCATATACGGTAAGATTCTCCAAAAACATAACCCTAACACATATATACTATTGAGTCCTCTTACATAGTCACATGATATTTCAGAAAATAAACTAGAAAATGATAACAATATAATACACACTTGAGCTCATATCAACCTTGTAGTACTTGAGATTTTTTCTCTACCTTTGTCATTTAAAAAAGAATAGGCCTTATCCATAGGCACAAATGATACAAGAAACCACTATAAGAAAGCCCCAACCAAAAATAACATAGAACAACACATACTAGAGTCATAATCAAAATATAGAAGAACATACCCAAAAATCATAAGATGTAACCAAACATAGAGTTAATGTACATATAATCAGATTACAAAAAAAGATATGTCCATTCTAGAAGAAAACTACGAAATACCGAAAAAAAACAATGAGATATGAATATATTATGCCTTAGATACAATTCCCATATGTTCAATACATGATAGTATACATAAATATATAAATATGAGAACCCTATATACTAAGTACTATACTTCAACGACATCTATGTCAATGGCCTCATAGTCATCAGGCTTGTAGTCTTCATCTCCATCAAATGGTACATTAGGGTCAGTTGGGGTATCATCATCACCATTGCCATTAGCATCAGAGCCATCATCATCATCATCACCTTCATCCTCATTACCATCAACCTCATCATCCTCAACATCCTCATCGGCCATCTCAGTGTCCTCATCAAGAATGAAGGAATGTGGACTGGGCCATTTTCATTTTTTCTCTTCCAGGAGATGCCACACTTGCACATGCCTTTGCTTGCTCATAATTGGGTACAAAAGCCCAATCAAAATCACTAAGAGAGGCACAAAAGGGACAACTAGATGTGCAAGCAGATGAGAGGAGGTAGTAGTGACAAGTCCCATCAAAGGTAGGGGTACAGTGAAAGCAGAAGGGTGGTGTTCTGGGTAGAACTAACTATATGCATAGGAAGCATAATCAACAGTTGGGTAGGGATGGTAGGTGGGGTAAGTATGGGTGTAGGATAAGTTCATGTATGACATCATTTGAACTAGCATCAGGTGGATGTGCTCCTATACTTGGGGGTTGTATACTTGTTAGTGCATCATGTAGCCCATCAAGGATTCATCAGTCACTGAGAATGATATATTATGAAGTCTAGAAGGAGGTGGCGGAGTCTGGGTGGAGGAAGAAGCACCACGGCTAGAGGTGTAGGTGTGAAATGATTTCTTCACCGTGGTGTCACTGATATAAACTCCTTTTTGGTTGACTTTGAAACCAAGATCATTGAAAAGAGATTGACTAGTGTGATCTTTAAACACACCGCATATCAGGTTGGGATGGGGTGGGTGGGACTCTCTAGTGTTCTTATTAGTGTCAAAGAAAGTCATGTGGTGAAGAGTGTATCTTGTCCATTTGACACAAATATTATTGATAAGATAATACATGATCACAGTCGAGTTTTCTATAATATTTGTTTGATTCTTTTGTGGATGAATGTTGTAGTTACCAAGGAGAGGAACGAAGCATGTCTTGATATCTAGATAAGAAGATGGAAGGATGGCTTTATTCCTATATGTGACCATAGGCTTCTTAAGGGTTTTGTAGATGTCATAAAGATATAACTCAGGGTCAAAACTCTTGTAGAAGGCTTGTGTCAAGGAGGTCTCAGTAGGTAGGACAAGGAATCATCCAGCTATTTATGGAAAAAGATAGATAATTACTCAAAGATTTCTTGGAGATAGTAAAATTGATTCCACCTGTCATGAATGACAAAACACTTGGGTGTTGGGAGGAGGATCTAAGGTGGTGTAGTTCCATGTTAGATTTGGATGGAACTGATGCACCACCTTCGTTCTTGAGGGGGAGTTGCTATAGGTCATGTATTCATAGAAAAGAGCACCACAATTTTGGTTATAAGGAGTTCCTTAACCTCAGTCAGTAGCTCATTGCTAGGAAATAACAAGAGTCAAAAGGGGTAAGGGTTCTTAGCAAAGAACTTCCTATAGCGATGGAGTGCTTGATTGGATAAAAAGGAAGTACCATTTTAGAGTGAGTTTTTCATAATATTCCCTCCATCTTATAGCTTTATTTCTCAAATTGTTGACAAAATATCCTCAAAAACCTCCCTCACTAAATTGAATAGAAATGAGTCACAAATTTCAAAATAATGCAAACCCTAGTGTCTTATGAAGGTGAATTATAAGTATCAATGTATTTGGTCAATAACCATGATCAATATTCGAATTTCCATCCCAATTTTATATCACATGTACATCATGACATTATAAAGCTACAACTAAAATTTCATTGCAATTAGATTAACCAATTAGGAGATATAAGCATTTCAAATTAATGAAAATTATACCCTTCATTTGAACCTAAGACATAAGTTATGGATTAATGTGTGACATTATGTGTCATGTGCCTCCCTTCATACATTGGGTGTGGGCCTTAATACAAACTTTTGATCCTAGCCATCCAAGAAGGATTGATGACTTACAAGCCATCCCCGACCTCCTGTGAGACCTGGGATTCTCTCCCAACAGAATGAGCAACAAACCCTCAAGTTCCTAATCCAGCCTCCTCCCTGCCATTTCTTCAGGATAATTCTCTTCCTATCTCTGATCCAAACACAAAAACACCTCAGACTCGCCACCTAGCCTATGGATCTAGGGGAACGATCCCCTAAGCCTCTGCTATTCTCACCAGGCAGTGGTGATTTTTTTAGGACTTTCTCACCTACACACCCCATGGCTATATAAAGCAATACTCAACTTCGCAAGAGTCCCCTTCATCATTCTCGCACATCAATTGCTAACAAAGCCACCCCCAAACACCCCTCTCCATCCCACCATCATCAACCTCTGAAGCCTCTACCACCCCGCTACCACAAAGCCTCTTCCACCAAACCCTCATCACCAACACCTCTACCCTCCGCTCGTGAAGTTTCCCGACTAGGACATGAGGTCCCAAGACCTCGCTTAACCCCAAACCTCCTTCCTTTGACGATCTCCTCCACCACTTCTGAGGTGCTCCAAGCCGAAGGGAGCCACAACATGGAACTGTGTTGTCTAGCTTTCGGACGGGTCCTCAAAAGTGCTCGCGCCATCATATAAATGCCAGCACCACCCCAGTGTGAGACAGGCCTCTCCAGAGATCGGTTTAGCTACTCGGACTAGCATTGAAGGAAGAGACAAGGAAGAGGAGGAGAGGTCCACACAGTGTCAGCATGGACCACTTGCAAGTCGCCACGTCTGACAAGGAGTCACGAGTCAGCGTAGACTAAAGAGGGGCCACTCACACTATTGGACCAATCAGCGAGCACCGTCTTAGTAAGCCAGGTCAAGCCCGTAAGATCTTGGATCAACTTGAGATATAGATCTAGTCAAAACCGGTCGTTGATCAAGGTAATACCTCTTTCTTTTTACCTTAATCAATAGAAAATAGAATATATTAGAAAAATTGTAGAAAATGGTAGGATGATTAGATAGTAGTGAACCTATATACCATTTTCATCAAAACAATTCAAGGTATCCAAATCAAATACCATCAAGACCTAGATTTGAGTCCTTTTTCAAAAATAGTCACCTAAATCCCTAATGATCATATATTATTATCATATTGTGTAATAATGGTGATCCATGGTTGAGGCATGACATGTGGACATATAAAACCCTTTTTGAGTCCCTGATCCTCATAGGGCTTGAAACTCTAATCAAGTAGGGTTATTTAATTTAATAACTATAGAAAACCCTAAAATCTAGTTTCTCTCTCTACATGAGGATACTTCATGTATTCATATCCTGAGTCCCAACTAAGTAATGATATCTTGTGTTCATTAATGACACAAAAAACCCTAGATCCAATTCAAATCCCTTTAGATCTTATGAATATTTAAGGGAAAAAACCTAAACCCCATAGAAAGCCTTATAGTGAAAGTCTCCTTCTTCAATATTAATGGGTAATACAAAATAGATGAAACCCTAATTTCAAGATCTGATCTTGTGACTCCAACAATGAGATAAATATTAATAGATAATCCCTGATCGAATCATAGGAAGGTGAAAGTCACCCTATATAAAGATCAAACCCTAATATGGGATGATGAGAACCCATAATGACATTACGTCCTTGTTTCTCTTTCAGGGTGATCTACTTTCTTAATCTAGACTTATGGAAATTTAGATATGATATTCGAGGAACGTGGATATAATTATAAGAATAGTTTGATGGATGATATATCTATGAATGCTTGCTTGCATGTAATTGTATAAACTTTCTTGGATGTATCTCTATATGTATTCAAATTCTTCTGCCTAGAACATAAAGAACATTAATGGAAGAAAATGAAATGTTGTTACTGATGGTGTTCATTAATCTCCATATTAGAGAGGGAAAGCATTAATGTTGACTAGAACATCCCTAGAGTACATGGTATACTGGGAGATCCCTAGAGTACAAAGTACACAGGGAAGGGCCCACTAATATATGTGATTATGTGCTAAGTCCACCATAGTAATGCATGTTCATTGAAATATGTTAATAACTTGGGTTTACCTGATTTTCCACCCTAATAATGTTTTCTATTCTTCTTCTTTCTCAAGTACTTTCATTAAGTCAGCATAGTATAGTATTTTTCAACCACATACCAACTTTTGTTGATGATTTTTGTTTCTCATATTTTCAAGGTACAAGGAACAAATAATGCATATCAAAGTACTTGAAGACATTGAATTAATGGGCATGGAGGATAGACTAGCTAGATTTCCATTTTTATCTCTTATTCAGTTAGAAAGTTTCTTTTCTACTAGATGATGTATAGTTTGTTCTGAATCCTATGTATTTCTTTTTTTAGAACTATTCACTTTATCTAGAGTAATATATGTATGACTTTATTATCATCAATGAATGTTGTTTGTGTGGCTACATAATGATGTTGTGAACAACGATATGACTCCTTTTTATGATTTCATTGACTACCACAATCTCTTGTATTTTCCCTTCTGACATCTATAGGTATGAGTGCACACATATCTGTGAATGTCACTAAGAAAAATATATAGAAATTGGGGTCATCATAGTTGGTATCAGAGCCAAGGTTCACACATCATAGTCACATGAACCTCATTCATCCTATTATGAGTCTAGGGTATTCCTTGAGTTAGAGAAGTGAAGGGTGGAGGTGTCTAGGATAACATCTTCCATGGGTCTGGCTAAAGTCTCTGAGCCACTTAGCTTAGAAATCATGATGCTACCTATATGGCAGTATAAGTCTACCTGGTCGATATCTGAAATGTCCGCTACTTCTTAGGCATACCTTGATTAGGACCCCTCTCATATATATATATTCCCTCTCATCTTTTCTATAGGAAAAAATTCCCCATCATCTTCATTTATAAATATTCCCCTCTTACCATTATTATATAAGGTTAGGAAAGAGTCTCTCTATTTAGAAAGTCCTAAGGACCGACTGATAAGGATTCTAGGGTATCCTCCATAAATCATAACATTAAGATCATTAATAATTAATAAATGATAATAATGAAATATCATATGATTAAAAAATGATGAATGGTGATAAATCTAATATGTTCCACCTAATTTTAAGATGCCTCCCAAGACCCGTAATTCCAAGGATTCCAAAGAGTCATCCTCTAAGAAGAGGAAGGAATCAGAAACCTCTAAGATACCTGATCCTGATAATGTGACCAAAGAAAGGTGGAAAGAACAAAAGAAAATCCTGCTAGACTTCATGGAAACGCTTGCCCTAAAAGGAACCCCTGAACCCAACACATCTAGGAAGAAAGAGGTGTCTGTGATAGATTTCATTAAGCTCAATCCTGATACCTTTTTAGGGGAGGACCAGCCAGAAGTCATGGATAAGGCTGAAGCCTGGATCTTGTCTGTGGAAAACACCTTTCGTACCCTAGAAGTACCCAATGAAAAGAACGTCAAATTTGCCACCCATCTGCTTAAGGGAGGGGCAAAAATCTAGTGGGAAAACTATGGCGGGAATAGGGGAGAAGAAGTAGATAACATGGGGTGGGAAGCCTTCAAAACCCTCTTCACTGACCATTTTCTTCCTATAGTTGAGATGAAGAGGAAGGAGAATAAGTAGGGTAGTCTCTCAGTAGCTGACTACACCGAGAAGTTTAGGCTTCTAGAGCGTTATGCACCAATTAAGACTGAAGAATACCTCATCGAACATTATGTCGACTACCTTGCCACCCATATGAAAACCCTATTTATAGCCTCCCGTCCTAGAAGAATAGATGAAGCCCAAGAGATGTCCCTCAAGAAGGAAGGGAACAAGGTTTGCAGAAGCCTTCCAACATGGGATACTTAGGGTTAACCACCACCAAGGAGGATAAGTCTAGAAAGTTCCACTCTGGCCATAACAACAAGGGATCAAGAAAAGAAGGAGGTTTAGGTAAAGGAGGACAGAAGCACAACCAGAATCAACAGAAGATAGTTCACCCAAAGTGTAAGACTTGTGGGCGACACCATGGTGGAGTGTGTCGACATCCCAAGCTAGTCTGCTACAACTGCAAGAAGGAGGACCATTTCATCACCAAATCCCTACTTTGTCTATTCTTGGCAACCCTCTAGTGGGTGTTGCACCTCCTCAAGGACACCGCAATGCCCGAGTATTCACAGTCATGGTAGAGGAGGATAGGGAAAATCCCAATCAACTTGCTGAAGGTAACTTTAATTTTTAAATATATCTAATATCTTGTTCAATGCCTTCTAATACTTATAACATAATTTTCATGTATAGGCATTGTATTTTTAAATGGGCATCATGTTAACACTTTATTTGACTCTGGATATACAAATACTGTTATTTCTCAAAATCTGGCATCTATGTTACATGTGCATTTAAGTGACTTGGGATATATCCTAGATGTGTCTACTCCTAGTAGCAAAATACTCACTACCCTATAGAAAACAGATGTCCTACCTCTAAAATTTGAAAATCTTGACATGCCCTTTGAATTCATTCTCTTAACTATGGAAGACTTTGATATTATACTTGGTATGGATGGCTATACAAGTATCATTCTCAAATTGATTGTAGAAATAAGATGGTAGTTCTCTCTCAACCTCATTCTTGTCCCGAGGTGATCCCTAAGGGAAGTGGATTATGTAATAATATCATAATTTCCTCTCTTAAAGTTAAGAATCTCATTTCTAAAGGATGTAAGGTCTTCGTCTCATTAGTCTCAGAGACCAGTCCTAGTAGAGGGCCTATAGAAAGACTGGAGGTGGTACTCGACATTCTTGACGTATTTCCAGAGGAGCTTCCTGGGCTACCTCCAAATAGAGACATTGAGTTTTCCATAGATCTTCTTTTGAAACCACTCCAATTTCTAGGGAACCATATAGGATGGCTCCTGTTGAGCTTATGGAGTTGAATAAAGAGTTACAAGAACTTCTCGACAAAGGTGTTATCCATCCTAGTGTTTCCCCTTGGGGTGTGCCCATTCTCTTTGTCAAAAAGAAAGACAGTTCTATGCAAATGTGTATTGACTATCGCATGTTGAACCAATCCACTATTAAAAACAACTATCCACTCCCTCACATTGATGACCTCTTTGATCAACTTCGCACTGCCAAAGTCTTCTAAAAAATTAATCTTTGCTCTAGCTACCATCAACTCAAAGTCAAAGATTCTAATATTTATAAAACTACTTTTCAAACTCATTATGGGCATTAAGAATTTGTAATGATGCCATTTGGGTTGACCAACACACTTGGTGTATTCATGAACCTGATCAAAACAGTCTTCGAACCTTGTCTTGATGAGCTTGTGGTCATCTTCATTGATGATATCCTGATTTATTCTAATTCTATGAAGAAACATCAGGAACACTTAAAAGCAATTCTTGAATTACTTTGAGCTCAGAAGTTCTATGGAAAACATTCCAAATGTGAATTTTAGATTGATAAAGTCATGTTTCTTGGGCATGCCATTTCTGGGGGTGATATATCTGTTGATCCTACCAAAGTATCTATTATACTTGATTGGAAACCTCCTCAAAATCCTTCTAAAATCTAGAGATTTTTGGGTTTAGCTGGATATTATCGTTGCTTTATTCTGAATTTCTCCAAAGTCACACTTCCTCTGACTAAGCTTACTCAGAAGGATGAACATTTCCTCTGGTAAGCTGAATGTGAGTCTAGTTTTCAAGAGTTAAGCAAAAGTTGACATCAACCCCTATTTTAGTCTTACCTTCTAGCAATGAAGGGTCTGTGATCTTCATTAATGCTTCAAGAAATGGGTTAGGATGTGTCCTGCAACAACACAAAAAGGTGGCGGCCTTTACATCTAAACAGCTAAAACCCGATGAGACTAATTATCCCACGCATGATTTGGAACTAGAAGCAATCATTCATGCACTCAAAATTTGGGGGAACTACTCGTATGGGGCGACATTTGACATCTTCACTGACCACAAAAGCCTAAAGTACATTTTGACATAGAAGGACCTGAATCTTCAGCAACGTCAATGGATCGAGTACCTAAAGGACTACAATTTCACTATTACCTATCATGCAGGTAGTGTTTGCATCCTTATCCATTCCCGAGTGGAGGAACATGGATGATCTAGTGGGATGGAAGCTACAATTTTTGCATGATTGTGTCCATATCAATAATATTTCTATTATGCATGATTTGTAGTCTGAACTTCTTGAAGCACAAAAAGTTAGTCCTGAGCTGGTAGAACTTTCATCTCTCCAATAAAAACCTCAAACATACTTATTTGTGGGTCTCGATGGTGGTCTTTGATACAAAAACCGCATGTGGGTTCTTGAGCAGTCGACTATGAAGACAAAGATTCTCAATGAGGCACATGGGTCAAAGTACACAGTTCATCTTGGAACGACGAAGATGTACAAAGACCTACAATGTTAGTTCTGGTGGAGGAGCATGAAGCGTGATATTGCCAAATTTGTATCCAAATATCTGACATGCTAGAGAATCAAGGTCGAGCACCAGAGACCAGGTGGTGTACTACAATCCCTTGAAATTTTGAAATGGAAATGGGAACACATCACCATGGATTTCATGATGGGGCTACCCAGTACCAAGAAGGGATACGAATCTGCATGGTCATAGTGGATCATCTCACAATGTCTACTCATTTTCTTCCTAAAAAGACTACTGCAAAGGTTTCTGAGCTGGTCGACCTTTATATACGAGAGATAGTATGTCTTCATGGAGTTCCAACATCCATTGTCTCGAATAGGGACCTGAAGTTCACCTGAAAGCTATGGAAATAGGTTCAAGAAGATCTGGGCACCAAATTGAACCTCTGTACAACCTACCATCTGTAGACAGACGGGAAATCAGAACAAATAGTATAGATTCTCGACGATCTTCTGTGAGCTTGTATTTTTTATTGGGAAGGCTCATGGAACCACTATTTGCCTTTAGATGAGTTCGCCTATAATAACAACTATCAGGCGAGTATTGGGATGCCTCCCTATGAAGCTCTCTATGGCCGAGCGTGCAGATCTCCACTACACTGGGATGACGTCGGGGAACATACCTTGATGAAATCTGAGGAGATGTAGTTGCATATAGATAAAGTTGCACTGATCAGGCAGAGGATGAAGTGAGCTCATGATAGGTAGAAATCTTATGTAGATGCTCATAGGCAGGAACGTCAGTTCAAGGAATGTGATCACGTCTTTCTAAATATTCAACCTATTTGAGCTTTGGACAAGAATAAAGGAAAGCTTAGTCCTCATTATGTTGGACCCTTTGAGATTCTAGAAATGGTTGGTGAATGTGCCTATCATCTCACTTTGCCACCTCAATATAGTGCCATGCATAATGTATTTCATGTATCTAATCAAAAGCCTTATGTCAAAGACCCTAGTCACATTTTGAATCATGAGCCTCTTGAGTTGAAAGATGATCTATCTTATGTTGAGTCCCCAGTCCAGATTCTTGGTTTCATGACAAAGGAGCTTCATAGTAATCGACATATAGACGTGGTGAAAGTTCTTTGGAGCCACCATGATCAGACCGATCCCACATGGGAGCTCAAGTCTGAGGTTGAGTAGAAATACCCATATCTATTTGAAGCTGCTCGAATTTTGGGGACAAAATTCTTAAAAAGAGGGGAGAATGTGATAGAGTGAGTTTTTCATATTATTTCCTCCATGTTATAGCTTTATTTCTCAAATTGTTGATAAAAATATCCTCCAAAACCTCCCTCACTAAATTGAATAGAAAGGAGTCACACATTTCAAAATAATGCAAACCCTAGTGTCTCATGAAATTGAATTATAAATATCAATGTATTTGGTCAATAACCATGATCAATATCCAAATTTCAATTAAAATTTTATACCACAACTACATCATGACTTATAAAGCTATAATTAAAATTTCATTACAATTGGATTAACCAATTAGGATATATAACCATTTGAAATTAATGCACATTATACCCTTCATTTGAACCTAAGACCTACGTTGCGGATTAATGTGCGACATTATGTGTTACACGCCCCCACCCTTCAGACCTTGGGCATGGGCCCTAATATGGCCTGTTGATCCTAGCTATCCAGGAAGGATCCGATGACCTACAAGTCATCCGTAACATCCTACTAGACCTAAGTTTCTCTCCCAACAGAATGAGCAACAACCCAAATCCTCAAGTGCCTAATCCAACCTCTTCCCAGCCATTGCGTTGGGATAATTCTCTTCCTCTCTCTGATCCAAACACAATGACCCCTTACACTCTCCCCCTAGACCGTGGATTAGGAGATTATCAATCTTGCAAAATCTTGACATGGTTGCCCTAGTATAATCTTGAATATTGATTTTATGACCTTATATAATATGATTTAATCATTGATACATTGCTCATGACTAATGTAGATTTATGTGCTAGATTATGGTGGTAGTTGACTGATGAATCCCCTAACTTAGGTCACATATCTATTATGATTGCCTTTAAGTTTTCGCCTTGTTCATTATTTAGAGCATGGAAAGGTAATCCCTTTCATCTCATTTTATTTTCTAGACCTAAAATCTGTGAATTTAATGGGATTTCTACTAGGGATCAAAAACATTATTTTATAAATTTGATTAATGATGCTAGTAGATTTTTTTATGTCTATTTACTTAAAAGTAAATATGACGTATTGGATAAATTCAAAATTTATAATAAAGAAGTTGAAACTCAAACAAAGTAAAATACTTAAGTGATTAGGGTCTTATGGAGGAAGAGAATACACCACGAACTAATTTTTTGGAATTTTAGCAATTGCATGGTATGTTCATGAGGTTACCACTCCTTATTCACCACAATATAATGGGATAGTTGAATGTAAAAATCGAACTCTTATAGATATAGTTAACTCTTTACTTCAAACCTTAGGTCTATCAAACTTCATGCAGAGGGAAGCTTTGAATATGGCTTGCCATATTCTGAATACAAATCTCCGTAAACATGTAGAAAGTAGTCTACTTGAGTTATGGAGAAGGAGAAAAATGAGTCTCAAATGTCTTCCAGTGTACGAGTTCCTTGCTAAGTACTTGTACATGAACACAAAAGGAAGAAATTGGGATAAAAAATGATTGATGCCATATTATTGGGCTATGTAGAGACAAGTTCAGCATGTGGATTCTTGATTGTAAAATGTGATATCTCAGGCATTGAGGTCAATACAATTATGGAATTACGTGATGTGAAATTCTTTGAGGACATGTTTCCCATGAAATTTGTTGTGCCTAATGAAGTATCTCAAGAGGATTCATTTACCATAGGTTCCATCCCTAATCACGTGGAAAGGATGACAATGTGGGAGGCGACTCAGAACATGCTATTTCTGAATCTAATGATTCTAAAGAAATGGTTGAACCAAGGAGAAGCAAACAAACTAGGACATACAAGGATTTTGGAAGTGAGATTCTCACTTACAATGTTGAGGATCATTTTGTGACTTTCAAGAAAGCTATGGAAACTCCAGAAGCTATGTTTTGGAAAGAAGTAGTTAATGATGAAATCCAATGAATTCTTTCGAATGGAACTTCAGAATTGGTGGATTTTGCTCCTAGTTATTTTGCAATTGGATACAAATGGATCTTTAAGAAGAAACTTAATGTATAGGGAATAATTAATAAGTATAAAGCTAGGATAGTTGCTAAGGGTTACACATAGAGGAAAGGAATATATTATTTTGATAAAGCTAGGATAGTTGATAAAAATTTGAGTGATTATAGCATTGGCTTCCATTTATAATCTATGTATCTATCAGATGGATGTGATGACCGTTTTCTTACACAATGATGTTTAGGAATAATCTAAAGTGTGTAAACTTGTTAAGTAATTATATGGCTTGAAATAAACCCCTAAGCAATGGCATGAGAAGTTTGATTATGTAATCATCATTTGTCTTTGTTTGTAATGAATTTGATAAGTGTCTCTACTATAAAATCGTAGATGATGGATTTAATTTATTATTCTTATATGTCAATGATATCCTACTTTTTGGTTCTAATATGGAAGTAGTAAATGAGACAAATACATTATTGTGTGGGAAGTTTGAGATGAAGGATATGGGTGTCGTTGATGTGATTTTAGGGTTTAAAATCATAAGGTCTACTGATGGTATAACTCTCTCACAATATCACTATGTTGAGAAGATATTAGAGAGGTTTGAGTACACATAACATAAACCTATTAAGACTCCATATGATTCATCCAAGTCCTTATTCAAGAATGAGACTAGAGTTCTACTATTTCAATTACTATACTCTCAAATTATTAGAAGTTTGATGTATCTTATGAACTAAACATGCCCAAATATTGTGTTTTCTGTGAACAAGTTAAGTAGATACACAAGTTGTGTCGATAAGATCCATTGGGAATCTCTTGACAAAATTTTGAGGTATATCAATGGAACTTGTTCCCTTGAGTTGCATTATGGCTAATATCCTTCAATAGTCAAAGGGTATAGTGATGCAAGCAACATTTCTATGAACTTTGGAAGTAATGGTGTGTCTGTATATGTATTCCTATTGGGAGGAGAAGTTGTTTCTTGGAGGTCTAAGAAACATATCATATCGTGTCAGTCTACATTTGAGGTAGAGTTGTGTGCCTTAGATGAAAATGGATTGGAAGTTGAATGGCTATATGGACTTATGTCCAGTTTACCTATGGTAAAGAAGCATCTTCCTGTAATTTGAGTTCACTGTGATAACACTACAACTATATATAAGATAAAGAGTTCCAAGTACAATAAAAAATAACGTAGACACATCTAAGTCAGACTCAAGTTTGTAAGGGAGTTAGTGTTAAATGAGGTCATAGATGTGGACTATGTCGGTACCAAAGGGAATACATCTGATCCTTTCACTAAAGGTCTTACCCTGGCCTTAGTGGAGAAATCCAGGTTGGGGCTGGGACTAAAACACCTCATTACTCATAGGCAGTAACAACCCAACCCAACAAAGCAGAGATCCTACAAATTGACTTCAAAGTGGAAATAACAATATGTTGAGTGAATTAGAGGACCCTATGTAATTACTTTGATTCTTCATGCATTTGTATGTATATCCCCTGTGAAACCTATTAGTGTCATGAGTGCAAGTTAGTAAGAGATTAATCTCTAAATGGTGTCAAATCTTAGGACAAGATGTTAGCAGTACATCCTTGGAGGCTGCAACTAAATGATTGATGTTGTGTAAGCCGCAACAGGGGAATTGAGTTGTACCTTGATTTCAATTATGATATATATATTTTTGTAGATGCATGACTTTAATGCATCATATTTATTTTTTACCATGTCTTTATTGTGTTGCTACCAACCTATACTCTTGCACTCAAGATTTAGGTTCAAGACTTTTGTTCGCTTAGTTCCTGTGGGGGTCACAGTTGGATAACTCATGTAAATTCAAACCAAAACATATTTGATGAAAGAACAATATGGAGGACTGAATGGTAGATCACACTACACATTAGACTTTGTGGGGGATTGTTAGATATATAGTTGTATAAGCCATGTATATAGCATGGGCTAAGCCCAATGTAGTGCACCTAGTACATGAGGAAAATGCAGTTTTGTGTCTAGTACAAATGGGAAAGAAGTTTTATCTCACATTGCTCACTCCTAGAACTTTTATGGTCCTTATATGTAGGATCACATGTGACACTAGTGTCCAAAGGTCATAGGAGAGGGAAAACCTCCTTGGTGGGTATGGTGACCACAACAACACACACGTGCGCTCCCACCATGCCACGCCTCACCTCGCCTGGCTAGGTCGGGCCAGGCACATGTTCGGGCTTGTGGATTATGGATGGTGGAGATTGTCTTATATTTTCTATCTTCTTTTGACACTAGGATACAACTACTTAATTAATTTTTTTTTATTTTTTTTTATTTTTTTTGTTTTTGTTTTTTTATTAATTAATTATTAATTTAATTAATTGGTATTTTCTAAAACATATTTATTAATCTTAATTGAAAAGTTTTTTTATGTTTTTTTCTGCATGATTGCGTCTTAACGAGAATATGATTTTGGTATGTGTAAGACAATAATAAGCCTCCAGTCATTAGGATTAAACGCATCTAAAACAAACATCAGTCATCAATCATTTTATTCCTATTTTATAGACCCTAAAGGAGAGCTTTGAGTCGTCGCTTCTGAGTTGTTGTGCGGCGTGGAGATCTACTCCTGTATGTGGCAAGTTCATCCTTCCTCTCCCTTCCAAGACATGATCAGTCAGGCAGTGGTTCCTGGTAGGGCATGTCATTTGTCATCTGCATCGATCGTCGTCAATATGAGCGAGATGATACCTTCTTCATGTTCATTGTCGAGTCGACTAGAAGAACGACACCTACCCACAAGGGTTGCGGGTCATTGATTTCGTTAATTATAACACATTCATTTTTCAAAGAACGATTCGGTCTGTGTTCCTAACTTCATTTTTATTTTCCCCTGCATTGTTTGTTCTTCTATTTCCTTATATTGATCTACCTGAATACATTAACTATATTATACCTGTCATTGTTGCATATAATGATGTAATTAAAATTATCAACACTTCGTTAGTTTCTCATCTCTTCTATTTGTTCTCATGTCATCTATCTATTTGTCCTTGGAATTTGTCCTTGGAATGAATATCTACTTTAGATCCCATCCTTCATCGTCACGATCTTCTATTTCTTTCTTTCCACATACAACATCGCAAATCGCATTGTGCTGCTCATATTTTCTCTTCCCCTTTTATCACTGGATTTCTTCTTGATAACCTCCTTCATCTCTACAGATTTGGAGACACTCAAGATTTTCTTTGTGTAGTGACATTTGTTTTTCATATACTTAGGTCGGCTTCAGAAATGCAGCGCCTAACAAGCAAACTCACTATTAAATACCGTATTTAATGTGTAAAAATTAAAGTTGTGGTTCATTGTTTTGGTAAATTGATTCATTTTATTTGTCATTAACAAATTCAATTTATTTAAATTGAAAACAGAAAAAAGAATATTATTGAAGTGCCCACTGTCCAATAAAATTTGAAATAGAAGCAAATTTCTACCTTTATCATGGACATGACTTTGAGGCATTAACAAGCATTCAAGACAAGCTTTATAATAAAAAAACACAAGCTTTATATTCAAGGTGGACCACCGATTACATACAAATTTAAATATTAACCTAATATTTTTTTATTGTGTTTGTAATTATTGAATCATTCCTTACATTCACATCCTATAAAGTAACTTAGTTGATGACATCATTTGTATGATTTCAAGTCACAGAAGATTTTATAATATTAGATATTACTAAGAATTTTTTAAACAAGTAACGAAAATAATGCTTGCTGTTTAAGTTATTTAAGGTAGTTTGTTTGGTAGAGAACAACTTCAAGACTATATATGTAGCAAATAGATGGAATATGGTATTGATATTATTTAAAGGCATAGATGTAGATAAGCATTTAAACAATTTATGAATATTAAAAATATCTTTTATAACCCCTTGAAGATAAAATATTAACATTATAAATGGAAAAGATATTACTTACAAACAATCAATTAATGCCAATTTTGGCCTTGGTTGCATCAAAATATAGGATAAAAAATTAAACGTCTTATCTCATGTATATACTGTCTCATTTGTTTCTTTTTCTCATTAATTGTTAATCTTCTGTGGATCAAAAGTTATTTCAGCCCAATCTTTAATTTTTGTTGGAAAAACTGATATATTATTTGACAATAACTGTGTCCTAGCCATGTTCATGTGGTGGATACATCATAATAGTCACATAGTTATATTTTATATATGTATCACATTGTGGGGATTGAAATGAAGATGTGATGGCTCTCGGAGCCTGGAAGAACTTTTCTTCAGTTGATGAATGTACGATGTCCATTAAAAATAGTAGTTATGTACATCATGTGATCTAATGATAGGATTCGTGTCTCGCATTCAAGAGCTTCTAATGAAATCTTATTATAACATTTTCCAATTAACAACATTAGGGAGATGGGGATGATGTATCAACACGCCATTAGTGTTACAGTTCTTCTTTGTACGTAGGACGAGTGAAGAATTTGATGTGTTTTCTTTGACTTGAGTAAGTCACTGTTGGTACTTTACCTCAACCTTGTAATAAAATTATTAGAAACAGCTACATAAGTTAAACAAGTGCACCTCTACCTATGATAGAAGTCATTATGCACACATTTTGATAAAAAATCTTGATGACGAGGGTGTAGAAAATTGGTGTATGTCACGTTGGATGTTGTGGGGGGTCTTCAACAGTTTTACCCTTATAGGGTTTCTTGTTTAGTCATTTCTTAATGAGTTTCTCAGTCAGTATGATCCATATATATTTCACAATACTTTAAAGTTTATCGTCTTCCTATGCGACAAATCTAAGGTAAAACCATCAACTTGTAAGACTATAACAATCTAAAAGGTAATTTGCTACTTTTCACTAACTTTCTAATAAATATTAGGTGGTGTAGTCTTGGAATGTGAGATTCCTTTTGTAGGATCAATCATATTTGTAAAACCATTACTCAAAATAATTTGATAAATTTGGATAGTACTTTTATGGTGCTTTTTTGACTTGCATAATGATGCATGATCTTTATTTCCATTGAAAACCAACATGGAATGTACACTTAAATATCATCAAAGAGACAATGTTGGTAAACTGGCATAAAAGAAGTTGGACATAATAAAATTATATGGTACAAGAAACCAAATCAATACCAGTTTATATGTAACTATATAAAGACTATCTTTCTAATGGAATTTTTTAAAGTATTACTAATGTCTAGATATATCTAGGATGCCTCATATTAATTTTTCTTGAGCCCCTTTAATTGATTACTAAAATTGAATTATACATGTGGCTTCATCTTATGAGTAATGTGACCAATGGAAAGAGTTTGGTTTGAAGTTATATCACTTTAGCTAGGAACCACATTTTCTTAGTTTCATGTTTAGATGTAATAAATACGTAATCTTAAATTCATCATAGTCTATATCAACATGACTTCTTATTTGATTACAAAATTGTATGATATTAAGAAACATATGAAGGATGATAAATATTAGCTTTGGATCCCACATTATCAATTAGGAGAGAAGATTTCTAGAAGATGTTAAATGTACATATTATACTCATATAATTTTGATGTTATCGATGATAACTTTACCATATTGTTGGAGGGATTACTGCATGGATACAAACATCAATATCGTTGGCTATATTGGACATTAGCATACCCTTTGTTTTGATGATGACAAATATTTCATTCCTATGGATATCACATGCTACTTCAGTATTTCAGGGTTCAAAGAAATGAGGAGATCATACTAAGTGGAAAATTGAAGATCAATATGCTTAAATGTTAATTGAAGAACAGTGCGCTTAAATGTAAATATTTTCATGACTGTACTCAATGTAAATAGTTGTACAACTATGTAATGTACAAGTACATAGATATCATGTAAATCAAGCGTTACATCTTTTCTATCTACTCATAACCCTTAGTTAGGTTCCACCTAAAGATTAGAGTCATTATAATCCATTTGAACATGCATTTGATAGGTGGTAAACCTGAAACAGTAACACCCCGATTGAGAAACTAGTCAACAGAGACACCCTCGGTCAAAGTTTTTGTCGACTGAGAACCACCTCGATCAAAATTACATAGCATTGATCAAAATCTCACATGTGTTCTATAAATTGTGTTTCGGTTGAGCATATGGTCGACCGACTCAACCTCGGTCCAAAGCATATGACAGTTAGACCATGCAGTTGGGAGTTGGAAATAGACATTGGTAGCATTTACATTCAACCCAGACTTGGCCAAAGAAATGTTCAATCAAAACATGGTCAGTTGGCAAACTTGTCGACCACACATGGTTATGAATTGTTCTTCCAAGCTCAAATAATTTAGCCATTACTAGCCAACTACTTTCTACCTAATAGCTAGTTACGCACTAAGAATACTCTACAGACTTCCTAAAATGTTCCTAAACACTTGCAAACATTCCTACAAATAGGAAAGGTCTTAAGATACCTAAAGCACTTAAGCTACACTTGAGCATTCATTATAGTGAGAAACAAAGCTGATAAACACTTGGCATTTTGTTCTTTAAGCTCTAAGTTCGTGTGCTATAGCCATAGCCTCTTATCCACCATCCAAGAAACGTCCATCCTAAGTGGTTTCAGAGGTCTAACACTTTATCTAGGATCACAACACAATAGCATTTGTGTACGTCCTTTCTTCCAATATCCATTCACATCTTATGCTATTTGTGCTCCTTGGCTACTCCAAGTGGTGGAGGCTTCCTGTGGGAGTTTGATTGGAGTTAGTTTTTAGTAAAGAAGGCTACTTTAAGTTTTCTTCAGGTTAATTCAAGAAGTTTTCTTCAAAGGAGGTTGGAGCTACTTCTTGGTGATGGCTATCTCAAGATGGTGGAGCTACTTCAAGGAGGTGAAGGATGCTCTAAGGGATTGATGTTACATCAAGAAGGATGCTTGAAGGAGGTTGAGGCTACTTCTTGGTGAAGGATACTTCAAGGAAGGTGATTGTATTTTGTTGTAACATCCTAGCGAGGTAAATAAAACAAATTATTTTAAAAATCCCAATTTGAGACAATTGGGTAGTGGACTGGTAACCTTTGATTCAAAGGTTGGAACTATTCTACATCAAAGTGTCTTACCTATTTCCTCCTCCTTCTTTGGTTTGAGTTTTTAATTGAATTTTTAAGTATCAAAAGCTTTGTTCAACCCCTCTCCCCTCTAGATCTTTCAATTGGTATCAAAGCAGGTCTACAAGGAGCCCTAACAAGTCTTGAAGATTGGGGGATAACTTGCTTAACTACCTCAACCTTGAAAGAACTCATGTGAATCATCCACCACCCTTAGATAGAAGAAACTACACTTATTGAGAAAGAAGAATGCAATTATACTTCCAAGGGATCAGCCTAGAGCTTTGTAGAATGGTGTCTTTACCTTATGCACTTCCTACTACTGAGTATGTAACATGGAATCCTAAAACAGCAAAGCAAGTTCAATTGAATGCAAAAGTGGTAAGAATATTATATTGTTCCATTTTTGTTGATGAATTTAATAGGATATATTCATGTGAAATAACTTATGAAATATGACATAAACTTTCAATTACACATGAAGGGTACAACTCAAGATAAACAAAAGTTTGAACAATTCTGTATGTAACCTAATGAGTCTATTAGTGAAATGTATGCAAGGTTTTCTTCTATTATTAATATGTTGAGTGCATCATGTAAGTATATAAGTGAGGAAGATTAGGTGTCCAAGATTATTACATCCTTTCCTCCCAAATACAAGCCAAATGTGACATCCATTGAAGAAGCCAATGAACTTACCACAATGAGGATGGAGAACTCATTGGCAATATAGAGAAACATGAGGTCACCCTTGAAGAAGAAGAAAGACTGGAGGCCGAACTTCAAAAGGGAAAAAGAAAGTACATTGTGTAAAAGATACAACCAAGGCTCAATCAAAACTCATCACTTATGAAAGTGATGAAACAAGTGAAGGAAATGATGAAGAAGATGCTCCCATTGTAAATGGTAAAAATTATAAAAGGTATAAATCTAACAAAAATTATAGTACTTCTTCATCTTCTTCCTTTAGGTGCTTTAAAAGCGGCAAGAAAGGACATGTAAAGAATGAATGTCCTAAAACTAAGAAAGGAAAAAATCTTATTTTAAGAAGAAAGACAAGGGAGATAAAGCCTACAAAGTATCTTGGGATGAATCAAGTGATGATTTTGGAAGTGGAATGCCTCAAGGCTAAATAAGATGAAAATTAGGATTCAACTGAGGTAAGTATCTTGATTTATCTAAAGAAGAATTGCTTAATAGTCTTGAAGAACCACATGATAAATACATTGATTGTAAAAGAAAATTGAAGAAGCTTACAATAACTAATGATGATTTGCATGCTAAATTGTATGATCTTACTTATGAAAAATGAAAGTTTTACTTCTGAAAAAGATATCTTAAAATAATCTATTAATGATTACAACATCAAGTGTGACAAAGTGAGTTTTTATAGTATTTTCTCTCTCTTAAAAGTTTTATTATCAAATTTATTGACCAAAATGCCCTCATACGCTTCCCTCACTTAATTGGACAAATAAAAGTCACAAATTGCAAAAGATATGTGAACCCTAGTATGCTATTATGATAAAATAGATATGCTAATGTATTTAGTATTTGAACACATCAAATATTCGATTTTGGACCCCAAATTTATACCATAGCTGCATATTGACATTATTGAGCTACCCCTAAAATTTCATTGCAGTTGGACTATCCAATTAGGAGATATAAGAAATTGAAATCAATGTATATAATAGCTTTTAGAACTTGTTGGACCCTGGCCCGGATCCGGATCCGTGGAAGAGACGACTGAGTCGTCCTCCTCGCCCATTTCTCACGGAGCTCAGCCTACTCAGTAGTGCCATCTTTCAAACCCTCGTCTCTCTCTCACCTCTCGATCATACCTCATCAAAGTTAGCTCCTCAGGTCCGGTTTCTCCTCGTCTTTCGAACGAACCCAAGAAATATCCCTAACGATCAGGGATTCAAAAATGCACAATGGCGGCGCCATGCAGCCGTTGGCCACATGAAGGGGAGGCAACCCTAGGTCTTGCAGTGCCTATTTAAGGAACTTAGTAGCTCTGCAACCCTTCCTTTAGCTGCAAAGACCCCTCAATTTCTCGTCATCTCTCCCCCTATTCTCCACCCAACTCCATCTTCCTCGGCCTGAACCACTGCAACCTGCTCACACCTCAGAGCTCCTCCCTCCAATTGGTTCCGTGTGCACCATCCTTGCGCTGAGGCGGAGGCATCCCAACACTCGTGGAAGGGGGTGTTGGTGCATAGGCTGATATCGACTGGGGCAGCCTGCGACATCTCTGACCAGACTCCGACCACTGCCACGGCCCCCTTTTTGCTGTAGCTTTGAGCTCGGGCACCTGCGCGGGACTCCAGGAAGGACCGCGGATCTTCTCTCGACTCTCAGCTAATCAGTACTCGAGGTACAAGCCCAAACTGATTCCTCCTTGCACTTTGGTAGCTCATACTTTGTACCTCCATCGGTTTGAACCTGTGCTTCACAGAGTCACGATCTGTACCCCCACTCGCAGCTTGCGCATACCCTCTCCTTCTTCCTGTACAACCTCTCTTCCTCATGGAAGCACCAACCAAGAGCTAGAATGAGCTCGCCGGAGTTGATCTAGCTACCTGGGCTAGCAACGAGCAAGGAGAAACATAGCTGCAATATCAGCTAGACGGATCGCAGGCCAACGACCCAATCCGATGATCTGTGGACAACCTTGCAATTCCTTAGATAAACGAGAGCCGTCGATCCAGTCGGATCCAACGGTTGATCAAGGTACTCCTCTCTTCCTTTTCTTTTTTTTCCTTTTTCTAAAATGGAAAAATTGATTCTCTTAGAAAAATCATTGTAAATGCTAGGATTATCAGAAAATAGAGAACCAATATACCATTTTGATCAGAAAAGTATTCTCTATCCAAATAAAATGTTACGAGGACCTAGATCTGTTGCCTTTTTCAAAAATAGTTTCCTAAAGCCTAAATGACCCCCCTTAATTACAATTAATTTTGGTAATAATTTTCCTTCATGATATTTGACCCTCTAAGGTGTAATTAACCCTATATAGAACTCTGTTCCTAAAATAGCTCGAAATCCTATTCTAAGATGACAAATGATCAAAGGATTAGGAGAAACCCTAGAACTAGTTTCTCTTTCTACATGGAATTAAGATATATCTTTATAATAAAAAATAATATCATTAGATGATAATTAGTGATTATGATTGGTCTGAATCTTTAAAACGAACCCTGATGTTATGAATGGTTAATACATTGAGGGTTACTCTCCCTTTTTCTCCAACCATCTTAGAAACCCTAATTTTTGGAAATCTTCTGATTGATCAATTAAATATTATCTTTTAATCCAAATAGTTTAAGATGGATCAGACCTGATAATATTTTTTGAATTCAATTAAGATATGGGAAATCCATGATCTGGATTAAGATAACATAAAAAGGAATAATAACTAAGAACATATCTTAGTCTTGGTCACATGGACCAATGGTAATGTTGTACCCTTGCTTTCTTTGTAGGGTGACTAAATTCTTGATTGATTCTAAATCTTTGGACATCAGATTGAACAAGCAGGTACGTGGTCTTATAAGTATAAGACTAGTTTTCTGGTTGCCTGTGCTATATAATATCTTGAATGTTGGTATTTGGATATGATTGTTGGTTGAACTAGTATGAGTTATACTTCGCCAAATTTAAGAGAAACATAAATGACTATGATGGGTTGTAGCTATTAGAGCACATAGCCTGATGTGGATGTATGTTGCCTAACATGGATGTATGATTCCTTGGCCCATGTTAGATGTATGATGATATGCTATTTCCAACACTAGATGAAAGTCAAGTGCAATAGGTGTAGTACAACCGCATCAAAATGAATGTAATGAAAGGGTGTTTACTTGATTTTTGCCTTAAGAAATGGTTTTATCTCTCTTTACTTCTTTTTCAAATATTTTCTTATATGCAACCTTATTAATGTAACTTTTACCACGTACCAGCTCTACTGATGTTTTGTTTCTCATATTTTCTAGGTGCATGGAACAATTGACAACAAAGTGAAATGCATGCTCAAAGTACCTGAAGGCATAAAATAATAAACTGGGAGGATACATTAGATAGATCTTTTCCTCTTATCTCATTTCTTGCTAGATGTTAGTCTGTTTCTTTTCTTAGTTGATATTGAGGATGATTGAAATCCTATGTAATAAAGTTAACTTTCTCTAGAGTAATATTTCTCTCCATATGTAATGAATTTTATTATCTTTCTGAATGAATGTTTGTGTGGCATTATATGATGATGTGGACTTGATCTTGGCTCAATCTCTATTTTAGTTGACTACCTTAATCTCTTATATTTTCCCTTTTGACATCTATAGATATGAGTGCACGCATATCTATGAATGTCACTATGGAAATTATATAGAAATTGGGGGACGCACAGTTGGTATCAGAGCCAATGTTCACACATCAAGTCACATGAACTTCATTCACCCTATTTTGAGTCTAGGGTAGTCCTTGAGTTTGGGATGTGAAGGGTTGAGGTGTCTAGAATAGCATCTGCCATGGGTCTGACTAAAGTCTACGAGCCACTTAGCTTGGCAATCACGAGGCTACCTTTATGGAAGTATAAGTCTACATGGCCGATATCCTAAGTGTCCCCTATTCTTGGGCGTACCTTAATTTAGGAACGTTCTCATCTATAGATTCTCCCTCTCACCCCTTCTATAGGAAAAAAAATTTCTCCCTCTCATCTATGTTTTAAAATAAAATAAATTTTCCCTCTTACCTATGTTATAAGGTTAGGAAGGAGTCTCTCTATTTAGTAAAATCCTAAGGATCGACTGATAAGGATTTTAGGATATCCTCCATAAATCATAACATTCAGAACATTAATTATTGATAAATGAGAATAATGAAATATCATGTGACGATAATAAAGATAATGATGAGAAAAATGTTGAAGTAATAGACCTAACATGTTCATATTAATTACAGGATGCCTCCTAAAACTCGCAACTCAAAGGCCTCAGAGGAATCGTCCTCTAAGAAGACAAAGGAGCCTAAAACCTCCGAAGTACCTGATCTTGATGCCGCGGCCAAGGAAAGATGGGAGGAACAGAAGAAAATCCTTCTAGACTTTATGGAAACCCTCACCACCAAAGGAACCCCCGAAACCTAGCTCCTCTAGGAAAAAGGAAGTGACGGTGATAGACTTCATTAAGCTTAACCCTGATAGCTTTTGGGGGGAAGACCAACCTGAAGTCATGGACAAGGCTGAGGCCTGGGTCCTTTCCATAGAGAATGCCTTCCGTACCCTAGAAGTACCCGAAGAAAAGGAGGTTAAATTCACCACCCATTTGCTTAAGGGAGGGGCGAAGATCTGGTGGGAGAACTATGGTGGGAATCGGGGAGAGGAAGTACACAACTTGGGATGGGAAGCCTTCAAGACCCTCTTCACCGACCGTTTCATGCCCATAGCTGAAAGGAAGAGGAAAGAAAAGATGTACATGGAGCTTAGGCAGGGCAGTCTCTCAGTGGCCGATTATACCTGGAAGTTTAGGCTTCTGGAACGTTATGCCCCTATCCAGATTGAGGACCGCCTCACTGAGCACTATGTAGACTGTCTCTCCGCACACCTGAAAACCCTAGTTATAGCCTCTCGTCCCCGAAGCATTGATGAAGCCCTAGACATGGCCCTTAAGCAGAAAAGGGAGCAGGGATTGCAGAAGCCTTCTAGCATGGGATATTTAGGGTTGACCACCACCGAGGAAGAAAAGTTCAAGAAATTCCACCCCGGCCATAATAAAGGATCAGGGAAAGGAGGAGGTTCAGGGAAGAAAGGATCGAAGAATAGCAAGCTGATGGATTACCGTAGCGAATGTAAGACTTGTGGAGGAGGACATGACGGGCCTTGTCGCTACACCAAGCCGGTCTGCTACAACTGCAAGAAGGAGGGACATTTCCTTGCCAAGTGCCTCAATGTGTCTATCTTTGGCAAACCTCCAGCGGGTGCTCCACCCCCTCAGGGACACTGCAATGCTAGGGTGTTCGTAGTAATAGCAGAGGAGGCTAGGGCAAATCCGAACCAGCTTGTCGAAGGTAACCTGAAATCTTTTTCATATGTCTAATATCTTGTTCAATTGCCTTCAAATATTTAAAGTGTAATTATATTGTGTAGGCATTGTTTTCTTGAATGGACATCCTGCTAAAGCATTGTTTGATTATGGATCTACAAATACGTTTATCTCTCGAAATCTGGCCTCAATGTTGCACTTACATATAAGGGACTTGGGATACATTCTGGATGTGTCAACTCCTAGTGGCAAAATATTCACTACATTTCAGAAAACTGATGTCCTCCCTCTAAAATTTGAAAATCATGACATGCCCTTTGAATTCATTCTCTTAACCATGGAAGACTTTGATGTAATTCTTGGCATGGATTGGCTGTACACATATCATGCTTACATTGACTGTAGAAACAAGATGGTAGTTCTCTCTCAACCTCATTCCTCTCCTGTAGTGATCCCTCGGGGAAGCGGATTTTGTAATAATATAATAATTTCCTCTCTTAAAGATAAAAAGCTCATATCTAAAGGATGTAAAGTCTTCCTCGCATTCGTCTCAGAGACCAGTCCTGACAATGGGCCTGTAGAAAGACTGGAGGTGGTACGTGATTTTCTTGACATATTTTCGGAGGAGCTTCCTAGGCTGCGTCCAAACTGAGACATTGAGTTCTCCATAGATCTTCTTCCTAGAACCACTCCAATTTCTAGGGAACCATATAGGATGGAACCTGCTGAGCTTATGGAGCTGAAGAAACAATTACAAGAACTTCTTGATAAGGGTTTTATCCGCCCTAGTGTTTCCCCTTGGAGTGCACCTGTCCTTTTTGTTAAAAAGAAAGATGGTTCGATGCGGATGTGTATTGACTATCGCATGTTGAACCAAGCTACCATTAAAAACAAGTATCCTCTCCCTCATATTGATGACCTCTTTGATCAACTTCGTACTGCTAAAGTTTTCTCAAAAATTGATCTTCGTTATGGCTACCATCAACTTAAGGTCAAGGATTCCGATATATCTAAGACTGCTTTCCGAACTCGTTACGGGCACTACGAATTTCTGGTGATGTCGTTCGGGTTGACCAACGCACCTATCGTATTCATGAACTTGATGAACAAAGTCTTCCAACCATATCTTGATGAGTTTGTGGTTATCTTCATTGATGACATTCTGATCTATTCTGACTCTATGGAGAAACATCGAGAGCATTTGAAGTCTGTCCTTGAGATTCTTCGAGCCCAAAAATTCTATGGCAAGCTTTCTAAATGTGAATTCTGGATTGACAAGGTTATGTTTCTTGGACATGTCATTTCTGGGGGTAACATATCTGTTGATCCTACTAAAGTATATGTTGTACTTGATTGGCAACCCCCTCACAATCCTTCTGAAATCCGGAGTTTCTTAGGTCTGGTCAGATATTATCGTCGTTTTATTCCGAATTTCTCCAAAGTGGCACTTCCTCTCACTAAGCTTACTCGGAAAGATGAGCATTTCATTTGGTCAGCTGCTTGTGAGTCTAGTTTCCAAGAGCTCAAACAGAAGTTGACATCATCACCTATCCTTGTTCTACCCTCTGGCAATGAAGGATTTTTGATATTCACTGATGCTTCTCGACATGGTCTAGGGTGTGTCCTACAACAGAATGGGAAAGTAGTGGCCTTTGCTTCTAGACAGCTGAAACCCAATGAGTTGAATTACCCTACACATGATTTGGAGTTAGCTGCTATCATCCATGCTCTCAAAATATGGAGGCACTACTTGTACAGGGCAACGTTTGATATCTTCACCGACCATAGAAGCCTCAAGTACATTCTGACGCAAAAGGATTTGAATCTGCGACAATGACAGTGGATTGAGTACTTGAAGGACTACAACTTCACCATTGGCTACCATCCAGGTAAGTCCAATGTGGTTGCAAATGCTCTTAGTAGGAAAAGAACTATTTGTGCATCCCTATATGTACCCGAATGGAGGAACATGGAGGATCTAGCAAGCTGGAGACCACAATTCCTGGCTGATCGTATGCATGTCAATAATATCACTATCACATCCAACCTGCATTTTGAACTTCTGGAGGCACAGAAAGCTAGTCCCGAGCTTGCAGAGCTCTCCTCTCTCCTAGCTAAACCTCATACACATCTGTCTGTGGGTCTTGATGGTGGTCTTCGATACAAGAACTGTACGTGGTTCCCTCAGCAGTCAGTTGTAAAGACAACAATTCTTAGTGAGGCACATGGGTCCAAGTACATAGTTCATCCCGGCACGACAAAGATGTACAAAGACCTACAACGTCAGTTCTGGTGGAGAGGCATGAAGCATGACATTGCAGATTTTGTATCCAGGTGTCTGACATGCCAGAGAATCAAGGTCGAGCATCAAAGACCAGGTGGTCTACTGCAATTCCTCGAGATTCTAGAATGGAAATGGGAACATATCCATATGGATTTCTTAGTAGGATTACCCAGGACCAGGAAGGGATACGACGCTGCATGGGTCATTGTGGATCGTCTCACCAAGTCAGCTCATTTTCTACCCATGAAGAATACTACGAAAGTTTCTGAGTTGGTCGACCTTTATATACAGGAGATTGTACGTCTGCATGGAGTTCCAGTGTCCATTGTCTTGGATCGGGATGCAAAGTTCACTTCAAAGCTATGGAAATAGGTTCAAGAAGAATTGGGCACCAAGTTGAACATCAGTACAACTTATAATCCGCAGACAGATGGACAGTCAGAACGAACAGTGCAGATTCTGTAGGATCTTCTACGAGCTTGTGTGCTTGACTGGGAAGGCTCGTGGGACCATTACATGCCTTTAGATGAGTTCTCCTATAATAATAGCTATTAGGAAAGTATTGGGATGCCACCATATGAAGCTCTTTATGGCCGACCATGCAGATCTCCATTACATTGGGACGATGTCGGGGAACACACCTTTATGAAATCCGAAGAGATGCAGTTGTATGAAGATAAAGTTGCAATGATTAGATAGAGAATGAAGCAAGCACATGATAGGAAGAAATCATATGTAGATGCTCACCATCAGGAACGCCAGTTCAAGGAGGGTGATCATGTCTTTCTGAAGATCCGACCTATTTGATCTTTGGCCAAGAATAAAGGAAACCTCAGTCCTCGTTATGTGGGACCCTTCGAGATTTCTTGAAATGGTTGGAGAATGTGCCTATCCTCTTGCTTTGCCACCTCAGTATAGTGCCATGCATAATGTCTTTCATGTATCTAATCTGAAGCCTTATGTCAAAGACCCCAGTCACATTCTAAATCATGAGCCTCTTGAGCTGAAAGATGATCTGACATATGTTGAGTCACCAGTCAGAATTCTTGATTTCAAGACAAAAGAGCTTCGCAATAATCGGCGTATACATATGGTGAAAGTTCTCTAGAGACACCATGATCAAACAGATGCTACATGGGAGCTCAAGTCCGAAGTCGAGCGGAAATATCCACATCTCTTTCAGGCTGCTTGAATTTTGAGGGCAAAATTCTTAAAAGGAGGGGAGAATGTGACAAAGTGAGTTTTTATAGAATTTTTCTATCTCTTAAAAGTAGTATTATCAAATTTATTAACCAAAATTCCCTCATACGCTTCCCTCACTTAATTGGACAAATAAAAGTCACAAATTGCAAAAGATATGTGAACCCTAGTATGTTATTATGATAAAATACATATGCTAATGTATTTAGTATTTGAACACATAAAATATTCGATTTTGGACCCCAACTTTATACCATAGTTGCATATTGACATTATTGAGCTACCCCTAAAATTTCATTGCAATTGGATTATCCAATTAGGAGATATAAGAAATTTAAATCAATGTATATAATAGCTTTTAGAACTTGTTGGACCCTAGCCCGGATCCAGATCTGGATCCGTGGAAGAGACGACTGAGTCGTCCTCCTCGCCCATTTCTTGTGGAGCTCGGCCTACTCGGTAGCTCCATCTTTCAAACCCTCATCTCTCTCTCACCTCTCGATCATACCTCGTCAAAGTTAGCTCCTCGGGTCTGGTTTCTCCTCATCTTTCGAACGAACCCAACAAATATCCCTAACGATCAGGGATTTAAAAATGCCCAATGGTGGCACCATGCAGCCTTTGCCCACATGAAGGGAAGGCAACCCTAGGTCTTGCAATGCCTATTTAAGGAACTTAGTAGCTCCACAGCCCTTCCTTTAGCTGCTACCCTCAATTTCTCGTCATCACTCCCCCTATTCTCCACCCAACTCCATCTTCCTCGGCCTGAACCACTACAACCTGCTCGCACCTCAGAGCTCCTCCCTCCAATTGGTTCCGTCCGCACCATCCTTGCGCTGAGGCGGAGGCATCCCAACACTCGCAGAAGGGGGTGTTGGTGCATAGGCTGATATCGATTGGGGCAGCCTTCGGCATCTCTGACCAGACTCCGACCACCACCACGGCCCCCTTTTTGATGTAGCTTTGAGCTCGGGCACCTGCGCGGGACTCCAGGAAGGACCGCGGATCTTCTCTCGACTCTCAGCTAATCAGTACTCGAGGTACAACCCCAAACTGATTCCTCCTTGCACTTTGGTAGCTCATACTTTGTACCTCCATCGGCTTGAACCTGTGCTTCACAGAGTCACGATCTGTACCCCCACTCACAGCTTGTGCATACCCTCTCCTTCTTCCCATACAACCTCTCTTCCTCACGGCAGCACCACCCAGGAGCTAGAACGAGCTCACCGGAGTTGTTCCAGCTACCTGGGCAAGCAACGAGCAAGGAGAAACAGAGTTGCAATATCAGCTAGAGGGATCACAGGCCAACGACCCAATCCGACGATCCATGGACAACCTTGCAATTCCTTAGATCAACGAGAGTCGTCGATCCAGTCGGATTCGGCCGTTGATCAAGGTACTCCTCTCTTCCTTTTGTTTTTTTTTCTTTTTCTAAAATGGAAAAATTGATTCTCTTAGAAAAATCATAGTAAATGCTAGGATTATCAGAAAATAGCGAACCAATATACAATTTTGATCAGAAAATTATTATATATCCAAATAAAATGTTACCTAGACCTAGATCCGTTGCCGTTTTCAAAAATAGTTGCCTATAGCCTAAACGAACCCCCTTAATTACAATTAATTTTGGTAATAATTTTCCTTGATGATATATGACCCTCTAAGGTGTAATTAACCCTAGATAGAACTTTGTTCCTAAAATAGCTCGAAATCCTATTCTAAGATGACAAATGATCAAAGGATTAGGAGAAACCCTAGAACTAGTTTCTCTTTCTACATGGAATTAAAGATATATATTTATAATAAAAATTAATATCATTAGATGATAATTAGTGATTATGATTGGTCTGAATCTTTAAAATGAACCCTAATGTTATGAATGGTTAATATGTTGAGGGTTACTCTCCCTTTTTCTCCAACCATCTTAGAAACCCTAATTTTTGGAAATCTTCTGATTGATCAATTAAATATTATCTTTTAATCAAAATAGTTTATGATGGATCAGACCTGATAATCTTTTTTGAACTCAATTAAGATATTTGAAATCCCTGATCTGGATTAAGATAACATAAAAAGGAATAATAACTAAGAACATATCTTAGTCTTGGTCACATGGACCAATGGTAATGTTGTACCCTTGCTTTCTTTGCAGGGTGACTAAATTCTTGATTGATTCTAAATCTTTGGACATCTGATTGAACAAGCATGTACGTGGTCTTATAAGTATAAGACTAGTTTTCTGGTTGCCTATGCTATATAACATCTTGAATGTTCATATTTGGATATGATTGTTGGTTGAACTAGTATGAGTTATACTTCGTCAAATTTAAGAGAAACATAAATGACTATGATGGGTTGTAGCTACTAGAGCACATAGCTTGGTGTGAATGTATGTTGCCTAACATGGATGTATGATTCCTTGGCCCATGTTAGATGTATGACGATAATCTATTGCCCACACTAGATGTAAGTCAAGTGAAATAGGTGTAGTACAACTGCATCAAAATGAATGTAATGAAAGGGTGTTTACTTGATTTTCGCCTTAAGAAATGGTTTTATCTCTCTTTCCTTCTTTTTCAAATATTTTCCTTTATGCAACCTTATTAATGTAACTTCTACCACGTACCAGCTCTGCTGATGTTTTGTTTCTCGTATTTTCTAGGTGCAAGGAACAATTGACAACAAAGTGAAATGCATGCTCAAAGTACCTGAAGGCATAAAATAATAAACTTGGAGGATACATTAGATAGATCTTTTCCTCTTATCTCATTTCTTGCTAGATGTTAGTCTGTTTATTTTCTTAGTTGATATTGAGGATGATTGACATCCTATGTAATAAAGTCAACTTTCTCTAGAGCAATATTTCTCTCCATATGTAATGACTTTTATTATATTTCTGAATGAATGTTTGTGTGGCATTATATGATGATGTGGACTTGATCTTGGCTCAATCTCTATTTTAGTTGACTACCTTAATCTCTTATATTTTCCCTTTTGACATCTATAGATATGAGTACACGCATATCTATGAATGTCACTATGGAAAGTATATAGAAATTGGGGGACGTCACATCAAGTTTCTTACCCTAGAAACCAATAATAATTTTTTGTGTCAAGAAAAAGTTGAATTGCTTTCGAAGATAAATAATTTTCAAACTCAACCTATTTTATGTACTCATTCGGATTATGATGTTATTGTTAAAGAAAGTGATATCCTGGTGTCTAGATAAAATCAAGTAAAGTTAGACATTAAAAGGAAAATGGATGAAATTGTTAAGTTTTAAAAGTAGTTAATAGCTTGAAGAACAATGATATCCTTTATAAAATCCTAGAAAATTATGCTAGACAAATTGAAAGGAGAGGCCTAGGTTATGTACCAAAGATAGACCTTATCAAAATCCTAAATCTAGAAAGACACAAGTTCCTAAGACCAAGGTCGTGTATGTTCCTAAAGATAATCTAGCTCATAATGCTAAGAAGAGAAATGAAATTGATTTTATTTGTTATCATTATTGTTTATGTCTTAACATTTTTATTTTCATGCAATTATAAGAAAACTAAGGACAAGAATTTAATTTGGGTTCCAAAACCTCATTTTGAAATTTATAATGTCTTGTCTCAACTAGAATAAGCTTTAACTTGTAGATTATTGTATGTTTTGATTGCTTAATTGTGATATATAAAAATAAAAGCATGATTTGTTTACATTAGAATTGTTAACATTACTGAAAATGCACAACACCTCATCTCAGTAAAAAAAACTCGACTGATGTCTCTTCCAATTGAAGAAAAGTTTGACCAAAGGTAGTTCTATCAAAACTATTTTTACTCGCTAAATCCTCCCAGTCAACAAATAGTTCGATCAAAAACTCTTTCAGACGAAGAAAAGTTTGACCAAATATAGTTCTATTAGATCATTTTATTGAAAATAAAATCATTTGTTTACAATTAACTTAGGTTTCATAAATCGGTAATGAACTCTTCATATTAAGTTGTTCTAAAAGCTTGAAATGTTAAAACATTTAAAATAATACTCCTAACCAAAAGTACAACCACATAGGTACCAAAATCTACCATAAACAAGGAGGTTATTCATACACTTGAAGAGAAAAAGAGCAGCACAGTCACTTTTAGAGATAATGCTAAAGGTAAAATTATTGGAAAAGGTAGTATTGGTACAAATCTTCAAATAAAAATGTGCTACTTGTAGATGGATTGATAACTTGATTAGTGTTAGTCAATTATGTAATAGTGTCTATGATGTTATTTTTAACAAATCTTGCTACATGTTGCTCAAGAAAATACAAATGAAGCAGTTTATGAAGGAAAAAGAATAGAAATTTCTATATACTTAGACCTAACTCTATGCAAGCTATTATTGTTAAATTTCTTCTTGCAAATGATGAATCTTTACAATTATGACATAGAAAGTTACGTCATGCAAGCTCACATGTTATAAAAAAATGCTTAAATATGATCGTGTTCATGGTTTACCTAAACTTTATATTGATAAACCTAAAAATTGTGAACCATGTACTCTATACAAGCAAATTAAAACCACTTTCAAGTCTAAAGTTGTGCTTAGTGATACTATATCATTAGAACTTATTCACATGGATTTGTTTGGTCCCATGAGGACTCAATCTATTGGCGATAAAAGATATTGCTTTGTCATTGTTGATGATTATAGTAAATATACTTGGGTTTATTTTCTTTCAACAAAATAAGATACTGTTAGAATATTTGTTCAACTTTTCTTTAAGATTAAAAATCAACTACAAAACAATATATGCACCTTCAGGAGTGATCATGGTGGGGAGTCTGAAAACCACACTTTTTGAAGAATTTTATACACCCCAAGGGTATTCACATTCTTTTTCAGTTCAATGTACCCCACAACAAAATGGGATAGTAGAGAGGAAAAACTGGTTCTTACAAGAAATGTCTAGAACAATGTTACTTGAACATAACACACCTAAAACTTTGTCGTCTGAAGTAGTAAATACAACATGCGATGTATTAAATCATGTTTTAATTTACTCTCATATTAAGAAAATACCTTATGAACTCATTTTTAACAAGAAATCTAGAGTTGACTACTTTCATACATTTTGTACACCTAGTTATATATTGAACACAAAGGATGATAGAGGAAAATTCAACTGTAAATTATGAAAAGGATTTTTCTTGGGTTGTTGAACTTCATGGGTCCAAACAAATCCATGTGAATAAGTTATAATGATCTAGTATCACTAAGCACGACTTTAGATTTGAAAGAGGTTTTAATTTGCTTGTATAGAGTACATGGTTCACAATTTTCAGGTTTATCAATAATCTGAAATTCGACTGTAAGTCATTTAGGATTTACAACACTATTTCTAGGAAAGTGGAGGACTCAATTCATATAAAATTTCATGAAATAATAGCACAAAGTGTGGAAAATGAAAACTTGAATGATATTGGACATAAGATTGAGGATCTAGCCATATCAAATAAATATGATAAATTTCTATAATTGAACAAAATCAGAGGTATTTGGCCTCCAAAGGGATTGCAGTTTTAGATCCTAATGATGAGTCACAATGGTTTATTCCTAGAATAATCAAAACAAATCCTCAAGACCTAATAATATGAAATCCTTTTGATAAAATGAAAATTCGATCATCATCTAAAGATATTGCAAACATGGATTTTGTATAACTTGTTAAACCTAAAAAGATAAATGAATCTCTAAAAGATTATTACTGGATAATTTCTATGGAAGAAGAACTACATAAATTCACTAAGAATAATGTGTGGGACTTAGTCCCTAGATCTAAAGACAACACCATCATTGGAACTAAGTGTTTTTTTTAAATAAACTTAATGAAGCCAGAGAAGTGGTTAAAAACAAAATTAGGTTGATTTCTCAAGGATATAACCAACAAGAAGGGATAGACTTTGATGAGACTTATACACCCATAGCTAGACTTGAAGACATTAGAATGTTATTAGATCTAGCTACCCATAAATATATCAAACTTTTCCAAATGGATGTAAAAAGTATATTCTTAAATGGAATCGTAGATGAAGAAGTTTATGTTTCCCAACCACCTGATTTTGAAATTCCTAACAAGCTTGGTCATGTTTAAAAACATAAGAAAGGTGTGTACAGTCTAAAACAAACACCCCAAAATTGGTATGAAAGACTTAAGGACTATCTCTTTGAAAATGGTTTCTCTAATGGAAAATTAAATTGTGCATTATTTTTTAAAACATATAAATCAGATTTTATAGTTATTGAAGTATATGTTGTGAAATTATCTTTGGTGCTTCAAATGATTCTTTATGTACTCAATTTAGAGATATCATGCAAAAAGAATTTGAAGTGAGTCTTATGGGTGAATTAACATTTTTTGTTAGATTACAAATAAAATAAATGCATGCTGGAATTTTTCTAAGCCAAGTGAAATACACTAAGGTACTATTAAAACAATTTAATATGGAAAATTTAAAGCTACTACACCTACGTACACTTCACCTAAAATTGGTAAGGATGAAGATAGTGAACCCATTGATGATTCCTTATACAACACCATGATTAGTATCCTAGTGTACTTGACCGCATCTAGACATGATATTATATATGTTGTTGGAATTTATGATAGATTCAATCGAATCCTATGCATTCTCATTTTCAAGCCATCAAAAGAATTTTAAGATATCTTGTCGATACTATAAATCATGGTTTGTGGTACCCTAAAGGTCAATCACTAGATTTAGAAGCCTACACTGATGTCAATTATGTTGGTTGTTGTCTTGAGTGTAACATCACAAGTGGTGGTTGTTTCTTGATGCTAAGAACCGTAGTATCTTTGTTTAGTAATAAACAAAATATAGTTTTTTTGTCTATGACTGAAGTTGAATATGTGGCTACATATTCATGTTGTGTTCAAGTATTTTATATGCAACAAGTTTTGAATGATTATGATTTTATATTATCCTCTACGCCAATTTTTTGCAACAATACTAGTGCTTTAAACTTGACTCATAATCTTGTGTTACACAATCACACGAAGAACATTAAGATTAGACATCATTTTTTGAGAGATCATATTGCCAAGAATAATATCTCTCTTCATCATATTGATATGGATGAACAGTTGGTTGATATTTTCGACAAACCGCTTCCTTGGGATCAGTTTCAAAATATTAGAAAGAAGTTAGTTATTACCCCTCTAAAAGATGTTTTCTTTGATATATTTGTTCAAGATTCTTGATCAAATTTGTTGCTTGACATAAAATTAAAGTAATTTTATTGTATACAGTAATAAAATTATTCATTTACAATATTTTCAATGATTTAGTATCATGAGAAAATACTTAGTCAAGCTCAATCCATTCCAATTATGAAATACTACTTATAGTATCATATTCGTTTGACAAAATATTGGACCAAGAAAGTCCTTGGTCAACAAAATTTTTGACCGAGTTTCTGTTCGTGGGACCCTCGGCTGACTATGTGAATCTTTGTTGAGAATATTCTTGATAAATCCTTGGACTATTTTTTTTAACCATAAGTCCCTCAGTTGACAAAATTCTCGACTGAGACCTGGATCATTGTGAATTGTTTTCAAATTCAACTTTGACCAACTAGTTCTTAAAGACTCGTTGGGGAAGTGAGTTTTTTGGGGCTTGGTTGATGAGTTTGTCAACTGAGTACAATTCTATTTTTTATAAATAGCCCCCCAATCCGGTCATTCTCTTCACAACTCTAGAGTTCTCTTCTCTACCACCTCTATAGATTTCCTAAGATCTATCCTTCTACAACATTCATCCCTCTACCATATCTACCTCTTCTTACACTAATTTTTTCTCAATATGGCATCCTCTTCAACTTGTGGTGGCAACAATCAAGTTGCTTCAAGTAAGGGACACACTCCAACTCCAACATTGAGCATCATCAATGACATTCCCTTCAACATCACAACTACTGGAGAACACTACCTGAAGCTCACATCCACGTCCCTTCTTCCTCAAGGGCTAGTGGTACTCAACAACTTCATCACCCTTCTTGATATTTACCAACTTTTCAAGGTGTAAAAATTGAAGGAATTTATTATCCCCTCCTTTCATTTTTGATCTATTCAAGCTGTCAATGAATTTTATGCCAACCTAACTAGAGATTCCAATGACCCCTACTCCTTCACTTCCATGGTCGATGGTCCATCTTTTAGTTTTTCTGGAAATGATATCCTAAAAATACTAGACATAGATACTGAGGAGTATGCAAATTGTATAGACCTAACCACTAGAAATCACATCTCCAAGTTTTTCACTGAAGAAGAAACTATTAACCTTAGTGATATTAAAAAGGCTATCATTATTCCTAACACATTGTAACATGAACATAGGGGAACCTATTATGCCATATCCTTAACCCTTGAGGCCAGGATAGAAAATATCATTATTACCCATAGTATTCATCCTAGAGCCAATAAAACTAAAATTCCTCAGTTTCAGATGTGCCTTCCCAACAAGTTTGATTTTTCTGGGAACCCACCTTATGATTACTTTGAATGTCAAGTAATCCAATGTTCCCTTAGTAAAAACTTAGATGACTTAGGCTACAATAGTGATAGACGTCCCTAAATGAAACTGATTAAATGTGAATTGACTTTGGGCACACAAGATGTTAGACTGAAGGAGAATCATCCACTGAAGCAAATCCTCCACCTCCTACTCCTCATAGATATTCTATAGAAAATCTTGGAAATGATGTCTCCTATCTCTAAGGATCCACATATCAAATTGGGAGGCATCTAGATTACAACCACAATTCTATGACCTACCTAAACCAAAGGATGCAAGACTTAATTCCAAATGTTCCCGACACTTATACTTATGCACAATATCATGGGAGAATTTATCCATTCAATCCTTACATCCAATACACTCATGTTCCACCACCACCATCAAATGAGATTACCCATACCCAATATTCACCAATGCAACTACAAGACATAGCTTCTCATTCCCGGTTTGATCTGGCACCTACATTTCTGGAAGCATATGCTATCACTAAGAGAGGTGCACTTGATTGGAAGACACTTATCAAATATTACAGTGATACTCCATTTTGTGGGAAAGATCCTGAAGTTAATGTAATTTTAAATTCTTTCAAGTGATATTTCTCTTGTTACTTTTATGTCTTGAGTAGTAAGATATATCTAATGACTTTATTATCAATGAAATTGAACTTGATTATGTTCACTTGTTCATGAAAACAAAATCATTGAAAAATTCATATTGGTTTTAGATTGTGCCTTTCATTGGGCATTTTCATCACATTTTGGTTTTAAAACATGAGTATTCTATTAAGGGGGAGTATTTCATTTAGGGGGACTAATTTTAAAATGACAATACAGCTAATTTTTTTAAATGATAAAGGGGGAGAAATAAAATAAAACATTTGCATGAGTTTCATGATATCTTGGCTTGACCTTAATTAATGTTGCATTACTTTAAGAGATGGATATTATGTTCCATGTCTCTTTAGGTATATTACCACACATTTTATGAGAACAGGAGAATCGATTCATCTCAGGAATATCATAGGTATGAAACTCATTTCATTTCAATTATTGTGCTTATATTTTCGGAATGTTTGTCATCTTCAAAAAGGGGGAGATTGTTGGCTAAATTAGACATTAGTATATCCTTTGTTTTAATGATGGCAAACATTTCATTCTTGTGGATCTAATGTGATACTTGAGTATTTTAGGTTTCAAAGAAATGCGAAGATCATACTAAGTGGAAAATTCAAGATCAATTTGCTTAAAATGTTAATTGAAGAACAATGCGCTTAAATGTTAATATTTTCATGATTGTACTCAATGTTTTACACTACAAGTATGTAATATACAAGTATTTAGACATTATGCAAATCAAGTGTTAGATTTTATCTATCTACTCATAACCCTTTGTTAGGTTCCACATAAAGATTAAAGTCATTATCATCCATTAGAACATACATTTGATAGGTGCTTCAAAAATCTGAAATAGTAACACCCCTGATTGAGAAATTGGTTGACCGATACACCCTCAGTCAAAAATTTTGTCGACCAAGAACCACCTCAGTAGAACATACAGAGCACTAGTCAAAATCTCACACATTTGTGCTTTAAAGTGAGTTTCGATTGAACATATGGTTGACCGACTCAACCTAGATCCAAAGCATATGACTGTTAGACCAAGTAGTTGGGAATTGGGAGTTGGAAATAGACATTGGTACACATTTGCATTCAACCCAGGCTCACTCAAAGAAATGTTCAACTAAAACATGGTCGGTCGACAAACATGTCGACTGGACAAGGTTCTGGATTGTTCTTCCATGCTCAAACAATTAGCCATTGCTAACTAACTACTTTTTACCTAATGGCTAATTAAGAACTGAGAACACTCTAGAGACTCCCTAAAACGTACCTAAACATTTTCAAACCATTCATAGAAATAGAAGAGACCTTAGGACACCTAAAGAACATAAGCTATACTTGAGCATTCATTCTAGTGAGAAATTAGGCTGAGAAACACTTGCCATCTTGTTCTTTATGCTCTAAGTTTGTGTCCTATATCCATAGCCTCTTAAATACCATCCAATAAACGTCCATCCTAAGTGGTTTTAGAGGTCTAATGCTTGATATAGGATCAAAGCACAATACTCCATTGGTGTACTTCGTTTCTTCCAATGTCCATTTACATGTTATCTTATTTGTGCTCCTTGGCTACTCCAAGTGGTAGAAGTGGCATGTGGGAGTTTAATTGGAGCTACTTCATAGTGGAGAAGGTTGTTTCATTGTTTCTTGAGGTTACTTCAAGAAGGATACTTCAAAGGAGGTTTAATAATCTTCTAGGTGAAGGTTATCTTAAGGTGGTTGAGCTATTTCAAGGAGGTGAAGGCTGCTCTAAGGGCTTGAGGTTAATTCAAGAAGGCTGCTTGAAGGAGGTTGAGGCTACTTCTAAGTGAAGGATACTTGAAAGAAGGTGATTGTATTTTGTTGTAAAATCCTTTCAAGGTAAATAAAATAAATTACTTTCAAAATACCAATTGGAGATAATTGGGTAGTGGAACCACTCTACATCAAAGTGTCTTCCATGTTTCCTCCTTCTTTGGTTTGTGTTTTTAATTGAATATCAAAGTATCAAAAGCTTTATTCACCCCCTCTAGATTTTTCAAGTACATGATACCTAATCTATTTTAAGGACATAGTTTGCTTGGTTTCTACTCACACATCATTAGCACACACGTTTATATTATTATCGCAAGTACACCTTTAACTAAGGAACTATTTCATAAGATGTGTTTGAGCTTCATTATATTTTAACATCCAACTTTTTTTATATATTTTATTTGGTTGGATGGATTAGGATGCTATTTATAGAATTTCTTTTCTTTCCAACTTCACTTTTAGCAACAAACTCATAGAATCAATAATGCCACCTATATGAACATGATTGAGTGTAAGAATGTTTGCTTTTTTTCTATTTTCTCTGGTTCCCATAGTGACTGATATACTTTTAACATGTTGTCAACTTGCCACTGATTTTTGTCAAACAAGATAGATATATCTATATAAAATAGTGCCCCTCTCATCACTGGACAAAAACAATGGGATGCTTCTGCCTTCCTTTCTACAGGTCAAACACTTGCAAACAAAAACAATGAACTTGTGTTATAGTGTACCATAATATGTATGCCTTGATACATTGTTTAATATTCCATTCCATATTCCAGAACTGATGGGATGCAAAAGGGACTTCACCATGAGAAAGTGCATGAGTAGACTATGAATAATTTGTTATACAATGTCATATATATTAGCTTTATAACTATATGCAATATGTCATATTTAATATGGAAATAGTTTTGCAGTATCACAATATGTTTGAAATCATCCCCCTTATGATCTCAATATTTTGAAATATATCTTGAATCTCAAGACATTTCACCAATATTACTTGATTAAAATGTTGTGACTTAGTGACTAGCACGATTGAAATACTTACTACCAAAATTTTCATAACAGAGGATTTTAGGGTCCATCCATATGCTCCCTATGTTAAAACCATGAAGAAACCACACCACCTCTTATACCCATGTCCAATCACCACCATACTATGGGTACTCCATATTAGACACATAAGACTATACAAAAGGTCTAGATCACATGCTATATTTATTAAACACAAAAAAACCAAACCTTTGAGATTATATAAAACAATAAATTTTTTGAAACCATTTTTTGGATTATACAAAAAGAGAGAAACAATAAAAGAATTAATAAAAAAGTGTGATACTCAAAGACATAAATTTGACATCCATAAACAACGTCACATATTTTTACTATGAAGATTAACAAAGTATAACAACTATCACAAAGGACGCAAATCACAAATTGAAGGTATTCAGAGAGGCAACATTGTCACAAATATCATACACTCTGGAGTAGACCATGGATGGACATGGTGATGGTTGATCACATTTATATACTAGCTTTTAAAATTACATGTTGCATCTTACTATCAAGGTGTCTCCCCCATTCAAACCATTTTCATTTTGCTTCATCTACTTGTACTACACCCCATTAATAACTGAATAATCGACACTTCTAGTGCTATTGATCCAATGATTTAGATGGCTAGGTCAGATTTGTGATGTACTTGCCGATATGCATTTGTATGTCAGTTTTCTTAATATGGTACTATAACAAATTATAAAAAAAACATGATTGAAATATTCTTCATGAATATCTTCATTTGATCAACAATCTTGCCATATTGTTCCATTTTTCACTAATCCAGTCCATTCATGCTGGCATATTGTTAGATTTATGTTTCTAGATTTGAGTATGCTCACATTTTTCTTTGAAGGAAAACATCATGATGTTCCTTGACAAAATACACTATGTAGCAAAAGCTCTAAATATACTCTAAATCCAAACAATTTACTAGGAAACAATGATGTAAAGATAACCAATCAACATATCAATGGGGAAGTTCAATAATCCACAGGGAAAATACTGAGAAATCATAACAAACAATAACATTTATGTCCTCTTAGCTATTTCTACGATAAGAATTGTGCATCTTCACCTTTTGTTGATTTTCCAAGATACGTTCTACATAGATACTCTGGCCCTCTACTAGTATGGTTGAGTAACAATGCCCTCATGCCATAACTGAGCTTATGAGTCAGTTGTGATCCTTCGATTACCAACTAAAGTATACATATGTGAAATGACATCATGGTAGGATAACCATGATTTCTTGCAATCATGGAGTTACCACTTTTATCTTAGATGATCAAATGTCAAACATGGTAAAATCAATGAGCTCATTCACATAGTCAGAGTAGATCTTCAACACAACAAAAATGTCTATTTTAGAAAAGGTATCATTTTCATAGTTATCTTCAACTAAAGCTTCAAATAAATATATGCAATCTATTAAAAAAAATCACTACCCCCCCCCCCAATATCTAACCCACACATCAAACTTAATAATTCAATACTACTCTTATTAGAAGGACCTAAACAAATAATCTCCTCACCTGTTACTTTTCTTTAAAGATATAGATGAAAGATATATGATGTAGAACCATTAAAATTGTTATCTATATTTAGAATAATGTCATATTTGGCTAATTTAACAAAAACCCATGAAATTCAAAAGTGAAGTTGGTAGTTAACATAAAAGCTTGTATCCTTATAATGGCGTCATTGAGAGATAATTTTGTTCACCGCCCGAAATCATGTTAATAGATTCAAGAATATATGTTTTAATGGAATAAAAATATTGTGATATTAGACAGTGTTCGTAAGGACCCTGACCTCCATTTAGGGCTTATCCTATTTTCTTTGCTTAACCGTGATGTTTAGTTGCTTGCTAATCACTTTTAGTGGTGATTAAGGTTTGTTTGTGCTTGTTGAGTGTTGTAGGTGCTACTTGCAATTAACCCATGTCTAGGGTTGTTGAGCAAGTTTGTCACCTTGAGAAGTGTTCCTCTCTCCTTGCTTCCTCTAGTGTTGAGGGGAAGGGTTGAGCTCGTTGCTTGAGTTGCCTTGGGCTTGGATGAGCCTTGTTGGGCCTTGTTATGCCTTGCTTGACCTTGTTGGACCTTGTGTCGGCCATAGGTGTACCGACCATGGTTGTGACGGCCATAGGTGTGTCGTCCAGGGAGGTGTGTCGGGCATGGAGATGGGGTGTATCATCCATGGACCCCCTTTGACCCTTTGACCTCGTTTGTGGCACCACTAGTGGACACTTGGTGCTTGATGCTTACATGTGGCAATGGACTTGGACATGTGTTTAAGGCAAGATAAGGAGGTGGCATTTCCCATGGACAAGTGTTCCTAGGTGGGTGACACCTTGCTTTGTCTTACATTGCTTTCTCCTCCACCCTCTCCTATATATGTACCTTCTTTCTCTTGGTAAGGATCTCTTTAGTTCCTTAGTTTCCCCTCCCCTTTGGTTGCACAACACCTCTTCCTTTGCAAAGCTTGGTGGCCGATCCTTCTCTTTGGAGTCTTCTTCTTCTTCTTCTTCCTCTTGGGGTGGCCGATGGTGTTGCTTGGTGCTGGGAGCTTGGAGCTTGCTTAAGGCAGGTTACATAACTCCTAACCCTAACCATATTACCTTCTTCTATATTCTTGTATGTTTTCTTATGATCATAATTGGCCATGTATGTCGCTAGATATTGTTCTTGCTTTGTTGCACCCATAATCTTGTGTATATAGTGATCTTGTTGTTATGGTTGAGGTTTTGTACCTTTGTACCCTAGTTGGCCGAACCATGTTTTAGGGCTTCCTTGTTGAGCAACACTCCTTTCCCTCCTTGGTCTAGAGAAGTGAGCTTGAGCTCTAGTAATATGAGCAATACCCCTCTCTCATTTAAGTTGAGAGGTGAGCTTGTGTTCTAGTTGCTTAAGCTACACACTTCTCTCACCATGGATTCATGAGGTGAGATTTTTGGGTAGATGTAGACCTATGTTAAGGTTGATCCTTGTGGTTGCCCGATTTGTGACAGAGGTTGTGTAAGACCCCTTTCACTTGGTTGTTGAGAGGTGAGCTGATCTTCTTGATCAATTAGGGTTTGGTGCCCTTGTGCTTGAGGTTGAGGACGATCTTGTTGGGTTTTATATTGCACGACATAAGTCTTTGGACAATACAACTAGGTTTCCTGATATGGCTTGCTTGCCCGATACAGTACCCTATTCTATAGCTTATGCTTCGGTTGATAGTTTTGGCAACACCCCTTTCTCTCCTTTGGAATAGAAACGTGAGCCTATGACCTAGATGTTTGGGTGATATGATGAGTTGGTAATAATTTTACCTTGGTGCCCGATATCCCTTATCCACCCTAGAGCTAGGGTTTGGACAACATAGTTGCTAGACCTTTGGATGGGCTCTTGGCCAACATGTGTTTCCTTGGTGACTTTTTGAGTATGTTTCCCGATACCCCCCCCTTTAGGGTTAAGTCTTGAGTGATACTCTTGTGTGTTGGGCGACATGCCTTTTTGAGTGCCCTACCCGATACACCTTGGTCCTTGCCTTGTGCAATGGTCGATAGGGTGAGGCCAGCTTGGTTGGACGTTAGGCTCTCCCTTGGTGCCCTTGTATCGAAGATGGAGGTGTACTCTAGTGGGCATTATAGGGTTGTCCTGGGTGCCATGGCTCTAGCTGATATGGTAGTTGTTGCCCGATATAACCCTAATCCTAAAAGGGTAGGTCGATATGGCTTTTCCTGGTTTTGTAGAATGTTGTCACCTTGATGCATGACATGCCCCATAGACTGAGCTGCACGTTATGCCTTGTGCACGATATGTCTTGTCCTCTAGCTACATGACACCCTTGGGTGATGCTCGTTACCTGTTGTGGTTGTATGATATGTGTATAGGCTGATATGCTTTTGGTAAGGGATGCTACCCTACCCGTCACTAGTTGTGGTGAGGGACACGCTACCCGTCACCTCTTTTAGTGAAGTTCGTGGGAGTTTTAGTGAGGGTTTTAATAACCCAGCTTGTATATAGATGAGGGCTCCATGTTAATAACGATGTGGCATGTGTTATGATCACCTTGGATCCGTATATATATGATGATGGGTAATGATAAGCTTGGAAGTATATGAGTTGCTTCACATGATGATATAACCCATGTCTATAGTCACATGTACGAGACACGAATGATAGAGCATGCAATCACCAATGTTTCCCTATGTTTGATAACATGATCCTTCTGCTAATCCATGATGGTTTCAGTTATCTCTATGATTGTGTATACTAACCATGCAGGTGTTTCATGTAGATGCAAAGCCAGGTAAAGGGCTATGAGGTATATACATTTGAATGACACTACATTGATGGTCACTCTTATTGATGATATAACATGCATCACATGTATTATGTGTTTAGGTCTGAGGACCTGAGTTTGGGCTAAAGTACCTAGTTGAGGTGTTATCCTCTAATGATGAAATCAGGGATTGTTATCCCCAGTGACGAGGATGCCTTATGAGGTAGTGGTTTCTTGTGATGAGGGATTGAGATCCCGAGATATTGTGATGGTGGTAACAATAATGTAGGTTAATGCCATATATGTGATACCACTTGTTTGCCCCAACAATCTACTTAAAATACATTAACTAATTACATATGAATCTATTATGTAGTTTTCCATGGCCATAGATCCATCATCGTCAGTAGCTGGTGATGGTGAAACGGCTTCTCCAGCGGGTTAACTCGGAGCGCATATTATTGAATATGCGAGGTTTCTCCTAGCCTAAAATAGAGAGGATTCAAGTACAGTTGCGGTTGCAGACTCAGGATAGATGGAGCATGGTGAACATGCCTATGGCTCAGGAGATGTGATAGAGCATGAATGTGTTCATGGCTCAGGGAGCATGGTCAACTGGCATGTGGCTCAGATATACTAGCGTCAAGACATGTACCAAGGTGGGCTAGAGAAAGGGTAGCCTACAGGAGCTGACCATGTGGCTAAGGCTGCTTAAGCATGAGACTGCGGTCCTTCTTTGGTTCTCATGCACTGACCACAAGGTGGTGAGGTCGTGGAGTCCGGCTCGTCCATTGACCTTGTATGGCACCGGCTCCGGTTTTTGCAGCTGTCGGTTGGATTTGAGCGGTACGAGTCACTTCCTCAGGGAATAATATTATGTAATCCAGCCGACTAGTATTTATTTCTTAAGGCAAAACACAGAACATTGGTTGAGGCCTTGCATGTGTAGTTGATCTTGTTATACATTGCAGTTACCTATAAACTCCTTATGTTATGTGGTAAGATCTTATAAATCTTATCTTGTCAATCATGTTCCATAAAGAAATACTTGGTTATATGCATTCCGTACATCTTGGTAAGCTCAATGGTAATAACAACCTTGCTTTATAGACTGCTCTTATTGTACCTTTTATCAGTTATCTGCTATCATTGCTTTATCTTTCTGAGGTCTTATGGTTTCGGTGGGGAGTTATGTTTCTCGCTGGGATTGTGTGTATCACCTCATTGGTTTACAACCTTTTTAGGTGTTCGTGGTAGTCGTGGTGGTGGTCGTAGGGTTGCGGCCGAGTAGCAAGAAGAGCAGTAGAAGGTAAGAGATGGATATGCTGGCATTTTGGTTATTTTTTCATAGAGTTCTAGAGTCATCCCTATATTCTCGGGTCCTCGGAGGCGTTTTGACATTGTTTTACGATGTTTAGCTGATGAAGCTTTGTATATCCTGCTGCTGGCCGGATGTGGCCCATTATGTATATATAAATAGGTGATGAACTCATGTGATGACAAGACAGCTGATCTGATAAGTTGTGGATACGTATCTAGACCTGTAGATGTTTATATAACCTGTCTTCTTGCAGGATGGGGATCTGAATGTAATAGTTTCTTGGGTTATATGCTTCTCGAAATCGGTTTTAATTACCATGTGTTTTTGGTAATTAAGTGGTTTATGGTGTTTTCCACACATTTTCGCATGGCACCTCGTTGTTTGTGTGATAGAGGGATGTGTCGCCACAAGCTTGGTATCAGAGCTCTAGGTTCGCTGAGTCTATAGGGATCTAGGACTAGGTTGTGTCTGTTTTTATGAGTTTTCCAGATTCTCTTACAATCATCTTCTACCCTCAGCGGAAGAAAAAGCCAAGATGTCGGGAAACCATGAAGAACATGCTACCGAGAGTAGCGATGATGCATCCGTTGATGGAGCAGGAGGGCAAGCACATGAAGATCGGGTGCCTGAGGTCCCCCAACTTGACCCATCCATTCTCTAAGACCCTGCCTACCAACAGCTTATGGGACAGATGATGGCTACGATAAATCTCATGGTAGAGAGATTGTCAGTGCCTCTTCCGAGAGCACAGGCTCCCCATGGTGAAACATAGGGTATTGGGAAGACCTTTGAGCGGTTTCACCGAGTCGGAGCTTCGGACTATGTTTGGACGGCTAATCCAGCGGATGCAGATCTGTGGCTGACAGGTCTTGAGAAGGCCTTCCAGATCCTTGACATCCCCGAAGCAGACAAAGTCAATTACAATGTCTACCTTCTGAAGGGTAGTGCTGGCCACTGGTGGGCCATCGAGGAGGAGAAGTGACCCAGTGAGGTGATCAGTTGGGAGGTTTTCCGGAGTGAGTTCATTAGCAGATACTTTCCGAAGACATATCTGGATGAGAATATCAACCACTTTGAGCGTCTGCGACAAGGAACGATGAACATCACCGAGTATGAAGCCAATTTCATGGACTTGCTGAGGTTTTGTCCTCACATGGCAGCGACAGATGACGAGCGAATCAGATGTTTCGAGAAAGGCCTGAGTGCTGAGCTGACAACACCTACTTCTGCGTTGGAGAACCGAGAGTGGTTTTCCACATTTGTGGAGTCTGTCTGAAGGATCGAACGGTCATATAGGGAAAAGAGAGAGGCCATGACCAAGAAGAGGCTTGCTCAGTTTAAAGGACAAAGGTATGGTGGCTTCAAGAAGCCAAGGTTTTCAACACCTTCCATGATGAGAGGTTCCACTGTACCGTTGCAGTGGTCTCTGAGTAAGGGAAGAGGATATGGTTCTTCACCATGAAAGGCACATAGTACAGCTTCAATGGCAGTGACATGTCCATCTAGGCCACAATTTGAGGATAGGGCATGCTATATTTGTGGACAGACAGGGCATTTCAAGTCAAACTGCCCAAGGAAAGATGTTGAAGTCACACAACAACCAAGGCAGAATCAACAAGGGGCAGATAGATAGCAACCCAGTAGTAGCAGAGGGTGAGGACGTAGTCAAATGTCACAAGAGGGATCGTATGCTCAAGGAAGTAGAAGACGTGGACAGCAAGCAACAACTCGATTCTATGCTATGAGTCAGCTGAAGGCGATAGTCAACCCGCAAGTGGTGACATGTCAGATGGAGTTATTTCATTCTGATTTATCTTCTTCTTGCTTTATATCTATTCTGGTTGACCCGGGTGCTACGCACTCTTTTATCGCATGTTCTATGCTTGATAACTGTCTGTTACCTGTTAGCTGTAAGAAAGATAGCTTGTTGTTAGAAACCCCTCTTGATGGTTCCTCGATGCTTCGAGAGGAGTACCCATCCTGTGTTCTATCTTTTTCGGGACACATGATACAAGTGGATCTCATACCACTTGATATGCATGGATTCGATGTGATCCTTGGGATGGATACCTTAGAGAAGTATAAGGTTGTGTTAGACTATGGTTCCAAGCAGGCAGTGTTTGATGATGATGGAGAGAAGTGGATCTTCCAAGGAGATAGGAAGATTCTTCCGATGTGTCTAGTGTCAGCGATGGTGGAAGAAAAGTTGTTACAGCAAGGATGTAATGCATTCTTAGCTCACGTTGTGGATACCAAGGCAAAGGGTCCTAGCCTTGAGGAGGTGACAGTTGTTCAAGAGTTTGCAGATGTGTTTCTTGATGAGTTCCCCGGTGTTCCTCCATCTCGAGAGATTGATTTTGAGATCAATCTGGTTGTAGGAACACAGCTAGTTGCACATACACCATACAGGATGGCTCCAGTAGAGATGGCAGAGCTAAAGAAGCAGTTACAAGAGTTGTTGGAGAAAGGTTTCATCCGACTGAGTATGTCGCCTTGGGGTGCTCCAGTGTTGTTCATTAAGAAGAAGGATGGGTCGATGCGGTTGTGTATCTATTATCGACAATTGAATAAGGTCACGATCAAGAACAAGTACCCATTGCCGAGGATAGACGACTTGTTCGACCAGTTGCGTGGTGCTACCGTATTTTCAAAGATCGATCTATGGTCTGGATATAATCAGTTGAGGATTAAGGCGGATGACATACCAAAGTCAACTTTTAGGATGAGGTATGGTCACTTTGAGTTTTTGGTTATGCTGTTTGGGCTAACCAATGCGCCTGCTGCTTTCATGGATTTGATGAACAGGGTGTTTCATTCATTTCTAGATCAGTTTGTTGTAGTCTTTATAGATGACATCTTGATCTACAGTCAGGACAGTCAGAAGCATGAACAACATCTTCGACAAGCGTTAACTCTCCTTCGCCAACATCAGTTGTATTTCAAGTTTAGTAAGTGTGAGTTCTGGTTGAAAGAAGTAACTTTCTTGGGTCATGTGATATCTGCAGAAGGAGTTAAAGTGGACCCCAAGAAGGTGGAGTCTGTTGCAAAATGGGAACAACCGAAGACATCAACTGAAGTTTGTAGTTTTCTGGGTTTAGCAGGATACTACCGAAGGTTTATAAAGGACTTCAGTGTGATTGCATTGCCGATGACAAAGTTGACCCAGAAAGACGTACCTCTTGTCTAGAATGATCGTTGCCAGCAAGCTTTCCAAAGTTTGAAGGAGAAGCTGACTAGCGCTCCATTGTTCCATGTCAGCATGCTGAAGAAAAGTCACCCAAATTCAGGGACAGTGATACAGCCAGTCGAGGTTGAACTTGATGAAGATGTGACCTACGAGGAAGGTCCTATGGTGATCCTTGACATAAGAGTAAAGAAGCTGAAGAGGAAGGACCTGATTCTGGTAAAGGTTCTTTGGCATCATCGTGGCGTTGAGGAAGCCACGTGGGAGCTTGAGGAAGAGATGAGGAGGAAGTATCCCTTCCTTTTCTCTTCAGATTTTGAGGACGAAATCCCTTTGTAGAGGGTTATAGCTTGTAAGAACCCTGACCTCCGTTTAGTGCTTATCCTATTTGCTTTGCTTAACCCTGATGTTTAGTTGCTTGCTAATCACCTTTAGTGGTGATTAAGGTTTGTTTGTGCTTGTTGAGTGTTGGAGGTGCTACTTGCAATTAACCCAAGTCTAGGGTTGTTGAGCAAGTTTGTCACCTTAAGAAGTGTTCTTCTCTCTCCTTGCTTCCTCTAGTGTTGAGGGGAAGAGTTGAGCTTGTTGATTGAGTTGCCTTGGGCTTGGATGAGCCTTGTTGGGCCTTGTTATGCCTTTCTTGACTTTGTTGGACCTTGTGTCGGCCATAGGTGTGCCGACCATGGTTGTGACGACCATAGGTGTGTCGTCTAGGGAGGTGTGTCGGGCATGGAGATGGGGTGTATCGTCCAAGGACCCCCTTTGACCTCATTTGCGTCACCACTAGTGGACACTTGGTGCTTGATGCTTGCATGTGGCAATGGCCTTGGACATGTGTTTAAGGCAAGATAAGGAGGTGGCATTGCCCATGGACAAGTGTCCCTGGGTGGGCGACACCTTACTTTGTCTTACCTTGGTTTCTCCTCCACCCTCTCCTATATATGTACCTTCTTTCTCTTGCTAAGGATCTCTTTAGTTCCTTAGTTTCCCCTCCCCTTTGGTTGCACGGCACCTCTTCCTTTGCAAAGCTTGGTGGTTGATCCTTCTCTTTGGAGTCTTCTTCTTCTTCTTCTTCCTCTTGGGGTGGCCGAAGGTGTTGCTTGGTGCTAGGATCTTGGAGCTTGCTTAAGGCGGGTTACATAACTCCTAACCCTAACCATATTACCTTCTTCTATATTCTTGTATGTTTTCTTATGATCATAATCGGCCATGTTTGTCGCTAGATATGGTTCTTGCCTTGTTTCACCCTTAATCTTATAGTTATAGTGATCTTGTTGTTATGGTTGAGGTTTTGTACCTTTGTACCCTAGTTGGCCGAACCATGTTTTAGGGCTTCCTTGTTGAGCAACACTCCTTTCCCTCCTTGGTCTAGATAAGTGAGCTTGAGCTCTAGTAATATGAGCAATACCCCTCTCTCGTTTAAGTTGAGAGGTGATCTTGTATTCTAGTTGCTTGAGCAACACCCTTCTCTCACCATGGATTTGAGAGGTGAGCTTTTTGGGTGATGTAGACCTATGTTAAGGTTGATCCTTGTTGTTTCCCTATTTGTGATAGAGGTTGTGCAAGACCCCTCTCTCTGGGTTGTTGAGAGGTGAGACGATCTTCTTGATCAATTAGGGTTTGGTGCCCTTGTGCTTGAGGTTGAGGACGATCTTGTTGGGTTGTATCTTGCACAACATAAGTCTTTGGCCGATACAACTAGGTTGCCCGATATGGCTTGCTTGCCCAATACAGTACATTGTTCTATAGCTTATGCTTCAGTTGATAGTTTTGGCAACACCCCTTTCTCTCCTTTGGACTTGAAAGGTCAGCCTATGACCTAGATGTTTGGGCGATATGATGAGTTGGTAATAATTTTACCTTGGTTCCCGATATCCCTTATCCACCCTAGAGCTAGTGTTTGGACAACATGGTTGCTAGACCTTTGGATGGGATTTTGGCCGACATGCGTTTCCTTGGTGACTTTAGAGTATTTTGCTTGATACCCCCCCTTTTAGGGTTAAGTCTTGGGCGATACTCTTGTGTGTTGGGCGACATGCCTTGTTGAGTGCCCTACCCGATACACCTTGGTCATTGCCTTGTGCATTGGCCGATAGGGTGAGGCCAGCTTGGTTGGACGTTAGGCTCTCCCTTGGTGCCCTTGTATCCAAGATGGAGGTGTACTCTAGTATGCATTATAGGGTTGGCCTAGGCGCCATGGATCTAGCCGATATGGTAGCTGCTGCCTCATATAACCCTAACCCTAAAAGGGTAGGACGATAAGGCTTTGTCCGGTTCGGTAGAATGTTGTCACCTTGATGCACGACATGCCCCATAGACCTAGCTGCACGTTATGCCTTGTGCACGATATGTCTTGACCTCTAGCTGCACGACACCCTTGGGTGATGGTCGTTACCTGTTGTGGTTGGCCGATATGTGTATAGGCCGATATGCTTTTGGTAAGGGATGCTACCCTACCCATCACTAGTAGTGGTGACAGACATGCTACCCGCCACCTCTTTTAGTGAAGTTTGTGGGAGTTTTAGTGAGGGTTTTGATAACCCAGGTTGTATATAGATCAGGGCTGCATGTTAATAACAATGTGGCATGTGTTATGCTCACCTTGGATCTGTATATATATGATGATGAGTAATGATAAGCTTGGAAGCATATGAGTTGCTTCACATGATGATATGACCCATGTCTATAGTCACAGGTACGAGACACGAATGATAGAGCATGCAATCACCAATGTTGCCCTATGTTTGATAACATGATCCTTCTGTTAATCCATGATGGTTTCAGTTATCTCTATGATTGTGTATACTAACCATGCAGGTGTTTCATGCGGATGCATAGCCAGGTAAAGGGCTATGAGGTATATACGTTTGAATGACACTGCATTGATGGTCACTCTTTTTGATGAGACAACATGTATCACATGTATTATGTGTTTAGATCTAAGGACCTGAGTTTGGGCTAAAGTGCCTAGTTGAGGTGTTATCCTCTAATGATGAAATCAAGGATTGTTATCCCCAGTGATGAGGATGCCTTATGAGGCAGTGGTTTCTTGTGATGTGGGATTGAGATCCCGGGATATTGTGATGGTGGTAACAATAATGTAGCTTAATGTCATATATGTGATACCACTTGTTTTCCCAAACAATCTACTTAAAATACATTAACTAATTACAGATGAATCTCTTATGTATTTTGCCCTGGCCATAGATCCATCATCATCAGTAGATGGTGATGGTGAAATGGGTTCTCCTGCGGGTTAACCCAGAGCGCATATTGTTGAATATGCGAGGTTTCTCCTAGCCTAAAATAGAGAGGATTCGACTGCGGCTGCGGTTGCAGAATCGGAATAGATGGAGCATGGTGAATAGGCCCATGGCTCATGAGATGTGATAGAGAATGAATGCATTCATGGGTCAGGGAGCACAGTGAACTGGCCCGTGGCTCAGATATACTAGTGCCGAGACCTGTACCAAGGTGGGCTAGAGAAAGGGTAGCCTACGGGAGCTGACCCTATGGCTGAGGCCACTTAAGCATGAGACTACGGTCCTGCTTTGGTTCTTGTGCACTGACCACAAGGTGGTGAGGTCGTGGAGTCTGGCTCTTCCATTGACCTTGTATGGCACCGACTCCGGGTTTCGCAGCCGTCGGTTGAATTTGAGCGGTACGGCTCCCTTCTTCAGGGCATAATAATACGTAATCCAGCCGACTAGTATTTATTGCTTAAGTAAAAACATGGAACATTGGTTGAGGCCTTGCATGTGTAGTTGATCTTGTTATACATTGCAGTTACCTATACGCTCCTTATGTTATGTGGTAAGATCTTATAAATCTTATTTTGTCAATCATGTTCCATAAAGAAATACTTGGTTATATGCATTCCGTACATCTTGGTAAGCTCGATGGTAATAACAACCTTGCTCTATAGACTGCTCTTATTGTACCTTTTATCATTTATCTGTTGTCATGGCTTTATCTTTCTGAGGTCTTATGGTTTCGGCGGGGTGTTATGTTTCTCGCTGGGACTGTGTGTCTCACCCCGTTAGTTTACAACCTTTTTAGGTGTTCACGGTAATAGTGGTGGTGGTCGTGGGGTTGCGGTCGAGCAGCAAGAAGAGCAGTAGAAGGCAAGAGATGGATATGCTGTCGTGGTGGTTGTTTTATCATAGAGTTCTAGAGTCATCCCTATACTCTCAGGTCCTCGGAGGCATTTTGACATTGTTTTACGATGTTTAGCTGATGAAGCTTTGTATATCCTGCTGCTGACCAGATGTGGCCCATTATGTATATATAAACAGGTGATGAACTCATGTGATGACAAGACAGCTGATCTAATAAGCTGTGGACACGTATCTAGACTTGTAGATGTTTATATAACCTGTCTTCTTGCAGGATAGGGATCTGAATGTAATAGTTTCTTGGGTTATCTGCTTCTCAAAATCGGTTTTAATTTCCCCATGTTTTTGGTAATTAAGTGGTTTATGGTGTTTTCCGCACGTTTTCGCGTGGCACCTCGTTGTCTGTGTGATAGCGGGATGTGTCGCCACAGTGTTATCTGGTGTTTAAAACATCTATTTTGTTGATGTTTTAAGATAAAAAATAGACTTTAAAAATATAATGATTCTATGAAACTAAAAATACGTACAACCATATTTTGTTTGAGTTTAATTTAATTATCAATTTTCAACCACGAGGCAACCATTAGTTCTAAGAAACCTAAGTGAATGCAAAATTTCCAAACTAGACCAAAAAAGAAACTATGAAACTTGTTAAGTCAACAACTCATAGTAGCCACAAATTATAATGCACATCAACATAATGATCACCGTAGTGGTAGAACCCTCTTCTACTAAGTATGATGTTGTACTTATCCTTTTGGCAAAGGAAAATTTCACCATTAATCATTATTAGATCAGTTCATGCATGTTGAATGTAGGTCATCATAAGCTACACTGATCATCTAATATATGTAAAAGAAAATTGATCTTAGGTTAACATTGTTGTTTATTATCTACATAATCCATGGTTAGATACATAATCCATAATTACAAATAGTAAAATGAATAACAAAACTATAGTTGGTTAATGAATTCTTTATAAGTATGTAACTTATAATACATCAAACACAATTCATTATGGTTTATGAACTATGTTTTAGTGATGAAATTATTCATTAACAGAAATTCATATTATCATATACAATGATTTCTTCCCTTCAATATGCAAACAATGTTGTTACATTTTTTACTATGATTAAATAAAACATTATTTTTGATATAACAACCCCAAAGAGATTCACATTAAGAATAATGTGGTTGCATCTACTGCCCTCTTTCGTATTATTTTTCTTCCCTCTATATTATAAAATTATAAGTTAACTATGTTTGACAAAAGTGGGGGATGTTGCAAAATTAGTCACATTGGTTCCCACGCACGTATGCTTCTTCGTGATAAATAATGCAGAGCAAGTTCTATTAAAGATTCAGAAACAAGGTATTTTATGCTTGCTTGTCCCATACAATTGGTCATCTGATGAGAAAATTTTTAACTGTACCATATCAACTATCTATATTGGAAGAAACGAAGACGACATAATCTCATACAAATGTATAAACTACTAATGAGGTGAATGCAAAGTATAATCATAGGTTTTTTATTCTTTTTATGACAGTAGTCTTATACAAATGTATACAACTAATGAGATAAGTTTAAAATATGACTGTAGGATTTGAATTCTTCTCATCACTACAGTGGAAGTTGATACATCACGAGATTGTATCTATAATAAAGCAATCAAGAAGAAGAAACAAGTCAGTATACTACATCAAGAGAATAATTCTATTTAAATAACTTTATTGAGATAGTTAATACCCTAAAATCCTATTAAATATACATTTCTTTTTTGTAGAAACATCAATACAATATGTATATCAATTTTTATAAATGGTTAAACTAATTTTTGAACTTCAATATTTCTAAATAAATGTACCTACTATGTAATATAGACAAATAATGTTTAAAAGTTATTAGTAGAGAGTTAAAATATTTTTTTATAGTCCATATTCCATGAAACTTTTTGTTATAATAAAATGCAATAAAACTTATAAGCAATTTCGTATCTATAGTGAGTGAACAAGTACATAATGGCTTCTGAATAAAGCCAACAATATGAAATTTTTAGGAATTTTTTGACTATGTGTACGCACAAAGAAAACAATTATATACTAAAATAAACTCTGATATTAATTTCATTGTATAGGAAAATAAATAAAATTATTTATATTGTCAACAATACTACATGCAAAGCACCTGCATCTATAAGTTTTATTATAAATGTATATGTTTTGTTTTATTAATTTTATATGTAATAGAGTTTAGACTACCAAAAAAATGATGTAATATTCTTCATTCAAATGAAATAGCTATCCATATGCATGTAGTATCCGATATGTTCAGTTTCGTGTATTACATTGTGACGTTTTTTGGGTTTCAATTTGGATACTAGTCCAATGTTATGCACTTTCTTTAGATTAGAATATTGTGCTTTTTATCTTGAACTTCGTCTTCTTACACATATCTTAGAATATTATATTATATTGAAATAAGTATCGAAGTCAATGATATGTCTGGACTTGTGAACAGCATATCATCTGAACCAAAATGAACTGGTTATGGTTTCTCATCTTGGAAGTACTAGTCAATGTAGCGTTCAGACAATCCAGCTAAAAATCGAGTCATGGTCGTTTCTAGGTTTATCATTTACAATCTGGTTCAGTTCTGAAATTTAACAGGTTTAAGCCAAGTTTGTTCATCGTCACAATTAACAAAAAAAAATCTAAGTTAGTCGTAATTAGAATTTAGATGCACCTATCTTGTAGATTCTCATTTTGGAAAATATGGTTTGATTTTGGGTTGCATAGGTTGACCGAAATGCAGGTCTGTGTTAGCTTAGCTATTTTTTAAATTTGACAATCAAAGTCAGTTCTGAGTTAGAACATAGTAATTGAAACTCGGGTGCAGGTTGGTTCAATGTTGACTATCAGTCTTCTCGAACCAAAAACCAACACGACCTAGAGTACTGTGGAATCTCTGAAAACAATTAGAAAATAAATACTCTCAAACAACAGTATGTTATTAATTGTTTATGTTTTATTAAAAATTGACGATTTATTCATTCCGAACCTAGGCCCCATCCTGCTACCTCCAGTTCCTACAACATTACTTTTACGAATTGGATGCCACATCATTGGCATTAATTATGTTTATTCAACATTATAGTTTCATCAAAATTTTAATACTGACAAGTGTTATGTTACCATGTATTAGTCGAGTTTTATTTAAAAAACCATCAAGGTGGCTTTTCATAAAATTGTTTGGCGGCTGGCTAACAGTAGGTGTAGTTGGAATTATAGGCTAACAATAGGAAAGTGGACGGAACAAGAAAAAGGAGAAGAGATTATTAGGAATCAAATTCAACGAAAATAGTTGAGTGACGAACAATAAGTCAATGAAAACAAAGCAACCATCTGTCGTCATTCTTTGTACCTGAAAAGAATTTCTTTTCCTTCCCTTCTCATTAGAAGAGGGAAAAGTTATACATATATAAAGAACCGACATCGTTGGACCATTTTGGCAAAAGCAAACGAAAAGATAAAGCAACCATGTCATCCATGCACTCAAAATTGTAGCCATTCTTTATTTTCGAGCAGTAGTGGTGCGGTTAACGCACATAGCGACTCGACGAATTGCCGATTCCTATAAATGCAGGATCTGAAGAGAGCAGAAACTCGTCAAGTAACAGATTTGATAAGAGTGTTATTTTTAATTTTTGTTCGCTACATACTTATCTCATTCACGTTATCACTATGATGACTGACATGAGCATTCAGAAGATTGCTTCGTAAGCTTGACTCTATTTCCCTTCATGAATCCTAACTTGTTTGTCAACTCAGCAAGTTCGTTGCAGTATTTATAATTATAACATTCATAGCGTCGTGATCATAGCAGGTACTCAGAAGTGAAAACAGGAACTGAGAATGATAAATGTGGCAAGTGTGGAAACAGCAGCTGTGGAGGCAATTGTGGTGGTTATCTGTAGTCGTCATGCACTTGATGAACAAGTACGGTGCTTGTTTAAATAAAGACGGGTTATGTCTTACTAGTAAAAGACAATATCATGTGTGGTAATCATGTTTCCAATGTCCTAGAAAGCGTGTTATATCTGCACTAAAATTATGTCAAAGTTCTATGTACCATACCTAGTATAATTGTAACGTCCCAGGATTTGAGGTCTCAGATATAAAGATCTTAAAATGAATGATCGGACTACCCATATTACCAAGATGCACATCCTTTTCTCGGAGTCCATCACTAAAAAATTAATACTTAAGCGTGCTCAGTTTGGAGTAGTACTAGGATCGGTGACCAGTCTGGAATAAAATGAATGAATGGACTACCCATATTACCAAGGTGCACATCCTTTTCTGGGAGCCCATCACTAAAGAAATCAATACTTAAGCATGCTCAGTTTGCAGTAGTACTAGGATCGGTGACCAGTCGAGAAGTTGACCCGGTCTTACATGTGAGTGACGAAGAAAACATGTTGTTAAGGCTAGTGATGGTCTGTGAGACCAATCGTCAATCCTGATACTCTACTGCAGCATTGGACGGTGGGCCCGGGTGTTACAAATGGTATCAGAGCGATAACCCCTCCATTAGGTGGGGCCCACATCGGCCAGTGACATGTCAGTCTTTGAGTCGTGTGGTCCAGACATGTTGCAAAGGGCTATCTGTGGTGATGGAGTCACCCTTGCGCTGGTAGCCGTGGTCGGGAGTGTTGGAGATGTTGTACCGATACAGTCTCGGATGTGACGAAAACTAGTTGCGGAAGCGTTACCGACAAGTGTGTAAATCCAGAGAATAAAAAATTAGATTTAATGTGGAAAACTCTCCCCAAGACGAGAAGAGAAACCCACGGGGCAATCTCGTCAATAAGTATTATGTAATAAAGATTATAGCTCACACCTCCCAGATTTAATTATTCCTAAATTCGGTAGCCGTGGTCGGGAGTGTTGGGGATGTTGTACCGATACGGTCCCAGATGTGACGAAAACTTGTTGCGGAAGCGTTACCGACAAGCGTGTAAATCCAAAGAACAAAAAACCAGATTTAACGTGGAAAACTCTCCCCAAGACAAGAAGAGAAACCCACGGGGCAATCCCGTCAATAAGTACTATGTAATAAAGATTATAGCTCACACCTCCCAGATTTAATTATTCCTAAATTCGGGTAGCAACCACCAACTGTTACTTTACTCCAAGGCAAAGTTGCTGGCCCTCTCTTATCAACCAAGAGAGCTGCTCTACCAGTTGTTCTTACTCTCTGGCAACCTCTACCACAGAAGGCACCGACAAGCAACTGGAGGGATCACAATCAACCGGTGGGATGCTCTCAATGGCCTCCCCCATAACCTCAAGTTATAGGCTTCCATGCATGTGGTTACAAGTAGGAACCCTTGTCCAAATCCTAGTTCAAGTCCTACTCCAACTCCATGTTGCGCATAGGGAGCCATCTTCCTTCCCTTTTATATTTGACTCTAATTGGTATTGGTAGCACAAACCAACTCCTAATCAAGTCTAAATCCAACAACGCATGGGCCGGAATCATATTCATTTTCCCAAAAATCTCCCCCTCCGGCCCACGAGGGAGGCATTGTATTCAACAATAATATGGAGTAGCTTGTGGACCTCATCACTACTTTTGATGGATCCACTCTCCTCGAACATGTCAGCATCCTGTCATTTTCATCCATCTTCTTGTAGTCCAGTCCTGACTTTATTCTGTTCTCAAGCAACTGAGAAGAAGTATCCTGGAAGTGCCTCTTCTCTCTCCATACCCACACTTGGAACTTTATGGGCTCCCCCTAACTGGTATGCTGAGCCATCTTGGATGAAAACCTTATTTCTGACATTCTGTACCAAGGTTCAGAAATCCTCTAATGATGCTTCCCATCTCCATGTAGCTTCTCATTGAAAGCTTGATCCTTGTTGTTGTCACCTCTCTTCATCCTGTAGACCCACTTATTCTTTAGTGCTTTTCGGCACTTAGGAAGAACCACAAGCTCATAGGTATGATTCTTCTGCAATGAAGACATCTCCTCCTGCATCGCCTGATGCAACTGTGTTTAATCTCTATGAGTTTGTGCCTCATGATAAGTCTCTGGCTCCCCTTGATCAGTAAGGAGAATATACTGAGATGTCGGGTATCTAGATGAAGGATGACAAACTCTGTCAGACCTCCTCAATTGTTGCTCCGAGGACTCTGTCTGGTGATGATCTTGCTCCCCCTGCCCAGAAGTCTCTGACTGTGAGTCTGAATCACTCATCTCTGCATCTGGAATAGTAGCACTTGATGTGCTATCACTCGATTTCTTAATGTGATCTTATTGCTCTTCTTCTTCATCAAAAGACTACACCTGTGAAGAAGCGGAAGCATCCTCATACTCATCATCAGAAGAACTATATCCTCCTGATCTTGCAACCTCTGCATCATCACTCTCAGGCTCTGTAACTATCTGAATCTCACAGAAAGTCACATCTTTGTGTCCGCACATTGTATTTTTCATAGGATCCCATAACATGTAGCCAAACAGTTGATATCCATAGCCAAGAAAGATACATGACACCGCTTTATCATCAAACTTTTGTCTCTTTTCCTTTGGAACATGTGCATAAGACTTGCACCCAAATAATCACAGATGAGCATAAGAGGCATCCTTTCTTGTCCATACCTTCTCAGGTATATCAAACCCCAAAGGAACTGATGGAGATCGATTAATCAGATACCAGACAATACACAGTGTCTCACCCCAAAATGCCTTTGGCAACTTTGTAGTCTTCAACATGCATCTAACTTTCTCCACTATGGTACGATTCATCCTTTCAGTTGTACCATTGTGTTGTGGTGTGTCGGGCTTTGTCCTTTCATGTCATATACCATGCTGAGTGCAGTAATCATGGAACTCCCTAGAGGTGTGCTCTCCTCCATTGTTTGTGCGGAGACACTTTAGCTTTTTCTCTGTCCCAGTTCCACCATGGAATGAAATTTCTGAAAACACTGAAAGACCTTATCATTGGTCTTCAACAAGTATGTCCACACCTTCCTAGATGCATCATCAATGAAAGTGACAATACTTATTGCCACCCAATGAAGATACCTCAAACGAACCGCAGACATCCAAATGGACCAACTGTAGAAGTTGTGACTTCACATTTGATCTTGTCTTGAAAGAAAGACGTCAATGCTTTCATGTCTAACATGCATCACATGAATCGAGACCAATGTCCTAGCCACAAGGAATTAGTATTTTCCTGGATAGAAGCTTCAATCCCTTCTCACTCATGTGCCCTAGCCGTCTGTGCCATAGATTTGTCTCGTTATCCTCAACTGCATGTATATTGCCGCCTTTGAGCACCTAAGCTGGGTCTTGTACAATGTGCAACACAATTTTCCTCATACAATGACTAAAGCCCCCTTAGTGATCTTACATTTGCCACCACCAAATTCAAGATGACAACCTTCTCTATCAAAGAATGAACTAGATATAAAATGCAATAGCAAATCTGGAACATGACAAACATCTTTCAGCGTGGGTGTGCAACCGACACTTGTCTGAACACAAATGTCTCCAATTAGATAATTCTAGAGAAGCTGGAATTTTTCATATTCACCATCCCGAAGTCTCCCCTCCTGTATGAATGAAAAACTCCTCACTGGGTGAAGCATGATAATATGCTACAATATCCACCACCCACTCAGAATCATCCTCATCAACATGCAAACACAACTACAGGACTATCAAGACCACATCATTATCGTCACCCATGTCATCTGAGATTGTCGTTGTGGTATTTTTGTCATCATCTTGCTTGTCTTTGGCTTCAGACCCATGTTTCTTTTTCCAAACCTTACAATCCCTTTTGAAATGACCTGGCTTGCCACAATGGAAGCGCCCTCTACTACTCTTCAACTTAGATCTACAACGAGACTTCTCATGGTTCTGGGACCCACCACGACTCTTAGATCTTCCACGGTCTCTCGTTCAATCAACACCCTTCTCTCTATGAAGTACACCTCTGATCTTCTGTCACCTGAGGCTCGTCGTTGAGTCTCTTCATTTAGTAGACTACTCTTCACCTGGTCAAGTGTCACCTTGCCTTCCTGTGAAGAATTGTTGATTGTCACTACGAGCGTCTCCCAACTTTCAAGTAATGATCCCAGAAGAAGTAAAGTATGTGTTCATCATCAAGAACCATATTCATGGACCCCAGTTGGTTTACAAGGCTTTGGAATTCATTCATATGCTCAGCAATGCCTGTACCATCTTGATACTTGAGGTTCACCAACTTTCTGATCAAGAAGGGTTTATTTGTTGTAGTTTTCCGCTCATATAATTTCTTGAGCTTCTCCCACAGATCTTTGGCATTGGTCTCTTCTGAGACGTGATGGAACATGAAAATGTAGAGCCACTTTCACATTGTTCTAACAGTCTTCCTATTTAGTTTCTTCCAATTTACATCAAACATACTCTCTGGCTTTTGTCTGTCTATTGGATCGTATAGATATTTGCAATAGAGAATATCCTCCATCTTGGGTTTTCAAAACTGCCAATTTGTGTTTGTCAACATTATCATCGTCCCATCTTCATCCTTCCCCATCTAGACCAGTATCTGCAACCTACGCTCTGATATCACATATTGGGGATTTTGTACCGATATGGTCCCGGATGTGACGAAAACTTGTTGCGAAAGCATTACCGACAAGTGTGTAAATCCAAAGAAGAAAAAACCAGATTTAATATGGAAAACTCTCTCCAAGATGAGAAGAGAAAAACCATAGGGAAATCCCACCAATAAGAACTATGTAATAAAGATTACAACTCACACCTCCCAGATTTAATTACCCTTAAATCCGGGTAGTAACCCCCAACCGCTACTTTACTCGAAGGCAAAGTCATTGGCCCTCTCTTATCAACCAAGAGAGTTGCTCTACCAGTTATTCTTATTCTCTGGAACCCTCTACCACAGAAGGCACCAATAAGCAATTGCAGGGATCACACCTCAACTGGTGGCATGCTCTCAATGGCCATCCCCATGACCTCTATTTATTGGCCTCCATGCATGTGGTTGCAAGTTGAAATCCTTGTCCAAGTCCTAGTCCAAGTTCTACTCCAACTCTATGTTGCACATAGGGAGCCATCTTCCTTCCCTTTTATATTTGACTCCTATTGGGATTGGTAGCACAAATTAACTCCTAATCAAGTCCAAATCCAACTATGCATGGGCCGAAATCCTATTCCTTTTCCCAACAGGGAGCAGGGTGTACATGGCCATGTTGGGTGTGTACTGAAATGGGGAAATGTTATGAGGCCACATAGTTGAACCTTGACGAGGACGTCAAGAGTCTACGTGGGGGATATTGTAACGTCCCAGGATTTGAGGCCTTATATATAATGATCTTAAAAGGAATGATTGGACTACCCATATCACCAAGGTGCACCTCCTTTTCCGAGAGCCCATCACTAAAGAACTTCATAGTTAAGCGTGCTCAGCTTGGAGTAGTGGTGGTCTGTGGAGCCAGACGTCAATCTTGAAACTCTACTAGAGCCTTGGGTTGTGGGCCCAGGTATTACAATAATGCTTGGATTGGATCATTCAGTCGAGTCCTATCACTTTCTTCATCTCCATGCATAGAACTAGAGGCGGTGAGAGAAAACATCTTTATGACAACAAGAATTTCTTAAATTGTCAACTAAGACTTTGGTCATGGAGTGGAATATAGTAGCCAAAACTTATCCATTCTTATTGTAGTTCTTCTATGCAAGATAGCATAAATCATTGTTGTTTTGCGTCATCTAACTAGAAAAACAATATATCACTTATTAAAATATTCAGTAGATAAATGTTGTTACTTAAAAAACCAGTCACAAATTATCGTTTACTAATATTTTTAATACAAATTGAAAATTATAACTTAGTTTGAACTTATTTAAAATGATTTATATGTATCCCCCTAGGGAAAAATGTTCGGTTGTCTTACAGTGACAAATATATAAGGAAAGTAAAAAGTCTTTTGCCTCTAATGTAATCAATAGAGTAAAGTTTGTCCTCATGACTGTAGATTTTGGTGGAAAATTAAAGAGGTGGCCGATTTCAACCCAAGAGGTGTGTATGTGTAGTTTCTTCCCTTTGTTTGACATAGTTAAAGCTACGTAAGATAAAAATTCTCGCTATACAACATTGTAGGATGTATGACCTCAAATAAAATGATTTTACAAAGAATACTGAGACTAGCCAAATTATCAACGTTTACATATTTTTTATGTAGTCCATTAATAGGTGATTTGAGGTTAAGCGTGATCAGAAAAGAGTAATACTAGAATGGGTGACCTGTCGAGAAGTTGAACATGACTCTACATGAGTGAGGACAAAGTGCAAAGTCAATACCAGTAGTAGTCTATAGGAACAATTATCATTTCCAAAACACTACTAAAGCCTTAGGTTGTAGGTATGAGCATCACAAATGGTGTTGTTACTATTATCCTCCAATAAACATAGCCCAATGGAGAAGTGGCATTGTTGTCATAAGTCATGAGGTCTAGGCATGAAGAAAGCTATTTGACATGATGAGAACCACTCGTTTGTTGGTTGTCGTGAAAGAGAGTTGATTATGCATGGGTAATTCTTGGTATGCAATAAATTGTGGAGGAGATAGGGAAGACATATTGTTTAGCCTTGACAAAGATATCAAGCATATTAGCTGGGAGAGATTTTAGCATCCTAAAATTTGAGGCCTCAGATAAATTTAATTTAAAAAGGAATGATTGGAGTATATACACTAATGTACTCATTCATTTCAGATAATGCATTAATTGATACTCCATGGTTACTTTCACTCATCCTAGAGTAGTAATAGGATGGTTTATCTATCCAGAAGTTGAATTGATGTTGTGCATAAGCAAAGACAAAACTCATAGTCGAGGTCACTAATGGTCTTTAGAGTTAGTCATCATTCCCAAAACACTACTAGAGTGTTGGGAGATGGGTCCAAGCATTGTTAATGGAGAATAACAAAATAAACTTCATCTTTAATGGTAAATGAAACCTTAACTTAGAACACATAATTTGTTTGACTATGTTTATTTATCATCTTGTAAAAAATAAAAAATGTAAAGTTGAGAGAGAAAAAACTGAATTAGACCCTCTTACGTAATAATACCACATTATAAAATAAACATGTATATGGGGAACATTTAGAAAGAAATTAAGATATACAACTATTGTAGATGTGTAACGTAAGTATAATGTGAAATATAAAGACAAATTTACAATTATGTCTATAATTACTTATCCAAAGTAAAATATAATGATGTTTCATCCATAGGAGAAAATAGGACAAAACAAATCTTCAAGTACATAAATTGAACATTATATATGATTGATTTTTTGATCAAATATCAACAAGTAAAAACATTGATACAAAAGATCAAACAAAATGCGTGTATATTAAAGAACCATTCAAAAAGAGGAAAATATAATAAATAAACAATGCAAGTTTAATTGTGGCCAACGATAATGTCAATTCATGAAAAGTGGAAATTACAAAGCATGAATGAAAAGATAAATTCATGTTTGTTTACATGATATTACATTAAAAAAATTCTATTGAAATTACAACAAATAAAATATACAAACATAATTATCAAATGCATCCAATCCCCATACATGGTATTCAGAAGATGATGCACATGGGGATGTACACCTTAAAATATTTATTTCCAACAACTAAGATAATGTGGTGATGAACGCATATTCATCATAGTTCTATCTGTACTTTTAGCTTAGCTTTGCATTCATATCACTCAATTTACCTTACAATTAAGTTCTACATAATTTCCCTTAGATTTATTATAATTTCTAGGGTTTTGACACAAGTCGTTACTTTTTCATGGGATATTTGATCTTCCTTCATACACACTAGCGTAGGAACAATGGTCCTACTAATCGACTAGTGGGACAAAGAAAATTTTGATATTCAATAGAAATTTCATTGAATAGCTCGTTCATGGATTGGCAATTTCATCGGCCAATGACTTCATTAAGTCATGTCCATAGACCTACACCAATACCCCCATGTGGGGGTCCTCATACATTAGCATTCTCATGGGCATGTGTTCTCATTGAACTATGATAACAATATATTACTATCGACATGTTTCATCATTGATTTACAATCAATGAAGTGTCAATAAATCTTACTCCATGTGCCCCATTAGACAATGGATTCACCCTTCCACCAAAGAATGATGAATCTAGTTCTGTTTCATCTATGCAAACTAATGGTCACCAAACGATGAACAATTATGATGAAGACTATGTAGTCATCAACCAACAAAACATAAATGTCCATCAACAATGGAACATCTACCTTCATCAACTGATGTAGAACATGCAATAACATATTGATAAAACTCCAGCATGAAACAACTGATGAAGATTGTAACACCTGATGATGTCAATTGATGGGCCATCTACACAAGGACAACTAATGATGATCCTAGCCATTCGTCAACTGAAGAATGTCAGGACAAATGATACTAACAAATGGGAACTCTAAATATCTGAGACATGTCATCTTTACAAATGTCTCTTAACATCTATTGCGGGTAACAACCTAACTACTAGATGGATAGAAGGGTTCCAAACCCGAAAAAAATCTATAAATACAAGCCATGTCCTATAAGAAAAGGGATCCCATGTTGACACTACTAGGCTACCAATCTAGAACTTACATCAATCATTTTCATTCATTGATGACCACAACAACATAAAAACACCATCCACAATCACCATCAGCCTAATATGTTGGATCTAGGGCTTTAGAGGGGGGTGAATAGAGCTTTAAAAATTCTCACAAGATAGATTAGACCTTCAAATTATATCAAATTAAAACTGATAACTTAAGTGCAATTTGAAATCCTAACTAACAAGCATATCAAGGATGAGAGGAATTGATAGCAAGCACTTGACAAGGTCATGTAGAGTGGTTCCACCTAACTAACAAGCATATCAAGGATGAGAGGAATTGATATCAAGCACTTGACAAGGTCATGTAGAGTGGTTCCACTCTCCAAAATAGGAGAGAGTCAATCCACTACCTAGAGAGGTCAGCCTCTAGGACTTTGCAAGTGATTTTCTCTCTATATTCACCAATAAGTGTTACAACACAAGACCACTAAAGGACTTACCCATCCAAGCACCAAGAGTCTTCTACCTTACCAAGGACTTACCCACTTTGCCAAGAGACTTCAAGGATTTACCTACTCTTCTTGGATCTTCATTCTTTTCCTTCTCCTTCACTTGGTGAAGATCTTCCCCTCTTATTCAACCTTGAAGAAGAACAACAATAGCTCCACCTTCACTCGGAGTAGCATGCTTCACCTTTGCTTCACGGAGGAAAGGGATAGGGAATATGGAATGGATGAGAGCTTTACAAGAACAAGGAAGTGGCTCTCTTAGAACAGGCCTATCTCACTCATAATCACAAAATGAAGTGTAAACTAGAGAGAGAATGGGGATCAAGGAGTTGTAACACACTCAACTAAAGCAAGGACTTAGAATAGCATGAATGAACAAACTTGGAATGAACTCCAAGGAGTCATATTTATAGAAGGGGTGTTCCCTTGAGTGTGGGATCACTTGAGGTCGAAATATAGCCATTTTCCAAGATGAAACAGATCTATTTTCACCCAAAACAACTCACCAACGGTTATAATCACTTTTTTTGCATTTTTCAAACAATACATTCGGTCAAGTTTCAATAAAGGTAAATCAACCGATCCACTAAAAGACAAAGCCAATTTTCAACCTATCGGTCGAGTTTGTTCTGGGAACTCGACCGATGAGCTAAAATTAGGTTTGCTAAGTGAGTCACTCAGTCAAGTTCTATGAGTGTGCAACTCGATCGATGGGCCATCTTCAGAAAATCCATCATAGGATCGGTCGAGTTTCCAACTCGATCGATGAACGGCCTATGACAAATTTTCTAAATTTACATTTGAGTGATTAAACCACGAAATTAAGTGTCCCTGATTTTTTTCTCATCTTAATTACAAGTCATATCATCAATTCAAGTGATTACAAAAAATATGTAAGGTCATTTGGAGTGATTTTCCGAATTGCACACTTGCATTGCATTTGAGTTGAACTTGAACAAGCTAGGGCTTATGTAATTTGATTCTTTTCATGTACCTAAAGCCTAAAATCAATCTTGAATAAACATATTATATACATAGGAATGGAATGGTTAAGTCATTATTAAAATATGGGAAATATATAACTCTTAAGTCAACATTCTCCCCCTTTTTGACAATGACAAACCATTCCTCACTCATATTGAAAAGGATATTGAAGTTATACCTTTGTCTTGTAAATTGTAAGGGGATTCAGGATTTGAACAATGTGAATTTCTCCCCTCCTCAATCTATGCTTACTCTAACCTACATAGTTAATCAATCTACACAAAGCAACATGATGTATATATACTATATGGTCCGTTAGCAAGTTACATGATAGAGCATATAATGAATAAGAAAAGGATCACATAGGCAAGAAAAGCAATATGGTTGAGCTTCAAAACATTTGAATTTCTCTCCCCCTTTTAACATTATCAAAAAGGAAGGGGGTAGAAGAGCATAGAAACATGTCTATTTCAAGCACAAACAAGCATACATCCATAACATGCAATCTCAAAACATACACCAAACAAAGACGAGAGAAACAAATAGACTAAGCCATAATCAAAATATCGTAAAACATGGCACCAACTCATGAGATATAGTAAATCAAAGAGTAAGTGTGCATAGAATTAAGATTACAACCCAAAAAGTGAGTTCTCCGAAATTAACTACAAGCCAAAACGATGAAAGTTGGATGATAAAATAGTACAACTCAGAACATGTGCCTAGATGTTTTTAATAAAAAATAGTCTAGAAAGATATATATGATCATCTAGTAGACATAAAACTAGAACAACTAAACATATGGGTCATCTATATCTACATCATCCATAGCATCATCAACATTAGAGGCATCAAGCTCGTAGTCTTCATCTCCGTTTGAAGGTGCATCAACATCACCTTCATCACTAGAGTCACCAGAAAAGCCATAAGAACCATCATCACAATTCTCACCATCATCCTCATCAGCCTCCTCATCAGCAACAACAACACCCTCATCATCTTGGTCCAGTATCTCTTCATCAGCAGAGGGACTGAAACCACGACCAGGCCAATGCACATTCTTCTCATCTCAAGACATACCAAGAGCATGGAGCTCATTAGCGTATGGGAAGGAAGAAGCAGAACTATTGAGGTTGGCAAGAAGAGTGGCCAAGGGGCCAGCTGGCAGAGGCAACACACCAAGGGTAGATCCACATCCAGTAGGGGGTGCAGCAGCGGAAGGTGCAGGTGGAGGGGCAGGGTAAAAATGATCATATGCATAGGATGCATAGTCACTACTTGGGTAGGGCTGGTAGGCTAGGTAGGGGTGTGCACAAGACATGTTCATATTTGACATGATGGATCATAGATCGTGATGCAGGTGCTCCTGAACCTAATGGTTATATGCCTGTGATGAATCATGTAGCTCATAAGAGTTTCATTTGACACACAGAACGAGGCACAAACAGGTCAGGTAGGTTGAGATGGTGAAGGTGCTCAGGTAGAGGCAGAGGTAGAGGCACTAGGTGTGGTGGAGGAGAGGATAGGTACAAACTTTTGAAGAGTGGTCTCACTGGTACAAACTCCTTTCTCAGTAGGTTTGTAATGAAGGTCGTGGAAAAGAGATATTCTAGTGGCAAGCTGGAAAAGACCACAGATCAGGGCTGGGTAGGGAGGGTGGGTGCCACGGGTGTTCTTTCCTGAGTCAAAGAAGGTCATATGGTGGAGAATATATCTTGACCAATTGACTTTGTTGTTCTTCAAGAGACAATACTTGATCACTGTAGTGTTTTTTACAGTGTTAGTTTGATTCTTGTTTAGGTGAATATTGCAGTTAACAACTAGTGCAAGGATGTGTCTCTTGAGGTCCAAGGAAGAGGATGGAATGGTGCACTAATTCCTATATGGGAATTGATGCTTCTTTAATAACTTACAAATATCAGGGAGAGTAAGAGCATATTGCTTGTAGAAGGCCTTAGGCTCAACTAAGTAAAAGTACTCTGGGTAGTCCTTACGCCAGGTGTCTGTCACTTTGGTACCTGAAAAGAAGATGTTGAAGGTATCCTCAAAGACTTGAAATTTCTTCCTGGCTATCATGGATGTGAGGATTACTTGAGTATCATGTAGGGGTACGAGGGCGTCAAAATTCCAATGCAAGTTAGTGGAGAATTCGTTAACCACTTTTGTTCTTGTGATGGAATTGTTATAGCAAGCACATTCAACACCCACGGTAGAGAGATGGTGAACATAAAACAACTCTGCTACTTGATCTATGACCTCTTATCTTCGTGGTTTAGGCTCAAATAGGGCATGAAAGGGAAATGGTTCTGGGGAAGGAGCTCCTTATGCCTATTTAGATCCTCATTTGAGACAAAGAAAGTTTCATCAAACGAAATCAGCAGGAGTTGGACAAAGATGGAGGTGCATTAGTTGGGGCAGCCCTCTTCGTCCTATTGGATGCCATAGAGATGAAAAAGAGATGAAGGAGAGAGCAAAAGCTAAAGATTCACCACCAAGACTCATCCACAGACCTAGGTTAGCGAGGGGGAAGGTCAAGGGAGGTCAAGCTAGGTCGAACTAGGGCTAGGAAGAGGAAGGTTAGGGCTAGGGTAGAGAGCTTATGGGAGCTAGAGGTCAGATCGATTAACTTTTCTCTAGTTGAGAGGGAGAATTGTCGACCGAACCCATCTTAAGTTTGCTCCAACCCGGCCATTGGTCGAGTTCTATGAACTCATAAGCTCGACCAATAGGCTGTTTAAATAATCTCTAGGCCTTCGATCGGTCGAGTTGGCAACTCGACCGATGGTCAACCTGACCTAAACTTAAAAAACTAGTTTCTAGCCATTAGAGTGATATTTAAATTTATTTTTCAAGTCCATTATGTATTTTGAACATACTTAGGAACATATAACTCATCATTGGGTACTATTTTGCGGTAAAAAATGTGTTTGCAAAAAATACCCAAAAATTAGAGGAAAACAAAGCAAAAATGAACATGAAAGATTGGTTTTTAGCATATTAGCAAGCATATGAGATCAAAATAGAGGTAAAACATATAGGATAGATGAAAACTATCTACAAGGAATATCATATTCATTCAAAGTAGTTATGATTAGTTTAGATCTGATAAAGTTAAATTTCTCTCTAGCTAGATGTTTAGCGAAAATGTCCGCCAACTGATTTTATGTGTACACATGTGTGATATTGATATCCTTCTTGGCAATGTAATCACAAAGAAAGTGATGGAAAACCTCTATATGTTTAGCTATACTATGTAAGATAGGATTATATGTGTAACATACTAGATCTCAGACCCTACCCTGGAAGTTGACATTTTGGACTTAGACAATGAGCTAATGCATGTATATATCACCTTAATATAACCTAATGTTCTAACATTAATCTTAGGTTTATAATGGATTCATAAATGTGCCACAACTCATTTTGGTGGTAATATGAAGATATGAAACTTAATTGGATGAATAATTTAGATAATGGGTTGTTAATGGTCCATATGACATATCTCATAAAAATAAGTCTCAAAAGTGGAAAAAAACTTTAAATTTGAAATCTATATATCAAAATTAGCCTCCATGTCAAATTTCATCTAATTTGGACAACCTTGAAATATTAGGATACGTTTAAGAGAGAGAAAATGAGTAAAAGGAATAAGTAATAAATAATGTGATTATACAACTTCAAAATATAAAAATAATGGAAAATTAATTTTCAACACATCAAAGATAACTTTTGGATGAAGTTTGGTCCAATTTGGATGTTGTTTGTGCAATTTATGCAATTTCAGGTACATTCTGGACTTTTATGCAATTTACCCAATTGGGAGATTTTCTTTGTAAATTGTCACATGCATTATAATACTTATATATTTTATTACCATTATCAAGTTTTTGAACCATAGGGCGCTTAGTTGCACCTTGGTTTGAATGTGTTTCTTTCCCAGGGCATTTTAGGGATTACTCTCTTTATAAATGAGCTTATCTTTAGAAGCTATCAACCAATGGGGTTATATCATTGATTGGAGGTCGATTGGGATGGCCTATAAGTTTCCATAAACTAACATTTGATATTCAAGAAGCCTCTATGAGCTGTCCTCTTGTCTGGCCATGACATCCCTAGGCTAAGGACACATGGAAAGCTCCATGGACACCTCATGCTTGACTTCTTCCTTATCCATAAAGGTTTGCATGTCCATAGGCACCCTTAGCATTGGACACATGGAAGTTAACGTGTCACCTCATTCTTGACTTCTTCCTTATCCATAAAGTCTTGCATGTCCATGGACACCCTTATACATGACACATGGAAAGTCTCATAGACACCTCATACTTGACCTCTTTCTTTATATAGCCATATCTACCCCTTCCCAACTCCCAATTCAAAAACTCTTACTCTCCTTTATTTTCTCTAGCTTTGAGCATCATTCCTACTTTTTTTTTCCATGAAGGTTATATCCCAAGGTAAAATCAGGTGCCAACCTTGGTGAAGAAGGCTCGTAGGGTTCCAAATTACTCTATTTAGGATTTCTTAAGCTCCTTCTTGGTGATTTCGGCCAAAACTAGTAAGTTTTCTCCTTTCCTTCCCTATTTTCATGTTGTTAGTCTTCCTTCCACCTTCCTCCAGGTCATAACCCTGGTCTTCCATTATGAAACCCCACCTAGAGCCCATAAACACCCCATATCCATGTTCTTTTGTTAGGGTTTTTCACCTCTAAAGTGGAGAAGGTGCTTCTTGCTCGAGATAGGAGCTTTTTTGGAGAAACCAACCTCTCTAATCTTGGTAACCTTACTTATTGGACCTTTCCACCTTCCCTAGAGGTTCTTTAGAGGCCTAAGCTTGGATCTAGGACTTACTTGGACTGTTTAGACTCTGAAGTTGAGGTATGTTTGCAGACCTGATTATTCATATTGAGAAATTTCTTTCTCTTGTTGTATGACATATCCCCTATTCTTCTATGTTGAGCAATTCACCTAAGTTTATTCATTATCATTTTCCTAAGGACATTAGCCTATACACAATGCATTTTCTTTTGAAAATCATGGTTCATGTGAACTACCTTATTTGATATTGATCATGTGATCATGGATATTCTTTTGAACTCTTATTTTATGCTTTGTTCATGATGGAACTCTAAAAGATGACATGCGATGTCTTTTGCCCACTTATGAGGTGGATGTATATGTTGGTCACTTATGTGGTGACTAGTTTATATATCCTAACTATACTTTCTACTTGCCTCTACATTTAACATGTTATGTGATTCAGTAGCACTAGAGTAGTGTAATTGCATTAGCTTTTATGGAAGATGTGTTATTTCCTTCCGAGAAGATGTGATATATCCGACTCTTTTGGGATGAAAAGGAACCTCATACCCAGGGCAAGATATGTGATTCTTGTCCATGTTTTATATATTTAGGAGATTGGAAGTATTCCTTTCTCTATCAGGTTTCAAGTTTATGAGGCTTGGCCGCTTTTGTGTTTATATTGTTCTAGGGCTATGTTTATCTCACATGCATTCAGGTTGATGATCTCGGGTGTGTGCCCTAATTCTTTACATGTGATTGTGTGGCACAATCTTTATGTTTTATTAATGGCAAGTATTCTTTTGTTATCATATGATTTCAATTTCTTTTCTCTTGATACCCATTTGGGTGGTCCTTATCCTTTCTATGGGAATCCTTTTATATTCGATGTCCTTTATTCCATATATTGCTCAAGTTTCTATTTAGTATGCACATACCAACCTTTGTTGATGTCATCTACTTTCCCTTCTTTCTGTGGTATGCTTCCAACCCTAGGTGAAGGACTTGGATGATAAGGCATGAAGTTTTGGACTAGCTTAAGGAGTTAAAGCTTGGAGACAAAGTTGTTATGGTTTAGATTTACCTCTACTTAGATCCTTATGTTGTATCATACATCTAAACCCTTATGGGATATTATGATGTACTTTTGAAATCTTTTGTGAAAATTGAATATAGTCATTATTTTTATTCTGCTGCTATAATTTGGTTGTTTTGAATACCATTTATTGAAATTTCAAAATGTCACACCTATTTCAGCATACCTTTGAGTGTGTTTGGAATAGATGTTATATTTTTCAATTTTTCTTTAGTAAGGGGGTGATCCCGCCCCCTTACAAAATGACAATTTAATTGCACTAGTATTATCACAATAGATAGGAGAAGCAACAAAATTAATGTTTAAGTCTTGACATTTGCTTCATCCATAGGACCTGGGCACAACAACTCCCAACTACAATGTATTCAGCCTCGGTGGTTGATAATGCCACTGTGCTCTGTTTCTTGGAAAACTAACACACCAAGCATGGTCCTAGGAAAAAGCAAGTGCCACTTGTGCACTTTCTATCAATCAAGCACCATGCATAATTCACATCACTATAAGTAGTAAGAGTAAATTCCCTTGACTTGGGATACCATAGTCCAAAATTTTGGATTTTGTCTAAGTACCTTACAATCTTCTTCACAGCTATAAGATGTGATTTCTTAGGATTTGATTGAAAGTGAGCACACAAGCCAACAGTAAATATTATATCAGGTCTAGAGTCTGTTAAGTAAAGTAAACTTCCAATCATACCTCTATAGAGCTTCTCATCTGCCTTCTCACCTTCTTTGTCTTTGTCTAGTTTGGTGGTGTTTGACATGGGTGTGTCCATTGTCTTGGTATTCTTCATCCCAAAGAGTTTGAGTAGTTCACTTGTATACTTTCCTTGGTTGATGAAGTTCCCATCTTTTATTTGCTTGATTTTAAAACCAAGGAAGAATGTGAGTTCACCCATCAAACTCATCCTGAATTCACTCTGCATAAGATCACTAAATTCTTTGCAAAGATCAAGGTTAGTTTCGCTAAAGATTATATCATCAACATATATTTAAATGATAAGAAAATGGTTAGAAGTGTGCTTTAGAAATAAGGTAGAGTCCAATTTGCCCATGATATACCCATGATCTAGCAAAAAGTTCTTTAATTTCTCATACCAAGCTCTAGGTGCTTGTTTGAGTCCATAGACAACTTTTTGCAACAAATAAACATGGTTAGGTAAACTATCATGTTCAAAGCCTGGGGGTTGTGCAACATACACTTCCTCCTTAATTGTACCATTCAAAAATGCACTTTTAACATCCATTTGATACAGAAGAAAGTTTTTATAACTAGCAAAGGCAAGCAACATACAAATGGACTCAAGTCTAGTAACAAGTGCATATGTTTCATCAAAATTTATACCTTCTTGTTGATTGTAGCCTTGAGACACTAACCTTGCTTTGTTCCTTACCACTTTTCCGCTTTCATCAAGCTTGTTACGGTAGACCCATTTGGTGCCAATGATCTTTCTATCACTTGGTCTTGGCACTAGGGACCAAACATTGTTCTTTTCAAATTGCTCCAACTCTTCTTGCATAGCTAGGATCCACTCATCATCCCCAAGTGCTTGTTTGACGTTCTTTGGCTCGAGTTTTGAGATGAAGGTGTTGTTCCTTGGTATTTGTTGAATGCAACATGCGTCTTCACTATTTCAAATGGATCACCTAAAATCAGCTCCTTTGGATGATTCTTTGCAAACTGGGGGTTGGATCCTTCTTCTCTTCTTCTTGAGTGACCACCTCTTTTCCCTTTTGGGTGATGTTGATCTCTTTTAGAATAGGAATTACTTCACATGAAAAATCATCATTTAGAACAACATATTTGGGAAGAGAGGGGTTAGTATCAATAAACTTAACATTTATGGATGCTTCTACTTTAGCAAGATCAACATTAAATACTCTATAAGCCTTGCTAGTAGTGATAATAGCCATGAAAGAAAGCCTTGTAAGATTTTGGATGAAACTTTTTGAGAGAATCTTTTGTATTCAAAACAAAACAAGGACATCCAAAAACATGAAAATACTCGATAGAAGGCTTCCAACCATTCATATCTCATAGAGGGTTTTCTTTAAAGAAGGATGAGTAAGAATTTGGTTTTGCATAAAACATGAGGTACTAACAGCTTCATCCCAAAACTTCTTTGGAGTTTGATACTCCAGAAGCATGGTCCTAGCCATCTCTTATAAAGACCTATTATTCCTCTCTACAACCCCATTTTGTTGAGGTGTTTGAGGTGAAGAGAAGTTGTGTGCATAACCATATTCTTAACAAAAATGTTCAAAAATCTCATTTTCAAATTCTCCCCCTTGATCACTATGGATGGAAACGATTCGGAAAGAGGCTTCATTCTCAACTCATTTACAAAAGCTTGAGAAGACATCAAGCATATCACTATTAGAAATGAGAAAGAAGGTGCAAGTATATCTAGAGAAATCATCGACAATAACAAGGTAATACTTGGAACCACGAAGAGATTTAGTTCTCTTTGGTCCAAATAGATCAATGTGAAGAAGCTCAAGAGCTCTCTTGGTACTAAGAACTCCTTCGTATTTGAAGGAGGATTTGGTTTTCTTTCCTTAGGTACAAGGTTGGCATTCCTCATCATTTTCAAAATCCAATTTGGGAAGTCCCTTGACCAAGTGCTTTTTGCTCAACTTCTTCAACTGATGCATATTTACATGACCAAGCCGACGGTGCCAAAGAGAAATATCATTCGAGTTGACTACTAGGAATCTACCAACAACAGGCTTAATAGAGTCAAGAATAATAACATAAAGATTACCACTTCTAGTTCCCTTATATATAACTTGATAAGTGGGGGAATCTAGAATCAAGCATTCAAAGGAAGTAAATAGAACTTGGTAACCATTGTCACATAAATGACTAACACTAATTAAATTGTGATGTAGGCCATCAACAAAAAGAACATTCTTGATACACAAGGATTCACCTACATCACCCTCACCTTGGACTTTACCTTTCTTATTGTCCCCAAAGGTGACCGAACCTCCTTTCTTTTTGGTGAAGTTGTTGAAATGGCTTATATCACCTATCATAAGCTTAGTGCATCCATTATCAACAATCCATCTCCCTTTTTCCTACAAGAAAGGAGAATGTCGATTCCCAACTCAAACTTTGGGATCTGGAGTTAGCTTGGGGACCCATTTCATCTTTGGGTTGGTCCCCTTAGGCTTGTAAAGACAATAAGTAGAATAATGATCATCACATTTGCAAGAAGAACAAATCATAGGATTCTTAGTGCCAGAAGACTCTCCTAAAAAGAAAGAGGTCTCCTTGCTCTTTTTCTTACCTTTAGATTTTCTCTTTCCCTTTATTGCTCCCCCTATAAATCCCAAACCACTAGTACCACTTTGTTTGGTATACTAATCAAGGATTTCATTTAGGGAGTTCTCCCCTTTGAGGAATTTCTGTAGGGATTTTCTTAATCTATGGTTATCATTATTTAGAGAAATAATGGTAGACGATAAGCTAGCTATGTCATCCCTAGCATGAACAATATTGGACTCAAGACAGAGGGATTTAGTTAAATATGAATTCAAGGAAAATGGAAGCAACACTATTACTAGGCAATATAGGTCTAGAAGATAAATCATTGATTTGACCAAGAAACCTAGAATTTTAGATTTAAGCATTTGTATTTCTTTAAGATAGACATGTATTTCATCTCTACGAGCATCAATAAGAAGCTTAAATTCATCATTTTCAGTTTTAATCATTTCTAGCTTTTTTAGGCAATTTTGGTTTTCTTCCTTATGATTTTTAATGTTCTTAAGGTAGATACCATTCTCAACTTCAACTCCATTGCATTGGAGCTCAAGATCAAGGTTTTTCCCTTGCAAATTATTAATACTCTCAAGATTAGTTTTCTCATTCAGCTCAAGGATTTCAAATTTAGCATATATATCATCAATGATTTTTCCTAACCATTTTCTTTTAGATTGACACTTAGGAAAAGATGAATGAGTAGAGATAAGAATGTACATAATAGCTTCCTTAGATAACTCATTCCAACTTACCTCACTTACCTCACCATTTTCTTCACTAGTAGAGGCCATGAGTGCAAGGTGGCACTCTCCATATTCTTCGGAGCTTGAGCTGCTTGAAGATGAAGCTTCCCAAGATGCATGAGTTGCATTCTTGTGTCTCTTGTCCTTTTAGTCATTCTTCTTGTAGTTGTTCTCCTTATTGTACTCGTCTTCCTTATTTGAGATGCCCTTGAGGTGTGACTTTCTTGACTTGGTACATTCACTCTTGTAGTGCCCCTTTTATCCACACTTGTAGCATCTAGGAGTAGAGGAGGAGGAGGCTTGCTTTCCCTTGAAGTGTTTGCCTATGATGTAGTTTGCTTCATGCGCACTTGGGCCATCATCTTCACTATAGGAGGAGGGAGTAGTCTGACAAGCAAGTTGTTGTTGAAGGATGACCAACTCCACTTTTTCTTTGAATGCACTATCTTTGATCTTCTTGGATTCCTTCTCTTCTTGCTTGGCTTCTTCTTCTTGTTTGTCAAGCCTAGGCTCATGTGCTTGGTGATTGCAAATGAGTTCTTCAGTTCGGATGTCACCAAGGCTCCTCACTTCTTCAATGAAGGTGACCTTTGACTACCATCTCTTTGGTAGAGTCCTCAAGATCTTGGAGTTGATTACACCTCTATCCAAAGTGTTGCCCAATGCAGCCAACCCATTGATGATGACATTGTGTCTTGAGTACATCTTTGCAATCCCTTCATACTTTCCCATCCTGAAGTTATCTAGAAGGTTGTTCAACTTGTAGATCGTGGCCTCCTTGAATTTCTTAGTGCCTTCATAGGTGATGCACAATTTGTCCCAAATCTCATAGGAGGTGTCCCAAGATGAGATCTGGTTGAACTCCATTAGGGTAAGGGTTGTATAGATGATTCTTATGGCTTTGGCATTGAGTTGGGCTTCTTTGAGTGCAGCTTCACTCCATGTTGCAATAGCTCTAGTTGGCTCCTTATACGGTGTGACCATCACCTTCCATATCTCAAAGTTCATGCCTTGAATTTAGAATTGCATATGCATCTTACAATAGAGGAGGTTGGTGCCATCAAATACCGGAGGATGCATGGAGAAGCCTCCCTCTAGGTTGAGAGAACCAAGTAGGTTGTCTCCCATCTTCTAGTCTCATGGGAGATTGTTGGAGAAGATCATTGCTTCTGATACCACTTGTTGGATCTAGGGCTCTAGAGGGGGGGTGAATAGAGCTTCAAAAAGTCTCACAAGATAGATTAGACCTTCAAATTATATGAAATTAAAACTGATAAATTAAGTGCAATTTTAAGTCCTAACTAACAAGCATAGAAAGGATGAGAGGAATTGACAGTAAGCACTTGACAAGGTCATGTAGAGTGGTTCCACTCTCGAAACTAGGAGAAAGTCATTCCACTACCTAGAAAGGTCAGACTCTAGGACTTTGCAATTGCTTTTCTTTATACATTCACTAATATGAGTTACAACACAAGACCACCAAAGGACTTACCCATCCAAGCACCAAGAGTTTTCTACCTTTCCAAGGACTTGCCCACAACCTTCTCCAAGGTCTTACCTACTCTTTCACAAGTCTTCTGCCTTCAAGGATTTACCCACTCTTCTTGGATCTTTAGACTTTGCCTTCACTTGGAGAAGATCTTCACCTCTTCTTCAACCTTGAAGAAGAAGAACAACATCTCTACCTTCACTCAACGTAGCTTGCTTCACCTTTGCTTCATGGAGGAAAGGGGTAGGGAAGATGGAATGTGTCAGAGCTTTACAAGCACAAGGAAGTAGCTCTCTTACAACATGCCTATCTCACTCATAATCATGAAATCAAGTGTAAACTAGAGAGACAAAGGGTCTCAAGGAGTTGCAACACACTCAACTATAGCAAGGACTTACAATATCATGAATGACCAAACTTGGAATGAACTCCAAGGGGTCCTATTTATAGATAGGGGTGTTCCCTTGAGTGTGGGATCACTTGAGGTTGAAGTATAGCTATTTTTCAAGATGCAACGAATCTATTTTCACCCAAAACAAGTCATCAACGGTTATAATCACTTTTTTCTACATTTTTCATACAATACATTTGGTCTATTTTTAATAAAGGCAACTCGACCAATTCACTAAAAGACAAACACAATTTTCAAAGTATCGGTAGAGTTTGTTCTGGGAAACTCAACCGATGAGCTAAAATCAAGTTTGCTCAATGAGTCAGTCGGTCAAGTTCTGTGAGTGTGCAACTCGACCGATGGGTCATCATCAGAAAATTCATCATTGGATCGGTCAAGTTTCCAACTCGACCAATGAATAGCCTGTGAAAAATGTTATAAATTGATATTTGAGTGATTAAATCATGGAATTAAGTGTCCTTGATGTTTTCTCATCTTAGTTACAAGTCATATCATCAATATAAGTGATTACAAAAAATAGCTAAGGTCATTTGGAGTGATTTCCCAAATTGCAAACTTGCATTGCATTTGATTTGAACATGATTAAGCTAGGGCTTGTGTAATTTGATCCTTTTCATGTACCTAAAGTCTGAAATCAATCTTGAACAAACATATTAGATACATAGGAATGGAATGGCTAAGTCATTATCAAAATATGGACAATGTATAACTCTTAAGTCAACATAATATACCATCTTTGTACTAGTCTATGTTGTAAAAAATGATATGAATGACTTCTAATTCACCTCTAACAAATGTTAAGGTGTGTTCATGTTGCTTATTTGATGTCCTCATCTCCAAATTTAAGTACAATTTGTGGTTTGAGAATATAATATTTACTCTACAATTACATAGTCAAAAAAAGATAATGATGTTTCATTTTTATGAAAAATATAATGTAATGAATATTTGTTAAAATAGTATGAATATGATTTTACTTTTGCAATTGAATTTTAGGATATCATAGCGTGACACAAAAAATGCACAAACATGCATATGTATACAAGAACCATTTGAATAATGGAAAATATACAAAATCAACAATAAAAGATTAACTAGGGTCAACGATAATGTTCATTCATGAAGAGTGGCAATTATAAAGTATTGATGAGAAGAAAAAATCATGTTCTTAACATGATATTGCATTCAAAAGATTTTTTTTATGACTGAGAGAACCCACCCCGGGTGAAGCCGACATGGTAAACTCTCGAGGCATGAGAGGGTGTGGTCCGGTCACCCCCCTCTCACGCCTAATCAGCGTGGATTGCCATTCGCAAAGTGCCTTCGGTGAGGTTCGAACCCGGGTCCTTCATTGGGACTTACTGAGCTCTTACCACCCGGGCTACTATGCATTCAAAAGATTATTTCTAATGGATTAAGAGAAAAGATGGAACGATACATATCAAATGCTTCTAACACCATGCAAGGAATCCAGAATATGATCCACATGGGGATGCACACTGATCAAGACATACTTATCCTAATCCTCATTTCATTTGTAGCTTAGTTTTTCATTTATATTCTTCATTTTATTTTCAAATTAGCATCATAAAGTTTTCCTTAATTTTTGGTTAATTTGTAAGATTATGACATAATCAATTGATTGTTCATGCCATGTTTGAACTTCATTGAATACACACCAGTGTAGGATTGGTGGTCCCACTGATCGTCATACAGTGCAAAGAAAACTTTTATATTCTTTAATAGTTTCATTAATTTGTCCCTTCATGGGTTGATGATTTCACCAGTCCAGGACTTCATTGATCCACTCTGATAGACCTACATTGGTATCCCCTATGAGGGTCCACATCTATCTAAATTCTAATTGGTCATCATTCTCATCGACATATGAGAACATTGCATCACCATATGTCTTCTGCTTCATTTTTTTTTGGTCTTCACTGATTGTCAACTAATGAAGCAGAAGACATATGTGTCTAATATGTTTGTTTAAGATTGATTTCAGGCATTAATTACATTAAAAGGATAAATCTTATCAACCCCTAGCTTGTTCTAGTTAAAGTAAAAAACAATGAAAATGCACTTATGTGGAAAACACTCTAAATCACCTTAGATGATTTTTTTTATCATTTTCATTGATGATATGTGTGGCAACACATCCCATTATCATAAAGATAACGAGGTGTTACGCGAAAACATGCGGAAATCACCATAACCACAGATTATGAAAGCACGGGTTAATTAAAACCGATTGTGGAAACATGTTAAACTGTGAAACTATTACTTTCCAGTCCTCATCTTGCACAGAAACATGTCATATATATACATACACGAGATCGGATACGTGTCCACAGCTAAGTAACATCTGTTCATCCATCACATGAGTTCACCAGCTGCTCATATACATAAAGGCCCACATCCGGACAACAGCAAGATATACAAACATCATCGATCGTTCATCGTGAAACAACGTCAAAACACTGCCAAGGACCTGAGAGTACAGGGATGACTCTAGACTCTACTACCAAACATCCAAAACAACATCATATCCATCGCTTGCCTTCTACTGCGCGTCAAGCTGCTCGTCCGCAACACCACGACCACAACCACGTCTATCTCGACCACCTAAAAAGGGTGTAAATCAACGGGGTGAGACAATTGAACAATTGTCCCAACGGGAAACATAACTCCCCACCGCAACTACAGAACCTCAACAAGATAAATTATAAAGGGCAGACAACTATTAACAGGTATAACCAGAGCAGTCAATATAAAACAAGTCTATTCTTACCGACAAGCTTAACCGCTATACAACATCATATAACCAAATATCTCTCAATGGAATATGATTGACAAGATATGGTATATCACTATGTAACATGATTATCAGGACAAGATATAATGCCACATAACCTAATTATCGAGATGAGACACATTACTTCATAACCTGCAAGGTATAACAGAGGTATTTACACAAACAAGGCCTCAACCAATGTTTCGTGTTTGATATAAGCAGTAAATACTACACGGCTGAATTATGTATTATTATGCCCTGAGGATTTGAACCGTACCGTTCAAATCCAACCTCCAGTTATGAAACCCAAGCCGGTTCCATACAAGGTCAATGGAAGAGCCGGACTCCACGACCTCCCACCTCGTGGTCAGTACACGAGTACAACACAAGCAGGACCGTAGTCACATGTTGAAGTGGTCTAAGCCACAGGGTCAGCTCCATAGGCTATCCTCACTCTAGCCCGCCTTGGTACAGGTCTCAGCGCTAGTAAAACTGAGCCACGGGCCTGTTCACCGTGCTCTGAGCCATGAACGTATTCATGCTCCTCATATCATATATCTTGAGCCATGGGCCTGTTCACCATGCTCTATACATACATATATCTGAGTCTGCAACCGAAGTTACACTCTTACCTCCTCATTTTTAGGCTAAGAGCAACCTACACATATTCAACAATATGCGCTTCCAGGTTAACTCATAGGAGAACCTGTTTCACCATCACCAAGTCCTGACGATGATGGATCTATGGCTAGGGCAAACTACATGATATAATTCCACTGTAATTATTTAGTATCTTTTAGATGGATTGCAAGATTCAACCAAGTAGTATAACATGCAAGATATAACAGAAAGTAAACAACATTATATTATTATTGAAACCACATCAACCTGATCCATCTCAAGGATCCAACATCACATGTAACCACTTGGCCTCTTGCCAATCATCCAGATTTATCTCAAGGATTACCACATACCATGGGATCTCAATCCCTCATCATGTACTGTCACTGCCTCTCAAGGCTCACATCATCATCATGGGACAAACACATCATACATACAACCTCATAGATAATTATCAAAGTGATGTTACTCATCACATATGTCTCATAGCCTTTTCATGGCTAATCATCACCTGCATGGTTAGGATACACAATAATCATAGTTCCAACATAGGGGATATGCTCACTATCATGAAATATCATTCAAGATACTCTACTTATCATTGTCACATGATTTGGTGATCAAGTGTATTAAACACATCATTAACAAACCATATTCATGCTTACCCTTATCTCAGGATTTATATGAATAAACAAGATGCTCACATCTAGCAAGATGTCATGTTGAGAATACAGAGCAAACACTATTATTACAAATGTCATTGTTGTCACCATCCACTGTCATCATTTTTATCTTTATCATTAAGCAACCATTAATGTAACTACCAATTGCCATTAACAGATAAGCATAAGGGTTACTTCATGTATCTCATTACCACTACCTTCCTTACCATCATATATTACCATCAGCATCATTACTACCATTATTACCACCACTTATTATTATTATTAACATCATTGCTATCATTAGCACTATTAACATTATTTTTATGTCATTAAGCAAGCCATTAGTGTAACTGTCACTTAGCATCATCATTACCAACATTAGCATCGTTATTGTTATCATTAACATTGTGCATAAACGTCCACTTCCATAACACATGAGACTGTCATTAGAAAACCACATAACCCTCACTAAGACCCATCTTAACCCTCACTTAAACTTAGCTCTCAATGGCAAGCACAAGAGTTGCAGCAACGCTGCGTTGCACCCTACCCCGCGACACAGCGTCACATGGGGGGGTGTCACGCGTCAGTGCTTATCGGGCAACGCCCGTTGCACCCTGTTGGCCGACACACTTCAAGGTGTGACGCCTGTCACAACTCAACCATAATGCCCGATATGCTAGGGCTATCGTCCAGCTCACACCTCACCTCAACCACCAGGAGAGAGAGGGAAAGAGAGAGAGAAGAACTCCCGCAAAACGTGCAACAACAACTCAAGGCCTAATCGACCGTCACAGTAAGAAGGTGAATCGCCCGATACACAACAACATCTATCAGCCAACACACCATATGTGCCTATCTTCCAACCCCAAACATATCCATACTTGGCCCTGTCGTCCACCACAAGGACCACTACAAAGATCACCACGACGCCCATGTTCTATCGTCCATCACAAGAAGATATCGTTTAGCACAAGGAGACCATATTGTCCAACAAGAGGTATATCGGCCAACACTCATCCTAGCACCACCTATCGCCCAACACAAGGGCAAGGGTATCGTCCAACTCAAGGGCACCTCACCATGTCGTCCATCATAAGGGTACCATGTCGTCCATCACAAAGACAAAGGTGGGTATCATCCAACACACCAAACAAGGAAAGGGTATCGCTCAACCTAAGTCATCTTCAACCTCCAACTCAAGGGAGCACAAACCCTAGATCACAAGGTATACTAGGTCACAAGGAAACCCTAAACCCTAAGGAGGATCGGCCACCAAAGGTACATAAGAAAAGGTACAAAAGCAAGGAACTAAGATAAGCTACTAATAAGCAACAAGATCATAGCTAGAAGTAAAGGAGTTAGGGTTAGAAGTTATGCAACCCGCCTTAAGCTCCAAGCTCCAAGGAAGAAGAAGCACTCCAAGGTCCAAGGGATATCGTCCACCAAGCATCTCCAAGAGGGTGTATCGGCCAACACAAGCAAAAAGGAGAAGAGTGTCGTGCACTCAAGGTGGAGGAGAGATCAAAAGAGCAAAGGAAGCTAAGGCAAGGGAAAGAGCTCCCTATATAGAAAGAAGGGGAGGAGAAACCAAGGTAGATCTATGGTATGTGTCGTCCACCCAAGGGACACTTGTCCTAGGGTTCAAACCAACACACTAACACACCAAGAGACACTTGTCCAAGATATGCACCAAGTGTCCACCAACCAAGACCAAGCAACATGGGCGACACATGCAGCAGCTCTGCTGGGCGACACACCACCATGTTGGGCGACACAAACTACTCTAGGTTGACAGAAACTTCACCTTGGACGACAAAAACAAGTCTTGGCCGACACAAGGCTCAAGCAAGCCCAAACAAGGCACCTCAAGGCCCAAACAAGCTCAACTCAGGCCCATAGAACTCAAACAACAAGCCCAAGCCTTCCTTTCAACCCTAGAGGAAGCAAAGAGAGGGAAACATCTCACAAGATGGAAAACTTGCACACAAAACCCTAAACTTGGGTTATTTGCAAGTTTCCCCTCAAACTCTCAATAAAACACAACATAACCCTAATCACCATTAAAGGTGATTAGCAAGCACAAAAGCATCAAGATCAAGCAAAACAAACATGGTAAACCCTAAACGCAGGTCAGGGTCCTTACAAGCTAACCCCCTTTAAGGGATTTTGTCCCCGAAATCCGAAGAGAAAAGCGAGGGATACTTCCTTCTCATCTCTTCCTCAAGCTCCCACGTGGCTTCCCCAATGCCACGGCGCTGCCAAAGAACCTTCACAAGTGCCAGGTCCTTCCTCTTCAGCTTCTTGATCCTTCTATCAAGGATCGCCACAGGACCTTCCTCGAAGGTCACATCTGCATCAAGCTCAACCTCAACTGGCTGTATCACTGTACTTGAATTCGGATGACTTTTCTTCAATATACTGACATGAAACACTGGATGCAACCTGTGCAACTCTGGAGGCAACTCTAACTTGTAAGCTACCTTGCCAACACGTGCTCTGACTGAGTAAGGCCCCATATATCTGGGAGCTAACTTACCTTTCCGACCAAACCTTAACACACCTTTCCACGACGAGACTTTGAGATACACTTTGTCTCCTACCTGGAATTCCAAAGGTCGTCAGCGGTTGTCGCATAAGACTTCTTCCTGTCCTGTGCCACTTTCAACTGTTGCTGTATCACTTTGATCTTTTCTGTTGTCTGTTGTACCAACTCAGGACCCAAAAACTGATACTCACCAGACTCATACCAACACAAGGGAGATCTGCACTTCCTTCCATACAAAGCTTCATAAGGAGCCATGTCGATGCTCCGCTGATAACTGTTGTTGTAGGAAAACTCTATCAAACTCAGATATACATCCCAGTTGCCCAGAAACTGCAAGACACGCGCTCGAAGGAGATCTTCCAAAATCTGAATAGTCCTCTCAGACTGTCCATCTGTCTGCGGGTGAAAAGCTGTACTAAACCTTAACTGTGTTCCCAACGCTCAGTGCAACTGTTCTCAAAAACGACTCATAAACTGAGGACCTCTGTCAGAAACTATCGTTGTTGGCACACCATGCAAACGTACTATTTCATCCACATATACTCTGGCAAGTTTCTCAGCTGTATATGTTGTCCTCACCGGTAGAAAATGGGCAGACTTAGTCAATCTATCCACTATTACCCAAATGGAATCATGATTCCTAGTTGTCCGGGGTAAACCAACTACGAAATCCATGGTTATGTGATCCCATTTCCATTGTGGTATCGACAAAGGTTGCAACGTTCCTGCCGGCTTCTGATGTTCAACCTTCGCTTGCTGACAAACCGCACATCTCGCCACGAACTCAGCTACATCTTTCTTCAAACTGGGCCACCAATACAAGTCCTTTAGACTATGATACATCTTGGTGATACCTGGAAGCATAGCATACATCGACGTATGTGCTTCATCAAGCACCAACTTCCTTAGATAATCAACATCTGGAACCACCATCCTATCACGATAGCAAACTAGTCCATCCTCGGACTCATGAAACCCATCACGCTTGTCGCTGCCGAACTCTGATCTGATCAACTGTACCGCATCATCTGTCTGCTGTGCATCATTGATCTGCTGTCTCAACGTAGGCTTAACTTTCATCTGTGCGATAAGACCAGTCAACAAAGAAACTTCCATTTGCACATTCATCTGTCGCAGAGAAACAAACATGTCTCGCCTATGGCATACCAAAGAACTCAACTGTGCCTTCTTTGAAGAAAGAGAAGAAGATTTTCTGCTAAGCACATCAGCTACCACGTTCACCTTACCAGGATGGTACTCGATAGTGCAGTCGTAATCATTGATCAACTCCATCCATCGTCACTGTCGCATGTTCAACTCTTGCTGCGTAAAGATATAGTTCAGATTCTTATGATCCGTAAAGATTTGACACACTTCCCCATACAGATAGTGTCTCCAAATCTTTAACGCATGAACCACTGCTGCCAACTCTAAGTCATGAGTCGGATAGTTCTCCTCATGCTTCTTGAGTTGTCGTGAGGCAAAAGAAACTACATGATCTTCCTACATCAACACACAACCTTAACCTTTTTTGGAAGCATCACAGAAAACAACATAGCCTTTCCCAGGCTCTGGCAAGATCAACACTGGAGCACTGGTCAGCTTCTCCTTCAAACTCTGGAAAGCTTGCTGACATCGATCATCGCAAGCAAAAGGTACATCCTTCCTGGTCAACTTCATCATCGGCAATGTGATCACACTGAAGTCCTTGATAAACCTCTGGTAGTATCCTGTCAAACTAAGGAAACTACGAACTTCTGTCAGCGTCTTCGGTTGTTCCCAATCCGCAACGGATTCCACCTTCTTCGGATCTACTTTAACTCCTTTAGTGGATATCAGATGACCCAAGAAAGTCACTTCTTCCAACCAGAACTCACACTTACTGAACTTGGCATACAATTGATGTTGACGAATAAGAGTCAACGCTCGCCGAAGATGTTGCTCATGCTCTAGCCTGTCCCGACTATAGATCAAGATGTCATCTATAAAGACTACAACAAACTGATCTAAGAACGGACGGAACACTCTGTTCATCAGGTCCATGAAAGCAGCAGGTGCATTGGTTAATCCAAACGGCATAACCACGAACTCAAAATGGCCATACCTCATCCTGAAAGCTGACTTTGGTATGTTATCCACCTTTATCCTCAACTGATGATATCCAGACCGTAGATCGATCTTCGAAAACACTGTAGCACCACGCAACTGATCGAACAGATCATCTATCCTCGACAACGGGTACTTATTCTTGATCGTGACCTTGTTCAACTACCGGTAATCTATACACAACTGCATCGAGCCATCCTTCTTCTTAACAAACAACACGGGAGCACCCCACGGTGACGTACTCGGCCGGATAAAACCTTTCTCCAACAACTCTTGCAACTGCTTCTTCAACTCTGCCATCTCTGCTGGAGCCATCCTATATGGTGACTGTGCAACTGGCTGTGTTCCTGGAACCAGATTGATCTCGAAATCAATCTCTCGGGGTGGAGGAACACCAGGAAACTCCTCAGGAAACACGTCTGCAAACTCTCGAACCACTGACACCTCCTCAAGACTAGGACCTTTCGCCTTGGTAACTATAACGGTATCCACCATGTGAGATAAGAACACCTCACATCCTTGTTGTAACAACTTATCTGCCACCATAGCTGACACCAAACACGTCGGAAGAATCTTCCTATCTCCCTGGAAGATCCACTTCTCTCCGGAAACATCAAACACTGCCTGCTTGGAACCACAGTCCAAAACAACCTTATACTTCTCTAAGGTATCCATCCCAAGGATAACATCGAACCCATGCATATTAAGTGGTATAAGATCCACTTGAATACGATGTCCCAAGAAAGACAAGATGTAAGATGGACACTCTTCTCGAAGCAAAGAGGAACCATCAAGAGGGGTTTCTAACAATAAGCTATCCTTCTTACAACTAACAGGTAAACGACAGTTTTCAAGGATACTATAGGTGATAAAAGAGTGTGTAGCACCCGGGTCAACCAGAACAGATATAAAGCAAGAAGAAGACATATCAGAATGAAATAACTCCATCTGACCTGTCACCACTCGCGGGTTGACTATTGCCTCCGGCTGACTCATAGCATAGAATCGAGTCGTTGCTTGCTGTCCACAACCTCTGCTTCCTTGAGCAGACGATCCAGCCTGAGATGCTTGACCGCGTCCTCGACCTCTCCTACCACTGGGTTGTGGCCTCTCTGACCTCTGAAAACTCTGTCTCGACTGCTTCGTTACTTCAACATCTCTATTCGGGCAATTGAACTTCCAATGCCCGACCTATCCACAAAGATGACATGCCTTGTCCTCAAACCGTGGCCTAGCTGGCCCAGTTACTGCCACAGAAGCTGAACTATGCACCTTATACGGTGAAGAAACATAACCTCTCCCCTTACTTGGAGACCACTGAGATGGTGCACCAACACTTCTCATCGCTGACGGTGCTGAAAACCTGGGCTTCTTAAAGCCACCCAACCTTTGACCTTGAAACTGAGCAGGTCTTTTGTGAGACATAGACTCTCTTTTCTCCCTTACTGTCCTCTCGATCCTTCGAACTGATTCCACAAATGTAGCAAACCGCTCTCGGTTCTCCAACGCAGACACCGGAGTTTTCAACTCAGCACTCAAACCCTTCTCGAAACGTCTGATCCGTTCCTCGTCTGTTGTCGCCATGTGAGGACAAAACCTCAACAGATCTATAAACTTGGATTCATACTTGGTGATGTTCATTGTTCCTTGTCTCAGGTTCTCGAACTGACTAACCTTCTCATCTAGATATGTCTTCGGGAAGTATCTGGTGATGAACTCGTGTTGAAACACTTCTCAACAGATCACCTCACTGGGCCGCTTCTCTTCTTCGATGGTCCACCAGTGACCAGCACTACCCTTCAGAAGGTAGACAGCATGCTTTACCTTGTCTGCTTCGGGGATGACAAGGATCCGGAAAGCCTTCTCGAGACTTATCAACCATAGATCAGCATCTGCTGGATCAGCCATCCCAGCGTACTCTGAAGCTCCAACTCGGTGTAGCCGCTCGAAGGTCTTCCCAATACCCAATGCTCCTTCAGGGGGAACTTGTACTCACGGATGAGGCACTGGTAATCGCTCAACCATGAGATTCATCGTAGCCATTAACTGCCCCATAAGCTGTTGGTAAGCAGGATGTTCAAGTATGGCTGGGTTAAATTGGGGAACCTCAGGCACCCGATCTTCATGTGCCTATCCATCTGCTCCATCAACCGATGCAGCATCACTATGCTCAGGAGCATGTTCTTCATGTTTTCCAGACATCTTGGCTTTTCTTCCGCTGAGGGCAGAAGATTTGGTAAGAAAACCTGGAAAACTCATAAGAACAAACTCAACCTAGTCCTACATCCCTGTAGACTCAGCGAACCTATAGCTCTGATACCAAAACTTGTGGCAACACATCCCATTATCATATAGATAACGAGGTGTTACGCAAAAACGTGCGGAAATCACCATAACCACAGATTATGAAAGCATGGGTTAATTAAAACTAATTGCGGAAACCTGTTAAACTATGAAACTATTACTTTCCAGTCCTCATCCTGCACAGAAACATGTCATATATATATACATACACGAGATCGGATACGTGTCCACAGCTCAGTAACAGCTGTTCATCCATCACATGAGTTCACCACCTGTTCATATACATAAAGGCCCACATCCGGACAACAGCAGGATATACAAACATCATCGATCGTTCATCGTGAAACAACGTCAAAACACTGCCAAGGACCTGAGAGTACAGGGATGACTCTAGACTCTACTACCAAACATCCAAAACAGCAGCATATCCATCGCTTGCCTTCTACTGCGCGTCAAGCTGCTCGTCCGCAACACCACGACCACAACCACGTCTACCTCGACCACCTAAAAAGGGTGTAAACCAGCGGGGTGAGACAATTGAACAATTGTCCCAGCGGGAAACATAACTCCCCACCGCAACTACAGAACCTCAACAAGATAAATTATAAAGGGCAGACAAATATTAACAGGTATAACCAGAGCAGTCTATATAAAACAAGACTATTCTTACCGACAAGCTTACCAGCTATACAACAACATATAACCAGATATCTCTCAATGGAATATGATTGACAAGATAGGATATATCACTATGTAACATGATTATCAGGACAAGATATAATGCCACATAACCTAATTATCGAGATGAGACACATTACTTCATAATATGCAAGGTATAACAGAGGTATTTACACAAACAAGGCCTCAACCAATGTTTCGTGTTTGATATAAGTAGTAAATACTACACGGCTGAATTACGTATTATTATGCTCTGAGAATTTGAACCGTACCGTTCAAATCCAACCTTCGGTTAAGAAACCCAAGCCGGTGCCATACAAGGTCAATGGAAGAGTCGGACTCCACGACCTCCCACCTCGTGGTCAGTACACGAGTGCAACACAAGCAGGACCGTAGTCACATGCTGAAGTGGTCTAAGCCACAAGGTCAGCTCCATAGGCTATCCTCACTCTAGCCTGCCTTGGTACAGGTCTCAGCGCTAGTAAAACTGAGCCACGAGCCTGTTCACCGTGCTCTAAGCCATTAACGCATTCATGCTCCTCATATCATATATCCTGAGCCATGGGCCTGTTCACCATGCTCTGTACATACATATATCTGAGTCTGCAACCGAAGCTACACTCTTACCTCCTCATTTTCAGGCTAGGAGCAACCTACACATATTCAACAATATGCGCTTCCAGGTTAACTCGTAGGAGAACCTGTTTCACCATCACCAAGTCCGGACGATGATGGATCTATGGCCAGGGAAAACTACATGATATAATTCCACTGTAATTATTTAGTATCTTTTAGATGGATTGCAAGATTCAACCAAGTTGTATAACATGCAAGATATGACAGAAAGTAAAGAACATTATATTATTATTGAAACCACATCAACCTGATCCATCTCAAGGATCCAACATCACATGTAACCACTTGGCCTCTTGCCAATCATCCAGATTTATCTCAAGGATTACCACATACCGTGGGATCTCAATCCCTCATCATGTACTGTCACTGCCTCTCAAGGCTCACACCATCATCATGGGACAAACACATCATACATACAACCTCAGAGATAATTATCAAAGTGATGTTACTCATCACATATGTCTCATAGCCTTTTCATGGCTAATCATCACCTGCATGGTTAGGATACACAATAATCATAGTTCCAACATAGGGGATATGCTCAATATCATGAAATATCATTCAAGATACTCTACTTATCATTCTTACACGATTTGGTGATCAAGTGTATTAAACACATCATTAACAAACCATATTCATGCTTACCCTTATCTCAGGATTTATATGAATAAACAAGATGCTCACATCAAGCAAGATGTCATATTGAAAATACAGAGCAAACACTATTATTACAAATGTCATTGTTGTCACCATCCACTGTCATCATTATTATCTTTATCATTAAGCAACCATTAATGTAACTACCAATTGCCATTAACAGATAAGCATAAGGGTTACTTCATGTATCTCATTACCACTACCTTCCTTATCATCATCATATATTACCATCAACATCATTACTACCATTATTACCACCACTTATTATTATTATTAACATCATTACTATCATTAGCACTATTAACATTATTGTTATGTCATTAAGCAAGCCATTAGTGTAACTGTCACTTAGCATCATCATTACCAACATTAGCATCGTTATTGTTATCATTAACATTGTGCATAAATGTTCACTTCCATAACACATGAGACCGTCATTAGAAAACCACATAACCCTCACTAAGACCCATCTTAACCCTCACTTAAAGTCAGCTCTCAATGGCAAGCACAAGAGTTACAGCAACGCTGCGTTGCACCCTTCCCCACGACACAACGTCACAAGGGGGGGGGTGTCACGCGTCAGTGCTTATCGGGCAACGCCCGTTGCACCCTACCGGCCGACACACTTCAAGGTGTGACGTCCATCACAAATCAACCATAACGCCCGATATGCTAGGGCTATCGTCCAGCTCACACCTCACCTCAACCACCAGGAGAGAGAGGGAAAGAGAGAGAGAAGAACTCCCACAAAACGTGCAACAACAACTCAAGGCCTAATCGGCCGTCACAGTAAGAAGGTGAATCGCCCGATACACAACAACATCTATCGGACAACACACCATATGTGCCTATCATCCAACCCCAAACATATCCATACTTGGCCATGTCGTCCACCACAAGGAACACTACAAAGATCACCACGACGCCCATGGTCTATCGTCCATCACAAGAAGATATCATTTAGCACAAGGAGACCATATTGTCCAACAAGAGGCTTATCGGCCAACACTCATCCTAGCACCACCTATCGCCCAATACTAGGGCAAGGGTATCGTCCAACTCAAGGGAACCTCACCATGTCGTCCATCATAAGGGTACCATGGCGTCCATAACAAAGACAAAGGTGGGTATCATCCAACACACCAAACAAGGAAGGGGTATCGCTCAACCTAAGTCATCTTCAACCTCCAACTCAAGGGAGCACAAACCCTAGATCACAAGGTATACTAGGTCACAAGGAAACCCTAAACTCTAAGGAGGATCGGCAACCAAAGGTACATAAGAAAAGGTACATAAGCAAGGAACTAAGCTAAGCTACTAACAAGCAACAAGATCATAGCTAGAGGTAAAGGAGTTACGGTTAGAAGTTATGCAACCCTCCTTAAGCTCCAAGCTCCAAGGAAGAAGAAGCACTCCAAGGTCTAAGGGATATCATCCACCAATCTTCTCCAAGAGGGTGTATCGGCCAACACAAGCAAGAAGGAGAGGAGTGTCGTGCACTCAAGGTGGAGGAGAGACCAAAAGAGCAAAGGAAGCTAAGGCCAGGGAAAGAGCTACCTAAATAGATAGAAGGGGAGGAGAAACCAAGGTAGATCTATGCTATGTGTCGTCCACCCAAGGGACACTTGTCCTAGGGTTCAAACCAACACACTAGCACACCAAGAGACACTTGTCCAAGATATGCACCAAGTGTCCACCAACCAAGACCAAGCAATATGGGTGATACATGCACCATCTCTACTGGGCGACACACCACCATGTTGGGCGAAACAAACTACTCTAGGTCGACACAAACTTCACCTTGGATGACACAAACAAGTCTTGGCCGACACAAGGCTCAAGCAAGCCCAAACAAGGCACCTCAAGGACCAAACAAGCTCAACTCAGGCCCAGAGAACTCAAACAACAAGCCCAAGCCTTCCTTTCAACCCTAGAGGAAGCAAAGAGAGGGAAACATCTCACAAGATGGCAAACTTGCACACAAAACCCTAAACTTGGGTTATTTGCAAGTTGCCCCTCAAACTCTCAACAAAACACAACATAACCCTAATCACCATTAAAGGTGATTAGCAAGCACAAAAGCATCAAGATCAAGAAAAACAAACAGGGTAAACCCTAAACGCAGGTCAGGGTCCTTACAATATGACTTGTAACTATAATGAGAAAAAATGAGCAACCCTAACTTCGAATGTTTGAGCACTCAACAGTATTTTTCTAAAGTTCATTATAGGTCGTTGATCGGTCAAGATTGAAACTCAACCAACCCCTTAAATGGATTTTGAGAATTCTTTTGTTCGGTCGAGTTTACCACTCACATAAATCGACCGACCCCTACACTAAGAAATACTAATTTCTAGCACACATGATAAACTCGACTGATGCTTCATATTGGCTTTATCACATAGTGCAACATGTCAAGTTTCATGTATGAAAATTTGACTGAATTCACTATATGAAAACATAGAAAAAGTGATTCTAACCGTTGGAGTGTTGCAAAACACTAAATTATATCTGTTGCAACACCCCAAATGGTTATAAAACCTTCTTAAATGTTTCTACCCTCTAGTGGATACCCTCAACTATAAATATTAGTACCTCTTGGAGTTCATTCCAAGTTTGGTCCTTCATGCTACTCAACCTCCTTTCTATAGTTGAGTGCATCGAGTCCACTTGAGCCCCTTTCTCTCACTTGATTACACTTCAATACGTCATTATGAGTGAGATAGGATCTGTGTGAGAGAGATATTTCATTGTATGCTTGTAAATCTCTCAAAGCTTGTCTTTTCCCAACCCCTTTCTTTAAGATCAACTTGGTGAAAGCTTCTCCAAGTCAGAAAGAAGGTGCAAGATTCTTCAAGCTATAGAAGAAGGTGCATAAAGATTCTCCAAGTGAAGGAGGAGGACAAGTGGAAGATACAAGGAATTGAGTGGGTAAATCCTTCAAGGAAAAAGACTTGTTGCAAGAAGGGGATCTCTTTGGTGAAGGCATCTAGTTGCTTGAAAGAGTGGGTAAGACCTTGATGAGGTAAAAGACTATATCTTGGATAGGTAAGACCTTGGTTGTAAGGTTTTTGGCTCCCTTGACCTCAAATGGAAGTTGGATATCCTTGTCCTAGAAGAGAAATGTCAGTTGTATGTCTTATAATGGAATATTAGTATACATAGGTTGCAAAATCCTAGGTCTTGACCTCTGTGATGGAGTGAACTTTTAGGACTCTTTATGTACCTAATGAATAATCTGATTCATGAATGGAAGATACAAATTGGTTTGAGATGATATATGCATATATATGTGTCTTTAGTTGAGTAAGTTTGGACCTGTAATTATATTGATATTATAATATATATTCCCAAGTATATGTTCCTTTTTGGATAAATTAATTGAGATGTAAAACAATGATGTTTTGGCACAATACTTTAATACTATAAAGTTTGAGTTATGATAATATATGGTCAAAGTTTCATAAAATTTTGATGTTCTTAGAAGGAGAAATTTAGGTTTCAAATTGCTGAAACAATGTGCATAATTGATGATTTAGAAACCTAAGTTAGGACTTTTATTTGGTGTCACACGCCCCCTTCATTTTGGGTAGGTTGTGTGGTCAGATCCTGGACATTCAAATCTAATTTGGTAGTTGGCATTGTTAACTTGAGTGAGCCATAGATAGGCTCAAGGAAGGATTTACTCAAGACATTGGATTGGAGATCAAGAATCCTTGAATTGTCTCCTACCTTGCAGTTAGAGAAAGGTAGTGGGGCAGACGAACCCACAACCACCTCGACCACCACTCGCCTAGATCATGGGGTGAGGGGGAGATGTAACTGGGGAGTTTGATCCTCATCTTTATTGCAAACCATTTGACCCCTTATTCTGGGAAAATGACCAACTAAGAGAGGGAAACAACACCCACCACTCTCCCCATCTCCATCATTTTTACAGAAGAAATGAGGAAGAAGGAACCACTAGTAGATAGTGTTTCAAGAAAGGTTGAGGAAGTGAAAAGCAAGATTGAGTCCATGGAAGTTCAACCAGAAACTTGCTTGCTCTTCTGTTGTGATGTAGCAGGCCATCGAAGTCCATATTCACAACGAAGAACATGGAGCTCAATGAACCGTGAGAGGTTTTTTTCACCGCAATCGGAGGTAGACGATGAGTCTATGTATGTATATAGAAGCTCTACATGAAACTACCTTGAAGTTCCATGGCCTTAAGGATTTTTTCCCTTTTTGCTCCTCCGTGACAGCAGACAACGTCGGTGAGCATGGGTTGTTGAAGATCTAGAGGTGAAAAGAAAGAACTAAGCAGGTGTGAAGGTCTATTTGAAGTCTCCAAAGTTGGTGGTGGTGTTAGAGTCCGATGAGGAGCTTCATTCTTGGTCTGATCCCACATCAGAGCTAACCCTCACAGTGACACCTTGAGTGGGGTTGAGAACCCACGCAGACACATCGAGACAAAACGCGAGAAGGGCAAGGGGAGAAAATGTTGAACCGACTAAATCAACCTGAACTAGGTTTACAGCCGTGAATCGACAGTCCCAACAATGAGCATATCAAGTGTGCCCCTGAATTGCTTACTCAATCAGTAAGGAACCACGCCCCATAAAGGACATGTGGTGCTTTCTGACTGGACAGAATAAGGTAAATGTCTAAAAATAATCAGATCTTTTATGATTAACATAAAATAGCACAATTGTCAGAAAATACAGATAAGATACCAAAATTCTAAAAAAAATGAGTAGCACAACATGAAATAGTATAATCCAGCTTTTTCAACACAAATGTAAGGAATATCATGTAAGTTATGAAATGCTCATATCATATATAATAAACATCAAATGATAGCCTAAAATTATGAAAATGTTTCACTAACTCTAAAATATGATATATAATCCATACAATGTTGGATATGATCATGTTATGACACATAATCATGTAATTTTCTTAATAAACCAACTTAGGGCCAATAACCCTAAATAAAATACAATAAATACTTTTATGATCATTAAATGATAGAATTTATGAAATATCCTCATATTAGTATATGGAAGCTAATATATAATTTGATATCAGTTAGATGCACATAATTCATGCTACATGAAGATGGTTCTAAATACATGGGTTGTAACCCTAATTTGACTAATGAACATAACCTAAGGTTAATATATTAACATAAATGGTGTAACATGATTATCAGTTAATGAACTATAATTAGGAATATGACATGAGTAATATAAATCTGAGTTGACAAGACAAGTAATGACGGGAATGTCCTAATGACAAAGCAAAACCCTAAAATAAGTCATGACTAGGGTTCATATGATGAGGACATGATGATGGTATGTGATATTATATTAATCAAGTTTGAAAAAGATATAATTGACATCAGGAATATGTGATTATTAGATATATGTTTTCAAGGTACACTTTACCTCTTACTTGGGCTATTATACGTTATGGTTGTATTATGTGTCCAAAATACTTGGCATATAATATTGGATGAAATGGTTGTTCTTGAATGATACCTTGCTTGATTTTCCATACTTCTGGCTATGAACACATAAAACATAATATATCTGTTCCATTATATGAAACCAGTAAACTCTTTGGTAGTTCAGGTCTTGGAAGTGACTTAACTCTTTGGTAGTCGGTCACATTGAACATATGGTATAAATCTTTGGTAGTCAATCATGAAGGCCTTAATATTGAGCTTCTTAAGAGTCAAGAGAATGCATAAAAACCTTCGACGGTCAATGCATGGATATATAATGGAAAATGTGCTTAAAATATGTGTTCTCTTTTGTTAATAAACATCTTTGTTCAATTATGCCTTCTGTTACATATTTCTTTTGTTACTGCCAAGTATTTATTTTATCTTATTGCAAGTCTTATTAGTGAGAGGTATATAAAATACATGTAGGCATACTCAGTACAATATTTAAAAATATGTTGGTGACGTGTACCACATGTAATCTCTATTTTAGGTTGTAGACATATGATATTGAAGAGATCGATAGTTGAGAGTTGTGTGGGCAGCTGATGTACAGGTGGACCTATTGTCTTAATATCATGTTGTAGATGGTACTATGTGCATATGTGTAAGTTTATTGTTCAATATGCAATATAAAATTTTGTAATAATTCATTTTGTAATTATATGTTGAATGGTGAACATGTGTTGTACGGTTTTGTTCTTGTTCATGTGCATGTGCTACTATTGTTTCCTTTCAAATTCCTCTAATTTTATTCTTCTTAGCCTAGTGTGTTGTGTTTGAATTGGGATTCTCGATGAGGTGAGGTTTCAATTTGAACGTCACACATTAGATTATGTTTCAGAAAATTTGGGGACATCACAACCTCTCTAGGTAGTGGACTGACTCTGTCCTAGTTTGGAGAGGGGATCCACTCTAAAATAGCTTGTTAAAGTGCTTGCTTCAATCTCTCTCATTATTTCTATGCATGTTTAGATTGCCATCAAATTCACTATTTGCAATTCTACCTAGTTGAAGTAACTTGAAGGTCTAACTATTTTTGTGCAAGTGTTTTTAGCTCTATTCAGCCCCTCCTCTAGAGCCCTTTTATCCAACAAGTGGTATCAGATCCACGATCTTCTCTGACACATCTCCCACTATACGAGAAGGTGGGTGTCATGGAACCGTTTGTTACCCTAAGTCCACACTCCTAATCGCTACACAGCCAAAGACAAGTAGACCAGCGCATCCGTCCCTAGTATGGATCTCATAACATATTTCACATGTGCAATATATATGTAAAAGTTGTAACAACAAGACAACAAGATACTAAATAGGGAGATAAGAGATAGCATGCACCCATTTGTAGATTCAAGTATTACCATTTGTATTGCATTTTAGAGTTTGAGTCTTGAGTGCAGCGAATCTTCATTTGGCAACTACACATTTGATAAACATAATATATTAATGCTAAATAATTAAGTACGCTATGAAAAGGCTAGGAAATAGTTTAAGAGTACAATAAAAGTTTCTTGTCTAGAAATGTCATATAGGAAATAAATTGAAACAAGACATGAAACACTTAGCGATATTCCTTTATACAAAGTGTGTTTTAAGTGTATTTCCATTATACTCAACAACATAATATGGCCATTGACCAGCTTCCCATTGGAAGGGTCTGTAAGGGTTCTCAATATTAGCCAACCCTTTTATCAACATTGTCTGCCTTATCTTGACATCTCAAGTAAGGCGCCCAACCTTGTGCCCTTACCCTGAGAAAACAGACAGGTGCACCAGGTTTGTATAATGGATAAGTTCAATTATGCTCAAGGTTTGTTCAACATATTTCAAGAAAAATGAACATACTAATCATAGGGAACATGTAGCTCAAATAAGTAATTATCTAGCCAAGCATTTATATGAGCATACATACAAACAAGCCAATACAATAGTACGGTCAAGTGCGTAAGTGTACCTTGTGAGTAGAGTACAAGATTAACCATTGATTAGAAACCATAAGCATGCTAGATCTTGGCAAAAGAGTCTTTACAAATATCATGACATTAAAAATGAGTACAATTGGATTAACATCAGCAAGATTAAGTCCACTAATCATTATCATGGTTGTTGGATGTGTCACCTAGATCAAGGTATCATGTCATTCATCATTGATTTTAATTTCTCATATGAGGTCATGTATTTCCATTATCATGTTACTTCATACTTCTTGGATTCATCTACCTAGGGTGACATATCACAACTAAGATAGGGTTTGTAATATTAGGGTTGCATGATCTTAATAGAGCAAACATGTGTTTCGAGCAAAATTGAGCAATATAGTATCAATGTTGTAAAACTAGTCATTTTGAGTCGTTATCATGCAAGGTGGTCATCATAAGAGTGTACAAGAGGTAAAGATTTATTTTGTGTCATCTATATCAACAAATTACTGATTTGATATCATTATATAACATGAATGATCCATAGAGTAAGATTTACATAGGATTAGTATCAATGTTGTAAAACTAGTCATTTTTAGTCATTATCATGCAAGGTGGTCATCATAAGAGTGCACAAGAGGTCAAGATTTATTTTGTGTCATATATATCAACAACTTACTGATTTGATATCATTATATAACATGAATGATCTATACAGCAAGATTTACATAGGATTAAAAACTAGTCAACCACATGCATACTAGATCACATATCAAATTAAGATTATGGTATTTAGCCACATAAGTGCATGAGAATGATCCACAAAGAAATTAGGTATACAAAGTATGATAAGTTACTAATTTAAGATTTTACATGATCATTTTAGACATAAAAAACTCATATGTGAGCTTGGGTTGAGTGTCAACATCAATGTATCACATAAAGTATATTCATGATTCAAGTACCTCATTAGGTAAAAAGGAGGACAAGTATGAGCAAATCCGAAACATAGCATAGAATACACTAAAAATTACTGATTTGGATCAAGCATGAGATATTAAGGTATAAATAATCGAGGTTATGCATTAAAAAAGTGATCTATAGCATATATGTCAATTTTAGGACATTTCATCAACATAAGACAATTATAGTGTGCAAGAATAGATAAAGTGTGCATCATGATGCATAGACGTGTTCAAGATACTAATATCAGACTAACATTAGGATCTGGGACATAAAACATCAATACCATGCATTCAAGTAGGATGAACATCTCAAAAGGACTTCAAAAGTATGTATTTAGGTATTAGTAGAGAAGCAAGCAGATTAAGATTCTGGAACCATATTTATTGCAAAGATCTTGTTTTTTTGGCCAAAATGGTATATTTAAAGTCTACATTGAAATAGAATGCCCAAGATGATTTTTTCAAAAGATTTACCTAGAATTAGGGGATGAGAGCCCTTGGATCGAGATCCAAGGGTCAGAAAAGGGTGTCCTGTCAGTTGTGATCCGGTCTAGAGAGTAGTGGTTGGCCACCACCACTGGCCATTCCAAGCACCGTCACCAGCGCCCCCACACTCACCCGTGGTCGCTCACCAACATCCAGATCCAGGGACTGTAGCTCGTGCATGGGCTCTTCCCCGCGGCGGAGCGAGGTCACCGGAGTCGTGGTGGCTCAACGATTCAGAGGAAGACGGTTCACGGGATCTGGCCGTCGAGGAAGCCAGGCTCCATGAAGACTCAAGCACCACTTTTCTCTGTGGCGAAGAGGTACAATGGCGCCGCAGCACCTCGCCAGAGGTGACGGCCACCCAAGAAGAAAGGGAGAAGAATAGTAGGGAAAGAAGGAGGAGAGCACGAAATGGATGGGAAACAAGAGGGGGAACCAAAGGAAAGAAGAAGGGAAGACAATGCGGTCATCAATTTAAGTAAGGAAGGCTCGAGGTATCGAATTGGCCAAGCAAAAGGGGAGTTGGTAGGTTGTTTTACTTTGTCTGACACAGAATAGAAGACAACTACGAGCCGTTAGATTTGGGTCCGCTGTTGACCATGAGTCGATCCAAGGGTAGGAAGTGTGGATCCGCTGCTCCAATACGGAGCATTCTCATTCACTGAGAAGAGGTGTCATGGATTGCTAATGTGATGAGAAAAAGGGGGGAACCCACCTTAGCTAGGTCGTGCCCCACATTAGGCCCAATTGGGTCAAAAACACATAAAATTGATTAAAGCACTTGAAAATTTCACTTAACTTTAAGGAGCCATAACGTGAGCTGTGATGGTCGGATTAAGATGATTTTTGAACCTTTAGAAAGATAATTGATAGTTCCACATTATGAGATGCATATGACAACAAGAAGAGTTCATTGAAATGATTCAATTTTGATTGCAAGTTGGTGATATATAATGAATGAAACATACTGGATTTTGGGTTCTAAATTTATTCTGAGCTAATTCATCATTTTCCAACAGAAAAAAAAAATATTTTGAACCTATATATATTCATTCCAAGACTTAATTAGTCATTTTGATAAATTTTCTTGCACCTTCATACTAATTGGTTCCATTTTTGGTTTCTTGTGTCTAACTAAGTTAATTTTCCTCAAATGAGAAATATTTGCAAAGGAATCCTTTGATGGATCCTCATGAAGCACTTTGCCATTATTTGGAAGAGTTTGACATATGTTTCTTAGGCCTTATTCTTCATTTGTGCACCGACCTTTTCAACCAATGGTTTCACAATCAAATTAAAATGTATTTAGAATGTTATATATTGATCATCGAGTGATTTAAGGAAAAATATTTAATAGGAAGGATGGGGCCTTAAGTAGAGTATTTAGTATATATCTTAATTGGCTTATAGCAATTAAACACATAGTCAAATTCAATATACGGCTTTGAAGTTAGGAAGGAAAGTGGGTAATTGACAAGATAATGGAACTCATGATAATTAATTTTGTACTAACTGACTAAACTAGAAACGTAGGCGACCCATCATGGTCGTGTATTCTCCTAGCAAGAAAACGGCAATGAAGTTAATTTCTCATTGTTGAATTCCCTTCGACTTTATTCACCCGTACGTTTTCTTCTCCCCTCCTCATCTCCCATACATCCGTGAAGCTCAAGGACTGTTTTACCACGGCACTTCAAGGGATCACCCTGAATCCCTAGCATCGTCTCCCTCCTACATATATACGCAACCTTTCCGTAAATCTACAACTCGATCCCCCTCAGCCTCGGAGCACCATCAACCTCTTCCCTGCAGCGCCGCTCAATAGTGTTGACTGCCATCTACCAGACCTCTTGCAACCACCATCACCTACAACAATATTCCGGCACCTGTACATGAACCTGCAACACAAGTCTGATGCACAGATCTAAAACAGGAGACCTGCAGGCATCATAGCAGGGCGCACATCCGCTGTCCCTTCCATGGTGACGCTTCCTCCATCCAACGCAACTGCAATCACATAGATCGACAACCACTCCAGTAGCCATTGCCTACTGCTAGATTTGCAGCGCCCGTCCCACCGCCTCAAAGATAACTTGACGACCTGCAACAAGCCATTGCAGATCTGCGACTATCTCGCCGACTGCCTGCACACACATGTTCCTCGCCAGCAATGGTGCCCTCGCCAATGAAAGCCTACGCTGGACTGCAACTGCCAGACACAGGTCACGGCCACCACTTGAAACTACTCTTCCCTCTAATACATCCCTGCCTCTTACAGCCTGGGAGGAGAACAATCCGTCCAGCAGTTTTCCTAGTGATCCCGCATCAGAGTCTGTGTGCACTGCAGATCATCGACTTTGAAACTAGCAAGGTCATCGATCTGCTGCTGGCCCCAAGACGAACTATCAAGCATACACCAGAATATATCCAAGAGGATTATGCAGAAAATTGTGTCATGCTTTGATCAACCTCTCCTTGCAAATCACAAGCCAAGAGATAATTACAGCAACATGCATTTTTTTTTTTTTGAGGAAAAGTCATGGCATGTATTAAATAACACATCGAAGCAAGCAAACACCTGCTTATGCGGGTTCCGTACAAGATGTTGAAAATAATGTAAACGGAAAAAAAATTAATGTTTAAGTCTAGTGGAGATAAAAGCAAAGTTCTGATGAAGTGGGGGAGGCACCCCTTAACAAGCCTCTAGATGAAATTAAGAGGAATAGTCCCAATTTTGTTGAAAAAGCATCCTCCCGAAAGTATAATCAAAGTTGTTGTTGGACTATACTGACACCTGTTTCATCATCAACCATAGCTTTGAGATCGCACAAAAATTTTGTTTCGGATTCACCTTCATCAGATTCGTCATGTCCTCCTTCAACTTGGTTACCTGTATTTTGTTAGAATGTAAACATCTGCATCTATTTGTGATATAATATTTTGTCTCAATTTTTTGTTGTTGTTGAAGATTCTGTTGTTTCTTTCTTTTCATAGATTCCAACTGATAGTGGTGAAAATATCACTACTCTTGAAGTTTTTGTAGTGTCTATTTGGTGTGATTTGTGAAGGGAAAGTTGCTTCCTTGAGTACAAGAATGTTGTTTCGTGTGTAGTGTGAGAAGATGTTTTGTGAAAAGATACACTTGAAGAAGATGTGATCAGCTGAGTCAATGTTGTTTTCGCATAGTGAGCATATGAAAGGGCCAATGAAGCCCTTTTTTGTAAGGTTTTCGCCTGTGAGCAATTTGTCATGAAGTAAAAGTCAAAGGAACGTTTTATATTTTTGAGGCCATTTATGTTTCCAAATTTTTGTGGTGGATGGGGCAAAACCTCTATAGGAAAGGTAGGTGTAGGCTTGCTTAACCGAGTAAGTGCTACCCCATTTCCATGTTATGATGTTTGAGGTATTGTTTTCCAAGGAGAATTTTATATTTCTGATATCGTCTTGACTAAGCTGCATGTGTATGCATCTTTTAAGAGAATTTGATCAGTTACTGGTGATAAGGAGGAGAGTTTTATCAATTTTCATGTTGAGCAGTCTATTTGGGATAGTCCAGGTTGGTCGAAGATTGATGACAGAGTTGTTTTCGAACCAAGGATCGAACCAGAATGAGATATTTAGGTGAGAGTGTGGGGGAGTGTTAATGATTTGAGTGATCTTTTGGATATTTTTGTTGATGTATATCCAAAGAGGAGAAGCTAATTTTTTTGGAATAGGATGCCAGGGAGGGGAATGTTGATAGTATTTGTATTTGATGAGTTGAGTCCATATTTTTAGTTTGTTTTGGAACAAACTATTGATGATTTTAGTTATAAGACAGAAGACGTGAGTTTCAATGTTTATGATGCCCCATCCTCCTTGATCTAGAGGAGCAGATATAGTTTTCCAATTAACAAGATGATAGTGTTTTCCGGATTTTTCTGATTTGTGGAAGTTATTCCAAAGAAAGTTTCTCCTCATTTTATCTAGAATTGATTTTGTTTTTTAATTACAGCAACATGCATGAACTGTAGGTTAGTAGCTTCGTAATTTTCCAGTATGTTCTGAATTTGAGGAATCATTAAGGGACAATACGTTAAGGAATACATTAGTTGAGTAAATGGATGCTTAGAAAACAAAACATATCCATATTGACGCAAAACAATCCAACAAAATGTATCGGTTTGATGTGTATAGTAGTGTATTAGTAGAAGGAGAATGTTCTGGAAATTATATATTCATACGTACCTACACTATTTCAGATATTAGAAAAATAAAAAAATAGTAATGATACCAGTACATATGGTGTTATTAATGGTAAGGATTAGCTATTTAGGTTTCAAATTCGTTTACCTAAACTATACTATGCATTGAGATGTACAAATATATAGATTTTGTCCTAAATATAGTAAACAGGAAATCTGAAATTCTGCAACTATATATCCTTAATGCTAAACATTAGATTAGATAATAATATGAATTAGTAGAATGCAACTCGACCATACTAATAGTCAACTCATCATAGTTAACATGTACACATATACATAATTATTTGAATAGTATATGCATATATATAATAGGGTATTAGAGGATACGAAGTTGTGAAATATTTCAATAGTTGCATAATAATTATATCTCCATTATGAATGTAGATGATGTAAATAGATATATATAAATATATAGCCTACAAATAAAACTAAGTGTCGTTTATCACATAAAAGGTTACTTGTGACGACATAAAGCCTTAGGCACACAGTTAAGGTTTAGTACAACATTTCATCCTCAGACTGATGGACAATCCGAGAGGACTATACAGACTTTAGAAGACTTGCTTAGATCATGTGTTTTTCAGTTTACAGGAAGTTGGGATCTGCACCTAAGCTTGATAGAGTTTGCCTATAATAACGGCTATCAACATAGCATTGATATGGCACCTTATGAAGCTTTGTATGGTAGACGTTGTAGATTACCCCTATGTTGGTATGAAACTGGTGAATATCAACTGTTAGGTCTTGATCTTATGCAGCAGACCACCGAGAAGATTAAAGTAATACAACAACAGTTAAAGACTGCACATGATAGACAGAAATCTTATGCTGATAAGCGTCATAGACCTTTACAATTCCAGGTTGGAGACAAAGTATACCTCAAGGTCTCACCCTGGAAAGGAGTTCTGAGATTTGGAAGGAAAGGAAAGTTAGCTCCTAGGTTTATGGGGCCTTATCCAATCATTGAACGGATTGGAAAAGTACCTTATAAGCTAGAGTTACCACCAGAGTTACAAAAGTTACACCCTGTGTTCCACATTTCCATGCTTAGGAAATGTCATCTGATACAGAATCAGTTCTGCAACCTATGGAAGTAGAATTGAATGATGATGTATCTTATGAGGAAGGACCAGTGTCAATCCTTGACAAGAGATTTTTAAAAAGTTGAAAAAGAAATATATAAACCTTGTAAAAGACCTCTAGAATCACCGTGGTATTGAAGAAGCCACATGGGAACTAGAGGAAGAGATGAGAAGGAAATACCCTGCTCTTTTCTCTTAATATGTTTTTGTTGATTTTGGGGAAGAAATCCTTGTAAGGGGTGGATAATTTGTAACATCCCTGACCTGGGTTATGAACTAACCCTAGGTTTTTTGCTTAACTAAGTGATTAAATGCTTATGCTTATTCTTTGAGATGTAATTAAGGCTCTTGAGGAACCTATATTTCTATTTCAGTCCTTTTTTAATAATGTTGCAACAATGTTTTGATAATTTTGGACTAAAGTGCAAATTACCCAAGTTGAAGGATGAACTTGCAAATTACACATGATAAGATATTCCTATGATGTGAGACATCCTAAGAATGAATATGATGTAGTGGTATGGTTTCCACAAGCTTGAGCACCAAGATATAGCTTGTATAGCAATCCTTGTGCTATTAAAACCTAGTTTTGGTGTAAAGTGCAATTTAACCAAAACCTAGGGTCCAACATGTAAAATATACCCTCTAGAGTATCTATCATGTTTCTTGTCATCAAGTAGAGCAAAGAAAATGAGAGGGGCACCTCATTTGACTAATCAGGTATGAAGGATAATCTGGATATTTAAATAACCAAGAATTAAGCAACATGGTCTTTAATATATATATACAACTTAGTAAGGTCTTTGGTTTCTTTTCCTTTTAACCTTGGATAAGGGAGGAGTTTTGCATAAGGAAATAAGGAGGAAACGTGGCCAAGAAGTGGAGAGGGATTTGGTGGATATGTTTGAGAATTAAAGGAAATAATCTCCTTTCCTTGAAAATATCCAAAAATATATATAGCATCCTTAACAACAAAGCAAGGGATCGTTTCCCTTAGTTTCTTTTCTCACCTTCTTGCCTTGACCGACCAAGAAGGAGATATGGAGCAGAGGACGAATGACCAAGTTGGTTTGGTAAGTATGGATCACCATCTAGCTCGAATTCATGGTGGGAATCCTACAACAAGGTTGTTTTATTGGTGTTTTTCACACAATTCTACTTTCTAGCCATCTTCTCCATCCAAAACTTGAAGAACGGACTTTGGGCAACCACTGGAGCTTCATCCACTATTAAATCTAGAAAGATTGGAGCTCTAGATCTAATCTAAAGGCGGGTTTTATAACTCTAACCCTTAAGCTTTGCTTTTGCATCCTTCTTTCTTAGAAACGTTGCTTATTCTTCTTCTATAGACATCTTTGTGTGTTCTTGCAAGTGTTTCCGTGAAGAACAGTCCCAGTTCTTGAGGTAGAATATGATGACGTTATTTCCAAAGTTTATCCACAAACTTGCTTTAGGAAACGGTCTCTAACCCCTTGCTCAAACGGTTTCCCAAACCGTTTGAGAGCAAACAATTTCAAACCGTTTGAGAGCAAACAGTTTCAAACCGTTTGAATGCAAACGGTTTCAAACAAGAACGCATGGAAGAAAACGGTCTAAGACTGTTTGGATGCATTGACCAGGTTTTGACCATTTGGAGGTCTGTTGTGAATAATGTGGACTAATCACTTACCAAAAATCATCAACTAATTCTAAATAAATCATCAATTGAAGGCCCAACAATCATCTAAACCCTAATCGAGTTTATTGCTGATTTCAATAATTAATTTAAGTTGATGTTTGGGTTGAGTGGCCCAAACGGTTTCAAAACCACGGTCTCAAGACCGTTTGGTGATCACCCAAGACCTTTTGGAGGTCTAGGGTTAAGTAAGGTTGACCATTTGAGGGTCCAATTATATCAACTTGTTGAGCAATTAAGTGCTGATTTGGTGACCAAATCTAGGGTTCAACCCTTAAGAGAATGACTTGGTTTTTTATGACATAATGGGCAAACGGTCTCAAGACTATTTGTAGGATGTCGAAATGATCCCAAGACCGTTTGGGGGTCACCCAAGACCATTTAAAGGTCTAGGGTTGACTATGGTTAAGTGGTTGAAGATCGAAAGGCAATAAGTTGAAGTGCAATTAATTATTGACCTAGTGATCGATTCCAAACCCTAATCCAATTGATCCAAGCCCTAATTGATGATCAATTGAGGGTCAATTGAGTGTCAAATCAGTTGAGGGTTGACCTAATTGACTCAATTGATGAGTGGCTAGCAATTGCATGATCGATTGAGGGGTTTAACATTGGAAACCCCAACTCAATTGAAGTGGTTGAGATACTTTTTGGTCCATGCAGTTTTGAGATGGTTTGGACCAAACAGTCTCAAGACCGTTTGAGTCCAAACGGTCTCAAGACCATTTGGGTCCAAACGGTCTCAAGACCATTTGGGACCAAACGATCCCAAAACGTTTGGTGCTCATGCGGTTTCAAGAACGATTGTGTCCATGCGGTTTCAAAGTCAACTTGACCAAACGGTCTTGAGTGTGCACTTTACCAAACGGTTTCAAGGTCTGTCCAAGACCGTTTGGGGGTTTGTGTACAAGACCGTTTGAGGTCTAAAAAGGTCAAGAACGTTTGATGCCTTAGTGGTCAAGATGGTTTAGTAGATGATTAACCTAAACCTCAAAGATACCTAAAGTGATTAAGGGACCAAGTAATTAGTTGATTAATGTATGTTATAATCAATGGTGAACATTACAAAAGTACCCTTGATGGGATAGAGTGACTAATAATCTTTGAACAAGTGAACCTTAATGATCACTATAGTAATGACATAACCCATGATGTCAATGTTGATTTGGACTTAATCCAATCAAGGATGATGTAAACATCATCTTATAGAAATAGGAGAGAGAATATTCTTTATATGAATGAGAATCAAGTAATAAACCTCCAATATGTATGAATATATCTAATTAGGGTATGATCCATCATGATGAGATCATAAAAACCCTAATTATGATGGTTAATGAATATTAACCTAATTTGATGGCATTATTGGAACTAATCCTCATACATGATGCTAGTATGATCTTAATTCTTTATATAATGTGAACAGTAAACCCTAATCTAGGGTAATGTGATGAAAAATGAATAGTAAACCCTAATCTAGGGTAATTTGATGAAAAATGAATAGTAAACCCTAATCTAGGGAAATGTCATGGTATGAATAGTAAACCCTAATTTGGGTTATGCTTCTAAGCATGAAACTTTTTATTTGAATTATGACATGAGTAATCATTATGCTTTTGTAAGTCAAAGGGGTTGAATAACCCTAACTGAATTGAATAGAGTAACCCTAACCCTAGAAACTAGTCGTGGTGATGTAACACGGCCGTGGTATTCTATACATGGATTGGAAATAAACTAGATGATGCTGATATAGATATAATGTGTATATTATCAATTGTGTTAGTCATGCAGGTCTTTATCAAGAAGTGATCATATCCAGGTAAGGGTTATGATGTCATATTCATTGAAAGCACTTTATAAGCTTTGAAAATAATGGCATGCTATGATTGCCTAGTAAGAGGTAACATATGAGATTGACAGGCTGTATGAGCCATGAGAAATACCTGCATTGCCATCAAAGCATCAATATGTTACTTGGTAACAAGTGTTTTGATGATCTAAGGGTTTGAACACCCGTGTTCCTGAATTATAATGATGAGATGATTAGGGATTGATATCCCAATGATAACTGGATGAGAAATGAACTTGATACAAATAGTATTCTTTCTTTATAGCAATTGTCTTGTTGGTTTATGTTTGAAAACATGTCTGATGCTAAAAGAATGTTATAATGTACTTAAATAATCAAGTATAATGATATCATGTAGAGCCCTAACCATAGATCCATCATTGTCAGAAGTTTAACGATGGTGAAACAGGTTTTCCTAAGGGAACTCCTGGAGAGCATACTTTTGAGTATGTGCGGGTTATGGATGTGAATATCCTTACATCCTAATGTGGGAATTGATGTGAGATGTACCTTTAATCTCTCATTCCTTCATTATATGTTTATACTAGGATGATGTATCACTAATCTCCTGATGATGTTGTTAATGTTGCATCGATGTGAGATAAACAAGAAGTCCTTCAGTGGTGAAGAGAGTACAGTACGCCACTGTAACTCTAATAGCGAAGTTGCCAGAATACGCTGGAAAGCTATTATGGTAGAGACACAAGTTGTCCTGCATGTTGTTCCTCATACTGACTGAGGAGGATGAGGTCATAGGAATCCGGCTCTTCTGATGACCTATGTATGGTACCGATTGCGATTTCGTAATGGTCGGTTGGAGTATGAGAGGTGTAACTCATCTCCTCAGTGCATAAATATGTTTGAAAAATGTAATCAGTCGTATAGCATAACTGCTTAGGTTGAACTATGAGAAACAATGATTGATGTTACATTGTTTATAGTACTCTAGTTGAATAACAAGTATACATGTTATTTATATTCCTTATTGATATATGTCTTGTCATCCAATCATGTTATAATTGAAATGATTGCTTATGAAATACTGTCCTACTTAGCTTATACAATGTTTTACCTATTGTTGAATGTTTATAGTTCCACTGCTCAATGTTATCCCATTATTGCAATAACAATGCTTCTGGTGGAGAGTTATAACTCTTGCTGGGACAATTATTCAATTGTCTCACCCCCGTGGGATTCGACTTTTTAGGTAGACGCTGAGGACGAAGGAACCCATCAGTGGGTGAGCAACAACAACAGCAGCAGCAACAACATCAGGGACAACAGTGATCCTCAGGTGGAGACATTGTCTGTCGAGTCTTGTAGATAGAATGTCCTATGTGTCATCTCTGTACTCTCAGGTCCTAGGAGTCGGTAGATGTTTAATATAGATATGAGATTTTGGCGTAATGCCTCGAGATTTGGTTTCTTGCCTTGTACAGTTAACAGGGCAGTTGATGTTTGTAACCCTCGAGAGGTGTTTATTACAGAGATGTAATGATGGATCAATTTGTAAATAACTTATCATGTTTCCTTATGAAAGAATTTTACCATTTTTAGATCTCTTTACAAAAAGTTTTAATTTTTAGTGATTTGTAATAATTCTGCTGCTAGTTAATCGCTTCCGCATTCGTTGATCTCGTTTCCCCCTGAAATCAACAAAAACATATTAAGAGAAAAGAGCAGGGTATTTCCTTCTCATTTCTTCCTCTAGTTCCCATGTGGCTTCTTCAATACCACAGTGATTCCAGAGGACTTTTACAAGGTTTATATCTTTCTTTTTCAACTTTTTAATTCTCTTGTCAAGGATTGACACTGGTCCTTCCTCATAAGATACATCATCATTCAATTCTACTTCCATAAGTTGCAGAACTGATTCTGTATCAGGATGACATTTCCTAAGCATGGAAATGTGGAACACAGGGTGTAACTTTTGTAACTCTGGTGGTAACTCTAGCTTATAAGCTACTTTTCCAATCCGTTCAATGATTGGATAAGGCCCCATAAACCTAGGAGCTAACTTTCCTTTCCTTCCAAATCTCATAACTCCTTTCCAGGGTGAGACCTTGAGGTATACTCTGTCTCCAACCTGGAATTCTAAAGGTGTATGACGCTTATCAGCATAAAATTTTTGTCTATCCTGTGTAGCCTTTAACTGTTGTTGTATTACTTTAATCTTCTCGGTGGTCTGCTGCACAAGATCAAGATCTAACAGTTGATATTCACCAGTTTCATACCAACATAGGGGTGATCTACAACGTCTACCATACAAAGCTTCATAAGGTGCGATATCAATGCTATGTTGATAGCTGTTATTATAGGAAAACTCTATCAAGCTTAGGTGCAGATCCCAACTTCGTGTAAACTGAAGAACACATGATCTAAGCAAGTCTTCTAAAGTCTGTATGGTCCTCTCGGATTGTCCATCAGTCTGAGGATGAAAGGTTGTACTAAACCGTAATTGTGTGCCTAAGGCTTTATGAAGTCGCTCCTAAAAACGACTCGTAAACTGAGGACCTCTGTCAAAAACAATGGTGACTGGGACTCCATGCAGTTGTACTATCTCATCTACATACAACTGTGCCAGCTTTTCAATAGAATAGGTTGTTTTGACAGGTAAGAAATGTGTTGTCTTCATCAACCTATCAACTATTACCCAGATGGAATCATGTCCTTTGGCTGTCCTGGGTAGACCAACCACAAAGTCCATGGTTACATGATCCCACTTCCACTATGGTATAGGCAAAGGTTGCATTGTTCCTGCAGGCTTCTGGTGTTCAGCTTTAACTTGCTGACACACAGGACATCGCATAACAAACTCAGCAACGTCTTTCTTCAAACCAGGCCACCAATACATTTTTTTTGAGCAATCTGAACATCTTCATTACTAAAAAGCCATACAACATCTACACATGGGAAAAGAGATACTGGAAGTACATACAACCACCAAGAACAGGGTTATCAGATCACCAAAACTCATATTGGAAAGAAAATAAAATGCTTCTGCATTGATCTCTTTTCCACAAGGCTGACATAAGCAGCTTTTCATAAGAGATTCCTTCAACCTGAGCATAGATCGGTGGTGATAAACTTGCAAATGAAACATATGCAGACCAGTATTTTCTGCCACAAGCAGAGCCATAGACCCAGTAGTGAATCCGAACAGAACAAAAAAGAGAAAGACTCGTAGCTCCCAAACAAAGAGAGCAACAACGCCGACAAGCAGCGACAACAACACCGACGAGCGGCCATAAATGGGCAGAAGAACCTACCGCAAAGCAAAACAAAAAAGAAAGACAAGGAAAACCTGAGAAACAGTAAAAGAGAGGGGACAGAAGACCCGAGCCATCCCAATCATCTCCCAATGGGGCTCCCGGTGAGTACCAGACTCACAGAGGAACATCAAAGCCACTTCAGTCACCCATTGCCACGAAAAGTCAGCACCCAGCCAAGATCCAGCACGTAGGCTCCCCATACCCGAAGGAGACAGCCAAGGTACCTGCGGAGGTTGAAGCCCGCGCCAGAGGAGGACACCCCAGAAGGGTCGCAGGAACCACAGAGGCAAGATAGATCCGAGATGGAGGCGGGAGAGGAGATCACCCGGGGGGAGACAGGCTGGGCGCGCCGACTGTTGCCCTCCCCCCCAGGCGGAGAAGATGAGCCCTAGGTCAATCGCCCGATCGCCAGAGCAGAGACTCACGCGGAGCGGCGATAACTGAATGACACCTTCATATCTTTCAAGTTTCGATACATCTTGGTGCTTCCTGGATGCATAGCATACATTGAAGAATGAGATTCTTCCAGGATTACCTTCCTCAAGTTATCCACATCCGGTACTATCATCCTACCATGGTAACAAGCTACTTGATCATCTGAGTCATGGAAACCATCTCATTTCTTACTACCATACTCCAATTTAATCAGTTGAACTACAGCATCAACTTGTTGTGCCTCCTTGATTTATTGTCTCAGAGTAGGTTTTATGTGCATCTCAACCAACAACCCGGCTAACAATGATACTCTTAACTGTACATTGTCTTGCCTTAAGGAGATAAGCATATCTCTCCTTGAGCACACTAAAGAATTCAGTTGTGCTCTATGCAAAGCTGGTGTTGCTGATTTCCTACTCAAAGCATCAACAACCACATTGGCCTTCCCTGGATGATAATCAATGGTGCAATCGTAGTCCTTTATTATCTCCATCCATCGGCGTTGCCTCATGTTAAGCTCATGCTGAGAAAATATATACTTAAGGTTCTTATGGTCTGTGAAAATCTGGAATGTTTCTCCATAAAGATAATGTCTCCAGATCTTCAAGGCATGAACTACAACAGCTAGTTCTAGATCATGTGTCAGATAATTCTCCTCGTCTTTCTTAAGCTGTCGGGAAGCAAAATAAATCACTTATTTATCCTGTATCAACACACATCCTAATCCATTCTTTGAGGCATCATAGAAAACTATATATCCTTTCCCTTGTTCAGGTAACACAAGCACAGGTGCACTTGTCAACCTTTCCTTTAACAATTGAAAAGACTGCTAACACTTATCACTCCAGGTAAAAGGAACATCCTTCCTGGTCAACTTAGTTAAGGGTAAAGCTATAGAACTGAAGTTCTTAATGAACCTCTGATAATAGCCAGCCAACCCTAAGAAACTTCAGATCTCCGTCGGTGTCTTCGGCTGCTCCCATAGCAGAACAAATTCTACCTTTTTAGGGTCAACACGAATACCTGAAGCAAATATTACGTATCCAAGGAAAGATACTTCTGGTAACTAGAACTCACACTTGCTAAACTTAGCATATAACTTGTGTTTTCTTAGCAAAGTTAGAGTCTGACAAAGATGTTGTTCATGCTGTTGAGCATCTCTGCTATAGATCAGGAATTCATCTATGAAGACAACAACACATTGATCCAGAAAAGGTCAGAAGATTCTATTCATGAGTTCCATAAATGCAGTTGGTGCATTAGTTAGTCCAAACGACATAACTGTTAACTCATAATGACCATACCTTGTCCTGAAGGCAGACTTAGGTATGTCACCCTCCTTAATATGTAGCTGATGATATCCCAGCCTCAAGTCTATCTTTGAGAAGACGGTTGCACCACGCAACTGGTCGAAAAGATCATCAATCCTCGGCAGAGGATACTTATTCTTTATCGTTACTTTATTTAACTGTCTATAATCAATGCACAACCGCATTGACCCGTCTTTCTTTTTAACAAAAAGGACCAAAGCTCCCCATGGTGAAGTAATTGGTCTGATGAAGCCCTTCTCGATCAACTCTTGCAGCTATTTCTTTAGTTCTGTCATCTCAGCAGGCGCCATCCTATACGGTGTTTGTGTTATAGGTTGCGTTTTCAGGATTAAATTGATCTCAAAATCAATTTCCTGGGGCGGTGGTACACCTGGAAGTTCTTCAGGAAATACATCTTCAAATTCCCTGACTACAGGAACTTCAGTAGGGTTAGGACTATCCATGGTAATATCTACCACATGGGCCAAGAATGCATAACATACTTGCCTCATCAACTTCTCAACAACCATAGCTGAAACAAGACAGGTGGGTAGAATATTTCTCTCTTCTTGAAAGACCTATTTGTCACTATCATCAACGAACACAGCTGGCTTGGACTCACAATCCAAGACAACCTTATACCTTTCTAAGGTATCCATCCCAAGGATTACATCAAATCCTTGCATCTCAAGTGGTATAAGATCCACTTGAATGTGATGTTCAGAAAAGAAGAGGATGCAGGGAGAACATACCTCCTACAACACAGTAGATCCCCTCAACGGAGTTTCTAGCAACAAACTATCTGCTCTATGACTTATAGTCAGGTTACAGTCAAAAATCACTCTTCGAGTGATAAAGGATTGTGTAGCACCCAGATCAATTAAAACAGATACAACGCAAGATATAGACATATCAGAATATAACAATTCCATCTGACCTGCCACAACCCGAGGGTTGATCACTGCATCAGGTGGATTCATTGCATAGAATCTTGCTGTCGCCTGTGGTTGATTCGGTGCTCGATGACTAGGTGTTGATGATCCATCTTGGGACGCTTGTCCACTTCCTCTAGCATTTCCTGGAAACGGTCGCCTTTGGGATCCTTGCTGACTCTGCCTCTGAGGTTGAGTCACACTCACTTCTCTAGCTCTGTAGTCTTTCATTAGATGTCCCATCTTTCCACATATGTAACATCTTTTGTTCAATTGTTGTGGTCTGGGTGGTCCTGTAACCGACATAGATGCTGAACTGCGAGCTCCTTCTAGTGGTAGGCTTCATCCTCTACCCCTATTTGACGTCCACTGCGTCTGGGTACTGAATCTAGGTGATGGTGTAGGCACATAAAACTTAGGTTTCTTGAAATCTTTAGATGAAGATCCTTGGAACTGGGGATACATCCTCTTGTTATGGGTCTGTCTCTTCTCTGTCACAGACCTCTCTACCCTTCTGACAGATTCCATAAAAGTAGCAAACCTTTCCCTGTTCTCCAGAGCTGACGCAGGAGTAGTCAACTCAGCGTTTAACCTTTTCTCAAAACGCCTAATGCTTTCTTCATCTGTGGTCGCCATGTGCAGACAGAACCGCAAAAGCTTCATAAACTTAGCCTCATACTCGCTAATTTTCATTAAACCTTATCTTAACGTCTCAAACTAAGAGATTTTCTCCTCCAGAAACGTCTTAGGGAAATATCTGTTGATAAATTCTCGTCGAAAAACTTCCCATGCAATCTCCACACCTTGCCTTTTTTGTTCTTCCATGGTCCACCAATGACCAGCACTTCCCTTGAGAAGATATACATCATGTCTAACTTTCTCAGCTTCTGGGATGTTCAGGATTCTAAAAGCCTTTTCTAGTTCAGTTAACCACAATTCAGCATCTGTTGCGTCAGCTGTTCCAGCATACTCTGTGGCTTCAACTCGGCGAAGTTGTTCAAACGTCTTACTGACTCCTTGTCTTTCTGGATGGGTAGGTGCCCTAGGTGCAGGTATAGGCATCCTATCAGTCATATGTGTCATGGCAGTCATAAACTGTGCAAACATGGCTTGGACGGCTGGGTTCCCCATGTCAGTTGGATTGAACTGGGGTGGTTCAGGCATAGGTTCTTCTCTATCTGGGTCTCTTGCACCTCTTCTGGGTGCAGCAACACTACTCTCTGCAACGTGTTCTTCATGTGGTCCAGACATCCTTAGTTATATCTTCTCCTCCTAAATGAGCAGAAGACACTATCAGACATACTGGAAGACACTTATAACAAACTCAACAACCTAAGTCCTTTGTCTCTGTAGACTCAGCGAACCTAGAGCTCTGATACCACTTATTTGTGAAGACACTTCTCGGGGAAACAAGATCAACGAATGCGGAAGCGATTAACTAGCAGCGGAATCATTAAAAATCACTAAAAATTAAATTTTTTGTAAAGAGATCTACAAACGGTAAAATTCTTTCAGAAGGAAACATGATAAGTTATTAACAAATTGATCCATCATTACATCTCTATAATAAGCACCTCTCGAGGGTTACAAACATCAACTGCCCTGTTAACTGTACAAGGCAAGAAACAAAATCTTGAGGCATTACGCCAAAATCTCAAATCTATATTAAACATCTACTGACTCCTAGGACCTGAGAGTACAGAGACGACACATAGGACATTCTATCTACAAGACTCGACAGATAGTGTCTCCACCTGTGGATCACTGCTGTCCCTGATGTTGTTGCTGTTGCTGTTGTTGTTGCTCACCCACTGATGGGTTCCTTCGTCCTCGGCGTCTACCTAAAAAATCGAATCCCACGGGGGTGAGACAATTTAATAATTGTCCCAGTGAGAGTTATAACTCTTCGCCAGAAGCATTGTTATTGCAATAATGGGATAACATTGAGTAGTGGAACTATAAACATTCAACAGTAGGTAACACATTATATAAGCTAAGTAGGACCGTATTTCATAAGCAATCATTTCAATTATAACTTGATTGGATGAAAAGACATATATCAATAAGGAATATAAAGAACATGTATACTAGTTATTCAACTAGAGTACTATAAACAATGTAACATCAATCATTGTTTCTCATAGTTCAACCTAAGCAGTTATGCTATACGGATGATTACATTTTTCAAACATATTTATGCCATGAGGAGATGAGTTACACCTCTCATACTCCAACCGACCATTACAAAATCGCAATCGGTACCATACATAGGTCATCAGAAGAGCCATATTCCTATGACCTCATCCTCCTCAGTCAGTATGAGGAACAACATGCAGGACAACTTGTGTCTCTGCCATAATAGCTTTCCAGGGTTTTCTGGCAACTTCTCTATTAGAGTTACAGTGGCGTACTGTACTCTCTTCGCCATCGAAGGACTTCTTGTTTATCTCACATCGATGCAGAATTAACAACATCATCGGGAGATTAGTGATACATCATCCTGGCATAAACATATAAAGAAGGAATGAGAGATTAAAGGTACATCTCACATCAATTCCCACATTAGGACGTAAGGATATTCGCGTCCATAACCCCCACATACTCAAAAGTATGCTCTCCAGGAGTTCCCTTAGGAAAACTTGTTTCACCATCATTAAACTTTTGACAATGATGGATCTATGGTCAGGGCTCTACATGATATCATTATACTTGATTATTTAAGTACATTATAGCATTCTTTTAGCATCAGGCATGTTTTCAAACATAAACCAACAAGACAATTTCTATAAAGAAAGAATACTATTTGTATCAAGTTCATTTCTCATCCAGTTATCATTGGGATATCAATCCCTAATCCTCTCATCATTATAATTCAGGAACATGGGTGTTCAAATCCTTAGATCATCAAAACACTTGTTACCAAGTAACATATTGAAGATTTGATGGCAATGCAGGTATTTCTCATGGCTCATGCAGCCTATCAATCTCATATGTTACCTCTTACTAGGCAATCATAGCATGTCATTATTTTCAAAGCTTGTAAAGTGCTTTCAATGAATATGACATCATAACCCTTACATGGCTATGATCACTTCTTGATAAAGACATGCATGACTAACACAATTGATAATATACACATTATATCTATATCAACATAATCCAATTTATTTCCAATTCAAGTATAGAATACCACGGCCGTGTTACATCACCACGGCTGGTTTCTAGGGTTATGGTTTCTCTATTCAATTCAGTTAGGGTTATTCAACCCCTTTGACTTACAAAGGCATAATGATTACTCATGTCATAATTCCAATACAGAGTTTCATGCTTAGAAGCATAACCCAAATTAGGGCTTACTGTTCACACCATGACATTTCCCTAGATTAGGGTTTACTATTCATTTTTCATCACATTACCCTAGATTATAGTTTACTATTCATTTTTCATCACATTACCCTAGATTAGGGTTTACTATTCATTTTTCATCATATTACCCTAGATTAGGGTTTACTATTCACATTATATAAAGAATTAAGATCATACTATCATCATGTATGAGGATTAGTTCCAATAATGCCCTCAAATTAGGTTAATATTCATTAACCATCATAATTAGGGTTTTTATGATCTCATTATGATGGATCATACCCTAATTAGATATATTCATACATATTGGAGGTTTATTACTTGATTCTCATTCATATAAAGAATATTCTCTCTCCTCTTTCTATAAGATGATGTTTACATCATCCTTGATTGGATTAAGTCCAAATCAACATTGACATTATGGGTTATGCCATTACTATAGTGATCATTAAGGTTCACTTGTTCAAAGAGTATTAGTCACTCTATCCCATCAAGGGTACTTTTGTAATGTTCACCATTGATTATAACATACATTAATCAACTAATTACTTGGTCCCTTAATCACTTTAGGTATATTTGATGTTTAGGTTAATCATCTACTAAACCATCTTGACCACTAAGGCATCAAACGTTCTTGACCTTTTTAGACCTCAAACGGTATTGTACACAAACCCCCAAATGGTCTTGGACAGACCTTGAAACCGTTTGGTAAAGTGCACACTCAAGACCGTTTGGTCATGAAGACTGTTTGGTCAAGTTGACTTTGAAACTGCATGGACACAATCGTTCTTGAAACCGCATGAGCACCAAACGGTTTGGGATAGTTTGGTCCCAAATGGTCTTGAGACCATTTGGAATCAAACGGTCTTGAGACCGTTTGGTCTAAACCATCTCAAAACTGCATGGACCAAAAAGTATCTCAACCACTTCAATTGAGTTAGGGTTTCCAATGTTGAACCCCTCAATCGATCATGCAATTGCTAGCCACTCATCAATTGAGTCAATTAGGTCAACCCTCAACTGATTTGACACTCAATTGACCCTCAATTGATCATCAATTAGGGCTTGGATCAATTGGATTAGGGTTTAGAATCGATCACTAGGTCAATAATTAATTGCACATCAACTTATTGCCTTTCAATCTTCAACCACTTAACCATAGTCAACCCTAGACCTCCAAATGGTCTTGGGTGACCCCCAAACAGTCTTGGGATCGTTTGGACATCCAACAAATGGTATTGAGACCGTTTTCCCATTATGTCATCAAAAACCAAGTCAATCTCTTAAGGGTTGAACCCTAGATTTGGTCATCAAATCAACACTTAATTGCTCAACAACTTGATATCATTGGACCATCAAATGGTCAACCCTACTTAACCCATAGACCTCCAAACGGTCTTGGGTGATCACAAAACGGTCTGGAGACCATTTGGGTGATCCCCAAACAGTTTTGAAACCATTTGGGCCACTCAAACCAAACTTCAACTTAAATTAATTATTGAAATCAGCAATAAACTCGATTAGGGTTTATATGATTGTTGGGCCTTCAATTGATGATTTATTTGGAATTAGTTGATGATTTTTTGTAAGTGATTAGTCCACATTATTCACAACAGACCTCCAAATGGTCAACACCTGGTCAACGCATCCAAACTGTCTTAGACCGTTTGCTTCCATGCGTTCTTGGTTGAAACCGTTTGCATTCAAACGGTTTGAAACCGTTTGCTCTCAAACGGTTTGGGAAACCGTTTGAGAAAGGGGTTAGAGACCGTTTTCTAATACAAGTTTGTGGATAAACTTTGGAAATAACGTCATCATCTTCTACCTCAAGAACAGGGACTGTTCTCCACGGAAACACTTGCAAGAACACACAAAGGTGTCTAAAGAATATGAATAAGCAATGTTTCTAAGAAAGAAGGATGCAAAAGCAAAGCTTAAGGGTTAGAGTTATAAAACCCACCTTTAGATCTGATCTAGAGCTCGAATCTTCGTATCTTTAATGGTGGATGAAGATCCAGTGGTTTCCCAATGTCCGTTCTTCATGTTTTGGATGGAGAAGATGGCTAGAAAGAAGAATTGTGTGAAAAACACCAATAAACCAACCTTGTTTTAGGATTCCCACCATGAATTCGAGGTAGATGGTGATCCATACTTACCAAACCAACTTGGTCATTCTTCCTCTACTCCAGAGATCCTTCTTGGTCGGTCAAGGAAAGAATTTGAGAAAAGAAACTAAGGGAAACAATCCCTTGCTTTGTTGTTAAGGATGTTATATATATTTTTGGATATTTTCAAGGAAAAGAGATTATTTCCTTTAATTCTCAAACATATCCACCAAATCCCTCTCCACTTCTTGGCCACATTTCCTCATTCTTTCCTTATGCAAAACTCCTCCCTGATCCAAGGTTAAAAGGAAAAAAAACCAAACACCTTACTAAGTTGTATATATATATTAAAGACCATTTTGCTTAATTCTTGGTTATTTAAATATCTAGATTATCCTTCTTACCTGATCACTCAAATGAGGTTCCCCTCTCATTTTCTTTTCTCTAATTGATTCCAAGAAACATGAGAGATACTCTAGAGGGTATATTTTACATGTTGGACCCTAGGTTTTGGGTAAATTGCACTTTACACCAAAACTAGGTTTTAATAGCACAAGGATTGCTCTACAAGCTATATCTTGGTGCTCAAGCTTGTGGAAACCATACCACTACATCATATTCATTCTTATGATGTATCCCATCAGAGGAACATCTTATCATGTGTAATTTTCAAGTTAACCCATCAACTTGGGTAATTTGCACTTTAGTCCAAAATTAACAAAACACTGTTGCAACATTATTCAAAAAGGACTGAAACAGAAATATAGGTTCCTCAAGAGCCTTAATTACATCTCAAAGGATAAACACAAGCATTTAATCACTTAGTTAAGCAAAACACCTAGGGTTAGTTCATAACCCAGGTCAGGGATGTTACATTACTTATAAAACCAAGGTCCTAATATATATATATATATATATATATATATATATATATATATATATATATATATATATATATATTAGTGATATATTGGAAAACAAAACATAGAATAATGAAACATTTTGGTCTAGATTGAGATATGAGGAACATTACTTAAAATTTATGAAATTGTATCCTAGGACATAGACAATGAATAAGGAATATAAATGTGTGGATTAGATTATAAATGAATCCATATTTAAAATTATGATTTCAGTACATATTTAGATTTACAAATCTAATTGAGATTTAATTTGTGAATAATGTATTATGATCTATATGCATGAGTAACTTTGGGAATAGTTAGATCCAAATTGATGAATAAATATTTTAGAGAAAATTTGGATGTTCATCATTGAATATATTCATTAGAGAAAACATGTAGATCAAGAAACACTATGGAGAAAGGAGTAATGTGAATACTAATATGAAACCCTATGTAGTATCTTAACTGAGAAATAAAAATAGGTATATGCATACCACTTAATATGTTTATAATCCTTGAGGAATAAATATACATAAAAAATGTAATACCCTAAATGTAGACATGAATTAACTACTCATGTGGATAGTAATAGATATATAATAGATTATATGTTGAGTTAATAAAATCAAAAACCATGAAATGAGAACATGGTGAGATCTTGGAAAAATAATGTAGCACTTATCTATATTATACTTACATACATAAACATATGACATTCATTATATAGATGTACAATACAATACATTTTAGAAAGAAAGTAATGGGACAACCATGAAATAGTAATAAACCTAGGTCGGAAACTAAAACTAAAAAAGAAAATATGGATTGATTCCAAGTAAAACTATGATAATATTATTATTCTTTGTAGCTACCTCTTCATAATTAATGGAGCCACATTATGATTAAGAAATTCCCAGAGTCCTGAATGATTAAGGTACTAGATTTTCTATTTCATTGTTGAAATATTTTCCCTCTTGATGGACACACATATATCTTGATTTTTGATGAATTCCATATTGCTTTGAAACATTTATTTATTCTTGAAAGTTCACCACTCTCATTTTTCAACTGATGAAATATTGTTGATAATTTGGCACTAGACTTGATTTATTGGAGTTTTGACTCCCTTTGGACTTTGGTCCCTTGGGCTTTGGCCCTATAGAGCTTTGTCTCACTTGAGTGGGCCAAGTACCCCACAACCATGCACAATGGATAGGGGTTAGGTGTCCCCCAGTTAACTGGAATAGATAATAAGGACCTAGTGTCGTTCTCTCCTAGAGTGTGAGAATAGAAGGCACTTAGCCCTAGAAAAGATATGATAGAAAGGTGCCAAAACTTGTCAAGTGGAATACCTTGAAATTGATATACTTTGTGAATAGCTTGGATAAATTTTGCATACTCAAAATATTGAATCTTGTTTGGTGATATTCTTGTAAATGACTTGCTATTTTGAAATTGATACTAGAATTTCTTCTTGTTAGCCTTTAGTCCACCAAATAGTCCCTTCCTACTTTTTTCATGTATTTAGATCCTATTTCGTGCATAGTTCAATAATTGGATTTAGTACCAGCTTTTCTGACCCATACTTTCCTTTTATGGGGTCCATGTGTGGTTTCATTCCCTTTGGGAATTCATGGACATGTGGCTTGAAGGAGACATAGAAGAGACATGCAGGAGATGTCCTATGTGGATTGAAGATTTGATAGGACTTATGTTTTTATTTTGTAAACCTATTTATCATTTAGCTTCCGCATTCTGATGTACAAGCATGAATGTAATAAATATTTGTTTATATTTTTTATACATTTTGTAAATATTTGATCGTAAAGATCGGGTCTTTACAATGAACATGACACCTAGTTCAAAACTCAAGTTAAAGTCATATATAAGTACAAAGTGATGTTTAACTCCAATTGATTCATCAATTGGGTATACCGTGACTCAAATTCATTAAAGTGGTGGTGAGGGAGGTTGTTGGGTACATTAGAGGATCAAATGAGTCAAGATGTACATTAATTAGATGAGAAGGAAAATCTAGGTTATAAGATCCTCCCCACCTTAAAGGAAATTTTGTCCCCAAAATTAAATCAAGTCATCAATTGAGATTTAGTTTTCCTATTCAAAATATTATATCCATGTCATTACCAAAATTGAGCAATCAATCATAATTGTCAACACATGGTCACACATATCCTCAAATTGGAAGTATCATTACATGAGTCAACAATTTGAAAATATTATCTCCTAGATCACCAATTTGGAGAGATCATACTTTTAGGTCAAACAAATAGGGATCTTGAATCAAGAGTAGAAAATGACTTTCCATCCCAACATTTTAGGGTCCTAGTTTCTACATTGGCCTAGGTGGGGTTATACATCCATGATTGGGATTTGTATTTCAACAATTCGAGACAAACATCATATTTTAACAATTTGATTTCATGCTCAAAATTTATGGTAGATCCCACCCTAGTCCACATGGAGCTTAACCCTAAGTCATAAATTATAAAAATCATCCTAGTCATTATTTCAATTTTGAGATTTGGAAACATGAAATTCATTAGTCATATATCGAGGGTGACCTCAAGGTCCAAATAGGTTGATCATAGGAGTCAAGTCAATATCAACATCATTAATCATGAGTCAAGATTTCATTATTCAATATCAAGAGTCAAGTTTGGACATAAAAGCCATAGATCCAAACATTTTAGGGCTAGGGTTTAGATTCCTAATTAGACCTTATGGTGATCATTCATCTGTGTACAACAATCGAGCAACATTTTGAGATACGAGAAACTTTTTGAGATATCAATTTGAGTTCATTATCATGGTATTTCAAGGTTGATGAATGATCTAGTCCTAGGTCTTTCCAGGAACCTAACCACTAACTATAGTCAACAATATCATATTTCAAGACCGTCATTAAATCGAGATTCAAGATTGAGTATCAAAGTCATCATGGAATTGACGTATTAGAGACTTAGGTCAAGAAATCAAAATAGTGTGAAAGGGGTAACCTTTCCAAACTCTAAATAATCATCAAAGTGAAAATTTAGAGGTAGTCATCAGAGGGTGTGACCTAGGTTAAGGGAGTCACAAGTCAACTACCTCCCTAGTCTATCACATTAGTCTATAACAATCATTAGTTATCAAATATGTCCAAATAAGGAGAGTACCATCTATGGAATCAAACTTCATAAGATCATGAATAAAACATCAAAATCATAATAGGGCAACCAAACTTCAAGTTTTTGCAAGATCAAGGTCATAATAGAATTCACTTCATATCAAAATCAAGGTGAGGGTAGATTTTGGAAATCAAGAAGTCAAACTGAGAAATTGATGGTTTTGAGCATAGAAGTGTAAGATTCAAAGCTAGGTACATCATATTGTTCAAATTGGGTCTACAGATAGGATTAATAGTCAATATGGGGTTTCCTCTTGTAGAAAGTACTCACATTAAGGTCTTGGGTTCCAAGACATGGTCATCTCAAGGCATGATCATGGTACATGTCAAATAGTGAAAAGTTTTCTTCACTATGTTTGAGTCTTAGTTGACAATAGAGAAACATAGGTTTAGTCAATAGGGACCTCGTCAAACATGAGGTGTAAAACATATGTTCCATATTATTTCACCATATCAAGAATTTATCTCAAACATAGAAAGAACTTACTTATGATCGGGTAACATTGGGTTCCATAACTTTAAATACGAGTACATCACATTCAAGAGTAACTTCATACATCAAATAGGGTTTTCATTTTAAGATCAGATCATGGCATTATCATATTAATCGACTATCATGATTTTGAATGAGTTTTACTCTTCCCTTGCATAAACTACCCCGAAATCGAGAATTCATGTGATTAGTAGTCATGGAGAAGAATCACATGAGGAGGTGAGGAGAGTACCTAATCATCATCTACTTGGGTGGATTAGGAGGTCCTTAAAGAAAATATGAGAGTCTAGAAGACTCACTAAACTTGAAGGAAAGGATTTTTAGTCCTTCCCGGGTTCTTAGGATGTGTTATGACTTAAACATATATAGAGGCCTATGTGTATAGGTCTCATACCATTTGTCATGGAACTATTTGTTACCCTAAGTCTACACTCCTAATGGCTACACAGCCAAAGGTGAGTGGACCAGAGCGTCCATCCCTAGAATGGATCTCATAACATATTTCACACAAGCAGTATATATGTAAAAGAAGTAACAACAAGACAACAAGATACTAAATAGGGAGATAAGAGAAAACTTGTACCCATTTCTAGATTCAAGTATACCCATTTTCATTGCATTTTAGAGCTTAGAGTCTTGAGTGTAGCGAATGTTCATTTGGCAACTACAAATTTGTTAAACACAATATGTTAATGCTAAAGCATTAAGTACGCTATGAAAAAGGAAAGGAAACAGTTTAAGAGTATAGTAAAAGTTGCTTGGCTAGAAACAACATATAGGAAATAAATAGAAATAAGACATGAAACACTTAGCAATATTCCTTTATACAAAGTATGTTTCAAGTGTATTTCCATTATACTCAACAACATAATATGGACATTGACCAGCTTCCCACTGGAAGGGTCCGTAAGGGTGCTCAAGATTAGCCAGCCCTTTTATCAACATGGTCTGCCTTATCTTGACATCTCAAGTAAGGTGCCCAATCTTGTGCCCTTACCCCGAGAATATAGGCAGGTGCACCAGGTTTGTATAATGGGCAAGTTCAATTATGTTCAAGGTTTGTTCAACATATTTCAAGAAAAACAAACATACTAATCGTAGGGAACAAGTATCTCAAACAAGTAATTAACTAGCCAAGCATTTATATGAGCATACATAAAAATAAGCCAATACCATAGTAGGGTCAAGTGTGTAAGTGTACCTTGCGAGTAGTGTAAAAGATTAAACATTGATTAGAAACCATAATCACGCTAGATCTTGGAAAAAGAGTCTTTATAAATATCATTACAATAAAAATGAGTACAATTGGATTAACATCAACAAGATTAGGTCTATTAATCATTATCATGTTTGTTGGATGTGTCACCTAGATAAAGGTATCATGTCATTCATTATTGATTTCAATTTCTCATACGAGGTCATGTATTACCATTATCATGTTACTTCATACTTATTGGATTCATCTACCTAGGGTGACACATAACAACTAAGATAGGGGTTGTAATATTAGGGTTGCATGATCTTAGTAGAGCAAACATGAGTTTTGGGAAAAATTGAGCAATATAGTATCAATGTTGTAAAACTAGTCATTTTGAGTCATTATCATGCAAGGTGGTTATCATAAGAGTGTAAAAGAGGTCAAGATTTATTTTGTGTCATATATATCAACAACTTACTGGTTTGATATCATTATATAACATGAATGATCAATAGAGAATGATTTACATAGAATAAAAAACTAGTGATCCACATGCATACTAGATCACATATCAAATCAAGATTATGGTATTTAGACAAATAACTGCATGAGAATGATCCACAAAGAAATTATGTATAAAAGTAGGATAAGTTACTGATTTAAGAGTTTACATGATCATTTTAGACATAAATGACCGATATGTGAGCTAGGGTTGAGTTTCAACATCAATGTATCATATAAAGTAGATTCAAGGTTCAAGTACCTCATTAAGTAAAAAGGAGGACAAGTATGAGAAAATCTGAAACTTAGCATAGAATGCACTAAATGTAACATACCAAAACTTTGACATATTCTCTTTTTGTCCCTTTACCAATATTTTCCTATCATTTCTATCCTTTTTGGCCTTGATGCTTAAATTGTGGAATTTATAGTGGTTTGGTGAACATTTTTTCAATAATTATACCAATGGAAGAGTTTATGCAAAAATACCTTGGTGAAATCTTATATAAGGGTCTAAAATGTAAAACCACTGCTTAAGTGGAGCAATGGTAAATAAATCCATGTTAGAAGTGTAAGGCACCAAACCTTACTTAATGTATTGAACAAGAACAAATACCATAATTGAGTAATCTAAACCTTAATCTAACCTTGTGAGGTGTTTTGAAACCATGAGACAAGATTAAATTTTATGTTTGGTCCTATTTGGATGTTTTTTGTGCAAGTTATGCAATTATATGCTCATTTTTTACTTTTGTGCAATTTACCCAATTCAGAGGTTTTCTTTGTAAATTGCCACATGCATTATAATATTTTTACCATTCTTGAGTTTTTGAACCATGGGGCAGCTAGTTTCACCTTGTTTTGAAGGTGTTACTTTCCAAGGGCATTATAGGGATTACCCTCTTTATAAATGAGATTATCTTTAAAAGCTATCAACCAAGGGGGATATTTCTTTGATTGGAGGACGGTGGGGATGACCTAGAAGTCTTTATGGGCTTTTAGGACCGACCTTGTCTATACAAGAAGTATCTATGAGCTGTCCTCTTGCATGGCCATGAAGCCTTAGCCTAAGGACACATGGAAAGTCCCATAGACACCTCATTCTTGCCCCATTCTATATAAAGTCATGCCTACCCCTTCCCACCTCCCAATCTAAGAAGCAATCTTCTCCTTCTCTTTCCCCATATTAGAGCATCATTCCTTCTATGTTTGTCCATGAATTTTTTGTCCCAAGGTAAAAGAGGGTGCCTACCTCGGTGAAGAAGGCTCCTAGGGTTCCAAATTTTTCTATTTAAGATTTCTTACGCTCCTCCTCGATGATTGCGACCAAAACTAGTAAGTATTCTCCTTTCCTTCCTTGTTTTCATTCTGTTAGTTTTTCTCCCACCTTATTCCAGGTTAGAACCATGACCTTCCATGGTAAAACTCCACCTAGAGCCCAAAAACATCACATCTCCATGCTCTTTTGCTGAGGTTTGCACCTCTAAAGTGGTAAAGGTGATCTTTACTCAAGAAAGGAGCTTGGCTTGGAGCAACCAGACCTTCTAATCTTAGGATCCTTTCTGTTTGGACCTTATTATCTTCCTAGAGGTGATTTTTTTTAACCCCCTTCTCATATATTTCTTTCTACATTCTTAAAACTCATGCTTCTATGTTTAAAATCGTTGATCTCCATCTCTTTTTACCATGTTCTTCTAGGGTTTTGGTTTATTGCGGTTTTACCTTCTCTAGAATCTCTAGTTTGGTTACCTATGAAACTTGAAACATGATATTGGGTCAAATGGTGTTTTCTCCCTCTCCCTCTCTCTTCAATTATCTTGATCGGTTTGATGATGTTGCAATTTCCTATTGGTTAGTATTGATAAATTCATATCTTCTAATCCGCTTATCCAAATTTGACAAGTAAATATGTTTTAGAATTGGAAAATTAATCTCTATCTAATAAAAATATTTTTAAAGTCTGATTTCATGGTTTGACGATGGATGCTTTTTGTAAAATGAATTTAATGCATAAAATCCATAAAAAGAACATCTTAATCATCAAAACTCCAAAATTAACATTAAAATATGTTTTCTTGATCAGGAGAACCTAATAAGTTCATTGATGATATTTTCAAAATCTAAATCCAAGTTTTGATAAAAGTTTCTAAAATTAGGGTTTCTATACATTAATGTGCACTATGTACTCTAATACATTATAATACATTGAAAATAGGCAAAGTGGAACTTGGACTCAATTAAAGTGGTGAAAGTTAGTCATTGATATCAGTAAGAGAGCTACATGCATTCTTACACACTAAGTTGGGATATTTGCAAACCAAACCCTATTTTCCCTAATGAGGCTTTAATGAACCCTATTCCCTCTATTCATGATTCTTTTGTTAAATTGCCTCAAAATTGGAAATAAAATTCTTTTTCTTGGGTCTTGTACCCGACTACCATGTTCTAATTGATATGATGCTTTTACTTGCCATGGTTTCTTTTCTAGCATATTGATTTTTTGGACTATTTAGCTATAGTAGTGGTACTTATGTACAATCACCCATAGACAGGGCATGTATTAATGCGCCTTGGGGAATGTCTTATTCTCCCCCATAAAAATATGTGTAGGTGATAGGGAATGTATTAATTCTCCCCTCACCTATAGGTTGAGGTATGGTAGGTTCCTCAACCCTACTTAGTTAATGTAGTCAATATTAATCATGCATGCAATTTTGTACTATTTTAATGTTATGGCAAGCATCTATTTTGATTATGCCTCATACTCTTGTTCTCTTCATCTTATGATGAAATATTAGCCTTTACTTTCATGCTATTCCTTATCTTTTATTCTTTTTCATTATTTGACACATACCTTATTTTCTTTCCCTATTTCTGTGTGATTTCCCAACCACCCAGGTTTAGACCAAGGTGTTAAACATGAACAAGGAAAACATAGCTTCATACATGTCAACCCTTATGGGAGATTATGTTATAATTTTGTAATCTTTTATGAAAATTGAATATAGTCATTTCTTTAATTCCATTGCTACACTTTGGTTGTTTTGAATACCAATTTGAAACTTTTAGAACTATTCCATCATACCTTTGAGTGTGTTTTGGAATGGATGTTAATTCTTCAAAATTTTAGTGAGGGGGTGATCCCACCTCCTTACAACATGGTATCAGATCCCATGGTAGTCTAAATCTGACTATTTCAATTTTATCTCCCTAGTTAGATACTTACCTTACCTTTAAGTGACATGTTTTCCCTAGAGTTGATCAATAGATGATGAAGGGTTGATTTAGGATCCTATAGTTTCACATTAGAATAATTATGTATAGATCCATAAAATACTTACAACTAAAAGATGCATAAGTAACCATAGTAACTTGAGGTTGTTTAGCTTGGCCTTTAGGTAGCTACTAGGACATGAAGTTGAAAGAAAAGGTGTCTAGAAAGGATCAGGGTTTGGGGGATGGCAAGATTTTCCTCCGCACCACTAGCTTGGTTTACAAGGGCTCCCGAATCCATATGATATCGGCCTGGCCTGAGCTGATATGAATTGTTCAAAATAGCATTCTTTTAGGAAATAGTAGCCTTAGACATCTATATGATTTATCTTTAGAGACCCTAATATGTTGAACTAGTCTCACAGGTGTAATGACTTGTTTGAGGATGGATACCCAATATAGTTTCCTTATGACCCATAGAACCACATGTTTGGATAGTTATCCCTAGAACCTAGACTTTGAATTTGGCATTTAGTAAGCAATCAGAGTGTGCAATGAAGCGAGATGGATCTTGTATATGGTCTAGTTAGACTCACTCTTTTACCTCTAGATTTGTTTGGCTTGGTAGGTCTAACTTTTGAAGGTGTGGTGAGTAGTTGGTTTGATGATGTTTGGTTAGTTAGATTTTGAGGATGAAATCCTTTTGAAGGGGATGAAGTCATGTAACATACTAAAATCAAGCTACTCTAACTTTCGAAATCCTAACTCCCAAATTAGGAAGTTAGTGTGCTTGAATCCTTAGTTTTGACCAAACAAGTTATATTTGTAACCACATGTTTCTTGGTATCCAAAAGAACATATAATGACCATCTAATGAATATTTCATATGTTTGAACCGTAATGAATATATAATGTACATAATATGAGTAACTCAGATATAATACTAATAGTGGGTACACTTGAGGCTAAATATTTCTTGGACCAATAAACCCTAATGAAATGATGAGCAAGATAATTGTAGCCTAATTTTGTATTTAGTGCATACTAAGAATGTATAGATGAAGAATAATGATCATGTTAACCTAAACCCTAAGTTGTAATCATCTAACCTTAACCTATACATCCTTAATGACATTCATAATACATTAGTGTCACTAGGTGTCATAATCAGATAACATACTTTAATACACACAAATTATATATAATCACTTAATCATAGATTGATTAGGTCATCAATATGAAATGTATATCGCCTTGTTCTCTAATACCACATAATTAATCACCTAATCATTACTTAGTATGTGAGTCAAATAATTACTATGTAATATGTCTCACCTTGATTACTAAAATACATATAATGACTTCAATATGGATAAGAAGTAATTTGATTCACATAAATGTGTATAATCAATAATAAGAAGTGAATAAATATGAGAAATGATAAATGATGACATTAATGTAAAAAAGAGGTATTGTGACAATGTTTAATGTTTATAGAAGTAATTAATGTAACATTATTTGGATTAATTATAACAAACTGGATAAAGGGTCCTAATTCATACAAAATAATTGATACAACTAATAATGGAATCTAAATCTAATTATTAAAGATAAAGAACATATATAATAATGCATATTAAGATAATTTAGTATAACTCTAGTTGTGCTAAAATTCCTAATTATATCAACAAGAAATATATTTGGTTTGTGCATAATAATGAAATATAACTCTTTTGGAAACAAAGTAAATATGACATGACACAATGAAAAGAATAATAATGATAATGTAATATCCTAATGAATATAATTCTAATAAGCCAAAAATTTTAAAAAGAAATCATCAAAGTGGAACCTTTAGGTGATCCATGAGAACATGGCCTATGTAGAGTTGCTTGAGAAGATTCTTAACTCCCAAGCTAATGAGTTGAAAAACAAGGAGTTTAAGTTAGTAAAAGTCTTGGTGGAAGTTTAACAGATTCAACCTGGGAGTTTAGTGGTGAGATGTTGCATACTCACCCTTCTCACTTTGCTTTATATTTTGAGGATGAAATCCTCATTAAGGGGTGGACTTTTGTAACATACCAAAACTTTGACATATTCTCTATTTGTCCCTTTCCCAATATTTTCCTATCATTTCTATCCTTTTTGGCCATGATGCTTAAACTGTGGAATTTATAGGGGTTTGGTGAGAATTTGTTCAATAATTATACCAGTGTAAGGGTTTGTGCACAAATACCTCATGGAAATCTTATTTAAGGATCTAAAATCTAAAATCATCGCTTAAGTGGAACAATGGTAAATAAATCCATACTAGAAGTGTAGGTCTCCAAACCTTACTTAATGTATTGAACAAGCTTAACTACCATAATTAAGTATTATAAACCTTAATATAACCTTGTGAGGTGTTTTGAAATCATGAGACAAGATTAAATTTCAAGTTTGGTCCAATTTGGATGATGTTTATGCAGGTTATGCAATTATATGCACATTTTGGATTTATATGCAATTTACCCAATTTGGAGGTTTTCCTTGTAAATTGTCACATGCATTATAATCTTTAGATATTCCCTTACCATTCTTGAGTTTTTAAATAATGGGACGCCTAGTTGCACCTTGGTTTGAAGGTGTTACTTTCCAAGGGCATTATAGGGATTTCCCTCTTTATAATGAGTTTATCTTTAACAACTATCAACCAATGGGGTTCTTTCTTTTATTGAAGGATGGTGGGGATGGCCTAGAAGTCTCCATGGTATTTTTGGACCGAACTTGGATATACAAGAAGTCTCTATGAGATGTCCTCTTGCATGGCTAGGAAGCCTTAGTCTAAGGACACATGGAAAGTCCCATAGGCACCTCATGCTTGCCCCCTTTATAAAGCCATGCCTACCCCTTCCCACCTCCCAATCTAAGAAGCAATCCTCTCCTTCTATTTCCCCCAGCTTAGAGCATAGTTACTTATATGTTTGGCCATGAAGTTTCTGTCCCAAGGTAAAAGATGGTTCCTACCTTGGTGAAGAAGGCTCACAGGGTTCCAAATTTCTCTATTTAGGATTTCTTAAGCTTCTCCTTGGTGATTCTGACCAAAACTAGTAAGTATCCTCCTTCCCTTGCTTGTTTTCATCCTTTTAGTCTTCCTATCACCTTCTTTCAGGTCAGAACGTTGACCTTCCATGGTAAAACTCCACCTAGAGCCCTAAAACATCTCCTCACCATGCTCTCTTGCTAGGGTTTCACCTCTAAAGTGGAGAAGGTGATATTTTCTCAAGAAAGGAGCTTGGCTTGGAGCAAACAAACCTTCTAATCTTAGGATCCTTTCTGTTTGGACCTTCTTACCTTCCTAGAGGCAAGTTTTTTAACCCCCTTCTCATATATTTCTTACTACATGCTTAAAACTCATGCTTCTATGTTTAAAATTGATGATCTCCATCTCTTTTTACCATGTTCTTCTAGGGTTTTGGTTTCTTGCTATTTTACCTTCTCTAGAATCTCTAGTTTGTTTACCTATGCAAATTCGAACCTGATCTTGCATCAAATGGTGTTTTCTCCCTCTCCCTCTCTCTTCAATTATCTCAATCGGTTTGATGATATGGCAATTTCCTATTGGTCAGTATTGAAAAATTCATATCTTCTAATCCGCTTATCCAAATTTGACACATAAATATGTTGTGAAATTGGAAAATTAATCTCTATCTAATAAAAATATTTTCAAAGTCTTATTTCATGGTTTGAGGAAGGGTGATTTTTGTAAAATGAATTTAATGCATAAAATCCATAAAAAGTACATCTTAATCCTCAGAACTCCAAAATTAACATAAAAATATGTTTTCTTGATCAAGAGAACCTAATAAGTTCATTGATGATATATTCAAAATCTAAATCCGAGTTTTGATAAAAAGTTCTAAAATTATGGTTTCTATACATTAATGTGCATTATGTACTCTAATACATGTTAATAAATTGAAAATAGGCAAAGTGGAACTTGGACTCAATTAAAGTGGTGAAAGTTAGTAATTGATATCAGTAAGAGAGGTATGTGCATTCTTACATACTAAGTTGGGATATTTACAAACCAAACCCTATGTTTCCCTAATGAGGCTTTAATGAACCCCATTCCCTCTATTCATTATTCTTTTATTAAATTGCCTCAAAATTGGTAATAATATTCTTTTTCTTGGGTCTTGTACCCCACTACCATGTTCTAATTGATATGATGATTTTACTTGCCATAATTTCTTTTCTAGCATGTTAATTTTATGGACTATTTAGCAATAGTAGTGGTATATATGTACAACCACCCATACATAGGGCATGTATTAATTCACCCTGGGGAATGTCTTATTCTCCCCCGTAAAAATATGTGTAGGTGATTGGGAATGTATTAATTATCCCCTCACCTATAGGTTGAGGTCCGGTAGGTGCCTCAACCCTACTTAGTTAATGTAGTCAATATTAATCATGCATCCAATTCATTTACTATTTTAATGTTATGGCAAGCATATATTTTAATTATACCTCATACTCTTGATCTCTGCATCTCATGATGAAATATTAGCCTTTACTTTCATGTTATTTCTTATCTTTTGTTTTTTTTCATTATTTGACACATACCTTGTTTTCTTTCCCTATTTCTGTGTAAATTCCCAACCACCCAGGTTTAGACCGAGGTGTTAAACATGAACAAGGAGAACATAGCTTCCAACATGGACCTAGTTCTTGGAGATGTTGCTTGGAGATAGATTTCAAGTAGTTTAGACTTCCCTCTACTTAGATCCTTATGTTGAATCATACATGTAAACCCCTATGGGATATTATGATGTACTTTCGTAATCTTTTGTGAAAATTGAATATAATCATTTGTTTAATTTTGCTGCTACACTTTGGTTGTTTTGAATACCAATTTGAAAATTTTACACCTATTCCATCATACCTTTGAGTGTGTTTGGAATGGATGTTAATTCTTCAAAATTTTAGTGAGGGGGGAAATCCCACCTCCTTACAAAAAACTACTTATTTGGATCACAACATGAGATCTTAAGGTACAAATAATCGAGGTTATGCATTAAAGAAGTGATCTATAGCATATATGTCCATTTTAGGGCATTTCATCAACATAAGACAATTATAGTGTGCAAGAATAGATAAAGTTCGAATCAAGACGCATAGAGGTGTTCAAGATACTGATATCAGGCTAACATTAGGATTTGGGCCATAAAACATCAATACCATGCATTCAAGTAAGATGAACATCTCAAAAAGGACATCAAAAATATGTATTTTAGTATCAGTAGAGAAACAAGCAGATTAAAATTCTGGAACTATTTTTATTGAAATCTCATTTTTTTGGTCAAAATGGCATATTTAAAGTCTACATTTGAAACTAGAATGCCCAAGATATGATTTTTCAAAAACATTACCGAGATTCAGCAGATGAGATCCCTTGGAGCGAGATCCAAGGGTCAAAAAAGGGGGCCTTGTTAGCTGTGATCTAGCTCAAAGAGTAGCGGCTAGACACTGCCACTGGCTGCTCCAAGCACCGTCACTAGCGCCCAACACTCGCCCGTGGTCACTCACCACCATATAGATCTAGGGACTACAACTCACATAGGGGCTCTTCTCTGCGGCGGTGTGAGGTCGTCGGAGCCGTGATGGCTCAGTGATTCAGAGGAATACAGGTCACGGGAGATGGCCATCGAGGAAGCTAGGCTCGATGCAGACTCAGGTGCAACTTTTCTCTATAGTGAAGAGGTATGATGGTGCCATATCACCTCTCTAGAGGTGATGGCCACCCAAGAAGAAAGGGAGAAGAACAATAGGGAAAGAAAGAGGAGGAGAGCACAAAATGGAGGGGAAACATGGGGGGGGACCGAAGGAAAGAAGAAAGAGAGACAATGGGGTCATCAATTTAAGTAAGGGAGGCTCAAGGTATCAAATTGACCAAGCAAAAGGGGAGTTGGTAGGCTATTGTACTTTGTCTGACACAAGGTAGAAGACAACTGCGGACCATTGGATTTGGGTCCACTGTGGACCATGAGCCGATCCAAGGGTTGGAAGTGTGGATTCATTGCTCCAATCCCGAGCATTCTCAATTGCTGAGAAGAGGTGTCATGGATTGCTGATGTGATGAGAAAAAAGGGGGGAACCCACCTTAGCTGGGTTGCGCCCCGCATTAGGCCCAATTGGATCAAAAACACATAAAATTGATTAAATCACTTTAAAATTTCACTTAACTTTAAGGAGCCATAACTTGAGCGACGATGGTCAGATTAAGATGATTTGTGAACTGTTAGAAAGACAATTTAAAGTTCCACATTATGAGATAAATATAATAGAAAGAAGATTTCATTGAAAGGATTCAATTTTGGTTGCAAGTTGGTGATATATAATGAACATGACACTTTGTTCAAAACTCAAGTCAAAGTCATATATAAGTACAAAGTGATGTTTAACTCCAATTGATTCATCAATTAGGCATAAAGTGACTCAAATTCATTAAATTGGTGGTGAGGGAGGTTGTTGGGTATAGTAGAGGATCAAATTAGTCAAGATCTACATTAATTAGATGAGATGAGAAATCCAAGTTATCACAGTGGGCGACTTACTTGGGTCCCTCAACCTAGGGGAAGGCTTTTCCATGAGACCCCCAGTATTCAATGGCACAAATTTCATTTATTGAGAACCAAGGATCCAAATCTATCTTCAAGGTATCAACTATGACATGTGGAAGGTGATGATTCTTCCATACAAGGAGCCAATAGGTGATGTAGCTACTTGGGATGAAGATACGCTCAAGAAGGCACAAATCAATGTGAAGGAAATAAGCATTCTATGTTGCCCTCAATCCCTCTAAGTTCAATGATATCTCATCTTGGGACACAACCCATGAGATTTGCAACAATTTGTGAATTAACTATGAAGACACACAACAAGTCAAAGAGTCAAAGATCTACATGATCAATGGAATGCTTGAGAACTTTAAGATGGGAAACAATGAAAGAGTTGTCAAGATGTACACCAGGATCAACACCATCATCAATGGTCTTACTACTTTGGGCCACACATTGGATAGAGGAACCATCAAATCTAAGTTCCTAAGGTCTCTTACCAAGATATGGAACCAAAGTGACTTCCATTGAAGAAGATAGAAGTCTTTGTGACTTAGCCACCAAGGAGCTCATTAGGAACCTTCAAGCACATCAGATAAGGCTAGACGAGCAAGAAGAAGATGAAAAGCAAGTGGAGATGGAATAAAATCAGATCAAATACAATGCCTTTTAAGAAACTCTTATTCATATGCTTAATTCTACCACTCTTCTAATGTCGACTTACTTCATGTATAAGATGATCTTGCTAGATTATCTTCTACTATTATTACTCTTAGTGATGATAATCACAAACTAAGAGCTTCCTTGCATAAATTCCTCAAAGGGAAGAAATACTCAATGAAGTTCTAGATCACTCTACCAAACATAATGGTACTAGTGGTTTGGGATATGTAGGGGGATCTCGAAAGATAAAGAGCAAGGGCAAGGGTAAGAAAAAGAGCAAGGGGCCTCCTATACTCCATGGAGAGTCCTCTAGCTCTTAGAACCCTATGGTTTGTGTGCATTTAAAGAGTGATGACCATTAAGCTACTTATTATCCTTATTGAGAGAGGGGGACCAACCCAAAGATGAAATGGATTCCCAAGTTAACATCGCATCCCAAAGTTTGAGTTGTGCATTGGCGTCTTCCTTTCTTGTAGGTAAAAGGAAATGGATTTTTGATAGCGGTTGCTCAACGAATATGACAAGTGAAATCAGAGACTTCAACCAATTCACAAAGAAGAAAGGAGGGCTAGTTACATTTGGTTACACAACAAGGGTAAGGTCATAGGTGAGGGTAATGTAAGTGATTCACTATACATAAAAATGTTCTTCTTGTAGATGGCCTACATCACAATATAATAAGTGTTAAATTTTGTGAAAATAGTTATCTTGTTCTTTTTACTTCACATGAATGCTTGCTTCTAGATCCCCTGTCCTATAATGTTATATATAAGGTAACTAGAAATGTTAATTACTATACTATTGTGCTTGACTCTATTAAGACTATTGTTGGTAGATGTCTTGTTGCCAAATCAAATGATATTTCTTTATGGCACCATAAGTATGGTCATGTAAATATGAATCAAATGAAGAAGTTTAGAAAAACGTATTTGATGAATGGACTTCCTAAATTGGATTTTGAAAAGGATTAGGAATGCCTACCTTATATCCAAGGAAATAAAACCAAGTCCTTCAAACCCAAAGGAGTCGTTAGCACTAAAAGGGTTCTTGAGCTTCTTCACATTGATCTATTTGGACTAATGCATAAGTAATCACTTCTTGGTAGCACGTATTGTCTTGTGATTTTCGATGATTTTACTCTGTATACTTGGACCTTCTTTCTTTTTTCAAAAAGTGATATTGTCAATGTTTTTTCAACTTTTTGCAAATGAGTTGAAAACAAAGATACTTTCTAGATCATATATGTCCATAGCGATCATGGGGGAGAATTTAAAAATGATTTGTTTGAATGGTTTTGTGAGGAATCTAGCTATGCACATAAGCTTACTTCACCTCTAACACCTCAATAAAATGGGGTTGTAGAGAGAAAGAATAGGTCACTACAGGAAGTGGCTAGGACTATGCTTCTAGATTATGTAAATCTAAATAAGTTTTGGGCCAAAGCCGTTATGACTTCATGTTTTGTGCAAATATGGGTCCTTACTTGTGATTACCTTGGATTTTCTAAAGATTAATCTGATATGTGATGTCCAAATTGAAACCCTCACCTTAGCCAGAACCCCAATTTAAACATCACACACTAGGTTAAGGAAGAGAAAATTAGAGGAAGTCAACAACAGTAGCACATGCACATGCACAATAATAAAACCATACAACACATGCTCACCATTCAACATATAATTACATAATTAATTATTACAACATTTGATATTAAATATTGAACATAAAACTTATACATATACATGTACTACCACTAAACTACAAGATCTTAAGACAATAGGTCCACATGTACATCAGCTCTCCACGCAATTCTCAACTATCTTTTTCTTCAAAAGCACATGTCCACAACCTAAACAAAAGATTACATGTGGTACACGTCAGTACAATATTCAAGAATATTGTACTGAGTACGCCTAAGTGTCTTTTTATATATCTCTCATTACTAAGCTTGGCAATAATATAAAACTAATACTTGGCAACAATAAACAAAATTATAATGAAAGTCATATAATTGAACAAAGATGTTTATTAACAAAAGAGAACAGATATTTTAATCACATTTCCATCATATATCTCGTACATCTGCCACCAAAGTGATAGATGCTTTTAGGCCTTATGATCTCCTGCCAAAGAGTTAGATCATATATACAATGTGATCTCCTACCAAAGAGTTAGATCACTTCAATTCATTGTACTACCAAAGAATTTAGTGCTATCATATGATGGATCAGATATCTTATGTTTCATGTTTTCATAGCCAAAAGTATGCAAAGCTCAAGCAACATAGCTTACAAGAACAATCATTTCATCCAAAATCATATGCGAAGCATTTTACTACATATATGATACAACCATACTAAATAGTAGGCCAAGTTTGAGGTAAGGGCATACCTTGATCACATATATCCTACTCACCATTTATTCTTTCATGTAAACTCTAACCTTGGTCAACCCTGATTAAGATAAGATTACATGTCACCATGAGGTTCACATCATCATTCACTCTAGTTATATCCATTTCATGGTTTATATTAGGTCATTAGGATATGTGCATCATTACTTGCATTCTTGTCTTGAATTTACCTTACTGATGTCATTTTCCAGATTATGGTTCATTGTGTGAACATTAGGTTCCATATCCTTTTTGTGCACATAATAACCCTAGTTTATATACATTATTCGAATTAGGGTTACAACCCATGTATTAAGGGTCATCTTCATATAGCATGAATTATATTCACCTAACTAATATCAAAGTTTCACATTAGCTTCCATTTGCTGATATTAGGGTGTTCTATAAATTTCATCATTTATTGAGCATCTATGTATTTATTATACTATATTTAGGGTTATTAGCCCTAAATGGACATATTAAGCAAATTAGAAGATTTCATGCATCAACATAATAATATATGACATCAAGTGGATTACACATCATATTTTAGAGTTAGTAATGCATTCTTATAATTTTAGGTCTTCATTTGATATTTATTATCCATTAGACAAGTATATAACATCTTTCTTGATATTACTGATATTTAAGCTTCAAAAGACTGATATCATGGTCCCATGGTTTTCAACTTTTTTTTTGAAAATTTTAGTATATTATTTGTATTTTTCTGATAATTGTACTAATTACTATGAATTGTCAAAGATCTGAGCATTTTTAGGATTTTTATCTTTTTGGGCCAATCCGGCCCCGCCATGTGGCTAATGTTGGGGTGCGGCTTCCTTGTTTGCTGTGGGTCGATTCTTCATTGAGCTAGTTGGGTTCAAGATGGAGTCATGCGGTTCATGTGTCTAGACCCGGTTCGACTCCATGCCCCCTTCGCTTTCTCATGCGATCAATCCCAAGAGAGACTCTATTCCTCCACAAACATCTTCGTCTTCTGCTGGCTTCATCTTCAGTGAGTGACTGGCAGCTAGTCCTTCATCCTTGTCACTAATTTATCTTACCACAATCTTTGTCCATCCCCTATATGTGTCTGCGGTCTCTCAGAATAGCCGATGATGGCTCCTTCTTCCTCCTGTATGTCCTCGCCGACTCCAGGAGTGATCACGACTGCATAGAAGAGGCCAAAGTTCATTGCACCAAAAAAACCCAACAAGAAGGTTCCATGAGCACCTCCAAGCATCTAGAAACTTGATCACACCTCCAATAAATGTTGTGATGCACTCCTCACACATCCCCAAGCTCCATCTTCATCTGGAAGCAAGGTGCTCCTCTTCCACCATCAAAACTTCCCTGAAGGTCTACGGGGGTGGTTGGGTTGGACTCCCCTAACCTCAGTCTTCCTTTTCTACTCCTTCTATTCATTCAATCTTTTGTCTACTTCCATTATCTACTCCCATCCATGACCTGCTCTCTGTGGTGGAGCGCTGCTGGCAATGGAGGGTTGGTTCTCGCTATTTACTTGCTTTCTCGAACTGAATCCAGGGTTAAACAACTTGTCGCAAAGAGGCGACCTCAACTGCTCGGTTAGTTTCCCTTGCACCCACATTCAATGTTGTGGATAGGGCAGAGGTGCGCTTCCATGACACCCACACTTTCCATAGAGACTGAAGCTAGGTGAATAGTTATGTGTCATCCGATCTACCACATCCTAGGTCTATGAGATCCTAAATCCATGACATCCTCAAACTAAAGGAATCAGCTACCCAAAGGGTGCGTGACACATCCAAGTAACCAAAGCCTATGTTTCTAATGTGCAAACATTTATCCCAAGCACATTAAAATATAATCATTTATCCTATTTAAAACCTAAATATCTCCCTCTGGGAGCACCAGAACCTAATGAATCTTTGATCATAGATTTATTATAGGGCAAGATACACTCTTACCAATTTCAATCTCAAAACTCAACTCTTTGACTTGTCAATTAAATACTTCAAAAAAGGCATGAAATTATGGATCGTAATCATAATGCCAACATTAATTAATTTCCTTACTTAGTAAAAACATTTAGAACTCTTAAAATTACTCAAACACACATGACTTCACTTAATTCATTGGACATTACAGATTCCGAAAGTTCATTCCCTCACATCCTACACACCTTAAGAGAAATTTCATCCTTGAAAATAAGACAAAATCCAGTTTATCACATCATATACATCTTAAAAGAAATTTCATCCTCGAAATCAAGCCATTTGCATACTCCAAGGAAAACCAAAAGGTCTTCATCTATATGCAGGGAACCATTCTAGGTACAACATATTCAAAAACCAATACTCAAAACTATATTCATATCTTTCTAGGTGATTTCAAAAGAATCTAGCATTAACCACCCCTTTTATATAAGGTTGAAACAAGGGTTTAGAAGCTTAGGTTATTTTGTGACATCTTTCATATTTTATACTTTAGGATTTACATCCTCATCTTACTCAAGCATGAAGGTTTCCAACATTAACATATACTTTTTATGAGGGAGTTCACTATCAACTCACTTTATCCATTTGGATCATATTAGTGTGCCATCATCATTTCATTGTACTTTTATTTCACATAATATTCAACATCTTTATTGAGCACTAACATTAGTACCACATTCATTTTTTATCATTGATTTTCATTTCCTCATATTCGATTACCAACTGTATGAGTGACTTCATCACTAGATTAACCCACTATATCATTTTATTATAATTATTCATGTACATTCTTAACCATTTATACATAGAGGGTTGTCAAACCATTTTTAGGTTTTCCATCATGTTATATTCACTATCATATCTCAAGACTGGATCACATATTATGATCAGATTTATATATATTATATCATAATTTTTCTACACAAACTTATGTGAGTGTCTCATTAAACATATATCAAAGATTTATGTAGCTTAATTGAGGTTATCATGACTGTATCATGAGGGTAATGCCATACTCAATCTCTCTGAGTTAACTCAACTCTATGAGTATCTCATAGGCATATACTTTAAATTTCCTCTCTTAGTCTAGGGTTCTCAGATTACCTCATTGGCACTAGTGATAGCCTTAGAATCTCTAGCCACATAAGCACAAACTAAAACATGCTTTGACATTCTCTATACAAGTCTTTATCCATGAGACATGCTTAACCAAAACTCTCTCTCTATATACACCACTAGAGTCCTACATGAGGAACCACCAACCCGACATGAGGCTTTACAAAACTAACACATTTACCTCCTCTAGGGTCTTGGGACTCTCTCTCCCTCACCCAGATGGAAGGTACTCATATTTCCTTATTCACATATGCATATATAACCATCCTCTCTCTAACTATAGGGTTTGGCCCTCCCAAGGACATCTAGGGTTCAACATGACTATAGGAATCATGCATAAAAGAACTCATCTTAATCACTCAGGAGTATTCTAGTTTAGGACATATCATAACACATATTTCTCATAATTCTCATATCTTGGAGTTTAGGTTCTCTAACCTTATCCCTCTAGGTCTCACTCTCTCTGGAGCTAACCCTAAAACTAGTCCTAAAACTAGAGGTCCTCCTTTGTAAAAGAGCTTGAGGATCATGGTAACTCACAACCTTATCTTAACTTAGCCTATCTTAACTTAGAAAAGCACATGTACTACATCATCAAAACTTAACTCAAATCCTCAAATCTGAACTTAGGTCCTCAAAGACAACATATATAATCATCAACCCTTATATCATCTATATAAGACCTACATCATATCATAAAAACTTATTTCATTTATCACATATTCCATCAAGGCTCTAGACATCTAATTTAGGACTACTCTCTCTCTTCTAGACTGATGTCTTTCATTTTCACTTAGGCTACATGACCACCTCCTACTTGTACATGTGTGGGGACACATTTTTGTAATACTTACATATATATTAAAATATTATATAGTTTTTCTCTAATAAAAAAAGAGTCAGAGAAAACTATTGAGTCATGATCTGATTGAAATCAAAAACCAAATCCAAAAAATGAGTGTCCCACTCATTGTAGAGAGTACAATGCCATGAAAACTAGTAAAAAGGGAGAGAAAATGATGTAAACTAGTGTAGCTACCCAAAACATTGATGCATCATATGCCAAAGGTTTCCATTCCCTGGATGTATGTCATTTCCAAATAATGCAATGTCACATACCGCTATACTATACGGAAAGAACAATATCTAGGGACCTGCTATACAACAAGCACCAGTCTAGACCTAGGTCTCAAACATCTAGGTTCTAACCTAGAGGCTAGGTCAGTTCTAGTCTCTATAAGATGACTAATCTAACCCTAAGGATTTTGTTTAAGTTCAAGGTCCTTTAGTTTTAAAGTTGCATAATGAGCAAATGTCAGGCTTTGCTATTTTTCATATTTTGATACTACCTGTGATGTCCCCAAATTTTCTAAAACTTAATCTGATGTGTGACATCCAAATTGAAACCCTCACCTCAATGAGAACCTAAATTTAAATATCACACACTAGGTTAAGGAAGAGAAAATTAGAGGAAGTCAGAAGGAAACAAAAGTAACATATGCACATGAATAATAATAAAAGCATACAACACATGTTCACCATTCAACATATAATTACATAATGAATTATTACAACATTTGATATTACATATTGAACACAAAACTTATACATATACATGTACTACCACTAAACTATAGGATCTTAAGACAACGAGTCCACCTGTACAGAAGCTCACCACACAATTCTCAACTATCCTGATCTTCAAAAGCATATGTCCACAACCTAAACAAAAGATTACATGTGGTACATGTCAGTACAATATTCAAGAATATTGTACTGAGTACGCCTACGTGTCTTTTTATATACCTCTCATTACTAAGCTTGGAAATAATATAAAACAAATACTTGACAAAAATAAACAAAAATATAACAAAAGGCATATACTTGAACAAAGATGTTTATTAACAAAACAGAAAACATATTTTAAGCACATTTTCATCATATATCTCGTACATATACCACCAAAGGGATATATGCTTTTAGGCCTTATGATCTCCTACCAAAGAGTTATATCATATATACAATGTGATCTCCTACCAAAGAGTTAGGTCACTTCAATGCACTGTACTACCAAAGAGTTTAGTGCCATGGTGATTAGGGTTAAATATGATATCCCACGTTCTTGTTAATAAACATGATTTAATCTAAGTGAGCATAAATTGATGCATCATGGTGCAATAACATCGTAGTTTTGACAATCATGGTTATACTACCATGAAATAGTGTTCTTAAGTAATTAAATCAAAGCATAGTGGAATTGGGGTATCAAACATGACTCTAATGATAACTCTATAACAAGGAACCCTAAATCTAGATTAGCACCTGAGTAGGGTTTAATCTATTTAATGTGATGGTGAAACTTTAGGATTTCCATACATGTAGATTAAAGTTGATTACTTGGTTTGCTTGCTTTATGGGATAGTATGCTTAATGATTGCAATATCTACATGGTTCTACAAAAGGTATATGGTTACACATATGACTTCCCACATTAGATTGTTGGTTTTTTGAGGTTTCTCAGATTGATTGCAACTTAAATAGTTAGATGTTCATCTAATTTCCTACAATCTGTAAAGTGTGAGAACCCATTACACTAAATGAGATTACTCAAAATATAAAACAGAATCAATCACTAATTAATCACATACCCAAAAATATGGGTAAATTAAAACCGATTTCCACGTCAGCACCCGCTCAGAAACATTTGCATAAAAGCCCAAAATCTTTCTTATATCCATACTATGCCAAGAATTTGATACAAATTGTTCTATCATTTTAGCCACCACATATATATACAGGAGAACAATATTCATATATGCCACACAAATAAGCATTAATATGCTAACAAAAGTCTGATTCATTTGAAACACCATATACAAACTTTTCTCACCCAGACCTGAGAGTACAGGGATGACTCTAGGACACACTAGACATCTAATCAACTTTATCAAAGATTCATTACTATAGCTCCTCTTTGCCACCACATGTTTGTTTTCGTCACTTCTGATCACCTAAAAAAAATGTGGCAAACCACAAGGGTGAGACCCATGTCCCAACAAGAGATATAACCTCCAACAACATTTATTGATTACAACATTTTAGGTAATGAGATAGTTTAGGCAGTTTAATCATATATAACAAATAGGCTCAGCAACACTAATGATTAACAAAATACATAAAGGAGTTGATAAAAATTATCATCATCAAGCAGACTATCATCATTTTCCTTATTAACCATATAAGAGATTCAATAGTATATGTGTAACGTCTATCTCGAGAAAATAAGATTAACTAATGCGGAAGCGTTCACTAAGAAGCGGATTAGCAAAAATCACTAAAAATTAAAACTTTTTGTGAAGAGATCTTTAAATGGTAAAGCTTTTTCATAAAGCAACATGATAAGTTATTTACAAACTGATCCATCAGTACATCTCTGTAAGGTCGTATCTCGAGATTACAATCATCAACTACCATGTTAACCATATAAGGCAAGATACAGAAATATCGAGGTACTGGACCAAAAACTCGAAAGCACTAACTATTACTCTGAGGACATGAGAGTACAGAGACGACACATAGGACTCTAACTACATCTATACGTGGCATAACAGCCAGTTTTCCACCTGAAACTTCACTGCTATCCCTGGTACTGTTGATGCTACCCTTCACCTATTGAAGGATTTCTGCCTCCTCGCCCACGTCCACCTAAAAAAAATGTTTCCCATGGGGTGAGACAATTATAAAATTGTCCCAGCGAGAGTTATAACTCTTCACCAGAAACATAATTATTGCAGCTTAAGAGAATAAATGTACACAAAGAAGTTATATTTGTCTGGGAGTAGTTAAAACAATGTTTAACATATTAAACCATTCTTCCTATTAAATCAATACATCTATAATTTGATAAACCCATATGTCATTTATCTTCTAAGAAATAGAAGAACATGTATGGCATTTATTTACTATAAAACCATTATTACAACACTAACTCTCTTCAGACTTAGATCATATATCTAATGTCTGACAGTATTATTGGGGAGTCATGGCCTGTAGCCATACTTTTTCTCACAAAGTGTTAGGATCTCAATTCCTCAACTTATCAAGTACCTTTCTAAATTTATCATCATGATTATAGAATCTAGGTACTTGAACTCATAATTTACCATTCACTAGTTATCATAGCATATCCTTATACTTGAAGCATGTAAAGTAATTTCAATACATAAGATATCATAATCCTTACCTGGATATGATCACCTTTTTATGAAAACCTGCATGATCAATATTTACTAATAACATGCATATTGTATCATAACATCACCATACATGTTCTTCTCAAATTATATATGTGATACCACGGCCGTGCTACCTTGCACGGTCATGCTACAAAGGACTCACCACGATCGTGTCATAATACCACAGCTGGTTTCTAGGGTTAGGATTCTCATTTAATCCAAATAGAGTTATTCAACCTCTTAACTAGATTAGGAATAGTGATTCCTATCTCATTCCTCAATCATGGAGTTTCATGCTTAAAAGCATAACTCAGAATTAGGGTTAATTGTTCATATCATCACATTACCCTAGATTAGGGTTTACTATTCACATAGCATCACATTACCCTAGATTAGGGTTTACTATTCACATAGCATCACATTACCTTAGATTAGGGTTTACTATTCACATAGCAGTGAATTGATATCATACCATCATTATGTATGAAGATTACTTCCATTCATGTCTTCACTTAGGTTAAGATTCATTGATCATCATAATTAGGGTTTCCATGATCTCACTATGAAGGATCATACCCTAATTAGGTGTATTCCTACATATTGGAAGTATATTACTTGATATTTACATCACTCTTGATTAGACTAAATCAAAACATCTTTGATAACATAAGTCATGTCATCACCATTATGGTCATTAGGGTTTGCTTGATCAAGGGGTCTTGACTACTTAAACCCATCAAGGGTACTTTGGTAATCTTCACCATTGACCCTAAAATACATTAGTTCACTAATTACTTAATCCCTTAATGACTTTAGGTATCTATAGGGTTTAGGTTAAACAACTACTAAACCATCTTAACCTTCAAACCATCAAACGTTCTTAACATAATTGAACCCCAAACGGTCTTGTACTTCAACCTCCAAACGGTTTGAAACCGCATGACTACCAAACGGTCTTGAGACCGTTTGGTCCAAACACCCTCAAAACCGCATGGACCAAAAAGTGTATCAACACTTCCAATTGAGTTAGGGTTTTCAATGTTGAACCCCTCAATCGTTCATACCATGGTTAATCACTTATAAATTGAGCCAATTAAGTTAACACTCAACTGATGTGACCCTCAATTGATTCTCAATTGATCACCAATTAGGGTTTGGATTGATTGGATTAGGGTTGGAAATCGATCATCCTTCAACATGCATCAATATGAGATTAATTGATGTTGATCCTATTGAACCATCACCCAAATGGGTCATGACCTGACCCCAAACGGTCCTGGGATCATTTGGATGGATCATTGGATTGATCACCAAATCAGCAATTGATTACCCTCCATCTTAGTATCATCGTATCATCGATTGCTTAAGCATATTCACCCCTAGACCTCCAAACAGTCTTGGGTGACCTCAAAACGGTCTTGAGACCGTTTGGATGAGCTCCAAATGGTCTTGAGACCGTTTGGCTCATCCAACCCTTGGATTCTAGTGAAATTCTATCAAGGATTGGTCTATCGAGTTGATCAACAAATCAACACTTAATTGTAATATGATTTGGTACCTTTGGACCTTCAATTGGTCAACTATACTTAACCCCATACCTCCAAATGGTCTTGGGTGATCCCCAAATGGTTTTGAAACCGTTTGGGCCAATCAACCTAAAACATCATCTCATTCACTTGCAAAATCAGCATTTAGCCGATTAGGGTTCATGCCACATCTTTGGATATTCAAACACATATCCATACTTCACCCTAGACCTCCGAATGGTCTTGGGTGACCCCCAAACGGTCTTGAGACCGTTTGGGTGATCCCCAAATGGTTTTGAAACCGTTTGGGCTAATCAACCCAAAATCTCAAAATAACTCATTGGAATTTCAGCACTAATTTCAATTAGGGTTTGCCCAATTGATTAGCTTTCAAATCATGATTCCTTGAGAATGAACCCCTAAAATTTGGTGAGTTATTTACCAACATAATTAGGAACAGTAATCTCAAAAGTTCAATGCTTGGTCAACGCAGTCAAACGGTTTTGAAACCGTTTGCCCAAAAAGGTCAAGTTAATCAGGTTGAAAATCAGCACTTAATCCAATTAGATTTACCTAATTGATTTGCCTTCAACTCTCGATTCCTTGGGAGTTAACCCATAAAATTTGGAGGGTTATCAACCAACATAATTATTAACAGGAATCCCAAATGTTCAACCCTTGGTCAACTCAACCAAATGGTCTTGGAGACTGTTTTCTCCAACCGACTTTGTGAAACTGTTTGCCCCTCAAACGGTTTTGCAAACCCCCAAACGGTTTTGCAAAACCGTTTGGCCAAGGGTGCAAGCCCATTTGCTAAAGTAACATTGGTATTCACGCCCCCTTCTTCTACCTTCAGATACAGGTCTGTTCTTCATGGTTTTAGTTGCAAGAAAGCAAGGAAGGATGGTGGAAAGAAGAATAAACTACTTTTGCAAGAAAGAAAGATGCATAACAAGGTTTAAGGGTTTAGAGTTATAAAACCCGCCTTAGAACCAGCTCTAGAGCTCCAAGATTCGAAGCTTTAATGGTTTCCTGAGCTCCATAGGTCGTCCAAGGTTTCTTCTTCAAGAATTGGTTGGAAAGGATGGCTAGAAAGAAGAACTAAGTAAGAAAAACTAGAAAACCAACCTTGTATCATGATTTCCTCCATGAATCCGAGCTAGATAGTGGTTAAAGCTTACCAAACTCTACTTGGCCATTCTCCTCTGTTCCTGAGCTCCTTCCTTAATCGGCCACAGAAAGAGATAAGTGAAGAGAGAAAGGGAAACGATCCCTTGGTTGTAAAAGAAAGGTGTATATATACTTTGGGCATGTTTTCAAGATAAGGACAATCTTTTCTTCTATTTCTCATATGGGTCCTTCTCCACTTCCTTGCCACGTTTCTCCCTTTCTTATCACATGCAAAGCTCTCCCTTATCCACGTTTTAGAGGAAATTAAGCCAAACATCTTACTAAGTTGCACACCTAAAAGGGTCATTTTGCTTACAACTTAGTTATTTAATTACAAGGGTTTTCCTTCTTATTTGATTATTCAATTGAAGTGCCCTCTTAATCATTCTTACTCTAAATGATGCCAAGAGTCATAAAAGATATTCTAGATGGTATATTTTACATGTTGCACCCTATGTTTTGGGTAAATTGCACTTTACACCAAAACTATAGTTTAAAGCACAAGGATTGTTCTACAAGCTGTATCTTGGTGCCCAAACTTGGAGAATCCATATAACTATATCATATTCATTCTTATGGTGTCTCAACACTAAAGGAACATATTAACATGTGCAATTTGCAAGTTAACCCCTTTTAATTGGGTAATTTGCACATAGGTCTCTGTATTACAAAACAATATTACAGCACTGTTCAAAAAAGGCAGAAATGAAAATATAGATTCTTCTAAAGCTTTAATGACATATCAAGGGTTAACCACAAGCCTCTAATCATAATTTTAAGCAAAACACCTAGGGTTAGTTCATAACCCAGGTCGGGGGTGTTACAAATTATAAACCCCTAACAAGGATTTCGTCCCCGAAATCCCAGGAAAAGGAGGGACATATTATTCATTAGTAAGGCCCTCAAGTTTCCCCATATTATCTAAAAATTATGATGATATTATGGATTTGTAATTCACACAAAGTCCCTTTCATTAATTACTTCTTATCACTGTTTATGTTTGGGCAAAGCATAAACCCCTAACATAAGGTGTCCATACTTTTGAAAGGAAGAAGCATAAAAGAACATTCTTCTTGTATCACCCAAGAATGTTTACCAAAAGATAAACATACATACCTTAGCATAGATAATTCACTCAGCAATCCTTTATTTATTTGAAATAGTTCACTAAGAAAGTTTGCTAATCAATTAATTTGGAAATATTCATTGAGAAGATTCACTAAGCAATTTGTCTTGGAAGATTTCACTAAGTAAATTTACTGAGGAAATTCACTGAGTATGTTCACTAAGTATGCTCACTATGTTCACTAAGTATTCACTGAGGAAATTCACTGAGTATGTTCACTAAGTATGCTCACTAAGAATGTTCACTAAGTATTCACTAAGGAAATTCACTGAGTATGTTCACTAAGTATGCTCACTAAGTATGTTCACTAAGTATTCACTGAGTAAATTCACTGAGTATGTTCACTAAGTATGCTCACTAAGTATGTTCACTAAGTATGCACTGAGGAAATTCACTGAGTATGTTCACTAAGTATGTTCACTAAGTATGTTCACTAAGTATTCACTGAGGAAATTCACTGAGTATATTCACTAAGTATGCTCACTAAGTATGTTCACTAAGTATTCACTGAGGAAATTCACTGAGTATGTTCACTAAGTATGTTCACTAAGTATGTTCACTAAGTATGTTCACTAAGTATTCACTGAGGAAATTCACTGAGTATATTCACTAAGTATTCACTAAGGAAATTCACTGAGTATATTCACTAAGTATTCACTAAGGAAGTTCACTGAGTATATTCACTAAGGAAATTCACTGAGTATATTCACTAAGTATTCACTAAGGAAATTCACTGAGTATATTCACTAAGTATTCACTGAGGAAGTTCACTGAGTATATTCACTAAGTATTCACTAAGGAAATTCATTGAGTATATTCACTAAGTATTCACTGAGGAAGTTCACTGAGTATATTCACTAAGTATTCACTAAGGAAATTCACTGAGTATATTCACTAAGTATTCACTGAGTATATTCACTAAGTATTCACTAAGGAAATTCACTGAGTATATTCACTAAGTATTCACTGAGGAAGTTCACTGAGTATATTCACTAAGTATTCACTGTGGAAATTCACTAAGTATATTCACGAAGTATATTCACCTAGGAAGTTCACTAAGTATTCACTAAGAAAGTTCACTAAGTGTTCACTGAGGAAATTCACTAAGTGTGTTCACTAAGTATATTCACTAAGTATTCACTAAGAAGATTCACTGAGTATGTTTATTTAGAAGTTTCACTGAGCTTTTCTCATTAATTTCTTTATACTCTCTAGATTGTTTCATAATAATTACCTGATCAGAGTAATCAAAAAGATAACAATCTAAGAGTTTCATACTTGCCTTATCTACAATAACCATATACTTGGCCAGGGTATATAAGTATTGAGATTAGGTAGTATGTATTTTACTTATCATCATATTCCTCACTTTTCATATCATTATACACACATGATTTACCATACTAGATTATTCTTTAGGTATCACATCTATATCTCATCTTTTAATACATAATTAAGGGAGATTATAAATTGTTTTAATGAATACTTATTAAGATATAATTTCTTATCTCCCTTGTGTCCTTCTAGGACTTAGTCAAAGGAATTCAAAAACAGCTAATTTTCATATCTTTAACACATAGAATCCTGATATAAGATATCAAAACAAAACTTATTTCATCTCACATGTCTGGGACGTCTATCCACGTCCTCTATTATTATATTTCCTCCCTTGTGAGCCTTGCAGACTCTGTCCTCGAGGTTGAGTCATTATTGTATTCCTATCTGGACAATCCTTTGCCAGATGTCCCGATTGTCTACATTGGTAACAGATCCTGGGTGCAAAGTGTCTATACGATCCAGTTACCGATGTTGATGCTATGTCGGAGGGTCTTTTTGGTGTACTATTATGATCCCTACTTTCACTTGACATCCATTGTGTCTGGGTAGGAAATACTGATATTGTTGTCGGTATAAAAAATCTTGGCTTCTTAAAACTTTCAGGCCTTTGATCTTGAGGTTGGGTGTACATCTTCTTAATACTTGTGTGTTGTTTCTCGATTTCCGACCTCTCTATCCTTCTTACTGACTCCACAAAGGTTGAAAACCTTTCTCTGTTCTCTAATGCAGACACAGGAGTGGCTAGTTCAGCGTTCAATCCCTTTTCAAAATGCAGAATTCTTTCTTCATCACTAACTGCCATCTGCGGACAAAACCGCAGCAACTCCATGAACTTAGCTTCATATTCACTAACGTTCATTTGTCCTTGTGTGATATTCTCATCTAGATACATTTTAGGGAAGTATCTATTGATGAATTCTTGTCGGAATTCCTCCCATCCTATTTGTTCGCCTGGTCTCTTATCTTCCTCTATCATCCACCAATTACCAGCACTCCCTTTTAGGAGGTATACCGCATGTTTTACCTTTTCAGCTTCAGGAATATCAAGGATCCTGAAAGCCTTTTCAAGTTCTGTCAACCATAGATCAACATATGTTGGGTCATATGTACCAGCATAGTCTATGGCTCCCACCCGGTGAAGTCTCTCAAAAGTCTTGCCGACTCCATAACCTTCCTGATGGGCTGGTGCCCTAGGTGCAGATGGTGGCACCCTATCTGCTATGTGTGTTATGGCTGTCAGGAATTTATCGAATAAAGCATGGAGAGCTGGGTTTTCTATCTCAGCTGGGTCAATCTGGGGTTGTTCAGGTACAGGCCCCTCCCTAGTCTGGTCTCCTGCACCTCCTCCTAGTGCAGTAGTACTGCCCTCAGCAGCATGCTCTTCATGTGATCCAGACATCTTCAAGTTCTTCTTCTCCTATGAGAGAAGAAGATACTTATTAGATAATCTGGAAAACACTTAGAACAGACTCAACAAACTTAGTCATATGTCTATGTAGACTCATCGAACCTAGAGCTCTGATACCACTAAATGTAACGTCTATCTCGAGAAAACAAGATTAACTAATGCGGAAGCGTTCACTAAGAAGCGGATTACCAAAAATCACTAAAAATTAAAACTTTTTGTGAAGAGATCTTAAAATGGTAAAGCTTTTTCATAAAGCAACATGATAAGTTATTTACAAACTGATCCATCAGTACATCTCTGTAAGGTCGTATCTCGAGATTACAATCATCAACTACCATGTTAACCACATAAGGCAAGATACAGAAATCTCGAGGTACTGGACCAAAGACTCGAAAGCACTAACTATTACTCCGAGGACCTGAGAGTACAAAGACGACACATAGGACTCTAACTACATCTATACGTGGCATAACAGCCAGTTCTCCACCTGAAACTTCACTGTTGTCCCCGGTACTGTTGATGCTGCCCTTCACCTATTGAAGGATTTCTGCCTCCTCGCCCACGTCCACCTAAAAAAAAATGTTTCCCACGGGGTGAGACAATTATAAAATTGTCCCAGCGAGAGTTATAACTCTTCGCCAGAAACATAATTTTGCAGCTTAAGAAAATAAATGTACACAAAGAAGTTATATTTGTCTGGGAGTAGTTAAAACAATGTTTAACAGATTAAACCATTCTTCCTATTAAAGCAATACATCTATAATTTGATAAACCCATATGTCATTTATCTTCTAAGAAATAGAAGAACATGTATGGCATTTATTTACTATAAAACCATTATTACAACACTAACTCTCTTCAGACTTAGATCATATATCTAATGTCTAATAGTATTATTGGGGAGTCATGGCCTGTAGCCATACTTTTTCTCACAAAGTGTTAGGATCTCAATTCCTCAACTTATCAAGTACCTTTCTAAATTTATCATCATGATTATAGAATCTATGTACTTGAACTCATAATTTACCATTCACTAGTTATCATAGCATATCCTTATACTTGAAGCATGTAAAGTAATTTCAAGACATAAGATATCATAATCCTTACCTGGATATGATCACCTTTTTATGAAAACCTGCATGATCAATATTTACTAATAACATGCATATTGTATCATAACAACACCATACATGTTCTTCTCAAATTACATATGTGATACCACGACCGTGCTACCTTGCACGGTCGTGCCACAAAGGACTCACCACGACCATGTCATAATACCACAGCTGGTTTCTAGGGTTAGGATTCTCATTTAATCCAAATAGAGTTATTCAACCTCTTAACTAGATTAGGAATAGTGATTCCTATCTCATTCCTCAATCATGGAGTTTCATGCTTAAAAGTATAACTCAGAATTAGGGTTAATTGTTCATATCATCACATTACCCTAGATTAGGGTTTACTATTCACATAGCATCACATAGGGTTTCCATGATCTCACTATGAAGGATCATACCCTAATTAGGTGTATTCCTACATATTGGAAGTATATTAATTGATTCTCAACCATATAGGGAGTCTTCTCTCTCCTCTTAGTAATAGATGATATTTACATCACTCTTGATTAGACTAAATCAAAACATCTTTGATAACATAAGTCATGTCATCACCATTATCGTCATTAGGGTTTGCTTGATCAAGGGGTCTTGACTACTTAAACCCATCAAGGGTACTTTCGTAATCTTCACCATTGACCCTAAAATACATTAGTTCACTAATTACTTAATCCCTTATGACTTTAGGTATCTATAGGGTTTAGGTTAAACAACTACTAAACCATCTTAACCTTCAAACCATCAAACGTTCTTAACATAATTGAACCCCAAACGGTCTTGTACTTCAACCTCCAAACGGTTTGAAACCACATGACCACCAAACGGTCTTGAGACCATTTGGTCTCAAATGGTCTTGAGACCGTTTGGTCCAAACACCCTCAAAATTGCATGGACCAAAAAGTTTACAAACACTTCCAATTGAGTTAGGGTTTTCAATGTTGAACCCCTCAATCGTTCATACCATGGTTAACCACTTATCAATTGAGCCAATTAAGTTAACACTCAACTGATGTGACCCTCAATTGATCCTCAATTGATCACCAATTAGGGTTTGGATTGATTGGATTAGGGTTGGAAATCGATCATCCTTCAACATGCATCAATATGAGCTTAATTGATGTTGACCCTATTGAACCATCACCCAATTGGGTAATGACCTAACCCCAAACGGTCTTGGGATCGTTTGTATGACCTCCAAACGGTCTTGAGACCATTTTCCCATCATATCATCAAAATCCAAGTCAACCTATTAAGGTTTGGATCATTGGATTGATCACCAAATCAGCAATTGATTACCCTCCATCTTAGTATCATTGGATCATCGATTGCTTAACCATATTCACCCCTAGACCTCCAAAAGGTCTTGGGTGACCTCCAAACGGTCTTGAGACCGTTTGGATGAGCTCCAAACGGTCTTGAGACCGTTTGGCTCATCCAACCCTTGGATTCTATTGAAATTCTATCAAGGATTGGTCTATCGAGTTGATCAACAAATCAACACTTAATTGTAATATGATTTGGTACCTTTAGACCTTCAATTGGTCAACTATACTTAACCCCAGACCTCCAAACGGTCTTGGGTGATCCCCAAACGGTCTTGAAACCGTTTGGGTGATCCCCAAATGGTTTTGAAACCGTTTGGGCCAATCAACCCAAAACATCATCTCATTCACTTGCAAAATCAGCATTTAGCCGATTAGGGTTCATGCCACATCTTTGGATCTTCAAACACATCTTTGGATCGACACTGTCAGATATGAGTTGGTTTCAGATTAATCCTAATCGGACGACTATGGTTAATTGGCAACCTAATTCGGGAAATATACCTAATGACGGTGCCCTTGACTGGGGGAGGACGTCATTAGTTACTGCACGCATCTCAGAGAGGAAGGAGAGAAGAACGGAGTCGAGAGCACGCCCCAGCCGATCCGGATGCTGAAGAAGACGATTTCCACCACGAAAAGGAGGGAGAACGCGTATTCTACGCCAAGGATCGATTGGATCTTCTCCGTTCAGGGGTTTCACCACTCAATCACATTTTTCTTCATGTTTCCCTCTTTCTTCTCCACATTGTACTCTAAGATGAACATGCAGGGCTAATCCCTTTTGTCTTTAGGACCAGGAGTAGCCCGGGGATTCATTGTATGACGATTTTATAATAGTAATTCATATTTTATCTCTTAAATCTGTGGTATAATTTCGTTTTCTCCAGTATATTGTTATGCTTGATCACCATAATAATAATCTAATGCCCTTAATGGTTTTGAAAGAAGAATTAATGGTTGAAAAGAGACAGAATTTACATTAATTGACAAATCCCTTGAAGAAGGTGGTGTAAGATTAATGGTGGATACCGAGAGGTCGTTGTTAATGCACCTAGTTTAGGGTATAGGTTACTATGACGGTGGAACTGACCTAGACATAGGTAGTGATTTGTACCACGATAGTGGGAAATTCTGATTTCAGGCCACTACCCGGATAGAGAGATAAAATTGAATAACTATATAGAATTTAATACAATGAAAACCCACAGTGAAACTGCAATCCTAAAGATCTCCTTTTGAATTGATTAAACCAACATTTAATTGATTGCTTGTTTTGTTTTATTTTTATTTTCTTTTAATTTTAACAACAATTCTCAACTTTTAATCGGCTTAGTTGATCATAAGTAGTTAGTAGGAGTCTCCGACGATTTCACGTATCCCTAAGTTCGACTCGGGCCTCACAAAGGCCTGTACTACTTCGACGTGTTCACTTGCGCTTTTGCGCACAGTAAATTTGCGTCAAGTTTTTGGCGCCATTTCTGGGAATACGGCAAATTTTCGGCACTTCGAGTGCTGCGAGCGGCCACTCTAGGCCACATTTTTTTTATCATTCCAAAAATTTATAATTTATTTTCTAAATATTTGCAATCGTCAAGCACTGTACTAAATTTAATTATTCTATTTGTAGGTACTGTGCATGGTGCAGACGCGTAGTACATACTACACGAGACAAGCACCAGAGGTTCCGCTGTTGGGATCGGAAGACGAAGGCGAGTACAATCAAGACCATCTGGAGGATATAATTTTTGAACCCGAACAAGAAGAGATGGACGAGCCACAGACAATGTGGGAGAAGATCAAGGCTTCTTCCTCATCTGCTTCCAAGGGACCGATCAAGAAGCAAGCGGTGAATATTCCGACATACAAGATTGATCCGGCTCTAATCAACTTGGTGAAGTCTAATGCTTTTCATGGGCTCAAAAATGAAGACCCCATCGCGCACATAAGTAAATTCGTGGAGAATTGTGATATGATAAAAATCGACAGATTTCCACAAGATGTTCTCTACTTGAAGCTCTTCCCGAGTTCGTTAGTGGGAATCGCGCGAGAATGGTTACATAACTTGGACGATGAATATGTGGAGTCTTGGGACCACATGGTGGAGGTTTTCTTCGAGAGGTTCTTTCTGCCCGAGAAGACCAATGACATGATCAGAAAGATCCACAACTTCACCCAACAAGCAGGAGAGACCTATTCTGAGACCTGGGAAAGGTTTCAGATCATGCTCAGGCGGTGCCCGCATCACGGGCTTGATAAGGAGATACAAGTCAAGATCTTCTATTTTGCTCTCTCCGAGCATGATAGAAGCAACCTTGATTCAGCCAGTTCTGGAATCTTCTTGAATAACACAGACACTAGATGTTGGGAGATCTTAAAGAACATGGCCAAGAAACAATCATGGGGCGAAAGAGGTGTCATGGAACATGTTCAAGTAGTAAGTGAATCTAAAGCAATCAAGGAGCTGAATGAGAAGATGGATCTTCTCGCAAACAAACTTCTTGCAAAGGAGGATACTGAGTCTGAGGACGAGGCTCAAGTGAAATTCATGAGGCAGCAACAAGGCTATAGAAATAATGACTATTCATGGAGGAAAGACAAGAAGTTCTCATGGAAGGATCCAAATAACTTCTTGCAGGATACGGATGCTAAACCCCAGCCAGTAGTGGAGGATAAGAGCACATAGTTGCTCAATCAAGTCATAAAGCAAAATCAAGAACTCATGGATACTTTCGGCCAGCAAATAAAGCAACAAGGGGAGTTCATGAACCAATTCAGGCAGACACTGCAGAGCCATGGGGCTCAAATGAAGACAATAGAGACATCTATGGCACAGATGGCTGCAGAGATAGCCAGTTTAAAGAAGCCGACACATCCAGGTTTCCCGGGAAATACTAATGTTCCAGGTGGAAACCAACAAGCGAAGGCCATCTTGCTAAGAAGTGGCAAGAAATTGTTAAATCCCAGGGCCGATGAAGCAAGCAAACCCCAAGAAGAAGTTGAAGGTGAGGCTACTGAGGAGCTGCTCATACCGGTCGCCGAACCAATTGATGACATAGTTCTGGATGCTACTGAAGACCCTATTGCAGAGGAGGAGGAGCCTCAGAAGAGGACACCCTATGTGACACCACATCAAAGGGCACAGGCTGTCCCGATCCCTTATCCGAACAGTGCTAAGGCAAGGAAGGTAGATGCCCGATTCAAAAAGTTCTTAGATAGTTTCAGAAAGCTTTCAGTCAACATCCCTCTATTGGAAGCTATTGAGAAAATTCCATCTTACGGGAAATTTCTGAAGGACATCATCACCAAAAAGAGAAAAATTTCGGACACTGAAGTAGTTGTGCTTAAGGAGCTGGTGAGTGCCTTCATCATGGGCACGTTGCCACCAAAGAGGCAAGATCTGGGTTGTTTCAACATTTCATGCTATATCGGGAAAGTCAAATTTGGTGAATCTCTATGTGACTTGGGAGCAAGCATCAATTTGATGCCCCTTTCTACATTCAAGAAGTTGGGATTATAGGAGTCACGACCAAGCAACATGACAATTCAATTGGCGGATAACTCTGTGGTAAAACCATATGGGATTTGTGAAGATGTGCTTGTGAAAGTGGATAGATTTGTATTTTATGCAGATTTTGTCATCATGGAGATGCAAGATGAACAAGGTAATGAGCTACTACTCGGAAACCCATTCCAAGCTACAGCCGACATGATACTCAAGATGGGGAGAGGTTGGTTGACCTTGGGTATAGCCGATGACCGATTTGAGATGGTCATGCCTTCCAGCGCTACTTCACCTAAATACAAGGAGCGCACTAAGTTGATCCATGATCGCCACATTCAGATGCGCACCTTCAAGAAGGGAGATCGGGTGTTGTTGTTCAATTCAAGGCTGAAGTTACATCCCGGGAAGCTTAAATCCCGATGGAGTGGGCCATTGACGGTGGAAGAGGTCAAACCACACGGCGCAATCTTGGTGCGCGATGGTGAGACTACATTTTTGGTGAATGGACAGAGGTTGAAGCTATATTTTGGTGAAGACTACACGAAGAAGGTGAATGAGGTCAAACTCATTTCACTTTCGGATGCATGATGTGCTTCAAGTCGTCTAGCCTAAGACGTTAAATAAGGGCGCTTGTTGGGAGGCAGCCCAACCATTGGTACCTTAGTTTAGTTCATTTACATTCGTATTTTGATTTGTTTTCACTTAGTTTTTAGTGTAAAAAAAGATATCGTGATCGTTTGTTACATGTGCAGGGCTGAGGCAGAGTCGATACCATCGACCCTTGTGTCGATGGTATCGACCATGGTACAGGTTGGCGACTGCAGGAATCGCACTGCGTCGATACCATCGACGGCCTCGTCGATGATATCGACATACCAACAAGAAGATCGCAAGCATAGGTTGATGGTATTGACATGGCTGTTGATACTATCGGGATCTCTGAAGATTTTCAGAACAAATCGTCTCAGTAAAGTCGATACCATCGATGGGCATGTCGATGGTAATGACATATTTATGCAAAGAAGGCGGCGGCCGGGCCTCATGAGGGTTTTCCCTAATCAGAGGGTCGATACTATCGACTCGTGTCGATAGTATCGATGCGCCACATCAACGATCTGTGAGGAAAGATCCAAGGCGATCGCAGCAACAAGGAGTTCGATCCGGGGGACGCGTCGATACTATCGACCCGTGTCGATAGTATCGACGAGTCAGCAATCTGGGCCCCGCAGATCCAGCCATCGACAACCGTCGATACTCGCAAAGGTATGGATCGTGCTACCTGAGTCGATACCATCGACTCGCATCGATGGTATCGACGGGTGGACAGTAGCGCCGGCCACAGCTATATATGAGGAGTATTTCCATCAGATGACATCACACCTTTAGTGCAATCTTCCTCCACTTGTGCCAAGCGTGTTCCAGAGTTGTCCAAGCCCGACGACGAGAAAAACTGAGCTAGTTCTTCATCGAGCGGAGATTCGATTCTCCGATCTTCTCCAAGCTCCCTTTCTGTTCTCCTTTCTCTCGCAATCATGGTGCACGTAGCTGGTGCGTCATCTTCCCGCGTGAACCGATGGAAATCCTAGAGTTCGTGCCACCTTCGACCGCGTCAGTTGCACGCCTGCGGCTGATTCATCCATCCGCGGAGGTGAAGAAGATATACGAGGAGATTCTAAAGAGGAAGATTGAGCCGACCCGTTATGTTGAACGGGAAACCATCAGCAACCTCGGGTTCGACGCGAACCTTGCCTACATCCTGAAGGGACAGTCCCGACACACGGGACGAAGGCCTGACGAACTGGAATACCATGCAGATGGCCAGCCGTTCTTCGGCGAGTGGCCTACTTACAAGGAGTTGGTGGCTGAGTTCATGATGTCACTAGATGCCTTTGTCATACCCAACGACGTCATAGCCACCGACTACGAGTATATCAAGGGCCGGGTGTCCTTCCGGCTGTAAAACAACGACTACACCCTGACACTCCGGCAGTTCAACGCGATCTTCAACTGGAACCACTCGCGGTCTGACTACCGGTGACCGGACAACCGTACCGACTACGACGCCATCTTCGCCGAGCTGGTTACGGTTCCGTCGGGGAAGTCAGTAAGCTACCATAATGTTGCGGTAGCTGATATCGAGCACCCTTTCGTCCGGATACTGCACCGGATGCTCAGTTCTACATTGTTTGCTCGGGGTGATTTGGCCCTCAGCAAGTTTCAGGAGACGGACTTATTCTTCTTGTATAAGCTCCTGAAGCGTCAAGAATGCAATTGGGGTGCCTTCTTTTTGCAAAGAGTTTTGGCGGTGAAGAGGAGTACACGGAAAGTGCCGATTCACTTTGGCGGGCTTATCACCAAGCTGGCCGCCTACCTTGGTTTGAACTTTCAGCAGCTTACTCCTCTATCTACCAGGAGCAAGGTGAACTTGCAACATCTGCACCGCTCCAATCTCATCCTTCTTCAAGATGGTTTGGCGTATGGGCACTGCCATTTCAACCACGCCTACCAAGAATGCTCACTTCCCGATCCGGTCTTCAATATCGAAGGGGCACAAGACTTATGATGGCCTATCATAGCCATAGCGGATTCCGATGAAGACGGCGGCAACGACGATGGCGACGGCAATGACGACGAGGCTGCAGAGGAAGAGGAAGCATTTGAAAAACACTAGAGGGGGGGTGAATAGAGTTTTATAGTTAATTTTAACAATTATTGAACTCAAGCAATCAATCACAAGAATATTGGACAAGGGGACAAGGATTTAGAGTGGTTCCAACTTTAGCAAATACTAAAGTTGTCAGTCCACTACCCGGTTGCTTACCCAACCGGGATTTGGAAAGAATTTAATTTTATTACCTCGCAAGGACTTTATATAAAATTACAATTCTCTCCCTAAACCCTTCAAGTAGCCTTCACCTAGAAGTAATCTCCCAACCTTGAAGCAGCCTTCACCTAGAAGTAATTGCACCACCTTGAAGCAGCCTTCCTCCTGAAGTAGCTTCCCATTGCAATAGCCTTCTTGAAGTAGCTTCCCGTGCGATAGCCTTCTTGAAGTAGCTTGAAGTCCACCTTCTCCTCCGAGAAGAACCTTCTCCAATCCGCAGCCTCCAACCCTAGCAGTAGCAAGGAGAATACAAAGAATAAAAGGAACAAGAAGGGAAATAGAAATTACAACTTATCCTTTTAAGCACAAGGCTTGATTTGCCTATATCAAGCGTATTGATCTCCTAACCAATGAGTGTAGAAGTGTAAGTGCTGTGGTAAGGAGATGCTAGCCTATAGGACACGAAATGGGAGCAATGGGAATGACTAGCAAATGTCGGAATTACTCTATAGCTCAAAACAGTATTGCCAATGTGTATTCAAGCTCAAGTATAGCACAAGTGTAGCTTAGATGTTTTTAGGTGTCCCAAGGCATGTCCTATTTATAGAAATGACCTACAAGTGCTTAAGGACGTTCTAGACAACTTATAGGGGTTTCTAAGTGCTTAACTAGCCGTTAGGAATAAGTTAGGTGCATTAGTAACGGGTAGTTACTTTATTCTGCAGTTGCTGTCAGAGACAATCTCGGTCGACAAATTGTCGACCGAGATACCTACTCGGTTGAAGTTTTGTCGACCGATAGGCTCTCTGGATCAACGTTCATTTGCAACTGCCAACTACTTTGTCAGCTGTGTCTAACGGCTACTTGGGTCATTCTCGGTCGAGAAGTTTGTCGACCGAGAGTGTCTCGGTCGAGGAGTTTGGTCGACCGAGATTGACCCTGTTTCAATCTTTCAATTTAGGCACTAAGTAAATGTATGAGTGTGCATATGTGATCCTATTTGAAAGGGATGATCTATCTAAGTGTGGTGATTGGCTAAGGAAGATCTAACGCTTGATTTACATGAGATCTAAGTACTTGTACATTATATATTTGTACAAGTTTACAATTGATTACATTGTATGACTTTTACAATCATTCAAGCGTATAGTTTCCTTAGAGCTTTGTCATCCACTTTATTCCTGCAACACTCAAGTAGCACGTTAGATCAACAAGAATGAAATGTTTGTCATCATCGAAACAAAGGGATTTATTATAATGTCCAATTTATCCAACAATATCCCCCTTTTTGAAGAGGACAAACATTTCCTAAATATGAAATAAGGAAATATAAAGCATGTGAGTTTCATACCTGAAGATTACCTTTTGTAGCCATTCTAGTTTTGCAAGTGAGTGTTGGCCATCAAGATGAAACTCATTTATATTTTAGATTTTATATTCTTTCTCCCCCTTTGTCATTTCAAAAAGATATCCAGTTTGAATATTTTATTTTTCTTCTCCCCCTTAATTTTATATTATGCTCCCCCTTAAATAGATATCCTATTAGGAACATGGATTTAATATCATTTTTGTCTAATTTATCCACAATTTGTTTCTCAATCATTTGCAAAGGATGTTAAGCCTTGGAATGATATGAGATTCCCTTAAGCTTATGATGAATGTATATTGATTTCCCATCTATCAAGGGATATTAAGCCCTAAATTAAATGAGATTCCTTTAATCTTAGAGTACATAAAAATGTCTCCAACCAAATGCAAGGGATGTTAAGCCCTGATTCGTTTAGAGAGTTCCTTTAAGTACAAGATATATCATTTTCATAGATTTCTTCATAAAAAGTACTAAAGTCGTAACAAGCTCCAAATGGTGTTTACAGTATTTTTGTATGCTTCTTAGTCAAATTTGTTTTTATGAGCTCCCCCTTAATCTTACAATTTAAAGAAATTTAAGGCTTCTAAGGTCATAAATGATTTTAAATTTTGATTTTGACCTTTATCAAAAAATATACTAAGATTAAGTACAATAAAATGATGTCCAAATAAGCATTTTGTCAAAGCTTATTTTAGGTCGCCCTTGACTACGACCATAGCGCCCCTTGGTCAAATTACATTTTAACCAAGAGGCATAAATTTCAGATTTCCAATTAAGCATTCGTATCAATGATGAAAGCACAATGAATATTGTAAATCTTTTAAAGATACCAATTGAAAACATTGTACTTTTTACAAGCATGTTTAAGAGATATATCACCAATAAATCCTTTTGCTTGCCTATGTAATGATAGAACAATAAAAGCATGTAATGATAAAATAGAAATTTTCTTTAAACTAAGCATAATTTTGGTTTTTGACCAAGTTAATTTCACATAAGCTTTCAAGGATGATTTCCATAATTTATACTTTATTGTACAGTCATTAACCACAAATAGACAACAATTTTGATTAATTTTAAAAGCATTCAGCAATAGCATTGAAAAACAGTGACATGCTCGGTCGACAATTTCTCGACCGGATGTTCACTCGGTCGACAGATTCTCGACCGACCAAGTTTCTGGAATATGTTCAGAATTCTTAATCAATTTCAAGCAAAAGAGATTATGTACACTAGAGCTCGATTGTATTGAGATAAGACATTATGATATCAAGAATCAGTTTAGGTCAAATCTCAACTAGTTAATTTTAAGCTACTAAGTTTTAGGAATCCAAGCTAACTCATCATTCTTTTTCTTATATGGGCATGAAAATGAATAATGTCCAAGATGCATGCAATAATGACAGCTAATAGAGTCAACTTCATTTCTCTTCTTATGAATTGTGTTCCTAGGTACAAACATAATCTTAGTCTTGGATGCTTTAACTCTTTTGGGTTTATTTCTCCTTGGATCATATCCTAATCCTTTTCTTCCATTATAACTAGAGGAAATTGTCAGAATATTTTCAAGCATGTCATTTCCTCTTAACTCATTTACATTTCTTTGTAACTTAGCAATATCATTCATCTTCTTGTTTATATCTTTCTTTGCTTGATCTAAATCAGATACTAGAGAGTTTCTTTCTTTGACAACCTCATCATAATCTAAATGTGAACATAGAACAGGTTGTTTCTGAAGATCATTCACTTGAGTTTGCAAGTTTAACTTTTCTAAGGAAAGAAGATTGCAATTAGCTTCTACCGATTTTAACTTAAGATCATAATCTTCATTTTCCTTTTTGAGATTTTCATTTTCGGATACAAGAGCAAGAAGTTTAACATTTAATTCATCATTTACTTTATTTGATTTCTTAAGTTTCTTCTTGCATTCAATATATTTCTCATGAGTATCTTGAAGACTAGCAATTAGATCTTCTTTTGGTAGATCATAAAGACTTACCTCTTCTTCATCTTCATTTGTTGTAGCAATGAGGCATTCTACTTCTTCTTTTCCATCATCACTATCATCACTTGAATCATCCCATGCAGCTTTATATGCTCTTTGTTTCTTTTTGTGAGATGATTTCTTCCCTTTCTTGAGTTTTGGACAATCACCTTTCATGTGTCCCTTTTTGCCACATTCAAAGCACCTGGAAGAAGAAACACTAGAAGTTTTATTAGTTTTAAAACTTTTATATTGCTTACCATTTACAATGAGAGTTTCTTCTTCACTATCATCTTCACTTGTGTCATGAATGTCCTTGGTTGATGCTTTGAATGCAATGTCCTTCTTTTTGCCTTGTTGATGTTCACGTTCTCTTCTTTCTTCCTCTTCTAACGTTGCCTCATGAGCTTCTAGGTTGCCAATGAGTTGTTCCATCTTTAGTCGGGTGAGGTCATTTGCTTCTTCAATGGCCGTCACTTTGGGCTTGTATTTGGGAGGAAATGATCTAAGAATCTTTGATACCTGATCTTCCTCAAGAACAACTTTACCTAAGGCATTTAAACCATTTACAATAGAAGAGAATTTTGCATACATTTCACTAATAGATTCATTTGGATCCATACGGAAATGTTCAAACTTTTGTTTAAGCATACTAACTTTGGAATTCTTAACTTGAACTGTCCCTTCATAAGTTATAGAAAGTCTATGCCATATTTCATAGGCTGTTTCACAGTTTGATATTCTATTAAATTCTCCTACTGAAATTGAACAATAAAGAATACTTACAGCCTTTGCATTCATTTGAGCCGATTTTACCGTATTGGTGTCCCAAGCTGCATATTCCATTTGAGGTAGCTCATAAGGGGTTGACACCATTCTCCATAGATCCTAGCTTATGCCTTGAAAGTAGAACTGCATCCTTCTCTTCCAATATGTGTAGTTTGTTCCATCAAATATTGAAGGTCTAGCAACAAATGTCCCTTCAAGATTAAGGTTGTTGAGCACCCCGTCACCCATTCTTCAAGACCTTGTTAGGGTTCCTTGAAGCCTGCTCTGATACCAACTGAAAAACACTAGAGGGGGGGTGAATAGAGTTTTATAGTTAATTTTAACAATTATTGAACTCAAGCAATCAATCACAAGAATATTGGACAAGGGGAGAAGGATTTAGAGTGGTTCCAACTTTAGCAAATACTAAAGTTGTCAGTCCACTACCCGGTTGCTTACCCAACTGGGATTTGGAAAGAATTTAATATTATTACCTCGCAAGCACTTTACATAAAATTACAATTCTCTCCCTAAACCCTTCAAGCAGCCTTCACCTAGAAGTAATCGCCCAACCTTGAAGCAGCCTTCACCTAGAAGTAATTGCACCACCTTGAAGCAGCCTTCCTCCTGAAGTAGCTTCCCGTTGCAATAGCCTTCTTGAAGTAGCTTCCCGTGTGATAGCCTTCTTGAAGTAGCTTGAAGTCCACCTTCTCCGCCGAGAAGAACCTTCTCCAATCCGCAGCCTCCAACCCTAGGAGTAGCAAGGAGAATACAAAGAATAAAAGGAACAAGAAGGAAAATAGAAATTACAACTTATCCTTTTAAGCACAAGGCTTGATTTGCCTATATCAAGCGTATTGATCTCCTAACCAATGAGTGTAGAAGTGTAAGTGCTGTGGTAAGGAGATGCTAGCCTATAGGACACGAAATGGGAGCAATGGGAATGACTAGCAAATGTAGGAATTTCTCTATTGCTCAAAACAGTATTGCCAATGTGTATTCAAGCTCAAGTATAGCACAAGTGTAGCTTAGATGTTTTTAGGTGTCCCAAGGCATGTCCTATTTATAGAAATGACCTACAAGTGCTTAAGGACGTTCTAGACAACTTCTAGGGGTTTCTAAGTGCTTAACTAGCCGTTAGGAATAAGTTAGGTGCATTAGTAACGGCTAGTTACTTTATTCTGCAGTTGCTGTCAGAGACCATCTCGGTCGACAAATTGTCGACCGAGATACCTACTCGGTCGAAGTTTTGTCGACCGACAGGCTCTCTGGATCAACGTTCATTTGCAACTGCCAACTACTTTGTCAGCTGTGTCTAATGGCTACTTGGGTCATTCTCGGTCGAGAAGTTTGTCGACCGAGAGTGTCTCGGTCGAGGAGTTTGGTCGACCGAGATTGACCCTGTTTCAATCTTTCAATTTAGGCACTAAGTAAATGTATGAGTGTGCATATGTGATCCTATTTGAAAGGGATGATCTATCTAAGTGTGGTGATTGGCTAAGGAAGATCTAACGCTTGATTTACATGAGATCTAAGTACTTGTACATTATATATTTGTACAAGTTTACAATTGATTACATTGTATGACTTTTACAATCATTCAAGCGTATAGTTTCCTTAGAGCTTTGTCATCCACTTTATTCCTGCAACACTCAAGTAGCACATTAGATCAACAAGAATGAAATGTTTGTCATCATCGAAACAAAGGGATTTATTATAATGTCCAATTTATCCAACAGCATTCACACCTCTTCGGGCTCGAGTGGCACCACGGAAGCATCCCCGGATGCATCCGGGTGCATCTTCATCATCACAGCCTCCGCCACCACCACCGCCCTCGCAGCCAAGCGAGGAAGCCTATTCCATGTAGGGTATGTATACAATGCTGCAGGAGATTCAGTAGACGCAGCAGCATCATATGACGATGTATGCATGTATTCAAGACACTACAAACCGGCTACTAGACAATCAAAGGGCCATGTTCGAGAACGAGCATCTTCTCCTTGACAACCAACAGAAAATTCATGATCGGTTGCAACGGATGGAGATGCAACAACAGACCTTCTACGACCACTATTAGAGCCAAAATTACTTTGGAGGCTATCGACAACCTCCACCTAGGGCCCAATTTGATCTGAGTTTCCAGGGGGAGTATCCGTCTTGGGACCCTACAGCTCCGCAGTACCCGCCGCCACCTGAAGAGTAAAAGTGGTATCTCTGTTCCAACCTTTAAGATTGTTTTTGACTATGAGGCCATAGTCGAATTCAAGCTTAGGGGGGTGTTGGAACAGCTCTATCTTTCATTTTCTCTATTTTTTTTTAGTTTTATTGCTTTTGTTTCCTGTCATTTGTTTCGTGCAATTTTAGTTTGTTGTAGGATCCACATCTATCTAGTGTAATCGTGGATGTATTTAATGTTGAGTCATCTCAGTTGCATGTGCATGGGGAATTGAGGGAAACTAAAAAATTTTGAGTGTTCACAAGCTTGAGGGTTGTTTAACCTTGATCACTTAACTTAGAAAATGATTGGTATTGTCAACTTTAAAACAGAAAATCACAACTATATATCCCTAAGGATTCTTGAAAGTGGACGGAATTGGTTGTTTGAGCCTACACTGACCAAATGATAATGAGACTTTAATTTGAAGTAAGAGAGAAAAAAGCTCTTAACTACTACACAGGTCAGTAAGGATGGACACATAATATATTTTTCAAAGGTTCAGTCAACTAGTCTTGTGATCTATCCACCTCATTGTTTTTTTTACAATCCACCAAGATTTGGAAGTAAAGTACGGTTTTAACCCTTTTTGATTGCATGGCATGTAGATAGGACTTGCATTGCAAATCTTCATATGTTTTGCATGAAAAAAAAAATTAGAATAGGTATACATGCACATTATCCTTAGGTGCATGTCATGTAGTGCATTCATAACTTTTATGCATTAAGTATATCATGTACCTCATTTCTTCTTTAATGGTGAATGAAATTGTTCCATACCTTCTAAATAGTGCAAAGATTCAAGTTTTGTAGGAAAAATAAGACCAATAAAGTATTCATTGTCAATTATGGATATAAGGGTTTGAAAAGAAAAAAAAAATCTGAAAAAAAAAAGAAAAGAGAAACTATTTAGAAGCAACTAGAATAAGAAGGAGAAAGGAACATAATTTCACCTACATTTCAAGATGAGTGAGTACATGATGTAGCTTCATTAGATATCCATGTCGCTTTGAGACGGATGGTTAGTGCATGCATCATTCCACCCAATCTTAGGCATTAGGGCATTTTTCATGTGCATTCGCATCATTTAGGGCAGTTTTGTTTTATGCATGTTTAAATCGTATAATACTTCCACTTCTTCCATGAGCCACCTATTTCATCCACCCGTTGCTCGGATTGGTAGGCCACCGTGAATTTCTCCTCACTAATGAATATCAGGAGAACTGCTTCCATGTAGATGATAGTTAGGGCGAGCAACGTAGTATAGGAGATCACAAGATGCACTAAGTCTGGATCGACGAAGTTTATTATGTTAACTTCCTTATGTGATAGTGTTCATCAATTTCGAGGTTAATATTTTTTATGGATGATTACTGTCGCCTTTAGGGTAATTATCATTTTGTGGTTAGTGAGGGCCGGTATGTGAATGTCTGGTGGGAGTCATATGGGATGCTTGTTGTGATGCTTTGTTCTTTAGTTGACTCTGGCAATTCTATTCTAAGGATTAGTTGCTCGAGGGCGAGCAATGTTCAAGCTTAGGGGAGTTTGATGCGATGATTTTGAGTCACATTTATAGACTTGTTTGATAGGTGTTTTATGCACTTATTAGTCATTTTCATGGTTAATGTTGCATAATTCATTCATTTTGGTCTATGCTACTCCTTTATGTCAAATTCCCTTTATTTAAGCATTTTGAGTATTAATTATCGAAAGAATATATTTTGTGTGGATTTATGTGGTTTCGTGTGTCAATTTTAGGAAAAACAAGTATCTGCTACCGTCGATACCATCGACGGTGGTCGATACCATCGACCGGACCACATGTTGCCAGCCGCAAGGACCAGAAGAAAGTTGATACTATCGACAGGGATGTCGATGGTATCGAGATACCATCAGGTTGCTGGCGAGAAGTGTGTTGATACTATCGAACAAAATGTCGATACTATCGACTGGTGGAGCTACAGCGACACAAAACGACAAAACCGTCGCTACAGGTTCGTCGATACCATCGACCCGCGTCGATGGTATCGAGATGACATCACGCGCACAGACAAAAGAAAAGAAGGATTGCCTCTATCATGCTAGGTCCATACCATCGACCCGCGTTGATGGTATCAACACCGTCAGATATGAGTTGGTTTCAGATTAATCCTAATCGGATGGCTGTGGTTAATTGGTGACCTAATTCGGGAAATATACCTAATGACGGACCCCTTGACTGGGGGAGGATGTCATTAGTTGCTGCACACATCCCAGAGAGGAAGGAGAGAAGAACGGAGCCGAGAGCACGCCCCAGCCGATCCGGACGCTGAAGAAGATGATTTCCACCACCGAAAGGCGGGAGAACGCGTATTCTATGCCAAGGATCGATTGGATCTTCTCCGTTCAGGGGTTTCACCACTCAATCATGTTTTTCTTCATGTTTCCCTCTTTCTTCTCCACATTGTACTCTGAGATGAACATGCAGGGCTAATCCCTTTTGTCTTTAGGATCGGGAGTAGCCCAGGGATTCATTGTATGACGATTTTATAATAGTAATTCATATTTTATCTATTAAATCCGTGGTATAATTTCATTTTCTCCAATATATTGTTATGCTTGATCACCATAATAATAATCTAATGCCCTTAATTGCTTTGAAAGAAGAATTAATGGTTGAAAAGAGACGGAATTTACATTAATTGACAAATCCCTTGAACAAGGTGGTGTAAGCTTCATGGTGGATACCGAGAGGTCGTTATTAATGCACCTAGTTTAGGGTATAGGATACTACGACGGTGGAACTGACCTAGACATAGGTAGTGAATTGTACCACGACAGTGGGCAATTCTGATTTCAGGCCACTACCCAGATAGAGAGATAAAATTGAATAACTATATAGAATTTAATACAATGAAAACCCACGGTGAAACCTCAATCCTAAAGATCTCCTTTTGAATTAATTAAACCAACATTTAATTGATTGCTTGTTTTGTTTTATTTTTATTTTCTTTTAATTTTAACAACAATTCTCAACTTTTTAATCGGCTTAGCTGATTGTAAGTAGTTAGTAGGAGTCTCCGACGATTTCACGTATCCCTGAGCTCGACTCGGGCCTCACAAAGGCCTGTACTACTTCGACGCGTTCACTTGCATTTTTGCGCACAGTAAATTTGCGTCAGTTTTAGTTGCAAGAAAGCAAGGAAGGATGGGGGAAAGAAGAACAAACTACTTTTGCAAGAAAGAAAGATGCATAACAAGGTTTAAGGGTTTACAGTTATAAAACCCGCCTTGGAACCAGCTCTAGAGCTCCAAGATTCGAAGCTTTAATGGTGGCTTCAGCTCCACAGGTCGTCCAAGGTTTCTTCTTCAAGAATTGGTTGGTAAGGATGGCTAGAAAGAAGAACTAAGTAAGAAAAACTAGCAAACCAACATTGTATCATGATTTCCTCCATGAATCCGAGCTAGATAGTGGTTAAAGCTTACCCAACTCTACTTGACCGTTCTCCTCTGTTCCTGAGCTGCTTCCTTAGTCGGCCACAGAAAGAGATAAGTGAAGAGAGAAAGGGAAACGATCCCTTGGTTGTAAAAGAAAAGTGTATATATACTTTGGACATGTTTTCAAGATAAGGACAATCTTTTCTTCTATTTCTCATATGGGTCCTTCTCCACTTCCTTGCCACGTTTCTCCCTTTCTTATCACATGCAAAGCTCTCCCTTATCCACGTTTTAGAGGAAATTAAGCCAAACATCTTACTAAGTTGCACACCTAAAAGGGTCATTTTGCTTACAACTTAGTTATTTAATTACAAGGGTTTTCCTTCTTATTTGATTATTCAATTTAAGTGCCCTCTTCATCATTCTTACTCTAAATGATGTCAAGAGTCATAAAAGATATTCTAGAGGGTATATTTTACATGTTGAACCCTATGTTTTGGGTAAATTGCACTTTACACCAAAACTATAGTTTAAAGCACAAGGATTGCTCTACAAGTTGTATCTTGGTGCCCAAACTTGGAGAATCCATATCACTCTATCATATTCATTCTTATGGTGTCTCAACACTAAAGGAACATCTTAACATGTGCAATTTGCAAGTTAACCCCTTTTAATTGGGTAATTTGCACATAGGTCTCTGTATTACAAAACAATATTACAACACTGTTCAAAAAAGGCAGAAATGAAAATATAGATTCTTCTAAAGCTTTAATGACATATCAAGGGTTAACCACAAGCCTCTAATCATAATTTTAAGCAAAACACCTAGGGTTAGTTCATAACCCAGGTCGGGGGTGTTACAATATGCATAACTAGCATAAGCAAGTCTAGTAGCATATTATCTCTATTGACATGAATAAGTCTAGCATCATAAGAAAAGCTAACAACATTAGAATGTATAACAGTTTGAAAAATCAATATCATAAGCAGATCTATAAACATAAGCACGAGTATTTGCATAAGCATGATTAGCAGTATATGCATTTGTAGTTACAAAGGAATGGCTAGCATGCTAAACATAACTAACAACATGAGATAGCTAGCATCATGATTATAATTAGCAGTAGCACTATAGTTATCAACATAAGCATGCCTACTCTATGCATTCATCTACAATCATAATCATATCTACAACATAAGTATATCTACTATCTCTTAATTGCACTAAGCATCATCTTTATGTAAAGATAATAAACAAGGGTTATCATCCAATGTGAAACATTGTGCATAACCCTAAACAAATATGCTATACAGCTATCTTACATCTTTTATTATGCCCTGGGGAATTTGAATCATACCATTCAAAGTCCAACCGACCCCTGCAAAGGGCTATTCGGTTCCGTACAAGATCTAGGAGTGTCGGTATCCTAAGATCTCTTCCCCTCGATCGGTATGAGAAAAAAGGCAGTGACATGTCAGTCAAAGCTGCCACCACACCGACATATAGTCAAGCTGATAACCACCAGTCCGACCTTGGTACAGGTCACGACACTAGAAACTAGGGTATTCAAACCCAATCACTGAGGTACAACCATAGTTGTCCTCTAATCACATCATGTTATAATCATCGAGACACGACCACCGCCATTCTCAATCAAATTAGATGTATGAGGCATGACCTTAGCCAACCTCCACAATTTGCATTATGGATGACAAAGATATATCCTCAACCTGCCACCCCCACATACTCAACAATATGCGCTCCGAGTTTCCCTTAGGAATACTCATTTCACCATCCAATAAGTTTTGACACTGAAGATGGATCTACGATACAGGGCACTACATGATTAGAGTTGTACTTGATTAGTTATGCCAATTGGATGAATTAAGGCTGAATCAAATAAGGGGACATACAAACCCTAATTCACTTCTAGCAAGCATATAAATATCACCACTTTGAAAAGATATAAAATGTGCAAAACATAATTTCTCATCTTATCATCACATGGTACTATTCACTTGCCATTCATGAGACCACACTAGTCATCATAATATTACAAGATATAAATCATTTTCACAATATCATAGGGTATCAACCCTTATCAACATAAGAGGATTACACCTCATTCAGGGCTCAACCATGCCCAAAGGTCATTAAGACCATCATACTATCATAGGATATAAAATTCTTTTCACAATATCACAGGGTGTCAACCCTTATTAACACAAGAGGATTACACCTCATTTAGGGATCAACCATGCCCAAAGGTCATTAAGACCATTATATTATTCCCTACAAGGTCATCATTATCTTTTCATGCCTTATAACAAGGCTCAACAACATCACTTACATACAATACACCAGATCAACACAATGTCACATTAATGAGCTAGGAGATATTCATAAACAATCATAGTAGGGTTATATTAACATTAAGAACATTCCTTTATTACATCAACATGAATGGAATCTAGATATAAGTAATTCTCAACATATTCATAATGCACATGTTTAGCATAAGAAAGTATCAACCATGTGGCTATGATAACAACCAATTAAAACATTAAGGTTATGATCATGTTAAGGAGGTTATTCCACCATCATTACATCATATGAGAATGTTAAAAATGAATACTCATCTTTATCTAATTGCATTAGAGTTAGGTTCAACATGATAAATTATGTCAATGTTAATAATCAGCACTCATACCCAAACCCTAACTCATGGCATCCCCATTGGATCATGGATGCATAAGGTGAAGCATCACCATCACATTCCATACTATTCTCAAGTATGAACCCACACATAAATCAAGGTGTAACTGTTAGGTTATAGCATACTAGGGTTTCAACAATAATAGAGTACTCCATGATTGTATTAGTCATTCAAGGACTATTCATACCCAATTACAATCATTTAGTTATATTAAAGCTAGGTATAACAAGCTATGCCTCATTAGGGTTACATATAAACACAATATGGTTATCATCCCTTCTATTCATATGAGTGAATAGGTAATACTAACTTATTAAGGGTAACCCACCATTTGTTCCATCATCGTTCAACCCATATCACCATACCACAATGTCACCTGTAATGATTGGATGTTTAAAAGGTAAGACTATTGGTTGTTTACATAAGTAAACACCTTGGATAAACCACATATGAAGTCCTTGATTTTTCCTCTATAAAGAGTCACCATCTAACCCTAGACATCCCTTGATAATCAACACAAAAAGTTCCATTGAGAGTAGACTAAAACCCATAATCGATTGTTTATTTAAAACAAGCCATCCATTGTCAACAAGTAAGCTCCTTAAGTTGATCATATAAAAAAAACCATATAAATCACATTATTAGGACTAACATATTACATTAGCCATCATTCCATCTTAATGGAGGAATAAATAGTAGATCTCGACCATTGGGTCAAGTTCATATGTTAAAGCCATCAATTACAATATAGGTTTGACCATTGCATCAAGTAACCCAAGAAACCATTGGCCTAAGGCTTCATTGATGCTACAACTACAATGCTTTACTCACCATAGGTTGTATAGACCTGATCCACCATCATTAGTGACCATTAAATCACCATAGGTTGTTATATCAACACTATATTCATTAATCAGCATCAAATATTAAGCTGATATTATCATTGATTGATAACATCAGTAGGGTACTTAACGAATGATCATTATACTTCTAATTGATCCAAAACCTGACCTAAGGGGGTGACCATAGGTTGCCACCATCATATGACACCTTTGATCAAGACCACCAGTTTTCATGAAGACAACACAATAGGGTTGTTGCAATATGGTACCACCATCGGGTCATGGGTTTATAGAAGAAATCAACTTAAAACCCTAAAATTGACCATTGGTTGATAGGTGCTTTGCACCATAGGTTGTCAAACCAACCTGATCCAAGCCATATTATATCTTAGGAATAACATACAAATGATCACAGGTTCATATATAACTGAAATGAGAATAGGTAACATTATAAAAATTGAAATCCAAGTCAAGCATTGTTGTTTAGTGCATGGATCATCATTTTCTATCAAGAACATGATCTAGAATGCTTATGGTAAGAAATAAACATCGAGCAAGTTATAAAACTTGCCTCTTATGAGAAGAGGAAACCCCACATAGAACAAATATCGAGTAGGTAGGAGAGAAAATCCATGAATAAACTATGAATTCGTCCATCTAGCACATTTCTTCATCAAATGAGCAAACCCTAAGCATAAGGAGCAAGAATGGTAGGGTTTTAGAGCTTTAGAGCAATTTCTACCATGGAAAAACATGGTTCAGACCTTTATAGATATAGGAGGAAGAAGATAAAATACCTAAATGGAGTAAATAATGTAAAACTTACACTTTTAGGTCAAGATCACTAGGAGGAAGCTTTTTAGACCCAAAAAGGAATTCAATTGCAACCCTAGAATTGTTTCCAAGAAGATCCCCACTTTCTTCTTCCTTGGGCAGCCAAATTCGCAGCTGAATAGAATGAGAACAATGTTGGGAGAAGGAGGAACGTGGTGGAGAGGAAATGGCTCATTTTGGTGCTTGGGGATAAGTATATGAACTTTAAGATAAAGCAAACAGAAAAAGTTGAAATTCTAGTATCTATCCAAGTGTCCATGACCTTAATTTATTAAGAATATACAAGCACACACACTAGAAGCTCTCCCACTATATTTATAGACCTTATTAGATTTCCTTTGTCGAATTTCTCAGCCAATCACATAATTCCTTAGTTGATAGCTACTAAAGGTAGCTCATCCATGAAGGGGTAAACCCTAAAATACCCTTGATGAAAACACCTTCAAACCATGGCTCAAATAGGATCCACATGGCTAAAAACACTAAATAATGATAATATAACATCTAAGTAACATAATGTATGTGACAAATTGCAAAGAAAACCCCTCAATTGGGTAAATTGTAGAAAAGTCCAAAATGTATAGAAAATTGCATAATTTGTTCAAACAGTGTCCAAATTGGACAAAATTTGAAACTTAAGCTTGTCGTATGATTTAAAAACATATACAAAGGTTATATAAGGTTTATAGGCATTAATTTATGGTAATTAAGCTTATTTAACTCATTAAGCAAGTTTAGGGGCCTTGCAACTATAAACCCCAAACATGGATTTTGCCCCCGAAATCCAAGGTAAACAAAGATGGGTACTTCCTTTGCACCTCATCTTATTACCTTCACATGGTTACTTGCATATCATGGTGATGTAACATCATTCATACGTATCTCATCTTGGGTCAACACAAAAACCCCCACATAAGAAGACATTCTAAATATGGAATGTAGAAACTTGTTCTGTCATCTGTACAACTCTAGTATTAATGTTCAACTTTAAATTCTAGCTATCATCCTAAAATTATATCTATTGTATCAACACATTACTCAAAATTCATACTTTCTACCTTTTTACCAATCATGCCATGTGTCACATACCATTCATTGAAGCATAAAAAAAAGGCAATGTATCCATCCTTTTTTTCACACTGACACTAGAACTCTTGTCAGTCCTTTTTCAGCATCAAAAGAAATGATGATGCTGGCAGCTGTCATTCCATACAAGGAAGCATCATTCCTAGTCAACCTTGTTAGGGGTGAAACAACAACACTATATTCACCTTACTAGGATTTACACAACCTACTTAGAAGACATATCATGATCCCATAAAGACACTTAATCAACCCCATCTCACTCTTGTTCAACTTGTCTCATAGCTATTGTTGTTTTGGCAACCCTAAGGTTTTTGAAGAAATATTGATCATATTTTTGACCATATTTGAAATACTTTGATATGCCATCATTCAAAGCTTGATATAACTTGTATGACATAATCAGAACACTCCGTTCCTCCTATTCATAAATTCTATTTGTCCATTGGTTAGTCTGAAGGACATAACTCAAAACTCATCATGGTCATGTAACTTATGTCATCCATTCTAACTCTTATGTCTAAAGGATATTTTATCTTAAAGAAACACGGTAGCACATGTCTACTTGATCAACAAACTATCTATCTATGATAGTGGTCTTACACAACTATCACTAAACCATACACAATATTATAGAATCACTTTTTTTCTTCCAAACAAAATTTATAGGATCATCATCAACTCTCTCTCTCTCTCTATGGGAGAGGAATACTTGGAATGTTCATTTAATAAACATCTCCAACCTTCACATGTTTCTCATGATACATCTTGGATACTAGGATTCATTACCTTAGTATCCACCTCATGCGCTATAAGGAACACACATCCCTATCTCATCTACTTTTACCAACATAACAAATATCAAGACATATAAGAGGAGTCTTCCTAATTATTGGAAGGCTCAAAAGCAAAATCATCACAAACTTTATAATCGTGGAACCATAGTCCAAACAATCTTATTCTATAATAAGCTATCCACCCTCATGTTTAGAATGAATCCACACATACAAAGTGGCAATGGTCCACTTGAAAGTTGTGCCCTGGAAAGGAAAGACACAAAGGGAAACATACTTCCCACATCATAGCAGCATTGTTCAGGGTCACTAGCAAAAAGGTAACCAATTCTATTTTCATTATGCATTTTACAACTTCTTTTGTATCATTTTACCTTTTTCATTTTTGGTTCCTTGCCACTAGAATAGGAATCATCATGATTAACATATGTCATTACTCCTTCCTTGACAACTATTTATCACACTTGGGTATGTTCTCTTAATTTATTAATAGTTTTCAACCACTTATCAACAGGTAAATACTCATATTCCACATTTGCTTCATTAAATCGGGATCATATTTCACATGCCATGCTGATTTTTCATTAACACTTTCTTACACACATAGGTTGGTCTGAGATTAACTCAGGTTCCACATTATTTCTTTTCCATTGTTCCCATTAATCTTCTCATTTTGTACTTGTTATAGGAGTTCTTTCCATCTTATGTGAATTTCATACCTTGATTCACTTTATAAGCATAGACTTATCTGCCTTTTATTTTATTATATTCTTGAATCACATCTTCAAGAACTCCCCTTTTTCTAATTTGTATTCAGATTTAGATTTCATGGTATTGTATCTTTCTCTTATAGTTACCAAACATTCAAGTTTTGATAGATAATGATGTAATTCTCATCTTCTTTAAGGTAGGATTGAGATATTCACACCATGATTTTTTATTTGTTATGCTCTTTAGATTGTCTCAAAATGACTACTTGATCAGAGTAATCAGAAAGATAACAATCTAAGAGTTCCATACTTACCTTTCTTCAATAATTGAATACCTGGACAGGGCACCCAAATAATGAAATTAGGTAGTATGCACCATATTTTTATGTCATATTCCTAACTTAGACATTATCCTAGTCCTAAGTCCTAATGTCCATGTAGGCTCAGTGAACGTAAAGCTCTGATACCAACCTGTGAGAACATGTTACACTAAACGAGATTACTCAAAACATAAAACACAGTCAATCACTAATTAATCACATACCCAAAAATCTGGGTAAAATAAAATTGATTTCCACATCAGCACCCGCTCAGAAACATTTATATAAGAGCCTAAAATCTTTCATATATCCATACTATGCCAAGAATTTGATACAAATTGTTCTATCGTCTTAGCCACCACATATATACACAGGAGAACAATATTCATATATGTCACACAAACAAGAATTAATATGCTAACAAAAGTATGATTTGTTTGAAATACCATATACAAATTTTTCTCACCCAGACCTGAGAGTACAAGGATGAATCTAGGACACACTAGACATCTAATTAACTTTATCAAAGATTCATTACTATGGCTCCTCTTTTCTGGCACATGTTTGTTTTCTTCACTTCTGATTACCTAAAAAAATATGGCGAACTACAAGGGTGAGACCCATGTCCCAGCAAGAGATATAACCTCCAACAACATTTATTGATTACAACATTTTAGTTAATGAGATGGTTTAGGCAGTTTAATCATATATAACAAATAGGTTCAACAATAGTAATGATTAACAAAATACATAATGGAGTTGATAACAATTATCATCATCAAGCTGACTATCATCATTTTCCTTATTAACCATATAAGAGATTCAATAGTATATGCATAACTAGAATAAGCAAGTCTAGTAGCATATTTTCTCTATTAACATGAATAAGTCTAGCATCATAAGCATATCTAACAACATTAGCATGTCTAAAAGTTTGAACAAATCAATATCATATGCAGAGCTATCAACATAAGCACGAGTATTTGCATAAGCATGATTAGCAGTATATGCATATGTAGTTACAATGGCATGGCTAGCATGATAAACATAACTAACAACATGAGATAGCTAGAATCATGATTATAATCAACACTAGCACTATAGTTATCAACATAAGCATGGCTACTGTATGTATGCATCTACAATCTTAAGCATATCCACAACATAAGTATATCTACTATCTCTTAATTTCACTAATAATCATCTTCATGTAAAGATAACAAACAAGGGTTATCATCCAATGTGAAATGTTGTTTATAACCCTAAACAAATATGCTACATGGCTATCTTACATCTTTTATTATGCCATGGGAAATTTGAATCGTACCATTCAAAGTCCAACTGACCCATGCAAAGGGCTATCCAGTTCCGTACATGATCTAGAAGTGTCGGTATCCTAAGATCTCTTCCCCTCGGCCAGTACGAGTAAAAAGGCAATGACATATTAGTCAAAGTTTCCACCATAGCGCATATAGTCAAGTTGATAACCACTAGTCCGACCTTGGTATAGGTCACGACACTAGAAACCAGGGTATTCAAACCCAATCACTGAGGTACAACCATAGTTGTCCTCTAATCACATCATGTTATAATCACCAAGACACGACTGCAACTGTTCTCAATCACATTAGATGTATGAGGCATGACCATAGCCAACCTCCACAATCTGCATTGTGGATGACAAGGATATATCCTAAACCTTCCACCCCCACATACTCAACAGTATGCGCTCCGAGTTTCCCTTAGGAATACTCATTTCACCATCCAGCAAGTTCTGACACTGAAGATGGTTCTACGACACAGGGCACTACATTATTAGAGTTGCACTTGATAAGTTAGGTCAATTGGGTGAATTAAGGATGAATCAAATAAGTGGACATACAAACCCTAATTCACTTCTAGCAAGCATATAAATATCACAACTTTGAAAAGATATAAAACATGTGAAACATAATTTCTCATCTCATCATCACATGGTACTATTCACTTGCCATTCATGAAACCACACTAGTCATCTTACTATTACAAGATATAAACCATTTTCACAATATCATAGGGTATCAACCCTTATCAATATAAGAGGATTACATCTCATTCAGGGCTCAACCATGCCCAAAGGTCATTAAGATCATCATACTATCACAGGATATAAAATCCTTTTCACAATATCACAGGGTGTCACCCATTATCAACACAAGAGGATTACACCTCATTTAGGGCTCAACCATGCCCAAAGTTCATTAAGGCCATCATATTATTCCCTACAAGATCATCATTATCTTTGCATGCCATATAACAAGGCTCAACAACATCACTTACGTACAATACACCAGATCAACACAATGTCACATTAATTAGCTAGGAGATATTCATAAACAATCATAGCAGGGTTATATTAACATTAAGAACATTCCTTTATTACATCAACATGAAAGGAATTTATATATGATTAACTCTCATCATATTCATAATGCATATGTTTATCATAAGAAAGTATCAACCATGTGGCTATGATAACCACCAATTAACACATTAAGGTTATGATCATGTTAAGGAGGTTATTCTACCATCATTCCATCATATGAGAATGTTAAACACGAATACTCATCTTCATCTAATTGCATTAGAGTTAGGTTCAACATGATAAATTATATCAATGTTACTAATCATCACTCATGCCCAAACCCTAACTCACGACATCCCCCTTGGATAATGGATGCATAAGGTTAATCATCACCATCACATTCCATACTATTCTCAAGTATGAACCCACACATAAATCAAGGTGTAACCTTCATGTTATAGAAAACTAGGGTTTCAACAATAATAGAGTACTCCATGATTGTATTAGTCATTCAAGGACTATTCATACCCAATTTCCATCATTTAGTTATATTAAAGCTAGGTATAACAAGCTATACCTCATTAGGGTTACATATCAACACAATATGTTTATTATCCCTTTTTTTCATATGAGTGAATAGGTAAGACTAACTTATTAAGGGTAACCCTCCATTTGTTCCATCATCATTCAACCCATATTGCCATACCACAATGTCACCTATAACCATTGGATGTTTAAAAGGTTAGACTATTGGTTGTTTACATAAGTAAACACGTTGGATGAACCACCTATGAAGTCCTGGATTTGTTCTCTAGAAAGAGTCACCATCTAACCCTAGACATCTATTGATAATCAACACAAAAAGTTCCATTGAGAGCAGGGTAAAACCCACAATCGACTGTTCAGTTAAAACAAGCCATCCATTGTCAACAAGTAGGCTCCTTAAGTTGATCATATAAAGGAAACCATTTAAATCACATTATTAGGACTAACATATTACATTAGCCATCATTCCACTGTAATGGAGGAATAAATAGTAGATCTCGACCATTGGGTCAAGTTCATATGTTAAAACCATCAATTACGGTATAGGCCTGACCATTGCATCAAGTAACCCAAGAAACCATTGGCCTAAGGCTTAATTGATGCTACAACTACAATGCTTGACTCACCATAGGTTGTAGAGACCTGATCCACAATCATTAGTGACCATTAAATCATCATAGGTTGTTAGATCAACACTATATTCATTAATCATTATCAAATATTAAGTAGATGTCATCATTGATTGATAACATCAATAGGGTACTTAATGGTTGATCATTATATTTCTAATTGATCCAAAACCTGACCTAAGGGGGTGACCATAGGTTGTAACCATGATAATAAACCTTTGATCACGACCATCAGTTGTCATAAACACAACACCATATGGTTGTTGCCATGGTACCATCATCGGGTCATGGGTTTATAGAAGAAATTAGTTTAGAACCCTAAAATTGACCATTGTTTGATAGGTGCTTTGCACCATAGGTTGTCAAACCAACCTGATCCAAGCCATATTATATCTTAGGAATAACATACAAATGATCACAGGTTCATATATAACTGAAATGAGAATAGGTAACATTATAAAAATTGAAATCCAAGTCAAGCATTGTTGTTTAGTGCATGGATCATCATTTTCTATCAAGAACATGATCTAGAATGCTTATGGTAAGAAATAAACGTGGAGCAAGTTATAAAACTTGCCTATTATGAGAAGAGGAAACCCCACATAGAAGAAATCTCGAGTAGGTAGGAGAGAAAATCCATGAATAAACTATGAATTCGTCCATCTAGCACAATTCTTCATCAAATGAGCAAACCCTAAGCATAAGGAGCAAGAAAGGTAGGGTTTTAGAGCTTTAGAGCAATTTCTACCATGGAAAAGCATGGTTCCGACCTGGAGTGATATAGGAGGAAGAAGAGAAAATAAATAAATGGAGGAAATAAAGTCAAACTTGCACTTTTAGGTCAAGATCACTAGGAGGAAGCTTTTTAGACCCAAAAAGGAATTCAATTGCAACCCTATAATGTTTTCCAAGAAAATCCCCACTTTCTTCTTTCTTGGGCTGAAAAATTTGCAGCTGAACAGAAGGATAACGAGGTTGGGAGAAGGAGGAAAGTGGTGGAGGGGAAATGGATTGTTTTTGTGCTTGGGGATAAGTATATGAACTTTAAGACAAAGCAAAGAGAAAAAGTTGAAATTCTAGTATCTAACCAAGTGTCCATGACCTTAATTTATTAAGAATATACAAGAACACACACAAGAAGCTCTCCCACTAGCTGTATAGACCTGCTTATCTTTCCTTTGTCGAATTTCTCAGCCATTCACATAATTCCTTATTTGATAGCTACTAAAGGTAGCTCATCCATGAAGGGGTAAATCCAAAAATACCCTTGATGAAGACACCTTCAAACCATGACTCAACTAGGATCCCCATGGCTCAAAACACTCAAGAATGATAATATAACATATAAGGAACATAATGTATGTGACAAATTGCAAAGAAAACCCCTCAATTGGGTAAATTGTAGAATAGTCCATAATGTATAGAAAATTGCATAACTTGTTCAAATAGTGTCCAAATTGGACCAAATTTGAAACTTAAGCTTGTATTATGATTTCAAAACATATAAAAAGGTTATATTAGGGTTATAGGAAATAAATTATGGTAATTAAGCTTATTCAACTCATTAAGCAAGTTTAGGGGCCTTGCATAAAGCCCCTATCAATATCACATGATATATGAATAACTTTCTCGAACCCCTCATACCAACTCTACAAGTTTGAGAAAGGAATAAGAGAATGAAATGTATTGAGAAGACTTGGACCAAGACCAAGATTGGGATGGTCATATGAGAATCAAGCCCTAGATTGGGATGGTCGTATGAGGTATGGCCCTAGATTGGAAAGACCAATATGGCACCTAGCTCTAGATTGGGAAGGTGGCCTAACATCCATTAGAGGGGAAAGACCCTGAGAAAGAGTAGCCCAGATGTTCCTTTGTCTCTAACATCCAAAGTGAACTCAAGGCATGGTATGTCACCCTATCAACATTAAACTCATGTTCCTTGAACCGAGAGAAGATTGTATGTGATAATGTGACCTCAATATCACATATTGATTCACATGGACATGCACATGCATTTCTCAGTCTCTCTTATCAAGCGGCCAGGATATCATAGTCTAATAGGAGGGACAAATCCCATATCTATCACTCATAGTCTATTCCCATGTGTCAAAGTCACCCAATCATTATCGTTATAACAAAAAATGTTTTAGGACTACGTTTGATGATGTCAAAGTGTACACAACGACATGTGACGAGTGTAGTGATTTCAAGTCTAAGAATCACAATCACCACCTTCACTATGTGATGTGACTATGACCACCAATTATGGTTTCCATCTATCAGTTCTCAAGGTGGGTCTGCCCAATGCATTGTTCCCTAACATGTATCTGTGTGATTGGTTTGATATTTCCATATCTTGACTTAGTGAGACTCACACATCAACCAACTCACACTTTAGTCTTATGTGTTACTGGTGTCTATCTAACCACCAACAGTAACAATAGACTAGGGACATATTGACAATATGTATATTTACTATTGATATCTGTATGGTTTCATTTCCATAAGCCTAATACTTGAAGACATACATCATTGAGTAATATTATTCTCTAGACATTCACTATGTCTCCTCATTATCTCATAATTTTGTGAAAGAGATGGGTTGGAAGCTTGCCTTTATTAATATTATTATCATTAATCAAATCCTTTTAGGTAATTATGTCATTTTAATCATCATATGATTGGCTCTACGAGCATACCTTACCAACATGTATAGTGTCACACATGATTTTTAGAGGTTGAGAATAGTCTAGTTCTCAGTGAATGGGGGTTGTAGTGAGGGCTTGTCTTAGATAGTTTAAACTCTTCATACATTCTTTATCGAAATAAAATTCAACATCTTTGAGCAGTAGGTTGTTCATTAGCTTAGATATTTTGTAAAAAATCCTTGATGAATCTTTCATAGAAGCCTGTGTGACCTAATAACGCTCCAATTTATCTTACGGTGGTAGGAGGGCTAAGTTTTGTGATCACTTTGATTTTTTTTTGTCTACTTCAACTCCTAGGTTACTAACTCTATGTCCCAACATTGTGCCTTCTTTCACCCTAAAATGACATTTTCCCTAGTTTAGCACTAGGTGTTCTTCCTCACATCATTTGAGGATTAAAGAGAGATGTGTTATGCATGAGTCAAATAAATCCCTTAAATGGAGAAATCATCCATGCAAACTTCCATGATAGTTTTTTTTAATCAATCAAAGATGGCTAACATGCAAAATTGGAACATGGCTGGCGCATTACAGAGCCTAAAAGGAATTCTTGTAAAGGCATAGATCATAAAAGAATAGGTGAAGGTTGTTTTCTCCTGGTCATTTCTATGGATTAGAAATTTTATAGAACCCAAAATAACCATCGAGATAGCAAATATATTCTTGATGAGATATGCACTCTAGCATCTGGTCAAGGAAAGGTAAGGGAACATGGTCCTTGCGCATAGCTTTTTTCAATTTTCTAGTATCAATGCACATACTCCACCTAGTGATAGTGTGACCGGGATGATTTCATTTTTTTTGTTGCACACAATAGTGGTTCTTCCTTTCTTAGGAACAACTTGAACGGAACTCATCCATGTTGAGTCGATAATAGGATAGATGATCCCAGAGCTGAGTAACTAAAAAACTTCAAAATGAACTACCTCCTTCACGTTCGGGTTCAGTTTGTGTTGAAGTTATGTAGTTGGGTTGTCATATGCCACCATAGGAATATTTTGCATGCACAATGTTTGAGTAACTCATGTGATCTCACTCATGTTGTAGCCTATGGACTTCCTCCTTTCTCATAGTTTGGTTGGTAGTTTGTCTTCCTTATCAGGTGTTAGATCAAAGATTCTTATCACTAGGTAGACTATTAAATCATCTAGGAAGACATATTTCAGCCCCTATGGAAGGGACTTCATCTCCAGATCTTTGTACATCTCATTTGGTTCTATAGTGAGGTAGATTGCTTTAAGATCTTCGAACGTAGCCTTGAGGTACACTTTTGTTGAGTCAAGGGAGGGGTGCATTCTTTCTCTTACTCATCAATAGACACTAGAATTAGGAACAGTGAGACTAGTCTCTAGAGGGTCTCCAAATTAGGATTCCTCTTTCATACAAAATGGCATCTTCTCTATACAGTCTAATAAAAAAATATATTCTTGCATTCTTGGTCTTTTCATATTGTAAATGACTCTGAATTCGTGAATTTCATTTCCCAACATTAGAAGCGAGGTTCCTTCTTAAACATCAATCAATGCTCTCACTGTAGCCTGGAAAGGTCGACCAAAAAATAAGACGGTACCCAAGGTCTTCTTTTATATCCATGACAACAAAGTCACATGGGACATAGGAATCGTTGCCCACCTTACTAGGATATCTCTAATGATTCCTGTAGTAGGAGTCATTGAAGAATGGTGAGTTGTACTATCATGCCAGTTGGGAGAGTTTTTATGAATCCTTGCCTTAGGCATAGGCTATAGAGCATTATAGAAATACTATCTTTGAGGTTAGCTAATCCCTTTTTGCATGTGGAATTTTTATGTGACATGAAACTCCAATGGAGCCTAGATCTTTCTATTTCTTTACCATATTGCACTGCATTATATTAGATGATATCCTTGTGATCTTAATTGTTTCATACTCCTTGATTATGTATTTCCTTTTTAGCAGCATTTTCAAGTACTTTGACTAGGACGGTAATTCTTCTAGAGCATCAAAGAACAGAATACCCATTAAAGCTTCTTCATTGCTTTTTTGAACTTCATCATGTGAGTGACAAGCCTTGTTTACTTTAAGATATTGATCTTGAAATAGGGGGCGAGGCTTATTGACTGGTACCTCCAGTTTAGATGTGCTTTCTTCTTTGATAAATGTCCTTTGAAACTAGCTTTGTCCTTGTTATTAGTAGGTATAGTGTCTAATTGTTCTACATCCTACATCACTGCTTCTAGCATTGGATGAGATTCTTTAGAGTTTTGAATGACTACAAACTCATCTTAATCAATGTCAGTCAAAGGTGGTTTGGTAGATGCATTAGCAAAGAGTTTCCTATCCATCACTAATACAGAAATAGCATTCAGTGTCGCTTTTCTGGGCGTCGGTTAATAAGGAACACGGACGCCTTATATTAAAGGCGTCGGTTATTTAGAAGAACCGACGTCTATATTCAAAGACCAGCCAAACACGGGTACCGCTTTGTATACAACGTCGGTTGTTTATACAAAACCGACGCATCATGTCATCCAATTTTCGAGCGAAAAAAATAATGTCACTTTCGGCGTCGAGTCTGTAGTTAAAACACCAATGCTTATGTGCGATGGAAATTTGCGCGAAAAGTGTCCTTTTCCGCGTCGGTCGTCCTTTAATCACCGACGCTGAATGTGGTTCCCGCCAAACATTTTCACGAAAATATCGTCCAAATGGACGTCGGATGTTGCGAACGACCGACGGTAAAGATGTTTAGGCGTCGGTTTTTGTAAACAACCGACGCTATTGTGGAACTTCATAACCTTCGATCGCCCGACTCTTCCCCTTTCTTATGTTTCATTGCTACCCTATTTCCCTATTGCGGCGATTTCTCCAGCGATTTCTCTGCTGCTGGTACTAGTTTTTCTCCGGCGCTTCTCTCCGGCGCTTCTCTCCGGTGCCCCATCTCCGGCGTCCCCTCTCTGGCGCCCCTCTCCGACGCATTTCTTCTCTGGCACCCCTGCTGCCCGCCTTGCTGCTCCAACCGCCTGCGCCGCCGCCACGCCTGACAACCGGCGCCGCCGCAACGCCTGGTGCCCACCTGCCTACCACGCCTGAGAACCGGCGCCGCCGTACCCCCATCTCCTTCTCCTCCGCCTGGCCGCTGCCTGCCTGCCGCCGCCTGGCCGCCTGCCTGCCTGCTGCGGCTGACGCTCCTGCTCGTCGGAGTCACTGCCGCTGGTTCTGGAGCTCGTCGGCCGCCACCCACGTACTCAACCAGCTCGACCTCACCCTACTCTTCTTGCCCAGGTACCTGCAGACCTACCCAGGCGCGAAATTGGTTCTTTATGTGCTTACCTAATCTGCTTGCACGAAATTGGCTCCCTACTCTGCTTGCTTAATGTGCCTAATCTGCTTTAAGTGGTCCTAATATCATAACATGATAGTTTTATTATATGATTTGTGGCACTTTAGGGTGTATATACATGCAAATTATATAAGTGATAGATGTTGGATGTTTGTCAAGGTTTCTTGAAGATTGAATAAGTGATAGATGTTGGATGTTTATTTATTTCATCTATCCATGTTGCCTATAGTTTATAACATTGCATTGTGAATTATTGCATGTTTGAAACTATGAAATTCTTGATTTATTAGATGATATTCAAGAAAACCCTAGTTTGATGAGCATGTTGTTAATCATGTTAATTATGATTCTTCTATATATTCTGATGTCATTATATAATTATGTGATCCCAACATATTAAATTGAATTAGAATGATTTCATGAATTATAGGGTTTATATAAGAATGACAACACATGTATTTGTTGGCCTAGAAACCCGTCCAAGATTTACTCAGTAGGAGTAAATCTTGGATAGTCCCCAGTTTGGGACTGTTCTTGAACACCTAATCTCACTTAGGATGTAAGTGTATAATGTGTATTGGGTTTTCGAGAAAATTTCGGCAGCATTTCCCCTTTTGTTCTCTAAGTACATATGTACTTAGAGAACAAAAGGGGAAATGCTGCCGAAATTTTCTCGAAAACCCAATACACATTATACACTTACATCCTAAGTGAGATTAGGTGTTCAAGGATGGGATAGGTGGTACACATTTATTATATATAAGATTGACATCAAATGTGTTTGTTGGCCTAGAAACCCGTCCAAGATTGACTAATATATACTTGTTTCCTAATATATACTTGTTTAAAAGGTTAACTGATGTTATACAACTTTTTCTGAAAATATATAACATCGTTATATGTACTTACACTTTGTTAATACTAATATTGTGCAGTCTCTGTCTTCCCATAACAATGACTATGAATTGGGCCTCTATGTCAATGTTAACGTTCCCTATTGAAGAACAATTGGACATCATCCTAGATGATCGTTCCTTAAACCAATTGGTCATATCCAAACATTGGCGTTTTCTAAAAGGAAGACACTACATGCCTGGTAAAGTGACCCTAACTTTTGGAAATTATTCACATGTAATCGAGGTTGAGTATGATTTGGCGGGAAATCTTGTATCAAAATCCGGTTGGCGTGATTGGATTGGAGAGCTGCATGTGGTCCGTTGGAATAGGCTTTTTCTCCGTCCAGTTGGTGATAATTCCATCAAAGTTTGGATAACCAACAGCAACTGCGAGACCCCCGATCATCTTCTGCGGTATGAGCGCACGGCGTCGCATATCAGCTCAGACAAATCTGAATCTGAGGCCCCTATCAGTTCAGATTCGTCTAAATACAGTGAGGAGCTTCGTGACACAGCTTCATCATCAAAAAGAAGTTACTGATGCATGCGGGACCATGTTGGTGTAGTATTTAGTTGTCTATCTATCTAGACTTGTCTGTAGTAATAGTTTTTTTAATTATGCGCATGTTTAGGGGTACACCAACCCCTTTGTTTAGTTATTGTTATAACTAAAGTGTGTGTTCCCATGAATGGAACTGTAAGTTGCTACATGAATGCTTATAACTGAAGTGTGTGTTCCCATGAATGTTCCCATTTACATGATTACACTACTATTTTCTCATATTGTCTTGCCTCAAAAAAAATTCTTTTATTGTTTAGTCTATTTTAATACGACATACTGGCTTATATCTTTCTTAATGATGAACTGTAATACGACATACTTGCTTATATACTTGTTTCCTAATATATACTTGCTTTCCTAATATATACTTGCTTTCTCTGATCATAGAATGGATAGATCATGGATGTCCATTCGTAATCGTTGCACCCCAGAGTTTATATCTAGTCTTTTGATCAGTTTATTAGATTTGCCGAGGAACATAGGAAAAAACCTACAGATAGGTTCTGCTGTCCATGTAGGCATTGCGGTAACAACTTGAAACTCAACACTGGTGAGGAAATCAAAAGTCATGTCATGTGCAACGGGATTGTACAAGGCTATACAGAATGGCACTGGCATGGAGAGATTTCAAAATCGAATCCAGTAGATGTCAATAGCAGTGCTTGGGTGGAAGAAGAAATTGCCTCCGATGACGTAAATGTGAACGAACCAGTTCCAGCAGACATTGTTGATGCGATGCTGGATAGTTGTAGGGTAGAGCACACCGATCCACCTCCTATCTTTACAAACATTGTGCATGATGCTGAGATACCGTTATACATAGGCTGTGCTAAGTTTACGAAGCTTAGCACTGTGCTGAGATTGTATAAGTTGAAAGCTAACAATAGATGGAGCGACAAAAGCTTCACTGAATTGTTGACTTTGTTGAAAGAAATTCTTCCTGAAGGAAACGAGCTGCCAATCTCAACATAACAGGTAAAGAAAATGTTGTGCCCAATGGGAATGGAGGCCAAAAAGATACACGCATGCCCGAATGATTGTGTATTATTTCAAAAGGACTATGTAGATTTGAAAGATTGTCCAAAATGTGGTGCGTCACGATATAAATTGACGACTTCGGGGGAGTCCAAAACTGGTTCTCCTGCCATGGTGTTGTGGTATCTACCTATAACTTCACGGTTTCAACGCTTGTTTGCAAATCCGAAAGATGCGAAGAATTTGAGGTGGAATGCAGATGTTAAGAAAAATAATGATGGGATCCTACGACATGCGTCTGATTCCCCACAGTGGAAGAAGATTGATGTATTGTTCCCTGAATTTGGTGAAGAAGTCAGGAATCTAAGACTTGGGCTTTGTACAGACGGGATGAATCCGTACGGGACATTGAGCAGCCAACATAGCACTTGGCCAGTCATGCTTGTTATATACAATCTTCCTCCCTGGCTGTGTATGAAAAATAAGTACGTTATGTTGTCATTGTTGATATCGGGCCCTAAACAACCCGGAAATGATATCGATGTTTATCTTGAACCTTTGATTGATGACTTAAAGAAACTTTGGGCTGAAGGTGTGATGACCTATGATGCTTCAGCAAGAGAGACATTTCGTTTGCATGCTATGTTGTTTTGCACTATTAATGACTTTCCGGCATATGGGAATTTGTCTGGATATAGTGTCAATGGAGCTAAAGCGTGTCCTATATGTGAAGAAAACACTGATTCAATAAGACTAAAATATGGCGGCAAGACTGTATATCTTGGTCATTGAAGGTTTCTTTCAAAATTCCATCCGTATCGTAGGAAGCGCAAAGCATTCAATGGATGGAATGATGAACGGAGTGCACCTAAACCTATACCAGGGGATGTTGTTTATGAAAGAGTAAAAGACATTGTCAATGAATTTGGTAAGAAATCACAATGTAGTATGGCCACACGGAGTGACAATTCTTCATTCAAAAAGAAGTCAATATTTTGGGATCTTCCTTATTGGAGTTCTTTGTCAGTCAGGCATTGTATCGATGTAATGCACGTTGAGAAAAATGTCTGTGATAGCATCATTGGTACTCTATTAAATATACCAGGTAAGACTAAAGATGGGATAAAATCCAGACTGGACCTACGTGAAATGGGAATAAGGTCAGAATTAACAGAATTACGTGAAATGGGTAATAAAAGAACATACTTACCTCCCGCTTGTTACACGTTGTCTAGAAAGGAGAAGAAAACTTTTTGTGAATGCTTGGTAAATGTTAAGGTGCCACATGGTTACTCATCCAACATCCGTAGATTGGTATCAATGAAAGATCTGAAGTTGATAGGTCTTAAATCTCATGATTGTCACACTCTAATGCAACAAATATTGCCCGTGGCAATTTGATCTATATTGCCGAAGCATGTAAGGTTTGCAATTACCAGACTTTGTTTCTTTTTCAACAGTCTATGCAGCAAAGTTATTGACCCTGATACTCTCGATAATTTGCAAAGAGAAGTGGTTGTTACCCTATGTCAGCTTGAGATGTATTTCCCTCCTTCGTTCTTTGATATCATGGTACATCTTGTTGTCCACTTGACTAGGGAAGTGAAAATCTTGGGACCGGTTTTCTTGCATTGGATGTATCCCTTTGAACGATACATGAGCATTTTTAAAGGTGATGTTCGAAACCGTTATCGTCCTGAAGGGAGTATTATTGAAGGTTATGTGGCGAGAGAGGTTATGGATTTCTGCAATGACTTTCTCAGTGGTAATGACACTCCTGATAATGACAAGAATATTGAGGAGGGCAAAGGAATTTTGGGATCACGGGTGAAAGTAATCAGCCGTGAGCAGTTGGAACAAGCTCACTTGTATATTTTACATAATATGGACGAAGTGAGTGTTTATATCGAGGAACATACCAATTTCATAAAGAGACAACATCCTCGAGCAAGTTCAATGTGGCTTGCTAGAGAGCATAATAAGACATTTACTAAGTGGTTTGAAGATAAAGTCTTACATCAACTATCTCAAACACCAAATGATATTACAGAAACTATCAAATGTCTCGCCTTTAAACCAAAACCGAATGTTATGTCTTATGAAGGGTTTGACATTAATGGATTCACATATTACACAAAGCACCAAGATGATAAGAGTGTCGTCCAAAATAGTGGGGTCACTCTTCAAGCGTCAACTATGTACTTTGCAAGTGCAAAGGATAAGAGTCCACGTGAAGCTAAAATGTCATATTACGGTGTCATTGAAGACATTTGGGAGTTTGACTACATAGATTTCAATATTCCTCTCTTTAAATGTAATTGGGTTGATAACACCAAAGGAGTTATAGTGGATGAATTGGGTTTCACTTTGGTGAACTTTGAAATGATTGGCGAGAAGGCTGAACCATTCATATTGGCATCACAGGCAAAACAAATATTCTATATCGATGATCCTGCAAATGATAAATGGTCGGTTGTTCTTCATGGTAAAAGACAGTTCATTGAAGATCCTATAGATGAAGAAGAGTACTATGATAAGTATGATGACTCCAGTCCATTCTCAGTTGGGTTGCCAACTCCACAAAATATTGAAGCTAATGATGACTTATATGTGCGCGGAGATCACAATGAAGGATTCTTAATTGATAAAAGATCACAATTTTAGAGACATGTATGTTTATACAAATGGTAAATGTTTTCCTTTTTCTAATTTATACAAATGCTAAATGTTTTCCTTTTTCTAGTTGATACAAATGCTAAATGTTTGCCTTTTTTATGACATTTTCAGATGGCTGACCATGATGAGAATGATGTTCATGATGAGCATGAAGTCCATGATGAGCATGTTGTCCATGACGAGCATGGCGAGGATACCAATGTAAGTTCTAAAAACATATCTTGTATTTCTATAAAATTCATTATCTTCTAGTTATGTCATATATCCTATATTTCTATATTGGCCTAATTCAGTGTGTTTATTTTTGTCAAATTTTAGGTTGATGATGCACATGTACCCACTGAAGCACTGGAGCAACTTGATGCGCGGAGAGGACATTCCAACTCGAGATATCGTCTACCGTTTCCTCCTCCTCCGCAGTAATATCCTCATCTCTAAACGTTTCTCGTAGGATTCTGAACCCCTCCCTTCCCTCTACTACATCGAAGCCATGCCGCAGTTGAACCCTTTCGCCGAGCCCTACCCGGCCAAGCAGGCGTCGCCTGAAGCACCACCGTCGTCGTCGTCTCCACCTCCATCGCAACTTGTTGTGCTAGTCCTGACAGTTTATCACCCCACATGCCTTCCTCCTCAGTTCCTGCCGCTAGACGACCACACAATGGATCCAAAAGGATTGCAGGCGTTCGCCAAAGACTAGAGGCTGAGTTAACTCAATAGTTAACTCAGCCTATAGTCTTTGGCAAACGCCTGCATATCCTCTTGGATCCATTGTGTGGTTGTCTAGCGGCATGAACTGGGGAGGAAGGCATGTGGGATCATAAACTGTTAGATATAATTGGGATGTTGATAGTGATGATGAATGATACTTTGTAAATGAATGTTTCTGAATGTTAAAACATGTATTTGAATGATTCTATATGTGTGAACGTGACAATTGAATTGATGTCTGAATGTATCTACTTGTGTGAATCTTTTTATGTTAATTTTGTAGGTTTGTGGCCTGTTTGTAGGCTGATATCAATGGATGTCGTAAACCTGTAGTTGAGAAAACTGAACTGCAGGTTCTCATCCTGCTGACCAGCCACAGCAGGCCTGCAAACAGATTTATAAAAAAAAAAATAGATATAGGCGTCGGTTATTTACCGATAACCGTCAGCACAGACTTACAGCGTCGGTTTTTTGTTGAACACCGACGCCAAAAGTGTTCGCGCTACAGGAAATGGGAGTCATCTAGGACACTTTTCTGCGTCGGTTTTTTAGTATATAACCGACGCAGAAAGCATCCTAGATGACGCCGTTTTCTGTGGCGCGAACCCTTTTGGCGTCGGTGTTTTATAATAAACCGACGCCTTTATGTTAAATAGGCATCGGTTTTTTAACCGACGCTGAAGTGTCCAACCTTTTAGCGGCGCCCACATAGGCGTCGTTCAGAAACCGACGCCAAAGGGGGTTAAACAACCGACACTAAAAGGCACTTCTGTAGTAGTGCATGTTGTGATGACATTCAATTGTGTTTTGTGTTTGGGATTGTCTTCTAGTAGTCCTGTGAATGCTCTTGTAGGCAGTCAGAGACATTTAAAGAGTTGAGCCAGATGAGATTTAATAGCTTTTTGATGACCTCATTCATTCACAAAAATTATTTTGCGATTGCAACATCTTCTCAATGGTGGATAGCTTGTCATCAATTGAAGAGCCATTAGTTTCTTGCTTCTATTGTTGTTGTTGTTATGGGACCTGACTGGGTTTCTAATATTGATTATAATTGTTGTTATGGAAGTTGCCTATGTAGTTTCCTTGATTTATGAATTTTTGTTCTTGGTTGTTCTAGAATCCCAAAGGGTCTCGTTGTTTATTTTTTTCTTGTAAGAGTTGTTGAGCATTCTCTTTCATAAAAGAATTACCATACTGAAAATCCGTGTGAAGCCTAGTTTGATTGGAAATCTAGTACCTTTGACTAGGAATAGTGATGGTGGATTTTAGATCTTCTATTTGACTTTTTGTCCCCTTGAAATACAACATTTCTCATCTCAACATCATAAAGAATATTTCATCCCAAGGTGCAATAGTCAATACCTTTGCATGCTTCACTAAATTTTGCTTCCACCTTGACTTGTTGTGGTTGAGATTGTGGTCGTGGTTGCGGTGGTGAACTTGAATTCCTTCTCTCATAAGCATTGAAATATGACTTGATTATCTAGCTTGAGTGTCGACAATAGCTTTATATATTCTGCGATAGATTTTAACTCAGGATTGCTTTCTACCATAACCACTTTCAAAATTCTCTTGCCTATAGATCTATGGTTGAGATTGTGGTCGTGGTTGTGGTGGTGAACTTGAATTCCTTCTCTCATAAGCATTGAAATATGACTTGATTATCTAGCTTGAGTGTCGACAGTAGCTTTATATATTTTGCGATAGATTTAAACTCAGGATTGCTTTCTACCATAACCACTTTCAAAATTCTCTTGCTTATAGATCTATGGGAGTTGGCTTGGCTTTTAGCTCCAAGGGTGACTACCTTCCATGAACTATCATAACTTTGGCACATGAAGTTTACTCCAGATGAGGAGTCTAGAAACTTTTTGATATCATTGTCCACATCCCTGTTAAAGAACTCAATGAGTTGATTTTTAAAAATGTTATGGTCCAAACATTTTTGGTGGAGCTCATTATATACGTCCCATTCTTCTACTAGAGTCTCACTGGGAAGTTTTATTAGATGAGTAATCTAGCCTCTGATGGTGTATGTAAGGTATGGAGGGTAGAATTTCTCAAGGAATTTGTTCTCAAGTTGGTCCCAAGTGATGATGGGATCATATTTCAAAGAGATGTCCCAACTCCTTACTCTATCTGCTAGGGAATTTTTGAAAAGACGGTGTTTAAATGCATCATCAGAAACACCATTTTCTTGATCATTGCCCAAAAATGAACAATCTTTAAGATGTGTTCTTAACAATCTACTCCTTATTTTCCCATGAAGGGACTATTTTGCAGGAGAGTGATCCAATGCACCCTAATTTTGAAGTTAGGGGCATCAATTGAAGGTGGTTGCACAAGGTGGTTAACATCGGAAGCCTTAGAGATTAAAAATTCCTAGAATCCTTCTATTGGTTAGCCTCTTATCTAGAAGCTAGGGCTACATATATTTCTTCTTCTATAGTAGCATGGGATTCTTGAACAAGCCTCTCTCTGTGTACTTCTATGGCCAAATTCACCCTTCATTTGAGTTCCTCTTGGACTGTTCTAGCTTGATTGTCCCTGTTCTTATGATGAAAAGTTCATTCTATTTCACGATCAAAGCTTAATGCAAGTCTGATGCTCTTAGAGTGGCACATGCACTAGTTTTGAGGTACCTAAGATGGAAAGATATTACGCAAGTCAATTGGATTGAGGAGAATCAATTTGAAGAGTATATGCAATAGTATCAGTGGTAAAGGTAAAAAACTAGATTGTCTTAATGGAACTGGATTTAACTAGATGATTCCCTTATCCCTGGAAATGCAAAAGAATTTGACATGTCATTTATCGCACTAACAAATTCCCTCAAGAGTTTTGATACTTAAGGTTTCACCAAAAATGTGGAATAATAACACCGCAAATAGACAAGACTGATCATAGTATAGTTAAGGACCGAACCCCAAGAGACAACATTTTGAAATCATTTTACTTTGTATCCATTTTAACCCAGACTCTTATTTAGAACAAAGAGTTGATTTTTGTTAAACTAAACTAATCACATGTAAAGTAAATGTGTGGGCTCAAATCTTAGTTTAGATTAATGATCAAGGTCATTGGGGTGATATCAGGTTTCACCACCACTACATGCACAAGCACATCCATAACATATACTGGCTAGGTATAACCATACACATGGAACAAAGGTAGGATCCACCCATTAGGTGTGGGAAAATGCGTCAATGTGAGCTTGTCCTCTCATTACTCATGGATCATATACCTACTTATTTGGAGATATCCCTTTAGTAGTTCTTGTCTGAGAATCAACCAAGTTAATCAATATTCAAATACTAAGTATAGAAGTTCCCATTACAAAGTAATATAATAAAATCAAGTAGAGTAGGTGATCAATCTGCAAAACAAGAAATAAACGATTAACAGTAATTTAAAAGACTTATATAGAAGCCATGGAGCACTAAAGAATTGACATGAAAGAATGGGTGATGGGGCTAGTCCCAACACCCCAGTGAGAATGACTACTCACTCTTCATAATGGTAACAAGGGAAAAGGAGGAGAAGGAAGATTCAATCCTAATCATCAGGAAGAAGACTGTCAAAGCTTAGTGGGAAAATGGTCTTCAACTCGATGAAGGGGTTGACACATTTGAGGGAAGAGGAGAACACCAAAAACAAGCTTGGATGTCTTTGTTTTCACTTCTTCCTCTCTCTTTAGGCACTTCTTTGTTGAAGGTGTAGTAGATGGTTGAACAACAGTGAAGAAGAAGTATTGGATGATGGATGGTGGTGATGGAGATAGAGTGGAAATGGGATGGTAACACACAAATAGTTCTTCAAGGAAAGTCAATGAAGTGTTCGTTCCATGATCTTCTTGGGTGGGCATAGAGAAACAACCTCTCAATAAAGATGAGTGGAAGAACCCTTCCCCATGAAGGAAGTAGTTGAGTATTTATAGATGTGGGGTGTGGAAACAATTGCATCGTCTGTCTGCCTCTTCATCGATCGATGGGTTGTGATAGTGTAGAGAGTTCATCAAGAGCCGAGAGTTGGGAAGTCATCGGTAACCAAGTGTTGAAGTCTTATCAATCACAGAACTTAGGAGACCATGGGCACTGTGAGTTGAGATCTCATTGAGTGTTGGAACTTGAAGTCCCATCAGGTCCAGAAGTGGAAGCCCATTTGGCTCTGGCTAGAAATCCTCAGGAAGAAATCATTGGATATCCCATCAGTTTTGAGAGTAGAGTTTCCACTGAGCACTAAGAGTAGCGATTTCATCAGGCAACAGGGTGACGAGTCTAGATTTAAGTGGTTTTGTGCAAGATAAAGGGTGGAAAAGGTGATTACGGAACTTGTTCACAAAATGTCAAAATATAGAAGTTTTATAAGGATAAAGCATTAGGAGTTGATAAAATGAAGGCAAAAAGACAAATAACATCAACAAAATTGGATGTTATCACCCGTATAGGGTGTAAGTTCCAATAGTTGCTTGACATATTTCTAGTGGATTCTAGAATACATTCTTGTTGGATGGGGAAGGCAATAGCCAGATAAATGGTGTTCCCTTTCGACTCTTGGTGGTGTATGAATAGCAGAGAGAAGAATGTGACTAGGGCCAAGGGTTTGTTTCTTATATGTGAATCTATTTTTTGTTTGTTTCATAAAATATAAAGAATAAAAATAGGCATAAAACATTGTCACTACAAAAAATTCTAAATGTTAGTATTATCCTTTTCCACAAAATAATACATATTGTGAGATATTTAGTGGAGTTTAAATAAAAAGTTCCTATAATGGTTGTTGTAAAATGGAAATTTAGCAAACTTTCACTATAAGAAATGTTACTAATGGATTTTTTTTGTTGTAGCGAAATTTCAAAAGTATTTCCTAAGATACCAATTCTAGTATAGAAATCGTTGGGAGAGAGATTTTGAACAATCCCCAAGTGAAGGCCATATAAAAGTGGTTCTATCTTTAAGGATGTAGCTCTACTACCTAGAAGGGTTAATTTCTCGAGTTATGAACCTTGATTAATGCCTCATATTCCTTGACAAGAGTTACACCAAGTGACCACCCCTTTCAAAACTAAATAACCTAGCTTCCCTTTTATGGGAAAGGGAGCTAACAACTTTCCAATGGATTTCCCCACTCTTTCTTTGGATTCTTCCACCTTCCAAAGGGCTTACCCAACATTGACCAAGAGTATTTGACATTCACCAAGGACTTATACACTCTTGACAATGATCTTTTGACATTTCCAAGGTCTAACCCACTCTTTAGGCCAAAAGAGTTATGTCTTAGACCTTGCTTCAGCAAGGAAATGAATTTTGAGCAAGGCCCACTACCTATCTTATTCTTCTTACTCTCTTAGCCAAGAGAGAGAACATTCATCTTTATTTTAGAGAGATAATGTAAATAGGGTAATGTTAGCCTCACAAAGTATACATTTAGAATTATCCCTATTGAAAATATACTACTCACTCTAATTTATGTAGTATGTAATTATGATCATTATAATGGATAGGGTCTCTTTGAATTAAAACTCTCTCTATTATATTATATGGGTATTTTGTGTTCTTGGATAATCATGTATGAATTTCAAGGAGTCCTATCTATAGTTGTGGATTCCTCTAGACATTAGTTTCAAATTGGAAGAATCTTATACTTTTTTTTTGGGTGGGGGGTGTTCCAATAGATCTATTTTCTATTTCATGCTCCCACTGATCGCTATACTTCACATTACATCTAAAGTGCCATCGACAAAAATTCAGACTCCAAGACTCGGTTGACGCCACTATAGAAAGTGCTAGCTAAGTTCATTGGTTGAGTTTCTTTCATTAAAATCATGTTCGATGAATATCTCTGAATAAAAGTCTGTTGCTCGTCGACTAAGATTTATCAAAGTAGATTCTCAATCGATGGAATCGATTGGGCAAGTAATCATAATTGTCTACTAAGTTTTTTTAGGACAATCTTGACCGATTAAAATGCACATGTTTCCATTTATGCTTAGTGCAAGATTACTCAATTTCATAAATTGAGTCACATTTGAGCTTAACTACAAGTCATACAATCATTGTAAGTGTTTACATAATGATCTGCGAATGAAAAATATTTATTCTAGAATCTTGATCCTTGTGCGTGAATGAATTGATTTCTCCAACTAAAGTTTGCAAGTTGAGGCATTTGGAGTGGGTCAATTTGAATTCACTAAAGTAGAAATATTGACACAAGTAAGTGGAATGGAGTAGTAATTACCAAAACAATGGATTAGACATTCTAGACCCTTTAGTCAACAATATTATATCATGTATTGTTGATATAGAAACTATTTTATAGCTATCTAGACATCCATGTTAAAATATTCATAATTGAGAATGTAGAATTTATAATCACTTCCATGGTCAACCTTTTGAAGAATGTCTAGAATTTGACAAAGGTCAAGATCTACCTAATCCATGCATTTAATGTCGTCAAAAACATTAACAATGCATGAAATTCCCTCCATACAATGTGATACAAGTATATCTACTATGTTATCAAAAGATAATTCTAGTTTCATTAGACAATTTGGTTTTTAAATTTACAAATGTGCACATGAAGGGGTCAACCGTGATTTTTGTTAGTGGTTTGTCCTCAACAACTTGTAGTAGATGTTTTAGACCCTAGTGGTGCTCAATTAGATTTTTCAATGCTCAAATTAGTTTTAGTCATATGTTTCCAAAACACATATAAGCATCAAATTTTCTAAATATTCAACTTTTTTCCATAGGAATTTAAGTGTCTACCATCTTCTACCAAGTGCATATGAGGAAATGCCCCACTATGTCAATAAAATTTACCAACATCAATGCATGATTTTAGTATGATGTTCTCATACTATATAGTTTGATATTCCTCTATTGTTGCTTATTTCAGTACAACTACTTCATTTCTTTATGAACTAAGTATTAAGTTTTTATTCTTCCCCTTACAACAAGAGAATTGGTCATATACCACTTTTTTATTGAGTGTATGCATGGTATTATGACTAAAATAGTGTTGTAAAATTTCAAATATATTGTGATACTATATTCGATGATTTTTTTTATTTCATCATTCAAAATAATAAATTGCATTAACTATACTAAAACACATGTTTATATAGCATTTTGTTGATGACCAACAATATATTCTTGAATCATTAGAAAATCTTTGAGAAAATTGGTGTGAATTATTTGTTTGACACATATAAGTTGGCATTTGATGAAAAGAGTTATACAATTGTACAATTTTTAATGTTGGTTAAGCTTATATCTTTTGTGTAGACTTTGAGAACTTGATGGTATAACACCTTCTTAAACCAATTTGATATTATATATGTTATTTTACACTCCTTGATTATTATATTTATTTTGGTGAACTTGTGGTATTTAGCTCAATGCAAGGTGATGTGGAACAAATGATAATTGGATTCTTTGTGCAATAAGGTAATCAATGCAATGTGATGCGAGTGAAATGAGATGTGACTATTTGTGCAATATGTTACTTGGTTCAATTGCATATGGGTGGAATGAGAATTGAATTGTTTGTAAATTTGGTAATTAATGAAATTTCATGTTTGAATGAGAACTAAATTATATGTGAAATGTGGTTTGTAATACATTCTAATAGGTGGTGGTGTTGAATTTCAGTAGTTTTTATGTTTTGACATGTAACAAAAAAAATAGGGGGATTGTAAGGAACCAATCCATGTTTATCTTATAGAATATAATTCATGTCTAAACAAAGAAACCTAAGTTGAATGAGGTTATAGGACTTCTTAATCAGTTGGATTTCCTTTGGAACAAGTTCAAACTACCATTATAGACCAAAAATAACACATCATGTTGTATTTTCTATATGGAAGTATATGAGATCTCAAGTAGGTTTCAAAAGATCTTAAATCCACCTAAGATTCCTTGAAATCAGGCGGACCTAAAATAAATGTCCTACAAAAAAAGACATCGTCAATTGGATTAATTGTAAATCTGGAACAATATTTTTGTATATAGAAAATAAGTGATTAACTAAGAAGGATAAAGAATGTCAAAAATAGAAATATTATCCACATATATGAGGTTGGCCGTGATACATAATTCATCATTTGATCCATTATATAATCTAAATGTTGTTGATCTAATGAAAAGGGTAAACCTATGATACTTTTTGGATATAGAGATTCCAAGGGTCAGTTATATATCTCTTCTACTTGATAATTAAATTACATATGTTTAATCTCATTTCTATATTTTTCTATGGAAATGTTTCTCATTGGTCATAGGTAAGACTACTTTTCAAATTGGATAAGAACCATCCTAAATTGTCTATTTTCATTACATTTACTCAAATTTAAATTTTCCATAATTATTAGCATTACAAGGAATACAAAGTGATAAATTTGAAGAATGTCTGGTATGATTCTTAGATTGTACCATTATAGCTCATGCTTGAGCTATATTTTCATAACAAGAGTGAATAGACTCACTTTCTGAAAACATGAATTGAAGTGAAACCTAAAATGATAAGAAAACACCTTAAATGATGGAATTAAGCTAGATTGCCTAATTTTTGAAGTTTATTTGCAGGGAGGGTTATTTCCTTTGAATTTTTCTATAATATTCTTTTTTTATTTATATATATATAAATATAATATATACATATATGTGTGTATGAATATATATGTATATAAATATATATTTATTTATATATATTTATATGTGTATATACATACATACATACATACATGCATACATACATACATGGGAGGGGGGGAAATATTTCTCTCTTAATCCCATACATACATACATACATACATACATTCAGATACTATAGAACACGCTCGCTACCCTAGGGCTGCTCTGGGCAATTTTGTTCGATCGTCAGAGACCCTCGGGCATGCGACAACACCCCCAAGCACTCCAGTTGGTGGTGTCCACGACCACGCACCACCCCCACCCGACAACCCAGACCCCACCCCTAATGATGATCAGAGATGCCAAGAAGAGAAGGAGATGAGGAACCCTAATTCATAGGGTCAACAAGGAGTGACGGCGGTGAAGAGAAGGAAGTTATGGTTGTAGAATCTGAAGAAGCTGATGGCTCATAATAAGTACGAGCTAAGGTTCCCAGAACTGATTGTAAAAGATGGCATGATCCTTGTCGAATTGGAAGCAGACCAGTTCATGAATATGGAGAATGTTTGGGAGTAAAATCTAATGGTGTACGTCCTAGGCAAGAGGCCCTTTTTCCTACACCTGCAAACATGGATTCGTTGCAAGTGGAGTCTGAAGGGTAGTTTCAAGCTGCTATCGTGGGTGAATAGAATCTTCCTAGTGAGGTTCTCTAATTCTATAGCTAAGGAGGCACTATTTAAGCTAGGGCCACGCTGGTTTGATTCCCAATTAGTGATAGCTAAAGACTATCGTTATGGCAATGAATTGAAGAAATAATTGTTCTCGACCATCCTTGCTTGGATCACAATTCACTCATTTGATAGAATGCGGACAAGGAGGGTGGTGGGTACCATAGCGGTGGTGGTGGGTACAATTCTACATATTGAGGACCAATCCCTTAAAGGAGAAGATGCAAGATCTCTTGTGTAGTTGGATGTAGACAGTACATGCTTGGATAAAGTCTAGCTCAACGTCAAAGGGGTAGAGCCAATACATGTTACAGTTGATTTTGATTACATTTCACCCAAGTGCAATTCTTGTTGTGCTTTCGGGCACACTGATGATCATTAATTGTGATACAAAGAAGATGAAGGTTGATGTGAATAAGGTGACTAGAAATACAGAGAGTTAAGTATGAAGGAAGAAGCCCACTGACAGTGCACCACCGGCGCAACAGGTGGAGAGAGAAGAAGAGTCAAACACAGCAAAGGGGATGAAATCGGAAACCAATATCAAAGTAATTGAGGATACTGGTGTTTTTTCTAACAACAGCTCAAAAAGAGCAGATGAGACAAGTGCAACTCTAAAGAACCAATTGGAGGGAGAATTCATCCCATCAGTAAATAGAGTCATCATCAAGAGGATAGGGATCCCAACAGAAAAGGGAGTCAGTGCTATTCTTGACACTTCCAACAACTTTGAATCTTTAAGTGACTACGATAAGGAAAGGGAAGAACTATCTAAGAAAGGAGGAACGAGGGATGCTAAGAAAAGTAATGCAGAGGAGTCTTTGAGGCGAATGAGGTCTCATAAAAACTGGTGATATGCCCATGCTTCTATGAAATATTAAGGGTGGGTGTAATAGAAATAAGAAGAAGGAGATATGTGATGGATCACTTCTAGTGGACATTTCTTGGTTGCTCTAGAAGAAACTAAAATAAAGGAACAAAATAAGAACAATATTAGATATATATTTCCACAGGGGTGGGAGCACGTATCTAATGTTGAGTATGCGGAAGTGGCTAGAGTTTGTGTGCACAGAAGTCATGCGCATGGCAGGTGCCAATGATATAGAAGACAAATTAGAAGGTTACAGTTGACTGGTGACTCAATGGAGGATTGCACATGTGGCTGACAGCTATATATGGTCATAATGATGGCAAGGCTAGACTGGATTTATGGAAGGATTTGGTATCTCTCTCCAAATAGACAAACCATCGATGGTTAGTAATTAGGGATTTCAATATTGTTTGTATGTGGGTTGAGAAGAGAGGGAAAAGGTTAGCATTGAATGCAGAGATATATTCTTTTAATCAAACTATTGCTAAAGTTGATCTTTTGAACTACCAATGGTGGGAGGTGATATCTTTACACAGAACAATGAAAGGGGGGCGAAAAATAGGATCGCGAGTGATAACACCCATTTTATGGCTGCTAGAGCTTATATCTTACTATCAAAACTGCCTCCTAAACTTTCTTCCTCTCCGTTTTATCTTATTTATTGCATAGAAATAATCCACACCACGCTCCGAACAATATTTCGTATCTTTTGCAGAGTTTCTCTCATTTTTCCACCAAAAGAATGCTAATGGGCCCATCCCGGCCCATCCATAACAAGCTAATTGCCTCAACCCTTCTAGTAGCGAAGCGACATGCCCCTTACCTGTCACGGTCGCTACCCGATATGGCACCAACTCGACACGGGTGTGTCGCGCAGGGAGACTTTGATGGACAACACGCTATTTACCTGACAAGGAGCCTTGCCCGCCACGACCCATCAGTCTGATGGAGTCTATTGCATGACGCAACCAGCCTTTGGTGTAGTAGCCCGCCAGAGCCTTTAACTGACACGATCAAGCGTGAATTACTCACAATACGGCACGCGACGGCCCCTGCCGAGCGTGTCAAGCGATTGACGTTCCGACCCTCTCCCAAAGATATGAGGACAAAGCAGACAAAGGACACATGGCCCAACGAGGACCGCAACCCCTACCAGCCATTGCCTATAAATAGTAGCTACTGGGCTTCGACGGGATGGGGGGATGCAAGGAGCAAACTTCAAGAGAAAAAAGGAGCTAGTGCGTCGAGTCCCCATGCCTGTCAGGCGATACTAGGTGGGAACAGCCCCAACCCGAGAGGGACGGGAGGAGTTCACTTAGAACCCATCTCGGTAGCCACAACAGCGTGATACGACCATCAAGGCCACTCCAACATGTCGGGCCGCTAGCTGGGTCTCAACCCAAGACGGTCTGCCCAACCAAGCCCGACACGAGAATCTGAGAACCTAAGATAAAGCTAACCCGACACAACACCCAACCCGATATGGCCTACCTATCACGGCATGTTTCTCGAGAGGGTCGGCCGCCCGACACAGCCATATTGGGTAGGGAGTCCTTTCCCGATATGCCCCTACCCACCAGGGTTCATGACCTGACATGGTCGAGAACCCAACACAGGTGTATCCCGATAGGTCTCCTGTCCAGTACCGAGTTAGCAGTACCTTAGGGGTCCGCTGATGTGTATATCGACCCCCTACATCTAGGAGGCTGATACTTATCTTCCCTATTTCAGCAATTTACTTTCATTTATCATTGCATTACAACTAAACCCTTTATCTTCTTATGCTTATGGGATGTGTGGAGCTTATCTCATATTGTTCTATGTATGGTTCCTATTTTATGGATGATTTCTTTATGGCATCTGAACTCTAGTCCTTCTATATAGAGCACACTTTTTACACGCTATCGAATCACATTTCTCATTTCGACTCCTTCGAGAGAAGGATGTCGTAAACTCTAGAGTTTGGTCTGATTCAGGTGTATGAGAGTACCCAGGATCAGGGTTGCCCCGGTATATCTTTCGGCTCAAGTCTATGTCCACTACTCTTGAGAGAGAGAATTGGTGCATAGTCAGAGGCATCTTCTTTGAGAGAAGAGGGTGCAATATGTATTCTGCTGCCACTTGTTATGTTTAAGTTTTCCTCCTTCGTGCTTTACTCTGACGATAGCTTTATCTCCTCAGTTTCCAATATACAAAACCTCTATAAAATTTGCTAAACCTTAAAACATTAATTCTTCTGGTAACTCCCCATGGAGATAGGTTTTTTTGTTTATCAAAACCTTATCCTTCGACCTTGTTTGACGTGCTTAGACACGTAAAACTCATTTTCCGAAGCGTCATTCTTCCTATACCTATATTCGATCCCAAACTATTTCGACCATGTTCTTGTTGTAGGAGGTCTTAAACATTCGGGTATTATAAATTACTAAAGACTGATAACCTAGACATGACTCCATTCTTGGACCCACGTTTAAGGCTCGTCGGCTTTTTGGCACCGTTTCCAGGGATAGGCAATGAAAACCATTCTACGAACTTCAGTTTTTCTTGCACTTTGCCAAAAACCTTATACATATGCATATAATACTGCACATATTTACTACATGTAGTTTATATAGCATACCAATACCTTTACACTTTTCTTTCTTTCCAGGTACTCTCTCACCTTTTCAAGTCATCTTCTATTCTGACAAGTCGTGGATGAGAAAACTCCGGAAGCCCACTCACTGTGCTCTTTCGTCCAAGTTCGGGAAAATGAAGAAAGGAATCCATTGGTTGCACATCCCCTCAACGCTACCAACTTCGAGTTAAAGCCTTCTTTCCTCACTGCTACAACATAATTGGTTTGGTGGGAATACTACTGAAGAAAATCTATACAACCATCTCACAACTTTCAAAAGGACTTGCAACACCTTCAAGATCAATAGAGTTCTGATAGCACACATCTACCTCCAATACTTCCCTTTCTCTCTGAGAGACAAAGCATTGGAATGGTACACAAGTCTGTAAGATGGGAGTCTTCCCGATTGGGAGCATCTCTGTAAGGACCCTAACCTCTATTTTGGGCTTATCCTATTTTCTTTGCCTAACCCTGATGTTTAATTGCTTGCTAATCACCTCAAGTGGTGATTAGGGTTTGTTTGTGTTGTGTTGAGAGTTGGAGGTGCTACTTGCAAATAACTCAAGTTTTAGGGTTGATGAGCAAGTTTGTCACCTTGAGAGATGTTTCTCTCTCTCCTTGCATCCTCTAGAGTTGAGAGGATGGTTTGGGCTCGTTGCTTGAGTAGCCTTGGGCATTGTTTTTCCTTGTTTGGGATTTGTTTTGCCTTGATGAGCCTTGTATTGGGCAAGGGTGTGTTGGGCGCTTATGTCAGCCATGGTGTATCGGCCACGAGCTGTGTCTCCCAGGAGTTTATCATCCAGTATGGGTGTGTCACCCATGTGACCTAGCTTTGGTTGTGTCACCATACCTTGGACAAGGGGCTATCCTTTGATAGTGGGTGGCATGACATGCACATGTGGTTTGCAAGGTAGCAGGACGTTGGGAAAGTGTCCTTAAGTGGGATGACACCTTGCCTTGGTTCCCCCTTCATCCACTTCTATATATACCTTCCCTATCACTTTCTTAGGATCCCTTTAGTTCTTTGTTGCCTCCCTCTTCCTTGGTGCATGATACACCTTCCCTTGGTGTGCTTGGTGGCCGTTCCCTTTGAAGGAGTTCTCTTTTTCTTCCTCTATCTTGGTGGCCGAACCATAGGTGAGTCTTGCTTCCTTGGTAAGCATCTTCCCTCTCCCCTTAGCATCTCGTTCTCCTTCTTGCTTGCTCTTCAGCCATTGTGGTTATGAGATTTGTTCCATTCTTTGAGGTGGCCGAAGGTGGTGTGCCTTGGAGCTAGGAGCTTAAATCTTGGAGCTTTGTACCTTGAGGAGCTTGCTTAAGGTGGGTTACATAACTTCTAACCCTAACTATACTACCTTATTTTATGTTGCATGTTCATATATGATCATGATTGGCCATGCATGTTGTTAGATATGTTTCTTGCTCTAGCATGTACCTTTAATCTTGTGGATATAGTGACCATGTTGTTGATGATGTTGTTGTTTATTGTGTACCTTTGGACCTAGTTGGCCGAACCCATAGATTAGGGTTTCCTTTGGGGCAATACCCCTTTCTCTCCTTGGTTTTGAGAAGTGATTTTGAGCTCTAGTAGTGTAGGAAAAACCCCTCTCTTCCTTAATCGTTGAGAGGTGAGTCTATGCTCTAGTTGCTTGGGCAACACCCTCCTCTCATCACAGATTTGAGAGGTGAGCCTTTGGATGAGTGACAACCTAAGTTGGAGATGATCCATCATGTTGCCCGATTTGTGATGGAGGTTGTGCAAAACCCCTCTCACTTGGTTGTTTAGAGGTGAGCCAATTATCTTGATCAATTATGATTTGTTGCTAAAGAGTTTGAGGTTGAAGATGACCATCTTGGTGAGGTTCGTGTTCCCTTGCATGATACACCTTTTTGTGGGTTTTAGCTTGGCTGATATGTTCAGTTGAGCCCTATTGGCTTTGTGCCCAATATGACCCCTTTCATCTTGTTAGTATCCTTGGATGATATGCTTTGGCAGAGATGATCCCTTGCTTTGGGCGATAGAGTGCCTTGGCTGACATGAGGGTCCCTTGGATGACATGGTTTGATGCTTGGGCAATAGGTTGTCTTAGGCGCCATGCTCTTGGTCGATATGATCCTTGTTGAGAGGGATGGCCGATAGAAACCCTAACCCTAGTAAACAATAAGGTTCTTGGTTGATAGGATAAGTTATGATACCCTAGTTGCTTGTGCATGATACACATCTCTAGTTCAAGATGCATGACACAACTCAGTATTGGTTGCTCTCTAGTGCATGATAGGGTGAAGTGTTTATGGCTGACATGGTGACATAAGTGCTTTAGGATTTGAAAACCCTAGCCGATAGGCTATAATGAGGGATAAGATCTTACCCGCTTTTCTTTTGGTGAGGGTGGCGCCACCCGCCACACTTATAGTGAGGAAGTTGGAATCTTTGGTGAATGTTATGTTTAACCCGTAAATCCTAATAAATGGATTAATCACCTTGAACCTGCATCTATACTAGTAATAGGATACGATGGTAGGTTGTGAACCATGGTATGTTGGGAATCTATGATGCTTCTACATAAGATGATAAGATACATCGTTATGTTCACAAGAATAGGGCATAGTGTATGCTCATGGTTTGATAACAATAATATGATTGATATAGCTTATGCTTCATATAATCGTGGATGTTGTTCCAAACATTATAGCATGGTAATCATAAAGATCTATGTTTAGTGATTTAAATTATCTCTCTTGATATGTATACTAACCATGCAGGTATATTAAATGGATTCATAGCCAGGTAAGAGCTATGATGTATATGTGCTTTGAATAACACAAATTGATAATAATCCTTGTTGATGAGATAACATGCATCACCAGTATGATGAGATATGTCTGAGGACCTGATAAAGGCTGAGTGGCTAGTTGAGGTGTTATCCTCTGATGATGAGATAAGGGATTGCTATCCTAGGATGTTGATGCAGGATGTTGATGCCTTGAGAGGCAGTAGCAATCTGTGAGGAGGGATTGAGATCCCATGATAGTGACAGTGATAATGTAACTCGATGATGTATAACTTGGTTGCCTCAACAACTCACTTAAAATATACTAATTAATTACAGTGGAACACATCATGTAGTTTGCCTTGGCCATAGATCCATCATCGTCAGAATTTGGTGATGGTGAAATAGGTTTATCCTGTGGGATTATCTGGAGCACATATTGTTGAATATGTGGGGTTTCTCCTAGCTGAAAATAGTAGGATTAGAGTACAACTGCTGTTGTAGACTCTGTATGGTAAAGAGCATGGTGAATAGGCCCATGACTCAATGAGTTAGAGCATGAATGCGTTCATGGTTCAAGAGCACGGTGATCAGGCTCATGGCTAAAAAGTATACTAGCACATGTGTCAAGGTGAGCTAGAGTTATGGGTAGCTTGCGGAGATGACCCTGAGGCTAAGGCCATATAAACATGATACTGCGGTCCTACTTTGGTTTTCATGCACTGACCACGAGGAGGTGAGGTCATGGAGTTCAGCTCTCCCATTGACCTTGTATGGCACCAGTTTTGGGCTTCGCAGTCGAAGGTTGGATTTGAGCAGGGACAGGTCACTTCCTCAGGGCATAATAAAATGTAATCTAGTCGAATAGTATATACTGCTTAGAGCAAAACACGGAACATTGGTTGAGGCGTTCCTTACGTAGATGATCCAGTTATCTCTTATAGTTACTTGTATGATCTTGATATCTTGAGATAAGTTCTCATAAAGCTTATCTTGTCAATCATGTTGCATAAAGGAAATTTGTATATAGGCCTCATGAATATCTTGGTAATATTGATGGTAATAATAGTCTTGCTTAGTATGCTGCTCTTATTATATGTCTTTACCAGCTATCTACTTTATCTGCTTTAAACCTTCTGAGGTTTTATAGTTTCGGCAGGGAGTTATGTTTCTCGCTGGGACTGTGTGTCTCACCCCGTTGGTTTACACCCTTTTTAGGTGATCACGCTAGATGTGGTGGTGGTCGTGAGGTTGCGGCCGAGCAGCAAGAAGAGTAGTAGAAGGCAAGAGATGGACATGCTGCTATTTTGGTGGTTTTGTAGTAGAGTCCTAGAGTCATCCCTATACTCTCAGGTCCTCGGACGTGTTCTGACGACGTTTCACGATGACTAGCTATTGTAATTTTGTATATCCTATTGTTGGCCTGACGTAGCCTATAATATATGTATAAATAGGTGGTGAACCCTTGTGCTGATAGGATAGAAGATACCTATAAGTTGTGAACTTATATCAAGGCTTGTGTATGTTTATATAATATGTTTTCTTACAGGATGAGGATCTGGATGTAATAGTTTCTTTGTTTATCTACTTTCCGCAATCGGTTTTAATTAACCTGTGTTTTCAGTAATATGTGGATTATGGTAGTTCTGCATGTTTTTGTGTGGCATTTCATTGTTTGTGTGATAGCGGGATGTGGCGTCACAAGTTTGGTATCAGAGCTCTAGGTTCACTGAGTCTACATGGATCTTGGACTAGGGTTGTGTTTGTTCTTGTGAGTTTTCCAGATTTCCTTACAATAACCTTCTGACCTCAACAGAAGATAAAGCTTAAAGATGTCTGGAAACCATGAAGAACATGCTGTTGAGAATAGCGATGCTGCATTAGTTGATGGTGCAAGAATGTAGGCACATGAAGATCGGGTGTCTGAGGTCTCCCAACTTGACCCAGCCATTCCTTAAAGCCCTGCCTATCAGCACCTTATGGGGCAGTTGATGGCTATGATGAATCACATGGTGGAAAGAGTGTGATTGCCTCTGCCAAGAGCACAGGCTCCCCATGGTGAATCATCAGGCATTGGGAAGACCTTTGAGCAGATTTGCCGAGTCAGATCTTTGGATTACGCTGGAACGGCTAATCCGGCGGATGTAGATTTGTGGCTGATAGGTCTCGAGAAGGCCTTCTGGATCCTCGACATCCCCGAAGCAGACAAAGTAAAGCATGTTGTCTACCTTCTTAAAGGTAGTGCTGGCCACTGGTGGGCCATCGAGGAGGAGAAGCAACCCTGTGAGGTGATCTGTTGGGAGCCTTTTCGACGGGAGTTCATCAGTCGATACTTCCCGGAGACATATCTGGACGAGAAGATCAACCATTTTGAGCGTTTGTGCCACAGATCAATGAGCATCACCGAGTATGAAGCCAAGTTTATGGACCTATTGAGGTTTTTCCCTCACATGGCGGCGACAGAAGATGAGAGAATCAGGTGGTTTGAGTGTCGAGCTGTCGACACCTTCTACTGCTTTGGAAAATCGGGAGCGGTTTGCCACATTCGTGGAGTCCGTCCATAGGATTGAATGGTCTTTCAGGGAGAAAAGGGAGTCCATGAACAAGAAAAGGCCTTCTCAGTTTCAAAGATAGAGGTTTGATGGCTTCAAGATTCCAAGGTATTTGGCACCTTCTACGATGCAGAGTTCTCATGCACCATCGCGATCATCACCAAGTAAAGGAAGAGGACATGGATTTTCACCATACATAGCTTACAACACGGCTTCAGTAGCAGTGACAGGGCTATCTAGGCCACATATTGAGGACAAGCCATGCTATCTCTTTGGATAGACTGGGCACTTGAGGTCAAATTTCCCAAAGAGAGAAGTTGAAGTGACACAACAGCTGAGGCAAAATCAGCAAGGGTCAGATAGACAGCAGCCCAATAGTAGCAGAGGGTGAGGATGCAGTCAAGCATCATAAGCATGATCGTCTACTCAAGGAAGCAGAGGACATGGATGATAGAAAGCAACAGATTGATTCTATGCTATGAGTCAGCCAGAGGCGATAGTCAACCCACGAGTGGTGGCAGGTCAGATGGAGTTATTTCATTCTGATTTGCCTTCTTCTTACTTTATATTTGTTTTGGTAGACCCGAGTTCTACGTACTCTTTTATCATATGAACTATGATTGAAAGTTGTCGTTTACTTATTAGTTGTAAGAAAGATAGCCTGTTGTTAGAAACCCCTCTTGATGGTTCCTCGATACTTCGAGAGGTATGTCTATCTTGTGTTCTATCTTTTTCAGGACACAGCATACAAGTGGATCTTATACCACTTGATATGCATGGATTTGATGTGATCCTTGGGATGGATACCTTAGAGAAGTATAAGGTTGTGTTGGACTATGGTTCCAAGCAGGTAGTGTTTGATGACGGTGGTAAGAAGTGGATCTTCCAAGGAGATAGGAAGATTCTTTTGACGTGCTTAGTATCAGCGATGGTGGCAGAAAAGTTGTTACGACAAGGATGTAAGGCGTTCCTAGCTCATGTTGTGGATACCAAGGCAAAAGGTCCTAGTCTTGAGGAGGTTCCTATTGTCCGAGAGTTTGCAGAGGTGTTTCCTGATGATTTTCATGATGTTCCCCCACCTCGAGAGATTGACTTTGAGATCAATCTGGTGCCAGGGACACAGTCAATAGCCCAGACACAGTACAAAATGGCTCCAGCTGAGATGGCAGAGCTGAAGAAGAAGTTACAAGAGTTGCTGGATAAAGGTTTCATCAGACCGAGCACATCCTCGTGGAGTGCTCTGGTCCAGTTCATAATAAAGAAGAAGGATGGATCTATGCATATGTGCATAGATTATCGGCAGTTGAACAAAGTTATGATCAAGAACAAGTACCCACTGTCGAGGATAGATGATCTGTTTGATCAGTTGCGTGGTGCTACAGTGTTCTCAAAGATTGATCTACAATTTGGATATCATCAGTTGATGAGTAAGGAGGAGGACATACCAAAGTCAGCTTTTAGGACGAGGTATGGTCACTTTGAGTTCTTGGTTAATGCACCTGCTGCTATCATGGATTTGATGAACATGGTGTTCCGTCCGTTTCTAGATTAGTTTGTTGTAGTTTTTATAGATGACATCTTGATCTATAGTAGGGACAGTCAAGATCATGAACAACATCTTCGACAAGCGTTTACTCTTCTATGCCAACATCAGTTGTATGCCAAGTTTAGTAAGTGTGAGATCTGGTTGAAAGAAGTGACTTTCTTGGGTAATGTGATATCTACAGAAGGAGTCAGAGTGGACCCTAAGAAGGTGGATTGAGTTACAGATTGGGAGCAACCGAAGATTCCAATAGAAGTTCATAATTTTCTAGGTTTCGCAGGATACTACCGGAGGTTTATAAGGAATTTCAGTGCGATCGCGTTTCCGTTGACAAAATTGACCAGGAAGGATGTACCCTTTGTTTGGAATGATTGTTGTCAGCAACCTTTCCAAAGCTTGAAGGAGAAGTTGACTAGTGCTCCGGTGTTGGTGCTACCAGAGCCTGGGAAAGGCTATGTGGTTTTCTATGATGCTTCCAAGAAAGACCTAGGATGTGTGATGATGCAGGAGGATCATGTGGTTTCTTTTCCTTCGTGACAACTTAAGAAACATGAAGAGAATTATCCGACACATGATTTGGAGCTGGCAGTGGTGGTCCATGCGTTAAAGATTTGGAGACACTATCTTTATGGGGAAGTGTGTCAGATCTTTACAGATCATAAGAACTTGAAGTACATCTTCTCGCAGAGTGAGCTAAACATGCGCCAGCATCGCTGGATGGAGCTCATCAATGGTTATGATTTCACCATTGAGTATCAACCTAGTAAGGTGAACATGGTAGCTGATGCGCTCAGAAGGAAGTCTTCTTCTATTCCTATGAAAAGGCACAATGGAGTTCCTTAGTATGCCATAGGCGGGATATGTTCCTCTCTTTGTGGTAGATGAATGTACAGTTACAAGTTTCCTTGTTGGCAGGATTGTTGGCACAGATGCAAGTAAATCCTACGTTGAGAAAAAAGATCAAAGACGCATAGCAGGTAGATGCTTCAGCTCAGTTAATCAAATCAGAGTTTGGCAGCAAAAAGTGTGATGGGTTCCATGAGTTTGAGGATGGACTAGTTTTCTATCATGATAGAATGGTGTTCCCCGATGTTGATGATTTGAGGAGGTTAGTGCTTGAGGAAGCACACACATCAAAGTATGCCATGCATCCAGGTGTCACAAAGATATATCATAATCTGAAAGACATGTATTGGTGGTCTGACTTGAAGAGAGATGTAGCTGAGATTGTAGCTAGGTGTGTGGTATGCCAGCAAGTCAAGGCTGAGCATCAACATTCGGTATGTACATTGCAACCCATGCCAATACCGTAGTGGAAATGGGATCATATAGCCATGGATTTCGTAGTTGGTCTGCCAAGGACAACTAGGAATCATGATTTCATTTGGGTGATAGTGGATAGATTGACAAAGTCTGCTCATTTCATACCCGTGAAGACAACATATACAGCATATACTCTTTCTCGGATATATGTGGATGAGGTAGTGCATTTTCACGATGTGCCCACAACAATAGTCTCTGACAGAGGACCCCAGTTCACGAGTCATTTTTGGGAATAATTGCACAAAGTGTTGGGAATGTAGTTGAGGTTCAGTACTACTTTCCACCCATAGACAGATGGGCAGTCTGAAAGGACTATTCAGACATTAGAGGATCTTCTCTGAGCTTATGTTTTGAAGTTCTTAGGCTGTTGGGATGTACATCTCAATTTGATAGAGTTCGCCTACAACAATAGTTACCAGTGGAGCATCGACATGGCTCCTTATGAGGCTCTATATGGCAAGAAGTGTAGATCTCCTCTATGTTGGTATGAGTTTGGTGAGTATCAGCTTTTGGGTCCTGAGTTAGTGCAGCAGACAACAGAGAAGATCAGAGTGATACAACAAAAGTTGAAAGCGGCACAAGACAAATAGAAGTCGTATGCAGATAATCACCGATGACCTTTAGAGTTCTAGGTGGGAAACAAAGTGTATCTCAAGGTCTCACCTTGGAAAGGCATGCTGAGGTTTATTTGGAAAGGAAAACTGGCACCTAGGTATATGGGGCCACACCCGGTAACAACACGTGTTGGCAAGGTAGCTTATAAGTTAGAGTTGCCGCCAGAGTTGCACAAGTTACATCCGGCATTACAAGTCATCATGCTGAAGAAAAGTCATCCAGACACAGGCATAGTGATACAGCCAGTTGAGGTTGAGCTCGATGAAGATGTGACCTACGAGGAAGGTCCAGTGACGATCCTTGACAGAAGAGTAAAGAAGTTAAAAAGGAAAGACCTAGTTCTTATGAAAGTTCTTTGGCATCATCGTGGCATTGAGGATGCCACGTGGGAGATTGAGGGAATAGATGAGGAGGAAGTATCCCTCACTTTTCTCTTCAGATTTTGGGGAAAAAATCCCTTTGTAGAGGTTTATGACTTGTAAGGACCCTGACCTCCATTTTGGTCTTATCCTATTTTCTTTGCCTTACCCTGGTGTTTAGTTCCTTGCTTAACACCTCAAGTGGTGATTAGGGTTTGTTTGTGCTTTGTTGAGAGTTGGAGGTGCTACTTGCAAATAACCCAAGTTTTAGGGTTGATGAGCAAGTTTGCAACCTTGAGAGATGTTTCTCTCTCTCCTTGCATCCTCTAGAGTTTAGAGGATGGGTTGGGCTCGTTGCTTCAGTAGCCTTGGGCCTTGTTTTCCCTTGTTTGGGCTTTGTCTTGCCTTGATGAGCCTTGTATCGGGCAAGGGTGTGTTGGGTGCTTGTATCGGCCATGGTGTATCGGCCATGAGTTGTGTCGCCCAGGAGTGTATTGTCCAGTATGGGTGTGTCTCCCATGTGACCTAGCTTTGGTTGTGTCACCATACCTTGGACAAGTGGCTATCCTTTGATAGTGGGTGGCATGACATGCACATGTGGTTTTCAAGGTGGCAAGATGTTGGGCAATTGTCCCTAAGTGGGACGATACCTTGCCTTGGTTCCCCCTTCATCCTCTTCTATATATACATTCCCTTTAACTTGCTTAGGATTTATTTAGTTCTTTGTTGCCTCCCTCTTCCTTGGTGCACGCTACACCTTCCCGCTGTGTGCTTGGTGGCCGATCCCTTTGAAGGAGTTCTCATCTTCTTCCTCTAGCTTGGTGGCCAAACCATAGGTGAGTCTTGCTTCCTTGGTAAGCATCTTCCCTCTCCCCTTAGCATCTCCTTCTCCTTCTTTCTTTCTCTTCGGCCATGTTGGTAATGAGCTTTGTTCCTTTCCTTGAGGTGGCCAAAGGTGGTGTGCCTTAGAGCTAGGAGCATAAATCTTGGAGCTTTGGAGTTTGAGGAGCTTTCTTAAGGCAGGTTACATAACTTCTAACCCTAACTATACTACCTTCTTTTATGTTGCACGTTCATATATGATCATGATCGGCCATGCATGTTGTTATATATGTTTCTTGCTCTAGCATGTACCTTTAATCTTGTGGATATAGTGATCATGTTGTTGATGATGTTATTGTTTATTGTGTACCTTTGGACCTAGTTGGCCGAACCCATAGATTAGCGTTTCCTTTGGGGCAATAACCCTTTCTCTCCTTGGTTTTGAGAAGTGAGTTTATCTCTAGTAGTGTAGGCAAAACCCCTCTCTTCCTTAGTCGTTGAGAGGTGATTCTATGCTCTAGTTGCTTGGGTAACACCCTCCTATCACTATGGATTTGAGAGGTGAGCCTTTGGATGAGTGACAACCTAAGTTGGAGATGATCCATCATGTTGCCCAATTTGAGATGGAGGTTGTGCAAAACCCCTCTCACTTGGTTGTTGAGAGGTTAGCCAACTATCTTGATCAATTAGGGTTTGTTTCTAAATAGTTTGAGGTTGAAGATGACCATCTTGGTGAGGTTCTTGTGCCCTTGCACGATACACTCTTTTGTGGGTTTTATCCTGGCCAATATGTTTAGTTGAGCCCTATTGGCTTTGTGCCCGATATGACCCCTTTCACCTTGTAAGTATCCTTGGATGATATGCTTTGGCTGAGATGATCCCTTGCTTTGGGTGATAGAGTGCCTTGGCCGACATGAGGGTCCCTTGGATGACATGGTTTAATGGTTGGGCGATAGGGTGTCTTGGGTGCCATGCTCCTGGTCAATATGATCCTTGGTGAGAGGGCTGGATGATAGAAACCCTAACCCTAGTAAATTATAGGGTTCTTGGTCGATAGGATAAGTTATGATACCCTAGCTGCTTGTGCATGATACACACCTCTAGTTCAAGCTGCACGACACAACTTAGTGTTGGTTTCTCTCTAGTGCATGATAGGGTGAAGTGTTGATGGAAGACTTGGTGACATAAGTGCTTTAGGGTTTGAAAACCCTAGCCGATAGGCTATAATGAGGGATAAGATCTTGTCCGCTTTTCTTTTGGTGAGGGTGGCACTACCCTCCACACTTATAGTGAGGAAGTTGGAATCTTTAGTGAAGGTTATGTTTAACCCAGAAATTCTAGTAAATGGATTAATCACCTTGAACCCGCATCTATGCTAGTAATGGGATATGATGGTAGGTTGTGAACCAGGGTATGTTGGGAATCTAAGATGCTGCTACATAAGATGATAAGATACATGGTTATGTTCACAAGAATAGGGCATAGTGTATGCTCATGGTTTGATAACAATAATATTATTGATACAGCTTATGCTTCATATAATCATGGATGTTGTTCCCAAAATGATAGCATGGTAATCATAAAGATCTATGTTCACTGATTTAAATTATCTCTCTTGATATGTATACTAACCATGCAGGTATATTAAATTGATTCATAGTCAGGTAAGAGCTATGAGGTATATGTGCTTTGAATAACACTAAATGATAATAATCCTTGTTGATGAGATAACATGCATCACCAGTATGATGAGATCGGTCTGAGGACCTGATAAAGTCTGAGTGACTAGTTGAGGTGTTATCCTTTGATTATGAGATAAGGGATTGCCATCCTAGGATGTTGATGCCTTGAGAGGCAGTAGCAATCTGTGAGGAGGGATTGAGATCCTATGATAGTGACAGTGATAATGTAACTTGATGTTGTATAACTTTGTTGCCTCAACAACTCACTTAAAATATACTAATTAATTATAGTGGAACACATCATGTACTTTGCCCTGGCCATAGATCCATCATCGTCATAATTTGGTGATGGTGAAATAGGTTTATCCTGTGGGATTACCTGGAGCGCATATTGTTGAATATGTGGGGTTTCTCCTAGCCGAAAATAGGAGGATTAGAGTACAACTACGGTTGTAGACTTCGTATGGTAAAGAGCATGGTGAACAAGCCCATTACTCAATGAGTTAGAGAATGAATGCATTCATGGCGCAAGAGCATGGTGATCAGGCTCGTGGCTCAAAAGTATGCTAGCACCTGTGTCAAGGTGAGCTAGAGTTATGGGTAGCTTGCATAGCTGACCCTGAGGCTGAGGCCATATAAGCATGAGACTGTGGTCCTGCTTTGGTTTTCATGCACTGACCATGAGGAGGTGAGGTCATGGAGTATGACTCTCCCATTGACCTTGTATGGCATCGGTTTTGGGCTTCGCAGCCGAAGGTTGGATTTGAGCAGGGACAACTCACTTTCTCGTGGCATAATAAAATGTAATCTAGCTGAATTGAATATACTGCTTAGAGCAAAACATGAAACATTGGTTGAGGCCTTGCTTATGTAGATGATCCATTTATCTCTTACAATTACTTGTACGATCTTGATATCATGTGATAAGTTCTGATAAAGCTTATCTTGTCAATCATGTTCCATAAAGGAAATATGGATATAGGCCTCATGAATATCTTGGTATGATTGATGGTAATAATAGACTTGCTCAGTATGTTGCTCTTATTATATGTCTTTACCAGCTATCTGCTTTAAACCTTCTGAGGTTTTATAGTTTCGGTGGGGAGTAATGTTTCTCGCTGGGACTGTGTGTCTCACCCCGTTGGTGTACACATTCCAAAAATAGAAAAATTGGGACTTTTTCAGAGATTGGATGCAGTTACTAATTCATTGCCCCGTAGATCCTATATCCATCTATATGAAGAAGAAATCATGTAAGGAAAGGGATTCTTATTTGTACAAATGGTATTCCAGATGCTCGCCAAATTTGTAAAAAACCTGAGGTTATTTGTATTCCTCGGAAACCCCTGCTATTTCAAGTATTGCCCCTATTGCACTTCTTATGTCAGGGTATGGGTCTAATAATAAATATTCTTTCTTAGGTATCCCAAAGAATCGATCTTTCTTTTAGTTGTTGAATCTCTGTTTGATCGATCAATTTGTAGAACCTTTCATGATGTTATATTATCAGGGTTATGATTCATCAACCTGCTAGTTCTTTTTATGAGGCACAAGCAGGGGAATTTATCCTTGTAACTTCATGGTATACCCACGGATTGGCTAGTTCTTATTTAGAAGGTTGCAATTTTTAACCGCTGTTGTTTGTACGTGGTGGTGGTCATGAGGTTGCAGCCGAGAAGTAAGAAGAGAAGTAGAAAGCAAGAGATGGACATGTTGTTGTTTTGGTGGTTTTTTAGTAGAGTGCTAGAGTCATCCCTGTAATCTCATGTCCTCATAGGTGTTTTGACGACGTTTCACGATGGCTAGATATTGTAATTTTGTATATCCTACTATTGGCCTGACATGGCCTATAATATATGTATAAACATGTGGTAAACGCTTGTGCTGACAGGACAACAGATACCTATAAGATGTGAACTTATATCAAGGCTTGTGTATGTTTATATAACATGTTTTCTAACAGGATGAGGATCTGGATGTAATAGTTTCTTTGTTTATCTGCACTTCACAATCAGTTTTTATTAACCTATGTTTTTAGTAATATGTGGTTTATGGTAGTTCTGCACGTTTTTGCGTGGCATTTCATTGTCTGTGTGATAGTAGGATGTGGCATCACAAGTTTGGTATCATAGCTCTAGGTTCGCTGAGTCTACAGGGATCTAGGACTAGGGTTGTGTCTGTTCCTGTGAGTTTTCCAGATTTCCTTACAATAACCTTCAGCCCTCAGCATATGATAAAGCTTAAAGATGTCTGGAAAACATGAAGAACATGATGCCGAGAGCAGCGATGTTGCATCAGTTGATGGAGCAAGAGTGCAGGCACATGAAGATCGGGTGTCTGAGGTCCCCCAACTTGACCCAGGCATTCTTGAAAGCCCTGCCTATCAGCACCTTATGGGGCAGTTGATGGCTACAATGAATCACATGGTGGAAAGAGTGTCAGTGCTTCCATCAAGAGCATAGGCTCCCCATGGTGAATCATTAGTCACTAGGAAGACCTTTGAGCGTCTTCACCGAGTCAGAGCCTCAGGTTACGCTAGAACGGCTGATTCGGCAGATGCAGATCTATAGCTGACAGGTCTCGAGAAGGCCTTTCGGATTCTCGACTTTCCCAAATCAGACTAAGTAAAGCACGCTTTCTACCTTCTGAAAGGTAGTGATGGCCACTGGTGGGCCATCGAGGAGGAGAAGCGACCCAGTGAGGTGATCTGTTGGGAGGTTTTCCGATGGGTGTTCGTCAGTCGATACTTCCCAAAGACGTATCTAGATGATAAAATCAACATGTTTGAGCGTCTGCACCAAGGATCGATGCGAAACACCGAGTATGAAGCCAAGTTTATAGACCTGTTGAGGTTTTTCCCTCACATGGCGGTGACAGATGATGAGAGAATCAGGTGGTTTGAGAAAGGTTTGAGTGTCGAGCTGTCGAGACCTACTACTGCTTTGGAAAATTGAGAGCGGTTTGGCACATTCGTGGAGTCCATTTGTAGGATTGAATTGTCTATCAGGGAGAAAAGGGAGTCCATGACCAGGAAAAGGCCTGCTCAGTTTCAAAGACGAAGGTTTGATGGCTTCAAGAAGTCAAGGTATTCATCACCTTCCGCGATGCAGAGTTCTCATGCACCATCATAATGGTCACCAAGTAAAGGAAGACGGTGTGGATTTTTGCCATCCAAAGCTTACAACATAGCTTTAGTAGCATTGATAGGGCCATCTAGGCCACAGATTGAGGACAAGTCATGCTATCTCTGTGGACAGACTGGGCACTTGAGGTCAAATTACCCAAAGAGAGATGTTGAAGTAACACAACAGTCGAGGCAGAATCAACAAGGGTCAGATAGACAGCCGCCCAGTAGTATTCGAGGGCGAGGATGCGGTCAAGCATCACAAGTAGGATCGTCTGCTCAAGGAAGCAAAGGATGTGTAAGACATCAAGCAACGACTCAATTCTATGCTATGAGTCAGTCGGAGGCGATAGTCAACCCACGAGTGGTGGCAGGTCAGATGCAGTTATTTCATTCTGATTTGTCTTCTTCTTACTTTATATCTGTTCTGGTTGAACCAGGTGCTACACACTCTTTTATCACACGAACTATGCTTGAAAGTTGTCTTTTACTTGTTAGCTATAAGAAATATATCATGTTGTTAGAAACCCCTCTTGATGGTTCCTCGATACTTTGAGAGGTGTGTCCATCTTGTGTTCTATCTTTTTCAAGACACAGTATACAAGTGGATCTTATACCACTTGATATGCATGGATTTGATGTGATCCTTGGGATGGACACCTTAGAGAAGTATAAGATTGTGTTGGACTGTGGTTCTAAGCAGGAAGTGTTTGATGATGGTGGTAAGAAGTGGATCTTCCAAGGAGATAGGAAGATTATTCCAACGTATTTAGTATCAACGATGGTGGCAGAAAATTTGTTGCGGCAAGGATGTAAGGCATTCCTAGCTCATGTTGTGGATACCAAGGCAAAAGGCCCTAGTCTTAAGGAGGTGCTTGTTGTTTGAGAGGTTGCGGATTTGTTTCCCGATGAGTTTCTGGGTGTTCCCCCACCTCGAGAGATTGACTTTGAGATCAATCTGGTTCCAGGAACACAACCAGTTGCCCAGACACCGTACATGATGACTCTAGCTTAAATGGCAAAGCTAAAGAAGCAGTTACAGGTGTTGCTGGATAAAGGTTTCATCAGACCAAGCACATCATCGTGGGGTTCTCCGATCCTGTTCGTAAAGAAGAAGGATGGATCGATGCATCTGTGCCTAGATTACCGGCAGTTGAACAAAGTTACGATTAAGAACAAGTACCTGATGTCGAGGATAGACGATATGTTCGATCAATTGCGTGGTGATATGGTGTTCTCAAAGATCGATCTACAATCTGGATATCATCATTTGAGGATTAAGGAGGAGGACATAGCAAAGTCAGCTTTTAGGACGAGGTATGGTCACTTTGAGTTCATGGTTATGCCATTTGGGCTAACCAACGCACCTGCTGCTTTCATGGATTTGATGAATAGGGTGTTCCATCCGTTTCTAGATCAGTTTTTTGTAGTTTTTATAGATGACATGTTGATCTATAGTAAGGATAGTCAAGAGAATGAACAACATCTTCAACAAGAGTTGACTCTTCTATGCCAACATCAGCTGTATGCCAAGTTTAGTAAGTGCAAGTTATGGTTGAAAGAAGTGAATTTCTTGGGTCATGTGATATCTGCAGAAGGAGTCAGAGTGGACCCTAAGAAGGTGGAGTCAGTTATAGATTGGGAGAAACTGAAGACGCCATTAGAAGTTCGTAGTTTTCTAGGTTTAGTAGGATACTACCAGAGGTTTATAAGGAATTTCAGTGCCATCGAGTTGTCGTTGACAAAATTGACCAAGAAGGATGTACCCTTTGTTTGGGATGATCGTTGTCAACAAACTTTCCAAAGATTGAAGGAGAAGCTGACTAGTACTCCGGTGTTGGTGCTACTAGAGCCTGGGAAAGGCTATGTGGTTTTCTGCGATGCTTCCAAGAAAGGCCTAGGATGTGTGCTGATGCAGGAGGATCATGTGGTTTCTTTTGCTTCGCGATAGCTTAAGAAACATGAGGAGAATTATCTGACACATGATTTGGAGCTGGCAGCAGTGGTCCTTGTGTTGAAGATTTGGAGACACTATCTTTATGGGGAAGTGTGCCAGATCTTTACAGATCATAAGAACTTGAAGTAAATCTTCTCGAAGAGTGAGCTGAACATGTGACAGCGTCACTGGATGGAGTTGATCAATGATTATGATTGCACCATTGAGTATCATCCTGGTAAGGCGAACATAATAGTTGATGCGCTTAGCAAGAAGTCTTCTTCTCTTCCTATGAAGAAGGAACATTTGAGTTCCTTAGTATGCCATAGGCGGGATATGTTCTCTCTTTGCGGCAGATGAATGTACAATTAGAAGTTTTGTAACATCCCAGGATTTGAGGCCTCAGATAACATGATCTTAAAAGGAATGATTGGACTACCCATATCACCAACGCACACCTCCTTTTTTGGGATCCCATCACTAAAGAACTTCATAGTTAAGCATGCTTAGCTTGGAGTAGTACTAGGATGGGTGACCAGTCGGGAAGTTGATCCTGGCTTCCGCGTCAGTGTGGAAAAAGTGTGCAGTTAAGGCTATTGGTGGTCTGTGGGGATAGCCGTCATTCCTGAAACTCTACTAGAGCCTTGGGCAGTGGGCCCGGGTGTTACAAATGGTATCAGAGGCATAACTCCTCTAGTAGGTTGGGCCTGCATGGGCATGTGGCATGTCATGTCTTGAGTCATACGGTCCAGGCATGTCAGAAAGGGCTGTCCATGGTTGATGTAGCGACCCTTGCACTGGTATTCCATGATCGTGAGCTGGGTGTCCATGGGCCATTGTGTGTCTGCACTAAAATGGGGTCAGATTATGAGGCCATATATGATCCTTGATAAGGACGTCAAGAGTCTAAAGTGGGGGAGATTGTAACATCCCAGGATTTGAGGCATCATATAACATGATCTTAAAAGGAATGATTATACTACCCATATCACCAAGGTGCACCTCTTTTTCCAGGAGCCCATCACTAAAGAACTCCATAGTTAAGCATGCTCAGCTTGGAGTAGTACTAGGATGGGTGACCAGTCGGGAAGTTGATCCTGGCTTGCGTGTCAGTGTGGACAAAGTGTGCAGTTAAGGCTAGTGGTGATCTGTGGGGACAATCATCATTCCTGAAACTCTACTAGAGACTTGGGTAGTGGGCTCGGGCGTTACAAGTTTCCTTGTTGGCAAGACTATTGGTACAGATGCAAGTAAAGCCTACGTTGAGAAAAAAGATCAAAGACGCACAACAGGTAGATGCTTCAGTTTAGTTAATCAAATCAGAGTTTGGCAGTGAAAAGCGTGATGGGTTCCATGAGTCTGAGGATGGACTAGTTTGCTATCATGATAGAATGATGGTCCCTGATGTTGACGATTTGAGGAGGTTAGTTCTCGAGGAAGCACACACATCAATGTATTCCATACATCCAGGTGTCACCAAGATGTATCATAATATGAAAGACATGTATTGGTGGTCTGGCTTGAAGAGAGATGTAGCTGAGTTTGTGGCTAGGTGTGCGGTATGCCAACAAGTCAAGGCTGAGCATCAGCAGTCAGCAGGAACGTTGCAACCCTTGCCAATACCGCACTGGAAATGGGATCATATAACCATGGATTTCGTAGTTGGTCTGCCAAGTATAACTAGGAATCATGATTCCATTTGGGTGATAGTGGATAGATTGACAAAGTCTACTCATTTCATACCCATGAAGACAACGTATACAGCAGAGCAACTTGCTTGGATATATATGGATGAGATAGTGAGTTTGCAATGTATGCCCACAATGATAGTCTCTGATAGAGGACCCTAGTTCGTGAGTCATTTTTGGGAACAGTTGCACAAAGTGTTGGGAACGCAGTTGAGGTTCAGTATTTCTTTCCACCCGCAGATAGATGGGCAGTCTAAAAGGACTATTCAGACTTTAGAGGATCTTCTACGAGCTTGTGTTTTGTAGTTCTTAGGTAGTTGGGATGTACATCTCAATTTGATAGAGTTCTCCTACAAAAATAGTTACCAGCAGAGCATCGACATGGCTCCTTATGAGGCTAAATATGGTAGGAAGTGCAGATTTCCTCTATGTTGGTATGAGTCTGGTGAGTATCATGTTTTGGGTCCTGAGTTTGTGCAGCAGACAATAGAGAAGATCAGAGTGATACAGCAAAAGTTGAAAGCAACACAGGACAGACAGAATTCATACGCAGATAATCGTCGATGACCTTTAGAGTTCCAGGTGGGAGACAAAGTGTATGTCAAGGTCTCACCTTGGAAAGGCATGTTGAGGTTTGGTCGGAAAGGCAAATTTGTACCCAGGTATATGGGGTCATACCCTATAATAGCACATGTTGGCAAGGTATCTTATAAGTTAGAGCTACTGCCAGAGTTACACAGGTTACATCTGATGTTCCATGTCAGCACGCTGAAGAAAAGTCATCCAGACATAGGGACAGTGATACAGCCAGTTGAGGTTGAGCTCCATGAAGATGTGACCTACGAGGAAGGTCTAGTGACGATCCTTGACAGAAGAATAAAGAAGTTAAAAAGGAAAGACATGGTTCTTGTGAAAGTTCGTTGGCATCATCGTGGTGTTGAGGAAGCCACGTGGGAGCTTGAGGAAGAGATGAGGAGGAAGTATCCCTCGCTTTTCTCTTCAGATTTTGGGGACGAAATCCCTTTGTAGAGGTTTATGGCTTGTAAGGACCCTGACCTCCATTTTGGGCTTATCCTGTTTGCTTTGCCTAATCCTGGTGTTTAGTTTCTTGCTAATCATCTCAAGTGGTGATTAGGGATTTTTTGTTCTTTGTTAAGAGTTGGAGGTGCTACTTGCAAATAACCCAAGTTTTAGGGTTGATGAGCAAGTTTGTCACCTTGAGAGATGTTTCTCTCTCTCCTTGCATCCTCTAGAGTTGAGAGGATGGGTTGGGCTCGTTGCTTGAGTAGCCTTGGGCCTTTTTTTTCCTTGTTTAGGCTTTGTCTTGCCTTGATGAGCCTTGTATCGGGCTCGGGTGTGTTGGGTGCTTGTGCCGGCCATGGTGTATCGGCCATGAGCTGTGTCTCCCAGGAGTGTATTGTCCAGTATGGGTGTGCCGCCCATGTGACCTAGCTTTGGTTGTGTCACCATACCTTGGACAAGTGGTTATCCTTTGATAGTGGGTGACATGACATGCACAGGTGGTTTGCAAGGTGGCATGATGTTGGGAAAGTGTCCCAAAGTGGGACGTCACCTTACCTTGGTTCCCCCTTCATCCTCTTGTATATATACCTTCATGTTCACTTGCTTAGGATCTCTTTAGTTCTCTATTTCCTCCCTCTTCCTTGATGCACGATACACCTTCCCTTGGTGTGCTTAGTGGCCAATCCCTTTGAAGGAGTTCTCTTCTTCTTCCTCTAGCTTGGTGGCCCAACCGTAGGTGAGTCTTACTTCCTTGGTAAGCATCTTCCCTCTCCCCTTAGCATCTCCTTCTCCTTCTTGCTTCCTCTTCATCCATGGTGATTATGAGCTTTGTTCCTTTCCTTGAGGTGGCCGAAGGTGGTGTGCCTTGGACCTAGGAGCTTAAATCTTGGATATTTGGAGCTTGAGGAACTTGCTTAAGGCGGGTTACATAACTTCTAACCCTAACTATACTACCTTCTTTTATGTTGTGCATGTTCATATATGATCATGATCGGCCATGCATGTTGTTAGATATGTTTCTTGCTCTATCATGTACCTTAAATCTTGTGGATATAGTGATCATTTTGTTGATGATGTTGTTGTTTACTGTGTACCTTTAGACCTAGTTCGACAAACCCATAGATTAGGGTTTCCTTTGGGGTAATACCCCTTTCTCTCCTTGGTTTTGAGAAGTGAGTTTGAGCTCTAGTAATGTAGTCAAAACCCCTCTCTTCCTTAGTCGTTGAGAGGAGAGTCTATGCTCTAGTTGCTTGGGTAAAACCCTCCTCTCACCATGGATTTGAGAGGTGAGCCTTTAGATGAGTGACAACCTAAGTTGGAGATGATCCAACATGTTGCCCGATTTGTGATGGGGGTTGTGCAAAACCCCTCTCACTTGGTTGTTGAGAGGTGAGCCAACTATCTTGATCAATTAGGGTTTGTTGCTAAAGAGTTTGAGGTTGAAGATGACCATTTTGGTGAGGTTCTTGTTCCCTTGCATGATACACTCTTTTGTGGGTTTTAGCTTGGCCGATATGTTCAGTTGAGCCATGTTGGCTTTGTGCCCGATATGACCCCTTTCACCTTGTTAGTATCCTTGGACGATATTCTTTGCCCGAGATGATCCCTTGCTTTGGGCAATAGAGTGCCTTGGATGACATGAGGGTCCCTTGGATGACATGGTTTGATGTTTGGGTGATAGGGTGTCTTGGGCACCATGGTCCTGGTCCATATGATCCTTGTTGAGAGGGCTGGCCGATAGAAACCCTAACCCTAGTAAACGATAGGGTTATTTGTCGATAGGATAAGTTATGATACCCTACCTTCTTGTGCATGATACACACCTCTAGTTCAAGATGCACAACACAACTCAATGCTGGTTTCTCTCTAGTGCATGATACGGTGAAGTGTTGATGGCCGACATGGTGACATAAGTGCTTTAGGGTTTGTAAACCCTAGCTGATAGGCTATAATGAGGGATAAGATCTTGCCCACTTTTCTTTTGGTGAGGGTGGCGCTACCCTCTACACTTATAGTGAGGAAGTTGAAATCTTTGGTGAAGGTTATGTTTAACCTATAAATCCTAATAAATGGATTAATCACCTTGAACCCGTGTCTATGCTAGTAATGGGATATGATGGTAGGTTGTGAACCAGGGTATCTTGGGAATCTAAGATGCTTCTACATAAGATGATAAAATACATGGTTATGTTCACAAGAATAGGTCATAGTGTATGCTCATGGTTTGATAACAATAATATGATTGATACAACTTATGCTTCATATAATCATGGATGTTGTTCCAAACATGATAGCATGGTAATCATAAAGATCTATGTTCACTGATTTAATTTATCTCTCTTGATATGTATACAAACCATGATGTATATTAAATGGATTCATATCCAGGTAAGAGCTATGATGTATATGTGCTTTGAAAAACACTAAATGATAATAATCCTTGTTGATGAGATAACATGCATCACCAGTATGATGAGATATGTTTGTGGACCTGATAAAGGTTGAGTTCCTAGTTAAGGTGTTATCCTCTGATGATGAGATAAGGGATTGCTATCCCAGGATGTTGATGTAGGATGTTGATGCCTTGAGAGGCAGTAGCAATCTGTGAGTAGGGATTGAGATCCCATGATAGTGATAGTGATAGTGTAACTCAATGTTGTATAACTTGGTTGCCTCAACAACTCACTTAAAATATACTAATTAATTATAGTGGAACACATCATGTAGTTTGCCATGGCCATATATCCATCATTGTCAGAATTTGGTGATGGTGAAATAGGTTTATCCTGTGGGATTACCTGGAGCTCTTATTGCTGAATATGTGGGGTTTTTCCTAGCTAAAAATAGGAGGATTAGAATACAACTGTAGTTGTAGACTCCGCATGGTAAAGAGCATGGTGATTAGGCCCATGACTCAATGAGTTAGAGTATGAATGCATTCATGGCTCAAGAGCACGGTGATCAGGCCCATGTCTCAATGAGTTAGAGTATGAATGCATTCATGGCTCAAGAGCACGGTGATCAGGCCCGTGGCTCAAAAGTATACTAGCACCTCTGTCAAGGTGAGCTAGAGTTATGGGTAGCTTGCAGAGCTGACCCAAAGGTTGAGGCCATATAAGCATGATATTGAGGTCCTACTTTAGTTTGCGTGCACTGACCATGAGGAGGTGAGATCATGAAGTCCGGCTCTCCCATTGACCTGGTATAGCACTAGTTTTGGGCTTCACAGCCGAAGGTTGGATTTGAGAAGGGACAACTCACTTCCTCAGTGCATAATAAAATGTAATCCAGCCGAATAGTATATATTTCTTAGAGCAAAACACAGAACATTGGTTGAAACCTTGCTTATGTAGATGATCCAGTTATCTCTTACAATTACTTGTACGATCTTGATATCTTGTGATAAGTTCTCATAAAGCTTATCTTGTCAATCATGTTCCATAAAAGAAATCTAGATATAGGCCTCATGAATATATTCGTAAGATTGATGGTAACAATAGTTTTGCTCAGTATGCTACTCTTATTATATGTCTTTACCAACTATCTACTTTATCTTTTTTAAACATTCTGAGATTTTATAGTTTCGGGGGGGGGGATTTATGTTTCTCATTGGGACTGTGTGTCTCACCCCATTGGTTTACACCCTTTTTAGGTGATCATGCTAGACATGGTGGTGGTCGTGAGGTTGTAGTCGAGCAGAAAGAAGAGCAGTAGAAGGCAAGAGATGGACATGATGCTATTTTGGTGGTTTTGTAGTAGAGTCCTAAAGTCATCCTTGTACTCTCAGGTCCTCGTAGGTGTTTTGATGACGTTTCACGATGACTAGCTGTTGTAATTTTGTATATCCTATTGTTGGCCTAACGTGGCCTATAATATATGTATAAACATGTGGTGAACCCTTGTGCTGACAGGACAAAAAATACCTATAAGCTGTGAACTTATATCAAGGCTTGTGTATGTTCATATAACATGTTTTCTTGCAGGATGAGGATCTAGATGTAATAGTTTCTTTATTTATCTACTTTCTGCAATCAGTTTTAATTAACCTGTGTTTTTGGTAATATGTGGTTTATGGTAGTTTCACACATTTTCGCGTGGCATTTCATTTTCTATGTGATAGCGGGATGTGGCATCACAATCTCGCTAACTCATTCATCGCCAAGTTCTTCCCCATTGAAAGAACAATCAAGTGTCAGAACAAGATAACGAGGTACTCACAGAAACCCTCAAAAAACCTACTTGAGACATGGGAGAGGTTTCAAAGTTACCAGCAGGAGTGCCCACATCATGTTTTTTCCAAACCTAAGTTGATCACCACATTCTATAATGGGGTGTGTGTTGCCGAGAGGAAATCCTTGAACGTTGTAGCTGACATCGATTTTCTGGGACTCAGTGCCTAGAGGGCCATGAAAATTATTGATAACATGGCCACTAATCAGCAGGACAGTGAGTATGACCAAGAGTCTATGAGACATACCACTCCAGGAGAATCCAAAGCGATGGAATCCCTCACGGCTAAGTTAGACAAAATAGTAACGGATGTCCAAACCCTTAAGGAATATGGTTATGAAGGAAATGTAAGGCAGGAAGCAGTGAGAAGTTGTGTCACCTGTGGAGAGCCGGAACACTTGTCTGACTTCTGCCTGCACACAACCATTCAGGGAGAGCATGATGATGACAGTACAGAGAATGTCAGTTTTGTCTAGTACCGATGCCTTGATCACCCTAGTTTCTCCTACGGAAATGCCAGCGAAGCTGATAATTCCCATCAGTTGGTAAGCGGGAATCCCTCAGGAGGACCGTTGAATCAGCAATGTCAAATAGGGTTCTAACATCCACAGACCTTCTAGCAGAACCAGCCATACAGATTGTCTATGATGACAGAGTTGATGTCCTTTGCTAAGAAGCAGAATGACCCAAATGAGAAGATGCATAAAAGTTCTATTGATAGCATGGCTTTGTTGAAATTGATGCTGCAGCAGATGGGAGGCTTTTCAGCCCAGATAGGGGAGCTCCAACAGCATAATAAACATATCGACAAACAATTGGCGAGCCTCGCCTAGAGCATCAATCATTAGGTGGGACATTTTCCCTCCAATACCAAAACAAATCCACGTGGACATGAGACCGCAAAGATGGTCATTTTACGGTCAGGAACAGTGGTAAATCCAACCGTTGAAAAGGAAGCGACAATAGTGACAACACCATCTGAGGAGGTTATACAAGGGGTACTAGAGGAAGTCCCAACAAGGTTAAGGAAAGAGACCAAAGAAAGAGCCAACGATGTTTCTTATGAAGAACATCTGGACAAGTACGCACCCCGCATACCATTCCCACATAAGTTGGTGAAGGCCCAGCTGAAAAAGAAATACGAGAAGGTTATGCCTGCTATCAAGAAATTGCACCTTAACATCCTATTTTTGGATGCCATTGAGGAGATGCCTACCTATGTCAAGTTTCGGAAAGATCTGATTTCAAGGAAGAAGAGAGGCGAAGATGTTGAGACCGTAAAGTTGGCACAGATGACCAGTTCCTTCGTCAAAGCAAGTTTGTAGTCAAAGAAGAAAGATCATGGGGCCTTTGTCATCCCCTTTCAAGTTGGGGATAACATAACCCGTAATGGTTTGGCCGACCTAGGGGAAAGCATCAGCTTGATGCCCTTGTCCCTTGCTAAGAACATTGGTCTCATTGATATGGTAAGCACGAACATGAGGATCCAGCTCATTTATCACACCTTTACCAAGACATTCGGAGTGGTTGAGGATGTTCCCATTTGAGTCAGGTTGTTCTTTATACCATGTGATATAGTTTTGATTGATACAGTAGAAGATCCCAGCTGCCCTATTATCTTTAGGAGACCTTTCCTAGAAAACGGTCGGGCCCTCATCAATGTAGAGGTGGGTATGATTATGATCAGGGTTGGAGGAGATCCTATCGAACTCAACATCAGATATTATATGAAAGCCCCTTCATTCTTTGAATCCTCTTATTTCGTTGAAAGCTATCAGTAGCAATGCAATGAAGGGAAGAAAAGGCCATGGTGGACCTGCTGATGCGTGCTCTATCAGGTGAGGCACAAGAGGTCGAGGATCCAGAGGTCAAAGAATTTCTGGCTTTTCTAGAAGTTGAAGGTTCATCCAAGGAAGAAGACCATGTGGAGACAGTTATGTGCGCTGCCCTCCGTAAAGACCCCGCCGATGAACAAGAGAAGGATACCCCACCCAAGTTGAAAGTTTTGTCGAGAGGCTTGGAATACCGTTTTCTAGACGAGGAGAAGATGAATCTGGTGATTATCAACTCAGAGTTGACTGATAGCCAAAAGGATCAGTTGCTTGAGGAGTTGAGGCTACAAAGAAAGGCCCTAGGTTACTCAATTAGAGACCTACGGGGGATCATTCCTTTTGTGTGTATGCACAAGATCTACCTGGAAGAGGACTCCAAGTTGTATACCCAACCCCAAGGGAAACTAAATGAGAAGCTCCGAGAAGTGGTTTGTAAAGTAGTGGTGAAACGTCGAGATGCAGGAATAATCTATGCCATTAGTAATAGCATGTGGGTAAGTCCCATTCAAGTCATCCCAAAGAAAGGAGGTATAACGTTGGTCAAAGGAGATAATGGAGTCGAGGTCGCTACCAAGATGGTTACCGGTTGGCAGATATGCATCAATTACTAAAAACTCAACACCGGCACTTGCAAGGACCATTTCCCCATCCCATTCATCGATCAGATGCTGGAGCACATGGCCCATCATTCCTACTTTTGTTGGTTGGATGGGTATTCAGGGTTCTATCAGATCCCTATTCACCCAGATGATCAGGAAATGACCACCTTTACTTGCATCTATGAAACCTTTGCTTTCATAAGAATGCTCTTTCGGCTTTGTAATGCACCTACCACCTTTCAGCGGTGCATAAATGCCATCTTCGCCGATTTTCTAGAGGATAAAATGGAGGTCTTTATGAACGACTTCAATTTTTACGATAGCTCCTTCGATGATTGCCTTAATAACCTATCTTTGGTAATGAAGAGATTTGAAGAACAAAGTCTTACCCTAAATTGGGAAAAGTGCCACTTCATGGTGCGAGAAGGAATATTCCTAGGACACAAGGTATCTAGCAAAGGTATTGAATTCGATCGATCCAAGGTGGAGGCAATAACCAAGCTTCCTCCTCCCCCATCTGTGACCGATATCTAAAGTTTCTTAGGTCATGCTGGTTACTATCGATGGTTCATCAAAGACTTTTTAAAGATCGCAAAGCCCCTTTCCAATCTGTTGATGAAAGATGTGAAATTTGATTTCACAGATGAGTGCATGAAGGCATTCTCCAGTCCCCCGACTGGAATCTTCCTTTCTAGCTCATGTGTGATGCCAATGACTTTGCCATAGGCACAGTCCTTGGTCAGAAGAAAGATAAAAAGCACCACGTGATCTTTTATGCAAGTAAGACCCTAGATGAGGCACAACTGAATTATACTACTACTGAGAAAGAGATGTTGGTGATTGTATATGCTTTTGATAAATTTCGATCCTACCTCATGGGCTCTAAGGTGATAATTCACACCGACCAGGGGGCTATCAAGTACTTAATGCGGAAGAAAGACGTGAATCCTAGGTTGTTGCATTGGGCATTACTATCACAAGAGTTCGATCATGAAATAATAGATAAGAAAAATTCTAAGAATGTGGTCGCCAACCACCTTTCAAGGATCCGGGTGGAGGATGACAACCCACTACCAATAAATGAAAGTTATGTCAATGAATCTATCTATGTTGCCCACTTGGATGACCCTGAAGGGCCATGGTATGCAAACTTCTACAATTACCTGGCCTGCAAGCAACTACCCCCAAAAATGTCTTCAAAGATGCTCATGCCTATGTTGAAGAACTATTACTGGGATGACCCTCTGTTGTTTAGGCGTTGTGCTGATGGTTTATATAGAAGGTGTATACCAGAGTACAAAGCCTCAAAGATTTTGTTTGAGTGTCATTCTTCCCCCTATGGAGGGCACCTAGGAGGTGAAAGGATCACAATCAAGGTACTCCAGTCAGGCTTTTATTGGCCGATTCTCTTCAAAGATGCTCATGCCTATGTCAAGTCCTACAGTGAATGTCAAAGAACCGGGAACATTTCCCATCGGAACAAGATGCCACTGTCATAATGGATCGAGGTAGAAATATTTGATGTGTGGGGGATATATTTTAAGGGACCCTTCCCCTCCTCCTATGGTTTCAAATACATCCTTGTTGCAGTTAATTACGTCTCTAAATGGGTGGAAGCTATACCCACCACCACATGTGATGCCAAAGCAGTGATAAAGCTCTTTAACAAGATAATCTTTCTAAGGTTTGGGGTGCCGAGAACCGTCATCAGTGACGGTGGATCTCACTTTGCAGAAAGGTAGTTTGAATCATTGTTGCACAGATACAGTGTTCGTCACAAAGTCACCACGCCATACCACCCACAGACATCATGACATGTTGAAGCTTCCAATCAACAGATGAAGTAGATCTTAGAGAAAACACTTGGCAAGTCTCACAAGGACTGGTCAACTAACTTAGACGATGCTCTCTAGGCATACGGAACTACTTACAAGACGTCGTTGGGCACCACACCGTACCACTTGATATATGGGAAAGCTTTCCACCTACCCTTTGAGTTGGAACATAAGGCATATTGGGCCATCAAACGTCTCAACATGGACCCAATGCTAGCCAGAAAGAAAAGGTTTCTTCAGCTCCAAGAACTTGAAGAGTTGAGGCTTCATGCCTATGAAAATGCGAGGATATACAAGCTGAGAGCCAAAGTCTGGCATGATTCCCACCTGAGGAAGAAGGATGTCAATGAAGGTGATAAGGTTTTGTTATTTAAGTCTTCTATTCGCCTTTTTCTAGGAAAATTGCAGACCAGGTGGTCTGGACCGTTCATAGTAGTAAAGATATATTTGTCCGGGATGATGGAGCTTTATCATAAAGGTGATTCAGCAAAAGTTTTTCCAGTCAACGGACAGAGAGTGAAGAGGTTCTATGAAGATGAAGCCTTCGTGAGACGATCAGACTTGACCCTGAACGAAGCTGAAGCTGCCCCAACCGGAGGAGTGTAGCAAGATCCAAAGATGTCGAGCTGACGAAGGAAACCACAATGCTCCTTGGGAGGCAACCTAAGCTTTTACTTTCCTAGAATAGGATGTTATTTCCTTTTTCCTACAAAGAACACTATGAAAAATATTATTGTAATAAGGCCCGAGTCTGTGCCTGCACCACGTGCATAGACTCTCTCATTTTATGGGCCACTGACTTAGTTTTATCACCTTGGTGAGTAATACTATCTGAGGCTGAAGTTCACTCTCAAGCCAATGATGTTTTACCCATCAAGTGCCTTCTGATTTACAGTTTTTCTATCCTTGCTTTTGCTTTAGTTTTTAGCCCTTTTTGTTGGCATATCAGGCAAAGATGTAGATTGCCTTCCTTTGCTCTCTGCTCTACACGATAGGCTTTATGACAATCGTATCACCCCACTCACTTCGAACCATATCGGGTGACGCCTTGGTTTTGGTCTTTCACGATTTTGGAGTGGTGCATTGGGCTGCCCTATCGCCCAAACCATATTGGTCGGCGTGCTTGCCCATGATAAAAGATTAAGAGTTGTATCGGGTAAACATGCCATGCAACGGATTGCACACGGCATGACACATGTGTCGTGCAAAGTTCATATCACATTACAAGTGCGTCGGGAAATATTCATTGGGCGACACGCCCTTGCCGCGCGACACGTCTTTGCCATGCGAGCCTTCTCGAAATCCTCACGACACGATGGATTAGACTAATTTCATCGTGCTTCAGAAGGAGATTTGCCTCCTCACGTGACACATGTCCTTGTTTTACCCCTTTTACCATGCTCGCAGTCGGCTATATATAGTAAATCAAGTTTAATCATGTGGGGTTACCAATTTACCTGCTTTCGCTCTCGTATCGTGTGTTCCATCTTGATTATCTTGCTCCCATGTCGGCCTTCTTCTACGAAACCCGTGTCACGTGTAGAGCATCCTCTTGCCTGATACAGGTAAAACCCAAGGCACCCTATCATGCAAATTGTGTCATACAGACTATGTCGGCCAGACTCGTGTCGCGTGCCATCTTCTCATGTTTAGATCTGTGTCGGGCAGAACCTTTTCCCTTGTATCAAGTTTTGTTTATCATGTGACAGGTCTGCCGTTTTCTTCTCCTCTTTGTTTTATTGGTCTCTGGCCTGTGTCGCGCACCACTCGTGTCGAGCGATACACATGTCGCGCGATACGACTACAAAAGACTTTCATGTTGGGAAGAAATCACAAGCTTGCGATCATGACTCTATCGCTCAGTTCGTTTTGCAAGAAATTTGACTCGTGTCGGGCGACACGAGTATCCCACGACATGACACAGCGCACGTCATCCCTACTATAGATGCATCACATTTTTAACCTTTCCGTGTGACACCCATATTGCGCGACACCCCTATCGGGCATCTTATCAGACAGAATCAGTTTTGAGAAAGTCACCCGATATCAGCCTGCCCGATCACCCAGTCCCTATCGTGTGATGACCCCACTTGTGCAGTGTTTTTTCCTTCGCCCGATATCGACTTTCTGGCGTCAAACATTCATATATCACGTGACAACCTTTTTCTTAGGGCCCCAACCCGATATCAGTTTTTCTTGTATCACCTAACTCATATCAGGCGACACACTTGTTTTTAGCCCACTACCCAATATCAGGCAAAATAGTTTGATTGATCAAATTCTTCTTGACTTACTCCCTTTGTTTAAAAATTGTAGAAATGGATCGCAGCAAACAAATTGTCATCCAAGTTGACAAACAAGGCCGAAGGGTCAACCCCGAGGCCACAAATGAAGCCATCGCCGGACAAAAACACCCAAACCCTGAGACAACTGGGCCATCCGAGGCTGAGAAGCGGACCCGACCCCAACAACGACAGTGGAACCAGAGGCCCTGGCCCACTCACCAAGACAGTTCATGCCCAGAGATGAAGAACACCGTAGGCGTTACACAGAGTTGGTGAAAAAAGTCTACCGGCCAACCTGGTTCCGCCACCGAGCGTCCTTCTAGCAGGTTGGTGTCTTTGACATATTGGAGAACGTCTTAGAAGTTTTTGGATTGTGAAAGATCTACTTCATCTACACCACCTCCTACACTGAGCTCACCAAAGAGTTTATCTCGTCCCTTTGCTAAGTCCCAAATACACCAGAAGAGGCCAAAAGGTTCAGTAGGGCGGACAGATTACAGGGGCGCCTCTACAACGTCGACCATGATATCTCAAAGAGGCTACTCAATGAGATATTTTCCTCCAGCGAAGCTAAGAGGGAGCTTCTCAACAACGGTGTTCGAATCACCGAAGGCGACAGCTTCAACCCAGTCGCACTTTGGAGGAGGCTAACCGGAAAATCTTCTTTCAAGTCGGGGAGCAAGGTGGCGATGGTCCACTCCTATTTCTGGAGGATTATCTATAAGATCATGGTGAGCCTCCTTTTTAGCAAGTACGAGACTAGCAATCTATATAATGAAGAGCTCCATCTCATCGGGTATATGATGGAGTGCCAAACGATCAACCTGGGGCGATTCCAGCTAAACAGACTGCATCTGATAAAGGATGCCACAAAGGAATACAACATGGGAGGGATCGTCAACTTGTTCGCAGCAGGACTGGGGTACCCTAAAGAGCCGTGTAGCCTGTCAAGGATAAGAGATGACGACAAGATCGATATCAACTTCCTCACAAGGGAGAACATTATCAAGAAGGAGGGACTTCGCTTCTTCTACAAGTTCGCAAGGACGAACACCCTCCTACCCTCCCATTCTGCGTCAACTATGACATTTAAGAGTTGGTTTTCACAACAATAGAGATAGAAGTTGTGACTATGGAATCTGCTTACACCGCCACCAGGACCATCCAAGAAAGGATGGACACTACAGGAAGGCCCGCACCCCTCGACGCTCAGTGGGACATATCATCAGCAGTCATCATTGAAGACCTGCCTGTCGCCACCACCGCCGAGCCGACCGCAATCACCACACAATCAACAACCATCACTTTGGTGGTCGTTGTTGATGCCACCACCGAACTAGTCGTGCCAACCACAGCAACGCCCTCCGTGACTACACAAGAAGTGTCGACCATCGGGGAGGTCATCGACACCACCGGGGTTGCTACTGCGGTCATAACCCCAGAGGCCACTGTGGAAGTGCCTGAAGGTTCATCCCTACCAAAAATGGAAGAGGTAGTGGTGTAGTCAGATGCCAGTGACGAGGCATTCGCTAAGCTCCTGGAGGCAGAGCTTAGGGATGCACAGCCAACGCTGACACTGCCACCATCTACGCCAATGATCGCTATGGAGGCAGTGGTCGATCAACATTCGGCCACTCTGCAACCTTCTCAGTGACCCCAAGCTGATGAGGCAGAGGTGACCATGAGGGTGCCAACACCCCATGCAGAAGCTACGCCCTCACGGACAGTCCATATGGACTCGGACCTAATTGACGATGCATACTCATTAGGCCGTGCTAGTAACGCGAGGAGCACAACAAGAAGCCAAAGCCTATCGGCAGCAGTCCCCTCCTCATTGGTACAGGCCTTCGGCTAAGAGTTTTATAACTTGTGGGAGGTGACAAGAAATCATACTACTACATTTGCTTCCCGGACCTGCAAGTTTTAGGTATTCTAGAGGAGGTTGAACGAGTAGGAGTGCCAACTACTAACTCTAGTTGGTCTCCCCGACCAACTAGAGGCATTGAATAACACGATGCAGGCAGCGCTCCAACGTCTTGACGCCATCGACAAAAGGCTCAATCAGAGGGACATCCACCCCCGCTCAAGACGTCTCACGAGATTGTCATCACCACTGGCCTATGGCTGTCCTCCATCGTCATCGCCATCCGCCTCTAGATCACCATCCTCATCCACCTCTAGTGGGCCCTCCACAATGCCCAAAGAAGAGACGATGAAAAAAAATACCGACGGGGCTCGAGTAGGACAAGAGAGTGTCTGCGGTGAAGATACATCTGCTCCCACACCCCCACTAGACCCAACTGAAACTGAAGATGAAATATCTATAGGCCGAGCGGAGGGTTCATCTGAAGAATTAGAGGGAGAAGGGGGTGATTTGTATTGCTTGATCAATGAGCAACCCCCTAAAGCGAGGACCTCGATGACAGATGCATTTTCTAGGCCTTCAGAGATCTCATCCTTCGAGATGGCAGATTTTGATAGACACGCCATCGGCTACCTGTCGATCTGGGACCAAAAACTACTCAACATGGTCCTGAGGCCGTAGGTAGATGAATAAGCCATCGTATGGAGCGATGGATACTTCTTAGTACGACACATAGCACTCCAATCCATGTTTCGCTCAGAAGCCGTCATTGGGAAGATCCTTTTTGGGGTCCTGGAGGGCACAATGCTTGAGAATGTCATCATCAGGACAGGCCGACAGCTATTCTACAATGCCACCCCGGCCTTGGCAAGAAGACTACTAGCAAGGGCATACGACTCAAAGTAGGTGGCAGACATGCTGTAGCATATTAAAGAGCACAATTCGTATCTAGTGTTGGCCCCTTACAAGCTTAGGAAGAATTAGTTCCTCTACGTGGAAGACCTCCTCAACCATGACATCACACTCCTCAATTGCTGCAACGCGGAGGTCCCACACAGAGGACACATCTTCGTACGCCCCAAAGACAAGCATGATAGACTTCTTCCTCTATGTCTTCATCGCGTAATCAAGCAAGAAGTCCAATGCCACAGCGGTGTCTGGAACTTCTACGCCTTCAGAGACTTCCCAGTCCAAGAAGAGTCAGGAAGCAGAAATAGCGCCTTCATCATCCTACGCGCCATGGAGCTTCTAAACATCTTCAGATACATCAGGAAGCTCCATTACACAAATTTCTATCATCTTAGGAGCATCTATGTGCTTCTGCTAATCAAGGACAAGCGCTACTTCTGAGACGTAGAGCTTGCAGAGGAGCTGGTGGAGACAGATGTTGAATTTGAATCATCTCAACCCGGTAGCCCTCTAAGGGAAGGAGTCGAGAGCGTACACGTCTATGGGACAGGAAAACAGATAGAAGTTCTGCAGACCACACTCACCACTGAAGGCGACATTACCGAAGGTGAGTGTGCTTCGCCTGCCATATCTAAATCCCGAATTAGCAATTTCAATCGTTTCATGTGCACTTCTCTATCTCAGGAATAGGTCAACGAAATTCTTCTTCGACTCACTGATTCAAATACCGTAGACGTCATATATGAAAAGGATAATGCAGTGGTCCCCATCGATGACCTGCGGGACTTAGTCAAGGCAGGAGAGTGTCTAGCAATGACGGTGGCATCGGATTACATCCCCATCTTACAGAAGAAGATTAAACACGTCTACATCACCCATCTGATGTTATTTAACGACCTATTCCTGGCTGATGAAACAGGGGCATGCCAACTGTTTCATCTCGAAGTGAAGAAGTGTCTGTCGCGCATCATCTTCCTACCAATACTGCATGACAACCACTAGAAGATCCTAATGGTGTACATCCGTCCACACGCTGGTTTCTTCTATACCAGCTCTGACGCCAACAACAATCATCTGACGGAGAGTACATCCACGCCGATGACATCCCTTGAGCGGTTAGTAAGGAAATATTATACAGAGGTGGTGTCTTTGATCCAGTCATATCTCGAAGACCCGACGGCTAAGTGGCATGAACTGCAATACTGCCACTACTGTCCAGAACAACTTCCGTTATCAAATGACTGCGGTGTCTACGTACTGCATTGTATCTATTGCATGGTAGCCCTAAAAAAGATGCCAGATAAGCTCCACAGCTTATGCTACCACAACCAATGCAGAGAGTATGTGATGGAGTTCTTATCTACCAAGGGAGCCCACTTTTGCTGAACCCTCAGTGATCTATGCCTATCCTTTCCTATTTTATCTCACAACTCTAGGACAGAGTATGGGGTAAGTTTGGGGGGGTACTCTATAGCATCAGTAAGGGAGGTACTCAAAATTTTTCCCTTTCTTTGCTCTTTTGCTTTTATTACCATACATTGTATATACATGCATATAAATGTTTGATAGAAAATAATACATACACAACTGTTTGTCCCTCAAAAATTGTACAAAACACTTTATAGTAAAAATTTGGTACAACTTCTTCAAGTTCATTCTCTTTGTATCTAAGGCGGTGCTTATTTTTGTTTTGCTTTTTCGAAAATGCAGTCTCAAATGACCAAGGCTACAACTTTTCTATGCCAACTTTGAAAAATAATCTCGCAACAGCTAAGAGATGTGCATGTGAGGGAAAAAGGTACCCAAACAGTAAACTATTTTTCTTTTCCCAACCCATCAAAATCCCAAAAAGAGAGGAAAGACTTATGAGAGAGAATAAAAGCATGAGAGTTGTGCCTAAAAAAAACCACTTGTCTCTCCAAAAGTACCCATCTTTAGGCATGGTAGATATGGGGCAGTGGTATGTAGGATGTGAAATCACTGCTCTAAAGCCAACTGACTTGGACTGCAGGTACCACTTGCCCGTTAATGAACCCATACCTGGATGGACCAATGGGAAGCAAGAAAAACCCAAAAAGCCTTAAGCCTTCCTAAAAACCCCACCTTCTACTCCTAAGTTGTTTGGTGTGAGAGCTAACTTCGAAACCATACACCAAAAGTCTCACCGAAGATGAAGAGAAATTTTTTGCTTAAATAAGGCAAGAAAAATAAAGTCCATTGCTCGTATCAGACGTAATTTTTCTCAGGGCATCTCAACAATTCTTTTAACCCCTTGTCTGAAGACTATGTTTGGTTTTGAAGAAGTATCGCAAACAAAGTTTTAAAATAAGTATAGATTGATTGAGGACAATCAAAATCCTAAGTTTGGGGGAGTTGATAACACCCATTTTATGGCTGCTACAACTTATATTTTATTATCAAAATTGCCTCCTAAACTGTCTTCCTCTCTGTTTTATCTTATTTATTGCATAGAAATAATCCACACCATGCTCCTGACAATATTTCCTATCTTCTGTAGAGTTTCTCTCTTTTTCCACCAAAAGAATGCTAATGGGCCCGTCCCAGCCCATCCATAACAAGTTAACTGCCTCGACCCTTCTAATGTCAAAGTGATGTGCCCCTTACCCATCACGGTTGTTGCCTGATATGGTAGCAACCCGACACGGGTGTGTCGTGCAGGGAGACTCTGACAGAAAACACGCTATTTACCCAACAAGGAGCCTTGCTCACCATGACCCATCGGCCTGATGGAGTCTGTCGTGTGATGCAGCCACCCTTTGGTGTAGTAGCCCACCAGAGCCTTTAATTGACACGATCGAGCATGACTTACTCGCAACCCGGCACGCGACGGCCCTCGCCGAGCGTGCTGGGCGATTATCGTGTCGAACCTCTCCTAAATCCATGAGGATGAAGCAGACAAAGGACACGTGGCCCAATGAGGACCGCAACCCCTACCAGCCACTGCCTATAAATAGTAGCTATACGGCTTCGATGGGACGGGGGGGATGCAAGGAGTGAACTTCAAGAGCAAAAAGGAGCTAGTGCGTCGAGTCCCCAGGCATGTCGGGAGATACTAGGTGGGCACACCCCCAACCTGAGAGGGACGGGAGGAGTTCACTTAGAACCCATCCCAGTAGCCACAGCAACACGATACAACCATCAAGGTCACTCCAACGTGTCGAGCCGCTAGTTGGGTCTCAACCCGAGACGTTCTGCCCAACCATGCCTGACACGATAATGCGAGAACCTAAGATAAAGCTAACCCGACACGACACCCAACCCAATATGGCCTACCTGTCACGGTATGTCACCCGAGAGGGCCGACCACCTGACATGACCATATCAAGTAGGGAGTCCTTTCCCGATACGTTCTACCCACCGTGGTTCATGACCTGACACAGTCGAGAACCCGACATGGGCGTATCCCGATAGGGCTCCTGCCCGGTACCAGGTTAGCAGTACCTTAGGGGTCCACTACTGTGTATATCGACCCCCTACATCAAGGAGGTTGATACTTATCTTCCCTATTTCAGCAATTTACTTTCATTTACCATTGCATTGTAACAAAACCTTTTATCTCCTTATACTTGTGGGATCTGTGGAGCTTATCTCATATTGTTATGTGTATGGTTCCTTTTTGTTGGATGATTACTTTATAGCATCTGAACTCTAGTCTCTTCTATCTGGAGCACACTTTTGACTGGCTATCGAATCACATTTCTCGTTTTGACTCCTTCGATAGAAGGATGTCGTAAACTCTAGAGTTTGGTCTGATTCGGGTGTATGAGAGTATTACGGTTGCCCTGACATATCTTTCCGCTCAATTCTATGTCCACTACTCTTGAGAGAGAGAATTAGTGCATAGTCCAGGCATCCTCTTTGAGAGAAGAGGGTGCAGGATGTATTCCACTGCCACCTGTTATGTTTAAGTTTTCCTCCTTCATGCTTTACTCCGACGATAGTTTTATATCCTCAGTTTCCAATATACAAAACCTCTATAAAAATTGCTAAACCTTAAAACATTAATTCTTCTGGTAACTCCCCTTGGAGATAGGTTTTTTTGTTTATCAAAACCTTATCCTTCGACCTTTTTCGATGTGCTTAGACAAGTAAAACTCGTGTTCTAAAGCGCCATTCTTCCTATCCCTATGTTCGACCCCAAACTATTTCGACCCTGTGCTAGTTGCAGGAGGTCTTAAACATTCGGGTATTATAAATTTCTAAAGACCGATAACCTAGACATGACTCCATTCTTGGACCCACGTTTAAAGCTTGTCAGCAAGCAAACTGGATAAGGATTTAGTCAATGATGAGTGGCTGTGAATATTTCTTGATGTATATGTGAAGGCAAGAGGATCTGAGCTAAGTGATCATGCACCCATCTCAGTTCAGATTATAGAAAAGAAACAAAAGAGGAAACCTTTCAAATTTTTATATTACTGGGAAAATTGGAAAGGATTTGATGATGTCATACGAGAATGATGGAGCATGCAGGTAATTGGCAATCTGATGTACTTCTTTGCTAAAAAGTTGGCAAATACCAAGGATGCACTTAAGATGGGTTAGAGCTGAAGTGAATATTCCAAACATAATCAAAGAAATAAAAAAGAGACTGCAAGGAGGTTAGGGAGAAATGGTTGATAGATTATCTCAAACTTGTGCTGATAGAAAAAGATAGAGAGTTGAAAAGGATGCTAGAGGACTTAAAGAAAATGGAGGAAAAATTATACCAGAAAAGGAGTAGGGAGATGTGGACGGATTATGTGGATAGAAATACTAAACTCTACCATACTACTATTAAAAGAAGGGAGGTTGACAATATTATTTTTGAGTTGGTTGATGTTGAAGGGAGAGTGGTCAATCAATAGGATGACCTAGAAGATAAAGCCATTACTTTCTACAGGTCATTATATAATAAAGAGTTCAGAAATGATATAGAGGAGGTGGAGGAGATTGAGTGGAAATTCAGACTTATAATCACACATAATAATATTCTTACAATAAGAACGAATGAACACGAGGTCAAGGAGGTAGTATGGAGCATTAGAAACAACAAATCTCTAGGGTCAAATGGATTTAATATTTTTTTCTACAAAAATGTTGGGATATCATCAAGGAGAATTTGGTTGCATATTTTAGGTGGTTACTGGAAGGAGGTAACATGGTGATACATGTTAATCATTCTTTTCTGGTTTTCATTCCTAATAAAAAGGTTACTTCCTCCCTCGCTGATTTTAGACCTATTCTATATTGTTCAGTATAATATAAAATTATCGCTAAGATTTTGGCTACTAGACTAAAGTTTTTACTTTTCTACCTTATTTCTACAAATCAAGGAGCCTTTGTGATAGGAAAAAGCATCAGTGATTGTGCTCTACTGGCCGGGGAATTTCTATTGGACTATAATGTCATGAGAGGAAGTAGAACACCGTTCTTGAAGACGTCTCCAATGCCTATGATAGTGTTAGATGAGAACTATGGTGGATCATGCAACAAATGGGGTTCAGTGAATAATGAATCTGCTGGATGAAGCAATGTGTTGACACCACAAGCTTTTCTATCCTGGTTAATGGCACATCTGTAGGGATGTTTAGAGGAGGAAACGGCTTACGTCAAGGTGATCCCCTTTCACCTCTTCTATTTGTGATTGTTATGGAGTATTTCACATAAAAGATGCAACAAGATGAGGTGGAAAAGAAGATCAAGCCCTACACAATAAATGGCACAAAGGTGATGATGCATTTGATCTTTGCGGATGATATGTTAGTTTTTTTTTAAGTTATGCAACATTTGATGGAAAATCTTAAAAATTTGTAAGGAAGATTTGGAGAGAAATGAGGTTGTGTATGAATGCTAACAAAACACACATTTTCTTATCTAAGAATATCTACCAGATGGAAGACATGTTAGTAGAAGAAATGGGTGTGGATAGGGGAAGGTTTTGTACAAAATACCTGGGGTTTCCTTTTGTTGGAGGTAATCTACAAATCAAGGATTTTACTGATTGCATGGACAAAATGGAGGAAATGGTGAATAAGTGGCCAACACAAAATACTTCCATGGCGAGGCGAGCAACACTGATAACGAAAACTATTGAAGGACTTCTTATTTATTGGGGGTAGCAAGGAGAGATCCTTGATTCAGTTCTGGACATAATGGAAGTGAAGATGGCAAACTTTTTGTGGGGAAGTGGACATCATCCTATAAAATATACACAAGTTGTGCTACCAAGAGACGAAAGAGGGCTGAATTTAAAAGCACCTAAAGACATAACAAAGTGGGAGACAATGAGGTGTATATATAATGACCTACCAATAAGGCATCTCAATTTGGAAGAAATAGATGAGGAAGATTTATCCAAGAGGACTGGACTTCATGCCAAAAATAAGGGAAGGTTACTCACGCACTATCAATGTTATGACAGATATGTGGCAACAAATTAGGCATTTGTTTGAGGCCCAGAACATAGAGAAATGGAGGCTTAAAGATCCAAAGACAAATCTATGGGAAGTGACACGATCTAGGGGCATAAAGGACACACATGGGGAGATAATTTAGACCAGACTGCATGTGCCAAAATGGAGTATGTATGTATATAAAATTCTACACAATGTTCTTGCCACTCTTGACAAGATTAAATGATGGAACTATGATGTATCTACTATGTGCTTATTATGTAAGGAGGAAGATGAATCCCATAATCATCTTGTGGGTGAGTGCAAGTTCACAAAAGAGATATGGGATATGTTATGCAGAGACCTTAAAATACACATCAAGCTAGAGGAAGATCCAAGAAGGTTGTTTCTCAAGTGTGGGAATGATGATATGAAGAATCTTTTGTTTGCTGCTTTATGCTACCATATTTGGGAGGAATAGAATAGCAGGAGACATCATAGTGTAGATGCAAATGCTAAGAGTATTGCTATAAAAAAATTTAATGTGTTAAACGTAAGATGCACATTAGCTAGAAGAGTGAGTTGTAACACTGTTCTATGTGATCCATGGCTTAGGACCTACATGTAACTCTTGACCTCCTATATTTTTAGGAGGAAGTCAAAATATATTTATCTAATTCCAATACATACATACAAACATACATACATATGTATACATATATGTATACATAAGCTTCAAAGGTGTCATGCTTATAGCACATTATGAGACATTCACATCTCTATGCTCCTTATTGGTGAACAATTTGAAACCATTACATACTTTCCTTGTTTGTTTTTGAGATACAAGTGATCAACTAGTTCCTTCTGTTGTTTATAATAATTTATTAATATGTGTGTTTTGTCAGTTCATCTTTCACAAATTAACAGCTATTACTTATTATGTGTGTAAAGCATTGTAAGTTTTGCCAAGTTCAGAATCAATTTCAACATGTATATTATCATGCTTCCATAAAATGATGGGAGTCATAATTTTGATCTTTTATTATGTTTCTATGCAAGACTTATATAGAAGATAAACTGAAGCAAACCCAAATTGAATTTAATCCTCTATATACTTATTGAATAGCCTACTCATTTTTTATGTTTATAATAATATTCATATATTCACCATGGACATGCACTATACCTCCAACGACCACATTAGGTCCACCAACGAGAGTAATATCATGAGATATCCTGATTGTTCAAGAAGTCTACTACAAATATGGTGATGGTCGATCGATATTTTTCAGGAAAATGCAACCACCATTATTCGGTTGAAAATTGATTCTCTTTTCGCTCAAGAAAGAAAATCCATGCTTTGTTCACTTTCGTAACTCTATTTTGTTTTATATGAATCTGTTGTGCGTCTCCCTTCATTCTCTCTCGTTTGACAAAACAACTAGCCCATGAACAACAAAGTCATAACTTTACTAGCCCATGAACAACAAGGGCAGACATCATGACAAACTAGATCGCGATGTTTAACACGGAAATGAGATTACACACACAATAGTTATAGCATAACATAATATTCATATAGTCGGTGCATTAGTTATGAAGGATACTAATATACTTTTTGTCTACAGACAACGCATCCTGATGAAGACTACGGAAGCATGAGCACAAGTCATGGCAGTTGTCTTCTACTAGTAAAACACAATCAAACTTTATTTAAGCAAACATTGTACTTGTTCATCACATGCATGATGCCTACAGAAAATGACCACAACCGCCGCAGCTGCTGCTTCCGCAATGGCCACACTTGTCATTCTCAGTTACTGTCATCTCCTCCGAGTAGCTGCATTTATTACAATACCATTAATTTTATAAATATGAAACATAAACGCTAACTTGATGAGTTAGAAAACGAATTTTGCATTAATAAAAGGAAAGAAATTCAGAATTTACGAGGAGAATTTCTGGACGCTGACGCCAGTCGTCATGGTTATAGTGTAGTATAGATGAGCGTGTAGCGACGTGGAATTGAAAACTAACACTCTTATTAAGTTAGTCTCCTGGTGAATTGGGGGCTCCTCTGTTCATGCATTTATAGGAACTGGTAAGTAGCAAAGAGCCGGCTGTTCATGTCAAGAAGTGGCACGCAATCAACAGCTGGTGCGACAATAATGAATGACTATGGTTGAGAGTGCATGGGTGACGTCGTTAGTTTCTTCATCGTCTTTGTTATCTCATGTAGAAGGGTTAAACAACGTTTGTTCTTTGTTTATAAAGAATGACGAAACAAAAATGATCCTTCAATCGTGCGTTCCTTTCTTAATTAATTTGTTAATGAATCATCCGGTGCAGACAAGTAACAGGGTGACGATCGGAAATGGTCCGCGACTAGTATCATGACATCTTAGGTGCTTGGTGGCTTGCGAAGCGTTTGCAACCTTATTATCGCAGCAAAAAGCACATGACATGCGAGGGACCACGTCCCTTCGAAAATAAAAAGGGACCACGTCCCTTAGAACACAGCAGCGGGTCGTGATCGGTGATCACACACTTATGGACGGAACCGCATTATCATTTGTATACGAACGCACACATGCACGTGACATATAAAATTTATTGGAAATATGTGGGGAGAAAACTCGTCCGTAAAAGGGTCTCTAGGGTAAAAGATATTTGTGTTGGTTGTTTGAAAGAAAAGAATCAAGGAACCGTTTCCGTAAGATGGAGAGAGAAATATAGAATTAAAGATAATAAAAGTTAATAGAAGAGTGTGAGAATAAATATTTGTAGCAGCAAAATTCCTTGAAAAAAGGAGAGAAGAGAATGAATAAGGAGAGCGCAACATCAAACTCGCTCTTGTTATAGTAGTATAGATGATGATCAATGCAAGAGATTATAAAACCGCTCGACGGAACCGCATGAACATTGCTTCAGTTTTAATTGTTACAACGACGGTTTCGTATTAACATACTTATATCATACTAGTAAATGCACGCACGTGACTGTTGTTCAATATAGTTGCACAAATAATTAAAGAATACATAAAAAAGACAAAAAATTCATATTAATTTATTGTATGGTAGAAGATGTATGTACGGAAGATGTTATATTTTCCAATTCATACATTTCTCTTATTTTATGCTAGTATTACATTCAAGTCATATTTTACTATTAGTAATTACATTCTGTTTGGTTGATTTAGAATTGCTAGAGTCTTCTTTGTCACCGTTTGCTGATTGTTGTTGACATGTCGTATGATTGAACACTTTTTCTCACATTTGGCCTATTTAGATCATCATGACTCAAAAAATGGAAATCTCGCTCTGCGACATAGAGATACCACACAAACATAGATAAACGAGAGTTTTTGATAATTTCACAACTATACATCAATTATAATCACGAGTCGCGCATCTAAAGATGTGACATTAGAAAACTTAACATGATTGCATGATGAGTGTGAGACCAGTCTCTAGCGGGTCTTCAGATTGGGATTCCTCTTTCATACGAAATGGCATCTGCTCTATACAGTCTAACAAAAAGATTTTTTCTTGCGTTCTTGGTCTTTTCATGATGTCAATGACTCTGAATTCATAGATTTTCTTTCCCAACATTAGAAGCAAAGTTCCTTATTCAACATCAACAAATGCTCTCGTTGTAGTCAGGAAAGGTCGGCCAAAAAATAAGTGGGTACCCAAGGTCTTCTTTTATGTCCATGACAACGAAGTCACATGGTACATAGGAATCATTGCCCACCTTGACTGGGATGTCTCTAATGATTCCCGTAGTAGGAGTCATTAAAGAATGGTGAGTTGTATTGTCATGCCAGTTGGGAGAGTTTTAGTGAATCCTTGTCTTAGGCACAGGCTATACCGTATAGAAATGCTATCTTTGAGGTCAGCTAATCCCTTTTTGCATGTAGATTTTTGATGTGACATGAAACTCTAAAGGAGCTTGGATCTTTCTATTTCTTTGACATATTGCACTGTATGATATTAGATGATGTCCTTGCGAGGTTAACTGTTTCATACTCCTTGATTATATACTTCAATTAGAGCACCATTTTCAAGTACTTAGACCAAGCTGGTAATTCTTCCAGAGCATCTAGAAAGGAATATCCACTAAAGCTTCTTCATTGCTTCTTTGAACTTCATCTTGTGAGTGTAAGCCTTGTTTACTTTAAGAGATCGAGCTTAAAGTAGGGGACGACGTTTGTAGATTGGTACCTCAAGTTCAGATGTGTTTTCTTTTTTGATACATGTTCTTTGAAACTAACTTTGTCCTTGTTATTAGTGGGTATAGTGTCTAATGCTTCTACATCATGTATCACTTCTTCTAGCACTAGCTTAGATGATTTATAGTTTTGAATGACTACAAAGTCATCTTCATCAATGTCGGTCATAGGAGGTTTGGTAGATGCATCAACAAAGACTTTACTATCCAAGTTGCGACAACACTCAGTTATTTTTTATGTTTGGGATTGTCTTGTGGTAGTCCTATGAATGCTCCTATAGGCCGTAGGAGACTTTTAAAGAGTTGATGCATATGAGATTCAATGACTTTTTGATGAGCTCGTTCATTCACAAAAATTATGTTGTGAGTGCTGCATCTTCTCAATGGTGGATAGCTTGTCATTAGGTGAAGGACCACTAGTTTGTTGCCTCTATTGTTGTTGTTGTTGTGGGACCTAGTTGGGTTTCTAATATTGATTATAATTGTTGTTAAGGAAGCTTCCTATGTAGTTTCCTTGATTTATGAAGTTTGTTGTTGGTTGATCTAGAATTCTAGAGGATCGCATTGTTTATTTTTATCCTGTAAGAGTTGTTGAGCATTCTCTATCGTAGAAGGATTACCATACTGAAAATCCTTATAAAGCCTAGTTTGATTGGAGCTGTAGTACCTTTGACTAGGAATATTGTTGATGGATTTTAGATCTTCTATTTGACTTTATGTCCCCTTAAACTACAACATTTCTCATCTCAACATCATAAAGAATACCGCATCTGAAGGTGGAGTAGTCGGTACCTTTGCATGCTTCACTAGATTTTGTTGCCACCTTGACTTGCTGTGGTTGAGATTCCAGTCGTGGTCGTGGTGGTGAACTTGAATTCCTTCTCTCATAAGCATTGAAATATGAATCAATTATCTTGCTTCAGTGTTAGTAGCTTTATATATTCTTTGATAGATTTTAACTCTGGATTTGTTTCTTCCATAGCCACTTTCAGAACTCCCCTACCTACAGATTTGCCTCAATTGGCTTGGATTTTAGCTCCAAGGGTGACTACCTTCCATGAGTTGTCATAACTTTGGCACAAGAAGATTCCTTCAAATGAGGAGTCTAGAAACTTTTTGATATCATCGTCCACATCTCTATTAAAGAATTCAATGAGTTGATTTTTAAAAATACTATGGTGTGAACATTTGTGGTGGATCTCATTATATATGTCCCATGCTTCTACTAGAGTCTCAGTGGGAACTTGTGTAAGCTGAGTAGTCTATCCTCTGATGGTGTATGTAAGGTATGGAGTGTAGAATTTCTCAAGGAATTTGTTCTCAAGTTGGTCCCAAGTGATGATGGGATCATATTTCAAAGACATGTCCCAACTCCTTTCTCTATCAGCTAGGGAATATTTGAAAAGACAATGTTTAATGGCATCATCAAAAATACCATTTTCCTGGTCATTGCACAAAAATCAACAATCTTTAAGATGTGTTCTTGATAGTCTTCTCCTTATTTTCCCATGAAGGGACTATTTTGCAGGAGAGTGATCCAATGTGCCATAATTGTGAAGTTAGGGGCATCAATTGAAGGTGGTTGCACAAGGTGGTTAACACTGGAAGACTTAGGGATTGAAAATTCCTTAGCCTCTGTATGTTGGTTATCCTCTTATCTAGCAGCTAGGGCTACACATATTTCTTCTTCTAAAGGTTCACGGTGTAAAGAGTGGGATCCCAAAGGGGAACCACTCCTTGCTAAAAATTTGAAGAATAAAACCTTCAGTCCAAACATACCCAAAAGAAATGTTGGAGTGGGTGTAAAATTTTCAAATCTTATGAATAGTATTCAAAACAACCAATAGTAAAGCAACACAAGTAAAATTTTAGCTATATTCAATTTCTCAACAGAGTTACAAAAGTAAATCATAATCTCCCACAAAGCGTTTACATGTATGATACAACATAAGGACCTAAGATAGAGGGAAGTCTAAACCATAACAAATTTGTCTCCAACCTTTAACTCCTTAATCTATGTCCATATCTTCATGCCATATCATCCAAGTCCTTCACCTAGGGTTGGAAGCATACCCCATAAAGAAGAGAAAAATAGATGACATCTGCAAAAGATGGTATGTGCATAGTAAATAGAAAATTAAGCAATATATGGAAGTAAACGATATCAAAATATAAAAGGCTTCCCATGAAAGAGAAAAGTATCAGGTATCAAGAGAATTGATCCACAATAAAAGATATACTTGCCATTAAGTCAACATATAAAATTGGTGCCAGATAAGAACAAATGGAATTAGGGCACATAACCCATAATCCATAAACATCATCATGCATGCATGTGAGATCAACATAGCCCTTAGACACAAAGTTAGCCAAGCCTCATGAACTTGAAACCCGATAGAGAATGACACATAACCAAACTCCCAAATATATATATAAAGTGGGCCAAACCTCATAAATTTGAAACCCGCGTATGGGGCCACCTCCATCCCAATAATAACAAGGGCACATAACCCAAAAACTAGTGCAATTACACTACTCTAGTGCTACTAAATCACATAGCATGTAAAATGTAGAGGCAAGTAGAAAGTATAGTCAGAGTATAGAATGTTGTCATCACATAATGGAGAACACATACATCCACATGCAAGTGGGAACACGATATCACAGATTAACAAATAAACATCCACCTCAAAGTGGACACATATCATCAAATAAGTCCAACATGCACCAAGGTATAAGAACAAGAGTCCAACAGAATATCTATGATCACAAGATCTGTAACAAGTAAGGAACTTCACATGAAACATAATTTCAAAAGAAAAATACATGGTATATAGGCTATTGTCCATAAGACCAAGAGAAAGAAGAAACATTGACTTATTTCTCAAAATAAAAATCGAGGATGCAAACATACCTTAATGATGTGTTTATCAAGTTAGGGTCCACACCCTAGATCCCAAGAGAATATCTCTTCACCTAATTTCATATTAGATGCAAATCATTAATTGATGATTATATTGCAACTGAAGAAAATCACCTTTTTATTAAATTCGAATTAAACTCTGGAAACATCACCAAGTGATTTATTAGATTCTCTTGATTAAGAAAACATATCTTTTTATCCAATTTAGAGTTTATAAGATTAAGTTACATTTATTATGAGTTTTATATATGTATTTTATTCTCCAAAATTTTAATCTTCAAAAAACATTGAAATCAGACTATGAAAGTATTTTTATTAGATAAAGAATATTTTTCTAATTCCAAAACATATTTATTTATAATTTTTAGACCAAATGATTAAAAGATATGAATTTTGCAAGATGAACCAATATTTAAATTAGAAAAAGCCAAATCAATAGGGAATTTACGAGAGAGGAAGAGAGGTTGGATGGGTAAGGAGAAACTTATCTGAGATTTTAGGGAAAAACTTCATTCGTCGTTCATTCTTAAAACTAACTAACCGATCATGAAGAACACGTACCGAAGTTATTTACCTAAGGTCCAATTACGTTCCGAAAATGAATATGACGTTCGCGAGCATTGCCGCAAACTCAAACCTAGAACCACATTCGGCTTTTGGGTGAAATGACGATGCAAGGAGAAATCAAAGAATGACCACCAGTAGCCACACATTCAAGAAAGAATAAAATTGGGATGAGAGGAGGTTCACAAACAATCAAGGAAGACCAAGATAGAGGTATTTATAAGTGGGGGTGTATGAGAAGTTGTTTCAGAAGACTTGAAGAAAAAGTTTAGGTGTTTCTCAAATTATCCACTTTAGGCTACAAATATGGTATGGATAATGTGGAATTAAGTTTTCAATCCAAGGCAAGTTATTTTGTGAAATTTCATTAAGAAATGAGGGAGTTATGCCTGGAATACCGGACCTTGGTCCGCGATTACTATTTATGCAGGGTGGTGTTTCCTAATCTGGATTTTGTAAAGTGTTGATTAAATTATTTTCCTTTTTCTATCTCTTCAATTGAAGGTACAAACAAGATCAAAATTAAATGAAATTTGATACCTAGTCTAATTAGGACATGTAGAGTTTGATTTTGATATTAGTTTTCCTTTTTGGGGACTTTTGCTATTTTATTTAATTCTTTTAAAGTAAATCACATTTTCTCTTTCACAATGCATTAGAGACGTCTGGAATTATCCAAAATTGATGAAACTTCACCCACTAGTTATATTTTATTAGTTAAATACGAATTTGGATTAATTTATATCTTTTAGAATTTATATATCACATTATTTAATACTTATGCCTTTTATTCATTTTCTCTCTCCCCAACTTACCCTATTATTTCAAGGTGGTCCAAATTAGGTGAAATAGACAAGTAGACTTACTTTGATATGTATATTATGAATCCAAGATTATTTTCCTCTTTTGGGGTCATTTGATATTTTATTTAATATTTTAAGGAAAAAAACCTTTTCTTTTTAAATAAATTAGATGTGATCATTATTATCCTAAATTGGTGAAACTTGGCCTCCAAGACAAAGCATATCCAAAGAAAATGAAGATGAGGTTATTCTTATAAAATACATTTTCCTTTTATAAATTTTAACCCATTATCCATGGTTTTTATTATTTCTCTTATTAAATAATTCAATATCACATTAACATGTTTTAAGCATTATTATGCATTCCTTTTTCTCTTCCTTGCTCCATAAGGCAAAGGAATGATCCATAATTAATCTACTCTATCATTATCTCACATAAGTTTATTTATTTCATATCTTGTGGAATTATATATCATTATTCTCAAATAGGGACACCTTGTCTTTTTTATGCACATTATTACCTCATGTGAAATATTTTATGTGTCTATTATTGGTCCAAGACTAATGTGAGAACATTAGGTTACATTAGAGTGATTTATTCATGTATTATTTCATTAGGTTTATTACAAACATCCATTAGATATAACCTCAACCTTGTTTGGCTAAGTCTAAGAGATCAAACATCTAGTGTAGGGTTTAAGATTCAGTATGTTACAACACTCCACCCCTTAAAAGGATTTCATCCTCAAAATTTGTAGATCTGAACATCAACAACCAACTACTCTCCACCCCTTAAAAGGTTTAACCTAACAAGTCAAACAAACAACATTTAGGGTTACCCATCTATCTTTTAGTTGTGAAAGTTTTAGAAATTTATGTTGTTCATGTATCCAACAAACAAGTCAGATTCATCTAGGTTTGAGTTTTACATCCTCATGTCTCTAATATAACAATCCTAAGATCCAAAAAGTCAGAGGGTACAAAGGTAGGTCAACTACACCTTAATATCATTCCACATATTCCTAATCACATCACAAAGCCAATCTAGGGTTAGTAGTAGGTTTAGGTTTTCACTACCAAAACTTCTCAAAATCTTTATTGTGACTTAGTTCGAGAAATCAACAAGAAAATAAGAGAGCATTTTGTACATATAGTAGTATAACAAAAATATTTTTTTTCTGATAAGAAACATTGCGAGGTAAAACCAACAAGTTGGCCAAAATTCTTTGGAAAACCAAGTAACAATATATCCATAACAAGAACTTCTCATCCTACTACCTCCTCAACCTAATTGCATCCTCAAGTCAAAACTCATAGCAACAAGAGATACAAATTGTAATCAATCTATATGATAGGGTATGATCACCTAAAACCTCATCACATCATTAGCATAGATCAATTCTAGGGTGAACTTTTCACCTAGAGGGTAACTATCTAAGGCAAGGGTTCTAATTACGGAGACAAAATTGAGATAGTCAGATTTCAACTACCATGGGCTCTGATACCATATTGTAAAGACTGGGATCCCAAAGGGGAACCACTCCCTATTAAAAATTGGTTAATAAAAAAGTATGATTTTGTAAAAGTTGTGATGAATTATATGACTGTGATGAAAATGCATATATGTATCCATGTATTTGGTTAGAATAAAAAACTATTTGTAAATCCTAATATGTAATTAACCAAGATCAAATTATATTGTGATTAATTGGATCGTTGTGACTAAAATTCATATATGTAACTATGTACTAAACTAGAATTGAAATTTATTTGTAAGCCCTAGTATTTTTTGCCCTAGATTTCATTAGATTGTGATTAATTGTAAACCCTAAAATGCATATATGAGAAATCTGATTAGAAAATTCTAAACCCTAATTTCTGAACCGTGTTGTTGTTCTAGAAACCTGTCTGAGATTTTCTCATTTGGAGTAAACCTTGGATAGTCCTTGATTTCAGACTGTTCTTGAGCACTTCATCTCACTAAGGATGCAAGTGTATAGTGCATGTTTGATTTCAATAAATTTTGACAACCTTTCCCTTTTTTTCTCTAGATACATATGTAGTGGGTATTTTCCCAACCACATCGGTGTACTAGAAGAAATGTGGGGAAATGTTGTCAAAATTTATTGAAATCAAACATGCATTATACACTAACTTGTGAGATGAAGTGTTCAATAATAAGATAGGTGGAACACATTCATCAAAGTGAATACTACTAGATGATTCGGTCTTAATTCAGACATTGTCTATTTCTAAAAATAACTTACAAGCTAGAACCTGATGAGCTACTTGTATCCCATTTGATTATAGAAATGGATTGATTGTTGATGTATAAATCAAATCACTCCATTCTGGAGATTATTAATGGTCTCAATGAGTTTTTATGATCTACATAGGAAGATAGAAAACAACCTAGAGATATGTTCTATGCCCCTTGTAGGAATTGTAATAACAACCCAAAAGTTGACAGTGTTGACACGATCAAACATCATGTTATGTGGTAGTGGTATGGGGAGATTCCTAGTATGAGATCAGCATATGTCAGTAGTGGTAGTTTTGCCAAAGAAGACATGGTTGTCAATGTTTATGAGAACGAACCAATTCCAGTAGACATGATTGATGTAATGCTAGACAGATATAGGATATATGATACATACCCACCCCCCAATTTATAAATGTTGTACATGATGTTGAGAAACCATTATGCTAAGTTTACGAAGTTGAGCTTTGTGTGGAGATTGTATAGTCTGAAAGTTAAAAATAGATGGAGCAATAAAAGCTTCACTTCTCTGTTGTCTTTGTTGAAAGAAATGCTCCATAAAGGCAATGAGCTTCCAATCTCAACATAGGAAATGAAAATGATGTTGTGTCCAATGGGAATGGAGGCTAAGAAGATACATGCACGCCAAAATGACTTTGTGATGTTTCAAAAGGACTATATCGATCTGAAAGACTATCTAAAATGGGGGTGTCTAGGTACAAAATGATGTAACACCCAAATTTTTATATCACATGAGCGGAAGCAATTTTTTTTTTCATCTGGGAATGTCACAAACATGATTACCAATGCAATTACAGTAAATGAAACACTTTGCATAACTAGAAAATTGATTCATACATAGTTTCTGTCAATAGAAAACTACATCATATATATATCCATAAAGTCTAATCTATTGGTAATATAATTAATCATAACAAAAGGTATCTAAACTCTAGATCGTCTTGGTGAATGGAACCCCACTAGACAAGCTTGAAAATCTCCTAGACCTTTCCTTGTTCTTTAATCTTCAGTAGCTCCAAACCCTGCGGACATCGCATCCCCGACCATGCATTTTGAAAAACAATCGTTAGAGTAAGTGGCATGAGTATTATAAAATGTACATATTTCTATAGAACTGAAATTGGACATTGTAAACATAAAGCTAACATTAAGATATGAATAAAATCTGAAACATAAAGTCTCTTATTTCTTAATCTGAATTCTTGTATCTCTACCTTATCTTATTCTGGAGACATGTACCCTGGTATAAAAGTCTCATGACCTACATCAAAGTGTCAAGGTCATACTTATCTTATTTGACTCTCTCTCATCATACTCATGGATGAGATTATGTACATACTCTAGAGTAAAGTATCTTTTACTTATGATTTTTATCTGACTGTGGCCACCATTATACAATAAGTCCTCCTCTGTGACACCGAAGTGTTCTCTATGGTGCAACACACCCTCTGTTGGAACAATGTGCCCTCTGTTAACACTGAAGTGTCCTCTGTGGTGCAACGTACCCTCTATTGGCACAATGTGCCCTCTAAAATAGAGTAAACACTCCTCTAAATTGGCAACAGATGCCTCTGAATTGTCCCGAGACTCTCTGAATGAGGACTTATTATATAATGTATTATATGAAGGTTTTGAATTAATTATCTTAAGTCTATCTTTACTAAACTCTGAATCTGAACTTATCTGAAACTGAGTACTCAACACGTACTTAGTTTTGAATCTAAAATCTAAATCTGAATCTCTTCTCTTTAAAATCTGAATTGAATCTATTGTAGAATTTGGATATGTATCTCAAATTACCACATATTTGAGATTGGGGCCTATAACCCATATCATGTATCTTTATTCAAAAATTGGCTACTCACATAGTGTGTAGTCTAAGTCTGAATCTAAATCTCTTATTCTTAAGTTCTAAACTGAATTCAATGCTGGATTTGAACATGTATCTCATTCTCTAGGTAAACCTTATTCTAAAACTCTTATTTGGTAAGATTACTTCATTATACCAATTATATCATAAATGAGTCTAATGTCTTATGAGAAAGGATCTGACATGAATATAGAAATATTAAGTATACAAAAGTAACTTAAGTAATGTGTATAGCTAAAGTATGATATATGATTCTTGGCAAGATAAATCATTCTCTGCTAAAACCTCATCAAAATCTGATCTTAATGGACTTAAGTCTTAAATCATAAACCATAGATTAGAAACCTTAGAAAATCTTAACTTGCATCTTAATCATACTCAATTTATATAAAATATCATTGAATCTCTTCTCAATACATTCATATGAACTTAAATCTTAAACCTTAAAGTAGAAATCATATAGATTCTCATCGTGCAACTCAATCATGACTTAATGTCTCATAATTTGATAATATCGTCACAAACTCATGTTACAATATCTTTAATCCCACTAGTACATTTATCCTAGAAATTAGGTCATGGTCTACCATGTGCACCACCCATATCTCTCATTAAGGAATCTAGTTCACTTCTTAATTCTTAGATCACTACATATATAAGAAACCTTGATGACATGTTCCTATTTGAAATCTCAATACATGGTTACATCTATATTTAAGAGATATTATAGAACTTTATTTCCTTATCCTTCATGTGAACTTAACTTCATGATCTAGAATCATTCCATGACACATCACTACTTAATGTATTGAGCATATAAAATTCTATAATCATAAGCACATAAAATCTTTCTTACATATTTAACTTAGAATGTAGGACATGAAGGTCTTATCTAAGAAGCATGTAAATGTACTTGGTTTGATAAACATAAATAATCATTGGCATGAACCACTTACCTCTTGCACTAAGGGTATCTTTAAGGAAGTCCTTATTCCAAGTTTCATAATTATAATAACATGGATATTATCATAGTTCTATTAGTCCATGTGTATGTTCCCTCTTTCTATTTTTAAATCTCAAAACCCCATATCCCTAACTTTATATACCAATTTAGGGTCCTTATTTAGACTGAACATAACTTTAATCTAAAATCACCATACAACCTTGTGTTGAAATTAAAGAAAACTCATATTACATAATTACTATAATCTTTATAATCAAATAAGACATAAATCGTCTTATGCACTAATATGAACATATACTCATATAATGAGAATAAATCTAGAACATTATCATATATAATAACCTTACTAAATACACCATTAAGTTAGAGGAAGATAATTATAAGTCATTTTATAAACAAAATATACATACACACCCTCCACAATAATCATCAATAATCTTGCCTAATGGCCACTTGGGCCCCAAAATTAAATACTAGTATGATAGTACCTAAAACCCCAATACAACTTAAGAAACAGTAATCATACCATGTATTAAGGCCCATACAAAAATGTCATGCCGTTTCAAAGTCAAATCATGGGTGAAAAACCTAAAATACCCTTATTAGGGTTAGCATCAAAACTGACATAGAAATATCAACTTAGAAAGATCAGGCTTTGGAATCATACTAAGAATACCAAAATAAGATTACGGTAAATTATTCATAAATTTATAAAGTCAATTGCTATTTTTAATGCCCAAAATATAGAAATCCTTTATATTTTAGCAATCAAACACAAATAAATATCAAACATCCAAAACACCCTTTAAATGTATTTTTATAGGATAGTAAAAATCATGAGCTTTTTGTAGGTACCTTATTCATCTAAATCAGATAACAAAATCTCAAGTTATGATTTTCCTAAAATTTACCTCTTTAGCATGCTTGAAGTCATCCAAACTAGATCTAACGGATGTTGATGAGCCACACCGCCTGACTTGGGCTCCCAGGGTCTGAGCTTGTTGGTCCCCCAGATGGATCTGAATCCTCTTAGCCTAAGAGACCCACCCCTCGCTCCTTCCTCTTCACGCAGGTACTCTGTTTCTCCGTGAAAATAGAGTGTCGCCGCCGATGCACTCTCTCCCCCGCATCCTTCTCATCTCCCCTCTCTTCCATCTTTATCGATGAAAAAATCACCCAGCGGCGCACCTCACCTCCAGAGTACCACAACATGGCCATGGGGATCTCAATTTATACCCCATCTCCTTTGCTAACTTGTGTAACGGCTGCTATCTATTGACAGAGTGAAGCCACTAGCGCCGCATAAACCACTATTGGGCAGCTCGTGCTCGACCCCTAGGTCACCATTGAGCTTAAGGAGACCATACTTGACTTTGTCCATCGCTCCTTGACCATAATAGACCATCTGCATCTGAGGATACTATGAGATCATAGGTCCCCCGATTTGTATCCTTTACAGTGCCGCCCCTCTTCTTCTCTTTCATTCTCCTCCTTCCTATCTTGATTTTAGTATAAAACCCTAGAACTGAAGCCGCCACCCTGATCCCTCAACAAACTACTGCTTTTATAGCCCTTCCCCTTCTAGATCTCGCGAATATATCTTCTTTCTATGGGACTCTGTTTTAGTCATGTTCTTTCCAAAATGGGACTCCCGAGTCTCCTTTCCCCTTTTTTCACAAGCACCTATTGAACCGGCACATTGCTCAGTTGGGCCGCCGATTTGGGCATAAAGCTAGTCCATTCTCAAATTCTATAGTTCATTACTCAATTAAGCCATCAAATGATATATTCCTTCTTATTTCCTATAAAATTTCCGTAGACTAATCCTTAATCTCAATTCTTCGGAAACTTTAACCAACACCTCATATACATATTATCTTCTTATAGAATAATCTGCATAGGCTAGCTCACTACTTATACTTCTCTTGTATCATGTGTGCAATTTCACTTGTCCTATGACATTGATCATTTCGTCGAGTCACTAAATTAACTCTAAAGATCACCAAAATTGTACCATGTGCAATACCTATCATAAAGAACACAATGTTATCCCTAATTTCATACATGTGTGAGCTTAGTTCACATCTATTATATATATATATAGTCATCAAACTATCCTCAACTTAGGTGATCACGATTGTATTTATCATCAAGTTGAGTGACCAAAATAACATCGATCTTTACCATACCTAGTCATGTTAGGTTCATTAGGTCGCTTGGCATACACTTACTAGAAAACCCCACATTAAAGGCTTACATTAGCTATGAAATTGAGGATGTTACAATTCTACCTACCTTGAAATAAATTTCATCATCAAAATTTCTTTATGCTACTACCCACCTTAGGGTTCTGCTTACCTCTTCATTTATTGTAAGGAACACTTATGTTCAAACTTTTGCATGAAAAGAGATATGTAATGTGTTTCACTAAATGATTATGTGAGAATAATTTGTTACCTTGGTCTACTACTCAACACATACTTAAGGTCTATGAAGCTAAATTGGTCTTTACACCTGGAGCATCTGACTCAACCTTGTCATGAATTTCAAACATTCGGTGTAGTTGACCGTCTAATCTTAGGTCTTCCAGGTACCTCCTACATTTCTAGATATGTGGCGATCAAGCACATACCCAGAGATGTGAGATCCTGACATGATATCCCTCACTAACCCACTAACACATGTGTCCCATACCACATGGGCTAGTAAGAAAGGAGAGATGCATAAAAGTCTAGCGCTTATGAAATTCCTTTTCAATTTTCAATTGGCTAGCCATAACCACTGAGAATGGAGAAGAAACCCCATTAGCTAGGTTCAGGTTGCTACTTTAGATCTAAACAAGGATGACTTCTAGCTCTAAGATATCTATCTATTCTAAGGTAAAGAACCATAATCACTCAAGGTTATGGTATTCTTCTTATGGAATCTATCCCAAAACCCTAATTTTACCTCTTCACTCTAGGGTGACTATGAGAATCATGTTTACCTAGTGGACATTTACCAAATTGCTCTGATACCATATTGTAACACACAGATTTTCATATCACATGAGTGGAAGCAATTTTTTTTCTTCATCTGGGAGTGTCACAAACATGATTACCAATGCAATTACAGTAAATGAAACACTTTGCATAACTAGAAAATTGATTCATACATAGTTTCTGTCAATAGAAAACTACATCATATATATATCCATAAAGTCTAATCTATTGGTAATATAATTAAGCATGACAAAAGGTATCTAAACTCGGGATCGTCTTGGTGAATGGCACCCCACTAGACAAGCTTGAAAATCTCCTAGACCTTTCCTTGTTCTTTGATCTTCAGCTGCTCCAAACCCTGCAGACATCGTGTCCCTAGCTATGCATTGGGAAAAACAATCGTTAGAGTAAGTGGCATGAGTATTATAAAATGTACATATTTCTATAGAACTTAAATTGGACATTGTAAACATGAAGCTAACATAAAGATCTGAATAAAATCTAAAACATAAAGTCTCTTATTTCTTAATCTGCATTCTTGTATTTCTACCTTATCTTATTCTGGAGACATGTATCCTGGTACAAGAGTCTCATGACCTACAGCAAAGTGTCAAGGTCATACTTATCTTATTTGAATCTCTCTCATCATACTCATGGATGAGATTATGTACATACTCTAGACTAAGGTATCTTTTACTTATGATTTTTATATGACTGTGGCCACCATTATACAATAAGTCCTCCTCTATGACACCGAAGTGTTCTCTATGGTGCAACGCACCCTCTGTTGGGACAACGTGCCCTCTGTTGACTCCGAAGTGTCCTCTATGGTGCAACACACCCTATGTTGGCACAATGTGCCCTCTGAAATGGAGTAAACACTCCTCTGAATTGGCAATAGATGCCTCTAAATCATCCTGGGACTCTCTGAATGAGGACTTATTATATAATGTATTATGTGAAGGTTTTGAATTAATTATCTTAAGTCTATCTTTACTAAACTCTAAATCTGAACTTATCTAAAACTGAGTACTCAATACGTACTTAGTTTTGAATCTGAAATCTGAAATCTGAATCTGAATCTCTGCTCTTTAAAATATGAACTGAATCTATTATAGAATTTGGATATGTATTTCAAATTACAACATAATTGAGATTGGGGCCTATAACCCTTATCATGTATCTTTATTCAAAAACTGGATACTCACATAGTGAGTAGTCTAAGTCTGAATCAAAATCTCTTATTCTTAAGTTCTAAACTGAATTCAAAGCTAGATTTGAACATGTATCTCATTATCTGGGTAAGCCTTATTCTAAAAATATTATTTGGTAAGATTACTTCATTATACCAATTATATCATAAATGAGTCTAATGTCTTATGAGAAAGGATCTGACATGAATATAGAAATATTAAGTATACAAAAGTAACTTAAATAATGTGTATAGCTAAAGTATGATATATGATTCTTGGCAAGATAACTCATTCTCTGTTAAAACCTCATCAAAATCTGATCTTAATGGACTTAAGTCTTAAATCATAAACCATAGAATAGAAACCTTAGAAAATCTTAACTTGCATCTTAATCATACTCAATTTATATAAAATATCATTGAGTATGTTCTCAATACATTCGTATGAACTTAAATCTTAAACCTTAAAGTATAAATCATATAGATTCTCATCGTGCAACTCAATCATGACTTAATGTCTCATAATTTGATAATATAATCACAAACTCATGTTACAATATCTTTAATCCCACTAGTACATTTATCCTAGAAATTATGTCATGGTCTCCCATGTGCACCACCCATATCTCTTATTAAGGAATCTAGTTCACTTCTTAATTCTTAGATCACTACATATATAAGAAACCTTGATGACATGTTCCTATTTGAAATCTCAATACATGGTTACATCTATATTTAATAGATATGATAGAACTATATTTCCTTATCCTTCTTGTGAACGTAACTTCATGATCTAGAATCATTCCATGACACATCACTACTTAAGGTATTGAGCATATAAAATTCTACAATCATAAGCACATAAAATCTTTCTTACATATTTAACTTAGAATGTAGGACATGAAGGTCTTATCTAAGAAGCATGTAAATGTACTTGGTTTGATAAACATAAAAACTCATGGGCATGAACCACTTACCTCTTGCACTAAGGGTATCTTTAAGGAAGTCATGATTCCAAGTTCCATAACTTTAATAACTTGGATATTATCATAGTTCTATTAGTCCATGTGTATGTTCCCTCTTTCTATTTTTAAATATAAAAACCCTATATTCCTAACTTTATATACCAATTTTCGGTCCTTATTTAGACTGAAAATAACTTTAATGTAAAATCACCATACAACCTTGTGTTGAAATTAAAGAAAACTCATATTACATATTTACTATAATCTTTATAATCAAATAAGACATAAATCATCTTATGCACTAATATGAACATATACTCATATAATGAGAATAAATCTAAATCATGATCATATATAATAACCTTACTAAATACACCATTAAGTTAGATACACACCCTCCACAATAATCATCAATAATCTTGCCTAATGGCCACTTGGGCCCCAAAATTAAATACTAGTATGATAGTACCTAAAACCCCAATAAAACTTAAGAAACAGTAATCATACCTTGTATTAAGGCCCATACAAAAATGTCATGTCGTTTCAAAGTCAAATCATGGGTGAAATACCTAAAATGCCCTTATTAGGGTTAGCATCAAAACTGACATAGAAATATCAAATTAGAAATATCAGGATTTGGAATCATACTAATAATACCAAACTAATATTACGGTAAATTATTCATAAATTTATAAAGTCAATTGCTATTTTGAATGTCCATAATATATAAATCCTTTATATTTTAGCAATCAAACTCAAATAAATATCAAACAGCCAAAACACCCTTTAAATGTATTTTTATAGGATAGTAAACATCATGAGCTTTTTGTAGGTACCTTATTCATCTAAATCAGATAACAAAATTTCAAGTTATGATTTTTCTAAAATTTACCTCTTTAGCATGCTTGAAGCCGTCCAAACTAGATCTAACGGCTGTTGACGAGCCACACCACCTAACCTGGGCTCCCAGGGTATGAGCTCGTGGGTCCCCCAGATGGATCTGAATCCGCTTAGCCTAAGAGACCCGCCCCTCGATCCTTCCTCTTCATCCAGGTACTCTATTTCTCCGTGAAAATAGAGTGTCGCTGCCGATGCACTCTCTCCCCCGCCTCCTTCTCATCTCCCCTCTCTTCCAGCTTTATCGATGAAGAAATCACCCAGCGGTTCACCTCGCCTCCAAAGTACCACAACATGGACATGGGGATCTCAATTTCTACCCCATCTCCTTTGCTAACTTGTGTAACAGTTGCTATCTATTGACAGAGTGAAGCCACTGGCGCCGCAAAAACCACTATTGGGCGGCACGTGCTCGACCCCTATGTCACCATTGAGCTTAAGGAGACCATACTTGACTTTGTCCATCGCTCCTTGACCATAGTAGACCATCTACATCTGAGGATACTTTGAGATCATAGGCCCCCCAGTCCGCATCCTTTACAGCACTGCCCCTCTTCTTCTCTTTCATTCTCCTCCTTCCTATCTTGATTGTAGTATAAAACCCTAGAACTGAAGCCGCCACCCTGATCCCTCAACAAACTACTACTTTTATAACCCTTCCCCTTCTAGATCTCGTGAATATATCTTCTTTCTGTGGGACTCTATTTTAGTCATGTTCTTTCCAAAATGGGACTCCCGAGTCTCCTTTCCCCTTTTTTCTCAAGCACCTATTGAGCCAACACATTGCTCAGCTGGGCCGTCGATTTGGGCATAAACCTAGTCCAATCTCAAATTCTATAGTTCATTACTCAATTAAGCCATCAAATGATATATTCCTTCTTATTTCCTATAAAATTTCCATAGACTACTCCTTAATCTCAATTCTTCAGAAACTTTAACCAACACCTCATATACGTATTATCCTCTTGTAGAATAATCTGCATAGGCTAGCTCACTACTTATACTTCTCTTGTATCATGTGTGCAATTTCACTTGTCCTATGACATTGATCATTTCATCGAGTCACTAAATTAACTCTAACGATCACCAAAATTGTACCATGTGCAATACCTATCATAAAGAACACAATGTTATCCCTAATTTCATACATGTGCGAGCTTAGTTCACATCTATTATATATAGTCATCAAACTATCCTCAACTTAGGTGATCATGATTGTATTTATCATCAAGTTGAGTGACCAAAATAACATCGATCTTTACCATACCTAGCCATGTTAGGTTCATTAGGTCCCTTGGCATACACTTACTAGAAAACCCCACATTAAAGGCTTACATTAGCTATGAAATTGAGGATGTTACAATTCTACCCACCTTGAAATAAATTTCATCCTCGAAATTTCTCTAGGCTACTACCCACCTTAGGGTTCTGCTTACCTCTTCATTTATTGTAAGGCACACTTATGTTCAAACTGTTGCATGAAAAGAGATATGTAATGTGTTTCACTAAATTATTATGCGAGCATAATTTGTTACGTTGGTCTACTACTCAAGTCATACTTAAGGGCTATGAAGCTAAATTGGTCTCTACACCTGGGGCATCTGACTCAATCTTGTCATGAATTTCAAACATTCGGTGTAGTTGACCGTCTAATCTTAGGTCTTCCAGGTAACTCCTACATTTCTAGATATGTGGTGATCAAGCACATACCCAGAGATGTGAGATCCTGACATGATATCCCTCACTAACCCACTAACACATGTGTCCCATACCACATGGGCTAGTAAGAAAGGAGAGATGCATAAAAGTCTAGAGCTTATGAAATTCCTTTTCATTTCTCAATTGGCTGGCCATAACCACTGAGAATGGAGAAGAAACCCCATTAGCTAGGTTCAGGTTGCTACTTTAGATCTAAACAAGGATGACTTCTACCTCTAAGATATATATCTATTCTAAGGTTAAGACCCATAATCACTCAAGGTTATGGTATTCTTCTTATGGAATCTATCCCTAAAACCTAATCTTACCTCTTCACTCTAAGGAGACTATGAGAATCATGTTTTCCTAGTGGCCATTTACCAAATTACTCGGATACCATGTTGTAACACCTAGATTTTCATATCACATGAGCAGAAGAAATTTTTTTCTTCATCTGGGAGTGTCACAAATATGAATACCAATGCAATTACAATAAATGAAACACTTTGCATAACTAGAAAATTGATTCATACATAGTTTCTGTCAATAGAAAACTACATCATATATATATCCATAAAGTCTAATCTATTGGTAATATAATTAAGCATGACAAAAGGTATCTAAACTCTGGATCGTCTTTGTGAATGGCACCCCACTAGACAAGCTTGAAAATCACCTAGACCTTTCCTTGTTCTTTGATCTTCAGCTGCTCCAAGCCCTGCGGACATCGCATCCCCAACCATGCATTTGGAAAAACAATCGTTAGAGTAAGTGGCATGAGTATTATAAAATGTACATATTTCTATAGAACTGAAATTGGACATTGTAAACATGAAGCTAACATCAAGATCTGAATAAAATCTAAAACATAAAGTCTCTTATTTCTTAATCTGAATTCGTGTATTTCTACCTTATCTTATTCCGGAGACATGTACCCTAGTACAAGAGTCTCATGACCTACACCAAAGTGTAAAGGTCATGCTTATCTTATTTGACTCTCTCTCATCATACTCATGGATGAGATTATGTACATACTCTAGACTAAGGTATCTTTTACTTATGATTTTTATCTGGCTGTGGCCACCATTATACAATAAGTCCTCCTCTGTGACATCGAAGTGTTCTCTATGGTGCAACACACCCTCTGTTGGCACAACGTGCCCTCTGTTGACACTGAAGTATCCTCTATGGTGCAACACACCCTCTGTTGGCACAATGTGCCCTCTGAAATGGAGTAAACACTCCTCTGAATTGGCAACAGATGCCTCCGAATCGTCCCGGGACTCTCTGAATGAGGACTTATTATATAATGTATTATGTGAATGTTTTGAATTAATTATCTTAAGTCTATCTTTACTAAACTCTGAATCTGAACTTATCTAAAACTGAGTACTCAACACGTACTTAGTTTTGAATCTGAAATCTGAATCTGGATCTCTTCTCTTTAAAATCTGAACTGAATCTATTATAGAATTTGTATATGTAACTCAAATTACAACATAATTGAGATTGGGGCCTATAAGCCTTATCATGTATCTTAATTCAAAAACTGGCTACTCACACTGTGAGTAGTCTAAATCTGAATCTAAATCTCTTATTCTTAAGTTCTAAATTGAATTCAATGTTGGATTTGAACGTGTATCTCATTATCTGGGTAAACCTTATTCTAAAACTCTTATTTGGTAAGATTACTTCATTATACCAATTATATCATAAATGAGTCTAATGTCTTATGAGAAAGGATTTGACATGAATATAGAAATATTAAGTATACAAAAGTAACTTAACTAATGTGTATAGCTAAAGTATGATATATGATTCTTGGCAAGATAACTCATTCTCTGTTCAAACCTCATCAAAATCTGATCTTAATGGACTTAAGTCTTAAATCATAAACCATAGAATAGAAACCTTAGAAAATCTTAACTTGCATCTTAATCATACTCAATTTATATAAAATATCATTGAGTCTCTTCTCAATACATTCGTATGAACGTAAATATTAAACTTTAAAGTAGAAATCATATAGATTCTCATCATGCAACTCAATCACGACTTAATGTCTCATAATTTTATAATATCATCACAAACTCATGTTAAAATATCTTAATCCCACTAGTACATTTATCCTAGAAATTAGGTCATGGTCTACCATGTGCACCACCCATATCTCTTATTAAGGAATCTAGTTCACTTCTTAATTCTTAGATCACTACATATATAAGAAACCTTGATGACATGTTCCTATTTGAAATCTCAATACATGGTTGCATCTATATTTAAGAGATATGAAAGAACTATATTTCCTTATCCTTCTTGTGAACTTAACTTAATGATCTAGAATCATTCAATGACACATCACTACTTAAGGTATTGAGCATATAAAATTATACAATCATAAGAATATAAATCTTTCTTACACATTTAACTTAGAATGTTGGACATGAAGGTCTTATCTAAGAAGCATGTAAATGTACTTGGTTTGATAAACATAAATACTCATGGGCATGAACCACTTACCTCTTGCACTGAGGGTATCTTTAAGGAAGTCCTGATTCCAACTTCCATAACTTTAATAACCTGGATATTATCATAGTTCTATTAGTCCATGTGTATGTTCCCTCTTTCTATTTTTAAATCTCAAACCCCATATTCCTAACTTTATATACCAATTTAGTGTCCTTATTTAGACTGAACATAACTTTAATCTAAAATCACCATACAACCTAGTGTTGAAATTAAAGAAAACTCATATTACATAATTACTATAATCTTTATAATCAAATAAGACATAAATCGTCTTATGCACTAATATGAACATATACTCATATAATGAGAATACATCTAGAACATGATCATATATAATAATCATTCTAAATACACCATTAAGTTAGAGGAAGATAATTATAGGTCATTTTATAAACAAAATATGCATACACACCCTCCACAATAATCATGAGATTTTTGTAGGTACCTTATTCATCTAAACCAGATAACAAAATCTCAAGTTATGATTTTCCTAAAATTTACCTCTTTAGCATGCTTGAAACTATCCAAACTAGATCTAACGGCTGTTGATGAGCCACACCGCCTAACCAGGGCTCCCAGGGTCTAAGCTCGTGGGTCCCCCAAATGGATCTGAATCTTTTTAGCCTAAGGGACCCACCCCTCGCTCCTTCCTCTTCACGTAGGTACTCTGTTTCTCCATGAAAATAGAGTGTCGCCGCCGATGCACTCTCTCCCCCGCCTCCTTCTCATCGCCCCTCTCTTCCAGCTTTATCGATGACGAAATCACCCAGCAGTGCACCTCGCCTCCAGAGTACCACAACATGGCTGTGGGGATCTCAATTTCTACCCCATCTCCTTTGATAACTTGTGTAACGGCTGCTATCTACTGATAGAGTGAAGCCACTGGCGCCGCATAAACCACTATTGGGTGGCTCGTGCTCGACCCCTAGGTCACCATTGAGCTTAAGGAGACCATACTTGACTTTGTCCATCACTCCTTGACCATAGTAGACCATCTGCATTTGAGGATAGTTTGATATCGTAGGTCCCCCGGTCCGCATCCTTTACAGCGCCACCCCTCTTCTTCTCTTTTATTCTCCTCCTTCCTATCTTGATTGCAGTATAAAACCCTAGAACTGAGGCCGCCACCCTGATCCCTCAACAAACTACTGCTTTTATAACCCTTCGCCTTCTAGATCTCGTCAATATATCTTCTTTCTATGGGACTCTGTTTTAGTCATGTTCTTTCCAAAATGGGACTCCCGAGTCTCCTTTCCCCTATTTTTCGCAAGCACCTATTGAACCGACACATTAATCAGCTGGGCCACCGATTTGGGCATAAACCTAGTCCAATCTCAAATTCTATAGTGCATTACTCAATTAAGCCATCAAATGATATATTCCTTCTTATTTCCTATAAAAGTTCCATGGACTACTCCTTAATCTCAATTCTTCAGAAACTTTAACCAACACCTCATATACGTATTATCTTCTTGTAGAATAATCTGCATAGGCTAGCTCACTACTTATACTTCTCTTGTATCATGTGTGCAATTTCACTTGTCCCATGACATTGATCATTTCGTCGAGTCACTAAATTAACTCTAAAGATCACCAAAATTGTACCATGTGCAATACCTATCATAAAGAACACAATGTTATCCCTAATTTCATACAGGTGTGAGCTTAGTTCACATCTATTATATATATATAGTCATCAAACTATCCTCAACTTAGGTGATCATGATTGTATTTATCATCAAGTTGAGTGACCAAAATAACATCGATCTTTACCATATCTAGCCATGTTAGGTTCATTAGGTCCCTTGGCATACACTTACTAGAAAACCCCACATTAAAGGCTTACATTAGCTATGAAATTGAGGATGTTACATTGGATAAGTCCAAAATCGAGTCTCATGCCAAGGTGATGTGATATATGCCCATAATACCATCATTTCAATGCTTATTTGCTAATACTATATTTGCAAAAAAATTACCTTGACATACAGAGGTAAAGAAAAACATTGATGGTATGATATGACATGAGTGTGATTCCCCAAAATGGAAGAAGATTGATTTATCATATCCTAAATTTGGCGAAGAAGCTAAGAATTTAAGACTTTGACTCTCTACTGATGAGAAGAATCCATATGGATATTAAGCAGCCAACAAAGTACTTGGCATGTCATGATTGTTGTACAATCTTCTGTTGTGGTTGTGTATGACGAATAAATACCTCATTTTGTCATTGCTGATATCGAACCCCAAAAAACCTGGAAATAATATTGATGTTTACCTTGAAGCTATGATTGATGACCTAAATAAAATATGGGGAGAAGGTGTGATGACTTATGATGATTTGCGTGAAGAGATGTTTAATTTACATGCTTTGTTGTTTTGCACTATTAATGTCTTTTCTACTTATGAAACTTGTCTGGATACACCTTAAAAGGAACCAATGCATGTTCTATATGTGAGGAAAATGCATATTCTATTAGAATAAAATATCATGGTAAGACTGTATATCTTGGTCATTGAAGGATTCTGCAAAAGGTGTTTCCTTACTGTAAGTTATGCAAAACATTCAATGTCTCAACTGAAGAACGGAGTGCCCCTAAACCTATGTTAGTGGAGCATGCTTATGAAAGAGTAAAGAACATTGCAACTCATTTTTGTAAGAGACCATGTACTAATCCCATTGGTGAAAATTCTTTATTCAAAAAGAAGTCGATATATTGAGATCTTCCTTATTGGAGTTCTTTGATGGTCTGACATTATATGAATGTCATGTATGTTGAGAACAATGTTTGTAATAGCATTATTTACACTCTGTTGAATATATCTGATATGAGTAAAGATGGCTTGTAATCAATAATGGACCTAGGTGAAACAGGTACAAGGAAATAATTAACAAAAGAAGTTACCAAAGGTCGCCACACATATCTACCTCCTACTTGTTACACCTTGTCTACAGAGGAGAATAGAACCTTTTGTGAGTGCTTGTGTAATGTTAAGGTACTATAGTGATACTGAGTCAATATCTATAGATTGGTATCAATGAAGGATCTGAAGTTGATAGGTCTTAGATCTCATGATTGTCACACTCTAATGCAACATATATTGCTTGTGGCTATTCGATATATCCTTCTTAAGCATGTAAGGTTTGCAATTACTAGGATTGTCTTCCTCTTCAACACTCTATACAATAAAGTAATTGATTATGAGATCATAGATTAGTTGCAAAGAGAAGTGGTTGTTACCTTGTATCAACTAGAGTAGTATATTCCCCTTCACTATTTGATATCATGGTACAACTAGTTTTCTATTTGACTAGGAAAGTGAAAATGTCGGGTCCAATTTTCTTGCATTGGATTTATCCTTTTGAGTAGTAAATGGGTGTTTTCTAAGGTGATGTTCAGAACCGTTGTCTCCCCAAAGGGAGTATCATTGAGGGATATATTGCTAGGGAGGTTATGTACATTTGCAATGACTTTTTGAGTTTCAACAAAACTCCTATTAAATACTGTGAATCTTGATGTTTATTCTGGTAAAGGTATTTTGAGAGAACGATAGATAAATATCATTAGTTAGCAGTGGGAACAAGCACATTTATATGATTTACACAACACTAACAATGTGGTTATTTATATCAAAGAACACACCAACGAGCTCAAAACAAGCTATCCCCAAGCTAATTCGGTGTAGCTTTCTAGAGAGAATAATCAAACATTAATTTTGTGGTTTGAAAAGAAAGTATTCAATCAACTATCTCAAATACCAAATAATATTGAATAAACTATCAAATGACATACGACAAACCAAAGACTGACGTTACATCTTATAAGGGTTTGACAATAATGGATTTTTATACAACAAAAAAATGTCAAGTGATAAGAATGTCAACCAAAATAGTGGGGTCACCCTTTAGGCATTTTCATTGTATTCTAGTGCCAAGGATAAAAGTCCACATGAAGGAAAGATGTATTATTATGATATCATTGACAACATATGGGAAATTCATTGTACAGTCTTTAGAGTTCCATTATTTAGGTGTAAACGGGTTGGTAACAAATAAGGAGTTGTAGTTGACAAACTTAGTTTCACAATAGTGAATTTTGAGTGGACATGCGAGAAGGATGAACCCTTCATCTTGGCATCACAGACAAAACAAGTATTTTATATTGACGATCCTACATAAGAAAATTGGTCCATTTCATTTTAGATCCTATTAATGAAGAAGAGTACTATAACAGGTTTGATGACTCTAGTCCATTTTTTACTGGCCTGTCAAGTGTAAATGTTCAATCTAACATTGATTAATGTACATGTAAAGATAACCTAGAAGGGATATTAGTTTAAGGTATACCGTTCATATCTGATCTAGCTATTTTTGGAGTGTATAACATGTTTATTTGTTCATATGTGATGTAGATTTTTCATACATACTCTGACTTTTTACATGTGATCTGACTTATTATATGTGACCTAATTTTTTTTCATTTGTTTACCTTTAATTTTATAAATGGAATATAACTAGGAGCATAGTAATTCCAAGCGTCAGGAGCCTGAGCGTGAGGATCATGAGCATCTTGACTAGGGTGCTGATAAATCAAAATGTAAGGGAATTAAATGAATAACTTTGATGAAAAATTTAGCAAATAGGCAAGGGAGGATGGGTGTTATTGAATTCAATGAAGTGGGTGTGTCGATTACTAAAGAGTTATTTAGCTATTTTGGGGTCCTTAGTCAAAGTAAAGTGCTTCTCCTTGTTGAGGATTAGAGACAAGTGAGTACAACCAACAAAAATCTTATCTGGAGGGGGTTAGAGGTTAGATAAATGAATTTATGTTTATTGTCTTTTCCTATTCATTCTTTTAACGTTTCTAAATAGTAGTGAATGTTAAACCTTTTTAGGACTGGTATGATCTTGATGAAAAGCTACATCTCAAGTCTATTATGCATCTTGTTAGGAGAAGACATAAAGATTGGTGGAAAATCCTCAAAAGAGACTACATCTTTGGAGAAAGAAGGATCGGGACCCCGGTCTTAAATAGAACTATGTTGATAAAAATGATTGGAAGTAGTTTGTTGAGCGGAACAAAAGATATGTGTTCAAGGTATTGAATTAATTACATTTTATGATTTGTTACAATTACTTAACAATGTTTCATTTTTTTATTAATTATATTATTATGATATCTAATGATTACTTAACAATATTTCTTTATTGAATTAATTAGGCCCTTCACAATGCTCAAAAAGATAGGCATGACAAGAATGTACAAAACCACCAGTTGGGTTCAAGTGGTTATATGTTGCTAGATGAGAGAGAAACAACAAGAGAAAGAGCTACGACAAGAGTGAGGTCAAAAGGAAGGGACTTCTACTTCTTCTCCTTCATTTACTGAGTTTTACAATGCTTATGCAAGGTTGTGTTGCTATATTAAGTGGATAGATGTGAGAAAAAATAAAGACGGAGAAATCCTCATGCAAGCAACACAGGAGGTGGCTTCAAAATTGGTAAATTTCTTAGTATCACAATATGTCCATGTTCTTTTTTTACTGAATTGTTAAGTTTTATTGATTAGTCAATTTTGATGATAATTAGTTGGAGATGAGTACTCAAATAAAGGAGGACAGGTTCACCCTTCAGTGAATACATGATGTATTGACAATTGCTCTAGGAACAAAAGAGCATATGGGATGTGTTAAGGCCGTTGGAGTTGGGCATAGGATAAAAAAAGTGTGGGCTTTACTAGGTGTCCCAAACAACTCGTTATATATCTTCAGGTATAACAAATGTATATTATAATCTATATATTTAATCAAAAGCTAATATGAGAATACATGCATACAACCCACATCAGCTAAGAAGCCCCCTAGGGTTCTAAAGCCTCGGCCTCTACAATTTATTCCACAAGAGTTGTTCAATTTCTTAGGCCCTAACTACAAGACATTGACAAGATGGTTAAATGAGAGAGACCAATCAGACACCATGGTGGTCAGCCTTTAGGAGGATATCATAGGTATAGAACACAATACTATTATAGTGTTGATATATGTTTTTGAGCTATTTCAATATGTATGGATGAACACATCAGTGGTAGAAATTTAGATATGATGAGTTTGAACATCTCATCATATGTAAAGAATTGTTTGATTATTTCCTATATATTAGCTAGATTAATACATTTATATATTGTTCAGTCTTTTTGTATTACACGATTGCTTATTTCAGAATAGAAAATATGAGATTTCTTGTGCCATCATTGATTAGTGATATATTCAGATATCTGAATGATGTCAAAGATTATGTGAGTACTACGATGAAGTTTTGTAGTGCTTCCAAGGCTGTGATCCTAGGTCCCTTCAATGTTGTGTAAGTTTTAGACTTGTTGGTTATGTGTCTAACTTATAAATATAACTAGTTTAGGAATTTCATTTTTATTTTATTTGCTTTCTATTCACTCAGAAATAATCATTGGTACTTGTTAGTGATTGTTCTCGCATCTTGGATTATGTAGTTTTTTATCCTTTAGGTATAAAACTGACACCAAATGAGGGACATCTAATAAAATTAGTGATTCACATGTAAGTATAGTTTTTTCCATGCTCAATATATTTGTCAATATTTACATCCTATGAAAATTTCATAATATCATATCTATTAGTTTAACTTATAGGGGTGTGAAAGCATCTTGTAATGATAGAGGGAAAGTAGATAACAAAAAGAAATCAGTAACTTGAAAGAGTGTTAATGTGTTCTTCTCATTCTAGTTGCACATATATTACCAACTTTTCTTAATTGCATTTATTAACGTAATTATAAATCTACATGTCGCTATACAATACATCGGTTGTGCATTAGCATGTTACTTGATGTTGTACATGCAGACGATTATCATGCATGCACAATAAATCAAATGTATAAAATAATGTAATGTTATTAGTTTTAGATCATATTAATAATGTAGTCTCATTTGATAATACAAACAATCTAATCTAATTAAAATTACATCTCATTATCTTTGCAGTTTGTTGACACTACTGAACCCTATACATTGGAGCAACTGAATGACCTACTCAAACAGTGAGAAGACTATTTCATCAAACATGTGGATTTGAAGGATGCTTGTGAGGGTCTATATTTTTGTATTTCAAACTTTGATTCAGATTTTTATTTGTTATATTACTATATACTGGGGACTTAAAATGTGAGATGGCAGCTGATGTTGACATGTATTTGTGTTTGTGAATTGAATGTGAAGTGCATATGTATGTGTGGATTGAATGTGAAGTGTATGAGGAAGAGAATTATGTGTATTTATGCATATGTATGAAATTGAATGTGTCGCTGAGAAATAAATCAATTGAGTTGTGAGTTCATGGATATGTGTGTGCATTTGACATGAAAGAATGATAGAATGTAGAGCATTGTTGGCATGTGTGTTCATGTTGTATCAAATGCATTGTGAAATTTCTTTTATATATATATATATATATATATATATATATATATATATATATATATATATATATATATATATATATATAGTAGGTATGTCAGCCTGTTATTATGTTGCGATACTTGCAGAGGTTGCAGGTCTTTAGAACTATTTTGAAGAACTGCATGTAGCAGACAGGCTAGCAGCCGAACATCAACTCTGCAGACCTACTATATGTAAAAGATATTAACATTTATCATCAGTTATTTATCAATAACTAACTACATATGCATTCTATGTTGGTTATTTACAATAAGCCAACGTGGTATACTTATATTCTGTATCGGTAATTTAGCATTACATAATCGACAGGACAATTTTAAAGGCATTTATTGTTGTTCTTGTAACCGACAAATAAAGGCCAAAGTAGACTACAAATACATCGCCCACTGTGTTGCATCGTCAGTTATGATGTAAAGCGACACTAATGACAAAAAGTATTGTCACTGATTTTTTGAACCAACAAAGAATGACTTAGATATAGTGTCTTCCACTTGGTCATCACTTTTTAACCAATGTTATATGTCTAAAATAACCAACATGATTTCATCATTCTATAATAGTGATTTTTGCTTCAATCTTTGTGATAGCATCATGATAAAATTCTTTTAGCTATGGAATGTAGAATTGGTATTCCAAGATGTTTTCTAAATTTAAAGTATTGAATAGAAGCACATCTATAGATGCTTCTTCGTATCCTTTGAGGTTGTAGAGGAAAATATTATATATTTTTACTTAGAAAAACATGTGTGTGATATGGTAGGGCCTCGTCTAGTGGTTTGATTTGCCTTCTATCTTTATTTCTTCTCCTCAATTGAGATTTGCTTGGCTAAATCTACTTAAGCACAAAACAAATATTTTGGGAGAGATTATACATAATATTAATTATTTCTCGTTGGGAATAAAAATATTTAAAAACATAAATCTTCTCCATTTTCTGTAAACCAAATATAGAATTCGTGCAAATGCATTCTAAAAGATTAGATATGAAAAATTTATATTGAAATAGAAGACAAGCAGGAAACAAGCTGCACTGCTAGTCCTTTTTGGATGGCAAAATCAATCCTATTAACACTACATCCATACACTTGGGATACATAACAATACTATTCTTAACTTTTTGGACCCTCTTCAGAAGCTCCACAACTTCTGGTGCTAAGAATCTAAAAGTATCAAATCCAAAAGGGATGAAGGCGTGTTGATTCTCAATACACACTTTCTCATGCTTGACCAGTTTGGCTGAAGCAGATATAAGGATAGCATGTCTCGTTGTAAAGGCCCCACTCTTCAATTCCACCAGTGGAGAAACTCCTGTCAGATCAACACACGTATATTTTCCTTACGACCCATTCAAAAATCAAAACATATGTAGGTCTAAGTGTGGATCTCCCCTCTTGTGGATCTATTAAAAAGTTCACATGTACCTCTTTCTTAGCAGCAACACCTGCACATATGAGTACATCAAAGAGAACATCTCTAAAAAAATCATGCATATACTTAAAATATGGAAGCTTTGAGCAATGAACCGCATGCTCCCCATAATTATACAGACACACCTTACGACAAACTGGACATATCTCATCGACTGGAAATAAAGGAATCATGAGATGATATTTGGGGATACTACAATACTCAACCGGTAACATGTTCATACCAAGTCCATCAATTAGATTAGCAAAGAGAAAATCTTGAGCATGATCAGCTGGAAGATACCCAAAAACTATCTTTTGTCTAACGGTCATGTCAAAGTTAACCTCCTTGTCCTCAATTATTTTACTAAACAGAGCACTTGTCAAAGCATTTTGGGCCTTTGGGGGGGACGATGCCTTTTCTAAAAAAACAACTGAGGTCGAAGGAGGAAATTATGACGTGAAGACGATCTAGAGCATAATCAAAGTCAGAGTCCATACAGTGAATCTCACTATCTCACGAGATGTGATCCTGAAACACCCAAGATTGGATCCTAGATACCACAAAAGCATACTAGGAAGCCTCAACTGCTGCATATAGTCTCAATCCACCAAGCTGAATGGGCAATGAAGCCACCCACCATTGGAGGTCGCCGAAAAAGGGACCTCCACAAACTACAATGTCTTCAATAGAATCTTGTAAGCTTTTGTCAAACAAGGTTGTTGCCACCTCCATGTACATAGGTTGATAAGTCCTCAAGCCAAATAAAAGTTTTGTGATACCCATACACGATCGAAGCAAAAGGAGCTCATTTTGGGGATCACCAAACAGAGGAACAAGATGCATGAACTCCACAACCGTAGAAGCCCTCTCCATAGCCAAAGTCTCAATAAAATTTATGTCACTACTAACAGATCCTCCAAGCAACTTTACCCCTAACAAAGGTCTTCCAATATCCGTCGGGAACAACTCTTTGTGAAGCTTCCTACCATCACATGTAGTCCAGAAAATCTCATTTTATGAATATTTAAAATTAAACCCAATCTGGTCCACACCGTTGAATGATACCCAAAACCTTAACCACCTCCTTTGTGTCTCCAATGATCGTCCCAACATCAAGATATCACGCTGGAAGAAGAAGCTTACAGTTATCCCTGATATGATGGATAAGTGGATGCAATACAAGAGTAAAAAGGAGTGGGTCCAAAGAACCACCTTGTTGCACCCCAGTGACTGACCAGATATGTTTGTCCTCAAGGTATCGTCTTGTTGTCTGGCCATATAAGAACTCTACCGATAAGAAAATATGTGGACACCTCGTCCTCAACTCGTGGAGTAAGGCAGGCCTATCGACTAGATTTAATGCATTAGAAAATTCCAATATAAGCATGGATAGAGAACCATCGCTATGTCGCACATTTAACTCTCTATTATGCACCCATCCCACCAGATACACCCATTCCAAACTGGAAGGGAAAAGAAACGGAATTATATTAACGTAGCGAACCGATGTAGTTTACATAGAAAAGGAAAAAGACCACTGCGGATGTTAACCAGTAATCGGTGTCCAACAGCAAAGGGGGTTGGGGGATTTGTCAAAAGTGGGAGGCTTAAAATTTCTAGGAAACTAAGGGAGTTTCCGGGAGACCAAATTGAGCCTGCGGTGACAGTGTACTGTTACCCATTATCCGGATGGTCCCATTTGTGAACAAGAAGAGGCATGGATTGTCCATAGCCCCGTGGTAATTGGGATATTGCATTTTGTTTCATAACTAGGAGGTGGGCATTGTTTTTGTTTACCTAGTTTCGAAACAGAGATAAGCGGGATAATGGTGAATAGAACTGGACAAGACCACAGTGTCGATTTGTCTTCTTTTTTCTGGTGAGGTCCTAAGCACTACGGTCAGACTTGTCAAAAACTGAATCATATTCAATACTATACTGTATCAGAAGTAGTAAGTTCAACTGAGGAGAAAAAGTATAAACTTCTGCAGTAGATTGAGCGGCGTATCCTAACTGAGCTTAAGCTATATGCACCTTAGTTACGCTTGATAAACCGTGACATTGATCCCTAACTCAAAATGGGTATCTTACAGAGAAAATATACCTTACATACAGTTGATAAAATCGTGACATTTCCCTCCAGCATGAGCTACGAAACCCTCGTAAAGATTGAAACTCAAGCTGTGTTGTTGCGGTTTCCTCCATCAGTTTACAGCTGCCGCAAATTTATTAATCTCTTGAATTGATCAACATATACAAATGATAATCAGGTGCGGTCCATAAGTGTCTGATCGCGAGCTGCTGCTTTATTCTAGCTAGTACTAGCTCCCTTTTAAAGGGATGTGGCCCCTCGGATGTCATGTTCTTAAAGCAGCGATAATCAGGTTGTAAACGCATCGTGTTATGTTACTCGTAGCTCTTCATTTCCAATCGTCACCCTCTTACTAGTCTCCACGGGATGATTCATTAATAAGTTAAGATGGGAACGCACGATTAAATTGTGTTTCGCCATTCTTTTTATGTGTGTAGGTCTATTTTTCACACAAAGTAGAATTTATTGTAAACAAAGAACAAGTGCTGTTTGACCATTTTAAAGAAGATAACAAAAACGATGAAGCAACTAACGACCTCACCCATGCACTCACAACCATAGTCATTTTTTATTGTCGAACCAGCTGTTGATTGCGTGCTACTTAACATGAATATCCTGCTCTTTGCTAGTTGCCGATTCCTATAAATGCATCAATAGAGAAGCCTCCAATTCACCAAGAAACTAACTTGATAACAGTGTTAGTTTATAATTCCTCGTCGCTACAAGCTCATCTAAGTTACTAGTATAACTATGACGACTGGCCTCAGCGTTCAGAAATTCCCCTGGTAAATTCTGAATTTGTTTCCTTTTATTAATGTAAAAATTCATTTTTCTAACTCAGCATTTTAGTTGTTATGTTACATATTTATAAATAAATAGTATTATTATAAATATGCAGCTACTCGGAGGAGATAACAGTAACTGAGAACGACAAGTGTGGCAATTGCGGAAGCAGCAGCTGCAATGGTTGTGGCCATTTTCTGTAGGCATCATGCATGTGATGAACAAGTACAATGTTTGCTCAAATAAAGTTCGATTGTTTTTTTAATAGTAGAAGACAAGTGTCATGTCTTGTCCTATAATTGTCCTTCATTATTAATGCACCGGCTACAAGAATATTATGGTATGCTATAACAGTTGTGTGTGTAATCTCATTTCCATGTTAAACTTCGTGATTTAGATTGTCATGGTGTCTGCCCTTCTTGTTCATGGGCTAATTAAGTTATGACTTTGTTGTTCATGGCCTAGCTATTTCGCTAAACGAGAAAGAATGAAGGGAGAGATACAAAATATTTGTATAAAATAAAACAGAGTTATGAAAGTGAACGAAGTATGGACTTCTTTTTTGTGAGCGAAAAGATGATCCATTTTCCACTAAATAATGGTGGTTGTATTGTCCTGAAAGATATCGATTCACCATCACCACATTTGTAAATAACGGGAGGAGCCCTAATAAATTATTTTCTTATAAACATGAAAAGAATGACTAAAAAAATTGACAACCCAAGCAGGGACTAGCTTGATTTAATATGTTTTTCACCATAATAAATGGTGTATATGAACAATACAATGAGAACCATTTCAACATGCATCACATGAAGAACATACAGTTCACAAAAAAATTATAATGTGTACAGCAGCGACATAAAATCTTTGTCCTAACTTGTTTGACTAAGGTTCCTATAGACACTTGTCTATACCAAATGATTTATTTGTAGTCGACTTTTCGGACAACTAGGATACTTCTTGATATTACTCTCGTTGGTGGACCTAATGTGGTCGTTGGATGTATAGTGCATGTCAATGATGGATACATAAAAAATGAGTAGGCAATTCAATAAGCATGTAGTGGATTAAATTCAATTTGGTTTTGCTTCATTTTATCGTCTATATCAGTCTTGCATCACAACATAACAAAAAATCACAATTATGAATCTCATCAATTTTATAAAAGAATTATAATATAAATGTTGAAGGAGATTGTGAACTTGACAAAATTTACAATATGCTATACAAACGTAATAAGTAATAGTCGGTTAATTTGTGAAATATAAAACTGACTAATCACACATATAAATAAATTATTATAAACAACACAAGGAACACATTTATCGCTTGTATCTAAAAAACAAACAAGGAAAGTATGTAACGGTTTTGGATTTCTCACCGATAAGGAACATAAACATGTGAATGTCATAGAGTTGTGAAGCCAGAAATTCTATACAAGGGAGGCACCATTCGAAATGTATCCTTCGGACCACAATATTTTTCAAAATATTATAATTCTTACATTCTTAAAACCAGTATGAGGAGATAGATATCCAATAACATTTAATGATGTTTAAAAAATATGAAACATAAACCATAGAGATTTTCTGGTAAAATGTGTTTGGTTTGGCCAAGGAATAAAAAATAATGGGTACAAAATGAGCATGTAAGTAAAAAATGGATACCCAAAGTCCTTTACACTATAAGTTTATAAATAACTACTAATTTAGACCAATTATAAGCTTGGAAATAAAATGCAAAAAGTTCGGTACCCACATGAAGAACTTTGTGCACTGCTCAAGAAATCTAATAACTATTGCTTCGATGCAACCATACCTCATTCTTTGGAGGATCAATGAGTTTGGAGATCAATTTTTAGTTCTATATCTTACACTTATTACACTAGGTCATCATAATTGCAACTACTCTTCTTCATTAGTCCATTGGTTTATCTTACTCAAGACTGAAATAGAAGGACTTGTGTTCTCTTTTGTACCAATATGACGTAAATGATATATGTGAATATATATATATATATATAGTATATGTGTAATATTATTCATAAATGTTTTTGGCTACTTATGCAATAAAATAACCACATGTATTTTCCTAGATATGATTTATACTCTTGTGCACTTGGGGAAGCACATCGTCGTACACCAGGGCTACTTAAACTCACATCATCACTAGTTGTAAGTTTGTAATCTCTGCACTAGATGGGGAAAACAGTAAACATAGTTATGTCAAACTGTTGTTAGAAAGTTAATTAGTCATATTAGTTGTTACACAAAAAGGGTTGTCTAATTTATCGTGACTGAGGATGTGTCATTACCCGTCTAATTTTATAACCGTACAGTTTGCACTGTTTATTTTAATAGAACTAGTAGAAGAAAAAATTGTTAAATTGAATGGTGTACACCTTGCATACGATTTTGATTGGTCAAGCAAAAGAAACCTGATTTGGGATAGTCAAGTATCAGTACGGAACTACTTTTGACTAAACAAATTGAATTTGGAATGAGAATGACATCAATTTATAAAATTAAAATTTTAGTTTATATTGTATCACAAAATATAATATCCACTTTAAAATCATAATATTTAAAGAATGCATGTGAAAAGTGATACCCAAGTTGGTCACAAAATTGGATATTTTTATTTTATAGGTGAGTTAGTTATGACAAAACATAGTCCTTGAAAATTGTAACAACAATCCATAATTATCCTTCTATGTATAAAAACATTTTAAGTGACATTTGCACCTATCAACATATTTTATATATACATAGTATTTATATAGAAGTGAACTATAGTAAAACACAAAAGAAATGACATATAACAATTACAAAGAGAAAAGAGAGAAAAAGTCGTGTAACAAATCCCTAAACTGTAGTAAAGAATAATAATACAAGCATGTCAGACAAAACTCTATATCTCATTGAGTGTTATAACTAAAAAATGCCATTTTAGCATTTTTAGATTGACAAGACTCATGCAAAGTCATTGCATCTAGATAATTTAGTGGAGCACATAATTCGATATAGACAACCAACTCTATGAATAGAAGGTAATTGTTCAAACAATAGGAGTAAAAATGTGACAAAAACTATAGGGCCAACCACACATTCAAAAATTATTTTTAAATAATAGTCAAGAATATAACCATGCCAAATTATTTATTGAAGTTATTGGTGACTATAATCAAAATCAAAGCAGAAGAAACTTAAGACATATTTTAATATTAATATTCCAAAGTGAGAGCAAAATCTACAGTAAAGAAAAATCAAAATGTCTTACTATACAAACAATTTCTCTCAGTGTTACAAATATGAAATAATACCATCCTCTAACCAAAACAACATTTCTAGACTTTATACTTAAATTAACATAGACTACATGCTTCTAATGGTTTAGTATCTCCTCAACACATAGTCACCCTTGATATTGTTTCTCACCTCTTACAACTAATATAAAGTTTCATATATTTTCTATAAATATTATGATTCCATTTACCATTTTATTAATTTGTTCTTGCAAAAGATGAAAGGCATGAAAAGGATTTCAAGAACACCCTTATATATATATGAAGCAAAAAAATAAAGAGTGAAATTTGTATTATTTAGTTATCTAATGTACTTTATGTTCAATATCATTAGTCAACAAATTTCAAAACTAGATTCTTCATTAGTGTGAAAATGGAGTTAGGGCAAGGCCTGTTAACAACCAAAGAGGTAAAGCATCATCTTGATTAATAATTATTTTACACCATGTTAAACGAAAACAACATATCATATAGTAACTATCTTGAATCAATAATGTAGGAGATCTTCAATATATAATGAAAATAGTGATATGTAAATGTTTAAAAGACCCATTCATTTTATAATATTTTATAAACCATCCCATAACCTATAAGAATATATAGAAAATTCTCAATTTTTTAATAAAAAGTGCTCTAAGGAAAGGAAATGATGACATGAAAATTGCATCTTCATTACATATAAGAATTAAATGTTTGTGTTGTAAGGACAAAAGGGGGATAAATATACTCAAATTAATATGACATATAGATGAAATAGTGTATAAATAAACAACATACATATATAAAATTTTATAGTCCTTATCTTTTATCTATCTTGAAGAAATAAATATGTGAGCACATAATGGTTCAAGATGTGTGTTTTGATTAAAAAGGAAGCGGAAAAAATGGTATATCAATCCTGGTTGGCCATACATGTTGAACAAGCACAAAAAGCATATATACGGTCTCTTACATTAAGTCTACACTAATGTTATGACAATTTAATGCTTAAAACAATTAATAAAAAGTTAGCAAAAGATTTTTAGAATGTAAACTGAGTGAGGAAAATTTTCTTTTATAACTAATAAAGAAACAAAAAATAGAACAATCATTATTTAACACAAAAAGAGAAAGGGTTGTACCATTAGATAAATATTTTAAACCAGCAATGTAGGACATTGTCAATATTAAAAATATAAGACTTGTAAACATTAAAAATATATATGCAACTGAAAATAGTTTATATATCACTTGATAACCTTCTTGAATATTTATGGTTCCATAAACTATAACATCTAAAAATTTCTCATGTGAAGAAGAAGTCGTGTGCTGAAAAAGGAAAAGGAAACACAAACAGTGTATCTATGTCACACATGAGAATCTTATCATTGTAAGGATGAAAGGGGAAGAAACAAACCTAATTTAATAAGTATATATATGAAATAATGTCAAAACAAAAAAAAATTATGCAAAAATAGTAGTACCATCAAGTTTAATTCTGAACCAAGTACTATGGGATATTTAACATTTTTTCTTGCATGAGGTGGGTTGATGAATAAAAAACCTCTCGAATTCCCTAAAAAAATCAAGATTCATGAGAAAAATTTACATTCACAACAATTTATCTATTTAGAAGAAATAGATGTAGGAAACACATATAAGTTCAACATATTTTCTTAATAAAAACATAAATTGAGAAAATGTTAAATTAACCCAACTTGTTCAATGTGTTGAGCAAGCACAAATAACGCATACATTGCACTCTTACATAAAATGTAAGATTTTTAATGGTAATTGCAGATGTAATACCATAAAAAACCAAACATCAAAAATTATTATTCAATAGGATGGACATTTGAGTGAGGATAAGAGGACACCAACTTGTGTAATCATATTATTTAACACCAAATTTATTACAAAGGGAAAATCATAGAGTAAATGTTTTGGATCACCAAATAGGATATCTCTAATATCTATGTAAATTAAGATATTATATATTTAAAAGACTACGGAACTATGGAAGTTTATAAATCATCCACAAACCTATATCAATATTTAAGGTTTTGTAAACTAAAAGTTATTAAATAAAAAATATTATTATGTAAATAATAAAGTTTTTGGATATTAAAGAAAATGGAGACACGAACATTGCAGTTATATCTCACACAAGAACTATATAATTTCATTGTATGAAGGGGAAAATTAGACCTAGTCTGATATGGCATATCATTGGCACAATGTAGAAACAAAAGAGAAATTAAATAAATAAACACAATACATGAATTTTACAATCGAATTTTTTTATCTATCTATAGGCAACCAATATAGGAGCCACATGTTGATTCAACAATTACATTCATTAAAAAGGGAAATTGTGTAAATTATAAATAAATCCAAGTTGTCCAAGAATGTCAGACAACCATAAAACCTATATACATTGCATCTCACATAAAATCTAAAATGCATGCAATGAGTTATAAGTCAAAAAACCGCCATTGCAAGGATGCAAGTGGGTACGTGATGTTAAGAAACAGGAAAATAATATATATTAATCATTCCAAAGCCCGGATAGAGTCTACAAGAAAGGTCGGACAGATGATCAAGACCCGGAGGGATCATCTAAGCAAGTTCCCAATCAACACGTCAAACACGCTCTGGCGTTTCAGAAGCACCTGGAGGTAGCATTCTCCGAAAACCAAAAAAACATGAACACTGAAGAGGAAGACCAGTCTGTGGGACTATGTGTTGCCCTCCAATAGCCTATCTTATTAGAATGAATGCCCTCTGTTGGAACATCCAAGGGGCAGGCCTTGACAAGAAGATACAACTAATCAAAGAAATGAAGATCACTCACAAAATCGAGATCGTTGCAGTTGTGGAACCTCGATGTAGTGGACCCACTACAACTAAAATCATTAAGAAACTGGGCTTCTCTTCTTCCCATCGGGTGGAAGCTAATGGCTTCTCAGGTGGCATCTGGATAACGTGGCACCATCACCAGTGCAAAGTCGACATCCTCCATAGCCACAGACAATTCATCCACAGTAAAATCAATGACTTCTGGTACCTAACCTTTGTCTATGCTAGTCCTAACCCTGTGAAGTGCACCCTCATGTGGGATAGGCTAGAAGAAATTACTACCACAATGTCTGATGCATGGGCAGTAATGGGTGATTTCAACACTCTTCTGTGCATTGAAAAGAAGTGTGGAAGCAAATACTTTGACAAACGAGCAAGCGAGAGATTCCACGAAACTCTCCTCCACATTGGCCTTACTGATCTCAAAACCCAAGGTCACTTCTTTACCTTCAAACATCTTGGCATTCTTAAATGTGTGGATTGAGTTGTTGCAAACTCAGATTGGATTAATAGATTCGACAATGCCTCCGTCTCTGTTCTTCCACAAATCTACTCGGACCATAATCCTATATTCCTCTCCTGCGGAGATAAGACCCCGAGAAAGTTAAGTTTTCAGACTAAAGCAAGTTGGAACCAGATGCCTGAGTTCCACAAAGAACTTCTTCCTCTATGGCCGCAGCACTGCAACTTTCAAGAAGCTATCATGTCCTTTAAAAATGCGGCTATCAATTGGGATAGCCAACGTTTTGCTACCCAACGCAAGGAGAAGAACATCATTGCGCAGATTGACAAATGCTAGGTACAACTCCAAAACTCTAACACTAGTACAATAATGGTCTATAGCGTCAATTTTTTTAAGCCTATAGCGTCACTTTTCAGTCGAGGCCTAAGTAGTCATCGCTAGAGAAATTTCTCTATAGGGTCAGTTTTTTGAACCAAAGAAAACCGACCTTATATAGTAAAAATTGACCCAAGAGGCTGTCAAAAATTAATCTCAAATGAGAAAAGAACATGTACATGAACCCTATAAGGTTAGTTTTTCTATATAACTGGCCCTAGAGATCCTCTGTAAGGACGGTTATATTATAAAAACCGACTCAATAGAGTCTACATTGAGCTTGTAACCATACCCTATAAGGTCGGTTTTTGTTAATAATCGACCCTAGAGATGCTCTATAAGGACAGTTATATGTAGAAAACTGACTCAATATAGTCTACAGCCGTGTTGGGATATGGTAGAACGGTCGTGCCGCGTAGCACGACCGTGTTGAGATATGGTAGCACGATCGTGCTATGCGGCACGGCCGTGCTACCATATCCCAACACGGTCGTGCTACACGGCACGGCCGTTCTACCATATCCCAACACGGTCGTGCTATGCGGCACGACCGTTCTATGCCGTAACACAGTTGTGCTATGCGGCACGGCCGAGATACCTATAAGGTCGGTTTTTTAAGATAACCGACCCTATAGGGTACAATTTTTTTTAAAAAAAGTTTACAGAAACAGAATAGAAGAACAAGAAGAACCAGGATATGGGAGAGGGGAGCATTGATGCTCAACCATCATCATTCCAAACCACACATTCATAAAAAAAATGATTCATATATTCAGTTGAGTTACACATAATCACATCATAATTTATAAAATGATAGATTGTAAGTCTGAGATGATATTGAATGTCAGATACAAAGGTAAATATGAAAGAGTACTAAAACCACATACATACATGGAGCTAACATATTTAATCCAATGCTATATTGACTTCATTTAGAAAAGTATCTGACCACTCTTCTCATAATTCATTTAAGTGATCACGTTTGTAAGGTTGAGTTGTAAAGATCTGTAATAGAAAATGTGCATGCTAATATTTTATAAAATGACTACAATCACTTGTAAATTTATGATGTTATTCTTTATTACCTGATATATAGTCTGAATGTCGTGTGATTCTTGTTTGACAATAGTTTGCATATATTTCATTACATAGTAGCCACAAGCCCAGTCATTATTTTGTATAGGACACTACAAATAAAGAATTATACTTAATGTTAGTAAACTACTATAAATAGGAGTTGAGATAGGACTATAAAGTTGACATATAAGAGTTGAAAATTAATACATATAAGACTAAGCAGTTGTGAAAGTAGCTACCTTGACATTTTTCAAAGTCAATGTCTTTAATTTTGTGGGTATTTGTCATCCAGCTTCACAAAAAGCCTTTATACCCCTATCAATTAAACGATGGTTGGTAAAATAGAAATTCTAAATAGAAATATCATGTTGAAGCGTTGACTAAATTTATGCTTATTCCATAGCTGCCAATTTTAGTTTGTGACCCCTTATTGTTTTACCCATTGGGTCAAGATAATAAAGAGTCATCAATTTTGGGACAATCACCACTAACTCCCAATGTCTAGCTCTGAGTAAGAATAAAACATACATTAAAATAAATAATTTTATTCATTATTAAAATTATATTGAATAATACTACTTACTGGATGTTAAAAGGAATTAGGATATTTTCCTTCCCCTCACTAACAAAATATTTGAATGCAGTAGAGATGTACTCATTCACATCCTCAATATGTGTCTCCACTTGACTAGTGATTGAAGGGACTAAGAATCCAACATTTCTTATATCAAAGTTTGTGGTCTCGGTATATAAATGGTTGTAAAACATTTGTTATTATTTCCGTATATAGAAATAATCTAAAAATGTGTATTGCAATTTTCTATATTGATAGATCCTTACCTTATCCATACTTCTATTATCGAAGTATTCAGCCAATCATACCGGAACAACTCTATAATATCATCGAGAAAAATATAACTGTCAAAGTCCCTCCCAGTTGCATCTTCTGTTAAATTGATCAAAATTTGTAATCCAGAGCTTTGGTTGGATAAGTATCGACACAAACATTTACATTTACTTCCCAACTCATCGAATATGGATTTTGAAATAAAAGATGGCTTGGGTATAGGAGGATGACTAGTAGAATTTTTAATTTTTGGTTTGCAAACATGTTAATTAAATTACATACTTATATTACATGAGTTCATATATGCAGTCAAATATGAAAAATATGGTAGAATTAAGGTATACATTGTCATTGATAACCAAGTGTCTAGGCCAACCCACCATAGAACCCTCAGCTTCTTCAACTGTACTATATTCAGGATTAGGTATGTGTAGTGGTTTGTCTCTCATTCCGTCATACACAAGATGGATGGACACACGACAAATGTCATCAGTAATTTATTGGCAATGCAATGTACCACCAATGTTGTATACCTTGCCCGCTACTACAACATTATATTCTGGAACCTCCACTATAAGTTTACAGTTCATACCAACCTAGAATTGAAATAATATAAGTTATATATGATGTGGTAAACTAGATACCTATTACAACTATATCTATATATATCATATATATTATCATACTAATAACACAACATATAGAACAAAAACTTACTACATATTATTGTGGTGGGTCATTGGGAGTGCTCCCATGACCTTCTAGAATTGGAGCATGGGCTTGTACCTCATCACTTGAGAGATGCACAATATGAATAGGTTGAGAAGGTTGAGTAGGCTGAAATGAAGACATTATTTCTTTTACTTTCTGTACTACTAATGTTTCAACCTCTTCTTATGTAAGACCTCTTGCATGACCTCTTTTAGATTGTGAAGGGATAAAATAAGACTCGAATCCTATGCCAGCTCCTAATCCTTTAACATGGCCATGATGCTCCTTCATACCAAGATCAACTGATAGTTCATCCATGTGGCCAGTTGGGATGAACTTTCCTTCCTTCCTTTGCTCGTAGAGATCAATATATTCATAGTTAATAAAAATATCAAATCACAATATCAATTAGATATAAATAAATCTATGTTTGTGGGAGTTACTCTTTACTTAGTTGGGATAAACCTACCATCTTTTGTGCCACCTCCTTAGTTGCAGGGTTGACAATTTCACATGCTCGATTCTTTCTAGCATCAATCCACTGCAAGTGTCGGGGTGGACGCTTAGCTTGAGTTGTACTAGACTCTTCTCCATAAGAGAGTTGCTTCTCTTGTAGTTGGCGGCGGAAGGCATAACCACCGGGCCCCAAGCAATGGTCATGCACATTTTTGGCCTGTCTTTCCTTTTGGGCCTCGTGAATAGCCTGATCATTTAAAATGAGGTATTGCAATTTAGAATTGGCAAACATATATAAAAAGATTCACCTCCTTAATTGTATAAAATTAAAGATTCATCCAGTACATCACAATCTTTATTACCTGAAACTCTTCCGTGTTCCTAGCTACAACAAATCTTTCCCACATCTCAGGATCTATAAAAATATACATATATGTTGCTTTCTTCTTTTGATTAGGATTATCTATACATTCCCTTTTGAGATATGTCTTAAAAGCCCTCCATCGTACACCACAACGTTGTAGCACTTTTTTCTTGTGATCTTTTTCATTTAGATGAAAAACACCCTATACATGCAAAAGAAGCAATAATGTTGTCTTAAAAAGGATATGTCTTTCCAAGCAAACTAAATTAGAATCAATAAACAAAAACAAATTAAAATAATATCACTTCCACTCACAGATATACCCTTCCATAGGAGGTCTTTTAAGGCATTAGAAACATCATGCCAATTTTCTATATCTATTGGCACCTTACTACGTGTGGTCACCCCTACATAATTCTTGAAAGCACTAGCATGTTCCCCAATAGGTTCTCTTGTGACATCAAACTGGACTGCCAATTTCTCCCCTTTGACCCTGAGCTCCTGCAGCCTACGCATCAGTGTGGGACCTCTACTTTTCTTAGCATCACCACTACCATCCTCATGGTGCTCATGCTTAGAATGTTCATCTTCACTTGCCATTTTAGAACCTACAAGTATACATGATAAAAGAAACAAAAGTGATAATAAAAGCACAAGTGGATGAATGATATATGATGTATATTTAAAACATTACATGCTTGAATGATAATAAAATAAATAATTCAAAGAATACATCACTCTAGTATTGGTTGAGTTGTTAGTCAAGTAAAATTCCTTCATCATGGTCTTGATGTTTATAGTATTCATAAAATTTTGAAAAATTTGGCGAGAAAGATGAGCCATTCATCATGGAAGACCAAGAAAAACAAGTATTCTATATTGATGACCCGGCAAATAAAAATTGGTCTATTGTTCTTCATGGAAAAAGACAATTTACTGTAGATCCTATAAATGAAGAAGAATACTATGAGAAGTATGATGATTCCAGCCCATTCTCAGTTGGTTTGCCAAGTGTAAATGTTGAAGATAACACCGATGGTCAACCCAATTACACCTAAAGATAGGAACTCTGAAATTTATATAGTCCAATTCCCATATGTCCTCAATGATGCCGTAATATGACATCTCAGCTTCACGTGGACTTTTATCTTTGGCACTAGCAAAATACAACGAACAAGCTTGAATAGTGACCCCACTATTTTGAACTACTCTACCTTCATCTTGACGCTTTGTGTAGTATGAAAATCTATTTATGTCATAACCTTCATATGACATGACATCCATTTTTGGCTTAAAGACGAGCTATTTTATGTTCTCAGCAACATTATTCGGTGATTCAAATAGTTGATTAAAGACTTTCTCTTCAAACCACCTAATAAATGTTTAATTATGCTCTCATGCAAGCCACATTGAACTGGATTGCAGATGATTTCTCTTGATAAGATCATTGTGTTCTATGATGTAGCTACTAACTTCATCGATGTTGTGTAAAATATACAAATGTGCTTGTTCCCACAACTCACGACTGATTCCTTTCACTCGTCCTCCCAGAGTTCCTTTGCCACAATAAGACTCACTGTCATGGGAATTTTTTAGATTGCTAGAAGTTTCATTGCAATTCAAAAAATCATTGCAAAATTCCATCACCTCCCTAGCCACATAACCCTCAATAATACTCCCTTCAGGACGATAATGATTTCGAACATCACCTTTAAAAACACTCATGTAGCGTTCAATTACATACATCCAGCGTAAGAAATTTGGACCCAACATCTTCACCTCCCTTGTAATATGTACTACAAGATGAACCATGATATCAAAAAATGAAGGAGGAAAGTACATTTTAAGCTAACACATGGTAACAATTACATCTTTCTATAATTTATCGAGAGTATCAGGATGTATCACTTTGTTGCATATTTCATTGAAGAAGAAACAAAGTCTTGTGAATGCAAAGCTTACATGCTTCGGCAATATAGATCGAATAGCCACAGGTAAAATTTGTTGCATTAAGATGTGACAATCATGAGATTTAAGACCTATTAACTTCAGAGACTTCTTTGATACCAATCTATGAATATCAGAAGAGTATCTTTGTGGAACCTTAATATTCTCCTGCTTTGACAAAGTGTTATAAGCTGGTGGTAAATATGTGTGGTGACCCCTGATCTCCACTAATAATTCTTTTCTTATACCCATTAATTCTAAATCTTTTCTAGATTTTATGCCGTCTTTAGTCTTTCCTGGTATGTTCAATAGTGTACCAATGATGCTGTCACAAACAGTTTTTTCAACATGCATGACATCAATGCAGTGTCTAATTGCCAAAGATCTCCAATAAGGAAGATTCCAGAATATTGACCTCTTCTTGTATAGATATTTGTCACATGCGAGAGTATGTCTACTTGAACTCTTTCTAAATTCATTAACAATATGTTTCACCTGATCATATACAACATTTCCTGGTATAGGTTTAGGAGCATTTCATTCCTTAGTTGACCCATTAAAGGTTTTGTGTTGCCTTTGATAAGGATGCACTAGTGGGAGAAATCTCTCATGACCAAGATATATGATTTTACCACCATGTTTTAGTCGGATTGAATCAGTATTTTCCTAACAAATAGGACATGCTTTGTATCCTTTTATGTTATATCCAGACAAATTTCCATAAGATGGAAAGTCATTAATTGTGCAAAACAACATAGCATGCAAACTAAAGACCTCTTTACGTGAAGCATCATATGTCATAACACCTTCTTCCCATAGTTTCATTAGGTCATCAATTAGAGGTTGAAGGTAAACATCAATATCATTTCTAGGTTTCTTGGGCCCTGATATCAATATTGACAACATCACATACTTATTTTTCATACACAACCAAGGAGGAAGATTGTATATAACAATCATAACAGGCCACGTGCTATGTTGGCTGCTTAATGCACCATAGGGATTCATTCCATCTATACAGAGTCCAAGTCTTAAGTTTCTTGGTTCTTTACCAAATTGAGGGTATAATAAATCAATTTTCATCCATTGTGGTGAATCAGATGCATGTCGTAGGACGCCATCATCATTGGCCTTTAATTCACCATGCCAAGAACAATTTTCTGCATCTTATGTATTAGCAAATAAGCATTGAAATCGTGGTATTATTGGTAGATACCACATCACCATGGAAGGGGTGCCATTTTTAACCTTAGATGAATTTGTGGTCTTATATCTTGATGCACCACATTTTGGACAATTTATCAAAGTACTATAGTCCTTCTGAAAAAACACACAATCATTTGTACATGCATGAATCTTCTTAGCCTCCATTCCCATTGGGCACATTATTTTCTTTACTTGATATGTTGAAATTGGAAGCTCGTTGCCTTCAGGAAGAATTTTCTTTAACAAAGACAACAGTGAAGTGAAACTCTTATCGCTCCACTAGTTTTGAGAATTAAGAGTATATAATCGTATCACAACACTCAACCTCGTGAACTCAGTACAACCCTTATATAATAGTTTTTCAGCATCATGGATAATGTTTGAAAATAAAGAAGGTGGATCAATGACATTGTCCCGACAACTATGTAGCATCTCATCAACCATATCATCCTTAATCGGATCATCCTAAATCGGTTCATCATTGACATTATCATCATTATCTATATCTTCTATGCCACAACTATTAGTATCGACATTTTCTGATCCATAATTAAATTTCTCTCCATGTCAATACCATTCATTATAACCTTGTATGATCCCATTGCATATGACATGATTCTTAATTTCCTCAGTAGTATCAACTTTCAAATTGTTACCACAATTTCTACATGGACAATATAGCCTATCTGTAGGTAGTTTCCTATGTTCCTCAACAAATCTGATAAATTCATCAAGACCTTTGGCAAACTCTGGACTACAACGGTTCTTGATAGACATCCAACTTCAATCCATTTTCTATATCACATTAAAATTAATTATAAAACTAAGAGTTTAATATTGATACTATAAGTTGTAAGTTTTTATTGATAGAAAGTTAATTACTTTTATACTAAAGTGTACCACCTTTCCCATTTTTGAATATTTAATCTCACTAGTAACTGTATAATGTATGTTTAGTTTTGAAGAAAATTTCAGCAGCATTTCCCCTAAGTTCTTCAAGTACATCGATGTAAATGGCAAATAACCACCCACATATGTATCCAGAGAACAAATGAGGAAATACTACTAAAATTTTCTTCAAAACTAAACATACATTATACAGTTACATCCTAAGTGAGATTAAATATCCAAAAACAGTCCCAGATTGGGGACTATCCAAAATTTACTCCTAATGAGTAAATTTTAAACAGGTTCCTAAGTTGATACATGCATAAATGTATTATTGTCATATTTATATATTAAGTTAAACATCATGCGTCGATGATATCATCTATAAACCCTAAAGTGTCAATTTGTGACTACACAATGTGTACCCTCATATTTCTAGAATGTATATAATGATTACATATGTGATTGATAATAAAATGTAGATATAAAAGAATATATATTTTTATTATTGGTTGATTTACTAGTCAAATAAAATGGCACATTGGGAGAGTGAGAATATTATACCTCACTTGTAGGATGAAGAAGAAATATATGCAACTCAACAATAAGTCAATAGCACCTTCAACAACACAAATGCACGATTAAATTCGTGTTATAATGTATTAATTAGGGATCAATATATACAAATTTTAGAGGAGCAGTAAGAATTAAAAATTGACAAATTGAAAAATTTTGAAGTTTCTGAAACACTTCCAGCACGGCCGTGCCATCACAACAGTCGTGCTTCCCAGCACGGCCATGCTACCTGGTCAGTTGCATTACAGTAAGAAGAAAATAGAGGAGTGAGGCAGCAAAGACAAACGTGCTACCTTGAGAAGAACCAGACGATAGGGGAGCGTGTGCGGGAGAAGAACTGGAGAGAGAAGGCGTGCGGCCCTTGCAACGTTGTAGGTTTCATCGCTGTTCAAGGAAGAAAGTGGCGGTTGGGCATCGTCGCCCAAAGAAATCGACGCCAGAGATGGTGGTCGATCCGAAGACGTCGTCGCCGTCCAAAGAAGAAAATGGCGGCTGGGCGTCATCGTCTAAGGAAAGCGACACTGATTTGCCTCTCTTTGGGCACAGAGATGGTTGGGGAGGTGATCTTTGTAGTGGCGGTGATTTTCTTCTCTTCGGGTGCAGGAGCGGGAATGGGGAGTAGCAGCAACAGCAAATGGCAACCTAAACTTTCGATCGGGTTGGTATCTGCTAAGTTAAGGACCTCTAGCGTCAATATTTGGTAAATAACCGACCCTAGAAGTCTGGTTATCAAACGATGCTTGAAGTTTACCAATAGTGTAGGTTTTTGGTAAATAACTGACCCTATAAGTCAGGACTCTAAGGTCGGTTATATTAAAAAACTGACCCTAGAAGTCTGGTTATCTATAAGGACAGTTTTATAGTAAAACCGACCCTAGAGGTCAGTATCTATAAGGTTGGTTATCTATACAAACTGACCCTAGAGTTCCAAAATGGTGCCCATGTTTTTTGATGACCCTATAGCATCGGTTATTTGAAAAAATCGACCCTTTAGATCGAGGTGTGAAGCCAAAATCACGTGATTTTTTGCCACGGGAAATTGGTTAGGTCGGTTTTTAAGATAAAATCGATGCAATAGTCTATTAGGTCAGTTATTCTAGTAAAAATGATGCTATGGGCAGCGACGTTACTGGCGAAAAATGTAGTAGTGTAACCATATACCCTGTATAGATCCCTCTATACACCTGCAGGAGTAGCTTCACTGAATCCTCCTCAAAGAGGAAGTCGATTGGCAGCAAAAAGCTCACATTGACCGGTTAAAACTAGGTAATTGCAACACCAAGTTTTACCAGTCATATGTTAAGGCGCGATGGAATTTCAACAAAATCTCACAGCTCAAGAATGAAGAAGGAGATCGGGTCACTTCTAATCCTAAAATTAAAACCCTACTACATAGGTGGTTCGCGGATCTCATGTCTCAAAAAATGAGACCGGATCTCGATCCTGTCAAGTAGTACCCCAGCGTGTTTCTAGGCATCAATGCCTCTACGGCTGGCCTCCTCAGCTCCATTCCTTTCATGCAGGAGATAAAAAGAGTTGTCTTCTCTATGGCACCTATTAAAGCACCCGACCCCGATGGAGTTTACACTTATTTTATCCATAAAAATTGGGACACTATGGGTAATTCCATTACAAGCACAGTCGTCACGGTCTTCCATTCTGAACATATCACTGCCTCTGTAGTTGATTCATTCATGGTTCTCATCCCCAAAGTTGCTTCTCCACAGTACTGTCGGGATTTCAGGCCTATTTCTCTTAACAACAGCTGCTTCAAGGTCATCTACAAATTGATCGTGGAAAGGTTGAAGCCCTATATGGATAGTTGGATAGCACTGACACAATCGAGCTTCATCCCAAGAAGACACATCTCAGACAACATTCTCCTAGTTCAGGAAATTATTCACACTATGAGGACTCGTACTACCAAGAAGAATACTATGCGCATCAAGCTCGATCTGGCCAAAGCTTTCGACAAGATGAATTGGATGTTTATACATGATACACTAATTAAAATCGGTATCCTAGACAAACTCATTAACATCATAATGCAGATTATTACCCGAGGCTCCACCTCCATTCTTTGGGAAGGTGCACCTCTTCCACCGTTGAAAGCTTCTCAAGGGGTGAGACAAGGGGACCCCATTAGCCCTTATGTCTTTGTCATGTATATGGAACGAATTAGCCAGGCAATCACCAACTCTGACCAGTATCGAGAGTGGAAACCCATCAATCTCATGTGTGGTGGGACTCACCTATCTCATGTTCTTTTTGCTAATTAAATCCTTCTGTTAGGTGAAGCATCCACATATCAAGCGGCCATCATTAACAAGATCCTCAAGGAGTTCTCCATGGTATCGGGCCAAACCATTTTTAAGGACAAATCCATCTGCTACTTCAGTAAAAACACAACTCACACAACCTGCAGAGCCATTAGTAGGAGGCTTGGCTTCAACTTTACTTTGGATTTGGGTAAATATTTGGGGGTTCCCATCCTCCACCATAGAGTTAACAAAGCCACACATGGCACCATCATCTCATCCATTCAAAGTAGGCTCAACAGCTGGTCAATGTGGCACCTATCTGTTGCTAGCCGTGTCACCCTGGACAAATCAACACTCCAAAGCATCCCCTCTTATACCATGCAAATGGTGAACATGTCCCCACAGTTGTGCGATGACATAGATAATCATGTCAGAAGGTTTATCTGGTCGGGCACTAGCGACCACCGGAAGACATCCCTTGTCTCATGGAAGAAATTCAGTTCTAGCAAGGACTCGGGCGGGCTCAGCATCAATGACGCCCGAGACCAAAACATTGCTCTTATGATGAAAAACATATGGGTTTTCCTTAATGAACCAAATAAATTGTGGGTTCAAGTCGTGAAGGAGAAATATGTCAGAGGAGACAAGTTTAGCTCTAGCCCAAGCTCCTCAGCGTGGAGCTTCATCAAGAAACATGTCAGTGATATCTTTAACCTTTTCCATAAATCTGTTAGCAATGGATAATGTATTAATGTATGGTATGATAAATGGATCGCAGGGAAATCTGTCATGTACTACTCACCAGGGTGGACCATTCCAGAGGGATTAGAAGATTTAAAAGTGAGCTCAATGCTGAATGATGACTCTACCTAGGACTGGGACTTCATCCATGCCTTTCTACCACAGAACACCTGGCCAGCTATTCACTATATCCCCCCCATCCCCCATAGAGGAGGAGGATGCTTTGATCTGGCCCCTAGAACACAATGGATGCTTCTCTACCAAATCTGCCTACAAGTGGATATGTCGGGACAAGGAGGTTCACCTACAGGGAGAATGGAATGATATCTGGAATTCTAAACTCCTTGCAAGAATCAAATTCTTCATGTGGCTAATGCGACACAGCAGTCTTCTTACAAATATCGAGAAACGCCGCAGGCACATCGATGTTTCTAAACTTTTCCCAATCTATAACAATGACTGCGACACTCTTGTACATGCTCTTTGAGATTGCCCCATCAGCAAGGAGGTCAAGCTCCTCGTCAGCCCCAACCTACAACATTTAAGCTTATCAGATGACAACTGGCTTGCCCACTGTGTGGACTCCTCACATGCAGATGCATATACCCTTTCGGCAGTCACCTGTTGGCACATATGGACCTTTCGGAATGAGCTCATCCATCAACCACTTTCCACAACTATGGAATCAAAAGTGGCCTTCAACAAGCACAAAGTTTAGACTATTCTCAACATGGCTGACGCTCACCTTCCCCGTACAGTTCAGCACGAGGAAGCTGCTCCACAACTTGAAGCACGAGCCTTCTATATCTTCATTGATGTTGCTTATCTACACAACACATCCCAATCAGCTGTGGGTATCCATGTGACCAACAGGGATGACTCACACCATCTAGGGCAAGGCGACATCACTCACTCTACCTCAGCCTTGGAAGCTGAAATCAAGGCCATTTCCAGTGTGGCAGAGCTGTGCGTTAACCATGGCTGGTAGAATGCCTACATCCTCACTAACTCAATGCAAGCGATTATGGATCTCATTAAAAACAAACAACTACCTAATATCAAGCCCTACGCCTTGAAGATGACTAAGCTTCTTGTCGACCGACTCAGAGATTCCCTTCTCCATGTCAATCAGATGCTCAATGGAATAGCTGATGCTATTGCTAAATACTACCTCAAAATCCAGGCCTCTATTCACTTTCAACACTCTCCTCTGAGAGAGCTCATCATCGATGTTAATGTAGATGTTAATCTCCTTTTAACCACACTGGAGAGCGGAATAAATAAAAACTAATCTCTAGGTTGTTAGCAAAAAACAACCTTAATCAACAAAGTAAGAAAAGAAGCTTTATTATGATGAATATGGAGTGAAGACAACGTTCATTTACAAATAACAAAGGAACAAAAACATCTTATATACTCCTTATTTTGCATTGCATCAAAAGAGAAAGGAAAATGATAGAGTAAACATGTTTATTAACAATATAGGACTTTGTTGATGGCTATGAAACCAAGATATCTATATGTTTAAAAGATTTATGGAACTTACAATGGTGTATATATCCTCCAATGATCCACAAGAATACTTAAGGATCTATAAACAAAATTAAATGAAACAAAAATTGTTTCTTATTTATAGAATAATTTATTTCCTAGGTAAATGAAAGACTATAGGACCATTACATCTTTGTCCCACAAGAATAATAAGATACATTGTACCGAGGAAAGTGGGAGAAATAGATCTAATTTAGTATGGCAAATGGATGGTATAGAGGACAAAAAAATAAACAAACAAACAAAAAATGTCTTAAATTTATAGTTATAATAGTTTATTTGCATTGAAGCAATGAATATATGAACCACATTTTGATGCAACATAGTTGTTCACTAAAAATTGTTACGTAGAAAAATTTAATGTAATCCAATTTGAGCACACATGATGATAAAGCACAAAAGCATGCATGTTCACTCTCAGATAAAGTCTAAATTACTTACCATGATAGATTCAAGTTTAGTAACATTATAAAAAAATTACATAAATGCTTCATTATGATGAAATGTAGGAGGACCAAGTATGTTCCCAACTCAAAAAGGAAAAACATATTTTGTGATTGATATCTAACTAAAACTAAATAAAATGGAAATTTATAAAGTAAATATTTTGAATCAATATTGTAGGAGATCGTCGATATCTATAGAAAATCATGATATGTAAATGTTTAGAGGATCTATGCAGTGAATAATGGCTTATATATCATCCACTAATCTATAACAATAATTCAGGTTTCATAAACCAAAAAATAAAAAATTCTCCCATAAAGAAAAAAATCTTGGAAAAAGAAAGGACAACATGAACATTGTACTTATATCTCATTTGAGAACTATAGGTTTTTATTTTTTTTGGATTGATGGGGAAATAGACCTAATGTAATGTGGCATATAAATGATACAATGTAAAAACCAACATAAAAATAAATAAAATACATGTATTACACTTATATAGATGTAAAAGTATATCTATATCAAAGAAAAGGATATAGGAACCACAAATTGGTTCAAATTTATTCAATAAAAGAAAAACCAAATTGTAAATTGACCCAAGTTGACCAAACATGTTGAATAAACACACACACGTACACACACACACACACACACACAGATATATATATATATATATATATATATATATATATATATATATATATATATATATATATATATATATATATATATATATATATATATATATATGTTACGTCTCATGTGAAGTTTAAAATTCGTTCAATGACAATCTTGTTTTTGAGTTAGGAGAGACAATACTCTCCCCCTCCCTAAAATAGGGTACCAGAGCATGGATGATTGCAAGGGTGGTAATTACAGTGGGCAACAAGGGGTTTCGAACATGGATCTCTCAGGAGAGACATGCCATTTTAGGCAATATAAAGTTTAATTTCATCAATTAGTATAGTAAGAGATTCTTCATTACGGTGAAATTGAATAAGGACAAGGTTTACTAAGACTAGAAAACAACATCTTGAATGATTATTATTTGAAGTAAAATTACATTTAAAGGATCAACCATAGAGTAAATGTTTTCAATCAAAGTAGTAGGAAATAGTAGATATCTATGAAGTTTGAGATACGTAAGTATTTTTAAATGACCAACGCAACTAACTATAGAGCTTCCAATAAACTATGAGAATATTTAAGAAACCAAAAACGAAATGTATAAAAGATATTGTCACTTCAAGAATAAATTGTGTGCTAAGAAATGAAAAAGACAAAATGAGCATTGTATTTATATCATATACAAGAGTTATAGGATCTCATTGTATGAATAAAGGAGAAGAAATAAACCTAAGTTAATAAGGCCTATAGATGCCACAATGTACAAATATGTGTCTTGGATGTGAATTCACAATTGTCTATATATCTTTTAGCAATGAATATAAATCAACCCTAGTAGGAAAGCCAGGTTCAAATTCTCTATCCCCATTGTGTGTCTCTGACATTCCCCCTAAATATATGTCATAAATGTGGCTAATCATAATTTTACGAGTTGATGTTTGGGTAACCAATTTTGTGATAACCAATTGAAACATAGGTTGTGACACCTAGAAAGTCCATTACAATTTAGTAAATAAGGGAAAAGTAAACATTACATGCAAGAAAACATTATGGATGGATCATATATTATATAATAATACAGCTGCAGAACACACATAAGAAAGTTCCAAGAAATCAACGGGCATTGATTGAGCAAATTACAACATCAAATACGAGTCATTGAATAAGTAAAGTTGAAGAAGAATCATTAAGGATAAATATGTATAGGTTTGAGGGAAACCTCATTACTTAGATTATGTCTTGTTGATTCTATGCTTTCTTAATTTATTTATCAGGATTAGCGTCGTTGGAGATCCACATAAATATGTAAAATTGTTCATAATTTGCCCATTTTACACATGGCAATAGAACAACATTAATGGTTTCTATAGCAAGAGGGAATTGTCAGATGAAGTTGGCATCCCTATTGTATCCTTTGGTTTGGTGCATCACAGTTTCAGATAGTGAGTGTCAATCATCTGATCATCAAGAGTCATAAGTGCTCTTGTTTTTGGTTGTTTACAATGTACATATGCAATGAGTTGTTGTAAATTGCTTTCTATGTCATGATCTGTCTACTCTCATGGTAGCCATGGAGGGTAATGCTGGTTTCTCAATCAGACCTCTTAAGGATGTCCATTATATGGATTCCAACGTATGGAGGCCTCTGATCTTCAAGTTACTGGAGTTTGTAACATATAACATTAACAAAACGTCTAAATATCTCAGTTTTCATAGGAAGTGGAACACAAATAGGGTTGTACTATGTGGATTATAAGGGAAAATAGAGACAACTACTTTTTTTCCTATGCTAATGACAGCTTAGGATCCAATTGTAAGGGAAATTGAAGAGGACACCAAAAAAATTATTTGCCCGTAGACAGAACCAAAAATGAAGAAATGAAAGGAAACTAAATGTTCTGAAGAGCTACCCGGTCTATCATTGTTAATGCTAAGTTAGAGACAATAAAGAAGAAATCTGTTGCGGAGAAGGTTACCTACGAAACTACTAAAAATTTCTTTGGCCATTGATGGAACCAAAAATGAAGAAATTAAAGGAAAAGAGACATTCTGAAGAACTAATCGGTTTGGCAGTGCATCATTATTAATGCAAACTTAGCGACAACAAAGAAGAAATATGTTGTGGAGAAGGTCACCTGCGGAAACCATCGTTGTGGCTGGAGGTGTTGGAAACCATCATCTCATGGATGACACTTAATTGGTTTCCAAATTTATAATTTTGGTAGACTACCTTGGTTGTGAGGGAGATTTAGTTTGTAGGGTAAGAGTCCAAGTTTTTGTATGAGTGTGGTTGCGAACTAAAGTTCATAGACATTATTTAGAAAAGAAAAAAAACAATGATGGAGACGAGTGTTTGCTCTTAGTAGAGTATAATAGTAGATATATAGATATATACATACATAATATACATATATATACATATAGTATATTTTAATACCCACACATGTACTGTAGTAATGCTACTCGTCTATGAAATGACGGTAGTTTTGTAAATACTAAAAACAATGATTTGAGTTGTGTGTAACAGCAGTGAAAGCAATTCAAGATCTTATTGTAAATTTTTCTCCACCCTAAAATCCCAAAATCAAGAATTCCTCTTCAGTTCTCTAATTCCAGTATAGAAAATCACTAGTAGTTCTACTTTTTATTTTGCATTACTATAAATCAAGCCATGAATTCCACTCCACTTCTCTGTTTCCATTCGTGTCACTAATGGTGTCGATTGTCCTATTGTTCGTTACTTTGTTCGTCCAAAACACACAAGCAAGGGGGAACCGACTGCCTGGTGTCTGTTGTTATGTTCAAATCGGGAGACCAAAATCAAGAAAAGCAACTGCAATGAAGACAATGAGAAGGGAAGTGAAAAAGTAATGGTAGAGGATGATTGCATAGAATTGGGAAGAAGAATTTGAGTATATTATGCAAAAAATATTATAATGGAAGAAGGTCATGTAGACGAGAAGGTACATGGTTCAACGAAAGGTATAAGGAAAGGTAAAAAGAAAGGTCATAAAAAGAAGGGAACTACTTATAGTACAAAGAAATGTACTAGTGCTAAAGAAGAGAATATTGAAGATGAGACTGCTGGAGGTGAAGATACTGAAGAAGTGATTGCTTCATATGATACTATTGGAAATGAAGCACCAAAGAAGTGGTTGTTGAAGATGATATTGCGGGAGTTGAATGTACTGAAGAAGTGGTTGTTGAAGTTACACGTGAGAATGAAGAAACCAAAGTTGTTAAAGAACGATCTCTAACAAGATCAGAAGAAGAAGAAAACTAGGAGGGAAAATAGTAGCCATTTCTGAAATAGAAGAAAAACAAAAAGACAAGAGAAAGAATCTAGAAGGTAATGTTCCTTATATTTAAAGTGAAAATTTAGACCTATTAGAATCATTTTGTCAATAGAAGTTACACTTTATTTACGAAAATGTAACTTTGTGAGCTAAAAAGTAACCACTCCAAATAAAAAGTAACTCTGCTAATAGAAAAGTAACTCTACGAATGGAAAAGTAACTATATTAAAACATTATATATATTAACAAGTAACTATGTGAATCGAAAAGTAACTATGTTAACTAAAAAGTAATAGGGTCAACAAAAAAGTAACTTTGTGAAATGAAAAATAACTCTATAAATAAGAAATTAACAATGTTAACAACAAAGTATCTATGTGAAATGAAAAGTAACTATGAGAAAGGAAAATTAATTGTATTAACTGAAAAATAACATTGTGGACATAAAAAATATATTTTCACTATACTCCTTCAATTTTGACCTGACAAACGGGTGGGTCGGGTTGGGTTTGGTTTGGGTTATTATGGGTGTGAGTCTCCTGGGTGCGGCTCAAAAAGACCCACTTGTAAATGGGTCATGGAAAAGTCCACCCAAATACAACCTAATAGATATTGAGTCGACCCGCGTGTACCCATATAACTTGTAGTACAATTTGATGCTCTTATTAAAAATAATATAAATATAACTTTCTAGTTTGATGTCTTCATGTGGCTCTCTTTTTATGTGTATCACAAACTAAAACATTTAGTTTATTACATTTCACATCAATTATAAGAGAAAACTACATTTTGTGTTGTGAATTAGTATTTCAAATAACAAATCATACTCAATTGTTGTATTTAATGTTAAACATAAATGAGGAAAAAATTACCGGTACATGTAGATGTTCAACACACAAAAAAAAACTATTTAATTTAAAGATAATAACAAATTAGGATGATGTTATCATTTGTATTGGTACAAAGTAGAAAGAAAAAAAATTGTTGAACCAAGCACATCAAAGTGGAAATGTTTTTTATTATTAAAGGTACATAAATATTGACAAGACAAACACAAAGAAAACAATTCATATATATATATATATATATATATATATATATATATATATATATATATATATATATATATATATGTGTAAGTTCAAATATATCAAATATATATGACATGTAAGTACAAAACACAATATAGTGAATACTCATGAGTTATTGACCGGTCTAAATCGCACATCCAAAATGGAGCGGATCAAGAGTAGTTAGACTTTTGAATTTATAACCTGATACTCAAGTCACCACAACTATTATACGGGGTCTGATGTAGTAGATCGAGGTTGAACTATAGGGACAGCATTGGTAAGTGTTAAGATTGTAGAACCTCAAACTCAAATACACCAAATAAAAGGGAGTAGATTAAAATGGTGTTCCCTAAGGAACGGTGTCATGCCATACAAAGTAACAAAAAGGCAATGGAAAGAGTACAAAATAAGAGAACAAGTTCAAACAAGAAATATGCAACAAAAGTACGGAAGGGAACTTGGATCAGGTTTCACCTACTAAGATCTCTCACCAACGTGCAATACTCACACCCCTTTATATACCCTTAGCAAGATTACAAGAAGTCATCATAAATGTATATTCCCTCATCTCTTGAGCTTAGGATAGATCTAGATTAGAAGGTTGTCTTCTCTTGAGATAGCAAACAAATAATCACAAACCAAACAATATGACCATTAGCTTTAGCATTCCAACATTTTCATGCATTCATCCAACTCCATAACCCTTAGATAACACTAATACTACTCTTTTGAGGCATTAACATTGATACATCAAAATATGGTAGCTACTCATGCAAGTGAAGCAATAAGAGAAAAGTATGGAGATAATCTTTGCTAGAAGAATATATATGTATTCAAAGGGATGTAGGTATATACATGTTGGGAGAGCCTTAGTGACTACTGCCAACCCAAGTAAGATGTTTTGCCACACATGTTAGCAGTCATTATAACAAGGTTACAAAGGTAAATTTACATCAAGACAAATGAAGAGAGAAGGGATACGACATGAGGGAGATGGGAGATCTAAAGAAACAAAGAGACAATACACCAATGATACTTCTCCAGGTCCAGATCTCGTGAAGGTGTGGAAGATGGTAACTCCTTCTCTCGAAGAAGAGGATGGTAGATCTTCTCTCTCCTACAACATTCATCTTTAGAGATCCAAGACCAATAGAGACGAATGAGGGTGGCTCTGGAGTTGGACAACACTTTGTTGCTCTTGGTGATCTCATACCTCCTGATGTGTGGAGTCATGGGCCTATTTATAGGTGCCACCCACAGACTGAAGTCCAGGTGTAGCAGTCGCTACACACATCCCAACCACTACCAGTGTTGTAGTCGTGACAAGTGTATCAGTTGCATCCGCACCGTGGTCAAAACTAGAGTTGTGGTCTCCACCTAGTGTCGATCACAACACTGCTCTGGTCACGATTGCTTCTTCAACCTTCATATCTTTAACGGTCGTGACTGCTGTTGCGGTCAGGATGGAAGTTTTGGGTCGCGACAGTTGTTGTGACCTAGAAGCATTGTTGTGATCAAGACCTTAATAGGGGATGAGACTATCATGCATAGTTGTTCCAGGTCATGACACTAAGCATCTGTGTGTCCCAGCCAATACACCTATCGATCTATCGTAGTTGGGTCAGTTGTCCACATGTAGTTGTTATGGTCATGATGGAGATGTATTAGTAGTGATATATGTAGATAAAGTAAAGCCATTAAGTAATGTACAAATTGTGCCTAAGGACATCTAAAATAGACAAAAAAAGGTTTAAAAAAAGATGTCCTTATGGGCATAAAATAGGTGCTAAAATTTCTCAAAATAAGATGTTATCAACTCCCCCAAACATAGAACTTAGCCTATCCTCCGACTAATAGATAAAATCAAGTCAACGAGCGATGAGATGTATATGTTTTGTCTTTGACAAACACATCATTACATAATCATATCGTCCTTGCAGCAAAACCTTTGTGACATGCTTGGTTCATTTCCTGAGGTTCCATTTTCCTCCCTTATTTCCAGAGTTAAGTGATTTTATACCCTTGACACTGCCTTTAGTAGTAAATGACTCCCACTCATAATGACCTCCATATCCTTGGTTTCTAGCTAAACTTGTAAACAGTTCCTTCTAGGGGTAGCTTTCATACTCCACCTTTATTTTGATTGGGCCCTAGCTATTGTGTGGGGTAGGATAGGCTTTTTAGTGCTTTTCCTACATTCCTTAGCCTGCCTCAATCATTATGTTTTCGTAAAGACAGTGCCTGGCCTGATGTAGTGTCAAGTGGTTGTGGGAGGTTTGCTTTGAAATGAAGGTGGGTGAGTTTGGCTTCTAGATTCCACTTCCAGACACGACATATCAACATTCATGAGTGTAACAATACATCGGTCGTGTGGGGGTCCTTTAGCAACATTTTAGGACACATCTCTCGTAAAAAAAAATTCTTGTCTTTTTATTCTGCTCTCAAGCTTAGGAAAAAGGATTAGAAAGGTTTGTGGGTGGCCAACCCTCATTTCATCCCAATGTGGGGATATTTAACACTGGAAGAGGTAATTGTTTCCATATTGTAGGAGGTGTAGACTTTCTTACTAGTGTTTTTAGGCTTGGGTGATTGATTGGGAGACCGGTTGGTGAAGTCTTCCTTATTTCTAGGGGTTCCATAGATCCATTAGTGTTCTTCCATTGTACACAACTTTTTGCTGTAAGAATGAGGTAATATCATATTGTTGTATCATTTTTTCATTTATGTGTGTTGGTATCTCATATGCACGACTCTAGAAATGATTACGCTAAAAGTTAACAAGAGGACAAACAAGCCTAATAATAAGGTTATTGAACAATATTCAAGAAGATTATCAAAATTGTGAACTATATTAAATAGAAAAAAAAGATTAAAATTTTCTAAAATTTTCTAAAATGTTCAAAATTTCCTATATAGTTGGATTAAAGTAAGGTAAGGGCATGTACATGGTTTATCAAAATTGGTATTTAGGATGTAGCATGAAAATTGTACCTCTCTTTCCTGTTTATAGATTCTCCCCCAAACTTATCATACACTCCGTCCTGGAGTGTCAAAGATGTGGGTTTAGATATAAACGAGCTTGATTTATTTTTGTTGATGTTCGAGGATAACCCATCTTGATTGCATCAACATATTGGTATATATTCCATAGAGCATGTGATATTCTTCATGTAGCATGCTTTGAACCTTCATATTCATCAGGGCCAGGATTGTCATCTGTGCCAGGCAGTAGAATCCTAAATCATTGGACAAGGGCATGTTCTTTGGGATTCTATGGCATAATTGTGTCTTTTTGAAGTCCTTGCCCTTTGTATGCATGTATCCCTTTCATTGACTGCATATCATCTCGATGATTACTTCTGCACATGTAGCTACGATGCCTTCTATAGGCATCTTCATAGTAGTCATGCTTGTGCATTTGTTTGGTGTGAAGGTTGAATCTGAGATAATATATAGAATCACAATCTTCTCTATGACATTGACTGCTAGAAGGGTCTGATGGTTATCATGTAGAATAGGTAAGAATACATAGTCTGGAAGAGAGTTCGTCAGACACAACTGCAAGTGGTCTTTTTTTCCTAACTTCTTGTCTTTTAGAATGTAATAGACAAGCAAGAAGTACACCATGTGAACATTTGTCAAGTTGTACCCCAGTAGTGATTGGTATGCGGACATGGTGTTCAGTGAAAGGTACCCTTCTTCTTTCAAACTTTCATGGAGGTCATCCTTTAGCACGTAGATGCCATCCCTCTTGAAGATTACTTCCCCTACAATATCCCCTCCTTCAGGAAATTCATCAACAACTATAGAGACTCCAATGAAAGGCCTTCACAAACCCATCTATTGAAGTCCTAGAAAGTAGGCACTATTTCCGTTGTTGGCCCATTTGGCTTGATTTCAGAATATCATCTTCATTAGTTTCTCTCACTTCAGGCTCATCATTAGTAGGTTCATCTTGCTCTTTCTCTACTGCGGGGGTGACTTCTTGCACATCTATAGCCTGAGGTTGTTGTTCTTTATTCTGAGTGGCATCGATAGGCTGACTCTCTGATGCCCACCCTTCTTTCCAAGCCGCCATGGCTGATTCACCAAGATCAATCCACAAGGTCTTCAGTAGTTCTCTCCATGCCTTCTTTTGAGGCAAGGGGACTCATGTGTAAATCCTACATGGTACCACATCTGAGGGAAACACCAAATCGTTGAAGAAACATCCATCGTAGATCACTTTCATAGCATAGACACCACATAGGTCATGCATATCTTCATTACAGAGGTATCATAGTGGGATTCCTTTGTTGATGGCTTCTATCATTCTTAACACAATAAAAGCATAATCCCCTATCCATGCCTCTTCCTAAGGTACCTTCTTATGGATAGAGAATTTTTTCTAGGTTCCCTGGTGGTGGTCTCCCACGGCTTGGATTGCATGTTGTAGACCTAGTGGTACTTTCAGGGTATACATGGGTTCCTTCCTTTTGTAGATCAGGGAAGTGTTGTCCTACTCAGTGACATAATAGTTTTACATTGTGGTTTGGTTCTCATACAAATTGAAAACTATTAAATCCCAATGCTTGAATGTTCTCATAGGTAGGGTTATAAGGCGGGTCACTGTCCTATTCACACCCAGTTGTAGTTCTTTGACATCTTCAGAATAAAACCTTTCATCAAATAGCTACCCTTCCAGATGAGTCATGCCATTGAATATCGGTTGCACTTTGTCAGGGTGAAGGAACTCTTCAAGCAGTGTCGTACAGGGCACTTTAAATAACTTCTTTAGAACTTGTGTTCTCTTTAGAAAGATTTCTCTAAAGTGTTCCCTAGTCAGAGAACTTCCTTTGTTATGATACAAAACATTTGTTCCTGGAAGGTACTCATCTAGAACATTTGCCAGGACATGGACTTTCGTACATGTTATTCTAGAGAGTGAGGCCATGTCGATGCCTGCCATCTTGCATGGGAGAGGTGGAGCAGCACCCAACTCATCTTGTTCAATAGGTGGACTTTGCTTTTTGGCTGGCTCATTGATAAAGAACAAAGTGAGGCCTCCTTCATCATCCTGAGATGTTCCTTCTCCTACTTCTTGTATAGGAGTTGGGGTAGCTAGAACAGGAGAGGTGGGATTGAGACCTTTAGCAGTTCCTTGTGGTTATGTTTCTAAGTGATCTTCAGCCTTTCTCTGGCCAATGGATTCTTTAAGGGCTTCACCTCCTGCTAGCACATCATCCTTGAGTAATATCAGACTGGAAGCCATCTTGTCATCATTTATCTTGTCTCGACATTCGTTGTGTTCCCTAATGTCCAAGTATATCTCGCAGACCTCCTTGGACATGTCCAACTCCTGCATACATCATTGCAGTGTGGAGTCATCAACAAAACTCATCATCTTTTCACTATTCTCCTCTATGGGGTGTTCGGCCCTGCAACATCAACTTGGACAGTCTCCTTTGGTCTGGAAGCAACAACACGGACAATCTCTAAAGGTTGTCTAATAGTAATGGTGATGACCTCCTATGTGCTTTCTGTTGTGGGTGTGGAGGTCGGGTCGAACTCGAGTGCCAGAGTTTTCATCTTTGTCTCGTCAACACCCTTTTGATTTTTAGGTTGGCATGGAGCCTCTTTTGTAGGGGGCTCCTCCCATTGGGTGGGTTTTGTGTTTGTGCTTTCATCTTTGGGTGTTGAAGGTGAACCCACTCTACTGATGTTTTTGTTATCCCAATCCAGTTTTGAAGGGATTGAGGAAGTGCTAGATGGTGAGGGGTTTTCACACCCCTCACCCTCTCTTTTTCCGCCAATTTTCTAGCTCTTGGAGTTCAACCTCAATCCTTTTGCATTCATCCTCTAGGCGTTTACATTCCTATTTTATTTCATGCATCGTCTCTTGCTAGCCTTTGCACTTTTGGTCTTTCTCGGATCGGATTATCTCCTTTTCTCATTGAAGATCAATCATCTCATTATCCATTGTTTTGATGACCGCCATCATCTTTGCTTAATTGTTGATGACTTCATACATGAAACTAGGTAGAGGTGTTGTTCTTGTGTCTAAGCCTTGTACCTAGTAGTTAGAGCATGCATGAAATAATTTATATGTGAATTGGCCTCAAAACAACTTTGTACTTGCGCCCACATGGAATTGAATTGATGCCCTAGGATATCAACAAATGTCGATGGTTGTTGTCATTCATCTGTAAATGTTGTTGTTGGTAGTGGATTAGGGGTGCTTGCTTGTCGCCTTTTTGGTGATCACTACACAAGTTCTTCTTGGGCGTCAAGTGTTGCTTGTTTTTCATGTGACACTTCAGATTGTCCTGTGTTGGTGGCAGAGGTGGGTTGAGCTTGCTTAGCTTCTTTTACAGACTTAAGCATCATGGAAGCAACATGTGGTTCCTCAGTCATTTTAGTCGTAGGAGTACTATTTTCTTTTACTGTGGGTGACTCAGATACTTCAGTGGCCATGGGGGGACGGGAGGTGCATTTGAGAACCCTTCATCATCCTTACCGGGTTCATCCTCCAGAGGTAGGGGTTTTGCAGTTTCTATTCTTCTAGAGGGATAAGGTTCTGTCACCATTTCTTAACATGGTCGTATAGCTAGTTTCTTCCTCTTCTCTGGCTTGTGATGTTGCCAACACTTGTTTGGGTTCTGGTTCATCCTCGATTGGTGATTCAACATATGCACCCCTCTTAATACTGCTAGAGTGCATTTTGTTGATATCCTCTTCACTCGGGCGTAGCTTGTGGGTGTCATAATACTTCATCTCTAGAAGTGGCAGAAGAAACTTTGAATTTCTTAGCTTGTAGAAGAATTTCTCATCCCTTTGGGTCAAGAACCCAGCATTTACCAGGGACTTGATGTCTATCTTTGTGTGTCCCTCGGTGGCCATGTATTTTTGTAATCGCTCCTTCTTCAGTTAGTAGTATGAAATATAGGCTATCTTCCCTCCCATGTAGAAGTCCTTGATATTCTTACCATATAGCCCCACGACAACTCATAACTTGTCTATTAGTAGCCTACCGATGTATACTAGCTTTTTATTCAGCATTGACCATATCAGGAATATGACTCCTTTAGATACCCCCTATCACTCACCTTGTGTAGACAATGGTGGAAGTTATCTTCAAAACAACTGTGATAAAATAGGAAGTGATGAGTGAAGAGCTTGGATATCCATGGGTTGTGTTCAGCCTCCTTGGTCAACATCCTCCATACTTTGTGGTTGTTGTAGACTATGACCTCTTTCTCACTGGGATCATGTGAGTAAGCCTAATCTTCCTCTAGAGTCTTGGTGAAGATGGTGCTCAGGATGGCTTTAGTGATGTAGTGGTTCTTGCCTCCCATCCTGACCTCCAGCTTGAACTCACCTCTAGGGTCTTTGCATTATGCATCGCTGACAGGTAGCTTCTCTAGCGATAACATGAATTCGACTGTCATATTTTTCAAGGATGGAGCCTCTACAGTGCATAGGACGCACAGATTAGCATTATCTAGGAACTCAGTAATCCTATCATAGATGCTCAGCTTCTTGAAGTCCTAGCAATCTATATACCTTGTAGGCTTGAAGGTCTTGGTCCACAACATCATCTTAAAGTGAGATCGATGTGTCTGGTCTCTAGGCACAAACGCTACTACCTCTTCTGTAGGATCCTTCTCATCCAGGTCTTGCACCTCTTGTGCATGTCACATTGCCTCCAGCCTCTGATTCTTTGATGTCTCCCCCCGCAGTCTTCTTCTGTTTCCTAGTTTTGGCTTCCATTAGCGCTTCTGCCATTCGCTTCTGTTTCTATTCAAGGACATATTTAGATGTCTCTGTCTATTTATCACTCTCACTTTCCTCTATCTCTGGTGGAGTCTTGTGGGCCAGGATGCACTTGTACTTCTTCTTTAGTAGGTCCAAGTGGAGCTTCTTCCATGGTGACAGGTTGGGGTAGTCATTTAGTGCCTTGGTGACTGACTCCAAGGCCTCCTGTGCTCCCACCAGGCCTTCTGCCTTCCTGGTCATGGTGTTAGGGATGGTGGTCAACATTCTATAAATTTAATCAATAAGAGTTTGTTATATATTTAGACATAAAATATGAGTCTATCAATCGAGACAGATCACTATCTGTCTTGGTTGAAACACAAGACATACGAAAGTGTGTTGACCACTACTGGTCTCATGTGTAGCGGTCGAAAAACAATTTTATATCACTTGAAGAGTTAGGGATTATGAATAGGAGGGTAAAATTATCCCAACATCATATATTTACATATAATTATTGATTAAGAAAGCAGGTGATTACCATTATGACCAACCATGATACAGTGTGTTTCAACCATAACATGTGTAGTGGTTGAAACATGTTTTCTGACCGAAACATATGTTGTAGCCAAAACGTGCACAGAGGTGTAGCGACCAGTATCAAAACAAGCTTTATGACTGATACATTTTTAATGTAAGGGGCAGGCACGTGTCATGACAGCTACGGTCGTAGCGGCCGAAATGGGTGTTACGGCTGAAACAGATGTTGCCACTGCAACATTAGGTCATGACAGACCTACGATCACGACGATTCCAAATAGCAAAAGAAGGGGAAATATCAATGATCAAGGAAGACCTAAGATGAAGGGAGATAAGAAAGGAAGGTGAGGCATCTTATTGTCAAAGGGGAATGGAACAGTGTGGGGATGAAAAAGGTGGGTTTTATATGCAATGAAAAGGGGGGTTTTAGAAGGTGAGGGGTCAGAATGAAGTCAGTTTCAATCGAGAATGGAGGAAAAAGATAGAGACCAATGGTCGGGGTGCTGATTTAAACATGGTCGAGAGTCGGTGGCAGGAGGAAGAAGAAGGAAAAAAAATTCTAGTCAGTAAAGATTAAAAGAAGGGTTTGGAAGGTTGCCTTGTAGAGAAAATCAAAGGGTCATAAAGGACGAGAAAGAGAATCGATGAGTCGAGAACGTCATCATCAAGCATGAGGATGGTGTTGGTGATCAAACTGCATGCTAGGTATTCATCGAGGTCCGATCGCACAAGGAGTCCCCATCAATCCTCGTCAGAGCACAACGTGAGAGAGAGCGAGAGTGCAAGAGGTTTACAGTACGCACAAGAGTGCCTTTTATACCAGGAAGCGTAGCGGTCGAGACGCCACTAAGTGTTTTGGCTACTACGAGTGTAGTGGTCAAGACACTTTCAACAGTCAAGCATCATTTCGATTGAAATCACAGTGAAAGCAACTTGGTTGAGACATTGATTCTAAGAAAAGTGTTATGTGATGCGACCGAGACGATCGAAAGTGGTAGTGGGTGAAATACTATGAAAGTGCTCCGACCAATACCAGGACCTTTAAGAGAAAAGATCTAAGCTTTGAACCAAGCAACATCTTTACACATCATCAAAGCAATTGTGGATAAATAAAGAAGATGGGATTTAGAATTGACTATCAATTTTAGAGGAATTAAAGGCTACTTAGGGAGAGAAAGTTCAGAGTTAAATATGTACATAATTTATACTAGATGGAATTGAAGGAAAGCTTGCAATATGAAAGAAATTAGTAAAATCTTGGGTTGCCTCCCAAGAAGTGCTAATTAAAGTCTTTTAGCTTGACTATTTTATTCATTTCTCATTCTTCTTCGGTGTGTGTCAGAAATAGTTGGTGTATCTCATCCGTTATTGGGTTGGGTTCCTCCAATCTGAGTTCTAACCTTCTCACAAAGGCTTCATCTTCATAATACCTCTTTACTATGTGTCCATTCACCTTGAAGGTATCAGTCTTTTCATTGATGATCTCCATTACCCCAGATGGGTAGATCTTGACGATAGAGAATGGACTAGACCATCTAGACATGAGTTTCCTTGGAAAAAGCATGACTCTTGTATTGAATAGAAGAACCTTGTCTCCATCGGAAACATTCGTGTGCTTGATGTGGGCATGATCCCAAACCTTCATCCTTTTCTTGTAGATGTGGATGTTCCATAAGCATGTAGCCTGAGTTCCTCAAGCTCATGAAACTACAAATACATTTCCTTTCTAGCTCTATCTAGATCCATATTTATGAATTTTACAACCCAAAGGGTCTTGTGCTCTAGTTCAACAGGCAAATGGCATGCCTAGTGGTCAAGGAAGTTTTTCTAATGGTATGCCTCTAGGAATTTCTGGTACTTTCTTTCCATAGATCATCCAGTAGGGGGTAGTTCCTATTGACATTTTGTAATGAGTTTGTTGATGAGAAAGTGAAACAATGCACTCTACACCTTGATTCAGTAGAAGTGGACATGGAGGATAAGTTTGAAGAGCTTAAAGAAATCTACCTCACTGAAGAACCAGATGAAGGGCATAAAGCCACAAAGATGAATCACTTCCATAGGGGCAGAAATATTTCTTACTAGATGATTTAAAAGTTTCCCAGTGATAGTCAACTTTGATCTGACACCTTAGCAGGATGACAAACTGCTAACCAATCCAAGGATCGACAAAAATATCTTTTCCCCATAGATGCAAGACAATATAAGGATTGGCATGAACCAAATTTTTTGTGAGGATTAACTCAAGTTGTGCAGCTTAGTTAACCTTAGTAAAGATTCATAGTCTAATCCTAAGAAATATTGCTTTCTCACTATTATTTAGATACTATCTAGCTTGGCGAACTATGTGTTTTATACGGTCCTTGAATCGATGTAGTGACAGCTCTTCAGGGCTTCCTTTACAAGGGGGTTACTAAGTGACTCTTTTTGGGAAGCAACCTAACTTATAAAAAACTCATCCCAATCACTACCATATGTAAATTTTTTTGTGAAACAAGGAATCATTTTTATGTATATTGTTCTCCTGTTAGGATCATTACCATACTTTCCTACTATGTTCTCCAATGTATATTCATCTCTAAAATTATTAGGGATGAGCTCTAACCATTGAGACCATTGAAATGAAGTTATTCTCTCATGTTGCCCATTTTTCTAGTGTATCAATGAGTACTCTATTATAGATTATGACTTGAAATCTATGTTTCTACCAACACCTTCAATCTTTTGATATGTCGGCACAAAAAATTTTACTTAGGTGGCACGATTGTCAATCCTTCAATCATTTTATAGGCTACTTGACTATAAATGGAAGTTGTTCTAGGGATATTGTGTGTAATACACTCTTTCACACCCTCTATAATAGCTACAAGTTCCATATAAAACACCTATGAATGTGTACATATTTCTATTCGACATGTGATCCTCCTTACATCATTATGTCTCAGTATGAAGCTTGTTAGTCATTGTTTCCTTCTTTTAACCGATGATGCGTCAACATTCATTTGTATCGTTCAATCTACAAAGGTTTCTAGGTATCTGTGTTGTAGATAGTTTGATTTTGAGTGAACTACTGCTTATTGAATTCTTTTCATGTGAACATGACTTCTTCTTATACTCAGTTTGAAGTATTTTTTGTAGTCTCATGTGTATGGCAATAAAATTGATTGCACCTATGTTTCCAAAGCATCCAGGCAATGATGGTGAACCAAATTAGCTAGTTCTTATTTTGACTTTCCTTTTTTATATTACATGAATACATTGATTAGGATTTTCTATTCTGATCATCGTCTCTCTACTTTTTGTTTATATGTAACCCTAAACTCTTCTATTATTTATACAGCCTCATGATTCATGAAGTATAGATTTGTCTACAATCCATAAAAGTGGATGCAATAGATTTGAAGTAAAACCTATTATATTTATATCCAAATTTTTCACAAGGAAGTAATGCATTATAATCCACATTATTATATTCACTTTCATTTGAACTTTGACTTTCTATATTGTATATTGAATTCCTTGAGTTTTTATGGTTGTATGATTGATTGTTTGTCAAAGGCTCTCATTTATGTAACATATCCCTTGGGGCATCTAAAAAAATGAATTCATTGTTACTATCATTACTATTTGGAGAAAACATGCTCAAATTTTGTATGTGTTTATCTATTTCAAACCAGTTACTGATGGACTCTGCATTCCATTGACTTTTAGGGTTCACCATTTAGGATACATTGAGGTATTCTAGAGATTCAATTATCAACTTAGATGAATGTAATTGAGGTTTCTTGTTACCATGAACAAGTTGATCAATAAACACACTTGTGGTGTTTTCTGATAAGATTGCCTCACCTCATTCTCAAGTAATTTTGAATTTGTGCCTCATGATGAATTTCCAAACTTGAATGATGTTGTAACTCCATAACAACTTCTATGTTTGTAGTTGCTTTGCATCGTATCTCTCTAATGAATGTCCCTATTGGAAAAGCAATTCCACCAGGTTCACATCAACAAAGAATCATTTTGTAGTCTAGTTGTCTTGATTCCACCACCACCATCCTTCTTTGGTTTCATCAGTTTATTCCATACCAGAACACTTGTCTTTCTATTTTCTTAGGTCTACTCCAAATAAATTCTCTTTGAACTTGATCAATGTGGTTGCACATAGATGCTAGAAGCAAACAGATTTGTATTGTTTACATGGGTGTTGTATTTAACATTGACATAGTTAGTCCTTCTAGTAAAGAATAAAAATCAATTTGTCCATGAAGATATTCACTACTACAGATATGACATTTGTCTTTGGTCTTTTTTTCAAGAGAAACCGATAGTGTTATCTTTAGTGTCAGTTTATTTAGACAATCGTCACAGTTTAACCAACTGAAAAAATAAGGGCAGTATTTTTTTATTGTCAGACACTTTTCAAAGTAACTGACGAGATGTATCGCCCACAAAAATAATTTCACACAAAATTTTTGTTTGCCATTTCATTTTCCTCCAAAACCCTATGTCATTGGTTCTTTTACAAATATCTGACGTTGTAAATAGATGTATGCCACATGGCAAGAGAAATTTTCCCACCCCAATTGATGTTTCTCGTTGGTTGATCTTCAATAAATGACAAGAAATATGTACACACCATGTGTCCCATAGAATTTTTCGTTACCCACTTGGTGTTTCTCATCCTATCAATAATTGATGTCTTAGGTATCTCAGAGTTGTGGGGTTAGGCGTCAGTTTGTTGTAGATAACTTAAGATAAAGTTGTATTTCTTGTAACCGATTGTTTGTATACAACTACAACCTACACCCTATCTCATCAATTATCTAAATAACCGATGGGTTAGGTCTTACTTAACCCTATAAGAAACCCTTTTCCCCACTTTCCCCTACCTGCATTTCTGATAATTTTAGCAGTTTCTAGTGATTCCAGTGCTACTAGTTCCCCGACCATTGCTTCCTCCATTGTTGTTGGTGGTGGTTCTCTTCTCCACTGGCCACTCCCCACTCTGATGTTACCAATGACATTTCTCTCTCCTTTGTCGACTCTACTCTCTTCTCTATCAGTGTTGCTCTGATACCACCGTTGTTGGTCGATCATCCTCCATGAAGCTTCATCCACTAGTTCTTCCACCTCCACAACTGACACCTACTCAATTCTTCATCCTTTGTTGTTGCCATCCACATCCATAGGTTTCCACTCCTTCCTTCTTCTTTTCTTCCTTGCTCCACTATCTCCATGATGCCTCCATCTCCCTTCCCCCTTTCCTCCTTCCTCCTCTCCTCTCCTTCCCCTTCCCTAATATAATTTCATCTAAAATTCGAGATAAAATTGTATTAGGAGAGGGGAAGGAGAGGAGAGGAGGAAGGAGGAGAGAGAGAAGGGAGATGGAAATAATTAACTACCCTATTTTGATTAAATTAATAAAAATCATTGTGAATTGTGATGAAATTAATACAAATTGTATGATTTTGTCAAAGTTGTGATGAATTGTATGACAATGATGAAAATACATATATGTATCCATGTATTTCGTTAGAATTGAAAACTATTTTTAAATCTTAATATGTAGTTAACCTAGATTTAATTATATTATGATTAATTTGATGATTGTGATGAAAATACATATATGTAACTATGTATTAAACTAGAATTGAATTTTATTTGTAAACCCTAGTATTTGTTGCCCTAAATTTAATTAGATTGTGATTAATTGTAAACCCTAAAATGTATATATGAGATATCTGATTAGAAGATTCTAAACCCTAATTTTTAAACCATTTTGTTGGTCTAGAAACCCATCTGAGATTTACTCATTTGGATTAAACCTTGGATAGTCCCTAATTTCATACTATTCTTGAGAACTTCATCTCACTAAGGATGCAAGTGTATAATGCATGTTCGATTTCAATAAATTTTGAAAAACTTTCCCTTTTGTTCTCTGGATACATATGTAGGTGGGTATTTGCCCATCCACATCGGTGTACTAGGAGAAATGTGGGGAACTTAGTAAGACCAACCAATGAGTTAAGTTTGACTACAATACAAGTACAAAAAAAGTTTTTTGGAATGTAAAAATTTATTGATATCGAACATGCATTACACACTAACTTGTGAGATGAAGTGTTCAAGAATAAGATAGGTGGTACAAATTCATGAAAGTGAATGCTACTAGATGATTAGGTCTCAATTCAAACATTATTTGTTTTTGAAAATAACTTACTAGGTAGAACCTAATGAGCTACTCGTATCCCATCTAATCATAGAAATGGATTGATTGTGGATGCCTAAACCAAATCACTGCACTCTAGAGTTTATTAATGGTCTCAATGAGTTTGTATGATCTGTGTAACATACTAGATCTCGGACCCTACCCTGGAAGTTGACATTTTGGACTTAGCCAAACAAAAGTTGAAGGTTAGACCTAAATAGATGTTTAGTATGATCCTAATGAGATAATACATGAATTTATCACCCTAATGTAGCCTAATTTTTTCACATTAGTCTTAGGTTAATAATGGATACATAAAATATGCAACATACCCCATTTTGGTATTAATATGAAGATAAGGAACGTGATTGGATGAATAACTTAGAAAAGTACATATCTCAAAAAAAGAAGTCTCAAAAGTGGAAAAAAACTTCAAATTTGTAATCTACGTATCAAAATTAGCCTACATGTCAATTTTCATATAATTTGGACGACCTTGAAATATTAGGATAAGTTTAGGAGAGAGAAAATGAGTAAAAGGCATAAGTAATGAATAATTGATTATATAACTTCAAAATATGGAAATAATGACAAATTTATATTCAACACATCAAAGATAATGTGTTGATGAAGTTTGGTCCGATTTGTATGTTGTTTGTGTCAGTTATGCAATTTTAGGTACATTCTGGACTTTTCTACAATTTACCCAATTTGGAGGTTTTCTTTGCAAATTGTCACATGCATTATAACCCTTATATATTCCCTTACAATTCTCTAGTTTTTTAACCATGGCACACATAGTTGCACCTTGGTTTGAAGGTGTTACATTCCAACAGAATTTTACGGATTGCTCTCTTTATAAATGAGATGATCTTTAGAAGCTATCAACCAATGGGGTTATTTCTTTGATTGGAGGTCGGTTGGGATGGCCTATAAGTTTCCATAAACTAACATTTGATATTCAAGAAGCCTCTATGAGTTGTCATCTTGCATGGCCGTGAAATCCCTAGGCTAAGGACACATGGAAAGCTCCATGGACACCTCATGCTTGACTTCTTCGTTATCCATAAAGGTTTTCATGTCCATAGGCACCCTTAAAATTGGGCACATGGATAGTAACTTTTCACCTCATGCTTTAATTATTTCTTATCCATAAAGATTTGCATGTCCATGGACACCCTTATACATGGCACATGGAAAGTCTCGTAGACACCTGATACTTGACCTCTTTCTTTATATAGCCATATCTACCCCTTACCGACTCCCAATTTGAAAACTCTTCCTATCCTTTATTTACTCTATCTTAGAGCATCATTCCTACTCTATGTTTGCATGAATATGTTGTCCCAAGGTAAAAGGAGGTGCCTACCTTGGTGAAGAAGGCTCCTAGGGTTCCAAATTTCGCTATTTAGGATTTCTCAAGCTCCTCCTTGGTGATTTTGACCAAAACTAGTAAGTATCCTCCTTTCCTTCCCTATTTTCATGTTTTTAGTCTTCCTTCCACCTTCCTCCAGGTCGAAACATGACCTTCCATGGTGAAACCCCGCCTAGAACCCATAAACACCTCATCTCCATGTTCTTTTGTTAGGGTTTTTCACCTCTAAAGTGGAGAAGGTGCTTCTTGCTCGAGATAAGAGCTTTGTTGGAGAAACCAGCCTCTCTAAGCTTGTGGACCTTACTTATTGGACCTATCCGCCTTTCCTAGAGGTTCATTGGAGGCCTAGCCTTGGATCTAGGACTGACTTGGACTGTTTAGACTCTGAAAGTGAGGTATGTTTGCAGACCCAATTATTCTTATTGAGCAATTTCTCTCTCTTATTGTATGATGTATCCCCTATTCTTCTATGTTGATCAATTCACCTATTCTTATTCATTATCTTTGTCCTATGGACATTAACCTATACACAATGTCGTTTCTTTTGAAAATCATGGTTCATGTGAACTACCTTATTTCATATTGATCATGTGATTATGGATATTCTTTTGAACTCTTATCTTATGCTTTGTTCATGATGGAACTCTAAAAGATGACATGTGATGTCTTTTTCCCACTGATGAGGTGGATGTATATGTTGGTCACTTATGTCGTGACTAGTTTATATATTCTAACTATACTTTGTACTTGCCTCTACATTTAACATGCTATGTGATTCAGTACCACTAGAGTAGTGTAATTGGATTGGTTTTTATGGCATATGTGTTATTTCCTGCCAAGCAGATGTGATATTTCCTACTCTTTTAGGATGGAAAGGAACCTCATACCCAGGGCAAGATGTGTGATTCTTGGCCCATGTTTTATATATATGGAAGATTGGCAGTATTCCTTTCTCTATCAAGTTTCAAGTTAATGAGACTTGACCCCCTTTGTGTTTATATTGTTCTAGGGCTATGTTTATCTCACATGCATGCAGGTTGATGATATGGGGTGTGAACCCTAATTCTTTACATGTGCTTGTATGGCACAATCTTTATGTTTTATTAATGGCAAGTATTCTTTTGTTATCAGATGATTTCAATTCCTTTTCTCTTAATACCCACTTGGGTGGTCCTTATCCTTTCTATGGGAAGCCTTTTATATTTGATGTCCTTTATTCCATATATTTCTCTTCCTATTTAGTATGCACATACCATCCTTTGCTGATGTCATCTATTTTATCTTCTTGTTGGGGTATGCTTCCACCCTAGGTGAAGGACTTGGATGATAAGGCATGATGTTTTGGACTAGCTTAAGGAGTTGAAGATTGGAGACAAAGTTGTTATGGTTTAGATTTCCCTCTACTAGATCCTTATGTTGAGTGATAAATGTAAACTCTTTGTGGGAGATTATGATGTTCTTTTGTAACCTTGTTATAAATTGAATATAGTCATTATTTTTATTTTTCTGCTACACTTTGGTTGTTTTGAATACAATTTATTGAAATTTGAAAATGTTACACCTATTCCAGCATACCTTTGAGTGTGTTTGGAATGGATGTTTTATTCTTAAAATTTTAATTTTTAGTAAGGGGGTGATATTGCCTCCTTACAACATGGTATTAGAGTCCATGGTAGTCGGAATCTGACTATTTCAATTTTGTCTCCCTAGTTAGAATCCTTGCCTTAACTTTATGTGACATGTTTTCCCTAGAGTTAATCAATAGATGATGAAAGGTTGATTAATTATCATATAGTTTCACATTAGAATAATGATGAATATATCCCTCAAATACTTACAAGTAAAAGATGCATAAGTAACCATAGTAACTTGAGGTTGTTTAGTTTGCCCTTAGGCAACTACTAGGACATGAAGTTGAAAGAAAATGTGTCTAGAAAGGATCAGGGTTCAGGGGATGGAAAGATTTTCCTCCACACCAGTAGCTTGGTTTACGAGGGCTCCCGAATCCATATGATACCGGCTTGGCCTGAGCTGATACGAATTATCTGAAATAGCATGTTTTAGGAAATAGTAGCCTTAGACATCTATATGATTTATCTTTAGGGACCCTAATATGTTGAACTAGTCTCCCAGGTGTAATGACTTGTTTGAGGATGTATACCCGATATAGTTCCCTTATGACCCATAGAACCACATGTTTGGATAGTTATCCCTAGAACCTAGACTTTGAAGTTTGGTGTTTAGTAAGCAATTAGAGTTCCCAGTGAACCGTGATGGATCTTGTATATGGTTTAGTTACACTACCCTTTTACGTCTAGATTAGTTGGTTTGGTAGGACAAATCCTTTAAGTGGTGGTGAATAAGTTTTTTTTCTTATATGTGGATGTTTTGATTTTGAGGATGAAATCCCCTTTAAGGGGTGGTGTGTTGTAACATACTAGATCTCGAACCCTACCCTGGAAGTTGACATTTTGGACTTAGCTAAACAAGGTTGAAGGTTAGACCTAAATAGATGTATAGTGTGATCCTAATGAGATAATACATGAATTTAACACCCTAATGTAGCCTAATGTTTTCACATTAGTCTTAGTTTAATAATGGATACATAAAATATGCAACATAACTCATTTTGGTATTAATTTGAAGATAAGGAACATAATTGGATGAATAATTTAGACAATGGGCCGTTAATGGTCCATATGACATATATCATAAAAATAAGTCTCAAAAGTGGAAACATACTTCAAATTCATAATCTACATATCAAAATTATCCTACATGTCAATTTTCATCTAATTTGGACAACCTTGAAATATAAGGATAAGTTTTGGAGAGAAAAAATGAGTAAAAGGCATAAGTAATGAATATTTGATTATATAACTTCAAAATATGGAAATAATGGCAAATTCATATTCAACACATCAAAGATAACTTGTGGATGAATTTTGGTCCAATTTAGATGTTGTTTGTGCAAGTCATGCAATTTTAGGTACATTTTGGACTTTTCTGCAATTTACACAATTGGGAGGTTTTCTTTGCAACTTGTCACATGAATTATAATCCTTATATATTCCCTTACCATGCTTGAGTTTTTGAACCATGGGGCACCTAGTTGCACCTTGGTTTGAAGGTGTTACTTTCTAAGGGAATTTTAGGGATTACTCTCTTTATAAATGAGCTTATCTTTAGAAGCTATCAACCAATGGAGTTATTTCTTTGATTGGAGGTTGGTTGAGATGGCCTATAAGTGTCTATAAACTGACATTTGATATTCAATAAGCCACTATGAGTTGTCCTCTTGCGTGGCCATGAAATCCCTCGGCTAAGGACACATGGAAAGCTCCATGGACACCTCATGCTTGACTTCTTCCTTATCCATAAAGGTTTGCATGTCCATAGGCACCCTTATCATAGGACAAATGGAAAGTAACTTGACACCTCGTGATTGACTTCTTCCTTATCCATAAATTCTTGCATGTCCATGGACACCCTTATACATGACACACGGAAAGTCTCATAGGCACCTCATACTTGACCTCTTTCTTTATATAGCCATATCTACCCCTACCCAACACGAAATTCAAAAACCCTTGTTCTCCTTTACTTCCTCTAGCTTAGAGCATCATTCCTACTATATTTTTCCATGAAGGTGTTGTCCCAAGGTAAAAGGAGGTGCCTACCTTGGTGAAGAAGGCTCCTAGGGTTCCAAATTTCTCTATTTAGGATTTCTTAAGCTCCTCCTTGGTGATTTTGACCAAAACTAGTAAGTATCCTCCTTTCCTTCCCTATTTTCATGTTGTTGTTCTTCCTTACACCTTTCTCCAGGTCGGAACCATGGCCTTCCATGGTGAAACCCCACCTAGAATCCATAAACATCTCATCTCCATGTTCTTTTGTTAGGGTTTTTCACCTCTAAAGTGGAGAAGGTGCTTCTTGCTCGAGATAGGAGCTTTGTTGGAGAAAACAACCTCTCTAAGCTTGTGAACCTTACTTATTGGACATGTACACCGTCCCTAGAGGTTCTTTGGAGGCCTAGGATTGGATCTAGGACTGACGTGGACTGTTTAGACTCTGAAGTTGAGGTATGTTTGCAGACCCGATTATTCATATTAAGAAATTTCTCTCTCTTATTGTATGATGTATCCCCTATTATTCTATGTTGAGAAATTCACCTATGCTTATTCATTCTCATTGTCCTATGGACATTAGCCTATAAACAATTCCTTTTCTTTTGAAAATCATGGTTCATGTGAACTACCTTATTTGATATTGATGATGCAATCATGGATATTCTTTTAAACTCTTATCTTATGATTTGTTCATGATGGAACTCTAAAAGATGACATGTGATGTCTTTTGCCCACTTATGAGGTGTATGTATATGTTGGTCACTTATGTGGTGACTATTTTATATATTCTGACTATACTTTCTACTTGCCTCTACATTTACCATGATATGTCATTCAGTAGCACTAGAGTAGTGTAATTGCATTGGTTTTTATGGCAGATGTGTTATTTCCTGCCGAGTAGATGTGATATTTCTAAATCTTTTAGGATAGAAAGGAACCTCATACCCAGGGCAAGATGTGTGATTCTTGGCCCAGGTTTTACAAATTTGGGAGATTGGCATTATTCCTTTCTCTATCAGGTTTCAAGTTTATAAGACTTGGCCGCCTTTGTGTTTATATTGTTCTAGGGCTATGTTTATCTCACATGCATGAAGGTTGATGATATGAGGTGTGTGACCTAATTCTTTACATGTGCTTTTGTGGCACTATCTTTATGTTTTATTAATGGAAAGTATTATTTTGTTATCATATGATTCCATTTCCTTTTCTATTGATACCCACTTGGGTGGCCCTTATCTTTTCTATGGGAAGACTTTTATATTTGATGTCATTTATTCCATATAATGCTCAATTTCCTATTTAGTATGCACTTACCAGCCTTTGTTTATGTCATCTATTTTCTCTTATTTCTGGGGTATGCTTCCAACCCTACGTGAAGGACTTGGATGATAAGGCATGATCTTTTGGACTAGATTAAGGAGTTAAAGCTTGGAGACAAAGTTGTTATGGTTTAGATTTCCCTCTACTAGATCCTTATGTTGAGTGATACATGTAAACCCAAGAGATTATGATGTTCTTTTATAACCTTGTGATAAATTGAATATAGTCAACATTTTTATTCTGCTGCTATACTTTGGTTGTTTTGAATACCATTTATTGAAGTTTGAAAATTTTCCACCTATTCCAACATACCTTTGAGGGTGTTTGGAATAGATGTTTTATTCTTCAAATTTTTATTTATTAAGGAGGTGATCCTGCCTCCTTACAATCTGCATAGGAAGATAAAAAACAACTTGGAGATAGGTTCTATTCCCCTATAGGAATTGTAGTAACAACCAAAAAATTGACTGTGTTGACGTGATCAATGATCATGTCATGTGTAATGGAATTTTGTAGGGGTATATAGAATGGTACCAGTATGGAGAGATTCCTAGTATGAGATCAGCATATGTCGATAGTGGTAGTTTTGTCAAAGTAGACATGGTTGTCGATGTTTATGAGAAACGAACCAATTCCAACATACATGGTTGATGTAATGGTAGATGGTTATTGGGTAAATGTTATAGACCCACCCCCCTAATTTATAAATTTTTTTCATGATGTTGAGAAACAATTATGCTAAGTTTATGAAGTTGAGCATTGTGTTGAGATTGTATAGTCTGAAAGCTAACAATAGATGGAGAAACAAAAGCTACACTTCTCTATTTTCTTTGTTGAAAAAAATGCTCCCTAACGGCAACGAGCTTCCGATCTCAACATAAGAAATGAATAAGACATTGTGCCCAATGGGAATGGAGGCTAGGAAGATACATGCATGCCCAAATTATTGTGTGATGTTTCAAAAGGACTATATTGATCTAAAAGACTATTTCAAATGTGGGGTGTCTAGGTACAAAATGATGACATTGGGTAAGACCAAAACAAAGTCTCATGCCACGGTGACGTAATATTTGCCTATAATGCCATGGTTTTAATGTTTGTTTGCTAATACTATAGATGCAAAAAAATATCTTGACATGCATGTGATTCCCCCACAGTGGAAGAAGACTGATTTATCATATTCCGAATTCGGTGAAGAAGTTAAGAATTTAAGACATGGACTATGTACTGACAAGATGAATCCATATGGAATATTAATCAACCAACATAGTACTTGGCCTATCGTGATTGTTGTATACAATATCTATTGTGGTTGTGTATGAAGAATAAATACATCAGGTTGTCGTTGTTGATATTGGGCCCCAAATAACCTGGAATTGATATTGATGCTTACCTTGAACCTATGAATTATGACCTAAATATACTATGAGGAGAATGTATGATGCCTTATGATGCTTTGCGTGGAGAGATAATTAATTTAAATGATATGTTGTTTTCTACTATTAATGGATTTCCTACTTATGGGAACTTGTATGGCTACAACTTCAAAGGAACCAAGGCATGTTCTATATGTGAGGAAAATACATATTCTATCAGACAAAAACATGGTGGTAGGACTGTAGATCTTGGTAATCTAAGGCTTCTGCCAAAGGTGCACCCTTACTATAAGTTATGCAAAACATTCAATAGCTCAACTGAGGAACGGAGTGCCCCAAAACCTTTGTTAGTGGAGCATGTTTATGGAAGAGTAAATAACATTGCAAATCATTTTTTAAGAGTCCATGTACTAATCCCATAGGTGAAAAGTCTTTATTCAAAAACAAGATGTTATTTCAAGATCTACCTTATTGGAGTCTTCGACGGTCTGACATTATATCAATCTCATGTATGTTGAGCAATATGTTTGTGATATCATTACTGGCACTCTGTTGAATATACTTGATATGAGTAAAGATGGCATGTAATCCATAATGGACCTAGGTGAAACAGGTACAAGGAAATAATTAACAAAACAAGTTACCAAATGTTGCCACACATATGTACCTTCTGCTTGTTACACGTTATCTACAGAGGAGAATAGAACCTTTTGTGAGTGCTTGTGTAATTTTAAGGTACCACAGGGATACTAAGCCAATATCCATAGGCAGGTATCAATGAAGGATCTGAAGCTAATAGGTCTTAGATTTGTCACACTCTAATGCAACATATATTACTTGTGGTTATTCGATATATCCTTTCTAAGAATTTAAGGTTTGCAATAACTAGGATTTGCTTCCTCTTCAACACTCTTTGCAAAAAAGTAATTGATTCTGAGATTATAGTAAGTTGCAAAGAGAAGTGATTGTTACCTTGTGTCAACTAGAGCAGTATATTCCCCCTTCATTATTTGATATCATGGTACATCTAGTTTTCCATTTGACTAGGTAAGTGAAAATGTCGGGTCTAGTTTTCTTGCATTGGATTTATCCTTTAGTGTAGTAAATGAGTGTTTTTTAAGGTGATGTTCAGAATTGTAGTCTCCCCGAAGGGTGTATCGTTGAGGTATATATTGCTAGGGAGGTTATGTACATTTGCAATGACTTTTTGAGTTTCAACAAAACTGCTATTAAATATTGTGAATCCTATTGTTTATTCTGGAAAAGGTATTTTGAGAGAACGTTAGATAAATATCAGTAGTGAGTTGTGGGAACAAGAACATTTGTATGATTTACACAACATTGATATTGCGATTATTTATATCACAGAACACACCAACGAGCTCAAGACAAGTTATCCCCAAGCCAATTTGGTGTAACTTTCTAGAGAGTATAATCCAACATTTATTTGGTGGTTTGAAAAGAAAGTATTCAATCAACTATCTCAAACACCAATTAATATTAAAGAAACTATCAAATGTCTTGCGATAAGCCAAAGACCCACGTTACATCTTATGAAGGGTTTGAAAAAAATGGATTTTTATACTACAGAAAATGTCAAGATGATAAAAATGTCATCCAAAATAGTGGGGTCACCCTTAAGGCATCTTCATTGTATTTTTCTAGTGCCAAGGATACAAGTCCACGTGAAGGAAAGATGTATTATTACAGTGTCATTGAAGACATATGGGAAATTGACTGTATAGTGTTTAGAGTTCCATAATTTAGGTGTAAATGGGTTGATAACAACAAAGGAGTTGTAGTTGACAAACTCAGTTTCACAATAGTGAATTTTGAGTGGACATCTGAGATGGATGAACCCTTCATCATGGCATCATAGGCAAAACAAGTATTTTATATCGATTATCCTACATAGGAAAATTGGTTTGTCATTCTTCATGAGAAAAGACAGTTCATTTCAGATCCTATTAATAAAGAAGAGTACTATAAAAAGTATGATGACTCTAGTCCATTTTTGGTGGCTTACCAAGTGTAAATGTTCAATCTAACATTGATTACTATACACATGAAGATAACCTAGAAGGGATATTAGTTTAAGGTATACCATTCATATGTGATCTAGCTTTTTCTAGAGTATATAACATGTTTAGTTGTTCATATGTGATGTAACTTTTTCATACATGATCTAACTTTTTACATGTGATCTGACTTATTAGACGTGACCAGATTTTTTTTTCATATGTTTACATTTAATTTTATAGATGGCATCTGACTAGGTGCATAGTAATCCCAAGCGTCAGAAGCCTGAGCATGAGGATCCTGAGCAGCGTGAGCAGGGTGTTGATAATGCTAATAAATCAAAATGTAAGGGAGTTAGAGGGATAACTTTGATGAAAAACTCAACAAATAGGCAAGGGAGGAAGGGCATTGTTGAAATAAATAAAGCAAGTATGTCGATTACTAAATAGTATTTTAGCTATTGTGGGGTCTTTGGTTAAAGCAAAGTGCCTCTCCTTGTTGAGGATTAGAGACAAGTGAGTACAACCAACAAAAATCTTATCTATAGGGAGTTAGAGGTTAGATAAATGCATTTACATTTGTAGTCTTTTCCTATTCATTCTTTTAACGTTTCTAAATAGTAGTGAATGTTGAACCTTTTTAGGATTGTATGTGCTTCATGAAAAGCTGCATTGCAAGTCTGTTATGCAACTCATTAGGAGAAGACATAAAGATTGGTGGAAAATCCTCAAAAGAGACTACATCTCAGGAGAAAAGAAGGATCGGGACCCTGGTCTTAAATAGAACTATATTGATAAATATGATTGGAAGTAGTTTGTTGAGTGGAATAAAACATAAGTGTTTAAGTTTTTGAATTAATTACATTTTATGATTTCTTAGAATTACTTAACAATGATTATTTATTTAATTAATTACATTTTACTGATTTCTTATGCTTACTTAATAATATTTTTTATTGAATTAATTAGGCCCTTCATGATGCTAAAAAAGATAGGCATGACAAGAATGTGCACAACCACCAGTTGGGTTCAAGTGGTTATTTTAAACATCACCAGATGAGGGAGAAACAGTGAGAGAGAGAGAAACTACAAGAGAGAGGTCAAGAGCAAGGGACTTCTACTTCTTCTCCTTCAAATACTATGTTTTTCAGTGCTTCTAGAAGGTTTTGTTGCTATATTAAGTGGATAGATGTGAGGAAAAATAAAGATAGAGAATTCCCCATCCAAGCAACACAGGAGGTGGCTTCAAAATTGGTAAATTTCTTAGTCTCACAATATGTCCATGTTCTTTTTTTACTGAATTGTTAAGTTTTATTGATTAGTAAATTTTGATGATAATTAGTTGGAGATGAGTACCCAAATAAAGGAGGGAAAGTTCACCCTTTAGGTAATACATGATGAATTGAAAGTTTCCCTAGGGATAGAAGAGCAACTGGGATGTGTTAGGGTTGCTGGAGCGGGGTGTGGGATAAAAACAATTGTGCACCTTCATAAAAGCACAAATCTTCCATGAAAGGAGTGGACGTCGATTATATGTAAAAAATGATGCATGAATCCTTGGATAATTATAATGCTTCTTAGATGGAACAAGCTTCTCTAGCAATCATGGAACCTATTCATCGTGCCCAAAGAGTACATTAAGAGTAGTTCTTCGGACATGCATGGCACGGTCGGGTAAGATTCAATTTAAGTTAACTTATATATACATTGTGATAAAATAATCCCTCAAGTCAATATATTTGTTTGTCAATTTAAATTTTGTATTTCATAAAATTGTAGGTGGAAAAAAATGTCATCTTTTCATTCATATTCCATCACACAATGTCATAGCAGGTGTTGAGGCTTCTATCACTGATATGGTTTATGGTATTCTCCTTCCTACTGATCACCTTTGTGTGAGAGTCATGTGTCTTTTTGATAATGAGAGACACACCTAATCCATACGAGCACATGGGTGCCACCATAGTTGGACATATAGAAGGATGCTTTATTGGGTGGCACAAACAACTTGTTATATATCTATAGGTATGACAAATGTATATTAGAATCTATATAAATAATCAAAAGCTAATAAGAGAATACATCCATGCAACCCACATCAGCTAAGAAACTCCCTAGGGTTCGAAAGCCTCTGCCCCTACATTTTATTTCACAAGAGTTGTTCAATTCCTTCATCCCAAACTACAAAACAGTGACAAGATGGTTAGATGTGATAAACCAATCAGATAACATGGTGTTCAGCCTTTAGGAGGATATCGTAGGTGTAGAACACAAGACTATTATAGTGTTGATATATGTTTATGAGCTATTTCAGTATGCATGGATGAACACATCAGTGGTAGAACTTTAGATACGATGAGTCTGAACATCTCGCCATATGTTAAGAATTGTTTGATTATTTACTATATATTAACTAGATTATTACATATATATATACATATATATATACATAAATATATATATATATATTGTTCAGTCTTTTGTATTACGTGGTTGCTGATTTCAGAATAGAAAATATGAGATTTCTAGTGCCATCATTGATTAGCGATATATACAAATATCTGAATGACGTCAAAGATTATGTGAATACTGTGATGATTTTTTTTTAGTTCTTCCAAGGTCGTGATCCTAGATCCCTTCAATGGTAAATTTTAGGCTTGTTGTTTATGTGTCTAACTTATGAATATAATAGGTTGTGGAATTTTATTTTTATTTTATTTGCCTTCTATTCACTCAAAAATAAGCATTGATAGTTGTTAGTGATTGCTCTCGCATCTTGGACTATGTATTTCTTTGATCCTTTCGGTATAAAATTGACACCAAATGAGGGACATCCAATGAAATTAGTGATTCACATGTAAGTATAGTTTCTCTATGCTCAAAATATTTGTCAATATTTACATCATATGATAGTTTAATAATATCATATTTGTTAGTTTAACTTATAGGGGTGTCAAAGCATTCTTATATTATATTATATTATATATATGTATATATATATATATAATTATATATATAGTTCTTATAGGTATTCCGACCTATTATTAAGCTGTGATACATTCAGAGGTCTGCATGTCTTCAGAACTATTTTGAAGAACTACATGTAGCAACCAGGCTAGCAGCCAGACAACAACTATGGAGACCTGATATATATAAAAGATATTGACATTTATCATTTGTTATATACCAATAACTGACTACATATGCATTCTAGTTCAGTTATTTACAATAAGCAAATGAGGTATACTTATATTCTGTATCAGTGATTTATCATTACATAATTAACAGGAGAATTTTAAATGCATTTGTTGTTGTTCTTGTAACCGACAAGTAAAGGTCAATGCAGTCTACAAATACATCGTCCACTACGTTACATCATCAGTTATATTGTAAAGTGGAACTGATGACAAAAAGTATTGTCATCGACTTTTTGAACTGATGAAGAATTACTTACGATATTGTGTCACCCACTTGGTCATTAGTTTTTAACCAATGGTGTATGTCTAAAATAACTGACATCATTTTCCTATTCTGTAATAGTGATTATTTCTTTAATCTTTGTGATAGTGTCATGATAAAATTCTTTATTAACTATGGAATGTAGAATTGATACTCGAAGATGTTTTCTAAAGTTTAATTATTGAATAGACGCACATCTGTAGATGCTTATTCGTATCCTTTGAGGTTGTCAAGGAAAATATTACATATTTTTACTTTAGCAAAACATGTGTGTGATATGGTAAGGCCTCGTCTAGTGGTTTGGTTGCCTTCTATCTTTATTACTGATCATCAATTGAGATTGCTTGGCTAAATCTACTTAAGCATAGAACAAATAGTTTAGGAGAAACTGTACATAAATATTAGTTATTGATCATTGGGAATAAAAATATTTTAAAACATAAATATTCTCCATTTTCCGTAAACCAAAATATAGAATTCTCACAAATGCATTCTAAAAGATTAGATACGAAATATTTACATTGAAATAGAGGACAAGTGGGAAACAAGATGCACTGCTAGTCCTTTTTGGATGTCAAAACCAATTCTATGAACACTACATCTTTACACTTGGGAGCCATAACATTACTATTAATAACTTTTTAGACTCTCTTTAGAAGATCCATAGCTTTTGCTACTAAGAATTCAAAAGTATCAAATCTAAAAGGGATGAAGGCATGTTGATTCTTGATACACACTTTCTCATACTTGACCACTTTGGCTGAAGCAGCTTTAAGGATATCATGTCCTATTGTAAAGGCCCTACTCTTCAATCCCACCAATGGAGAAATTCCTATAAGATCCAAACATGCATGTTTTCCTACGACCCATCCAAAAATCAAAACATTTGCAGGTCTAAGTGTGGATCTCCCCTCTTGTGGATCAGTTAAAAAGTTTACATGTGCCTCTTTCTTAGTAGCAACAAATGCATGTATGAGTACATCAAAGAGAACATCTCTAACAAAATCATGCATGTACTTAAAACTTGTAATCTTTGTGTAATGAACTGCATGCTCCCCATAAGTATCTGAGCACGCCTTACGATAAACTAGACATATCTCATCGAATGGAAATATAGAAATCATGAGATGATATTTGGGGATATTGTGGTACTCTACCAGTGACATGTGCAAACCAAGTCCATCAATTAGAATAGCAAGGTGAAAATCATGAGCATGGTCAGCTTGAAGATATCCAAAAATTTCTTTCTGTCCAACGGTCATGTCAAACTTAACCTCTTTGTCATCAATTATTTTACTAAAAAAGCACTCTTCGAAGCATTTTGGGCCTTTGGGGGATGACATCTTTTCTAAAAAAATAACTGAAGTTGAAGGAGGAAATCATGACACGAAGACGATCTAGAGCATAATCGAAGTCAGAGTCTATATAGTGAATCTCACTATCTCACAAGATGTGATCCTGAAGCACCCAAGATTTGACCCTAGATACCACAAAAGTGTACTAGGAAGCCTCAATTGTTGCATATAGTCTCAATTCACCAAGTCAAATGGGCAATAAAGCCACCTCCATTGGAGGTCTCCGAAAAAGGGACTTCCACAAACTACAATGCCTTCAATAGACTCTCGTAAGTTTCTGTCAAATAGGTTTGTTGCCTCCTCCATGTACATAGGTTGACAAGTCCTCAAGCCAAATAAAAGTTTTGTGATGCATCAACTACACAACCTTAGAAGCCCTTTCCATAGCTAACCCCTCAATAAAATTTATGTCTCTACTAACTGATCCTCCAAGCAACTTCACCACTAACAAAGGTCTTCCAATATATGTTGGGAACAACTCATTGTGAAGCTTCCTACCATCACATGTAGTCCAAAAAAGCTCAATTTTATGAATATTTAAAATTAGACCCAAATCTGGTCCACACCGCTGAATGATACCCAAAACCTTGACCACCTCCTCTGTGTCTCCAAGATCGTTCCATCATCAAGATACCATGCAAGAAGAGGAAGCTTGTAGTTATCCCTGATATAATGGATAAGTGGATGCAATACAAGAGAAAAAAGTAGGCTCAAAGGATCACCTAGTTGCACCATAGTGCCTAACCAGATATGTTTGTCCCCAAGGTATCATCTTGCTACCTGGCTGTATAAGAGCTCCACCCATAAGAAAATAGGTGGATACCTTGTCCTCACCTAGTGGAGTAAGGCGGGCCTATTGACCAGATTGAATGCATTAGAAAAATCCACTATAAGCATGGATAGAAAACCATCGTTATGTCACACATTCAATACTCTACTATGTTCACACTGTGCAAAATAGCCTTTGACTAAGAAAAGGGAAAAGACCACTGCATTTGTTAACAAGTAACGGTGATAGCAGAGGGAGTTGAGTGATTTGTCAAAAGTGGGGTTGGGGGGGCTTAAAATTTCTAGGAAACTAAGGGAGTTTCCGGAAGAAGAAAAAAACTCTATATTTTAAGGACAAAATTGGGCCTACGATGACAGTGTATTGTTACCCATTAACCGGATGGTGAAATTTGTGAACAATAAGATCCATGGACTGTCCATAGCCCCGTGGTGATTGGGATATCGCATTTTGTTTCATAACTAGGAGGTGGGCATTGTTTTTGTTTACCTAGTTTTGAAACAAAGATAAGAGGGATAATGGTGAATAGAACTGGACAAGACCACAGTGTCTATTTGTCTTCTTTTTTTTGGTGAGGTCTTAAGCACTACGATCAAACTTGTCAAAAATTGAATCATGTTCAATAATTTATTGTATCAGAAGTAGTAAGTTCAACTAAAGAGAAAAGTTATAACCTTCTGTAGTAGACTATTACCAGTCTCCACCAGATGATTTATTAACCAGTTAAGATAGGAAGGCATGATTAAATTGTGTTTCGCCATTCTTTATATGTGTGCAGATCTATTTTTCATGCAAAGTGGAATTTATTGTAAACAAAGAACAAGTGTTGTTTGACCATTTTAATCTCATTTCCATGTTAAACTTCCCAACTTGATCTGCATGGTATCTACCCTTATAGTTCATGGTCTAATTAAGTTATGACTTTGTTGTTCATGGGCTAGTTGTTTTGTTGAATGAGAAAGAATGAAGGGAGAGATACAAAAGATTTGTATAAAACAAAATAGAATTATGAAAGTGAATGAAGCATGTACTTCTGTTTTTGTGAGTGAAAAGATGATCCATTTTCAACTAAATAATGGTGGTTGTATTGTCCTAAAAGATATCGATCCACCATCACCATATTCGTAAATAACGGGAGGAGCCCTAATAAATTATTGTCTTATAAACCTAAAAAGAATTAGTACAAAAATTGACAACCCAAATAGGGACTAGCTTGATTTGTGTAATATGTTTTGTCACCATAATAAATGGTGTATATGAACAATACAATGAGAACCATTTCAACATGCATCACATGAAGAACATAGAGTTCACTAAAAATGCATAATGTGTATAAGAGCGATTGCAAAAATTTTCTCCTAACTTGTTTGAATAAGGTTCTTATAGACACTTATCTTTACCAAATGATTGATTTGTAGTAGACTTTTCGAACAACTAGGATACTTCATCATATTACTCTCATTGGTGGACCTAATGTGGTCATTGGATGTATAGTGCATGTCAATGATGGATACATAAAGAATGAGTAGGCAATCCAATAAGCATGTAATGGATTAAATTCAATTTGGTTTTGCTTCACTTTATCTTCTATATCAGTGTTGCATCACAACATAACAAAAGATCAAAATTATGAATGTCATCATTTTATAAAAGTATTATAATATAAATATTGTAGGAGATTGTGAACTTGATAGAACTTACAATATGTTATAAAAACATAATAAGTAATAGTCAGTTAATTTGTGAAAGGTGAAACTAACTAATCACACAAATAAATAAATTATTATAAACCACACAAGGAACACATTTATCGCTTGTATCTCAAAAAGAAACAAGTATGAAATGGTTTCAGATTACTCACTGAGAAGGATCATAAGATGTGAATGTCACATAGTGGTGAAGCCAGGTATTCTATTTATCAAATGTATCCTTTGGACAACAACTTTTTTCAAAATATTATATCTTTTACATTCTTAAAATCAGTATGAGGAGATATATACCCAATAACACTTTAATGATGTTTAAAAAAACAGAAAACATAGAAAATAGAGATTTTCTAGGGAAATGTGGTTGGTTTGGTCAAGGAATACAAAACAAGAGGTATAAAATGAGCATTTAAGTAAAAAAAATAGATACCCAAAGTCCTTTACACTGTAATTTTATAGATAACTACTAATTTAGACCAATTGTAAGCTTGGAAATAAAATGCAAAAAGTTGGGTATAACTTCGTGCACTGCTTAAGAAATCCAACAACTATTGCTTAGATGCAACCATACATCATGCTTTGGAGGATCAACGAGTGTGGGGATCAATTTTTAGTTCTATATCTTACATTTTTTACAGTAGGTCATCATAATTGAAACTACTCTTCTTCATTAATCCATTGGTTCACTTTACTCAATACTGAAATAGAAGGACGTGTGTTCTCTTTCGTACTAATATGACGTAAATGGTATATGTGAATATATATATATATATATATTATCTGTATAATATTATTCATAAATATTTTTGGCAATTTATGCAATAAAATAACCACGTGTATTTTTCTAGATATGATTTATAGTCTTGTGCAGTTGGGGAAGCACATTGTCATACACCAGGACTACTTAAACTGGCTAAAAATCACACATCGTCATTGTTTGTAAGTTTGTAATCTCTGCATTAGAGGGGGAAAATGGTAAACATAGTTATATGAAACTGTTGTTAGAAAGTTTATTAGTCATAGTAGTTGTTACACAAGAAGGCTTGTCTAATTTATCATGACTAAGGAAGTGTCATTACCTGTATAGTTTAATAACCATACAATATGCACCATTTATTTGTTTAGAACCAGTAGAAAAAGTTGTTAAATTGAATGGTGTACACCTTGCATTTGATTTCGGTTGGTCAAGGAAAAGAAACCTTCTTTGGGATAGTCAGGTATCAGTACGCAACTACTTTTGACTAAATAAATGAATAAGAATTGGTTGATACACATGAAAAGGTTCTGATTATTAATTAGTTCTTGTCGTTTGATTTGACTAAAGTAAACCAATTAGAAAAAGCATATGTAGAGGATGTGAAGTGGAGAAGACACACACACAGAAAAAGGGATCGGATAGTGATAGGAGTAGGTCACTATGTTATCTACCTATTTCTTCTCATATTATCGATTGTTAATAGTATAATGGGACATGTGGGGCACTTGTCCTATCATGCCTAGCAGAGACTCCGCTACTAATGTCACATAATGTGCTATAAGCATGACTCCTTTGATTCTTATGTATACATATATGTATATATATATATATATATATATATATATATATATATATATATATATATATATATATAGATATATATATATACTAGAATACACTCGAGTGTACAGACCACGCCGTACACCCTGATGGTGTTTTCCTATCTAGACCATATTTTTCCAAAATCTAATCCATTGATCTTCATGGTTACGATAATAATAGGTCACATAAAAATTTTGAATTCATTTGGATGAGTGCAAGCCACTCATCCCAGGACAAAAAAATTGACGCATAAAACTAATTTGAAATACATGATTTTTGCCTCCTTTAGATGCACCACCTATAAGTGTCCAAATGAGCTAAAATTTATTATATAGTATGTTATTATGATAATTAAGAAGATCAATAGTTTAGATTTTTCAAAAATTTACTTCATCTTCAAAAATGATTGAGGTGTACAGTTCCTCCGGTACACTCGAGTGTACACTAGCCTGACTCTCTCTCTCTCTTTATATATATATATATATATATATATATATATATATATATATATATATAGGGTATATCTTCGCTACCTGTGCGGGTAACTAAGATTCACTACACGTGCATCAGTTTTGTAATGGGAAGGTATGCATTTGTAATGAGACAATCCAAATTTGTAATGAGACGACCGAAATTGTAATACAAAGACTCGTTTTGTATTACAGCGTTGTTACAGTAATAAATATATATTTATTACTGTAACAGCGCTGTAATACAAAACGAGTTTTTGTATTACAATTTCGGTCGTCTCATAACAAATTTGGTTGTCTCATTACATATATGTGTCTTCCCATTACAAAACTGATGCACGGGTAGCGAATCGTAGTTACCCGCACGGGTAGCGAAGATATACCCATATATATATATATATATATATATATATATATATATATATATATATATATATATATATATATATATATATATATCCTAGTAAATGCATGTGATTTGCAAGTTTCTATTATGTATGAATGAACAAAAATCATATCTCTAAAAAATAACACAATGATTATAATCTTGTATAATGTTATACACTATATCACAATGTTATTTACTTGTATGATGATGTGATTTCATATTTTTAATGATTATTTTCCACTTTATCTTTATGTTTCTTGTTATGATCGTCACAGTTTAATGATGTTCTACTTTAGGGGTTGTACTTTATTTACTTTACTTATCATAGAATCATATGCATTCTATTAATTTTAATCTTCAAAGTTGATTAGATTATAACTTCTTTCAAGTCTCCTTAGTTTTTCTTATTTTCTTTAATTCAATGAGGCCCATTAAGCGCAATCAACAAATTGACTACTAACCTATTCTGAATGAAAATCTTATAGATCCCAAAATACAAATACCAAATGTAGATATATTTTGTTTAACAATATATAAATTCTAAGAAATTTAATAAATTTTCTAAAGTTCTAAAAATGTAACATAGATAACTTGTAATTTTTTATCTTAAAAATTAATATAGTATAAAAATTTCATCATTTTACTTATAATAAGGAATCTTAGATACTAAAAAGGGTTAAGATTCCAGAGATTGAATGTGTAAGGTGTTGTACATTCGAGTCATTGGTGTTACCATTGAATTTCTCAACAAACATATGACCTTATGAAATATGAGTCGAATGGAAATCTGAGTGCCAATCTTAGAATTGAATGGAATCTGGAATTAGAATGACATCCACTTATAAAATTAAAATTTTGGTCCATATTGTTTCACAAAATACAATATCCACTTTAAAATACTATGATTTAAAGAATGCATGTGAAAAGTGATACCCCAATTTGGTAACAAAACTCAATGTTTTTGTTTTATAGATTAGTTAGTTACGACAAAGCATATTCCTTGCAAATTGTAATAACAATCCATAAATATCCTTCTATGTATAACCACATTTTAATTGACATTTGCACCAATCAACATATTTTATATATACATAGTATTTATATAGAAGTGAAGTATACTAAACACAGAAGAAATGTCATATAACAATTACAAAGAGAAAAGAGATAAAAACACTTGTAACAAAGCCCTAAATTGGAGTAAATAATAATGATACAAGCACATTAGACAAAGCTTTATATCTCATTGAGTGTTATAACTAAAAAATGCCATTTTAGCATTATTAGATTGAGAAAACTCGTGCAAAGTCATAGTATCTAGATAATTTAGTGGAGCACATAATTCGATATAGACAACAAACTCTATGAATAGAATGTAATTTTTTAAACAATAGGAGTAAAAATGTGACACAAATATTACAAGGTAAACCACACATTCAAAAATTATTTTTGAAATATAATCAAGAATATAACCATGTCAAATTTTTTATTGAAGTTGTTGGTGACTGTAATCAAAATCTAAGGAGAAGAAACTTAACACATATCTTAACATTAATATTCCAACTTGAGAGAAAAATATATAGTAAAGAAAAATCAAAATGTCTTACTATACAAACAATTTGATCTCAGTGTTACAAATATAAAATCATACCATCCTCTAACCAAAACAACATTTCTAGACTTATCTTTGTATACTTAAATTAACATAGACTACATGCTTCTAATTGTTTAGTATCTCCTCAACATATAGTAACCCTTGATATTGTTTCTCACCTCTTACTACTAATATAAAGTTTCATATGTTTTCTATAAATATTATGATTCCATTTACCATTTTATTAATTTATTCTTGCAAAAGATGAAAGGCATGAAAAGGATTTAAAGAACACCCTTATATATATGAAGCAAAAAAAGAAAGAGTGGATTTTTTATGATTTAGTTATCTAATGTACTTTATGTTCAATATCATTAGTCAACAAATTTCAAAAATAGATGCTTCATTGGTGTGAAAATGGAGTTAGGGCAAGGCTCATTAACAACTAAAGAGGTAAAGCATCATCTTGGTTAATCATTATTTAACATCGTATTAAAAGAAAAAAACATATCATATAGTAACTATCTTGATCAATATTGTAGGAGATCTTCAACATATAACAAAATAGTGACATGTAAATGTTTATAAGACCCATGCATTTTATAATGTTTTATAAATCATCCCATAACACATAAGAATATATAGACAATTCTCAATTTTTGACTAAACTGTACACTAAGAAAAGGAAATGATGACATCAAGTTGCATCTTCATCACATATAAGAATTAAAAGTTTCCAGTGTAAGGACAAAAGGAGGATAAATATGCTCAAATTAATATGACATACAAAATAGTGTATAAATAAAAAATATACATATCGAAATTTTTATAATCATAACCTTCTAACTATCTTGAAGCAATAAATATGTGACCACATAATGACTCAAGATGTGTGTTTTGATTAAAAAGGAAGATAAGAAAATGATAAATCAATCTTGGTTGACCAAACATGTTGAACAAGCACAAAAAGCATATATATGGTCTCATACATTAAGTCTACAATAATGTTATGACAATTTTATGTTTAAAACAATTAATATAAAGTTAACAAAAGATTTTTTAGCATGTAAACTGAGTGAGGAAAAGGTTCTTTTAAAACTAATAAAGAAACAAAAAAATACAACCATCATTATTTAACACAAAAAGAGAAAGGGTTTTACCATTAGATAAATATTTTAAAACCAACAATGTAGGACATTGTCAATATTAAAAATATAATACATGTAAACATTAAATATATATATATATGCAACTAAAATTAGTTTATAAACCACTTGATAACCTTCATGAATATTTAAGGTTTCATAACCTATAACATCTAAAAATTTTGAACGTAAAGAAGAAGTCATGTGCTGAAAAAGGAAAAGGGAACACAAACATTGTATCTATGTCACACGTGAGAATCATATGATTGTAAGGATGAAAGGGGAAGAAATAAACCTAATTCAATTAGCATATATATGACACAATGTCAAAGAAAAAAAATTATGTCAAAATAGTAGTACCATCAAGTTTAATTCTGAACCAAGTACTGTGGGATGTAATCATTTAACATTTTTTCTTGCACGAGGTGGGTTGATGAATAAAAAACCTCTCAAATTCCCCCAAAATATCAAGATTCATGTGTTAAATTTACAGTCACAAAAATTTATCTAGTTAAAATAAATAGATGTAGGAAACACATATAATTTCAATATATTTGCTTAATAGAAAGACAAATCAAGAAAATATTAAATTAACCCAACTTGTTCAATGTGTTGGGCAAGCACAAATAATGCATACATTGCTATCTTACATAAAATTTAAGATGGCAATGGTAATTGTAGATGTAATACCATCAAAAACCAAACATCAAAAATTATTATTCAATAGGATGGACATTTGAGTGACGACAAGAGGACACCAACTTCTGTAATTATATTATTTAACAAAAAATTTGTTACAAAGGGTAAATCATTGAGTAAATATTTTGGTTCACCAAATAGAATATCTCTAATATCTATGTAAATCAAGATATTATATGTTTAAAATACTATGAAATTATTGTAGTTTATAAATCATCCACCAACTTATATCAATATTTAAGGTTATGTAAATTAAAAGTTATTAAATAAAAAAGATTCACATGAAAATAATAGAGGTTTTGGAGATTAAAGAAAATGGAGACATGAACATTGCAGTTATATCACACACAAGAACTTTATGATTTCATTGTATGAATGGGGACAAATAGACCTAGTTTGATATGGAATTTCATTGGCATAATGTAGAATAAAAGTGCATATAAATAAACAAAACACATGAATATTATAGTTGAAATCATTTATCTATTATAGGCAACAAATATAGGAACCACATGTTTATTCAACATTTATGTTCAATAAAAAGGGATATTGTATAAATTGTAAATAAATCCAAGTTGGCCAAGAATGTCGGACAACCATAAAACCTATATACATTGTGTCTCCAATAAAGTCTAAAATGCATACAATGAGTTATAAGTATAAAACCCTTAATCAAAAAAGTAAAAAAAGAAGATTTACTATGATGAAGATGGAGTGAAGAAAACATTCATTCACAAATAACAAAGGAATAACAACATCTTATATAATCCTTATTTTACACTACATCAAAAGAGAAAGGAAAATGATAGAGCAAATATTTTTATTAATAATATAAGACTTTGTTGATGGCTATGAAACAAAGATATGTATATGTTTAAAAGATCTATGGAACTTACAATGGTTTATAAATCTTCCAATGATCCATAAGAATACTTAAGGATGTAAAAACAAAAACAAATGAAACAAAAATTGTTTCTTATTTATAGAATAACCTATTTTCTGGGTAAAGGAAAGACAATAGGACCATTGCATTTATCCTGCAAGAATAATATGATATAATTGTATCGATGAAAGTGGGAGAAATAGACCTAATTTAATATAGAAAATGGATGGTAGAGTGGACAAACAAATAAACATACAAACAAGAAATGTCATAAATTTAGAGTTACAATAGTTTATCTGCATTGAAGCAATGAATATATGAACCACATTTTGATGCAATATAGTTGTTCACTAAACAGTGTTACTTAGAAAAATTTAAATTAACCCAATTTGAGCACACATGATGATAAAGAGCAAAAGAATGCATGTTCACTCTCAGATAAAGTCTAAATTACTTACAATGGTAGTTTCAAGTTAAGTAACATTATCAAACAAAATTACAAAGATGGTTCATTATCATGAAATGTAGGAGGACCAAGTTTGTACCCAACTCAAAAAGGAAAAATATTTTATGATTTTTATCTATCTAAAACTAAAGAAAATGGAAAATTATAAAGTAAATATTTTGAATCAACATTGCAGGAGATCATCGATATCTATAAAAATCATGATATGTAAATATTTAGAGAAGTAATGTAGTGAACAATGGCTTATATATCATCCACTAATCTATAATAATAATTCAAGTTTCATAAACCAAAAAATCTCCCTTAAAGAAAAAAATTCTAAGAAAAAGAAAAGGCAACATGAACATTATATTTATATCTCATATGAGAACTATATGTTTTTATTTTTCAGATTAAAGGGAAAATAGACCTAATGTAACTAGAAATTGTCTATAGATCTTTTAGCAATGAATATAAATCAAACCTAATAGGAAAGGCGGGTTCAAATCCTATTTTCCCATTGTGTGTCTCCGACATTCCACCTAAATCTATGTCTTAAATGTGCCTAGTCATAATTTTATGAGTTGATGTTTGGGTAACCAATTTTGTGATAACCAATTGAAACATAGGTTGTGACACAGAAAGTCCATTACAATATTGTAAATAAAGGAAAAGTAAACAATATTTGCAAGAAAATGTTATGGACCAATCATATATTATATAATAAATACAATAGTAGAACACACATAAAAAAGTTCCAAGAAATCAAAGGGTATTGATTGATCAAATACGAACATAAAATATGAGTCATGGAATAAGCAAAGTTGAAAAGAATCATTAAGGATAAATACATACAGGTTTGAGGGAAACCTCCTTACTTATGTCATGTCTTTTTGATTCTATGATTTTGTAATTTACTTATAAGGATTAGTGTCATGGGAGATCCACACAAATATGTAAAATTGTTCATAATTTGTCAATTTTACATGTAGCAATAGAACAACATCAATGGTTTTTATAGCAAGAGGGTATTGTCAAATGAAGTTGGCATCCCAATTGTATCTTCTGGTTCAGTGCATCACAGTTTCAAATGGTGAGTGTCGATCATCCGATCATCAAGATTCATAAGTGCTCTTGTTTCTAGCTCTCTACAATGTACATACACGATTAGTTGTTGTAAATTGCTTTCTTTGATTTGCTCTGTCTACTCTCATGGTAGTCACGGAGGGTATTGTCGGTTTCCCAATTAGACCTCTTTAGGATGGCCATTATATGGAGTCCAACATATGAAGGCCTTTGATCTTCAAATAACTGGAGTTCCTAACATGTAACATTAATAAAACATCTAAATACCTCAATTTTCATAGGAAGTGAAATATAAATATGGTTGTATTGTGTGGATTGTTAGGGAAAATAGAGACAGCTACTTTTTTTCCTAAGCCAATGACAACTTAGGATCCATCTGTAAGGGAAATTGAAGAGGACACCAAAAAAATCTTTACTCGTAGACAAAAAAAATGAAGAAATTGAAGGAAAATAAATGTTTTGAAGGGCTACCCGATCTGCCATTGTTAATGCTAAGTTAACGACAACAAAGAAGAAATTTTTTGCAGAGAAGGTTACCTATGAAACCACTAAATATTTCTTTAGCCATCGATGGAATCAAAAATGAAGAAATTAAAGGAAAAGAGACATTCTGAAGAACTAATTAGTCTGGCAGTGCATCGTTGTTAATGCTAAGTTAGTGATAACAAAGAAGAAATATGTTGTGAGAAGGTCACCTGTAGAAACCACCGTTGTGGTCGGAGGCATTGAAAATCATCATCTCGTGGATGATGCTTAATTGGTTTCCAATTTTATAATTTTGACAGACTACCTTGGTTGCGAGGGAGATTTAATTCATAGGATAAGAGTCTAAGTTTTTGTATGAGTGTGGTTACAAACCAGATGGCATAGACATTACTCAAAAAAGAAAAAAATGAGGATGGAGATCAATGTTCTCTCTTAGTATAGTAGAATAGTAGATATATATATACATACATATAGTTTGTTTATAATACCCAAATCCAAATATAAATGTTTCTCCACCCTAAAATCCCCTAATCAAGAATTCCTCTTCACGTCTCTAATTCCAGCAGAGAAAATCATTAGTAGTTCTATGTTTCTATATTGCACTACTACAACTCAAGCCAAGGGTTCCACTCTACTTCTCTATTTCCATTCGTGTCACTACTGGTGCCGATTGTCTTGGTGTTCGTTACTTTGTTCATCCAAAAACATGCAACCAAGGAGGAACCAACTACCTGGTGTCCACTATTGTGTTCAAATAGGGAGAACAAAAGTAGGAAAAAGGAACTACAAAGAAGACAAAGAGTAAGGGAAGTGAAAAGGTAATAGCATAGGATGCATAGAATTGGAGAAGAAGAATTTGAGTATATTATGCAAATAAATACTATAATGGAAGGTCTTGTAGAGGAGAAGGTACATGGTGCAACGAAAGGTACAAGGAAAAGTAAAAAAGAAGGCACGTAACAAGAAGGGAACTACTTATAAGAAAAGTTCTAGTACTAAAGAATAGAATGTTGAAGATGAGACTTCTAGAGCTGAAAGTACTACAGAAGTGATTGCTTCAGATGATATTGTTGGTGTTGAAGCACTGAAGAAGTGGTTGTTGGAGATGAAACTGTTGGTGTTGAATGTACTAAAGAAGTAGTTGTTGAAGTTGGACATGAGAATGAAGAACCCAAAATTGCTAAAGAAAGATTTCTAACAAGATCAGCAGAAGAAGAAGAAGAAAACTAGGAGGGAAAGTAGTAGCCGATTTTGAAATAGAAGAAAAAACAAAAAAAACAAGAGAAAGAGTCTAGAAGGTAATGTTCCTTATATCTGAAGTGGACATTTAGATTTATTAGAATCATTTTGTCAATAGAAGTTGCAGTTTATTTACGAAAATGTAATTTTCTGAACCAAAAAGTAACTACTCTGTATAAAAATTAACTCTGGTAATAGAAAAGTAACTCTGTGAATGGAAAAGTAACTATGTTAAAAAATATATATTAACAAGTAACTTTGTGAATCGAAAAGTAACTGTGTTAACTAAAAAGTAACAGGGTCAACAAAAAAGTAACTTTTTGAAATGAAAAATAACTCTATAAATCGTAAAATAACAATGTTAACAACAAAAACGAGAAAGAAAAATTAATTGTATTAACTGAAAAGTAACATTGTGGACCCAAAAAAATAGATTTTAACTCTACTCCTTAAATTTAGACCTGCCAAACGGGTGGGTCGGGTTGGATTGGTTCGGGTTATTGCGGGTGTGAGTCTCCTGGGTGCGGGTCCAAAAGACCCACTTCTAAATGGGTCATACAAAAGTCCACCCAAATACAATCTGACAGATATTGGGTCGACCCACTGTACCCATATAACTTGTAGTACAATTTGATGCCCTTATTAAAAATAATATAATTATAACTTTCTAGTTTGTTGTCTTCATGTGGCTCTCTTTTTATGTGTATCACAAACTACAACATTTAGTTTATAACATTTCACATCAACTATAAGATCAAACTACATTTTGTGTTAGAAATTAGTATGTAACATAATAAATCATACTCAATTTTTGTATTTAATGTCAAACATAAATGAGGGAAAAAAATTGGTGCATGTAGATGTTCAACACACAAAAACAAACTATTTAATTAAAAGATAACAACAAATTAGGATGATGTTATCATTTGTATTGGTACAAAGTAGAAATGTTTATTATTATTAAAGATACATAAATATTGATACGACAAACACAAAGAAAATAATTCATATATATATATATATATATATATATATATATATATATATATATATATATATATATATATATATATATATATAATAACAACTATATCAAAGGTATATGACATATAAGTACAAAACAAAATATAGTAAATACTCACAAGGTATTGACCGACCTAAATCGCATGTCCAAAATGGAGTGAATCAAGAGTAGTCTGACTTTTAAATTTATAATGTGACACTTAGGACCCTGAAACTATTATATGGGGTTTGATGTAGTATATTGGGGTCGAACTACAGGGAAAACATTCATAACTATCAAGAACGTAGAACCTAAAACTCAAATACACTAAACAAAAGTGGGTAGACTAAAATGGTATTCCCTAAGGAACAATGTCACTCCAAACAAAGTAACAAAAATGCAAAGGAAAGAAGACAAAACAAGAGAACAAGATCAAACAACAAATATGCAACCAAAGTATGGAATGGAACATGGATCCAGTTTCATGTACTAAGATCTCTCACCAGTGTACAATACTCACACCCCTTTGTATACCCTTAGAAAGATTACAAGAAATCATCATAAATGTATATTCCCTCCTCTCTCGAGCTTAGGATAAATCTAGATTATAAGACCGTCTCTCTCTCGAGATGGGAAACAAACAATCACAAATCAAACCATATGACCATTAGCTTTAAATTCCAACATTTTCATGCTCCATAACCCTTATATAACATTAATATTACTCTTACAAGGAATTAACAATCATACATCACAAGATGGTAGCTAGTCATGCAAGTGAAGCAATAAATACAAGAGTATGGAGATAATATTTTCTAGGAGCATAGATATGTATTCAAAGAGATGTAAGTATATAAATGTTGGGAGAGTCTTAGTGACTACTCCCAACCCAAGTAAGGTGTTTAGCCACACATGTTAACAGGTAGTATAACGAAATTACAAAGGTATAGATACATCAAGACAAATGAAGAGAGAAGGGATATGACATGAGGGAAATGGGAGATCTAAAGAAATAGAGAGGTGATACACCAATGGTACTTCTTCAAATCCAAATCTGGTGAAGGTGTGGAAGATGGCAACTTCTTCTCTCAAAGAAGAGGATGGTAGATCTCCTCTCTCCTCCAACATTAATCTTTAGAGATCCTAGACCAATGGAGACAAATAAGGGTTGATCTATAGTTGGGAAACACTTTGTTGCTCTTGATGATCTCATTCCTTCTGATATCAGGAGTCGGGGGCCTATTTATAGGCACCACCCACTGACTTAAGTCCAGGTGTAGCGGTCACTACACACATCTGATCGCTACCAATGTTGTAGTTGTGACAAGTGTTTTGGTTGCATCCACACCTTAATCGAAACTAGAGTTGTGGTCGCCACCTCGTACCGGTGACAACACTGCTCTGGTCACAACAACTTCTTCAACCTTCATATTTGTCACACTTTTGACTGTTGTTTTGGTCACGATGGTAGTTTTGGTCGTGACTGTTGTTGCGACTTGGAAGCATTGTTGCGGTCGAGTCTTTAACAGGGGACGATACCATCATGCACAGTTGTTCCCATTCGCGAGACTAAGCATTTGTGTGTCCCGGCTGATACACTTATCGCTCTATCACAGCCAGGATAGTTGTCCACATGTAGTTGTTACAGTCGCGATGGAAATGTTTTGGTAGTGATATGTGTGGATAAAGTAAAGGCATTAAGTCATGTCCAAATTATTCCTAAGGACATCTAAAATAGACAAAAAAGTTTCAAAAAATGATGTCCTTATGGGCATAAAATAGGTGTGAGAAGTTCTCAAAATAAGATGTTATCAACTCCCCCTAACATAGAACTTAGCCAGTCCTCTGGCTAATAGATAGAATCAAGTCAACGAGTGATGGGTTGTATATGTTTTCTTTTGGACAAACACATCGTTACAAAATCATCTCGTCCTTACACCAAAACCTTTGTGACATGCTTGGTCCATTTCCTGAGGTTCCATTTCCCCCTTATTTCTAGAGTTAAGTAACTGTATACCCTTGCCACTGCCTTTTGTAGTAAAGGACTCTCCCTCATAATGATCTCTCTGCCCTAGGTTTCTAGCTATACTTATAAACGGTTCGTTCTGGGGTAGCTTTTGCACTCCAACATAATTTGGATTGGGCCATAGCTATTGTGTGAGGGTAGGATAGGCTTTTTAGTGCTTTTCATGCATTCCTTCGCCTGTCTCAACCATGATGTTGTCATAAAGATAGTGCATGCATAGGACCAGATGTAGTGTCAGGTGGTTGTGTGAGGTTTTATTTGAAATGTAGGTGGGTGAGTTTGGCTTATAGATTCTACTTCTAGGCACGACATATCTGCATTTATGAGTGTAGCAATACATCGTCTGTATGGGGTCCTTTGGCAAATTTTTAGGGCACATCTCTCATAATTTTTTTTTTCTTCTTAGCTTTTTATTCTTCTCTCAAGCTTAGGAAAATGGATTAGAAAGATTTATGGGTGGCAAAGACTATTTTCATCCCAATGTGGGGATATGTAAGACTAGAAGAGGCAACTGTTTCTTCCTTGTAGGAGGTGTAGACGTTCTAGCTATTACTGTCAGGCTTGGGTGATTGGTCGGGAGTCTGGTTGGTGAAGTCTTACTTATTTCTAGGGGTTCCACAAAATTAGGGGTGTTCTTCCATTGTGCACAACTTTTTGTTGTAAGAATGGGGCAACATCGTATTGTTGTATGATTTTTTTTCATTTATGTGTGTAGGTAGCTCATTTGCACCACTCTAGAAATGATTACGCTAAAAGTTAGAAAGAGGACAAACAAGCCTATGAATGAGGTTATTGAATAATATTCAAATTATTATCAAAACTGTGAACTATATTAAATAGAAAGAAAGTTTAAAATGTTTGAAAATTTTCAAAATTGTTCAAAATTTCCTAAAAAGTAAGAGTAGATTAAGGTAAGGGTCTATATAAGGTTTATCAAAATTGGTATTTAAGATGTAGTATGCAAATTGTACCTCTCTTTCCCATTTATAGCTTCTCCCCCAAACTTATCATACACTCTATCCTAGAATACAAAGATGTTCATTTAGATATAAACGAGCTTGATTTATTATTGTTGATGTTCGAGGATAACCCATCTTGATTACAAAAACATATTGGCATATATTCCATGGAGCATGTGCTATTGTTCATACGACATGTTTTCAACCTCCGTATTCATTGGGGCTAGGGTTATTATCCATGCCAGGAAATAGAATCCACAATCGTTGGACAAGGGCATCTTCTTTGGGCTTCTATGGTGGAATTATGTCTTTTTGAAGTCCTTTCCCATTGTAAGCATGTATCCCTTTCCTTCTGCAGATCATCTTGATGACTTCTTTTGCACATGTAGCTACTTTGCCTTATGTAGGCATCTTCGCAGTATTCCTGTTTGTGCATTTGTTTGGTGTGAATGTTGAATCTGAGATGTTATATAGAATCACAGTCTTCGCTATTACATTGACCGCGAGAAGGGTCCAATGGTTATCATGTACAATAGGCAAGAATACATAGTCTAGAAGAAAGTTCTTCTGACGCAGCTGTAAGTGGTCTTTTTCACCTGACTTCTTGTCTTTTAGAATGTCTTTTTTTTTTGTGAACTTCTTTTAGAATACATACTCTAGAAGAATGTGTTTTAGAATGCCATCGACAAGCAAGAAGTATGCATGTGTACATTTGTCAAGTTTCCCCTAGCAATGATTGGTATGCGGTCATGGTGTTCACTGAAAGGTACATTATTTAACACACATATGTCATTCCTCTCAAAGATTACTTCCCCTACAATATCCCCAACTTTAGGAAATTCATCAACAACTATAGAGAGAAGCATTTTTTTCTTTTACTCTTTTTTTATTTGATTTATTTTATTTATTTCCGGTATCCTCCACCACTGTGAACCCGATTAGATTTAGGCATGATACACTTTTCATTTATTGGGAGACCAATGACTGGCCTTCACAATTCCATCTATCAAAGTCCTATAAAGTAGGCACTATTTCCCCTGTTGGTCCATTTAGATTCATTTCGGGCATATCATCTTCATTATTTTCTCCCACTTTAGGCTCATCATTAGTAGGTTCATCTTGCTCTTTCTCTACTGTGGGGGTGACGTATTGCACGTCTGTAGCCTAAGGTTGTTGTTCTTTATTCTGAGTGGCATCGATAGGCTGACTGTCTGACGCCCACCCTTCTTTCCAAGCCTCCCTGGTTGGTTCATCAAGATCAATCCACAAGATCTTCAGCTATTCTCTCCATATCTTCTTTTAAGGAAAGGGGACTCTGTGTGAATCCTATGTTGTACCTCATTTGAGGGCGTAATCAGATCTTTGAAGAAGTGGTGATCGTAGATCACTTCCATAGCATAGACACCACGTAGGCCATGTAGATCTTCATCGTAGAGGTCTTCCAGCGGGGTTCCTTTGTTGATGGCTTCCATCATTCTTAACACAATAAAAGCACAATCCCCCATCCCTACCTCTTCCTAAGGTACCTTCTTACATATAGAGAATTGTTTCCAGATTCCCTGGTGGCAGTCTCCCGCTTCTTGGATTGCATGTTGTAGACCCAGCGGTACCTTTAAGGTATAACTAGCTTCCTTCTTTTTGTAGATCAGGGAAGTTTTGTCCAATTCAGCGGCATAACAGTTTTACACTATGGTGTGATCCTCATTCAGATTGACAAATATTAAAGCTATCAGTGCTTGACTGTTCTCATAGGCAGGGTTACAAACTGGGTCACTGTCTTATTCACATCTCATTGTAGTTCTTTGACATCTTCAGAATTAAACCTTTCATCAAATAGCTACCATGCCAGATGAGTTGTGCCATTGATCATCAGTTGCACTTTATCAGGGTGAAAGAACTCTTCGAACAATTTCACACAGAGCACTTTAAATAACTTATTTTGAACATGTGTTCTCTTCTATAAGATTCCTCTAAAGTGTTCCCTAGTCATAGACCTTCCTTTGTTATGATCCAAAACATTTGTGCCTAGAAGGTTCTCATCCAGCACATTCACTAGGACATGGACATACTTGCTTGTTATTCAAGAGAGTGAGGCCATGTCCATGCATGCCATCTTGCATGGGATAGGTAGATCAACACCCAACTCTTCTTGTTTAACATGTGGACTTTGTTTTCTGGTAGGCTCGTTGATAAAGAACGAAGCGAGGCTGCCACCATCATCCTTATATGTTCCTTCTCTTGCTACTTGTATAGGAAGAGTTCGGGTAGATAAAACTAGAGAGGCAGTCTTGGGACCTTCATTAGTTCCTTGCAGCTATGCTTCTAAGTGATCTTCATCCTTGCTTTGGCCAGTAGATGCTTTAGGGGATTCACCACCTTCTAGCACAACGTCTTTGAGTGCTACAAGGGTGCAGTCATCTTGCCATCATTTATCATGTCTCAGCCTTCATTGTGTTACCTGAAGTCCAAGTAGATCTCGCAGACCTCCATGGACATGTCCATCTCCTACATAAATCATTAAAGTGTGGAGTTGTCAGCAAAACTCATCATATTTTCACAAGCAGTAGCTCCTGCATACATCTTTTGGGTGTTGTGGCCTAGCAGCAGCAACTTTGACAATCTCCTTTGGTCTGGCAACAACAATAGGGACGATTCTTGAGGTTGTACAGTAACAATAGTGATGACCTCTGTGCACTTTCTATTGTGGGTGCGAAGGTCAGATCGAACTTGAGTGCCAGAGTTTTCATCTTTGTCCCATCAACACCCTTTTGTTTTTCAGGTTGGGATCATGCCTCTTTTGGAGGGGGCACCTCCCATTGGACGGGTTTTGTGTTTGTGCTTTTGTCTTTGGGTGTTGAAGGTGCACCCTCTCCGCTGATGTTGTCTTCATCCCAATCAGGGTTTTAAGGGCTTGAGGAAGCACTAGATGGTGAGGGGTTTGTCTCACGCCTCACCCTCTTTTTGTTTTTCCAATTTACTAGCTCCTGGAGTTCAACCTCCATCTCTTTGCATTCATCCTCTAGGCATTTGCATTCCTCTTTTTATGTCATGTGTCACCTCTTCATAGCCTTTGCACATTTGTTCATACTCGGCTCAGATTATCTCCCTTTCTCTTTGAAGATCAATCATCTAATCAGCCATTATTTTGATGACCGCCATCATCTTTTCCTGATTGTTGATGACTTCCTGCATGAAACTAGGGAGAGGTGTTGTTCTTGCCTCCAAGCCTTGTACCTACATAGTTAGAGCATGCAGGAAAGAAATCATATGCGAATTGGCCTCAAAACAACTTTGTACTTGCACGCAAATGGAATCAAATTGATTCCCTTGGATATCACCAAACATCGATGGTTGTTGTCGTTCATCTATCAATGTTGTTGTTGTTGGTTCAGGGGCACTTGTTTGTTTCCTTTTTGGCGATCGTTGCAGAAGTTCTTCTTATCCATCAAGTGTTGTTTGTTTTGACTGTGATACTTTAGGCTATTTTGTGTTGGTGGTAGAGGTTGGTTGAACTTTATCAACTTCTTTTATGGCCTCAAGAATCATAGCAGTGACAGGTGGTTCCTCGATCATTTTAGTCGCAGGAGCACTACTTTCTTCTACTGTGGGTTACTCATCAACTATAGTAGCACCGAGTTTTGTGGTTTTTGAGCTACCTCTCTGACATCAACTTGGTGCACTGAGTTGGAAACTTGGTAGCATCGAATTTTCTCAATTCATGTCAGGGCTTGCTAATGCTGAATCGGTAGCACCAACTTCAGTTGTTGGTAGTACTGCCTCTGGGTGAGTCTCTAATAGGTCTCTGATGTCAAGTCAGAACCACCAACTGTTTCCAGGTTAGTAGCATCATTCCATGCCTTTTTCCTCTCTTTATAGATCTTTTTACATTCTCATATACATCTAATCTGAGTTCCTCTAGCCCTTGAAGTTGCAACAGTCATTTCTCACCTACTTTCTTCATGTCAAAAAGAGTGTTATGCTCCAATTCAAAGGAAGATGGAAAGACTTTCAATAGATAAGCTAGAATGGTGTAGTCCCCGTTGTAGTCTTGTAAGATTTATGGAATTCTCAAAAAGCATCATCTAGGTTGAGTACGTAGTCCTTCCTTGAGCTTGAAACCATCTTTTCTATAATGTTCATTAGATATCTATTTGACATGTCAACCTATCCAGTTTTTTGGGGTGGTAGGGGGTAGAGATTTTATGTGTCACCCCATACATGGAGAAAATATTATTCAATTGTTTCTCACTAATGTGTGTCCCTCCATATGAGATAATGGCCCATGGAAATCCAAAGTGGGTAAAGATAATATTTTGGAACATCTTGAGTACTACTTTGCATCTGAAGATAGGTTAGGGATAGCCTCTACCCATTTTGAGACATAATCACAAGCAACCAAAATGTACTTGTAACCACAAGAGGATGTAAAGGGGGCCATGTAATTGACACCCCATACATAGAACACTTCAATCTCAAAGATGGAGTTAAGTGGCATCTCATCTCACTTCAATATCCAACCCGTCCTTCTGAAAAACCACTAGAGGGGGGGTGAATAGGGTTTTAAAATTAATTTAACAATTATTTAAGTCAAACAACCACAAATGAAAAAAGCAAGAAGGAGACAAGGGATTTAGAGTGGTTACTACCTTAGCAAATACTAAGGTAGTCAGTCCTTATTACCTTCACAAGGAATTACACAAAATACAATACTTTCTTACACCCCTTTGAACAGCCTTCACTTTGAAGTAGGTGCACCAACTCGAGGTAGCCTTCTTGAAGTAACTCCAAGCTCCCCCTTGAAGTAGCCTTCCTCTTTGAAGTAACCTCCCATTGCACCAGCCTTCTTGAAGTAGTTCAAAGTCTCCTTCTTTCACCAAGAAGATCACAACCCTCTCCAATCCACAGCCTCTAACCTAGGAGTAGCAAGGAGAGTACAAGCAATAAAAGTGAACAAGAAAGGAAAATGGAAATTACAACTTATCCTTTGAAGCACAAGGCTTGATTTGCCTATATCAAGTGTGTAGATATCCAAACCAATGTATATGGAAGTGTGATTGCTGTGGATAGGAGATACTAGCCTATAGGACACGAAATTGAAGCAAGGAGAAGAGTAGCCAATTGCAAGTATACTCAATTGCTTAAAATAGGTTGCTAATGCAAGTATATGCTCAAAGATTGCTCAAGTCTAGAATATGTATGTTTAGGTGTCCTAAGGCATGTACTATTTATATGAATGACCTACAAGTGCTTAAGGACGTTCTAGACACTTTCTAGAGGGTTCTAAGTGCTTAACTAGCCATTAGGTACACTTTAGTTGCTTTTATCAACCGTTAGTTAATTAATTCTGCAAGTGCTGTCAGAACCCATCTCGGTCGAGAAATTGTCGACCGAGATACCTACTCGGTCGAGGCTTTGTCGACCGACAAGCTCTCTGGATTAAGTGTTTGCAACGTTCATCTCCAACTACCAACTACCTTTTCGGCTGTGTCTAACGGCTACTTGGGTCTTTCTCGGTCGAGAAGTTTGTTGACCGGGAGTGTCTCGGTCGAGGAATTTGTCGACCGAGATTGCCCCTATTTCAATGTTTCAATTTAAGGCATTAAGTGTGTGTATGAGTGTGCATATGTGACACTATTTAAGGGTATGACCTATCTAAGTTTGGTGTTTAGCTAGGGAAGATCTAACGCTTGATTTACATGAAGTCTAAGTACTTGTACATTATATGTTTGTACAAATTTTTACAAATTGATTACATTTCATGAAAATACAATCATTAAGCATATAGATTTCCCTGATGCTTTGTCATCCACCTTATTCCTACAAAACTCAAGTAGCACATTAGATCAACAAGAATGAAATGTTTGTCATTATCAAAACAAAGGGATTTACTGATGTCCATTTAGCCAACAATCTCCCCCTTTTTGAAGATGAAAAACATTTCCAAAATATAAATCAATTCATTTTTAAGATAAGTTTATTTTCATACCTGAAGTTTACTTTGTGAATTTCTTCTCTTGTTTATAAAATGTGTGCTTATTATTCCCCATGAATTATAGAACATGAAATCCAATTCTTTAGGGAATATAGCAACTTTCAATGTAAAGCCAAGAGTTTATGAAACTCATTGATTGAGTTTTGCACAATTACTATGTTTTGAGATGATTTATAAGATTTATTTTTATTTCTCCCCCTTTGTCATTTCAAAAAGATATCCATTAAAAACAAGAAAACTCCCCCTTAATTAGATGTCCCATCAAATCCTATGAAAAAGATGTCCATTTAAAAACCAAAAATCATGCAAATAAGAACATTTTTTAAGAAGCACAAATATCAAAGAAAACATCTTCTAAGGGAGTGATAAGCAGTTGCTTCCTTATTTTGTTGAATTGGTCTAGTGGAAGCAGTTTTGTAAAAATATCAGCCAATTGATCTTCCTTATCAACATGATGAAGGGAAACATGAATCTTAGAGATATGATCCCTTAAAAAGTGATGACGGATTTCAATATGTTTAGCTTGGCTGTGTAAAATAGGATTGTGTGCTAAGTTTATAGCGCTTGTGTTGTCACAAAATATAGGCATAGATGAAAGAGTAAAACCATAATCGTTTAACACTTGTTGCATTTAAATCACTTGAGCACAACAAGATCCGGCTGCCATATATTCAGCTTCATTTGTAGAGAGGGCAACCGTGTTTTGTTTCTTGCTAAACCAAGATACTAAAGCTCTTCCTAACAAGAAACAACCACCACTAGTGCTCTTGCGGTCAAGTCGACAACCAGCATAATCAGCATCAGTATAAGCTTTAAAATCCAAGGATTGTCCTTTTGGGTACCATAAACCAAAACATGTAGTGCCGGCTAAGTATCGAAGAATCCGTTTAACTGCTTGAAAATGAGAGTGCATGGGTTGTGATTGAAATCGAGCACAAAGACCAACGGAAAGCATGATATCCGGTCTAGAAGCGGTTAAGTAAAGCAAACTACCAATCATGGTTCTATATAAGGAATCATCAATAGGCTCCCCATTTTCATCCTTATCAATTTTAATAGAGGTAGCCATAGGAGTAGTAGCGTGTTTGCACTGATCCATCCCAAAACGTTTTAAGAGTTCTTTAGTATACTTTTCTTGGCTTATGAAAATTTCGGCAGGCGTTTGTTTAATTTGGAAACCAAGAAAGAAAGTTAACTCACCCATGAGGCTCATTTCAAATTCTTTTTGCATAATGTCACTGAATTGTGTGCACAAGGATTCTTTTGAAGCTCCAAAAATAATGTCATCAACATATATTTGAACAACTAGAAAATCGGATGTATATATTTTGAAAAAAAAAGTAGAATCTGAATTTCTAATAGAAAAACCATTATCAAAGAGATATGTCTTGAGCCTTTCATACCAATTCCTAGGTGCTTATTTTAAACCATAAAGTGATTTCTTAAGTTTATAAACATAGTCACCTTTTTCCGGTATTTCAAAACCAGGTGGTTGGGCAACATATACTTCTTCTTGAATGATTCCATTTAGAAATGCACTTTTTACATCCATTTGGTAGAGTTTGATGTTTTTGTGTGCAGCTATAGCTAGTAACATTCTAATAGCTTCAAGTCTTGCTATTGGTGCATATGTTTCATCAAAGTCTATTCCTTCTTGTTGATTGTATCCTTGTGCTACTAACCTAGCTTTATTTCTTATTACTTCCCCAGCCTCATTTAGCTTATTCCTAAAAACCCATTTAGTTCCAATGATGGGTTTATTTTGTGGTTTAGGAACTAAATCTCATACATCATTTTTAGTGAATTGATTTAACTCTTCTTGCATTTCTATTATCCAATAGTCATCTTTAAGAGCTTCAGATACCTTCTTAGGTTCAATAATAGAAACAAAGGCCATGTTTCCAACATCCCTAAAAGAAGAACGAGTTTTGACTTTATCATTAGGATTTCCAATAATTAATTCTTGAGGATGATCCTTAATGAGTTTAGGTATAGGTTGTGTTTCAGGTGTGTCCTTGCTTGTAGAGTTTTTCTCACTATCATTGGGTATGGACAAGTTTTCGAATTGATGAGTGAGATCAACTATTTCAGGATTTTCTGATTTTGTCTCTTCATGAAAAGAGATATGAATAGATTCCTCAACTTTTCTAGAAATAGTGTTGTAGACTCTAAATGCTTTTCTAGAGGTAGAATATCCCAAAAAGAATGCTTTATGTGATTTAGAATCAAACTTATCTCTATCCTCTTTAGTGTTTAAGATATAGCATGTGGATCCAAAGGTATGAAAATAGTCAACTCTAGGTTTCTTAGTATGTATTATTTCATATGGTGTTTTCTTCAAATAGGAGTGAACAGTTACTCTATTTAATGCATAGCATGCGGTGTTTACAGCTTCAGCCCAAAAAGTTTTAGGTGTGTCATGTTCGAGCATCATAGTCCTAGCCATTTCTTGTAGGGATCGATTTTTCCTTTCAACTATACCATTTTGTTGTGGAGTGCATGGAGCAGAAAAATTGTGAGTGTATCCTTGAGATGTGCAAAATTCTTCAAATAAATGGTTCTCAAATTCTCCACCATGATCACTTCTAATGGTACATATTTTGTTTTGTAATAGATTTTCAATCATGGAACAAAATTTTATAAAGACATGAATAGTGTCATCTTTGGTTGCAAGAAAATGTACCCATGTATATCTACTATAATCATCAACAATAACAAAGCAGTATCTTTTGCCACCAATAGATTGTGTCCTCATGGGTCCAAATAAATCCATATGAATTAATTCTAGGGATCTACAGGTGCTAAGTACATGTTTGGGTTTAAAAGAGGTTTTTGTTTGCTTACCCAAAGTACATGGTTCACAATTTTCAACTTGATCAAAAGATAAGTTAGGCAAACCACGAACAAGATCATATTTGACTAACTTTTTGATAACATGTGAACTAGCATGTCCTAACTTTTTATGCCATAGTTGTAGAGTATTTTCATTTGCAAGTAAGCATTTTCCTACTACAGATTTCATAGAGTTAGGTCTAAGAATGTAAAGGTTTCCAACTCATTTTCCTTCATAAACAACATTTGTAGTGTTTTCAATTAATAACTTGCAGCAATTTTTGTTAAATAAAACATCATATCGACTATCACATAATTGACTAACACTTATTAAATTATGGTGCAAACCACCAACGAGTAAAACATTCTTGATTTCGAGGTTTGTACCAATGTTACCTATTCCAACGATTTTACCTTTACCATTATCTCCAAAAGTGATTGTTCCACTCTTCTTTTCCTCAAAAGTTTGAAATGCATCCTTGTTTCCAGTCATGTGTTTGGAACATCCACTGTCGACCACCCAATCCTCTTCCAAGTCTTCATCATCTTCTCTTGCCATTAGACATTCTACCTTTTCTTCTCCACTTTCACTCTCACTGGACTCATCCCATGCAGCTTTGTAAGCTTTTTCTCCCTTCTTTTTGTGTGAACTTTTCTTTCCTTTCTTTGTTTTTGGGCATTCATTTTTGAGATGTCCTTTCTTTCCCCACTCAAAGCACCTGGGAGAAGAAGAAGAACTAGAAATTTTGTTAGATTTAAATCTTTTATATTTCTTACCATTGACAATCAAGGCATCTTCTCCTTCTTCTTCACTTGACTCCTCACTTTCTGGTGTGATGATCTTTGAAGCTTTTAGAGACACGTCCTTCTTTTTCCCTTGTTGAAGTTCATGTTCTCTTCTTTCTTCTTCTTCTAGGGTTGCTTCATGAGCTTCTAGGTTGCCAATGAGTTGTTCCATCCTCAGTCGGGTGAGGTCATTTGCGTCTTCAATGACCGTCACCTTGGGCTTGTATTTGGGAGGAAGTGATCTAAGGATCTTTGACACCTGATCTTCTTCAAGAACAACTTTTCCTAAAGCATTCAAACCATTTACAATAGAAGAAAATTTTGCATACATTTCACTAATAGATTCATTTGGATCCATACGGAAGTGTTCAAACTTTTGTTTAAGCATACTAATCTTAGAATTCTTAACTTGAACATTTCCTTCATAAGTTATGGAAAGTCTATGCCAAATTTCATAGGTTGTATCACAGTTTGATGTCCTATTAAATTCTCCTACTGAAATTGAACAATATAGAATACTTACAGCCTTTGCATTCATTTGAGCCGACTTTACCGTATTGGTGTCCCAAGCTGCATATTCCACTTGAGGAACCTCATAGGGGGTTGACACCATCCTCCATAGATCCCAGTTCATCCCTTGGAAGTATAATTGCATCCTTCTCTTCCAGTAGGTGTAGTTTGTTCCATCAAACATAGGAGGCCTAGCCACAAGTGTTCCCTCAAGGTTGAGGTTGTTGAGTACCCCGTCACCCATTCTTCAAGACTTAGTTAGGGTTCCTTGAACCCCGCTCTGATACCAATTGAAAAACCACTAGAGGGGGGTGAATAGGGTTTTAAAATTAATTTAACAATTATTTAACTCAAACAACCACAAATGAAAAAAGCAAGAAGGAGACAAGGGATTTAGAGTGGTTCCTACCTTAGCAAATACTAAGGTAGTCAGTCCACTACCCGGTTGCTTACCCAACCAGGATTTTGAAAGTATTAATTTTATTACCTTCACAAGGAATTATACAAAATACAATACTTTCTTACACCCCTTTGAAAAGCCTTCACTTTGAAGTAGGTGCACCAACTCGAGGTAGCCTTTTAGAAGTAACTCCAAGCTCCCCCTTGAAGTAGCCTTCCTCTTTGAAGTAACCTCTCGTTGCACCAGCCTTCTTGAAGTAGTTCAAAGTCTCCTTCTTTCACCAAGAAGATCACAACCCTCTCCAATCCGCAGCCTCCAACCTAGGAGTAGCAAGGGGAGTACAAGCTATAAAAGTGAACAAGAAAGGAAAATGGAAATTACAACTTATCCTTTGAAGCACAAGGCTTGATTTGCCTATATCAAGCGTGTAGATCTCCTAACCAATGTATATGGAAGTGTGATTGCTGTGGATAGGAGATACTAGCCTATAGGACACGAAATTGAAGCAAGGAGAAGAGTAGCCAATTGCAAGTATGCTCAATTGCTCAAAATAGTTTGCTAATGCAAGTATATGCTCAAAGATTGCTCAAGTGTAGAATAAGTATGTTTAGGTGTCCTAAGGCATGTCCTATTTATAGGAATGACCTACAAGTGCTTAAGGACGTTCTAGACACTTTCTAGAGGGTTCTAAGTGCTTAACTAGATATTAGGTACACTTTAGTTGCTTTTATCAACGGCTAGTTAATTAATTCTGTAAGTGCTGTCAGAACCCATCTCGGTCGAGAAATTTTTGACCGAGATACCTACTCGGTCGAGGGTTTGTCGACCAACATGCTCTCTGGATTAAGTGTTTGCAACGTTCATCTCCAACTGCCAACTACCTTGTCGGCTGTGTCTAACGGCTACTTGGGTCTTTCTCGGTCGAGAAGTTTGTCGACCGCGAGTGTCTCGGTCAAGGAATTTGTCGACCGAGATTGCCCATGTTTCAATGTTTCAATTTAAGGCATTAAGTGTGTGTATGAGTGTGCATATGTGACACTATTGAAGGGGATGACCTATCTAAGTTTGGTGTTTAGCTAGGGAAGATCTAACGCTTGATTTACATGAAGTCTAAGTACTTGTACATTATATGTTTGTACAAATTTTTACAAATTGATTACATTTCATGAAAATACAATCATTAAGCATATATATTTCCCTGATGCTTTGTCATCCACCTTATTCCTACAACACTCAAGTAGCATGTTAGATCAACAAGAATGAAATGTTTTTCATTATCAAAACAAAGGGATTTACTGATGTCCATTTAGCCAACACCTTCGACATTGGTCGAATGCTTTGACATAAGCATGAACATCTTGAAACAAGGTACAACAATAGAATCCAACTTGAAGGATCTTGGTAGTTGTCTTCTCTCCCCCAAAGTGACCTCTGTACGAAGAAGAATGGCAGCAGGATATGATGATTTGGTATCTCCTCTTCGACTACGCATGATGCATGCTAATTTAGCACCTCTTTTCACAACCTTTTTAGTCATGTCACATTGAAATTCTTATCTTTATCCACTAAAAAGAAACAAATTGCTATTTGCTTCCTGTTATGACAATTTAACTTAATCTCACCCAAAATTATGAATTTCTTGCAGAATCAGAAGACCAGACAAGCAGTTCAGCTGATCAGTCGATCATCTCAACCAATCTAGATGAGAGGATTTTTCATTCCATCTGAGTGTCTCACCTGATCCAGACACTCGACTCACTTGTTGTGATCGATTGGATGGTATCACCCCACCGCCGACCCTTGTCTAGATATTTCATTTTGATGGTGCATCCCTTGAATCTCAAACGACTGTTTCAGGGCTAAAGCGGGAGGTTTCCCTCCCAAACTGAGCGGGTGAAGGAGCGATACCACCCAAGATCTAGGGTTTCCAACTTTTGCCCCGACTCCCACCCTTACCAGACCTCCAACTGACCGGTTCGCTCCCCAACTGATTGGTTGGCAGTGTGCGGCTAGTTCAAATCAACAGCCGCCAGCCCCTTTTTTCCCATAACCCTAATTGTAAAGTTCCCCTCCTTCTCCTATAAAAGGAGGGGTACTTCCTCCTCCCAAGAGCATCTTGGGCATCATACCTTGTACTGGAGATTTCTGAGCTATCATTCTTGTTATTGTGTTCTTGTTTTTTATTCATTAATAAAGATTGGTTATTTTCAAGTTAAGGGTGTTCTTCAATCATTGTTCGTTTACATTGCCTATTTAGATCTATTTTATTCTTCTTCTATTTCTTCTTCTTCCATGGACTGGAGCAAGGAATTAAGCATCGGCCATTTCATTGTCTCTAGCCTAAGGATCCAATCCTTTAATAAGTCTAGACTATGTCTAGAACTCTTCTTTCCCCCATCTCCCTTTTCTCCACAAACATGAGTGAGTAGTTCTCTATCATGGTTAGGGGAATAGCCCCTTATCCATGGATTATATCGATTAATTCCTTAGAATGACTTCTAGATGGTTTTTGGTTCTAACAACCATTAATCTATCAAAGTAATTAATTGGTTTGATCACATGTTAATCTAGATGGAAATGACCATGAAAATTCAGATTCAGAACAATAGAATCAATCGCATAGGGGTTTTGAAATGACCATGGATCTTCCTCTTTTGGGATGATGGATTAAGAAACATGAGCACCAGGACCAATGGGCTCATGTGGAGTCCATCTTTTGTGGATTTTTATCAATTCAGATGCCTTCATTGTTATCGTCGTTTCAAGGGATTAGTCAATTCTCACCTAGGCTAAGGTGGTGAAAACCCCTAAAGCCTCGATTCTCCATCTTTTAATTTACTCCTGTATTTGATCCACTCTCTTTGCATTCTAGTATTTCATTCATAATAGTTTACTTGTGCTAACAATCATCTCAATTTTCTGTGTGACAGTTCAAATTTATTTCTTGTTAAATGCAATCTTGTTCTTATATTTTCTTTCTGCTTAGCGATAATCATCAAACCCCAACCCAATCTTTACTTTCTACTCTAAAAAGAAATATAATAAAAAGAAATATACTAAAAAGAAATAAAAAGTTCTTCAAAACCATAGGTATTAGAGTTAAAAATCTTAAAAATGTTGTCCTTTGGGATCGACCCTTTCTATACTAACCTTAATCGGAAAGTAGAAAAAGGATTAAACTCTAGGATAATTATCTTAGTGATTATAGTGCACTTCGACACACTAACAACACACTGTTGAATTAGTCCATCAGTTCCTTATTTAAATGGAATTGGATCATTCCAATAGTAGAATTTGATTTCATGCAAAAAATTCTTCTTTTGATGGTCATTAAGATTAGGTGGAAGGTGTCTTGTAGCAAGAAAATTTTCTATATCGGCAAACCAAGGTGCTTTCTTTGCATCAACGGTATAGAGTCTTTCAACGGGTAGGTAATAATCAATTGGCATTGTGTCCTTGCATCTGTAGTCACTCTAGATAGATGATCAACAACATTGTTCTCAGTTCCTTTCTTGTCATTTATCTCAAGATCAAATTTTTGGAGCAGTAATATCCAGTGAATTAGACGTAGCTTGGCATCTTTGTTATTCAGCAAGTACTTTATGGTTGCATGGTAAGTATAGACTACAAGTTTGGAGCCTACTAGATACTGATGAATTTTGTTGAAGGCATAAATTATGGCTACCATCTCCTTCTCAGTTGTGACATGGTTTACTTGGGCCTCATCAAGTGTCTTGATAGCATAGTGGATGGTATGTAACTTGTTGTCCTTTCTTTGGTCAAGGACTGCATTGATGGTGTAGTCACTCACATCACATATCAGTTCAAACAGAGCATCCCAATTTGGTGGCTGAATTGTGGGAACTGATATTAGTGCATCCTTGAGTTTTCTGAAAGTAGCATGACATTTTTCATCAAAAACAAATTCAACATCTTTGGAAAGACATGAACATAGAGGTTTTTCTACTTTGGAAAAGTCTTTGATGAACCATCTGTAGAAACATGCATGTCCAAGAAAACTCGTGACATTCCTAACATTAGATGGAGTTGACAACTTCTCAATTGCTTCCACTTTTGCCCTATCACATCAATACCTTTGTCAGAAATCACATGACCTAGTACTACCCCTGATTGTACCAGGAAATGGCACTTATCCGAGTTTAGCACTAGGCTAACCTTTTTACATCTCTTAAGGACTTTAGATAAATTAGATACACAAACATCAAAATAATTCACGTAAATACTAAAATTGTCAATAAAAACTTCCATCATTCGTTCAATAAAATCTGATAAGATGGCCATCATGCAATGTTGAAAAGTCATTGGTGCATTGCAAATACCGAAAGGCATGCATCTATAGGTGTATGTATCATAAGTGCATGTAAAAGTCATCTTCTCTTGATTTGGAGGATGAATCGTTATTTGGAAAACTCCTGAATAACTGTCAACATAATAGAAATAAGAATAATTGACTAGTTTCTCAAGCATTAAATCAATGAAAGGCAATGGAAAGTGGTTTTCATGGGTTTCTTTATTAATCTTCTATCATCTATACACATTCACCATCCTATGGAAATACGAGTCTAAATCAGTTCATCAATGTCTCCTTTCATGACAGTTGCACCCCCCTTTTGGGTACTACATGAATAGCACTCACCCATGGGTTGTCACTAATGGGATAAATGATCCTTTAATCTTATAGTTTAAATATCTATTTCTTAACAACCTCAAGAATATTTTGATTTAAACGTCTAGGAGGTTCAACACAAGGTTTAGCATCTTCCTCTAAATTAATTTGTGCATGCAAATGGAGGGATTGATGCCTTTCAAATCATTGATGGAATAAATGATTACTTCCTTATGTAAACACAATTCATTTAACAATTTGACTTCTTGTTCATCGGTTAAAGTAGCATTTGTGAAGATAGGAGAAGTAGAATTTGGGTCAAGAAAATCATACATTAACCCTGGTGGAAGGGGTTTCAGTTCTACCTTGTTATCCTTGGTGAGGTTTCTGGAGTCATCCTTCAATGGTGAAGTATCTTCATGAGATAGAGGTGATGTGGTACTAGAAGTAACATCCAAATTTTTGGTGGCCATGCCAGTGTCCAACTCAGTTTCATCACAACAATCAATAAGGAAATTAAAAAATCTTCATCTTCCTCCAAAAATTTGTCAATATAATCTACCAAGCATATATTCTCTATCTTTCTTGGGACTTTCATTGCATCTAAAAAAGAGAGCTCCATTATGTCCCCTCCTACTCTAAGAGTGAACTTGCCCTCTTGTACGTAAACAATGCAATCAAATGTTTGGAGGAATGGTCGACCAAAGAGAATAGGATTGGATGGAATCTCATTCATGTCAATCACAGTGAAATCGCAAGGGATGAGAAACTTGCTCGCTTGAATAAGAAAATCTTCAACACTTCCTTTCGGATACTTGATGGTGTGATCATCCAGTTGAATGGCCATCGTTGTTGGCTTCAATTATCCAATATCGAGCTGCTCCCACAATGTAAATGGAATAAGGCTTATGTTGGCCATAAGGTTAACTACACCCTTATCAAATGTTGTGTCACCAATCTTGCATGGAAATGTGAAGCCAACTTGATCATCAAGTTTGTCTGGTAATCTGTTTTAAATGATGGAACTTGTTGTTTTAGATAGAATGATAGTTTCCACTTGATCTATCCTCCTCTTCTTGGTTAAGAGGTCTTTTAGGAACTTTCCATAGGTCGGCACTCAGTGATGACTTCTGCAAATGAAAGGTTGACATACAGTTTGTCAAGAATGTCTATGAACCTATGAAATTTTCCTTCTTTTTTTGGAGTGCAAACTTTTGAGGAAAAGGGGCAGTAGGCTTGTAAGATGGTTGCTCTTCAGTTGTACCTTTGTTCTTTTGACTTTTATCCACATCACCTTCCTTATCATCTACAACTTTCTTCTCATCTACCAGTAAGGGTCTTTTAACAATGCTCCCACTCCTCAAGGTAATGGACTTACATTCATAGGGGTTCATAGTGACTTGGCAATCCACTAGAAGAAGCTCTATGGTTTGATAAAACTTGTTGGGCATTCTGATTTTCTAGAACCTTTGTATGAGTGGAAATACCATCTACCTTGTAGGAGGGTTGAGTGATAATATCCATCAAGAGTAACCCATGTGTACAAAACTCATCATTTTGTTGAATTTGTGTTGATCCAAAAATCTCAAGCATGGTTTCCAAAGTTGACTTAGGTTGAGGCTTATTGTTGTTTTTGTTGTTGTTGAATCCCAACAGTTGTTTGTTATTCATGGGATGGCAATTGTTCATTTTATGTTGCTGATTTTGGCCTTGGTTCTATTGGTGTTGATTTGATTTCTGGTTATGAGGGTTGTTGTTCTTGTAAGAGAAATTTTGATGATCTTTCCATCTTGGGTTATAGGTGTTGGAGTAGGGATTGTAGAATTGCTTTTTAGGAAAACCTCCTACTACATTGCCTTGTTCATGTTCCTCTCCAATATTCATTTTGGGGAAAAACAAAAATAAGAGTCATGATTGGGGGCTTCACATGCTTCACATACTTGTTTAGCTACTTCGACAGAGTGTGTAGTCAATTTCTTAAACTTTTGTGTCAAAACAATTATCTTAGCTGTAATAATATCAACTGAATCAACAATGTGGTTTCCACCCAACTTCTCAGTTGTGCCACTTGATGAGTGAGGTTGGCTAGTTCTTTTTTAACTCCACTGACAATGATTTAGTGCCTCATCTTCTATGATGTCATATGCTTCTCTGTAGGATTTGTTCATCAATGCTCTGTTTGCAGCAGCATCCATAGTCATATGGGTGTTGTAGAATAACCCATTGTAGAAGGTTTGCAATAGTAGACAATTGGTCAAACCTTGGTCAGGACAAAGGCATTGCAGGTCCTTAAATCTCTCCCATGTATCATAGAGTGTTTCACCTTATTGTTTCTTGAAATTGGTGAGTTGGCTCCTCAGTTGAGCTATCTTGCTAGGAGAAAAGTACTTGGTTATAAAAGCATTCAATAGCTTGTCCCAACTATTGATAGATCTCTTGGGAAAATATGACATCCACCCATGGGCTCGGTCTCATAGTGTGAAGGGGAATAGGAGTAGATGTACTCCTTCAGCTGGAACACCATTAATCTTAAAGGTGTTCATGTACTGCAAAACTCGGCTATGTGAAGATTAGGATCTTCCATAGGAGTTCCTCCAAGCCGGTTTTGTTGGATCATCTACATAATGGTGGGGCTGATAGAGATATTGTTACCCTCAATAGTTGGATGATCATCGGATCCACAGATATTGATGGTAGTTGGCACATCAAATTCCTTAAGTGGATGGTTGTCCTCCATCTCCGATTCTTGATGGTGATCGGGTGAAGGTGGTGGTGAAGGTGTTGTATGAGGTGATGACGGTTGTGATTCCTACAATCTTAAAGAGTAATCACTCTTCTTTGCTCTCCTTCGGCTACAAAAAGTTCACTCAATTTTTGGGTCTAAGAAGATGGATGTCTCAAGACCCCTCTGAGAATGACGCATGCAGCCTACAAAAGTAATAGTTAGGTGAATGTCACAAGACTGGAAATGTATCACAAAAAGAGAAATGGAAAATGATGACTTAGTCTCGAATATTAATTAGCACTTTTACTCTAACTAAAATGTACTGAAGCTCCCTGGCAACGGTGCCAAAAACTTGTTGATTGCCAAAGGCAAATGAGTTTTAAATAATAGTCTCAACTCATCTAAAATCCACAAGTATATGGTGTCCATTGTAGTCGAGGTCAAACCACAAGGAGATAGGCTAACTGGGCACAAAATTACTAGCTTTCAACAATCTAAGTTGAATTACAAAAGTTGAGTTTTGATTGAGATTAGCTAACTAGAAAGAGTAAGAACTAATTTAAAAGGACTTGGATCACATTAATAGGAGATTTTAGGCATAAGAGTTCACTTCCATACTATTGCATCATGTGAAACTATGAAATTAGACAAGTTAATCAACCTATAAAGGAGGTTGCTATCATCACACACCTCCCGATGACATGAGATGGTTCTCATCTTCTCATAACACGCTCGTTTCTATGTTCAGAGTCAAATGCAACCTTGTATCCTCAATATTCTATAGCCACTCCCATGGTCAAGATTTTGTTGCAAAGATAACTACTCCATACTCCCCCATACATCCTCTTGAATCGTATTAGGGAGGATAAAACATGCATATTTGATGGTCAGTCAAGCACACAAACAAAGAAACACCGTAGAAACTATTAGAGAATAAATTGACTAACATTAGATATGAATTAAAAGTTTAGATGAGTAATAGCATGGGAGATATTGTCCCATTCCTAATAATAAGAGTTTTACTCGTGCATTGTGCAGAAACACAAGCACATATCGGAATTTTCAGTGTTTTCCATGATTAGAGAGAAGAAAACCTAAGAGAAACCAAAGAGTGAAGTGGAAGGAGTAAAACTCCAACTTGAGGATGAAGTTCCACCCTTGCATCTACTCCAACTTAGACTTTATTCCCTCTCAAGAAGCTTTTACGAAGTAGAGAAACTCTTTTGCACCCTTGGAGAAGAAAAGAAGAAGAAAATGATGAAGAATGGAGGTTATTTCCTAAGAAACCTCTCCTTCTTTCCTAAAATCGGCTCTCCCTTTCTCTACAACATTCTCTAGTCGTCAAGTGTTTCAAGTGACAAGTGATAACAACCCCATATGGCTAGTCTCATCTTTAAAATGACGGGAGGTTGTTTTCAAAAATCTACAAAAACTGAAAAAGATATGGTGTGTCTTTTGGAAGACACGGCATATCGCTCAATGTAATTGTCTGATGAATTGCTTTCCATGAAGAGTATACAGCACGTCACTGGAAAGACACATTGTGTATTTGTAACTGGAGTCGACTTGGGCAGATGGTATACATCGTGTGTTAATAAACACATGTCGCATACTTTGGCAGAACTTTGAAACTTGGCTTTTGAATGTGTGGACACGTCGTTTCTAGGTAAATAACACTCCATTTTTTTTTTCTGTAGCTGGGGACAAAATCCTCTGGAAACATAGAAGTCATTGTTAATAAACATACATTGTGTCTTCTTCTTTACATTGAAGACTACCCTTCCTGGAAAGTTACACGTCATGTGTATTCTTTAGTTTCTTCATGATTACCTATATATCAAATGCAAATCATCAAGGAATCCAAGTAAGGTCGGATTTGGGTTGGATTAGCCCCATTTCATCATCTTTATTGTGTACCTACAATCACAGTCATGTAATAAGTAAAACAAATAAAAGGATGGAAAATTAAGTATGATTAGAGGCCAAATGGAGATCAAAATGAAGTGAACTTATGTGGAAAAGTTTGCAAAAGGTATATATGAAAAGTGCACATCAGGAACATCTTTCATATATTAAAACTTTCTCTTTTAAATATTCCACTGAAACAAATACCAGTATTTAGAATATCCTTTTTCTCTAAATTTCTAGAATTCTCCCCTTTTTGTTATTACTTTCAAGTATACAAATATTAAATCCAAAATAATTTTATTTGATGTCGCACATATTGTGTTTCCAAATTGGCTAGATAATTACTCGTATAATTATCTAAAACACCACATATTTCATTTTCTTTTAGAAACTTTCATATTATTCAATATTTTAGTTATTTAATAAAGCATAAAGACATTCTCCTTTATCTATGCACCGCAACTCTCTTTTCTAGAGTACTCAAAATAATTTAATATTTAAAATACGAATTGTTTATTACTTTTAAAAATTTATTTATTTTAATATAGTCCTCTCTTTCTTTATCCTATTTATATTAGTGGATTATTAAAAGTAGTAAACCATATGACATCTATTCCATATGTTGTATTTGATCTTTCACATCATAATTTCCAAACAGGACACATGGGGAACATCTTTCTAATGTGCCCTTCATATTATAATATTTGCAATCAAATATATTAAAACATGGAAAAAAAATTAGGTTATAACATCATTACCGTCTTGTAGGAGTTTTGGCCTCAAAATTTGACTAGTCATATAAAAGATGGGTACAAGACAACTTTCTCATTTATTAGTTATCCAAAATTTCATAAAGCCATTATCATTTATTCATGTATGGATTTCTTCTATTTATTTAACTTGTGTCCTAAGTACCCATGCCACGTAGGTGATTAACAATAATTTTCCACCAAAGATACCATTGGGGAAAACATTTATTGATTCGTTCCTTATATTTAATAAATTTGATTTTACAAAATAGAGGATATTACATTCACCATCCTTAAAAGGAATGTTGTCCCCCCAAATTTATAGCTAGTAAGCTTAAGATGAATGATAACTCATCTTTAGCTCACATCTTAGGGTTAGAAACCCTACGCATATAACTTTTATTCCTATGTAAAATCCTCTCATTATGACTAAGGTTGGTACTTGAATTCAATTTAAGGTATATTAACATCATTAGCATTCATATGATATAGTCCTTGGTGATTACATTTCCATTTATGATTTCAATTTCACTTGGTGATTTCCTTTTAACCTAGGTTTCCAACATATCCTTCATTCATTTTCAATCAGGGTGAGGAAACACCTCCAACCCTCGACCATGCCATTAAAAATTAGCTTAAGGTATTCATTTTCAAATGTTAGCCTTTATCATAACTCATGTCTACCCATTCTCTCTCTCATAATGAGATGAAATAAGCACTTGACTGCAGCTCAAATACAAAGTTCATTTCATTTCAAGACAGGCTATGGTGTACACACACATCATTATAAAATTTCACATTTAAATTGAATCTTCCTCATCATGACTCTAAATCATTCATACTTTTTAATTTCACATTATTCTTATGAAGTCAAATGCCTTTTTCACATTGATTTTGTACATAACTCTTTTTCATTATTATATAGTTTCTTATATCGTTTATATTTTTACCTCATGTATTATGATCCTTAGCCACTACTTTCAGACCTCTAGGGGTACATGTACTATTTGGAGTGATCTCATCCTTATGCATCTAGGGTGTGCCTCTCACATTCACCCATTAGGCAACATGATCATCATGAAGGTTGCTAATCTCCTGAGTCATGGACCTTGGGAAAACCTAGTTGTTACCTACTGACCACATGGTCTTATGCATTCAGGGCACAATCAACTTCTAAACCCCTTGGTTATATGTACCTTTAATACACCCTACTTGGCCTCAGGATTAACTTAGGACTCTTCCCTTTCAAAGGGTTTCTTTGAGATGTCACAACTTTAACCATTTTCAAGCACATTATTTCCATTTGTAATTCTTTAAACCAGTTTCCTTCATCTCTTATGACGCTCAATGTTCATTTTATGTCCCTCATTGGACTCATGGAAACTTTCTCATCCAGTCTCAGTCTCAAACTATCATCCACTTCCATAGTAACTTTTTCTCATGTTCCTCAGAGATGGCATACTTGTGTTCAAATAATCATATTCAATATATGTGATTCTATCTTTTATATCCTTATTTTGTTACACTTTAGGTGACATTTAAGGTTACCTCAATCCTTAAATTTATTTAGCCAACTTACCTTTCTAGGGAAGGTCCTAACTAAGGTGCCTTTTTGGCTCATTGGATGAAGTTAGGTTTGCTAGACACAAACTGACCCTTTAAGTCTCGGGGTTTTCCTCTCTCATAGGTCCATTTCCCACTCCTGGGTTGACCCATCCCATGTTGTCTCACTACTCCTAAAGGTTTTGTATTGCCATCTTTATTCATTGTTTCTATTATAACATCTCAATCCATTTTTACTCAACCTCTAGGATACCCCTTCCAGGGTCTTATTCCTATAGTGGATGTTAGGCCACCTTCTTGGTGCCATATCAATCTTCCCCTATTTAGGCGTATGACATGTAATGTCTTCCCTTGTTCAGGAAAATGATATTTGATGTCTTCCCCTATTTAGGCGGATGACATTTGATGTCTTCCCCTATTTAGGTAGATGACCTTTGACGATTCTCTATCCCATGGGCTTAATCATTATTATTTCATACATCCAGAGGTGGTATGAGGGGTTCAAGCAAGTTATATTCAATCATTTTCCTGTATAACCATTGGTTACTTGTGTTTCTTATTAATGCCTTGTTCCACATGAACATACATATGTAAGACTAGTTATCTAACTCATATTTTATATATCATAACTTCTCAACCTTTATTTAGCCAATCTTTATGGTATACCCACTCGCTGGGGGTATTCATACTCACTCGCTCGGAGTATTCTCAAGGTTCTACCCACTCTCTAGGGGTGATCTTCATTGATACCCGCACACTAGGATATTATTTATCCATTCATTCCTCTAGATTTAGCATCAAGTCAATGAACAAGTTATATTCATATTTCCATTTTCATGTATAACACTTGGTTATTTATGTTTCTCGTGTATATTCAAATCTTTTCAACGCACATCATTCTCCACATGGATACATGGAAATCTATATCACCTAGACTTATTTACATTTTCCTCAATTCTCATCACTCTTACCCCAATTAGGGTTCATATGGTAGGGTTTCCATTTTTTCACCCATTCAACTCGCATTCCCGATATTAGGGTTTTATGTAAGGGTTAGAGACTACACCCTACCTCTTAGAGTTTCTATGTCCCTTGACTCACTAGGGTTTTCCCAAACCAAACCTAGTTCCATCTAGGGTTACACACACTAGAAAAACCCATAAAACATCTTTCTTTACTTTATCATTATTTCCATGTTACATGTACTTTACCATTTCCACATTACATGTACATTATCTTTTCTACATTATATGTACATGAATTGGTGGAGTATGCCTTATTTCTACTTCTTCTAAATAATTGTAACTTTAGATGATGAGAGAAATTCATTTTTAGGTTTAATAAGCAAAGAGGACGAGAAGTGGATGAATAAAGATGAGAAGAAAACCTAAAGGTATTGTACTTCAAGAAAAATCATCCAACTTTGTCCAGGCAGGATGCATAGGCCTGGGAGTCCTTGTAAGTTGACTAGTAGTGTGTAGGAAAATTTTTCCAACCTCCTAATTCATATTATGTGTGTGTATCAAATCTACCCTGATATAACATCAGGAACACTTTTTATCACATTATGTTCATTAACAACATAACAAATCATTATTTTAATCCATAATTCTTCATATGCATAATTATTCACATCAAAAATCCTAAATACTCATCATTATTATCATGGACACCTTGATTTCTCATATTTTCCAATATTATCAGTTATTATGGCAAAGGAATTATTTTTTAACTAACTCAAACATCTTATTACACAAATTTAGGATTTAAACACATTAATCACCAATTAAACCCATTCTTGCACTAATTTGGGAATTGGAATCATAATTAGATTCTCAAACTATTTTATTTGGTTTCCCCTCATTTTTCTGATAAAATTGATATAGAATTTTACTATTTTCGGACCTACCATTTATTTTCTAGAATTATTTGAAGTTCTGAAAACATGGGCCAATCAGAGATTGACACATCAGGCAATTACTTATTATTAGTGGTTGGTTGTATAACAGGTGAAAAGACCCCCCCCACCCATCACTCTGTATGCATTCTAGGGGGTAACTGAGTCTTTTTACTTTGATCCTCTATCTTTGATGTGTAGGGTGTGATTCCCCTCCCTGGTTAGTCCGCTTTGATGTGTCTCCTTCCTCTTTTCATATCCACACAGCTGGCGTAGGTCAGGTTGTCTCTGCATCTCCTTGTTGGAGACACTATCAACACTGGGGGCAGTTCTCCCTGGTTGGTGATTAGGGAACCAGTCCCCCAATCTAGGGGAAAGTGGAAGAGTTACAGGTGTGGAGCTTCACAGTTCAAGTTGTATTGTGGCAACATGGTGTGTGGGTGTTATCTGGCATCACAAAGTTGGATCAGGAGGTTATAGGGTGTCGCCTCATGGAAGGTTCAGGTATCTCGAGTTGAGACTATGACCAGTCCATGCCCCACTTGACTGTTGGCAAGGAAAAACTATGGCTGGTGTGTACTCTAGCAATCGTGGACAAGGGAAGGAGAAGATTCTATGTCAGGATAACGTTCCTTTAGGAACTAGTTCACCAGCCATGGCCACAGTTATATAGACTTCCAATAAGGTGAGGGTTCAGAGAACAAAGACCAATACATGGGCTTTTCATGGAAAACTGGGACTGGAGTAACATGTCTGGGATCACTGTAAGTCTTGGGGTCCTTATATATGTCTTAGAAGGAGCCCTAGTAGTTACATCGAAAGGGGAAAGGAAGAGAGAGTGGTCCACCATCAGGGAAGTCTGAGTTTCCTCTTCTCATGTACACACTAGTGACAGGTAATCGCATGCCATAATCCATAAAAAGGAAAGTGATTATTCATATTATCCACCAACTCCCATGGCTAGATATTCCTAACCCGAAAGTCATTAAAACAGTAAATACTCCTTCCTTTCTTGAATTTTCTAAGCCCCCTCAACATTATAAAAATTGGTTGGCAACCACTAACCACCATGGAAAGTATATAACTACATGGCACGTTTTGGGTAACTTTTATCATTCATCTCCTTTTTGGAAATTCTTCATGCTTGAAAACTAATTATCATTTATCTCTTCCTTTAATCTATTCATAGCTCCATTATCCTTATTCCATGAAAATTCACTAATACTTTTCCTAACTCTAATTTGTGGGCACATCTTTCATATATTTATACTTGCTCTTTTAAATATTCCTTGAAAAATACCATTATCTTATAGAATATCATTTTTCTCCAAATTTCTAGAATTCTCTCCTTTTCATTATTATTTTCAAGTATACAAAGATTAAAAATAAAAAATTATTGTTTGATTCCACACATATTGTGTTGCCAAAATGGCTAGATAATTACTCCTATAATTATCTAAAACACCAAATATTTCATTTTGTTTTGGCAACTTGCATATTATTCAATGTTTCAGTTATTTAGTAAACCATAAAGACATTCTCCTTTATCGATGCACCACAACTCTCTTTTCTAGAGTATTCCATATAATTGCATATTAAAATACCAATTATTCATTACTTTTAAAATATCTCTTTCTTATCAGATTTCCCCTCTTTCTTTATCCAATATTTGTTAATGGATTATTAAAAGCAGTAAACCATACAAGATCTAATGCATATGTTTTATTTGCACTTTCACACCATAATTTCCAAACAATACACATGGGGAACCATCTTTCTAATGTGTCCTTCATATTATATTATTTCAAAATCAAATTTATTAAAACATGGGAAAAATCAGGCTACAACATGTAGCGGCTGCCACCATGATTCTTTTTAGGCGTTCGACCCCCGCTCCTCTGTGTCATTGTTCTGACCACCAACAACATCTGAAAGGTGTGGAGAGCTCAGATGGAACCTTTCTAGCCCCCCTCATTGTCTATAGCTCAAAAGCCTACCCCTTCTGACGACCACGTGCCATCGCAGATCGAGGATCCTCACGCTGGCATAGGAGTGGTGGGCAGCAGCTAAAGCCAGCCACTGACTTCCAGATAGCACCCCCAGATTGGCCTAATGCGATGAGTAGTCATGGTTGGCTCACACACTATGATCGGGGACCTGAGCTTGGTGATCCAGGCATCCACCAGAGGTTGGGCCCTTTCCGGATGGTAGATGTCATAGGATCCTGGATCCATGGCCCAAATTCATTAATAAATGTAACACCCCTCTCATTTTCCAAAAGTTCTAATGTATTTATTCAAATTTTGATATATTGCACATCCTTTGGCCTCATATGGCATATATTAAATGAATTTTTGTCCTCTAAATGTGATCCATCTAATGGAATTAGTTGCAGAATATAAATATGCTTCATTTTATCTTAATATCCTAAAGAGCATATCATGTAAGCACTTTTTGAATGTTCGATGGTGCAGCTTGCTCTGAAATAGTATTGTTGCTTGATATACCTTTTTTAAACCTAATATCAGAAACTTTTATCGGCCACCATTTTCCTTGAATCACAAAGTAGATCACATTTTATGTGCACTTTTACTCTTTGACCTAGAAGTGGCCATTTTTTCTTATACATGATGTTACTTGCTTTATTCTTGATATGTTGAAATATCTTATCATTTAATGATTATCCAACCTCTATATAAGTAAACTTTAATAACTTTTTAACCATGGAATCTACTTACATTATTCTTAGCTTTATTGATGGCTTTATGTTGTGCAATACGCTACATGATGTGACTTGTATGAACTTTTAGTATCTAGATCTTGAAACTTGTACATCTATTGATTAACAATGTTTCAAATACTAAGTATGACTCCAAATCATTAACATTTTTCTTCTATGTACATAGTTTTCATGTTTGTATTTATAAATCTCAAAGGATATAATTTTTGGCACATTAAAAATGATCTAGTTTACCTAGTTGGTTCCCATATGATGAACTGTGACCTTTATGCAAATACCTTGCTCTATCTAGTTCAAATAAATAGATTTATCGTACTCATAGCACCAAATTCTAACATGATCTATTATATGCCCTTGATGCTTATATGACTTGGAAATATGAATCTACTGAATGGAAATGTTCTAATATGACTTAATCATGATCTCGAATGTTTAAACATGATAATTAACCAAATATTGTGCTTCCCCAATCTTGAAATCAGATTGTATCTACCTGTAGCATTACTCATAATGTGGATGCATCACGTAGACCTAAGGTGTTGGAATGACCTTTGTTCTATGATTGAATACTTGCATTCTTGTTTGGAACTAAGGTTGAACTACTTGAGACCTAGGTCTAAGGGAACATCTGCATGAATCATATGAGGTTTTGCTTATCAAAATCCTACTGATCTATTGCCTTTACAGATATATTTCCTATGTGAAATATGTGTGTCATTCTATGGAGGGGCACCCAAACCCTACTACTAATGACTCTGTAGTCATTCAGGTAGGATGAGGGTAACAAACAGTCTTGTTAAAAATGGTATCAGAGTGATACACACATGCTTCTATATGTGTTTAAGGCATAACATATCATAAGAACATAGGGAGGACTAAAATCCTTTCCTTAGAGTTTAGAGAGCCTTCTAGCATATCATTTCTTATTTAAGGACCACCTAACGCACCCAAATTGATGATGATTAGTTAGTATTCTCATATCCTCATGTGATTCTTCTCTCTTTACTATTAGTCTTATGACATATCAATTACGGGTAGCTTATGCATGGGAAAATTAAAAATCATTTGAAATCATGAAATTTGTTTAAGACGAGAATGCCATGATCTGAACTTAAATTGAAAACCCTATTCAATGTAAGAAAGTACTCCTGATAGTGTTGCGCTCATACAAACTCAATGTTACCAAATCATACACAAGTACTTTCTATGTTTGAGGTAAATTCTTGTTCTAGTGAAATAAGGTGGAACTCTTGTCTTACACCTCATGTTTGATGAGGTCCCTATTGATTAAATAGTTGTTTCCCTATTGTTTATTAAACCTCAAACATAGTTAAGAATACCTTTTCCCTTTTTGATATGTGCAATGACCATGCCATGAAATGACCATGTCTTTGGAACCCGAGATCATGATGTTGGGACTAGTTACAACAAGAAAATCCCCTATTGACTTTTATTCCTCATTGTAGATTCAAATTGAATAATATGATGGTCCTAGATCTCATTATCACCTTACTATTCTCAAACTCTTGAGTTCTCAATTTTACTTCTCGGTTTCCAAAATAAGCCCTTACCTTGATCATGAAAGGAAGGGAATTTTATTATGACCTTGAACTCACAAAATCTTGAAATATAGTTTCCCCATTAATGCTCTTGATGTTTGACTCGTGATATTGTGAAATATGATTTGATAAAATACTTACACTTGGTCACTCATGATTAATATGGACAAATGTGCTAGATTAGGGTGTAAGTTGACTTATGACCCCCCTAATCCAGGTCAAATCTCTATTAGGACTACCCCAAAATTTTCATCTAGTGTATTATTTAGAGTTCGTGAAGGTAAACCCTTCCACAATATTTAGATTTCTTCACCTAAATCCCTAATAGGTCAAATTTAAGATGAATTGGTACTCGGTCTTGAATCTGAATTCGAAGTTGATATTGAAATAGATTGATATTGACTATAATTAGTGGTTAAGTTCATAGAAAGACCCAAGTTTATATCATTCATCAATGACAAATACCATGACCATGAAATTGATATTGATACCCTGAAATGTCACTTGATTGTTTCTTGATTGATATATATGGATGAATGATCACCCCTAAGGCTTAAATAGGAACCTAAATTATAGCTTCAAAAAGTTTGGACCTATGACTTTAATGTCCAAACCTGACTCTCGATATTGATGAATGAAATCTTGACTCGTGATCATTGATCTTAATATTTATTTGACTCTTATTATCACCCTATTTTGATGATGAAATCACCCTCTATATAGGATTAATGAATTCCATGTTCCCGAATCTTGAGAATGTAAATGATGATTACATCAATTTTCTCAATTTATGACTTAAGATTAAGCTCCATCTAGACTAGGGTGGTCCCTTCCATCGATTTTAAGGATGAAATCACGATGTTGAAATATGAAGTTTATCTCAAATTATTGAAATATGAAATCTCAATCATGGATGTATAACCCCACTTGGGCCAATGCAGAAGCTAGAACCCTAAATCTTAGAAATGAAAGTCATGGCATGCTTTTGAACTCTATCCGATTGACTTAAAATGTCATCTCTACAAATTTGGTAACATATAGGATAATCACTCCAGAATTGTGCTCATGTGATGATACTTCCAATTTGATGATCTATGTGACAATGATATTTCCAATTTGATGATCTATGTAACTTGTGTCAACCATGATGCTCGATTATCATATTTCAAAATGAGATTGATATTGTAAATGATGATGATACCCTATGAGAATAACATGACAATCTTGACGTTGAATGCGAAAACTCAATCTCGATTGATGACTTGATTTAATTTTGGGGACAAAAATTTTTTGAAGGTGGGGAAGATGTGATAACCTATAATTTTTCTCTTAGAATATGACTTATAAATTTTAACCTTTCTCTTGTTCTCACCAGTTTAAAATTTGTATGCATTTTGGTTCACAATTGGTCTATAAAGTATGCATGTACCACTTTGGTAATGCCCAAGTGTACGGAAATCAAGTTTGCATTTATGTCACATAACACCATCATTCTTTGAATTTTGAGCATATACTTGTAAAAATGTATACTATATTATTGTACTCATGTTGTAGATCTTCAAATTATCTTTCCAATGCATATTTTGTGCTTAAATTGGAGCTAACATGTAAATGTTATTTATAATTGAAAATGTTGGTTTGAACCCCTTTTTCATGTGTTTTCTTCACCGTTTTCTCAGTTTTGGGCCACCCTCTTAGACCCAAAATAGAATGTGGCCCACTCACAAGATCCCCCTAGCCGCCTCTCCTCCTTTTCCCTTCCAATGAACCATTCCCCTTTCTTAGGGCCAATCACATTGCCTTGTTTGTTGGATCATGAACCACGACCAGTGGATCCTAATACTATGGATATAGTCTTTAATCCAAAGGACAAGGGGTCATCCCCTTCCTCCATACACCTCACTGGTGCAAACAATGTTGGTGCAAACAACCCCCATTTGGCACCACCAATAACCTCCCATATATCTTCTTTTTGCCAAATGAAGCCTCCTTCAAGTCCATTTTCACTCTCTCATTCTTTTCCCTCAGCTTTCTTGACCTATCACAAACCCTAGAACCCCTTTATTCTCATTCTTATTCATATCTTGTAGCGTCCACCACCATGATCATTTTTTTAGGCATCCAGTCCATGCCCCTTTGCGTCACTATTTATGACCACCAACAACATCTGAAAAGCGTGGAGAGCTCATCCAGGACCTTTCTACCCCCCCTCATGGTTTGTCACTCAAAATCATGCCCCTTTCAGTGACCTCATGCCGCCGTAGAGCAAGGCTCCTCGTGTTGGCATAGGAGTGGTGGGAAGTGGCTAGAGCCATCCGCTCACCATCGGATAGCACCCCTGGAGCGGCCATATGAATTGACTAGTTGTGGTTGGCTCACAAACAGTGGTCATGAACCTGGACATTGAAATATGGGCGTCCACCAAAGGGTGGGCCTTTTCCGGATGGCAAGCGTCATAGGGTCCTAGATCCATGGCCCAAATTCATCAATAAATGTAACACCCCTCTCCTTTTCCTAAAGTATTTATGTATATATTAAAAACTTGATATCTTGTATATCCTTTGGACAAATATCGCATATAATATATGAATTTTGATCCTCTCAATGAGATCTATCCAATGGGATTACTTTTAGAATCTATGTCTGCTTCGTTTTCTCTTGATATCCTAAAAAGAATATCTTGTAAGCAATTTTTGACTGTTTGATGGTGTAGCTTGCTCCAAAATATTGTTGTTGCTTCATATATCTTTCTTAAACCTATGATCAGTAAGTTCTATAGACCATTTTCCATGAATAATGAAGTAGATCACATTTAATGTGCACTTTTACTCTTTGACCTAAAAGTGGGCCTTTTTTCTTATACATGATGTTACTTGCTTGATTCCTAGGACTTTTACATATCTAATCATTAAATGATCATTCAACCTCTAAATCAATAAACATTAATACCTTTTGAACAATGGAACCTACGTCGATCATGCTTAGATTTATTGATGGCTTTATGTTGTGCAATATGCCACATGATGTGACTAGTATCTAGATCTTGAACCTTATACAGTTGTTGACCAATAATGTTTCAAATACTAAATATGACCCCAAATGAGTAACATCTTGCTTCAATGTATATAGTTTACCATGGTTATCTCTATAAATCTCAACGGGCCTAATTTTTGGCACATAAAAAATGATCTAGTTGACCTAGTTAGTTTCCATATGAGGAAATGTGACCTTTATGAAATTATCTTGCTCTATCTAGTTCAAATAAGTAGATTTATCTTACTCATAGCACCAAATCCTAACTTGATCTATCATATTCCATTGATGCATATATTACTTGGAAATATGATCCTATTGAATGGAAATGATCTAATATGACTTAATCATGATCTCAAATGTTGAAACATCATAATTAACCAAATCTTGTACTTCCCCAATCTCTAAATCAGATTTTATCTACCTATAACATTACTCATAATTTGGATGTATCACCTAGACCTAAGGTGTTGGTATGACCTTTGGTCTATGATTGAATACTTGCATGCTTGTTTGAAACTAAGGTTGAACTACTTGAGACCTAGTTCTCAGGGAACATCCCCATGAATTATATGATGTTTTAATTATCAAAATTCTACTGATCTAAGACCTATTATTATGTCTTTTTATATCCTAGGTCCTCAATGGATTAGACCTTTTCTAGCAATCCTACTCATGGATCATATCTTGTACTCTACTCACACTATATGCTTAATCTCTTCACCCAACTATGATATTGGCTTGTTTGTATGTATGCTCTTATCAATGCTTGGCTAGACAATTACTTGTTTGAGCTATGGTTCCCAACCAATACTACTTTCTTGTTGACTATAGTAGGTTGATAAACCTTGAACATAACATATAGAAATCCATTATATAAGCTTGTGTACATGCCTAATTTCTCATCATAAGGGCACAAAACACGAATGAAATAGGGCCAACTCATTGACTTTAGTCTTGAGGCTCCTCATGTAGAAATAGGGAGCGTAAATGCCCCTTATGGACCCTTCCTTGAGAAGTGGTCAAAGGCCTATGATAATATAATGGAAAAAGAAACCTAAAAAAAGTTTTGTATAAAAGAATGTCGTGAAGTGTTTGTTTATACTTCATGTTATTTATGATGTTTCTATTCAAGAAACTTTTATAATGCTCATAAGTTGTGGTTAAATATTTTTCATAGCGTACTTGATGCACTCGTATTGATATATTTTGTTTATCGAATTTATAGTTGACAAATGAAGATCTGCTACACTGAAGACTCTAAGATCTGAAATGCAACACCAAATGGGTTATGCTTGAAATAGATATGTGTACATTCTTCTCTATCCCTTCTTAATATATTGTTATTTCTTATTGTAACAGTCTTTATATATATATTGTCTGTGTGAAATATTTGTGCCATTCTTTGGACGGGCACCCAAACCCTACTTCCACTGACTCTGTAGTCAGTGGGGGTAGGATGAGGGTAACAAATAGTTCTATAATTAAATCTGAACCCTAGCTTTGAATCCTATTAATTTGACATCCAAACCTTGACTCTCGATATTCATGTATGGAATTGTGACTCATTATTAGTTATATTATTATTGATTTAACTCCTATAATCACCATCTTTGGATTTTGAGATCACGTTTAATAGAGGACTAATGACTTTCTTGTTCCCAAATCTCAAAAAATTGGAAATGATGATTATGTTGATTCTTTCAATTTAAGAATTAGGAAAGAGTTCTCAAGAGGACTAGGTGGGACATTCCATTGATTTTGAGCACAAACTCATGATACTGAAATATGATGTTTATCTCTAAGTGTTGAAATATGAAATCTCAATCATGGATGTATAACCCCACCTAGGCTAATGTAGAAGATAGAATCCAGAATGTTGGGAATGAAATTAGTGTTGGGAAATACGGTACAGAGCAGGCAGTAGAATTTAAAATTTTATTACCATATTTCCCATAAATAGTAGATCGCGTCAATAACTATAATGTAGGAATGATGGTTTGTGGGATATATCTGGTCCTAGAGCAAGACCAGTGACAATCCTCATCATTGTAGATGTGCAACTCTAAATCCTAGTTGCATTGGGACACGTCTGACTGTTGTGCCTTCTGGTATGCACCACAGACTACAGCTACAAACGTCTTCTTCTTTAGCAGCTCCTCTTGTCACAGACTGCTGGTTGATGTTGTCTTCCAAGTGGAAAACAACGGCTTCCCACCTATATGGTAGTCTACACAGACTACCTAGAACTCCTGTCATCCTGCTGCACTAGACAAGGAGTTGTCCCTCTCCGTTGATGTACTATTCATCGAATTTCTCTCCCACAATGAAAACTCTCAGTTGCTCTCTCTCGTGGTTATCCCTCCCTAGTCGGGTAAGACTTTCTTGGGCTCTCATGGTTACCACAACCAGAGAGGATAACAGTTGTCATAGAAATTGATTCTCAGTTGTCTGTGTTGTATTTGTACTTTTTGAAGCCCCCAATACCCCTCTATATATAGGAGGGGTTAGCATCAGGGTCCCCAAGCCCCAGCCAATGTGGGACTAAAGCGTGAGTGGAAAGGACAAGTAGATCTTGAATTTTTTGCAACTTTTTGGGGAATTGCACAATCTGTGACAACCAAAACAACCATTCAGCTAATCTAGACAGTCGTCTCACACGTGAGACGGTTTTCTTACACTACGAGATGACCATTTTGTAGTTTCTAGTTGTGTATGAATTTGGCTAATCAATTCCCATCAATGTTAGACATTGATTTCCTTGTGTAACAAGTATTTCTCAAGTGAAACGGATTGGGAAACAACTAGAACCTTCCCCAACTAGGCTAGACCATCTTGCCCATGCAATACGTCCATATCGGTTCACCCAAATGGTCGTCTGGTGACCCGAGTCGAGCCCGTCTGGCCTGGTCAGTTCATTCCATTGCCAATTTCAACTCACAAAAAGGAATGACACCTAGACGCCCATCTCAACACTTGAGATGACCGTTTGGCACTCCAAATGGTTTTCTCAACACTTGAGATGGATGTTTGGTAGTGTTTTTAGCATGTTTGTTGCTTCAATCAAATGCCTAACACTTTAGCACTTAATTCAACTGTCATTTGAGATCTGAACTCCTCTTCTAGGTCAAGACCTATGTGTGTGACCCTATAGGTCCCATATTACATTGGCAATGAATGTTCATAATAACTTATGACAACACAAGAAAAGAGTGGTGCCTAGTCGTACATCATTGCTACCCAAGTAAATGGAAAAGTTGGAGAACAATGCCAACCTACAATATGTGTATGGTGTTACAGTGTTTGCATAGTTCCTTTGTCACTGATGTCCAGATTGAACTAGAGGCATAGAGAAGTCACCCTCATTATTATTCAATCTTATTTCTTGAACTAAGAGTAGACAGTCTGAGTTATATGTAAGCTCAATATCACATATTGACTCAAATGTGCATGTCCATGCTTTTCTCAATCTCACTTATCAAGAGGCCTAGGACATCACACTCCAGTTGAGGGACAAATCCCATGTCTATCACTCACAATCAATCCCCATGTGTCAAAGCCACTCAATCATCACAGTTATAACAACCCATGTTTCAAGATTGCATTTGATGATGTCAAAGTGTACCCAACAACATGTGTTGAGTGCAGTGATTTTTGGTCTAAGAACCACAATTGTCACCATCACTGTGAGAGTTGACTACGACTTCCATGTGTCAGTCTCACGGTGGGTCTGTTTGATACACTATTTTCCAAAATGTATTTGTGTGCTTGGTTTGATATTATCATATCATGAGTAATGAGATCTAGTCATAAACCAACTCACACTCTAATATTATGGGTCATTTTTGTCTATCAGCCTTCCACAATGTTAACCGATCAGGGACATAATGAGAATATATATATGTACTCTTAACATCTGTATGATCTCATCCATAAGGTTAGTAACTTGATTACATACGTCATTGAGTAATATGATTCTCTAGAAATTTACAATGTTTTTTCATTATCTCATAATGGAATAAACAGAATAAAGTGGAAGCTTGCCTTTTATTAATAATCAAATAGTTTTTACATTATATACCATTACAATCATCACATGATTGGCTCTATGGGCATACATAACAAATAGACTCCCACTTGCACTTAGAGACAATCACCCATGAATCTCATTTTGAGTGATCTAACATGACCATCATGCTTTTGCTGTGAAAGTGCCTGTGTAAAGGGGTCAGCAACATTGCTCTCAGTTGGAACTTTACAAATCTTAACATCTCCTCAATGTATGATTTCTCATAGGAGATGATACCTCCTTTGTATATGCTTTGAACACTTATGGTATATGGGTTCCTTAGCTTGCGCAATAGCTCCATTGTTGTCACAATATAGCTCAATTGCCTCACAAATGCTAGGAACAACCCCAAGTTCTAGGATGAACTTCTTGATCCATGCAGCCTCCTTTGTTACACTTGATGCAGCAATATACCCAGCCTCTATTGTAGAATTAGTAACTGTCTCTTACTTGGAACTCTTTCATCTTACAGCTCTGTTGTTTAGGAAAAACATAAATCCTGATTGCAATTTGTAATCATCTTGATCAATTTGGAAGCTTGCATCGGTGTAACCTTTTACCACCAACACTTCCTCTCCTCTGTAGACCAAGAATTGATCCTTAGTCTTTCTTAGGTACTTGAGGATGTTCTTCATGGATATCTAGTGAGCATCACCTGGATCTGCCTGATATCTGCTCGTCATGCTCAAGGCATACGAGACGTCTCGATGGGTGCACAACATTGCATACATGATTGATCCAATTGCCAAGGCATATGGAATCACACCCATGCATTACCTTTCTTTACAAGATCTGGGACATTGAGATCTAGAGATGGGGACACCATGGTGCGTAAGTAGGTTTCCTCTCTTTAAGTTCTCCATGTTGAACCGCTTTAGCAATTTATCAATGTATGTGCTCTGACATAATCCGATAAGTCTTCTAGATCTATTTCTATAGAAATTTATCCCCAAGATGTGGGATGATTCTCCCAAGTCTTTCATATAGAATGTATTATCAAGCCATGCCTTTACCTTTTGTAAAGTAGGGATGTCATTCCCCATTAATAGTATGTCATCTACATATAATAATAGGAATGTCACTATGCTCCCACTAACATTCTTGTACACACGAAGTTCATCTTCATTTTGAGCAAAGACAAACCCTTTGATTGTCTCATCAAAATGAAGATTCTAGCTCTGAGATGCTTACTTCAATCCATTGATTGACCTTTGTAGCTTATAGACTTATTGGAAAACTTTAGATCTACAAATCCTTCAGGTTGTATCATATACACATCCTCCACAAGATTCCCATTAAGGAATGCGGTTTTAACATCCATTTGCCAAATATCATAGTCATGATAAGATGCAATAGCAAGCATGATCCTGATGGATTTAACCATGACCACTGAAGAAAAGGTTTCATCATAGTCAATCTTCCTTTCTAGGTTTGTACCTTTCCATCCATGTTGGTCTTCTTCTTGAAGACCCACTTGCACCCTATGGGTTTTACCCCTTCAGGTGGATCCACCAAAGTCCATACTTTGTTGGTATACATGGATTCCATCTCTGATTTCATGGCCTCAAGCCATTTCTCATACTTTGGTCCCTCAATAGCATCTTTATAGGTAATTGGATCATCATTTATGACCAATTCACCACCTTTCGGAGTCACAAGATATCCATATATCTCATGTTCAAGGCATGTCCTATTATATCTTCAAGGTTCCTGTGTTACATGAGGAATTTGAGATTCCACAACATACAGTGAACCTCTTTATTACTCTAGTTCATCTATAGGTTCAATGTTTCCTTGTTGGTCTCGAACCTCTTCGAGTTCCACTTTTCTCCCACTAATTCCTTTGGAAATGAAGTCCATCTCAAGGAATGTAGCATCCCTGGAAACAAACACTTTATTGTCATATTTGGAATAAAAGTAATATCCTCTTTTTTATTTAGGATATCCAACAAAATAAAATTTATCGGATCTTGGCCCAAGCTTTTCAAGAAACATTTTCTTGACATAAGCTTTGTAACCCCAAATCCTCATAAAAGACATATTGGGACGCTTCCCATTCCATATCTCATATGGGGTATTTTGAACTGACTTAGATGGTACTCAGTTTAGTGTAAACATGGCGGTTTGTAGAGCATGCCCCCAGAAGGTAGTTGAAAGCTTAGCTAAACTCATCATTGATTGCACCATATCTAACAATGTGTGATTCCTTCTTTCTAATACACCATTATGTGGTGTTCTATGTGGAGTCCACTGGGATACAATCCCATGGGCTCTCAGAAGGTCCTCAAACTCTTGGCTTAAGTATTCTCCACCTCGATCAGAAAGAAGTTCCATAATACTTTTTCCAAGCTGGTTATGTACTTCATTCATAAAATCTCTAAACCTTTTTAGAGTTTTGGACTTGCGTCTCATTAGGTAGACATAGTCATACCTACTAAAGTCATCAGTAAAGGTAATGAAGTACTCATACCCACCTCTAGTGGTTGTTCTAAAAGGCCCACATATATCAGTATGTATGAGTCCTAATAGATCACTAGCCCTCTAATTGTTACCAGTGAAAGGGGTCTTAGCCATCTTACCTAACAAACAACATTCACATGTCTCTAATGATTTGAATTTAGAAGAATCCAGATAACCATCTTTATGGAGTCTAGATATGTGATTCTCATTTATGTGCCCTAGACGACAATGCCAAAGGTGTGTTTTGTTTGATTCATTGAGTTTTTTTCCTTTTGGTCTTCACGTTATATACACCTGTATCTAGATCTATCAAGTATAGACTACTAGACATAGGGGCACTACCACAAAAGATCCCATCTTTACTAATAGAACATCTTCCATTCTTTATAAGAAATTTGAATACGTTCTCGTCCAAACAAGATATAGATATGATGTTCCTATTAATGGCAAGTACGTAACAGAAGTTCTCTAACTCTATCACAAGCCCACTTGGCAGAGATAACTCATAGGTTCCAACTACATTGTCCGCAACTCTTGTGTCATTAGCAAGACGCAGTTCAACCTCACCTTTCTATAAAGGTCTACTTCACTTCAGATCCTTCACATTTGAGGAAATGTGTGATCCACATCTGGTATCAAGTACCCATGATGAAGAGGTAGTGAAGTTAATCTCAATAACATATACCCCATAAGTAGAGATATCTATCCCTTGCTTCATCTTCCTGGGTTCCCTTATCCTTCTCCTTACTTTGAGTGTAGAAGATTTGGATTTTAGCTTAGCCACAAAATGCTTTTTGGCTTTGCCTTTTTCCTTAGACTCAACTCTGTTGATCATCATCACGGATTTGTCCATCTTCATTTGTGCTTCAACATTTATCAAGATGTCAAGAAACTCTGACAATGGTCCAGCCACATTGCATAAGTGATAATACTCAATGAACCAGCTATATGATTTAGGCAATGATTGCAAAATCACATATGTGGCCAACTCTTGACCCAAAGGAAATCCCAGTTTCTCAAGATGCTCCATATGCCTAATCATATTAAGAACTTGGGGCTCTATTGGATCTCCCTTTGTCAGTTTGCACTCAAATGGCACCTTAGAGACATTATACCTTTCATTCTTACCATGTTGTTTATGTAACTCATAGTTCATACAACCTTGCATAAGGTTCTTGATGTGCAAAACATCATTGGCATGCTTCAAATAAACATCCATGTCAATCTTAGGTGAAATTGGAGTGGATACTGGCTCTGGTATTTCAGGATCATGCATAATACTTCTCAAGGTCTTGAACCAGTTATGGAAATAAATCTCATTTAAGTTGTCCAAATGTGATGATTTGTTTGCCATTTGATTCTACAAGAGATAAAATTTGCATTTGTCAAAAACCCTTTTGATTTGATTTGATTTGATTTGAAAATTTTGATGATATAATTAGTTCTTTAATTATTATCACTCTCACTATTTTATTCAAATTGATATCCCTCGATATCAATTCAGAATATTACAGCGTATAATATTCTAGTGGGCCAGATCCAAGATGATTCAACTGTGGCCCAATCAACACTGCAACGCAGTCAACCATCAAGGTAGGCAACCCATTCCAATTGCATCATATGCAATTTTGGATAGATGATATGTGAAACCCCTTGCCATAATCATCTGCATGCCTCTGGGCTCAGACGCTCTGAGAATCACCAGTCAAGCCTGACCCAAAAGTCGACACAATAATAATGCACCTTGTGGGTGCGGAACCTACATCATTACCACCACACTTCCATGAGATAGACAGCGCACACCGTGAAAGCAGGACCTACGCTTAGTCAATCAATCTTTTCATGTGTGTCACTTTTGGAAAGCATCCAAGACTTGATATTTTAATTGAGGGAGTTTTATAAGTATATACATATACTTTATCCGATCACCACATATATAGTACGTATCATATACATGCTATATCTCACAACAACAAAATGCAATAAATGAAAGTGATGGTTATGGACACTCCTAATATGATCCCTTGGAGCCACAAGGAATTACAGTCATTTAGGTCTACATCACATGCAAAAACATGTTGTTGATGAAGATCTATGCTTGTCAATCTGGGTTGATCATTCAACCCTTGAACTGATCGGCTCACCTCCTAGCTAGTGGTAAGGTCGTCTCACTGCTCGTCTGGTCCTTCTGTCCACCATCAGCTGGATCCTCCAACGGATTGGTCGGGTTCACCAAGTGATCGGGAAGGCTTGTCCTCCAAGGTCCTTCATCTTTGTCATAATAGAAAAGTAAACTATCCTACTTATACCTAATTATAGGTAAACCTTGAGTAACATTTGAGGGGAGAAAAGGTAGAAGAGAATTAAACTTTACATTGGGAAGAGGAGATGGAGGCTCAATATGCAGACATTAACTTTACATTGGGAAGAGAAGATGGAGGCACGGTATGCAGACCAAGATGAATAGATAAACCATACACATACAACCATGTACAGATAGGGGTTATTGGCCACAACCATGCTACACATCCACCATCAAAAATATTTTAGGGTGATGTGTGTAAATTATATGCATATATATATATATTAGTTTGGGATTATCATAGTGTTTGGATTTGATAAGATATTATTTGCATCACATGCAATAATAGAATGACAAAACCAAAATTCAATGATATTGATTATCCCGTAATATAGTAAATTGACGTTGGCTCTAATACCACTGTTGGGAAATATGGTACAGAGCAGGCAGCGGAATCTAAAATTTTATTACCATATTCCCCATAAATAGTAGATTGCGTCAATAACTATAATGCAGGAAGGATAGTTTATGGGATATAGATGGTCCTGGAGCAAGTCCAGAGACAATCCTCATCGTTGTAGATGCACAAATATGAATCCTAGTTGTGTTGGGACACGTGTGATTGTTGCGCCTTCTGGTATGCACCACGGACTACAGCTATGAATGTCGTCTTCTTTAGCAGCTCCTCTTGTCACAGACTACTGGTTCACATTGTCCTCCAAGTGGCAAACAATGGCTTCCCACCTCTATGGTAGCTACATGTACTACCTAGAACTCATGTCATCCTGTTGGAACAAATAGGAAGGAGTTGTCCCTCTCTGTTGGTGTACTAGTCATTGACTTTCTCTCCCACAATGATAATTCTTAGTTTCTCTCTCCCATGGCTATCCTTCCCTAGTCGGGTAGGACTTGCCTGGGCTCTTGTGGTTACCACAACCAGAGAGGACAACAGTTGTTTCAGAAACTGATTCTCAATTTTCTATGTTGTAGTTATACTTTGGGAAGTCCCCCAGTACCCCTCTTTATCTAGGAGGGGTTAGTGGCAGGGTTCTCAGTCCCCAACCAATGCAGGACTAAAGCGAAAGTGGAAAGGACAAGTAGATCTTGAATTTTTTGCAACTTTTTTGGAAATTGCATAATGTGTGATAGCCGAAATGGCCATTTGGCTGAGCCATATGGTTGTCTCACACGTGAGATGGTCATCTCTCACTACGATCCAGTTGTTTTGTAGTTTTTATTTGTGTACAAATTTGGCAAAACAATTCCCATCAATGTTAGATATTGATTTCCATGTGCAACAAGTATTTCTCAAGTGAAACGGATTGGGAAACAACTAGAACCCACCCCGACTAGGCTGAACCATCTCTCCCTAGCGAGACGGTCATCTTGGTTCACCCAAATGATTGTCTGGTGATCTATGTCAAGCCCATTTGGCCGGGTCGATTCGTTCGATTGCCAATTTCAACTCACAACCAGGTCTGACACCCAGACGTCCGTTTCAACACTTGAGATGACTGTTTGGCACTCCAAACGGCCGTCCCAACACTTGAGGTGGACATTTGGTAGTGTTGTAAACATGTTTGTTGCTTGAATCAAATGCCTAAACACTTTAGTCATTCAAGATCTGAACTCCTCTTCTAGGTCAAGACCTATGTGTGTGACCCTATATGTCTCATATTACATTGGCAGTGAATATCCATTACAACTTATGACATCACAAGCAAAGAGTGGTGCCTAGTCTCACATCATTGCTACCCAAGTAAATGGAAAAGTTGGAGAATAACTTCAACCTACAATCCATGTATGGTGTTATAATGCTTGTATAGTTCCTTTGACATTGATGTCCAGATTGAACTAGAGGCATGGAGTAGTCATCCTCATTATTATTCAATCACATTTCTAGAACCAAGAGCAGACTGTCTAAGATATATGTAAGCTCAATATCACATATTGACTCACATGTGCATGGCCATTCTATTCTCAGTCTCGCTTATCAAGAGGCCTAGGACATCACACTCCAGTAGGAGGGACAAATTCCATGTCTATCACTCACAGTCGATCCCCATGTGTAAAAGCCACCCAATCGTCACCATTACAACAACCCATGTTTTAAGACTTTGTTTGATGATGTCAAAGTGTACCCAACAACATGTGTTGAGTGTAGTGATTTCAGGTCTAAGAACTACATCCACCACCATCACTGTGAGAGCTAACTATTGTTGGTATGTATGCCCTGAGAGCCAATCATGGGATGATTGGAGGGATACATTAAGATTGATTTGATAAACATAAAAGCAAGCTTCCAATTCATTTTGGTTCAGTCAGTTATGAGATAATGACATAACAGATAGAATGTCTAGAGAATGACAGTACTCAATGATGTATGCCATCAAGTACGTGACTTGAACAATGAGATCATATGGATGTTAAGAATTTGTACATTCTTGTTATGTCCCTAGTCAGACGTCATTGTCGAAGGTTGATAGACAATAATGACACACAAGACTAGATTGTGTGTTGGTTGATGACATAATCTCATTAGTCATGATATAGTGATATCAAACCAAGTACATAGGTACTTGTTAGAGAACAAGTGTATCGGACAAACCCACCGTGAGAGTGACACATGGAACCATGACTTGGTAGTCACATTCAACTCTCACACTGGTGGTGGTGATTGTGATTCTTTGACCTGAAATCACTACACTCAACACATGTCGTTGGGTACACTTTGACATCATCAAACACAGTCTTGAAATATAGATTGTTATAAAGGTGATGATTGGGTGACTTAGACACATGGGGCTTTTGAGGGGTGGGTGACATATATGATATTTGTCCCTCTTGAGGGAGTTTGATGTCCATGGCTACTTGATGAGTAGGACTGAGAAAGTCATGTGCATGCATGCGTGAATGAATATGTGATATTAATCTCACACATATCTTATCCAGCCTGCTCTGAGATCAAGGAAGTGAATGAACATTGAAAGGATGACTGTTCCATGCCTTGAGTTCATTTGTGATATCAGTGATAAAGGAATTATACATTCACTATAACACCAGTCATGAATTGTAGGATTGAAAGTTGTTCTCCAACTTTCCTTTTCACTTGGGTAGCACTGATGTGTGACTAGGCACCACTCTTTGCTTGTGAAGTCATAAGTGTTATGGACTTTCATTGCAAATGTGAAATGGGCCTGTAGGGTCACACACATAGGATTTAACCTGGAAGAGGAGTTTATCCACGAATGATGTTTAGATTGTTTACTAAATGTGTTTAGTAGTTCAATTAAACATTCAATCAATTGACTTGACTCGGAATCACCAAGTTCAAGTGTTGGACTAACTGATTTGGGTGTCAGATTGATTGAGAACTACATTGACAAATTTCTACACAACCTGGACTGCCAACTGACTAGTTCAAATTGTTGAACCGATCGGCTCGGGGTCAAGTGATATGACCGATTAAAATGTTGAACCAATCGGTTCATATGGACCAAATAAGCCAGTTTGGGAAAATTAGGTTGGTGAGAAAAGATTTTTGTTTCACTTGTACAATTTGATTGGGACAAGTATTGATCTTTGGATTAATTGGAAATGGAAAGAGGAAACTCAATTGGGAACTGCCATGGGAAGTGAAATGACCGGTTCATGAATGAATTGATTGGTTCAGCTCCCCAAATGGCTGGTTCATGAGATGAAGTGATCGGTTCAGTCCCCAAATGATCAGTTCATTTGTGAAACGACCGGTTCACCTACTGTAGTGTATCAATTCGTGGAAATTTTGGACCCTTCTACTCCCACACAGATTGGGAAACCTGACCCAACCCTCTACTATAAATAGAGGTGTATTGGGGGCTTCTCAGACACATCTCAAAATGCCAGTTGTTCTGCAAAGTTTTCCTCTCTGGTTCTCATAACCAGGAGAGCCCGAGCAGGTGCTACCTGGCTAGGGAGGCACAACGAGGGAAAGACAACTGCATTATGACAACTAGTGGCGGGAGAGCACGTTGGTGACTAGTACGTCGATAGAAGGGGACGACTCCTTCCAGTGTTTTGTAGGACAGGACGACTGGAGTTCTCGGTGGTCCATGTGGACTACTATAGAGGCGGGAGATTTCTGTCACTTAGAGGACAACCATCAATCCATCAGTCTGGGTGCGACCAGGAGCTGCACAGACACCGTCCAAGACCAGAGGTGAAGACCACGCTCGCCGTGAGGTTACGTCACCAAGCAAGCCTCGGGACAAGGTACGCCTCTACAAACCATCCTTCCTATCATATAGATGTTGAAGAGATCTCTTTGGGTTCTGGGTTTGGGGAGAAAAAATTTTGTTTCCGCTGCCATCTCTTCCTCCCCTAAAACCCAACAGTGGAATCAGAGTCACATCAATGTTCTATGCTTTAAGATAATCGATATGATCATTTTTTTTTGTTTTTTGTCTTTTATTTATTACATATGATGTGAATAATTAATTGGCTTTATGCATGTCCAGTATAAATCCACAAAAACCCTATATATACATATATGATATGGTATATAAATGCATTTGATACGTGTCGCCCTTAAACAGTTTATGCGGTGATTGTAGCGTGATTGTGGCCATAAACCCTAAATTTGTGTGTGGTTGATTGTTGTTGCTTGCATCTCGGTCTGCGCATTGATTCCCTACCTCCTATTCCTATTGTAACTCTAGATAACTCAAGATTCTTTCCTACCTTTTCTCCCCCTGAAGTAACTTGAGGTTTCCCAACTCAATTGTAAATAGGATTAGTTTATTTCCTATTATGACAAAGAACGGCGGGCACCTAGAGGATTGAGATGGTCATCTCAGGCACGAGACAATCGGCTGGAGGACCAAGGTGGTCAGTTCCTGGAGCAAGACGAGTGGGTGGTGACCTAAAGAGATGCACGACAACCAGTGAACCGATCGGCTGGAGGCGCCACTCGATCGGCTGGTGGCGCCCAATCGACTGGCCTAATGGCGAGCCGATCAATCATGGAGATGAGTTGATCAAACCCAGAATGGAAAAGCACAGAGTTCATCTTGTATAGGTTGCATGTGATGTGTACCTAGATGACCATGATTCCTCTTGGCTCGAGGAATCACATTAGGATGGCCATAATCATCGTTTTTTATCACTTCGCATGTTTTCTATGGGATATACCATGTATATGATATTTACTATGTAATGTGGTGATTGGATATGTATATGTATATAAAAACCAAATCCCTCAATAAATATTAAGTTTTAGATGCCTTCCAAATGTGACACATGTGAAAAGCTTGATCGACCAAGTGTGGGCACGCCCTAGCATTATGCACCATATATCTCGTGGAAGCGTGAAGGATAGATATGTGGGTTTTCCCTACCAGGGTGCATATTCATTGTGTTGGTTTTGGGTCAGACTTAACAAGGTGACCTAGATAGGATCTAGCACCTTGAGGCATGGAGGTGATCATGGCAAGGAGTTGCGCATGACATCTTTCAAGAGTTGCATATGATGCAATTGGCAAGAGTTGCCTACCTAGAAGATCTAAGTTGTGGGTGATAGCCCTAGCTGGTCCATGATTGAGAGGATTTTGGGATCTTGACCCATTAGAAGGTTGTACGCTGCAATCTTCCGAATTGATGGTGAGGGCTATCAATTTGAACAAAAAACAGTGGGAGCGATAATTAATTAAAGTCCTAATTATATCATCAAAATTTTAAATCAATCAATAAAGTCAAAATTTGATATTTCGACTAAATTGCAAATATTTCCTTTTTGTAGTAAAATGGCTGCAAACAATAATCACTTTCTTTGTGATCGGTCCTTGACACAGACAAACTAAATGGGAATAATTCCATGATTGATTAGGACGTTGAGAAGTGTTCTCAGTCGAAGAGTGAAAGATCTATGTCCTAGTTATACCAGAACTAGATGAACACACTCCCACCACACCAAAGGCTGAAAGGGATGCTTACTGGAAGCATTCTGAGGATGCCATTGATGTGTAGTGCTTGAATGTTGTGTTCTCCGAACTATGAGTTGCAGAGACAACATGAGATATATGATGTCTCTAAGACACTCTCCTAGTATGTCATGACAGAAGGAGATCCAGTAGGTCCTCACACACTCAATGTGATTGGGTATGTGGCGAACCTCACTAGACTAGGATTCCGTCTGAGCCAACAGTTGGCTACTGGTATGATACTGCAAATTTTGTGGGAATCATACAGTTCATGATGAACTACAACATGAACAACTTTGACCAGCGTTGATGGAGTTGTTGGGCATGTTGAGGACAGCCGAGGAATAGATGAAGAAAGACAAACCCTAATATGTGATGTTGATCATCTTAAAGAAGGGTAAGTCTAATGTCAAGGGGAAGGGCAAAGCAAAGAAGTGTTTTGATGCTTGCCATCAACCCAAGCCGTCTTCAGCCTCAAGGCATATGGGAAGGGTGAATGAGGGAGGAGAAATTTCCCTCTATATATGGAATAACAAAAGAAGATGAAGGAGGGGATAGAGATCTCCACCTTAGGTATCATGAAATAATCACTTCTTTATCTGAGGTATATGGCACCAAAATAAAGATCTGACATATATGATATGCAAGATCTAAAAAGAAGTGATGGCATTTATGAAAGGACCAAGAAAGAAGCACTCATCATTGGATCAAGTGTTACTTCCATAGATGGGAGTACCTTTCAGTTTATTTCAACATAAAGGCATGTGATAGAGTAATGAACTGCTATTTCATATTTTCCAATAAAATAGAAACACTTTATTTTTGCATCTTGTTGTGACAAGGATGGCTATCAATAAAGTTGATGTTTCAAATTCAAAGATGTGATATTTGTGGCAATACATTATTTATCTTGTGGTACTTGGTATGCATAAGATAAAATGATACCTAAAACTTATTGGTGACTCAAACAAATAATTAGCATTATCATGAGAAATTCATTTCTAGTTCCATGTTGATGGACAAGCTAGACTCTTTTGGTTGTGAACCATTAAGAGATATGAATATCTTGGACATGATGACAAATCAATATTCACTAGTTGTAGTGGGAGAATGATTATCCTATTAGGTATAATACATATGATGTATTTACATACCTACTGGAACAAATGATAATAATTCAAATGATGTTTAGAGAAATATCAATATGAATATCTTGAAGTGTTCAAGAAGATCATAAATGAAGTATAATTTTGGTAAAAGTATTAATTCTTGATGTGATCAATGAATGGGATACTTAAACCAAATTTTTGAGGACCTTATGAGTGATTATGATAGTGTATCATAGTGAACTCATGATTAAGGCATATTGATGTCTAAATCAACAAGGAATCGTACTCTAAAGAGTTAGAGCATGATTATCAAATAACTATATTCTTCTAATAGAAAATGATTTATAATAAATAAAGGAGATTAAGAATCACAAGTGTTGTGAGTTCTCAAATCCCTTATATAACAAATACACCTCATATATCTATGTGATGAGTTGGTAATATGACCATAAGATCCTAAATGACTTCCATGTGAACCATGAGGTGTGACCTTAGTGGTAGCACTTGTTGGGATAAAACCCATAAGTGCAAATGAATCTTAAGTGTTAAGACACATGGATGACATTTTGAGAAGGATCATGCGTGTTGATTGAAACTTAATGACTATGAGATTTAGCATATGGATATTAAAACCGCATTCCTATGAGGAATAAGAATGGGATGTGTATGTGACATGACTCAAAGGGTTTTATGAGTCAACTAATGCAAATATAGTCTATAGGTTACAAATAATCAATGTGATTGATTAAGTACAAGCAACTCAGAACTGGAGTCTTTACTTTAATAATATAGTCAAAGGGTTTGACAGATATGTCAAAGATAAAGGAGGGATCTGTGATTTAGTGGGAGCATATTCACATTCCACATATTGATGAGGAATGGAATGTTCTAAAATGGAGACCTTTGTGGAAATATCTTTAAGGGATGATAGAGACTTTTCCTATGTGATAGGAATAGAGATCTATAGAGATATTTCTTGAAAACCTCTTGACCTGGTAAAGAGAGAGCATACATTGGCAATATGTACTGAAGGGTTCAGTATACACAGATTTAGTGGGAGAAAACTTGTCCATGTTACATGGAGTTAGTATCCCAAGGCCAAGTGTCCAATTCTCATGAAGAATGGGAACACCAAGAATAGATATGGATCTATCATGTATGTAATCATCCCGTTATCTTGTATGTATGGACATGACAAGAATAAAATGCATTTATCATCTTGTATGTGGGACATGACAATAAGATATGCACATCTTGATAACTTTTATGTGGGACATGGCGAGTGGATGTCTCTCTAGTTCCAGTAAGGGTTATTGGAATACCATGAGAACTTGATAAGTACTTGAGAAGTACTAGTTCTATGGAAATAAGGGAGGGTTCACTGTAAAGAGTTACACTGATGTGAAGTTCTAAAAAGATAGAAAATTTATCACAAAATATATATAGGATATATAAAAGTGAATGTGTGTTTTAAAATGGAAACATTCCAATAAAGTCATTTTAAAAGGAAATGTCTAGTATCCGTGTGTTAGAGAACAGCAGTGGATACTACATGGATCTGGGAGTTCATAAAGATGAACTTATAAATATTCCAGTCATTGATGACAAGTAGGAATATTGGGTCATGCAATGGAGATATGTGTTAGCCAAGGAATACAAGATCGCATATTGCAGCAACTCCATCTCAAATGAATGTCGTACAGTCAAGAGATGTGAGACATGCAATATACCGACTAAGGCAATTTGTTGATGTAACTCAATGTGTTAGCACTAGAGCTGTTGTAACATGTGGGACATGTTTGGAGATCACTAAGAATATGATTTATGGGTGATTGGCTTGTAGTGCAAGTAATAGTCTGTTGGTATGTATGCCCTGAGAGCCAATCATGGGATGATTTGTAGGATACATTATGATTGATTTGATAAACATCAAAGGCAAGCTTCCAATTCATTCTGGTTTAGTCAGTTATGAGATAATGATAGAATATATTTAATGTCTAGAGAATGACAGTACTCAATGACGCATGCCTTCATGTACGTGACTTGAACGATGAGATCATACGGATGTTAAGAGTTTGAACATTCTTGTTATGTCCCTAGTTGGATGTCATTGTGGAAGGTTGATAGACAACAATGACACATAAGACTAGATTGTGTGTTGGTTGATGACAAAATCTCATTAGTCGTGATATAGTGATATCAAACCAAGCACATAGGTACTTGTTGGAGAACAAGTGTATCGGACAGACCCGCCGTGAGAGTGACACATGGAACCATGACTTGGTAGTCACAGTCAGCTCTCACAGTGATGGTGGTGAGTGTGATTCATTGACCTAAAATCACTACACTCAACACATGTCATTGGGTACACTTTGACATCATCAAATGCAGTCTTGAAATGTAGATTGTTATAAAGGTGATGATTGGGTAACTTTGACACATGGGGCTTTTGAGGGGTGAGTGATAGATATGGGATTTGTCCCTCCTAAGGGAGTTTGATGTTTGTGACCACTTGATGAGTAGGACTGAGAAAGGCATGTGCATGCATATGTGAATCAATATGTGATATTGATGTCACACATATCTCATCCAGACTGCTCTGAGATCAAGGAAGAGAATGAACGTTGAAAGGATGATTGTTCCATGCCTTGAGTTCATTTGGGATATCACTGACAAAGGAATTATACATTCACTATAACACCAGTAACGGATTGTAGGATTGAAAGTTGTTCTCGAACTTTCTTTTTCACTTGGGTAGCATTGATGTACGACTAGGCACTGCTCTTTGCTTGTGAAATCATAATTGTTATGGACTTTCACTACCAACGTGAAATGGGCACGCAGGGTCACACACATAGGATTTAACTTGGAAGAGGAGTTTATCCACGAATGATGTTTAGATTGTTTACTAAATGTGTTTAGTAGTTCAATTAAACATTCGATCAATTGACTTGACTCAAAATCACCAAATTCAAGTGTTGGACTAACTGATTTTGGTGTTATATTGATTGAGAACTACATTGACTGATTTCTGCACAACCTGAACTGCCAACCGACCAGTTCAAACTGTTGAACTGATCGGCTCAGGGTCAAGTGAGACAATTGTTTCAAATGTTTAACCGATCGGTTCAGCTGGACAAAATGAGCCAATTTGGGAAAGTTAGGTTGGTGACAAAATATTTTCGTTTCACTTGTAAAATTCGATTAGAACAATTATTGATCTTTGGATTAATTGGAAATGGAAAGAGGAAAGTCAACTGGGAACTGCCCTGGGAAGTTAAACGATCGGTTCATGAATGAACCGATCAGTTTAGCTCCCCAAACGATCAGTTCATGAGATGAACCGATCAGTTCAGTCCCCAAAAGATTAGTGCATTTGTGAAACGGTCGGTTCCCCTACCGCAGTGTATCAATTTGTGAAAATTCTGGACCCTTCTACTCCCGCACAGATTGGGAACCCTGACCCAACCCTCTACTATAAAAAGAGGGGTATTGGGGGCTTCCCAGACACAGCTCAGAATGCCAGTTGTTTTGCAAAGTTGTCCTCTCTGGTTCTGGTAACCAGGAGAGCCCGAGTAGGTGCTACCCGACTAGGGAAGCACAGCGAGAGAAAGACAACTGCAGGACGACATCTGGTGGTGGGAGATCATGTTGCTGACTAGTACACCGATAGAAGGGGATGACTCCTTCCAGTGTCCTGTAGGATAGGACGACTGGAGTTCCTGGTGGTATGTGTGGACTACTGTAGAGGCGGGAGATTTCTTTCGCTCAGAGGACAACCGTCAATCTGTCAGTCTAGGTGCGACCAGGAGCTGCACAGACGTCGTCCAAGACCGGAGGTGAAGATCGTGCTCACCGTGAGGTTACGCCACCGAGCAAGACTCGGTACAAGGTGTGCATCTACAAACCATCTTTCCTACCATATAAATGTTGACGAGATCTCTTTGGGTTCTGGGTTTGGGGAGAAAAAAAAATTTCCGCTGCCATCTCTGTCTCCCCTAAAACGCAACAGTGGTATTAGAGTCATGTCAACGTTCTATGCTTTAGGATAATCGATATGATCAGTTTTTTGTTTTGTTGCCTTTTATTTATTGCATACAATGTGAATAATTAATTGGATTTATGCATGTCCAATATAAATCCACAAAAACCCTATATATACATATATGAAATGGTATATAAATGCATTCGATATGTGCCGCCCTTAAATGGTTTCTGTGGTGATTGTAGCATGATTGTGGCCATAAACCCTAAATTTGTGTGTAGTTGATTGTTGTTGCTTGCATCTCGGTCTGCTCACCGATTCCCTACCTCCTATTCCTATTGTAACTTAAGATGACTCAAAATTCTTTCCTACCTTTGCTCCCCCCAAATGTAACTCGGGGTTTCCCAATACAATTGTAAATAGGATTTGTTTATTTCATGTTATGACGACGAACGGCGAACACCTAGAGGATTGAGATGATCGTCTTGGACATGAGACGATCAGTTGGAGGACCAAGGCGGTTGGTTCCTAGAGCGAGATGAGTGGATGACGACCTGAAGAGATGCACGATGACCAGTGAACTGATCGGCTGGAGGCGCCAGTCAATCGACTAGTGGCACCCAATCGACCAGCATGATGGCGAGCCGATCAATCATGGAGATGAGTTGATCAAACCTAGAACGGTAAATCACAGAGTTCATCTTGTACAGGTTGCATGTGATGTGGACCTAGATGACAGTGATTCCTCTTGGCTCAAGGAATCACATTAGGATGGCCATAATCATCACTTTTTATCGTTTCACATGTTTTCTGTGGGATATAGTATGTATATGATACGTACTATGTATTTTGGTGATTGGATATGTATATGTATATGTATATAAAAACCAAATCCCTCAATAAATATTAAGTTTTAGATGCCTTCCAATTGTGACACACATGAAATGCTTGATCGACCAAGTGTGGGCACGCCCTAGCGTGGTACACCATCTATCTTGTGGAAGCGTGAAGGATGGATATGTGGGTATGCCCTAGTAGGATGTGAATTCATCGTGTTGTCTTTGAGTAGGACTTAATAGGGTGACCTAGATAGGATCGAGCACCTTGAAGCATGGAGGTGATGATGACAAGGAGTTTTGCATGATATCTTTCAAGAGTTGCATATGATGCAATTGGCAAGAGTTGCCTACCTGGAAGATCTAAGTTGTGGGTGACTTCCCTAGCTGGTCCATGACTGAGAGAATTTTGAGTTCTTGACCCACTAGAAGGTCGTATGCTACAATCTTCCAAATTGATGGTGAGGGATATCAATTTGAACAAAAATAGTGGGAGCGATAATTAATTAAAGTCCTAATTATATCGTCAAAATTTTAAATCAATCAATAAAGTCAAAAATTGAGTTTTGGACTAAATTGCAAATATTTCCTTTTTGTAGTAAAATGGCTGTAAACAATAATCACTTTCTTTGTGATCGGTCCTTGAGACGGACAAACTAAATGGGAATAATTCCATGACTGGTTAGGACGTTGAGAAGTGTTCTCAATCGAAGAGTGAAAGATCTAAGTCCTAGTTATACCAGAACCAGATGAACTCGCTCCGACCACACCAAAGGCTGAAAGGGATGCTTACTGGAAGCATTCTGAGGATGCCATTGATGTGTAGTGCTTGAATGTTGTGTTCTCTGAACTATGAGTAGCAGAGACTTATGGCAGTGAATATCCATAACAACTTATGACATCACAAGCAAAGAGTGGTGCCTAGTCTCACATCATTGCTACCCAAGTAAATGGAAAAGTTGGAGAATAACTTCAACCTACAATCCATGTATGGTGTTATAATGCTTGTATAGTTCCTTTGACATTGATGTCCAGGTTGAACTAGAGGCATGGAGCAGTCACCCTCATTATTATTCAATCACATTTCTAGAACCAAGAGCAGACTGTCTAAGATATATGTAAGCTCAATATCACATATTGACTCACATGTGCATGGCCATGCTTTTCTCAGTCTCGCTTATCAAGAGGCCTAGGAGATCACACTCCAATAGGAGGGATAAATTCCATGTCTATCACTCATAGTTGTGTAAAAGCCACCCAATAATCACCATTACAACAACCCATGTTTTAAGACTTTGTTTGATGATGTCAAAGTGTACCCAACAACATGTGTTGAGTGTAGTGCTTTTAGGTCTAAGAACCACAGCCACCACCATCACTGTGAGAGCTAACTATTGTTGGTATGTATGCCCTGAGAGCCAATAATGGGATGATTGGAGGGATACATTAAGATTGATTTGATAAACATCAAAGGCAAGCTTCCAATTCATTCTGGTTCAGTCAGTTATGAGATAATGATAGAATAGATTGAATGTCTAGAGAATGACATTACTCAATGATGTATGCCTTCAAGTATGTGACTTAAACAATGAGATCATACAGATGTTAAGAGTTTGTACATTCTTGTTATGTCCCTAGTCAGATGTCATTGTTGAAGGTTGATAGACAACAATGACACACAAGACTAGATTGTGTGTTGGTTGATGACAAAATCTCATTAGTCATGATATAGTGATATCAAACCAAGTACATAGTTACTTGTTAGAGAACAAGTGTATCAGACAAACCCACCGTGAGAGTGACACATGGAACCATGACTTTGTAGTCACAGTCAACTCTCACAGTGGTGGTGGTGATTGTGATTCTTTGACCTGAAATCACTAAACTCAACACATGTCATTGGGTACACTTTGACATTATCAAAGGTAGTCTTGAAATATAGATTGTTAAAAAGGTGATGATTGGGTGACTTAGACACATTGGGCTTTTGAGGGGTGAGTGATTGATATGGGATTTGTCCCTCCTGAGGGATTTTGATGTCCATGGCCACTTGATGAGTAGGACTGAGAAAGTCATGTGCATGCATTCGTGAATGAATATGTGATATTGATGTCACACATATCTCATCCAGTTTGCTCTGAGATCAAGGAAGTGAATGAACATTGAAAGGATGATTGTTCCATGCCTTGAGTTCATTTGGGATATCAGTGATAAAGGAATTATACATTCACTATAACACCAGTCACAGATTTTAGGATTGAAAGTTGTTCTCCAACTTTCCTTTCCACTTGGGTAGCACAGATGTGTGACTAGGCACCACTCTTTTCTTGTGAAGTCATAAGTGTTACAGACTTTCACTGCCAACGTGAAATGGGCCTGTAGGTTAACACACATAGGATTTAACTTGGAAGAGGAGTTTATCCACGAATGATGTTTAGATTGTTTATTAAATGTGTTTAGTAGTTCAATTAAACATTCAATCAATTGACTTGACTCAGAATCACCAAGTTTAAGTGTTGGACTAACTGATTTGGGTGTCAGATTGATTGAGAACTACATTGACTGATTTCTACACAACCTGGACTGCCAACCGACCGATTCAAATTGTTGAACCGATCAGCTCGGGGTCAAGTGAGACGACTGGTTCAAATGTTGAACCAATTGGTTCAGATGGACCAAATAAGCCAGTTTGGGAAAGTTAGGTTGATGAGAAAATATTTTTTTCACTTGTACAATTCGATTGGGTCAAGTATTGATCTTTGGATTATTTGGAAATGGAAAGAGGAAAGTCAATTGGGAACTGCCCTGGGAAGTGAAACGACTGGTTCATGAATGAATCGATTGGTTCAGCTCCCCAAATGGTTGGTTCATGAGATGAAGCGATCGGTTCAGTCCCAAACTATCAGTTCATTTGTGAAATGATTGATTCACCTACCGTAGTGTATCAATTCGTGGAAATGTTGGACCCTTCTACTCCCACACAGATTGGGAACCTTGACCCAACCCTCTACTATAAATAGAGGGGTATTGGGGGCTTCCCAGACACAGCTCAAAATGCCATTTGTTCTGCAAAGTTGTCCTCTCTGGTTCTCATAACCAGGAGAGCTCGAGCAGGTGATACCTGGCTAGGGAGGCACAATGTGGGAAAGACAACTGCATGACGACAACTAGTGGTGGGAGAGCATGTTGGTGACTAGTACGTCGACAGAAGGGGACGACTCCTTCTAGTGTCCTGTAGGACAGGATGACAAGAGTTCTCGGTGGTCCATGTGGACTACTACAGAGGCGGGAGATTTCTGTCACTCAGAGGACAACAATCAATCTGTCAGTCTGGGTGTGACCAGGAGCTGCACAGACACCGTCTAAGACCAGAGGTGAAGATCGTGCTCGTCGTGAGGTTACATCACCAAGATAGCCTCAGGACAAGGTACGCCTCTACAAACCATCCTTCCTACCATATAGATGTTGACGAGATCTCTTTGGGTTCTGGGTTTGGGGAGAAAAAATTTTGTTTCCGCTGCCATCGCTTCCTCCCCTAAAACCCAATAGTGGTATTAGAGTCACGTCAATGTTCTATGCTTTAAGATAATCGATATGATCATTTTTTTGGTTTTTCACCTTTTATTTATTACATATGATGTGAATAATTAATTTTCTTTATGCATGTCCAATATAAATCCACAAAAAACCTATATATACATATACGATATGGTATATAAATGCATTCGATACGTGTCACCCTTAAACAGTTTATGCGGTGATTGTAGCGTGATTGTGGCCATAAACCCTAAATTTGTGTGTGGTTGATTGTTGTTGCTTGCATCTCGGTCTACGCATTGATTCCCTACCTCCTATTCCTATTGTAACTCTAGATAACTCGAGATTCTTTCCTACCTTTGCTCCCCCCGAATGTAACTTGGGGTTTCCCAATGCAATTGTAAATAGGATTAGTTTATTTCCTATTATGAAAACGAACAGTGGACACCTAGAGGATTGAGATGGTCGTCTCAGGCACGAGACGATCGGCTGGAGGACCAAGGTGGTAAGTTCTTGGAGCGAGACGAGTGGGTGGTGACCTAAAGAGATGCACGACAACCAGTGAACCGATCGGCTGGAGGCACCACTCGATCGGCTGGTGGCGCCCAACCGACTGGCGTGATGGTGAGCTGATCAATCATGGAGATGAGTTGATCAAACCCAGAATGGAAAAGCACAGAGTTCATATTGTACAGGTTGAATGTGATGTGGACCTAGATGACCATGATTCCTCTTGGCTCAAGGAATCACATTAGGATGGCCATAATCATCACTTTTTATCACTTCGCATGTTTTCTATGGGATATAGCATGTATATGATACATACTATGTAATGTGGTGATTGGATATGTATATGTATATAAAAACCAAATCCCTCAATAAATATTAAGTTTTATATTCCACCAAATGTGACATATGTGAAAAGCTTGATCGACCAAGTGTGGGCACGCCCTAGCATTGTGCACCGTCTATCTCGTGGAAGCATGAAGGATGGATATGTGGGTTTTCCCTACCAGGATGCATATTCATTGTGTTGGTTTTGGGTCAGACTTAACAAGGTGACCTAGATAGGATCTAGCACCTTGAGGCATGGAGGTGATCATGGAAAGGAGTTGCGCATGACATCTTTCAAGAGTTTCATATGATGCAATTGGCAAGAGTTGCCTACCTAGAAGATCTAAGTTGTGGGTGATAGCCCTAGCTGGTCCATGATTGACAGGACTTTGGGATCTTGACCCACTAGAAGGTTGTACGCTACAATCTTCCGAATTGATGGTGAGGGCTATCAATTTGAATAAAAAATAGTGGGAGCGATAATTAATTAAAGTCCTAATTATATCATCAAAATTTTAAATCAATCAATAAAGTCAAAAATTGAGATTTCGACTAAATTGCAAATATTTCCTTTTTGTAGTAAAATGGTTGCAAACAATAATCACTTTCTTTGTGATCGGTCCTTGACATGGACAAACTAAATGGGAATAATTCCATGATTGATTAGGACGTTGAGAAGTGTTCTCAGTCGAAGAGTGAAAGATCTAAGTCCTAGTTATACCAGAACCAGATGAACTCGCTCCCATCATACCAAAGGCTGAAAGGGATGCTTACTGGAAGCATTCTGAGGATGCCATTGATGTGTAGTGCTTGAATGTTGTGTTCTCTAAACTATGAGTTGCAGAGACAACATGAGATATATGATGTCTCTAAGACACTCTCCTAGTATGTCATGACAGAAGGAGATCCAGTAGGTCCTCACACACTCAATGTGATTGGGTATGTGGAGAACCTCACTAGACTAGGATTCCCTCTGAGCCGAGAGTTGGCTACTAGTATGATACTGCAAATGTAGTGGGAATCATACAGTTCATGATGAACTAAAACATGAACAACTTTGACAAACGTTGATAGATTTGTTGGTCACGTTGAGGACATCCGAGGAATAGATGAAGAAAGACAAACCCTAATATGTGATGTTGATCATCATAAAGAAGGGTAAGTCTAATGTCAAGGGGAAGGGCAAAGCAAAGAATTGTTATGATGCTAGCCATCAACCCAAACCGTCTTCAGCCTCAAGGCATATGGGAAGGGTGAATGAGGGAGGAGAAATTTCCCTATATATCTGGAAGAACAAAAGAAGATGAAGGAGGGGATAGATATCTCCTCCTTAGGTATCATGAAATAATTACTTCTTTATCTAAGGTATATGGCACCAAAATAAAGATCTGACATATATGATATACAAGATCTAAAAAGAAGTTATGGCCTTTATGAAAGGACCAAGAAAGAAGCACTCATCATTGGAGTAAGTGTTGCTGCCATAGATGGGAGTACCTTTCAGTTTATTTCAGCATAAAGGCATGTGATAGAGTAATGAACTACTATTTCATATTTGCCAATAAAATAGAAACACTTTATTATTTCATCTTGTTGTGACAAGGATGGCTATCAATAAAGTTGATGTTTCAAATTCAAAGATGTGATCTTTGTGGCAATACCTTATTTATCTTGTGGTACTTGGTATGCATAAGATAAAATGATACCTAAAAGTTATTGGTGACTCAAACAAATAATTAGCATTATCATGATAAATTCATTTCTAGTTCAATGTTGATGGACAAGCTAGACTCTTTTGGTTGTGAACCATTAAGAGATATGAATATCTTGGACATGATGACAAATCAATCTTCACTAGTTGTAGTGGGAGAATGATTATCCTATTAGGTATAATGCATATGATGTATTTACATACCTATTGGAACAAATGATAATAATTCAAATGATGTTTAGAGAAATATCAATATGAATATCTTGAAGTGTTCAAGAAGATCATAAATGAAGTATAATCTTGGTAAAAGTATTAATTCTTGATGTGATCAATAAATGGGATACTTAAACCAAATGTTTGAGGACCTTATTAGTGATTATGATAGTGTATCATAGTGAACTCATGATTAAGGCATAGTGATGTCTAAATCAACAAGGAATCCTACTCTAAAGAGTTAGAGCATGATTATCAAATAACTATATTCTTCTAATAGAAAATGGTTTATAATAAATAAAGGAGATTAAGAATCACAAGTGTTGTGAGTTCTCAAATCGCTTATATAACAAATACACCTCATATATCTATCTGATGAGTTGGTAATATGACCATAAGATCCTAAATGACTTCCATGTGAACCATGAGGTGTGACCTTAGTGGTAGCACTTGTTGGGATAAAACCCATAAGTGCAAATGAATCTTAAGTGTTAAGACACATCGATGACATTTTGAGAAGGATCGTGCTTGTTGATTGAAACTTAATGACTATGAGATTTAGCATATGGATATTAAAACCGCATTCCTATGAGGAATAAGAATGGGATGTGTATGTGATATGACTCAAAGGGTTTTATGAGTCCACTAATGCAAATATAGTCTATAAGTTACAAATAATCAATGTGATTGATTAAGTACAAGCAACTCAGAACTGGAGTCTTTACTTTGATAATATAGTCAAAGGGTTTGACTCATATGTCAAAGATAAAGGAGGGATATGTGATTTAGTGCGAGCGTATTCACATTCCACATATTGATGAGGAATGGAATGTTCTAAAATGGAGACCTTTGTGGAAATATATTTAAGGGAAGATAGAGACTTTTCCTATGTGATAGGAATAGAGATCAATAGAGATAGTTCTTGAAAACCTCTTGACCTGGTAAAGAGAGAGCATACATTGGCAATATGTACTGAAGGGTTTAGTATACACAGATTCAGTGGGAGAAAACTTGTCCATATTACATGGAGTTAGTATCCCAAGGCCAAGTGTCCAATTCTCATGAAGAATGGGAACACAAAGAATAGATATGGATCTATCATGTATGTAATCATCCCGTTATCTTGTATGTATGGACATGACAAGAATAAAATGCATTTATCATCTTGTATGTGGGACATGACAATAAGATATGCACATCTTGATAACTTGTATGTGGTACATGGCGAATGGATGTCTGTCTAGTTCCAGTAAGGGTTATTGGAATACCATGAGAACTTGATAAGTACTTGAGAAGTACTAGTTCTATGGAAATAAGGGAGGGTTCATGTAAAGAGTTACACTGATGTGAAGTTCTAAAAAGATAGAAAATTTATCACAATATATATATAGGATATATAAAAGTGAATGTGTGTTTTAAAATGGAAATGTTCCAATAAAGTCATTTTAAAAGGAAATGTCGAGTATCCGTGTGTCAGAGAATAGCAGTGGATATTATATGGATCTGGGAGTTCATAAAGATGAACTTATAAATATTCCAGTCATTGATGACAAGTAGGAATATTGGGTCATGCAATGGAGCTAAGTGTTAGCCAAGGAATATAAGATTGCATACTACAACAACTCCATCTCATATGAATGTCGTACAGTCAAGAGATGTGAGACATGCAATATACCGACTAAGGAAATTTGTTGATGTAACTCAATGCGTTAGCACTAGAGCTGTTGTAACATGTGGGACATGTTTGGAGATCACTAAGAATATGATTTATGGGTGATTGGCTTGTAGTGCAAGTAATAATTTGTTGGTATGTATGCCCTGAGAGCCAATCATGGTATGATTGGTGGGATACATTATGATTTATTTGATAAACATCAAAGGCAAGCTTCCAATTCATTTTGGTTTAGTCAGTTATGAGATAATGATAGAACAGATTGAATGTCTAGAGAATGACAGTACTCAATGACGTATGCCTTCAAGTACGTGATTTGAACGATGAGATCATACGAATGTTAAGAGTGTGTACATTCGTGTTATGTCCCTAGTTGGATGTCATTGTGGATGGTTGATAGACAACAATGACACATAAGACTATATTGTGTGTTGGTTGATGATAGAATCTCATTAGTCATGATAATGTGATATCAAACCAAGCACATAGGTACTTGTTAGAGAACAAGTGTATCAGACAGACCCACCGTGAGAGTGACACATGGAACCATGACTTGGTAGTCACAGTCATCTCTCACAGTGATGGTGGTGAGTGTGATTCTTTGACCTAAAATCACTACACTCAACACATGTCATTGGGTACACTTTGACATCATCAAATGCAGTCTTGAAATATAGATTGTTATAAAGGTGATGATTGGGTAACTTTGACACATGGGGCTTTTGAGGGGTGAATGATAGATATGGGATTTTTCCCTCCTAAGGGAGTTTGATGTTTGTGGCCACTTGATGAGTAGGACTGAGAAAGGAATGTGCATGCATATGTGAATCAATATGCGATATTGATGTCACACATATCTCATCCCGACTGCTCTGATATCAAGGAAGAGAATGAACGTTGAAAGGATGATTATTCCATGCCTTGAGTTAATTTGGGATATCACTAACAAAGGAATTATACATTCACTGTAACACCAGTAATGGATTGTAGGATTGAAAGTTGTTCTCCAACTTTCCTTTACACTTGGGTAGCACTGATGTACGACTAGGCACCGCTTTTTGCTTGTGAAATCATAAGTATTATCGACTTTCACTACCAACGTGAAATGGGCATGCAGGGTCACATACATAGGATTTAACCTGGAAGAGGAGTTTATCCATGAATGATGTTTAGATTGTTTACTAAATGTGTTTAGTAGTTCAATTAAACATTCGATCAATTGACTTGACTCAAAATCACCAAGCAAGTGTTGGACTAACTGATTTGGGTGTTATATTGATTGAGAACTACATTGACTGATTTCTGCACAACCTGAACTGCCAACCGACCGGTTCAAACTGTTGAACTGATCGGCTCAAGGTCAAGTGAGACGATTGGTTCAAATGTTTAACCGATCGGTTCAGCTGGACCAAATGAGACAATTTGGGAAAGTTAGGTTGGTGAGAAAATATTTTCGTTTCACTTGTAAAATTCAATTGGAACAAGTATTGATCTTTGGATTAATTGGAAATGGAAAGAGGAAAGTCAATTGGGAACGGCCCTGGGAAGTTAAACGATCGGTTCATGAATGAACCGATCAGTTCAGCTCCCCAAATGATCGGTTTATGAGATGAACCGATCGGTTCAGTCCCCAAACGATTAGTGCATTTGTGAAACTGTCGGTTCCCCTACCGCAATGTATCGATTTGTGGAAATTTTGGACCCTTCTACTCCCGCACAGATTGGGAACCCTGACCCAACCCTCTACTATAAATAGAGGGGTATTGGGGGCTTCCCAGACACATCTCAGAATGCCAGTTGTTTTGCAAAGTTGTCCTCTCTGGTTCTGGTAACCAGGAGAGCCCGAGCAGGTGCTACCCGACTAGGGAGGCACAACGAGAGAAAGACAACTGCAGGACGACATCTGGTGGTGGGAGAGCATGTTGCTAACTAGTACGCTGATAGAAGGGGATGACTCCTTCCAGTGTCATGTAGGATAGGATGACTGGAGTTCCTGGTGGTCCATGTGGACTACTACAGAGGTGGGAGATTTCTTCTGCTCGGAGGACAGCCGTCAATCTGTCAATCTAGGTGTGACCAGGAGCTGCACAGATGCCATCCAAGACCGGAGGTGAAGACCGTGCTCACCGTGAGGTTACATCACCAAGCAAGACTTGGTAAAAGGTATGCCTCTACAAACCATCTTTCCTACCATATAAATGTTCACGAGATCTCTTTGGGTTCTGGGTTTGGGGAGAAGAAAAAAAATTTCCGCTGCCATCTCTGTCTACCCTAAACCGCAACAGTGGTATCAGAGTCATATCAACATTCTATGCTTTAGGATAATCGATATGATTAGTTTTTTGTTTATTTTCCTTTTATTTATTGCATATGATGTTAATAATTAATTGGCTTTATGCATGTCCAATATAAATCCACAAAACCCTATATATACATATATGAAATGGTATATAAATGCATTCGATACGCACCGCCCTTAAATGGTTTTTGTGGTGATTGTAGCATTATTGTGGCCATAAACCCTAAATCTGTGTGTGGTTGATTGTTGTTGCTTGCATCTCAGTCTGCGCACCGATTCCCTACCTCCTATTCCTATTGTAACTCGAGATAACTTGAGATTCTTTCCTACCTTTGTTCCCCCCAAATGTAACTCGGGGTTTCCCAATACAATTGTAAATAGGATTTGTTTATTTCATGTTATGACAACGAACGAAGAACACCTAGAGGATTGAGATGATCGTCTTGGACGTGAGACGATCAGTTGGAGGACCAAGGCGGTTGGTTCCTAGAGCGAGATGAGCGGGTGGCGACCTAAAGAGATGCATGATGACCAGTGAACCGATTGGTTGGAGGTGCCAGTTGATCGACTAGTGGCACCCAACCGACTGGCATGATGGCGAGCCGATCAATCATGGAGATGAGTTGATCAAACCCAGAATGGAAAATCACAAAGTTCATCTTGTACAGGTTGTATGTGACGTGGACCTAGATGACAGTGATTCCTCTTGGCTCAAGGAATCACATTAGGATGGCCATAATCATAGCTTTTATCGTTTCACATGTTTTCTGTGGGATATAGTATGTATATGATACGTACTATGTATTGTGGTGATTGGATATTTATATGTATATAAAAACCAAATCCCTCAATAAATATTAAGTTTTACATGCCTTCCAAATGCGACACACATGAAAAGCTTGATCGACCAAGTATGGGCTCGCCCTAGCGTGGTACACCGTCTATCTTGTGGAAGCGTGAAGGATGGATATGTGGGTATGCCCTATCATGATGCAAATTCATCGTGTTGTCTTTGAGTCGGACTTAACAAGGTAACCTAGATAGGATGAAGCACCTTGAAGCATGGAGGTGATGATGACAAGGAGTTTTGCATGATATCTTTCAAGAGTTGCATATGATGCAATTGGCAAGAGTTGCCTACCTGGAAGATCTAAGTTGTGGGTGACTTCCCTAGTTGGTCCATGATTGAGACGATTTCGAGTTCTTGACCCACTAGAAGGTCGTATGCTACAATCTTCCAAATTGATGGTGAGGGCTATCAATTTGAACAAAAATAGTGGGAGCGATAATTAATTAAAGTCCTAATTATATCGTCCAAATTTTAAATCAGTAAATAAAGTCAAAAATTGAGTTTTGGACTAAATTGCAAATATTTCCTTTTTGTAGTAAAATGGTTGTAAACAATAATCACTTTCTTTGTGATCGGTCCTTGAGATGGACAAACTAAATGGGAATAATTCCACGATTGGTTAGGACATTGAGAAGTGTTCTCAATCGAAGAGTGAATGCTCTAAGTCCTAGTTATACGAGAACCAGATGAACTCACTCCCACCACACCAAAGGCTGAAAGGGATGCTTACTGGAAGCATTCTGAGGATGCCATTGATGTGTAGTGCTTGAATGTTGTGTTCTCTAAACTATGAGTAGCAGAGACAACATGAGACATATGATGTCTCTAAGAAACTTTCCTAGTATGTCATGACAGAAGGAGATCCAGTTGGTCCTCACACACTCAATGTGATTGGATATGTGGAGAACCTCACTAGACTAAGATTCCCGCTGAGATAAGAGTTGTCTACTGGTATGATACTGCAAATGTTGTGGGAATCATACAGTTCATGATGAACTACAATATGAAAAACTTTGACATGCATTGACAGAGTTGTTGGGCATGTTGAGGATAGACGAGGCATAGATGAAGAAAGACAAACTCTATTCTGTGATGTTGATCAGCAGAAAGAAGGGTAAGTCTAATGTCAAGGGGAAGGGTAAAGCATAGAAGTGTTCTAATGCTAGCCTGCAACCCAAGCCGTCTTCAGCCTCAAGGCATATGGGAAGGGTGAATGAGGGAGGAGAAATTGCCCTCTATATGTGGAAGAACAAAAGAAGATGAAGGAGGGGATAGAGATCTCCATCTTAGGTATCATGAAATAAACACTTCTTTATCTGAGGTATATGGCACCAAGATAAAGATCTGACATATATGATATGCAAGATCTAAAAAGAAGTGATGGCCTTTATGAAAGGACCAAGAAACGAGCACTCATCATTGGAGTAAGTGTTGCTGCCATAGATGGGAGTACCTTTCAGTTTATTTCAGCATAAAGGCATGTGATAGAGTAATGAACTGCTATTTCATATTTTCCAATAAAATAGAAACACTTTATTTTTGCATCTTGTTGTGACAAAGATGGCTATCAATAAAGTTGATGTTTCAATTTCAAAGATGTGATCTTTGTAGCAATACCTTATTTATCTTGTGGTACTTGTTATGCATAAGATAAAATTATAACTAAAAGGTATTGGTGACTCAAACAAATAATTAGCATTATCATGAGAAATTCATTTCTAGTTCCATGTTGATGGTCAAGCTAGACTCTTTTGGTTGTGAACCATTAAGAGATATGAATATCTTGGACATGATGACAAATCAATCTTCACTATTTGTAGTGGGAGAATGATTATCCTAATAGGTATAATGAATATGATGTATTTACATACCTATTGGAACAAATGATAATACTTCAAATGATGTTTAGAGAAATATCAATATGAATATCTTGAAGTGTTCAAGAAGATCATAAATGTAGTATAATCTTGGTAAAAGTATTAATTCTTGATGTGATCAATGAATGGGATACTTAAACCAAATGTTTGAGGACCTTATGAGTGATTATGATAGTGTATCATAGTGAACTCATGATTAAGGCATAGTGATGTCTAACTCAACAAGGAATCATACTCTAAAGAGTTAGAGCATGATTATCAAATAACTATATTCTTCTAATAGAAAATGCTTTACACTAAATAAAGGAGATTAAGAATCACAAGTGTTGTGAGTTCTCAAATTCCTTATATAATAGATACACATCATATATTTATGTGATGAGTTGGTAATATGATGAGCCAATAATCTAGATGACATTGAGGAAACAGATTCTGAGTTATGATTTATGGCCATAAGATCCTAAATGACTTCCATGTGAACCATGAGGTGTGACCTTAGTGGTAGCACTTGTTGGGATAAAACCCATAAGTGCAAATGAATCTTAAGTGTTAAGACACATGGATGACTGATGGAGCTTCCACTCACGTGGAATTGTGTGCACCACTAAAAATCCTAAAGATAGTAAATCTTTAAGTTTAGCCTTGCTTATACTAGATTGAGAACTCCACCCACGTATGCTAAGATACGTGGATTCCTTATAGTAGTATAGTTAAGGGTCGAATCTACGGGACAACGGTCTTGTTGGGGGCAACAAGATGGAAAACGTTGGAATTTCACTTAACCTCTTAACAGTTGGTATTTAAAACAAAAGGTTGGTTTGGTTGTTTTTAAACTAAGAGCAAGTAAGTAAATTTAAGGATGTCAACAATGATAAGGAGCCACTAGGATGTGATCGGATTTCACCGCCACTACACATGGATCAAAACATGCAACATAAAACATAACCTGCAATAAAAGTCTAAATAGTTAGTATCTTTGTAGATTTAGTTTCCTTTCAGAGAACTAACTACGAGAAGTGTGGGAATGTTGCAATACCAGCCATCCCCGAATGAATAGTCACCTACTTTACATCATTCCCTTTACAAAGTGTGTTCCTCGACTTAGCAAGGTTGTACTTTCATACGTCAACTGATTCCATTTCATAGTATGAAAGTAAAACGATGGAAGTGAGTTCACTCCACTTCTTGAAAAACACTCCTAGATACCGAAACAGATGCATGGTGGATACATGCATCAAAAACCAACATTCAATCGAGATTTGAATCTGATAGTACAAACATAGACAATTCATACTAAAAGATAAATGATAACACGAGTTGGTGATCAAGCAACAAGCATTCATTAAACGATTGATGTCAAACTGAAAAGAAAGTATATCTCTATTGCAAACTATGGATTACATTGCATGAAATGAAAACATGGGTAGCGGGGCTACTCCCCGCACCCTAGTGAATGAGACTACTCGCTCATAGCTAGGACAAAGAAGGAGGCGAGAAGAGAGAGAGAGAACGTCATCCCCACAAAGGAGAGAGGAAAGTCAACCCCTTGGAAAGAGAGAGAGTGACGATCTTCAAACTTCACATGTTGCTCGATGATGAGGTCTCCTCTTCCCACCTTCTTTGGTGAAGAGAGAGAAAGCAGCTTCAGGATGGAGCGTGGATCTTAGACCGACAGCCTTTGGGCAGAGGATGGAAGTTGAAATAGCTCTGGAGTAGTAGAGGCAACCTCTGGGCGTCTGAAACTTGATGCCTTTGGGAGGACCCCTTGGGTCTTATTTATAGGCCTTAAGTGAAGTCCAAATGGTTTGGTCAGTTTTGGGTCCAAACGGTCTTGAAGACTGTTTGGACTCTGATACCGTTTGGACCCCGAGACCGTTTGGACTTTGAGACTGTTTGGACTCATGCGGTCTTGAGATTGTGTGACTCCATGCGGTCTTGGGACTGGTTGGCTTCATGCGGTCTTGGGACTATGTGACTCCATGTGGTCTTGGGACCGGTTGGCTTCATGCGGTCTTGGGACCGTGTGACTCCATGCGGTCTTGGGACCGGTTGGCTTCATGTGGTCTTGGGACTGCGTGACTCCATGCGATCTTGGGACCAGTTGGCTTCATGCGGTCTTGGGACCGCATGACTCCATACGGTCTTGGGACCGGTTGGCTTCATGCGGTCTTGGGACCGCATGAATCCATGCGGTCTTGGGACTGGTTGGCTTCATGCGGTCTTGGGACCGTGTGAGTCCATGCGGTCTTGGGACCGGTTGAGTCTTTTGTGATTTTTTTGTGTCTTTTTCTGTAAGTAAAAAGGAGAAAAGTTAATCTAACAGTATATTTGCAATAAGAGAGGATAGTTAGGGATTATGTCTAATTTATCTGAGAAAGAGTGTGGAAAACTAAATAATATTACTAAGATAACATCACAAAATTGGAGGTTATCACCCCCCCTAACTTAGAGTCTAGCTTGTCCTCTAGTTAGATAGAGCTGAGGTATGTAATGGTGAGGCGATTTTATTTAGTTAAGATTTACATACTCTTGCTTCAATTATAAACACGAGCTCTCCTAAGGTCGTATCGGGTCTTATTGCTTGCCTTAACTCTTTCAGGTATTGAGAGTTGCTTGGGTCTCAGGTTTCTTCCGTATCTCGTAGCCTGCATTGGGACCACTTTTTATTATGTGCATGTCGTTGACTCTCATCATCTTTATACCTCTCTGAAAAACCTACCGGAAGCTAGAGTGGGTATGAGGGTTGGCTAAAGGCTTGATGTGTAACTCCCCCTTCAAGTGGGGGAGGAGTTGTCTATGCTTTTAGGATCTCACTACCGGGCATGACACATCTGCCTTCGTGACGGCAGCTGAATGTACCGGTCGGGCGAGTCCTTTATAAGCCTTTCATATATTTAGATACCTTAGGGTTTCACTATCGGGCACGACACATCTGCCTTTGTGAGGGTAGATGAATGTACCGTCCGAGTGAGACCTTCATTGGTTCTTTATATAGATCCTTATTTATGGCACAACTCTCATAGTTTTATTCAACTCTCTGGCTTTTATTCGTAAACTCACAAGCTTAGGATTTGGGGTTTTTAGGGAAATTATTTTGGGCGGCCAAGCCTCTTTTATTTGAAGAGAGGAAAGTTGTTCTTAGAGTTTTCTCGACATGTACTTATTTGGTTTCTTTTTAATGGTCCACTTGCGAGACTTCTTGATTTGGATGTCGCCTGATGCCCCTCTCATCCTTGAGAGTGCTTGGCTTATTTCGGCCTTGATATTGACCTATAGAGAGTCAGATGTAGAAGTGAAACAAAAGCATGGAAATCAAGAGTGGAGAAAAATTATTAAGTCACCATTATATGTCTAAGTGATATTCTTGTTATTACTTTTGAGGACTAACTTGATTCTAAAGTTAGTTGAGGGTGCCTTTGTTCCAAAAAAGGGATGTTCTTCTTTATGTGCAGGGTTTATGTTAAAATGGGAAATTGTTTTAAAACGAAAATCAAATGTGCAAAGGAATCTATAAAATAGAACTGAAAGAAAAGGTATAGAGAGAAGGATTTTGAAAATGATACCTCGCCCTTGTCCAGTGTACTCCCCCCCAACTTATCACTCACTCTGTCCGCAGAGTGTCAAAGTGATAGTTTGAGTAGTACAAGGACAAGGGCATCAGGTTTCTGTTAGTCCTTTATTGGCGCCATGTGAGCAGAGGAGATTAGCAGCGAAATTCCCTCATAACGCGTGATAATCCACTTCTGTCATGTCTTCTACTGGTCTTCCAAGTTCTATGATGGTGTATATCCAGTAGAGGACGTGGAAACCACAATCTTTCGACTCGCGGAGCTATTGTGGGCACTTGTGGCTGAAGGCGGGGCGATGAAAGTGTTCTTTGCTATATGCCTGTGTGTGCTTGCTCAGAAGGACATGAAGTTGGTTGGCACACTCCTTCGCCACCTCCTCTGTAGGCCTTCTTGGTGTTGTAGTGTAATGTTGTTGATCTGGATTGTACTGGCTGTCGGAACTGTTGTATATGATTGTTGTTCCTTCATGAAGATTTGTTGCCAACAACATCCAGTGTTCTGAATGAAGGAAGGGGAGCATGATGAACTTCGGGGTCGAATGTTGTAAGAAGGAGATGAGTGCCTCAATTGTTCCGAAGTTCTTTAGCTTCAATAGATCATCCTTCATGTAGGGGGATGTCATATAGGTTGTAGGGTGATTATGTCCGAGAAGAAATTGATAGGCGGCCATTAAGCTTATGTAGAGAGACCCTTTTAGCTGTACAGTTTCTCGTAGTGCGTCTTCCATGACTAGAATATCACCAGACATGAAAATGAGGTCATCTTTCTCGGTGTAAAGGCTTGACATGATGAGACGAAGTTCATTGTCGGAGAGACATTTGCAAGCACTGAGGTCAAAATTTGGGAATGTTGGTGAAATGGAAGACAGGGGGACCATTTGTGAAGATGATCTGTTGATGGTCGCCCCATTTAGTAACTCAGTAACCCCTTCATCATCTGCCAGATCGAAAGAGTAAGGATCCCATTTCTTTTTCTCAGGAACCTTGGCGGGTTGTTGTTTCTCCAACTCCTATATTGTTTGCCTAAATGGCTGTTTTGGAGGATGTTGGATGGCCAAAAAGAGATAGCGAGGAATGTCGTTAGGTGCCATAGTTGGGTCCTTGAAGAACCGTCTATCACAAATTAATTCCATGGCTTAACGACCTCGCAGAGAATGGAAATCTTCTATGGCCAAAACAGTAAAAGGGATTTGCTGATTGAGCGCTTGTATATGACATATTACGTAGAAAGTGCAATCCATTGAGCCTTCTTGAGTTTGAGCTTGGGGGTTAATGATTTAGAACCAAAGTTGGTTCCAATTATTGCGGAGGGATGGGCAAACAGCCCAGATCAATTTCAGGAACCAGAATGGTATGCATCTGGCCTCCCCGGCCTCTGTTCCAGCGAAGTTGATTATTCCGGCTCTTAGTTCAGTGGCGAAAAAGATGTACACCTTAGCGTCTCGGTCCGCGGTGTCCACGATCAGAAGCAGCCAGTGACCAGAGACTTGGAAGGGGATGGTAATGTAGTGTGCCTTCCTTGCAATTCCCCTCTGCAACCGTTCGATTGATTTGCTTTGTAATTTTTTGTAAATAAGACTCATTGCTAGAGCCGGTGATGCATTTAGAATGGGTTGTTGCCGCCAAGAGCTTTTGTATGTTTCGATAGAATTGGCGAGGAGGACGCGGAAGACTGTCATCTTCACCGTTGATTGTGGTCGAAGGATGGAGTGGAAGTCTTCAAGCATCAACTTTCGCTGAGTCTTTGTATTTTGGTAGATAATGTCGCCCCCGTCTTTGGCATCATCTACTATAGTGTTAAGGATGAAGATGTCTTGAGCGTCGAGAGTAGAGATGGTCGTCATATCAATATCATGCATTTTGTGAGGTAGTGGTGGCGGCGGGGGTAGCTCTTGTGGAGGGAGGGGGGAAGTCTGCTCCAGATTGTCTATATATTGCTACAGATCTTCGTCTTTGTCTGAGTCAGAAGCTGATTCCAGATCTTCATCTGTATCCAAGCTGACTCGTTCTAGATCTTTGTGTTCTGGGGGGAAGAGCACTGATTGGTATGGTGCAGAAAGATGTTGAGTTGATGTTTCTTGTTGTTGACTTGTGCTGGTTCTGAGTAGACATTGTTGGAACTCAGCAAAGGCTGCTTCTTTAGCATATTCCCCCAGAGATCTCATTGCGGAGTAGTCAAGGAATTGATCCCCGTAAGACATATTAACATTGTCAATGTGAGTCGGGGATTTGGGATCTTTATCACCGGCATGCTGATCTTTTTGTTTTGATGCAGCTCCTCGGCTTGTACCCTCCCCAGCATTGCATGGGTCGTCAGATTGGTCGTCTGAGGAGGTGCTATTATTGGAGTTAGCCGAGGAGTCAGAATCTTTATCATTGTTGGCGTCATCATCATCATCGTCGTCTGCCTCTTTGTCTACTGGCTTCGGTTGTGGAGGCTTCTTGCACTGCCGATGGGTTGCTTGTATCTCATCAAACGCCACTTGCACATGCTCGTGGGATTCGAGTAGTGCGTCGTGTGTTTCCTTTAGATCTGAGTATCGTCCCTCGGCAGAGAGGAGGTGCATTGTAAGATCTGTTACTTGAGCGTGTGTTTGGTTAAGCTCGGTGTTTTCTGACTCTTTTTGGCGGCTGTGTAGCTATGTGAGGGTGTTGGTGATGTCATCCAAACGCGTGCTTAAAGTAGTTTGTTGCTGCTTAAGCTCACACAGGGTCTCGGGAAGAGGTTGAGTCTACGTAGAGATCCTATCAACTTGCTTAGCCAGCGCTTCGTGTTGGCTTTTTACTCCAAGGACCAGCTCGGGCAAGTGTTTGTAGTGGTCATCGATATTATCGACTTGCTTGGCCACTACGTCCTGTCGTTGTTGAATGCTTTGGAGAATGCTTGGCAAGGCGTTGTGCTTCTCATTGATCTTGGCAACCTGTTGAGAAATTCCCTACACACATGAAAAAATAGATTGCATTATGTTGGAGGGGTCGGTGAGGAGGTTTCGGATGGAGTCAAATTGACGTCTGAATTCCTCGCGGATATTTGAAAAAGGGACCCCAGATGCAGAAGGGTGGTATGGCTCGGGTCGGGGTGGAAGGGTGGTAGTGTCTTGTGAAAGAGACATTGGTGATGGTCCCGTGAACTGCGTGGTGACCGTATATGGAGTCACCAGTGGTGTCGGGGTGGTGGCGGATGAAGGGAATGGGAAAAGGCTGGGTGAGATATGAGGGAGTGAAAAAGTTGAGGAAAAGAGGGTGGATATGGGAGCAGAGAATGTGAAGCTAAGTGTTAGAGCAGAAAAGGTGGTGCTCGAGGAGAAAGATGGGGGAGAGGAAGATGTGCGTGGAGGGATTGTTGTGGAGGAAGGTGGGTTGGTGGTAGATGGTGGGAGGGTGGTGGATGGGAGTGTGGTGGGGGTGGTGGTGGTGAGCTCATCATGTAGGCTCATGATGAATGAGTCTATGGAAGAGGTAGTGATTGGTTCCTCCGGAGGGGGGCATTCTGTCTCTGGTTGTAGCTTTGATGTTGGTGTCCCCGACAGCTGTGGTGGTTGTAAACATACATTAGATGGTTGTTTTACTGGTATTTTTGTTATCCTGGCTGTCGGGGCGGTTATGCTAAGCTATGTCTGGCCCGCTTTGGTTGTCTTTTCTTGTACTTTGAAGGAACCTAGGAGTTTGGTTATCGATTCGTCAGTGAAGAGAAGTTTGTCCTTGTCGTAATCTGCTAGATCCGGGAGCGACAGCAGAGTCCTGGTAGATCGAACTGTTGGGCAGAAAATGTAGTGTAATTTCGCATCCTTTTCCTTGATAATATAGGAATTTTTCAAATTTTGCTCATTGGTAAGGATGTTGAAAACTACTAGAGGGGGGGTGAATAGAGTTTTATAAAGATTTTAATAATAATTTAAACTCAAACAACCACGATGAAGATATTGGACAAGGAGACACAAGGTTTAGAGTGGTTCCAACTATAGCAAATACTATAGCCGTCAGTCCACTACCCGGTTGCTTACCCAACCGGGATTTGAAAAGAAATTTATTTTATTACCTCGCAAGGACTTTACATAAAATACAATTTCTTTTCCCAAACCCTTCAAGCAGCCTTTACCTAGAAGTAATCGCCCAACCTTGAAGCAGCCTTCCCTTGAAGTAGATGCACCAACTCCCGTTGCACCAGCCTTCTGAAGTAGCTTCCTTGGCGATAGCCTTCTTGAAGTAGCTTGAAGTCCCCTTCTCCACCTGAGAAGTCAATCCTCTCCAATCCACAGCCTCCAACCCTAGGAGTAGCAAGGAGAGTACAAATAATAAAAAGGAACAAGAAAGGAAAAGGAAATTACAACTTATCCTTTAAGCCCAAGGCTTGATATGCCTAGATCAAGCGTATAGATCTCCTAGCCAAGTGTGTGAACTTGTGATTGTTGTGGGTAGGAGAATCTAGCCTATAGGACATGAGATTGAGCTAAGGAGAATGTAGACTAATAATCACAGTGCTCAAATTGCTTGCAATAGATTGCTCAAGTATGCTCAAGTGTATTCTCAAGTGTAACAAGTGAATTCTAGTGTCCTATGGCTTGTCCTATTTATAGAAATGGCCTAAGTATGCTTAAGGACGTTCTAGACAACTTCTAGGGGTTTCTAAGTGCTTAACTAGCCATTAGGTACAAAGTTGTTGCTTTAACAACGGCTAATTAATTTATTCTGCAGTTGCTGTCAGAGACCATCTCGGTCGACAAATGGTCGACCGAGACACCTACTCGGTCGAACTTTTGTCGACCGACAGGCTCTCTGGAACAAGTGATTTGCAACGTCTTTCTTCAACTGCCAACTAGCTTGTTTGTTGTGTCTAACGGCTACTTTGGATCTTTCTCGGTCGAGAAGATTGTCGACCGAGAGTGTCTCGGTCGAGGAGTTTGTCGACCGAGAATGATCCTGTTTCAAGATTTCAATTTAGGCACTAATTATATGTGTGAGTGTGCATAAATGATCCTATTTAAATGGGATGACATGTCTAACTATGGTGTTTGTCTAGGGAAAATATAACGCTTGATTTACATGCAATTCTAAGTACTTGTACATTATATATTTGTACAAGTTTTTACAACAATGATTACATTGCATGAAAATATAAATATTTTAGCTTGTGGATTTTCCCTAGTTGCTTTGCCATCCATCTTAATCCTGCACACTCAAGTAGCTCGTTAGATTAATAAGAATGAAATGTTTGTCATAATCAAAACAAAGGGATTTATAGATGTCCATTTAGCCAACAATCTCCCCCTTTTTGAAGATGACAAACATTTCCAAAATATAGATAAAGGAAATATAAAGTATATGAGTTTCATACCTTTAGATTACCTTTTGTAGCTTTTTCTCTTGTGTATAAAAAGTGTGCTTATTATTCCCCATGAATTATGAAATCTAGATCATTTGGGAATATAGCAACTTTCAATGTAAAGCCAAGAGTTTATTTATGAAACTCATTAATTGAGTTTGACTAAATGTTAATTTTATATTTATCTCTCCCCCTTTGTCATTTCAAAAAGATAACCGTTAAGAATAAAAACTCCCCCTTAATTAGATATCCTATTAGGAACATGGATTTAATATCATATTTTTCTAATTTAGCCACAATTTGTTTCTCAATCATTTGCAAAGGATGTTAAGCCTTGAAATGATATGAGATTCCTTTAAGCTTATGATGAATGTTTATTGATTTCTCATCTATCAATGGATGTTAAGCCCTAAATAAAAAGAGAATCGTTTAATCTTAGACTACATAAAATGTCTCCATCCAAATGCAAGGGATGTTAGGCCCTGTTTTGGGTAGAGAGTTCCTTCAAGTACAAGATACCATTTTCAATAAATTTATAAATTTCTTTATAATCAATGAAAATTTCCAGCTACACATGGTGGTTACAATGTTTTTGTAAGCTTCTTTAATCAAATGGTCAAAGTTGTTTTTATGATCTCCCTCTTAGATATCCCAAATAAAGACTTAAATGCTTTGCAATATGTTTGAAGAGTGTCCATATGCATAAAAAATGCTCTGTTTCACAAATGATGTTCAACATGCATCCTTGGTTTAAAATTATTTGATGAGCAATCATTTGTAGCAGAATTATTTCAGACTTGACAACAGAGACCTGCTCGGTCGACGATTTCTCGACCGACAGTGTTCTCGATCGAACAGATCTCGACCGAGACTGTTTCTGTGTCAACGATTGTTGTTAATTCTAACCGCAAGTTTTTTTTTATTTGTTACTCCCCTTAATTTGTATGCTTTACAATAATAATCTTTATAATCCATTTATTTACAAGATGTCTCATATGCAAAAAGATATCCATCCAAGTCAAAAGGATAACCAATTTCATTAAGAAATATGGAAAGATAGACACATTATACAGAAGTGATCCATAACAATCATTCAAAGCAAGTCATTACAACTAATATTACTCCAACACTCACTGAAAAGATTTAATAATTACATCAACGTCAGGATCTTTCCCAATAAATGGCTCAACTCCATAGTATTGGACCAAGGTTTGCCAATCTAGAGCTCTCGTCTTGGTTAAAGCATATGCTTCCAAGAATGTAGGAACTCGGTCAAATCGGAAATGAGCAACAATATCTTGCAATTGCATAGATGAAAATTGAGTATGCGTTAGATCCATGGATGGTGGAGGTGGAGTTTGATAGTAGTTGTACGAAGGATTGTATGGATTGAGCATGCCTGGATTTAAAGAATATGGATATTCATCAGTTTGGTTTGGGGAAAGGGTTTGCATTCTTTGGTTTAAATATGTCATGGCATGATGATTGTAGTCTAATTGTCTACTAAGGTGATATTGGGAGCCAGCAATATAAGTAAGAGTATTTTGAATGGGGTCCTGTGGTAGGGTAGTAGGGGGAGGTGGTGGTATGTCCTGATGAGACATTTCTCCTTCTACTCTAGCCCTTTTGTGACCAAAATCTATTCCCATTTTCTCTACGGTATTCTTACTTATCTTTTGAGGTCTACGCTCCCATGTATATCCCATATCCTCAATGTTTGTTTTAAGAAAATGTTGAGTAATTTGACATACGAAATCCGCATATGGTGGGTTGCCAGAAAACTCAACCATGTTTTTAAGGATTATACGGATGAAGTTTGTGGGAATGCGGCTTATGATGGCATAAATGAGGCACATTCGGAATATTGGAACTTCAGACTTGTTAGCTCTAGGGTGAATATTTGTAGAAACAATGAGATTTACAATCCTACAGGCAGGTTTGAGATTTATAGCATAGTAGGTTCCCCTATCTTCATGACAAGTAGTGTTGGATTGAAAAATAGCTCTTTTTATGTCACTAAGGCTAATGGTATGATCATCTTGGGAAAGTTGATTTAGTGGATTTCCGGTGGCAAGATCAAGGGAATCTTGGTATTCATCTATGTCAATTTCTAGCATGTCAAGAATATCCCCTTCGGTAAATTTAAGGCTATGCCCATTGACCATGGTGTAGAAGAATGTGGTTTCATTTTCAGTATGGGATATGAGATTGGCATAAAATTCGTTGACTACCTTAGTGGAATAGAAAGGGAAAGAGGGATTGATGAAGTCCTTCAATTTTTGCACTTCAAAGAGATCCTCCAGATCGAATATGTTGATGAAGTCCATGACTTCGACTGGTCGTCGTGGAAGAGGGGCTTTGGAGGAAAGCCGTAGATATCGATCACCAGCATCTCCATCGACGAAGGTGATGTCGTTGATGATCGTCAGTGGCGGAGTGGCTTCCCGAGCTTCCCGTCCTTTCTTGCCGGCGACCTTCTTCTTCCCACGGGCAGCTGATGATGAGGCCATTTGTGTTACTTGAGTGTGGAGAAGAAGCAAGGAAGGTTTGAGAATGAGGATGCTGGAGAGTTGCACAAAAATGCACTAGAGAGGGATAATGGAAGCAAGAGTATGCAAGTGTGAGTAAGTGTCCCGTTTTTGCCCCTTTTATAAAATTCCAGCGACTAGGTCGGTCGACGATTCGTCGACCGAGCGTCTGCAACGGTCATGTTGCAGACGCGCCACTCGTCTCCCCAACGGTCAAATAACGGTCATAAACGGTCATAACGGTCGGTTTACAACGGTCGTATCCAACGGCTATTTCTCGGCCGAACAATTGTCGACCGACATTGTCTCGGTCGAACATTTGTCGACCGAATGTGTGTCTGATACTAAATCTGTATAGATTCTGTCAGTCGAGAGAGAGGGACTGACCGAGAGGTTTTCGGTCGAAGTGTTCGTCGACCGAGAGACTTACTGAGTACAATTTTGAGGCTGATTTTTAAGACTATTTTTGTAGAGCCTACATATATAGATGTGTTTATTATTGACAGTATTGGGACAAGTTGTGATCATAAATTAATTTCTTTTAACCATAAAAGGATATCCAAAATAGTTATTATGTCAAACTTATTTTAGGTCGAATTTGACTACGACCATAGCGCCCCTTGGTCAAATTTGATTGTGACCAAGAGGCAAATTTTGCAGATTTTTCAAATTTAGTGTATGAGTATAATATCTGCAATAAATATCAAATTGAAGCATAATACTACCAATAACTCATTTTGCTTGCCTAAGCATAATTTCAGTGTAAGCTTAAATCTTCCAGAGAATAAACTATTATTAATTTTGTAAAGATGATTTCCAAAAGTATATCCAGTCATCAATCATAAAAAGATAGCAATTTTACTAGAAAAATAAATGCAGCAATTTTCGTAGTAAACTGAAAATAGTGATATGCTCGGTCGACAATTTTTCGACCGATGAGGTCTCGGTCGACAGTTGCTCGACCGACAAGATTCCTGGAACTGTTTATTTGTTTCGAAGTTATTATGTGGGTTAACTATTTAGATGCTTACATTTATTTGTAATCTCATTATGTTAAGTTGAGATAGACATAGAATTATGCAACTAATGTCTTTTGGTCATATCTCAACTTAATCTTATTTGTTTAGTTTGGAGGTTTAGGAACCCAAACTAATTCGACATCTCTTCTCTTGTAAGGACATGAAAATGAATAGTGACCAAGGCGCAAACAGTAATGACAACATATTGAGTCAACTTCATATCTTTTTCTATGGTTGTGTCCTATGTTGTCATTGGGTGAGGATGTCCTTTTAGGTACATATATAGATTGGGTTTGTGACTTTCTCTGACTAGGTTGTTGATGAGATTTTCCTTTAGGCTTGTAACCTAGTCCCCTTCTCCCAATTTGTTGATAGGGATTATCTAGAATTTGATCAAGAATGCCATGGTTATTCAAACTACGAATTTGTTGTTGTAGCTTGGCAATCTCATCCATTCTTTTCTTAATGTCTATTTTTGCTTGGTCTAGATTGGATGACAATAAATTTCTTTCTTTAACAATAGTGTCATAATCTATATGAGTGCACAATAATGGTTGTTTTTGAAGATCGTTTACTTGAGTCTGTAAGTTTGAATTTTCAACAGAAAGGAGCTTGCAATCGGCTTCCATAGATTTTAACTTAAGATCAAAAAATTTATTTCCCTCTTTGAGATCCTCATTTTCAGATGCAAGAGCAAGAAGTTTAACATTTCGATCATCATTTTCCTTATTTGATTTCTTTAATTTCTTTTTGCACTCAACATATTTATTATGTGTTTCTTCAATAATAGCAACTAGTTCTTCTTTAGATAAATCAAAAAGACTTACCTCTTCTTCTTCTTCTTCACTAGTTGTAGCAATAAGGCATTCTTTGTGCTTATCTTCTTCCTTTGATCCCCATGGGCATCCGTTTGTTTTGTGGCTTGTTCCTAAACACCAATTGCAGCATGTAGTGGTTTTGTCCAAGCGCTTTTCACCATTTCCCTCCATTCTTCAAGACTTGGTTAGGGTTCCTTGAAGCCTGCTCTGATACCAATTGAAAACTACTAGAGGGGGGGTGAATAGAGTTTTATAAAGATTTTAATAATAATTTAAACTCAAACAACCACGATGAAGATATTGGACAAGGAGACACAAGGTTTAGAGTGGTTCCAACTATAGCAAATACTATAGCCGTCAGTCCACTACCCGGTTGCTTACCCAACCGGGATTTGAAAAGAAATTTATTTTATTACCTCGCAAGGACTTTACATAAAATACAATTTCTTTTCCCAAACCCTTCAAGCAGCCTTTACCTAGAAGTAATCGCCCAACCTTGAAGCAGCCTTCCCTTGAAGTAGATGCACCAACTCCCGTTGCACCAGCCTTCTGAAGTAGCTTCCCTGGCGATAGCCTTCTTGAAGTAGCTTGAAGTCCCCTTCTCCACCTGAGAAGTCAATCCTCTCCAATCCGCAGCCTCCAACCCTAGGAGTAGCAAGGAGAGTACAAATAATAAAAAGGAACAAGAAAGGAAAAGGAAATTACAACTTATCCTTTAAGCCCAAGGCTTGATATGCCTAGATCAAGCGTATAGATCTCCTAGCCAAGTGAGTGAACTTGTGATTGCTGTGGGTAGGAGAATCTAGCCTATAGGACACGAGATTGAGCTAAGGAGAATGTAGACTAATAATCACAGTGCTCAAATTTCTTGCAATAGATTGCTCAAGTATGCTCAAGTGTATTCTCAAGTGTAACAAGTGAATTCTAGTGTCCTATGGCTTGTCCTATTTATAGAAATGGCCTAAGTATGCTTAAGGACGTTCTAGACAACTTCTAGGGGTTTCTAAGTGCTTAACTAGCCGTTAGGTACAAAGTTGTTGCTTTAACAACGGCTAATTAATTTATTCTGCAGTTGCTGTCAGAGACCATCTCGGTCGACAAATGGTCGACCGAGACACCTACTCGGTCGAACTTTTGTCGACCGACAGGCTCTCTGGAACAAGTGATTTGCAACGTCTTTCTTCAACTGCCAACTAACTTGTCTGTTGTGTCTAACGGCTACTTTGGATCTTTCTCGGTCGAGAAGATTGTCGACCGAGAGTGTCTCGGTCGAGGAGTTTGTCGACCGAGAATGATCATGTTTCAAGATTTCAATTTAGGCACTAATTATATGTGTGAGTGTGCATAAATGATCCTATTTAAATGGGATGACATGTCTAACTATGGTGTTTGGCTAGGGAAAATCTAACGCTTGATTTACATGCAATTCTAAGTACTTGTACATTATATATTTGTACAAGTTTTTACAACAATGATTACATTGCATGAAAATATAAATATTTTAGCTTGTGGATTTTCCCTAGTTGCTTTGCCATCCATCTTAATCCTGCACACTCAAGTAGCTTGTTAGATTAATAAGAATGAAATGTTTGTCATAATCAAAACAAAGGGATTTATAGATGTCCATTTAGCCAACAGATGTCACCCTTGATCTTCGTGCATTGAGGGAGCAATCTGTCCATCTTGAGATATTTGATGATGGAGGTTATGTGCCCGCCCATGCAGATTTCTTTTCCTATGGCGTAGGCTGAGAATTTTTTTATCATATGTCGTCCGATGTTGACCGGCTTTCCTTGCAAGATGGACCATAGGAGAAAAAGGTCGTTAGTGATAACATTGCCTCCCTTTGTTCTGGGGAACAGTGCACTGGTAAGGATTTTATGAAGCATGCGCACGAACCCGGACTGAATGTTGGAGGCTTTGCATGTCTTTGCCTCATAAGCGGGGATCCCTGTTAGGGTCTTCCAAAAGTTGTGTCTATTAAATTGGGAGTTGTTCGTGCCAACAGCTTGGGCCTTTTTGAGTGGTCCGGGTTGTCTATGAAAATTTTGTTCAGAATATTTTCTATTATAACGATGTCATTTCCAAAGAGTTTGGTGACCAGCCTGCGGTCACCTCCATCCCTTGCTCGGTGCGTAATGTCCACCGCTTCTTTGGTGAGATGTGTGAAGAATTTAGTAGTCGGCTCGGCATATGAAACTTCAGGGACGAAGCATAGTCTGGCGAGATTGGCATTGTCTAGCATGGTGAGGATTTTGTCGTAGATCCCCATCTTGAGTAGTACACTAGAGCAGATGTACTTTTTTGGTTTTAGTATTTTGTCGATGGAAGGGAGGGTGTGGATGTAGAGGTTTTCTGGTGGTGGTGCGGTGGTGGTGAGTACTGAGAAGACGAGGGTGGTAGGGGTGGTAGTGGCGGGTGTTGGGACAGGCTCTGTAAGGGTTTGTTCCCTAGCAGTAAGAGGGCGGACTTGCTTCCTTACCCGCTTTTTTGGGGGTTGTTCGGTCGCAGCCTCGTGGACCTTTCGTTTCCCCTTGGACTTTTCAGCTGAGGATTCTTCCACGGAAAGTGGCTTGTATTTAGAACCTTCATCATCACTGGAAGAAATGTCTTCCACTTCTTCTTCAGGCTCCTCAGTTAGACATTTGTTGATGTGGTCGATTTCACACAAGACCGCTATGATGCTGACCTTTGGTAGGGCCTTTCCAGTCTCATTGTAGTTATCGATGATCGTTTGGAGCATGGCACAACTTTCTATTAGTTGCTCCCTTGTCCAGAAGGGAGCGTCTTCGGTTCCATTGGGTTGCTTTGCTGGTGAAGCGATTTCTGAAAATGGAAAGGCATGTTTAGAATAACAAGTTTATTAAAGGGAAAAATTTTGATTTTGTATGTGGTTATATATTTTCATGTTTTAACAAAACACAAACGGTTTTGAAAGGCCAAACGGTTTGGAGACCGTTTGGTCCCAAACGGTTTGAAGACTGTTTGGTCCCAAATGGTTTGGAGACCGTTTGGTCCCAAACGGTTTGAAGATCGTTTGGTCCAAATGGTTTCAAGACCATTTGGTTCCAAACGGTTTGAAGATCGTTTGGTCCAAACAGTTTGAAGACCGTTTGGGAGGTGAAACGTCGGGGAGCGGCCGGTGATAATAAAGGCGGCGGCGATAAGGATGACGATGGCTATGAACAGGGTGCCTCGGCGGCGCTGAAGACGTCGGCTATGGTAAAGATGATGGTGGAGGAAAAAAGGACAATGGTGCGATAGAACAGGGAGCAGCGGCGGCGTTGCAGTCGTCGTGATGGTGGCGCGTCTACTTTGCAGCTGCGGGTAAGGAAGACGATGGCGAAAAAGCTGTAATAGCCGAGGTGAGGTTGTCGTGAAGATGCACGGAAAATGGAGTGACGTCGACGGAGAGGATATGCGTCAAGGGTTGTGCGGGAATAGGAAGCGTGTGTGGGGGTTTAAGGAAATTCGGGAGTCAAAAGAAAGAAAAAGGCAGAGGGGTTAGGGTTGTATATTTAAGATTTGGGGGTTGACTGTACAAAAATCCTAGGTCAAACGGTTTAGCGACCGTGTGGACTCCAAACGGTTTTGAGACCGTTTGGCTCCAAACGGTTTCAGGACCGTGTGGCTCCAAACGGTTTTAGGACCGTTTGGCTCCAAACGGTTTCAAGACCAATTGGGAGGGCTAAGGTTATTTTGATTTTTACATTTTTATGTTTGTTTTGGTTATGTGAATTTTTATATTTTTAGATGATAAACCTAAGACGAACAAAGGATATAGAAAACATAGTTAAAAAGGTGATACTCGGATCTTGGGTTGCCTCCCAAGTAGAACCTGGGTTTTACGTCGCTGGCTCGATGAGGTTTAGATTTTTTTGATGGTGATGTTGTGGCATCTCTTATCTCAATAGTCTGTCTCGGCATTTTATCCATTGGAGTATGGTATTTTTTCAATCGATGGCCATTGACTGTCCTTTCTCCTCCATTGTCGTCAGCAATTATGACAGCTCCAGTCGGGTATATATGTTTGATTGTTAAAGGTTTGGACCACTTTGTGCGGAGTTTTCCAGGGAACATTTTGAGCCTGGAGTTGAAAAGAAGGACTTTATCTCCAATGGCGATGTCTTTTCTTTTTAGATGACCATCGTGCCACATTTTGGTTTGTTCTTTATAAATTATGGCACTTTGATAAGCGGTCATTCGGAGCTCCTCTAGTTCTTGTAGTTGGAGTTGTCTGTTTTCTCCGGCACTTTTGAAATCAAAATTTAGTTGTTTAATGGCCCACCAAGCCTTATGTTCCAGTTCTACTAGAAGATGACATGAATTTCCGTATACCAAACGGAACGGGGTTGTTCCAATTGGTGCTTTATAAGTTGTTCGGTAAGCCCAAAGGGCATCGGGAAGCTTGGTGGACCAGTCAGTGCGGTGTCTATTGACTGTTTTTTTCTAAGATTGCCTTCAGTTGTCTATTCGAAACTTCAACCAGACCACTGGTCTGTGGATGGTAAGGCATGGCAACTTTATGGTTAACTCCATATTTCTTTAAGAGGGCTTCAAAGCTTCGTTCCAGAAAATGGGTCCCTCCGTCGGATATGACAGTTCGGGGGACTCCAAATCTGGGAAAAATGATATCTTTAAACATATTAATGACTGGTTTGGAATTGTTGGACATTGTGGGTATAGCTTCTACCCATTTCGAAACGTAATATACTGCAACCAGAATGTAGGAGAAACCATATGAAGAAGGAAAGGGGCCCATGTAGTCTATCCCCCACACGTTGAAAAGTTCGATCTCTTGCCACATGGTGAGGGGCATTTCATCCCTTTTAGATATGCCGCCAGAGAGTTGACATTTGTTGCATGATTTTACAAAATCATGGGAATCTTTTGCTATTGTTAGCCAAAAGAAACCTGATTGTGGAACTTTCATAGCGGTTTTCTTCGCACTCATGTCTCCCCTAGTGGGGCCGGAATGGCAATGCTCTAAGACAAGGGTAATCTCTTCTTCAGGTAAGCAGCGATGGAAAAGTCTGTCTGCGCATAGGCAAAAAAGGTAAGGTTCATCCCAATAGTATTTCTTTGCATTGTGGAGGAATTTCTTTTTGTCGTGATGAGAGGCGGAAGGGTGAATGATTCATGTAGCCAGATAATTAACAATGTCAGCATACCAGGGGAATCCATTGGTAACTTTCATTAGCTGGTCATCTGGAAGGGAGTCCCGGATAGGTACTTTATCTGCATCCTTGATTTCAATGTGGCTGAGGTGATCGGCGACGACGTTTTCCAGTCCGCTTTTGTCTTTGATTTCTAAATCAAATTCTTGAAGCATTAACACCCACCGGATAAGTTGGGGTTTTGTGTCCTGCTTCTGAATTAGATATCATATGGCGGAGTGGTCAGTGTAGACACTGACTTTTGATCCAATCAGGTAGGAGCGGAATTTTTCGAACGCATAGATGACATCTAAGAACTCCTTTTCTTTAGTGGTGTAGTTCTTCTGCACTTCATCGAGTGTTTTAGATGCGTAGTATATTACGTAAGGTTTCTTTCCGATTCTCTGCCCTAACACGGCCCCTATGGCGTAATCGATGGCTTCACACATGATTTCAAAAGGCTGTGACCAATCCGGGGCTCTTAGTATGGGTGCGGATATTAAAGCATTTTTCAGATTTGAGAAACTTTTTAAGCATTCTTGATTAAAATTGAACTCGGTGTCTTTGGTCAGAAGTTGGGTCATGGGTTTTGCTATTTTTGAGAAATCTTTAATAAATCTTCTGTAAAACCCAACATGACCCAAGAATGCTCGTACTCCTTTTACGTCTTTTGGTGGCGACAACTTCGAGATAACATCGATTTTTGCCTTGTCTACCTCAATCCCTCTGTCGCTCACTCTATGTCCAAGGACGACACCTTCAGTTACCATCAAATGGCATTTTTCCCAATTCAGGGTGAGGTTCGTTTCCTCGCATCGTTGTAAGACTTGTCCAAGGTTGAGTAGACAGTTATCGAAGGAATCTCCATAAACTAAAAAATCATCCATGAATACCTCCATTATAGATTTTGTTAATCCTGCAAAAATAGCAGACATGCACCTTTGGAAAGTAGCAGGTGTGTTGCACAGCCCGAATGGCATTCGTCTGAAAGCATAGGTCCCAAAGGGGCAGGTAAAAGTAGTTTTCTCTTGGTCTTCCGGGTGTATAGGGATTTGGAAGAACTCGGAATAACCATCTAGATAACAGAAGAACTTTTGATGGGCTAAGTGTTCTAGGACTTCATCAAGAAAGGGCAGAGGGTAGTGATCTTTTCATGTTGATTTGTTTAGTTTCCTGTAGTCGATACACATCCTCCACCCCATCACAGTCCTTGTAGATACTAACTCATTCTTGTCATTTAGCATGACAGTGGTTCCTCCCTTTTTGGGGACCACTTGGACAGGGCTTACCCATTGGGAATCTGAAATTGGGTAAATTATGCCAGCTTTTAGCAGTTTGAGGACTTCAAGGCGAACCACTTCTTTAAGATTGGGGTTCAGCTTCCTCTGGTGTTCTCTTGATGGCTTGAATTCTTCGACCATGGGCAGTATATGCATGCATAAGGCTGGGTTTATACCTATCATGTCAGTTATTTTGTACCCAATGGCTTTCTTGTGTTTCTTCAGCTCAACAAGAAGCCTTTCTTCCTGGTTTTCCGTTAGGGTGGAACTAATGATAATTGGACATGATTTTTCTTTGTCCAAGAAGACGTGTTTAAGTCCCATTGGTAGAGTCTTCATCTTAGGAGCCTTGGGTGTTTCTGTTGCTTCTAAAATAGTGACAGATTTGAGCTCCTCAAAGGTGGCTGTCGGCGGTTCTTCAGCTTTCTCTAAGTGTTGCAAACATTGTTGGACCAATTCATTTGCTGAAAATTTGACTTCTGGATTTGTTAGAACATTCTCTAACTCATCAGATGGCTCAGATATTTCCAATTGGGACATTTTATGTATTTCATCTAATAGAAAGACCTCCTCTTGAATGTTGGGACCTTTCATGTTGTTGAGAACTTGGAATTGAATTGCTTCTTTTCCCAGTCTTAGGATGATCGTGTCATCTTCAACATCAATGAGCGCCCTGGCTGTGGCAAGGAAAGGTCTGCCAAATATTATTGGGTACCTTAGATCCTCCTTGATATCCATAATGACAAAATCGCATGGGACATAGGCATCTTTGCCTATCCTGACTGGAATATCTTTGATAATTCCTAGGGGCGCAGTGATAGTGGAATCAGCTAACTGAATTGTCATCGTTGTGGGTAGCAAGTCATTGAAACCTAATCTTTTACACATGGAGTAGGGCATAATTGATATGCTAGCCCCTAAGTCAGCTAATCCCTTTTTGCTCGTGGCATTTCCAATACAACACTGAATACTGAAGGAACCAGGGTCCTTTTTCTTTGGCATCTTATTAAGAATGATATCGGAGGTGGTTTGAGCTAGTTTGACGGTCTCTTGTTCTTCAGTAATGTATTTCCTTGATAGAAGAGTTTTTATATATATAGCCCAAGTTGGTACTTCAGAGAGGGCATCGAGGAGCGGGATGTCGATATAGAGTTTCTTCATCACCTCCTTAAATATTTGGAACCTAGTGTCCATTTTTGTCTCTCACAATCTTCCCAGATATGGTATCCTAGGTTTATACTACATAATTTCTGGCTCTTTGGAAGCTTGTTCTTTTTCTTTGCCTTTCGTGTTCTCTGCGGAATTCTTACTTCCTAGGTTCGGGCTTGCATTTGGAATAAAGACAGGTGTATCATCATTGTCATGAGAGAATCTCGTAGTTTCGTGAAGAGCACGAACAGATCTTGTAGTGACGACATTCCATTACTCTGGTCTATTTTGGTCGTGTCTAGGGTTTGACTCAGGTTGTCCTGCAAAATTGTCTACTGGTGGCTTCAGTTGGGCAGCAATTTGTGCTAGTTGAGCCTCCACCGCCTTCTGCTAAGCTTACTGATTGGCAAGCATGGTTTGTTGCGACTGTAGCATCTGCCTGATCATAGTCATCTCGTCTGCTGGCTGGGACGGGGCATTTTTCTGAGCGAGTTGTTGTTGTCCTTGATGTGGTTGTTGCGGAGGCGGTGCTAACTGGGGTTGCTGCAACTAAGGATGCAATTGCGGGTGTAGAGAGGGATGGTTATATTGATAGTAGGTGGAGGGATTTCTAGGGTAGTTGGATATTGGGAAGTTGTTTCTAAGGTTCCCTTGATTTTGGTTAAAGTTACTTTGGAATCTAGGTGGCAACCTATTGGAGGATCCACCTTGTGTCTGGTGTTGCGGGTTGGCAGTCCCTGCAGGGTTCCCGTATTGAAAATCGGGGTGGTTTCTTGGTTGATTTGGATTATAGTAAACTTGTCCCGGTATGGAATGAATGGAATTAACTTGTTCAGGCATCTTCTCTTCAGGGTGTTCGATGATTGGTTTGTACTGCTATTGTGGTGGGTGGATATCCATCATTACATTGTAAAGCAGGCCGCATGACATAGTAGGGTGATCGGATGCGTGACAAGCTTCACAAGTCCATGTGGCAGCTTTAAACTGTTGGACTTGAGGATTTTTCTTCTTATCATATTCTCCAAGTGAAGTTTCAAGAGCCTACTATTTATGAGCTATGGTCTTTAAAGCTTCAGTAATAGCCTTCATTTCCGTTGATTCCTCAGCTTTATAAACTTTGAGGACTCCCTTGTCAGATGATCGTCCCCAATTGGATTGGTTCTCCGCTCCAAGTGTAACGATCTTCCAAGCATCCTCGTAGTTCTTCCTCAAAAAATTTCCTCCAGATGAGGAATACAAGAATTTCTTGATGTCATCACTCACCCCCCTATAGAACGTTTCTATTAGTTGATTTTGGGAGATGTCGTGATAAGGGCACTTTCTTAGAAGCTCCTTGAATCTTTCCCATGCTTCTGCGAGTGATTCTCTAGGAAGTTGGGTGAAGTGGTTGATCTACCCCCTAATTTTGTAAGTTAATGAAGGAGGGAAAAACTTTTCCAGGAACTTTTCTTCCAAGGGAGCCCATGTGGTGATTATTGGCTCCCTATCAAGCGAGTTGTACCAGCTCAAAGATCTTCCTAATAGAGTGAAGTGGAAAAGATGTAGCAATATTGTGTCAAAAGCAACTCCAGCCTGTGGGACAAGTCGGCAAAGTACCTTGAATCTCTTCAAGTGATCCATACAGTCATCTCCAGAACCACCAGAGAATGAGATGCCCTGCATGATTTGAATCCATTGTGTCTGGATCTCGAAGTTGGGTATGTTGATGATCGGAGGACGAACTGGAAGATTGTCTTAATAGTTCTTGGGGACGGCATAGTCCCTCAATTGCTTGTTTCTTAACTCTAACTGGGCAGCTTGGTTAGCTGCTTCGTTTTCAGCTCAGATGTGGACATGTTCTTCCGCTCAGATCTCCGCTTGAATCTGAGCACGGGTGTCAGCAATGAGTTGTGCTCTTTGAGCGGCTATGGCGACATTGACCCTTTCCAATACTGATGCAGCTTGGCGTTGATCTTCAGCCATTTGCCTGGCTCTTTGGCGGTTAAGTCTGATGCGGCGGTGGAAGCTTCTCTCTACCTCAGAGTCATTCTCTGGATCAGGGGATAATCCGAGGTTATGTGATGATTGCATACACGTCTTATACCTGAGTAGAGAAAGAAACACACCTTTTAGATGATGCCAGAGATATGGTGAATTCAAGAAGATATGGACTAATGGTTAAAGGAAAGTGTAAAACCCTAACCAACTAGCAAGATATTAGATGAAATTAAAACGTTCTGTTGTCCCCGGCAACGGTGCTAATTTTTTGATGGAGCTACCACTCACGTGGAATTGTGTGCACCACTAAAAATCCTAAAGATAGTAAATCTTTAAGTTTAGCCTTGCTTATACTAGATTGAGAACTCCACCCATGTATGCTAAGATACGTGGAAGACTTATCGTAGTATAGTTAACGGTCAAATCCACGGGACAACGGTCTTGTTGGGGGCAACAAGATGGAAAACGTTAGAATTTCACTTAACCTCTTAACATTTGGTATTTAAAACAAAAGGTTGGTTTGGTTGTTTTTAAACTAAGAGCAAGTAAAGTAAAGCAAGTAAGTAAATTTAAGGATGTCAACAATGATAAGGAGCCACTAGGATGTGATCGGCTTTCACCGCCACTACACATGGATCAAAACATGCAACATAAAACATAACCTGCAATAAGAGTCTAAACAGTTAGTATCTTTGTAGATTTAGTTTCCTTTCGGAGAACTAACTACGAGAAGTGTGGGAATGTTGCAATACCATCCATCCCCGAACGAATGGTCACCTACTTTACATCATTCCCTTCACAAAGTGTGTTCCTTGACTTAGCAAGGTTGTACTTTCATACGTCAACTGATTCCATTTCATAGTATGAAAGTACAACGATGGAAGTGAGTTTACTCCACTTCTTGAAAAACACTCCTAGATACCGAAACAGATGCATGGTGGATACATGCATCAAGAACCAACATTCAATCGAGATTTGAATCTGATAGTACAAATGTAGACAATTCATACTAAAAGATAAAAGACAACACGAGTTGGTGATCAAGCAACAAGCATTCATTAAACGATTGATTTCGAACTAAAAAGAAAGTATATCTCTATTGCAAACTATGGATTACATTGCATGAAATGAAAACATGGGTAGCGGGGCTACTCCCCGCACCCTAGTGAATGAGACTACTCGCTCATAGCTAGGACAAAGAAGGAGGCAAGAAGAGAGAGAGAGAGAACGTCATCCCCACAAAGGAGAGAGGAAAATCAACCCCTTGGAAAGAGAGAGAGTGTCGATCTTCAAACTTTACAGGTTGCTCGATGATGAGGTCTCCTCTTCCCACCTTCTTTGGTGAAGAGAGAGAAAGCAGCTTCAGGATGGAGCGTGGATCTCAGACCGGTAGCCTTTGGGTGGAGGATGGAAGTAGAAATAGTTCTGGGCGTCTGAAACTTGATGCCTTTGGGAGGACCCCTTGGGTCTTATTTATAGGCCTTAAGTGAAGTCCAAACAGTTTGGTCAGTTTTGGGTCCAAATGGTCTTGAAGACCATTTGGACTCTAAGACCGTTTGGACTCATGCGGTCTTGAGATTGTGTGACTCCATGCGGTCTTGGGACCGGTTGGCTTCATGCGGTCTTGGGACCGTGTGACTTCATGCGGTCTTGGGACCGGTTGGCTTCATGCGGTCTTGGGACCGTGTGACTCGATGCGGTCTGGGGACCGGTTGGCTTCATGCGGTCTTGGGACCAGTTGGCTTCATGCGGTCTTGGGACCGCGTGACTCCATGCGGTCTTAGGACCGGTTGGCTTCATGCGGTCTCGGGACCGTGTGAGTCCATGCGGTCTTGGGACCGGTTGAGTCTTTTGTGATTTTTTTGTGTCTTTTTCTGTAAGTAAAAAGGAGAAAAGTTAATCTAACAGTATATTTGCAATAAGAGAGGATATTTAGGGATTCTGTCTAATTTATCTGATAAAGAGTGTGGAAAACTAAAGAAAATTACTAAGATAACATCACAAAATTGGAGGTTATCAATGACATTTTGAGAAGGATCATGCTTGTTGATTGAAACTTAATGGCTATGAGATTTAGCATATGGATATTAAAACTACATTCCTATGAGGAATAAGAATGGGATGTGTATCTGACACGACTCAAAGGGTTTTATGAGTCCACTAATGCAAATATAGTCTATAAGTTACAAATAATCAATGTGATTGATTAAGTACAAGCAACTCAGAACTAGAGTCTTTACTTTGATAATATAGTAAAAGGGTTTGACTAATATGTCAAAGATAAAGGAGGGATCTGTGATTTAGTGGGAGCGTATTCACATTCCACATATTGATGAGGAATGGAATGTTTTAAAATAGAGACCTTTTTGGAAATATCTTTAAGGGAATACTGAGACTTTTCCTATGTAATAGGAATAGAGATCTATAGAGATAGTTCTCAAAAACCTCTTGACCTGGTAAAGAGAGATCATACATTGACAATCTGTACTAAAGGGTTCAGTATACATAGATTCAGTGGGAGAAAACTTATCCATGTTACATGGAGTTAGTATCCCAAGGACAAGTGTCCAATTCTCATGAAGAATGGGAACACAAAGAATAGATATGGATCTATCATGTACGCAATCATCTCGTTATCTTATATGTATGGACATGACAAGAATAAAATGCATTTATCATCTTGTATGTGAGACATGACAATATGATATGCACATCGTGATAACTCGTATGTGGGACATGGTGAGTGGATGTCTGTCTAGTTCCAGTAAGGGTTACTGGAATACCATGAGAACTTGATAAGTACTTGAGAGGTACTAGTTCTATGGAAATAAGGAAGGGTTCATGGTAAAGAGTTACACTGATGTGAACTTCAAAAAAGATAGAAAATTTATCGCAAAATATATATAGGATATATAAAAATGAATGTGTGTTGAAAAATGCAAAGGTTCCAATAAAGCCATTTTAAAAGGAAATGTTGAGTATCTGTGTGTTAGAGAACAGCATTGGATACTATATGGATATGAGAGTTCATAAAGATGAACTTATAAATATTCCAATCATTGATGACAAGTAGGAATACTGGGTAATGCAATGGAGCTAAGTGTTAGCCAAGGAATATAAGATCGCATATTACGGCAACTCCATCTCATACGAATTTCGTACAGTGAAGAGATGTGACACATGCAATATACCAACTAAGGCAATGTGTTGTTATAACTTACTGTGTTAGCACTAGAGCTATTAACATGTGGGACATGTTTGGAGATCACTAAGAATATGATTCAAGGGTGATTGGCTCACAGTGCAAGTGGGAGTCTATTGGTATGTATACCCTAAGAGACAATCATGGGATGATTGGTGGGATACATTAAGATTGATTTGATAAACATCAAAGGAAAGCTTCCAATTCATTCTGGTTCATTCAGTTATGAGATAATGACAGAACAGATTGAATGTCTAGAGAATGAAAGTACTCAATGATGTATGCCTTCAAGTACGTGACTTGAACGATGAGATCATACGGATGTTAAGAGTTTGTACATTCTTGTAATGTCCCTAGTCGGATGTCATTGTGGAAGGTTGATAGACAACAATGACACACAAGACTAGATTGTCTATTGTTTGATGACAAAATATCAATAGTCATGATATAGTGCTATCAAACCAAGCACATAGGTACTTGTTAGAGAACAAGTGTATCGGATAGACCCACCATGAGAGTGACACAAGGAACCATGACTTGGTAGTCACAGTCATCTCTCACAGTGATGGTGGTGAGTGTGATTCTTTGACCTGAAATCACTACACTCAACACGTCGTTGGGTACACTTTGACATCATCAAATGTAGTACTGAAATATAGATTGTTATAAAGGTGATGATTGGGTGACTTCGACACATGGGGCTTTTGAGGGGTAAGTGATAGATATGGGATTTATCTCTCCTATGGGAGTTTGATGTCCATGGCCACTTGATGAGTAGGACTGAGAAACGCATGTGCATGCATGTGTGGATCAATATGTGATATTGATGTCACACATATCTCATCCAGTCTGCTCTGAGATCAAGGAAGTGAATGAACATTGAAAGGATGACAGTTCCATGCCTTGAGTTCATTCAGGATATCAGTGACAAAGGAATTATACATTCACTGTAACACCAGTCACGGATTGTAGGATTGAAAGTTGTTCTCCAACTTTCCTTTTCACTTGGGTAGCACTGATGTCCGACTAGGAACTGCACTTTTCTTGTGAAGTCATAAGTGTTATGGACTTTCACTGCCAACGTGAAATGGGCATGCAGGGTCACACACATAGGATTTAACCTGGAAGAGGAGTTTATCCATGAATGATGTTTAGATTGTTTACTAAATGTGTTTAGTAGTTCAATTAAGCATTCAATCAACTGACTGGACTCAGAATCACCAAGTTCAAGTGTTGGACTAACTGATTTGGGTGTCAGATTGATTGAGAACTGCATTTACCAATTTCTGCACAACCTAAACTGCCAACCGACCGGTTCAAACTGTTGAACCGATCGGCTTAGGGTCAAGTGAGACGACTGGTTCAAATGTTGAACCGATCAGTTCAACTGGACCAAATGAGCCAGTTTGGGAAAGTTAGGTTGGTGAGAAAATATTTTCATTTCACTTGTACAATTCGATTGGGACAAGTATTGATCTTTGGATTAATTGGAAATGAAAAGAAGAAAGTCAATTGGGAACTACCCTAGGAAGTGAAATGACTGGTTCATGAATGAACTGATCGGTTCAGCTCCCCAAATGACTGGTTAATGAATGAACTGATCAGTTCAATCCCCAAATGATTAGTTCATTTGTGAAGCGACCGGTTCACCTGTCGTAGTATATCAATTCGTAGAAATTTTGGGCCCTTCTACTCCCGCACAGATTGGGAACCCTGGCCCAACCCTTTACTATAAATAGAGGGGTATTGGGGGCTTCCTAGACACAGATCAAAACGCCAGTTGTTCTATAAAGTTGTCCTCCCTGGTTCTGGTAACCAGGAGAGCCCGAGCAGATGCTACCCGACTAGGGAGGCACAGTGAGGGAAAGACAACTGTAGGACAACAACTGGTGGTGGGAGAGCACGTTGGTGACTAATACGCTGACAGAAGTGGATGAATCCTTCTAGTGTCCTATAGGATAGGACGACCAGAGTTCTCGGTGGTCTGTGTGGACTACTACAGAGGTGGGAGATTTCTGCCGCTTGGAGGACAGTCGTCAATCTGTCCGTCCGGGTGCAACCAAGAGCTGTACATACGACATCCAAGACCAGAGGTGAAGACCACGCTCTCCGTGAGGTTACGTTTCCGAGCAAGCCTCGGAACAAGGTACACCTCTAAAAACCATTCTTCCTACTGTATAGATGTTGACGAGATCTCTTTGGGTTCTGAGTTTCGGGAGAAAATTTTTTGTTTCCGCTACCATCTCTGCCTCCCCCAAAACCCAACAACTATGACTTCTGTGATGATGGCTTCCATGTGGCAGTCTCATGGTGGGTCTATCTGATACACCGTTCTCTAATATGTATCTGTGTGCTTGGTTTGATATTTCCATATCATGACAAATGAGATCTAGTCATCAACCAACTCACACTCAGATCTTATGTGTCATTGTTGTCTATCAACATTCTATAATGACAACCGATCAGGGACATAATGAGAATATGTATATGTACCCTTAGCATCCTTATGATCTCATCCACAAGGTTAGTAACTTGATTACATACGTCATTGAGTAGTATAATTCTCTAGACTTTTATAATGTTATTTCATTATCTCTTAATTGAATAAACAGAATAAGTTAGAAGCTTGCCTTTTATTAATAATAAAATCATTTTTACATGATATGCCATTACAATCTTCACATGATTGGCTCTATGGGCATGCATAACCAAAAAGTCATGCCTCATCTTGATTTGAAAAGCTCTATTCATTTGAATTAAAACATGATCTCTCCAAATTGTGATATGTAAGATAATCTATTCAAATTTATGGCTCGTGTGAAGATCAATGTGGCCATGGTTTACTTATGATTTTGATTGCTCATTTTTTTAATTTTGTAAAGGTTGAAGGAATATTGAGTGATTACGATATGGAACATGAAATCCTAGATTTCAATTGATGAACTAGTTTAATTTTGGGGAAAAAATTTCTTTTAAGGTGGGGAGGATGTGATAACCTAGAATTTTCTCTCTCTTCATGTATGTTTTACACACTTCATTATTGCATTGATTCTTCATTCTAGCCCTCAATTGCATGACTGAATGTGTCACTACTCAATTGGATGAACTTTCATACTTGTGTCTTGTGGTGACACTCAATTTAACATAAAACTTTTGTTTGAGCTAATTCACATGTCATAATATTCCCTATTTTTTATCATAATCATGTACATATATCTAACCTATTCGTGTTCTCATGTTGTAGATATCACAATCACATTACCAACACGTATAATTTCATCAAAATCAAAACTCATTTGAGGAAGTTATGCTCTATTTAAATTCATTAAATTTTTGAGTTTTTCCTAATCATTTTGACCTAATGTTGGCCTAGGATCGACCGCTTTGGGACGAACCCAAATTGAGTATGGCAAGCTTCCTTTTCCCTACTCTCCCAACTCTTGTCAGGGTAGCATGGACCATAGGACCTCTCGAAGCCTCATATCCACCCAAGATTGGGAGCCAAGGATCATCCCTTTCCCCAACCATTAGTGATGCATTGCAGCAGCCATGTAGGCACTTGATGATGATTCTACCCCTCTTTCACACTCCTCACTCATGGTTTGGTCCCTTACTAACACTTTTGTCTGCTTTACCAGTGAAGTACGCCAATGACATGCAAGGAAGGGTAGGTAGAAGCTGGTCACTACCCTTTGTACTTCTCCCATGGCCAATGGCCTTTTTCAAGCCCTATCCACCACTGTCTTGATGAAATAACCTACAGAATACATTGTCCAATCTGCCAACCTCCACTCTTCATTTTTCTTTTAACATCCCAACCCTAAAACCCCTCTAGTTGCCCTATCTGGCTATCGCCACCCACCCTAGGACTGGGGTGGCCTAACAAGAGGTAGGTGACAACCCCTCATGCGTCGGATCGGGTATCCATAGCCTCGATTCCCCCCAATCCCTCTCATGTTCTCCCTCTATCATTCTCTCTCTCTCCCTCTCTAACACTCTTACCCCTCACCATACGCCAAAGCCTGGCATCAGTCTTGCCCGTTCACTCTCTCTCTCTCCTTATCTCTCACTGTCATGAGGGTGTGCATCCCCCCTAATCTATTTGGGATGACTGGATGAGGGGACCCACACAGTCTGCATGATGCACCTCAGCAAGACGGGGCCATGGTGGACCCAGCATAATGCACTTCGGATGCTCGATATCGTGACTCAGTGTGCCTCTACATCAATGAGAGCCAACGGATGTGTTTAGGAGCGACTGTAGACTACTACAGGGAGTTTCCTAGCATAATTGGATGCTCCCTGCACATGCCCAACACCATCCTTGTAGATTTTCCCAGATCCTCCTTTCTCTCTACTCATAAAAGGATAATTCCCTCAAAAATCGCATTTAATGTACTTAATCTTCAAACAACCATAATTTGCAAGTCTCTTACCCAAATAGCATGATGTAATATATGATTTTGATCAAAAAATTTCATCTTACCAATGGTGTTGTTATATGACACTGGTTTTGCATCATATTCTACTATTTTACTAAAAATTCTTGTGTATGACCTTTTTAGGACGAATCAACTTCTAACATACTTAATATGTATGTTTAATGATCGATAACCCTATATCCATGCAAATAAGTAACTTTAGATTCATTTTATTTTGAGGTTTTAGACTATCTAAATGCACCCCTATGATCATTTTGGCCTTCTATATTTATCCTTGACCTAAAGATGAGTTGCTTATGTACTTGCATGCTATAACTTGACTGAGTCTTCAACTTTGGCTTAAGTTGTAATAATATAATCCTTCAATCTCAAAATCAGTGACCTTTGCAATGCCATTTGATGTAATGAATTAAGATCTCTTGCTAAGTAGTCCATGTTTGACTCATGGGATCTCCAATATCTATGTTGTGCAGTGAAATGACTTAGTTGACGTAGTTGTTCCCTTGTGATGAAATATGACTTTTATGCTAATCTCATACTCTATCTCATTCAAATCAGTATATTTATCACAATATATCTCTAAATCTTAACTAGATCTATATGATACCTAGGCTTAGAAGAAAATCCTCATGTTATGTTTCTTAGTTGTATTAACATAACCTACTAATCTAAGACCATATTTATATATTTTACATCTTAGGTCCACTTTGAATTGGGCCTTCTATAGAAATCCTATTCAAGAATCATGATCTACTCATTACACACAAGGTACACTCAATTTCTTGACCATATTATGATATTGTCTTGTTTTTATATATGCTCGTCTGAATGGCTAGCTATATAATTACTTGATTGAGATGTTTTTCCTATGATTACTACATTTATGTTTGATTATACAGTATTGACAAACCTTGAACATAATCCATCAAAATCAGTTATATAGCCTTGTGTGCCTACCTGAAGTTTTGGGGTAAGGGCTCAAGTTATGTTGAAAATGGGTTAGCTACTGGTGATGGACTTGAGGTCCTATATGGATCAAGTTAATCATGACATGTTCGTCTTGATGAATAGGGAACTTATTTTTCTTTGGCTTATATGTCCCTCACATACCACCTTCCTTAATAAGTGGTCAAAAGGCCTATGGTTGATATATGGATAAAGAAACCTAAAACATGTTTTGTATAAAAGGATGTCATTAAGCATTCTTGCCTTGTTTCTAGTTCTTGTTTGTTATAATGTTCTATCCAATAAACAATAATATTACTCCTAAATTGTGCTTACATGTTTTTCATATTGTACTCAATGCATTGGCATTGATATATTTTTTTATCAATTTTTTAGTTTCCCAATAAAGATTTGCTGCACTCAAGACTCTAAGTTCTGAAATAAATTACCAACGGGTATTCTTGATTAAGAAATGAGTACACATCTCTTTTGTATACGTTTATTACCTTGTTATCTCTTTAGTTTCATTATTGCCTTTTTCATATATATTGATTGCATAAAACTATGTGTCATTCTAGGGACGGACACCCAACTCCACACCTTTGGCTATCTTGACATTAGGAGTGTAGACTTAGGGTAATAAATGGTTTTGTGACAACAAAGACACGAGGTTGAATTTTATGGAAACTAATAATAGGGTACGTTGATGGCTACAGGCGCCTCTACATACCGTATCCAAGCTTGGATGAAGGTGGTTGTGGTGCTTGGGATCAAGCCCGGCAGAGATGATAGTGACTACACCAGAGAAGCCACACCAAAACTATGAGGGAAAGTGGTTGGAGTTTAAGGATATGTAATTTGCACTAGTTACAACTTGTTTTCCGGTCTTGGGACTTCTATTAGTCACAGATGAGGTTGTTAGAGTGAATGTCATAAATGATCTCTATTTTCTAGGAAAGGAAGAGAGGAGGTGGAAAAAATACTCCAATGTCCCAACGAGGTGTTGAAGTCCATGAATAACTTTTTTTCATGGTGAAATCCAATTTCTGAAGGTATTTGAATGAGATATTGCATGGCGAAGGGGTGCATAGAGGCATAATTCCTTGATAAGACCAGAAGCGCATTGGCTTCCATGAATGGTGTTGGTGGTGAGTGTGGGAGAAATAAAATGTTGTTATCCATGGAGTTTCATCCGGCCAGACATCAAATTATCTCTAGTATGGAAGAAGAAAAAGAGGAGGATGGTTTGGACCCAAGAATCCTTTTAGCAGGCTGAGAACCAAAAAGAGAAGGATGGTTTGGACCCAAGAATCCTTTTGGCAGGTTAAGAACCTACCATTGGAACGAGTGTTTCCATCATAAACATGGGGCATTGGTTCTCGATTCTCACATACCAAATAAAGGATCATGCCTGGCAGTTGTGTCTCGGAAGGATACGACTGGAACCGAACCTACCAGGGATGGACCAAGCCAATGGTGGGCAACTGACCTGATGGCATTACAAGTATTGTGGGGATCGGCCTGCAGGGGTAACATTGGTATGTCAAAATAAAGCATGTTCCTCATTATTATGAAGATAACAGTGATGTAAATATGCTAGTTAGTCAATAAAGGATCATTATGGGGGATATTGGAAGGTACTACATCCTCTATAGGTTGTGTTGATTCTTGAGATATACCCCCAAGATCAACATGTTCCTTCTTCAAGAATTATGGTTGAAGACGTCACCTACAATCTCTTTGAACCACCAATATGTGGAAGCTAATCTTGATCATCTTCCAATCTTGTCGATCCTCCAAAAGGCATAAAATGATGTATATGTTTGAAACCCAAACCCACTTTTTTCATATTGAATGTTTGACGACCTATCCAAGAAATACATGTCCCAAGGGGATATCTCAAGCACCATATCAACTATAGAGGATGCAATACCTTACCCTATCACCCACAATGCTCCCTTATAGATTAACTAGAATATTTACATCACTCATTTTCATCAAAATACTGAGGAACATATTTTAAATTAACATTGCAATGTTAGTCATGAAGGTTGGTCTATCACTGATTGTTATACACACACGCGCGCTCAGACACACACATATACATAAACATATTCATATATGTATATACACACACACAGATATATATATATATATATATTATGTGTGTATGCATGTATATGTTTGTGTCTGTGCATGTGCATGTGTGTGTGGGTGTTTGTGTGTCTGATGTGTGTGTGTGTGATTGTGTGTGTTTAGATCCCTTTGTGGACAATTTTCACTCAATAACTATGTTGTCTTCTAAATTTTTCTCTAGGTGGACTCAAATGCAAAACTTGGTGATGTTGAACCCTATATTACTCCTACCTGGGGATTTCAAACTATTTTATTTGGAAATGAAACATCTAATATGTTCCCTCAATTTGTTTTTATCATAGAATTTGGATTGTGTTTTGTAATTATGTAGTTATGAATTTATAATTGGTGTTCCTAAATTTTTTGTTCAAACTGATGCTTGTGTGGGGTTGATTCACATTGTTAAGTAAATTTTTTTGCTTTCCAAACTCTCCTAGAAAAGGTTAATTGAACATGTGATCTACAACATATGTTGGGGTATCATACAGGTTATATACTCACTTCACTATTGTGGGTTGTTATAAAATATGTTGATGAGGAAGTATACAAGTAGTTGTCTACTTCATCTACAATGTAGTAAGTGCCATTGGTTTCCCCCATAGTGGCTATGATGACTCATGCACGGCATAATTGTTGCATCACCTCAAGAAGGAAATCATATCCCCCATGATTAGTACTATGGAAGTTCCCTTTAGTTACATTTTATTCATTTTTTATTATCCAATAAAGGCTAAATGCATAAATTTGTATGACAATATTCTAAATTTTTAGGGCATTTCATATAATATTATATTTCATGGAAAGTTATTTTCTGATATTATAATCCAATTTTCTTCATTATATTCTTAATAGCTTGTAATTTTTGATACTAGTGTTATTTTGTTTCTCTTGAGAACATCTAGTTCCCCTTGAACTTATCTCATTTCTCTTTATCTCATATCTGAATCCTATAGATCAATATTTCTTATAAGTTATATTTTTATATGGTAAAAGTATGCCATTACAACATTACAATAGCTACTAATAAAAAATTAATATTTGTGTTTGGATATCTTGTCTTGGTTTTTAATTACTTTGATAATAGTTTGAGTTTTATGAGATAAATATCTTTGAAAAAACTCAAACTACTTCCCGTCATGGACTCTAAGTTGAAGATGTATAGGATCCCATTTTGAGCCTTTTGTTTAGATTTTAAGTTGAACATTAATAAAGCATAATTATGTGCTATAATAAAAAATTCAATATGTGGGATCATAGTTGTTTTCATATTTCTTGTTATTCAATTCGTTTTTGTTATGCCCATCTTGAGAGAAAATTATTGGGATTTCCATCATAGGCTTTTTCAGGGGATGACATTATGCTTGTTGTTGTGCCATGTTGGCTAGTTCGCCTTTTCATATCAAGTAGTAATCAACTTTTTTGGGAAATATATATATTTTTCCTTCATTAAGGTGTTTCAACAAACATTTCATACTAGTATTAGAAGCATTTGAGTTAAAAAAAAATAGTGTTGCATTCCATTAAAAGTGAATGATTGATAGGCCAAGAAGTCCATGAAAATGTGTAGAACAACGTCCTAGTGTCATTTGGGGTCTATTTTGTTAAAATCTCTACTTATTTGCGTTTAATGTCCCACCATACCACTATTTATACCTAAAAGAAATCCTACTTGTGAGCATACCTAACATCTAGATTAATGTGAGTGAATTTTTATGGGACATTTCTAATACCTATGTTAGTGTGAGTATTACTTTTTTGACATTTCTCATACTTACTTTATTGTGAAAGATATGTATATCATATCGGTTGGATAATGCAATACTATCATTATTGTGACTTGAGATATGTGTTCTTTTTCTATTGGCCAATCTCACTATTATTGTTTGTATCTCTTTCTCCTATTCAAATGTTGATATCCTTATAGTATGAATGGTTTGATGTGTTTTCCTTTTGTTTTCTTAGAAAAAAATTACATGACCCTAACTAAAGAAAATTGTTAATAGATGATTGAGTTGGAGTTCCATCATTAAAACATTTCAATGAAAAAATATATACGGTTCTCACATGTCTGACCTTGATGGAGATTATTGGTATTTGATATATTTATATAGTACCAATGAAACCTTGCTATGAAAGAATGCATAGCTTAATTATGTTCATATGTTAGTTTCCTTGAGTAACTCTTTTGTACAATGGATTTTTTTAGAAATATAGAGTAGCTTGTTACAGGGAAGCTTGGGCCGGTACAGTGCTTGAGCTAAATCAAAATATAGACACAAAAGGAAACTAAATATTTTAAAAGACGTGATATAAGAAAGGGTGGGAAACAGATCCAAGAGAAACGGTCGTCTGGTTGTTTCAGAAAGTGCTTAGCCAACTGGTCTGCATAAAGTGTATTTTATTTCCTCTTTAATTTTTTATACAATTTTTTACTTCATGTATGTCATGATTTATGCTTTGTGTGTCTTATCGACACATTCACACTTTTCACAAAGTAAGAGATTGATATACACTAACTTCTATTCTTTTACATGCAATAGATGGTTAATGTTGTGAATAGTATATCAGTAAATTAGCTATTTTCTCAATATACAAGTTAACGGTAGTAGGAAAATGTGGTCAATATTTCCATAAGAAAACAAACACAACTTTGGAGAGAAAGTAGAAAATTTAAATTAGCATCAAATAATATTTATCACATTAGTTGAAAAATAGTGGAGACTACTTACCACCTCCAAGGCTAGACTGCCAACCACTACTTCTATCAACTTTTGTGGATCCTTATAAACCAAAAAGTGCCCTACTCAACTAGGAGCTTCTATCCTTTGAGACTTGTATTCCCATGAGCCTCTATTTTCGTGGAGGTAAGTCCATGATCCCCCCCTTCCTTTGAAACTATTATCTTTTCTATCTTGTAATAAACTGATTACTTAGATATAAATTTGTAAAATGCATACATAAAGACTAGAATAGGAAAAATTTAGTAATATACAAAATATATTAATTATGGACTAGATGAATTATTTCTTAATATTATGACCAATCAAATCCATTTAAACTAATAGGTGAAAATTTATATGATTGGGATAATCAACCAAGAAAATATAATGAGCAGTTAAAAATTAGAGATAATTAAGAAAAAATCAACATACATAATGATATTGTCCTAACTAATTTTCAAACACTTTGGACCCTTCTATGTCTCTTTTTACCATATTAAAGCTTGTTTTGACCCAAGTGATTAACAAAGTGGTATATTGGTTATATGATGTTTAGAAAATTTTAGGAATGAGGAAATAAAATGACTTTATGATTTTTAAATATACTTTGAGCCCTTAGAACATGGAAATTGCAAGATAGATGAAATTAGACTCTCAGATCATTAAATGAATACTAATATGAGATTAGTAAGTAGGTGAGTGTACAAATAAATATACATGAATATGACATAAATGTTAATATTTTATAATGATGAAAGTCTCTGATAAGATTAATTAATACCATACTAATTATGACTTTTGTTGTCTTTATTGCTTCAATTCTAGATTTTGGCTATGTTATAAAATTATAAGTGTGTTTTTATGAATATCATCTCTTTAGTTATTTCTATAAAATGGATGCATTTCTATGTAGCTTTCAAGAACAAAATTTGATGTGTAATTTTGACCTTCATTTGATTTTAGTTGGAAGCATAAAATAGAGATATGACACTTAATTGTGATAGAAACAACATATCCAAGCACTGACGATGTACCAAAATTAAGAACTTAGAATTCAAATTTAAATGAGTGTCATGACATGTTGAACCCCTGGCATGTCGTATCACTCGAGCATTTTCTTAAAGCCTCAAATTCACTTGACATGACATATTTGATCAACGACATGTTGTGTCCATGCCAATACTTCCATCCAAGTGATTACTGTGTACGAAACACATTATGTTGGACACTAGACACATCATGTGATATCCAATTTCTATAGAATTGTAAATCAACAGAAGGCATGTTTCTGGCAAATGTATGTCATCATTCAACTTCTAATCTTAGAAGAAGGGCCAGAAGAGACACTAGAGATGATGATACATCCCAAGAGCATAAAAGAAAGAAGAATATTATGATCTAATTTCTCATGGAGGAGAAGACTTCATCCTTCATCTCCATTGTAGAGGATCTCCCTCTACATATGTAGTATTTCATTTATCTCAAAGTGTCCACATCATGTCTCTACATAGCAATTCCAATAGAAAAAGTTTATTATTAGCATGTCATGCATTATATATTGCACAATGTGATCCTTATTGCAAAACTGCTGCATGAACATGAACAAGAGCATCTTGTGCATACATTGAAGCATGACATACGTAATTTTATTGAAAAATGATTTCTCACTTAGACAATATGTGTTATGCTTCAAATGAGAAATATCATATCCCATCATGCTGATTCAAAAAATAGTAGGGCCGGTCAATTTGGTCACACTAAGTCATGACCTAATCAAACTACCTCTACCAAAATGCAGCCTCAAACCCACTCAAAGGAGAAATTAGTGCAACAAGCAACCACCTTTTTCATCTTGAGGCAACCCTAATGCCAAAAATGGAGCATGCCAACAACATAGTGCATGTCACCTTATTCCATCGACCGTCCTTATCCCTCTCTCATTAATACTCTCTCAATCTCACATCCATAATGCTTCTCCCTCTTGAAGAAGAAAGCATAGAAACAATGAGGAGAAACAACCACGACACCACCAACCACTCGCCACTCTCTCACTACTTCCATTCAAGCTATTTCAAACCCTCCTCATTGCCACACAAGCACCATTCATACCTCCTATCCACCAAAAACCACCATGCTTTTCCTGATAGAGATGAAAACAAGGGAGAGACATCTGTAATTTTTTTTTTGGTAATTCGAGCTCACTATATTACTATTTTTGTGTTTGGTAATTACAGAAAAATCTCAAACAAGAGACTGTACAAAAGAAGACAAAGCTTCAAACAAAAAGGAAGAAAACAGGGACCAAGACGTCCCAACCAAAACCTCCCATCCATCCCTCAACAGAGATAGGGAAAGCAGCAACCCGCAACAGCCTCCAAACAGGTTCAACAAAAACCAGCCAAACAGAACAGAACCAGAAAACAGAATATCAGAACATCTCAAACAGCCACAGCTCATTCTTTATCTTCTCCCAAACTCTAGACCAAGAGGTCTCCACATTAAGATGGACTCTAGCATTTCTCTCATTCCACAATCTGTACAAGATGCACAAGGCTGTAAGATGACTTTTCCTGTTGTTGCAATTCATGAGATCTTCCACAGAATTAGGACATCTCGATATAAAGCTTTCAGAAACAGCCAAATTCCAAATCCTAGCAGAGAAATCACACTGAAACATGCAGTGGTCCAGACCTTCCTCACTGAGCTTATAGAAAAAACACATAGAGGGAGTACTAATACCCATCCTCCTCACATAATATGTAGTAAGAAGTCTCCTATGACACACCTTCCAACCATGAGTTTGGTATCTAACAGGAACTCTAAACTTCCAAACCCAAATGAAGGAAGGAAGAACCCTGCCTTTCTCACGAATAACATCCCAAATATCTTTCATCTTAATATCAGTCATACCATTGAACATCAGCTTATCTGACTGAGCCTCAATCGGTTTAGGAATCTCGATCAGCAAATCATTAAGTTCTATATGAAGTCTCGACTCCTTACTCCTCCAATCATTCCTAGAAATCAGGCAGCTCACCTTACTGTCCTGTGAGAACCCAAGCTTAATAGTGCTTTGTCTCCCCAAGACATCTACAAGAAAACGATTACCAGGCAGCCAAGGATCACCCCACAGAGAAAAATCATCACCATTGCCAATAGAAAAGCTAACAAACTCCTTAAGAGAGTCTCTCTCATGTATAATTCTATTAAGATGCCAAGAAAAAGCACTATTCACACAAGCTAACCAGAAAGAACTCCTGTTGAAGTACCTCTCATGAATCCACTTGACCCATAAAGAGTCAGCTTTACTAGTGATATTCCAAGCCAGAAAAATCAAAGAAGCTTTATTGATATCCCTAATAGATCGGAAACCCAATCCCCCTTCCTCTTTGGGTTTCACCACAGACTCCCATTTAATAAGATGGACATTAGAATGGCTTTCAAAATTTCCCCAAATAAAATCCCTAGTCAAACATTCAATGTCGTCGATGACAGAACAGGGAAGAGGGAAACAATTAGTCCATAACAAATGGATCGAGGAGATAGTAGATTTAGCAAGTTCAACTCTCCCTGCCATTGAGAGTTGCTTCGACTTCCAGCCATCCAACTTCGACTTGATTCTATCCAACAGAGGACTGCAATGTTTCCTAGACAGCTTACCAATGAAAAGAGGAATACCAAGATAACTTTGATCAAGATTACCTTCACTGAACCCCAAAACACCACAGATTTTATCTCTCTCTGCCTCAGCACTAAACAGAATGGAACTTTTCTCAACGTTAATATTCAAGCCTGTCATTAAATGAAAATCACTTAGAACCTTCTTGAAAGCAACAACATTATCAACATCAGCTTCCATAAAGACCATAAGGTCATCGGCAAAAATTAAATGCAAAATCTTCAGATGATTAGAGGCATATAGAGGTCTGATATCCCCATTTCTAACAGCAGCATTCATAAGTCATCTGTGGTATCATCTGTAATTTTTATCATTATTCATCAACTTTAGAGAGAGACACATGCAAAAAATTTCTTATCACTTCAAACTGAGGAAAACATCAATCCATGAATCACCTACTACTACTCTCCCACATCATGCTTCTACATTAGTCCATCAAATTCAAGGTGATAACCCTCTCACATTCTTGAGTGATCCTCAAACAACTACAATGACCACAAAGAGGAAAAGGGGGAAGTCATATGTCCATGATGTTTATCTAGAGATAGAGGTGTCTGTAGGGAAAACAACTTATGTTGCAATCACATTCATTCCCACTCATAATAAGTACTGGTAAAATTCCATAAGTTTGTTTCTTGACATCTACAGCTTATGTGCTTCATCTTCAATGAGATACTAAAAGACATGTCATTTATAACCATCATCAAAATAATTTTCAAGTTCATCTTTGTGTTTCCAATTTTTAGAGGGGTTAAAAGTAAAACATTCTCTACACTATGGAAAAATTTACAACTTAAGATACCATGAGACTCACATTTTAAGGTTCAATACTTTTTGCATTGTTGGTTATAGTTTCTTTTTGGAATCTTGTAAATTTTTTAAAGTGGTCAATTTTGATAACAATACTCTAAGGGGTGATCATGATAGTTTTGAGCACAAGGTCCTTTGGTGTATTGTCACATGATTTGTCTTATTCATTAGAGAAAGCTATATCCACTCTTATACAAAGAGTTATTCTTCTCTATATACAAAAAGTTTAACCAAAAAACATATTTGGTAGGAAGGAGACACAAAGACTCCTCTTTGAAAATGAAATGTTCTTTTTGCGGTGTATGTTGAAAAATATAGGATATCAGATAACAATTACTAGAAGTTCTTTTTTCATGGTGGCCAAACCCAAGAAAAGAAATGGTGAAATATCCATTGGAGGATTTTTCATCAAACTAGAGAAGAGCTAGGGGTGGTTACAAAATTACCCCACTTGTAGAGAAATTTTCACACTAATACTAAAATGTTATTGGATACTCCTATCCTCATATTTAATGTGAATAAATAACTTTTTGTGGACATCCAATAACACCCAAGTGCTTCTATTTCTCTCCCTGGAAGAACATGACTTTTTGGTCAAATATAGATAACTTGAAATGGAATATATAAGTTTATTAACATTTGAGATCAAATGGAGTATCAGTCCTTCTACTATGACTCTTTCACTTCTAGGTCCTCCCTCTATGGAACACACACATAGCATGTTTGTTCTACTCTTGACCAGAAGCAGATACACCTTCATGTCTTCATCATTTCAACAGTTGTTGAGGATGGACCACCATGATGCAGAGATCTATGTAATGCAGTCGTAGTATCATGATATATCCTCTATCCTTGGATGGATATATTCTTTGTGTATCATCCTAGGCATTTCATAGACCTCTTGTGGATTTCTACTGGCTAGAAATACCATAATATGCAACCCTAGTTGTCTGTTAATGGCCTTCATGGTCAGATAAGAAGAAAGCGTCCATCCACCCTACCACACCCCTATGAGAATCCAATTGTGACGTGTCTCAAGATTAATATTTGTAGTATCGATGCTAAACTAAATAATTATGGAGAGGGGTTGCAACTTGAATTGTTTTTGTTTTGGTTGTACTTGTTTAATTTCTACTAGTTTCAAATCCTTGATGTGGTGAATTCCAAAAACCGAATCTTTTTCAATTATCACCTTTCTATGTTCTTATATTTTTCTTTTAAAATCTTATTTATCATGTGCACATGTTTGCTTATCTTGTGGTGTTGTTTGTCGTGTAATGGAATTGAATGTTAGTGAAAGTTGCTATGCATATTTAGTGTAATATCGAACTAGAAAACTCAAATGTCCATATTATTTCCATTGATACTAGAACATGAATTATAGAAACCATTGTGTATACATTATTTGAGACAAGTAACCAACCCATCATATCATCATATATAGTCCAATATAATTTGCTTCAATGATGGAACCTAGTGATAGACCAACTTAGGAAAATTTATCTTTATTGGTATATCTTTTGAGTTGTAGAATTTGAAGAAGTGGCAACAAAATTCCCACTTTGTATGGTAATCTAGCTTAAAATGTTGATCTTTTGGTGACGATTGAGTAGCTCGTTGAGCATAATCAAGAAAAACCTTACAAATTTTAAAAAAACAATCTCAAAAAATAGGCAATAAATCCCACTTGGTATGGAAATCTATTAGATTAAAATTTCAATCTGATTGTCATGGTTGGGTGCCTTGTTCCTAAGATAAGAGGGCTAGTGTTCCCTACCAGTAAATGCTAAGATTTTTCCATATAGAATTGGGGAAAATAGTCAAACCTAGATAAGGAGTGCTATGATGGGGAAATCATTGAATTCACTATTTAAGGGTGAAAATGAGAGAAATGGGGGATTCTTGAGGATTTTTTGGAGTGTGTCTATATATCCAAATAATAGAAACATACATCATATTAAATTGGAATTGTCATATATGATAGTTATCCATTGAATGATACAAAAGTATCTGTTGGATTATTTCTATTTTTATTTACATATACATGCCTCTTCTTTTATTATCATTTCATGACATTCATTTATTGATAACAAGTGACAACGAAAGCTTGGGGTTATTTGATAAGGACTTTTTATGTAACAACCTCACTTTTCAACAACCCCCAATTAAGGAAGGCCAAAAAGATGGAGAGTCATTACCTACAAAAGTTACCCAAGGATTCTGATTTTAATTAAACAATATAAAATAGCAGACAATTTCATTAATTTTAAAAGATTGTATACAAGATGCTTACATGAACTTTCTATCCTCAAAATTTTACATTTGAGAAGAGATAACTAGAAAATCCACCTTTTAAAACTTTAATGTATTCATGTGATTTCCACCTTTTATCTGCATGTCCTTTATTATGTATATCAATTTATATCTAAAACGGCGTGAAACAAATACGCAATCAGTATGTTGCCATACTGGTACGTGGGGTGCATCCAAAATGTGTAAGTAAATAACAACATATATTCAACAATTAGTTGCAAATATAAATTGACATTTTTTCACATAATATTTCTTTTATGTAATATTCATAGTGGCATTATAATTGAAAAGAACCTAATAAACAAGCAAACATTTATTTGCAATCCATGTGGAAAACTCTGAGAAAGCGACGTGAAACTAAAGCGGTTATTCTTAGGTGTAATTGTGTACCTTAATGGCGAGTCATGCAAATTATACAAACATTCTCTAAGCATATTATCCAATTGAGAAAGAAAATCAAACAATCAACTTTCATATGCATATATACAAATCCTAAATTCTCACCATCACTTTAATTAGATTAAACCCTACTCGGCCCTACTCTAGGGTTTAGGTTCTCTTGACATCAACTCATTATCAGAGTCATGTTTGATACTCCAATTCCCATGTTCCTTGGTTTAATGACTCAGAATCCCTAATTCATGTTAAGCGTAGTCATGATTATCAAATCTACCATATTATGTTATCATGAGCACTGGATTCAATAATTTCCCTTAAAGACATAACAAATATGATATTAAACTATAATTACTTCATATGTGTGATTATTCATATTAGAAACTCTAATGCTACATCACTATGAGAATGTGCATGTTAAATGATCATTATATTCCACAATATCAAATAATAACACCAAATATTAGCTTTTTAATGTTTCCAACATCTTACACACCAATAAGTATTATTCATCACTTAATACATGTTAGTACCACTTTTGAAATATGAAGCATAATTAGATATCATTGGTATTTTATTTGAATTTCTCTCTCTCCTTATGAATTTTTATACAAGACTTGTCTCAATCAGAGCTACAAATAATTAGTTATGATTTTTATATAATAATCATTAACTGTCCAATCACAAACAGCCGTGTGAGAAAAACATTATCCTACTTGGAGTATCCACGCGAGACGATCAAGCCAATGGGCTCTGGCCACGTCAGGTCTTCCTGCCACATGGTCTGGGTCTTAGAAAAGAACACAAAGAAAGCGTTGCCCTCAGTGACGTGGCCAGAAACCTACTGCGCTCAGGGGCAATTTTGGAAATCTCCCACCCGCCTTCGTCTCCCTGATTGACTGTAGGCGCGCGACGCTGCTACTCAGCGTGATCTACGACGCCCCTCCCAGGCTCCCATGCTGTTCGACGGTGACAACTTTCAAGGCTCTCCCTTTTCTCGGCCACGGCACGGCCCTAATCCTCCCCGTCGCACACTCTCTCTTCCCCTTAGCCTGCCCACCGCCGCCTTCTCAACCTTCTCGTGATACTTCGAATCTGTGATCTCCGGCGAGGGTAACCACTCGGTACCCCCTTCTATCGACCATCACTGAAGTCTCTTCCCAGGGCTGATAACGTACTGACTGTGCCCTATCTTCTAGCTCCACAGTCTACCATCGCACCATCCTCATCCACGGACCTTGTGTCCACAAGTCTCTCTACCGCTCAACCATGACTCCGCCCTCCTTGTGCAGCTCTAAGCGACGACCAGGCTTCCTGGGTCCCTAGTCATGCAGCATAGCTGCAGACACACCCACCAGCGGCGATCAGCATCGTGGCGACAGTGAGCACTTAGAAGGGAGAGGTCCGCGATTTCTCCTCCTTTCCCTTGTGTGCAGAGGCGTCTGCAACCATGTAGGTCATGAACAAGGAGGGTGCTGGCGGCGCTCTTATCACGGCACCCGTGACCCAGCGCTTTGACTACTGGCAGGGAGGGTGAGTCAAGTCTCCATCATCCGAGTTTCCCTACAAGGCAGAGGGTTGGTTGTCCTCGGTATCTCTGTGGAAGCACCCTCGATCCACCCATGGTCATGTGTTATATAGGTAGAGAACCTAGGGTTACGAAGGGAGGAGGCAGTGGTGAAGCCAGGATTTTTCATAAAGGGGGGCACCATAATATATCATACTATTAAAAAAAGTGTAAGAATTTGAATATCAATAAAATTTGTTTAGCATATTTGTGTAAAAAAAACATCTCTTTAGCATGTTGTTTATGTGTCCGAACAAAACATAATGTAAAGAGTTATAATGAAGAGAGAGCTTGCAATGCAAGCATTTACTGTCTTACAATGTTTGTTAGAGATCATTGCATTCTTCTTGATAAAAAGATTTAGACAGTTATTATACTAGATTTTCAGTCTTCCACAACAATCACATATGTCGTGAAACTTTATTATACTAGTTTCATTGTTGTTGGTATATAAGATATGTTTTGATGTTAGAAGGTTATTCTTTGAGCCCACACTCGTTATTCACCCTGAGTTTTTATGGCAAACAAGATCTTCTCATTTTATATAGTTATTGGAAGTAGTCAATACTAGTTTTGATGTTTTTGAACTCTTGTAGAAAGTCATTTACTTGATATACACATAGCTAAACGCGTTAACATGTATGTATAACTATACCCGCAAATATGTGATTGTTTACTTATAATGACATAGTACAATGACTTCCCTTTGCAGCGGACTAAAATTTCACATTTACTATTGTCGATATATTTCATGTGTGCAATTTTAAGAACTGAAATTCTGCCGCCACAACCTGTTGTCAATAATAAGATGCAGGTGCATGTGCAAAGGCAACCACTTTGGCATTATCCATATAACATGATCAGATCAATCGGTTTAAATGAAAATAGCCAGAAAGGAATTGACAATTTTAAAAAAAGCAAATTGGCTTAACTATATTTGTAATCCTTAACTTCCATTGTTTATGGACCTCGTGGTGTATTGACATAGCAACATGTGTTTGATTGTTTATTGAATCGTTTCGCTGGCATATTGCGGATACGGGTATGAGACCGAGAGTTATGATTATTGATCCACCGCTTAAAGAAGATAGGGCACTGTGTTTAACTTTCTGGCGTCGCACGTGTTTTTCCTTAAAAATGTTAATGCTAGTAAATTATTTTGTGGAACTGAGGTAGGCCACGTGCCCCCCTCTGCCGTAATGTGGCTACGCCACTGGGAGGAGGTGAAGAGCGAAAGAGAGAACGGTGGCAGGTTTCCTTTCTTTAAGGAGGATGGTCCTGTGAGGAAAGGGTTCGGTCACATTAAGTAAATATGACCCCCTCCATATAACGTGTCCTCCACATCCTACTTATGGTAGTCTATATCACGACTCTTCCAAAAAGGTTAACACTTGCTTCCCTAGTCTACGGAATAACAACTTTGCAGATTCATTCCTTCTCAAAAAGTAAGGTATTCATGACATTTCATAAGCATACATTACTACCTTTTCATCTCTTATATCAATAATTCAACACCAACTAGGAAATAAATATATTCCTCCAACTAATCCCTTTCTCTATCATGCTTATGGTAAGGCACTTATGGAAAATTAAAGTGTATGGTTGTCAAAGAGAAAATCCTCCAATGTAAATATAAAAACACATATATTTTATTTCTTTTGGCAACTTGAAATTTATTTCATTTATCATAACAAAAGGCTATTATTATTTATTCATGTACAAAAAATTTTATTAATTTAACTTGTGCCACAAGCACCCATACGACAGAGGCGATCTATATTGTTATTCCCCTGATAATACCATTAGGGGATTTATTTATCAAAACATGATTTCCATTTATATCATTCAATTTTATCAAAATTAAGGATATTACATTTTACCATGTCTAATAGGAGTTTTTTGTCTTTATTGCTTAAATTTCTTAGTATGGCTGTATTTTTGGACCTATAAAGGCATTTTTAATAACTTTGTCTAGAAGTTGTTTACTATAGTGAATGAATTCATTTCTATGTAGGTTTCATGAATTGTGTTCATGTGGACTTCTATTCCTCATTTGATTTGACTTGGAAGCCTAAAAATGAAATCACACTTAATTTGAATAAACACAATGTGTCCAAATGTCACTACTAGAAACATGCCCAGAATCAACGGTTAGCAGCTTGGATGCTGAAGCAGAATACACGGGCTCAATTCACAATTCCGATTCAACCGTGGATTCAGGGTCGTACTCCCTGTCTCCATGAAAACTGGGATCAACTTCAACGGGCTCATTCAACTGAAAGGACATCACATGTTGATTCTGGGCACTTCTCTTAAACTAATAACAACTCCTTTAAACTCATAGCTAACGGTAGTTATGGTTTAACCAAATATGGGATATATTAAAATCTCAAACAACACTAATTGCTCAAATTAACAGATCCAATTTGTGCACATCACAATAAAAATCCACTGCAGTACAAATGGGCCCAAATCTATTACTTTGATACTTAGTGTCAATGACATCAATCACGTTTGGATGCTAGAGCATCATACATTGAGTAGATTCGTGGTCCATAAAAGGTACAAGTAGATTTCATCTTACAGCAAATATCAAACTGTTTGATGGTTTACAACCATATTATATTAACTAAAAAGTAACAGAAAACTATCATGGCCAATCTTTCTGTTAAGTCTTCCCATCTTCAAATGCTCTTCCCGTTAAGTCTTGATAAGAACGACCTCACTGGTCCTGTCCCAGCCTTCCTCGCACAGTTTCCAGAGTTATGGTACATGGACCTTGGATTCAACCGCCTGAGAAGCCCAATTCCGGGTGCAATTGCTGGACTTCCCAAGCTCCATCACCTCTCTCTCGAGCATAACCAGCTGACTGGCACCATCCCGACCGAGTTCAGCAAGTTTCAGTTAGCTACCGTAATCGTGCTCTCCCACAACAACCTCTTCGGGTCGTTGCCTCCAGAGCTTGGGGCTACAGACTTCGACGTTATTGACATGTCTTGGAACCGTTTGTCTGGGGACGCCACGTTCCTCTTTGTGAAAAATAAGGTGGAGCTTGGCCACATCGACATGTCTATGCTGCCAGCAGTGGTAACCAGAAAGGAGGTGAAGAGAACAGGGAGACAGAGATTTGCACTCATTATTAAACATGTATATTATGAAACATGAGGATCACACTGATTACCTGCAAAATGTCGCAATGGCAATTGATATGACTTGAAATGCGGAACTAAATACTAATGTCAATTAGGAGACGTACAAAATGTCACTGAAGTAAAGACTTATGTATCTCCTTCATTAGTCCATGAGTACTCCAAAATATGCTAACACGCATAATATTCATGTTCCAAAAAAGCCAATGGACTGAATATACCACTAAGAAAGATGGAATCTAGTAGCCTTGAATATCTGTAAAGAACATAATGTCTTCAAATGATACACTACCAAAATGAGTAGAGATAATATGTAAAGCTAATAGAATAATACTTACATTTCTATAGATAGAACAAGGTCCAAAATATGCAGCATGCACAAACATCCATCATTCCAAAAAAAAGCCACTGGTTTAAATATACCAATAAGAAAGACAAAATCTGGCAACTTTATTATCTACAAAGAACAAGAGATCTTCAAACAATATACTACCAAAATGAATCGTAAAAAGATTAAGATTTAATGGAATGGTACTTACATGCTCTAAAGTTGGTTGGTTAATGGCCACACAGGCCATTAGAGACATGTGGTGAGTAGTTATGTTGTGATATTATTAGAATAAATCATGTTGTAAGTCAAATATGGTCATAAACATGATAGAGATTTAATTTATAAAAGTGTATACCTCAATATCATTGTGACTACTTGATGTGTGTGGCTCACCACAATGAGATGTCCCTTCTCGGTTTTCCTATAAAATATGAAATGCATTTTAAAGTAAGATCTTAATAGAAATAAATATGTTTAGTGGATTATCACCTGTCCATATTGTTCTCTTAGACATGCAAGTTCTGCTTCTAACTCCTTAATTCAGGATTGTTGCTTAACATATTGTTTCATTTGTACACGTTGTAAATGAGAAGTCTTCCATCTTTGTCTGGACGCTCCAATACCATATCCCCTCTCATAACCACCATGATGGTCCCCAATCACATCATCAAGAACATGAACAAATGCTTGGTGGTTTCTTGACCTATCAAGTTGTCGTTCTTCACATTTTGCAGCAATTTCTTCCTACAAATTTTAGATTTACACATAATGCCATGAAATATCACTTTGTAATAATTATAAAGTATGCAAAATATTAGACTTACACATTTTTTCTTTGTGTATTCATCCAAATAGTTACCCTTTGCATCTTGATGGTATTTTAGGTATGCTTGCCATTCAGCTTGTATCACTCCCTTTTCAGTCTATCATGGTAAAAAGATATAAATTTTCTAATAAGTCAAGATTATATCAAAACGAGTTAAACACAAAAATAACTTTCATTTTTACCCATTCTTGGTACCAACGAGAATAAGATTTAGCTCCAGTTCTATGTGTGGGACGAGGACCTCCCCGATTAACCTTGTTTCGAGTGCACTCCTCCTGTGATGAGTAAAAAGGAATGTATTTGATATGAATTGTATAAATATATCAAGAATGCATCATAAGTCATCACTTTCATTGCTTCACCTGTTTAATAGGAGACTTCCAATATTCCAACAATTGTTTTCATTCCCAATTAGTGACTCGTGAATCAGGTTTTTCTTCACATTCTTGATTTTGATTCTTAGAGATAGACTTTTTATTTTTTAATGTGCTTCTCCAAGATCTAACCTTGCTTTGTACATTGGCATAACACCAATATACAACCTCTTGCATATTTGCAATTGTCTCCCCATCTATCATGCGAAACTCATACAACTCCTAGAATGATATACATGTTAGAAATTTCCTATTTAAATAAATCTAATTTATTTGTATAATATTTGTTGACGTACCATAACATCATCCATCATGGATTCAAAACCCTTAATATGATCTGCTCCCCATTCTTTGTGCAACGGAAAATACATACCCTTCTTTGCACAAATTCCAAGATAATTAGTCAACTTCCTAGAGACTTCACCAATCGGAGCTCCTCGATCATTAAACAAACACGTGTGGACTTTTCCTCATGGTGGCAATAAAGTACTTAACTTTGCTGCTCCTCTATATCTTTTTTTTGTAATAGAGGACACATTTTGATCTATACCACAACACAATTTAATATCACATATTATTCTTAAATCAGTTTGAAATCATGATTAACAAGACTTCATACCAGTAGAGCATGTAGTCATTCTTGCATTTTGTCCCATAGGGTTTTCTTGGGACATGGGACTTATAGTTCCTACAAAATATGATTTTTTAGAGTGACAACAGCAGAAATATCTCTTTTAGGATGCAAGAAGAGAAAATAAGATGTTATCTATAAAATTAAGTTATAAGTTAGTAAACACCTTGACAACCCCCATTTTGGGGGCTTATAGAATTCCTTGAGGTGTTAAAGCTTGAGTGGCTCCCTCTAGGTTCCACAATGTTTCCTTCAAGAAATATATACATGTAAGTGGGACAAAAATATGAAATTGGTACTTGTATAACTCATAAAACATGTAAGATACATCAAGAAGATAAGACACTATCCGAAATATTAAGAAATAAGTTGCGGACCACCTTGAGGACCCTCATTTGGGGGACTTGTTGAATTTCTTGAAGTGTTAAAGCCTCAGTGGCTCCCTCGAGGTTCCCCAATGTTTCCCTCAAGAAATAATCCATTTTTTAATAAAAAGAGATGGTCTGAATTTGACTAAAATATGCAAAGAAATCATGAAAACATATGTCAAACCATGTCCGTCTTCAGTCAGTATCCTTCTAAGACTGTCTAGAGAGCCAAGAGCTGAAATATCTCTTCTAGGATGCACATCAACACCTTCCAAATTGAAATAGAGAAAGATATACATATAAGTGGGACAAAAATATGAAATTGGTACTAGTATAGCTCATATAACATGTAAGATATATCAAGAAGATACGACACTATCTGAAAAATTAAGAAATAAGTTGTGGACCACCTTGAGGACCCTCATTTGGGGGACTTGTTGATTTTCTTGAAGTGTTAAAGCCTGAGTGGCTCCCTCTAGGTTCCATAATGTGTCCTTCAAGATGAAATCCATTTTTAAATAAAAGAGACGGTCTGAATTTGACTAAAATATGCATTGAAATCATGAAAACGAAAATCAAACCATGCCCGTCTTCAGTCAGTATCCTTCTACGACTGTCTAGAGAGCCAAGAGCTGAAATATCTCTTCTAAGATGCACATCAACACCTTCAAAATTGAATTAGAGAAAGATATACGTATAAGTGGGACAAAAATATGAAATTGGTACTTGTATAACTCATAAAATATGTAAGATACATCAAGAAGATAAGACACTATCTGGAATATTAAGAAATAAGTTGCGGACCACCTTGAGGACCCTCATTTGGAGGACTTGTTGAATTTCTTAAAGTGTTAAAGCCTGAGTGGCTCCCTCGAGGTTCCCCAATGTTTCCTTCAAGAAATAATCCATTTTTTAATAAAAAGAGATGGTCTGAATTTGACTAAAATATGCAAAGAAATCATGAAAACGTATATCAAACCATGCCCATCTTCAGTCAGTATCCTTCTAAGACTGTCTAGAGAGCCAAGAGCTGAAATATCTCTTCTAGGATGCACATCAACACCTTCCAAATTGAAATAGAGAAAGATATACATATAAGTGGGACAAAAATATGAAATTGGTACTAGTATAACTCATATAACATGTAAGATATATCAAGAAGATATGACACTATCTGAAAAATTAATAAATAAGTTGTGGACCACCTTGAGGACCCTCATTTGGGGGACTTGTTGATTTTCTTGAAGTGTTAAAGCCTGAGTGGCTCCCTCTAGGTTCCATAATGTGTCCTTCAAGATGATATCCATTTTTAAATAAAAGAGATGGTCTGAATTTGACTAAAATATACAAAGAAATCATGAAAACATATATCAAACCATGCCCATCTTCAGTCAGTATCCTTCTACGACTGTCTAGAGAGCCAAGAGCTGAAATATCTCTTCTAAGATGCACATCAACACCTTCGAAATTGAATTAGATAAAGATATGCGTATAAGTGGGACAAAAATATGAAATTGGTACTTGTATAACTCATAAAACATGTAAGATACATCAAGAAGATAAGACACTATCCGGAATATTAAGAAATAAGTTGCGGACCACCTTGAGGACCCTCATTTGGGGGACTTGTTGAATTTCTTGAAGTGTTAAAGCCTGAGTGGCTCCCTTGAGGTTCCCCAATGTTTCCTTCAAGAAATAATCCATTTTTTAATAAAAATAGAAGGTTTGAATTTGACTAAAATATGCAAAGAAATCATGAAAACGTATATCAAACCATGCCCATCTTCAGTCAGTATCCTTCTAAGACTGTCTAGAGAGCTAAGAGCTGAAATATCTCTTCTAGGATGCACATCAACACATTCCAAATTGAAATAGAGAAAGATATACATATAAGTAGGACAAAAATATGAAATTGGTACTTGTATAACTCATAAAACATGTAAGATACATCAAGAAGATAAGACACTATCTGGAATATTACGAAATAAGTTGTGGACCACCTTGAGGACCCTCATTTGGGGGACTTGTTGAATTTCTTGAAGTGTTAAAGCCTGAGTGGCTCCCTCGAGGTTCCCCAATGTTTCCTTCAAGAAATAATCCATTTTTTAATAAAAAGTGATGGTCTGAATTTGACTAAAATATGCAAAGAAATCATGAAAACGTATATCAAACCATGCCCATCTTCAGTCAGTATCCTTCTAAGACTGTCTAGAGAGCTAAGAGCTGAAATATCTCTTCTAGGATGCACATCAACACCTTCCAAATTGAAATAGAGAAAGATATACATATAAGTGGGACAAAAATATGAAATTGGTACTTGTATAACTCATAAAACATGTAAGATACATCAAGAAGATAAGACACTATCCAGAATATTAAGAAATAAGTTGTGGACCACCTTGAGGACCCTCATTTGGGGGACTTGTTGATTTTCTTGAAGTGTTAAAGCATGAGTGGCTCCCTCGACGTTCCCCAATGTTTCCTTCAAGAAATAATCCATTTTTTAATAAAAATAGATGGTCTGAATTTGACTAAAATATGCAAAGAAATCATGAAAACATATATCAAACCATGCCCATCTTCAGCCAGTATCCTTCTACGACTGTCTAGAGAGCCAAGAGCTGAAATATCTCTTCTAAGATGCACATCAACACCTTCGAAATTGAATTAGAGAAATATATACATATAAGTGGGACAAAAATATGAAATTGGTACTAGTATAACTCATATAACATGTAAGATATATCAAGAAGATAAGACACTATCCAGAAAATTAAGAAATAAGTTGTGGACCACCTTGAGGATCCTCATTTGGGGGACTTGTTGATTTTCTTGAAGTGTTAAAGCTTGAGTGGCTCCCTCTAGGTTCCAAAATGTTTCCTTCAAGATGAAATCCATTTTTTAGAAAAAAGAGATGGTCTGAATTTGACTAAAAATATGCAAAAGAAATCATGAAAACATATATCATAAGAACATATGGTCTGAAGTTAACTAAATACACAAAAGAAACCAACAAAATTCATAGCAAGCAATGCTCATATTCATTTGTTGTTCTCTTAATGTTGTTTCAAGTATCAAGACTAGAATTTTCTGTTCTATAATGCATTTAGAGACCTTCCTTGGTACCAACACACATACAACACAAAGATAACTCATACAACATCTAAAGAATATTAATAAGATAGATGATAACTAGAAATGTAAGTTATGAGTTATTTATAACCTTGATTTGGTTCTATGGTAGAATTTCTTGGAGACACTATGCTGGATATGTCCCTCCTTGAAAGCATCAAGTCACCTAATAAATTTAATTTCAAAAAGATATGAATATGATTGCATGCACAACATGCACAACTAGTATTATTGAAATATCTACCATCATGGAATGCTTCATTTGGGGTCATTGTAGAATTAAGTAAAGAGGTAAAGCTAGATATATTCCCTCTAGCTTCAACAAAGGTATCTATAAGATCATGAGAATTGAAAATGCAATAAGAAGTAGGGATTTGAATATGTATGGAAACCATGAAAAAAAATGTTAAAAAGCTATATTTTGGTTGATGAAAATCATGTAAATTCGTACCCTCATTTGGAGTTGGAAATTTGGATGAATTCATTGATCCACATGCAGCTTTCAAAATAGGAGAGATTTGGCCTATCAAATGTTGAGCTACTGCACTTTGCGATGGGAGTTGATGTTCTTTGACTAAAAACTTGAGAATGTTTGCGATAGGTTCTTCAAAGGAATCTATTGAAAAAATATATATATAATAAAGATAGTATGAACTGTATAATTATAAAATGTAAAAAAATACAAAAGTACAGACCCATGTTGTGGCAATCAGCCCTCTCCTCAAGGTTCATTGATGAAGGTAAGGATTCACAAGAGTGTCTTGAACCAAGTGGATATGAACCATCTCTCCTATCTAAAAATGCCAAGGAATTGGATGGAAGTGTTGGACTATTTAGTGACACCCCATAATCTGAGTGTTATTGTGCCAAATTCTCAGAACGTTTAGTGTTACTATCATTCTGAATGTTAGCTTTCAATTTCTTCTTCAAAGGAGCCTTAATTCCTGATTTTTTTAAAGAAATACTAAAACAATTGTGTTAATTTGTTAAGAAATATACAAGTGCTTAAAAATATCTTACCGGAAATATTTCTCAAGGGTTCACTCAAACCAAAAGAAGATTTTTCTTTCCCACCTGAATTGTCTTTCTCTTCACATGTGGGATTTTAATCAATTATCTCATCAAGTGGTCTTGTCCTTCTAGCAATGCAAGGCATTATTCTATAAATAAAAATAGATAGTAAGTTTTGAGAAGTAAATTTTCACTTTACATGTAAAAATACCTTGTATGCCCTTTCTCTTTAGTCGTTTTCTTGCTTTATCTATTAGTGATGTATCTACTAATAGATCAGTAGGAACATCAAATCTAGACCAGGATTCACTATCATCATTTTCATTGGTTTGTCTAATGAATTTGGCATGATGTATATTTCTAAGAATCATATCGTCATCTTCATTAACATTTGAAGAGGTAGAACAATCATATGTATTTTTTGGCCTCCAATGGCAAACAACACTCCAATCTAAAAATTCAGGATCAATTGAGTAATACACTTGTTGGGCTAGTGATGGAAAGATAAATGGTTCATCTTTATAGCTTCTTTGGACTGTATATATCATAGTGAAATTATATTCATCCTTATGACACCCATATACTGAATCATACCATGTGCATTTAAATGGATACATAACAAGCCTTTTAGAATATGCAATTTTCATGATGTCTACCAAAGTTCCATAGAATACTTGACCATCAACACCAATAGTTGCTACTCCACTGTTTTGTGTCACCCTCACACTTTCTATAGCTTTGACCTCAAATTTATACCCGTTGACAAAATATCCTTTATATGAAAATACCCCAGGTTTTGGACCACGAGCTAAGCATTTGACATCTTCAGACAAACCATAAGAATCATCAAGTGTAGAAATCTGTTAAGAAAACAATTAATAGTTTTTTGAATAATATTAAAAATTACCTTGATATATAGGAAGATACTTACATAATGTTTAAACCAATGTACAAAATTGTGATGTTGTTCTTTCTGAATTTCCAAATCATTCCAATTTGGATTTTGGTTCTGTAAAATAGTTTTATGTATCCTACATGTAACATATATGTATATAAGTTAAAGATAATGTATCATACATGTAACATGACTTATATATGAAGAAACCATATGAATGTTGACATTTACCTTAAGTAAGATTGGATTTCATATGTATTGAACAAGACAAAGCGATGTGCTTGGAATAGTTCCTCTTTAGAAGTAAAACACTCCACAGCTGTACCAATTGGTCCCTCTTTGTATGCTTTGGAACTCCCTATCTTCATAGTATTACTATTCATGTACCGAGAACAAAAGGTAATGGCCTCCTCCATGAGATAAGCTTCAGCAATAGAACCCTCTGGTTTATTTTTGTTTCGGATGTAACTTTTAATTCTAAATAAATATCGTTCAATTGGATACATCCATCTAAAAAACACAGAGCCTGCAATTTTTGCTTCAGTGGGCAAATGAACAGTCAAATGCATCATCACATCAAAAAATGTTGGAGGAAAGATCATTTCTAACTTGCATAGAGTCATACAAATTTGTTTTTTTAATTCTTCCATCTTGCCAACATTGATGACCTTATTGCACAATTCTCCAAAAAAATAAGACAACTCACAGATTGCCACTGCAATAGGTTTAGCAACTGTAGTTCTTGAAGCCAAAAGCAAAAGTTGTTGCATCAAAACATGATAATCATGGCTTTTAAGAACTCCAATCTTTCTATCTGAAACATGTGCTTTACTAGAAATGTTTGAAGAGAATCTGTATGGAAGTTTCAAATCTTTGAGAACTTTCAAAAATGTTTGCTTTTCATCATCTGTCATGTTGTATATTGCATGTGGAAGAATGGTTTTTTTAGTTGTTTTCTCTTTTCTAGGCCATAAAGAATGTCGGATATCTAGTTCCTCCAAATCTAGCCTTGCTTTAATGTCTCTAGTCTTCCCATTTTTTCCAATATCCAATTCAAAATATTTTCACAAACATTCTTCTCAATATGCATGACATCCATATTGTGTCGCAACAACAATGTTTTCCAATAAGGAAGCTCAAAAAATATACTTCTCTTTTTCCACCCACTTTTAGAAAAACTGATGGGATCATAATCATTTAAAAGGTTGTCTACCTCTTCACTGGACAAGGGTCTTGGTGCATTGTCAAACTCAGTTGCACCATTAAACTTCTGAACATCTTTACGCCATGGATGATTACAAGGTAAGAAACGGCGATGTCTCACATATGCAATCTTTCTACTAGCAGGAAGGTAAATAGATACACTAAAATAATGACATGTAGGGAAAGCTTTATATCCCTTTGTACTCCATCCAGACAACATGGCATAAGCTGGAAAATCACTAATAGTCCATAATAAAGATACACACATAGTAAACTTTTCACCAACAGAGGTATCATACACTTTTACACCATCATTCCACAATATTTTCAACTCATTAATCAATGGCCGCAAATAAATGTCAATTTCTCTAGGCATTTTTGGTCCATCGATCAAAAGAGTCAACATAAAATTACATTTATCCAAAACAAACCAAGGAGGTAAATTGTAAACCATCAAAATCACAGGCCAAATCGAATGATTGCTCCCCTTTGTCATGTTGAAGGGGTTAAATCCATCGGATGCTAATCCCAAACGAACATTACGAGGCTCGATACTAAACATAGGATGCTTACTATCAAAATCTCGCCATGCTTCAGAATCCCTAGGATGGCTCATTTCTCCAACCTTACTTGGTGATGTCTTTTTGTGCCATGTCATATGAGTAGCTGTAACTTTGCACATAAAAAATCTTTTTAACCTTAGAATCAAAGGGAAATTGGGAAGAATCTTAGCTGGGGCAACTTTCTTCTTTGAAATTGTGGATATCCATCTAGACTTTTTGCACTTTGGACACTCATTTAGATTTTCATTCTCCCGGTAATACAACAAACAATCATTAGGACAAGCATGTATCTTCTTACACTTCAAACCTAAAGTACTCATTACCTTCTTGCACTCATACCAGCTTTTAGGAAGTGTGTTATTTGGTGGAAGAATTTTATGAGAAAATTCCAAAACATCACTTGCACCCTTCTTACTCCATTTATTATCACATTTCATTTTCAATAAATCAAGTATATCATCAAACTTAGAGATAGGACAATCAGGATATAGAGGAGTGTTTTAATCATTTATCAACTTTTCAAAACTATCAATGTCAATATCACGCTCATGGAATCGTTGATCGTTATTACTTGAATCATGTATTTGCTCAACTTCCTCATAAGCACCCATCATGTTGTTTATCATATGTATAGTTTCAGCATTGTTCACATTTTGCAATCTAGGTGCATGATCATTTTCTCCATGATACTTCCATCTTGTATACTGATCAAGAAAACCATTACTCAAGATGTGATACCGAATAACATCTAATTGTTGATGAATTGCATTCTCACAACTTATACATGGACAAAGTTTTTCTGTGCTAGGATTGTCTTTGAATGCAAAACCTAAGAAAAAATCGACACCCTCACGGAATTGTGTATTGTTTAATCTATCAAATTTTGACTTGCAACAATACATCCAACTCTTATCTTCAATAAATTTATGTGCCATTTTGATAATTCCTACAAAAACCACATAACCCACACACATTTTATATACTAAGTAAATTGATGAATATATGAATTGACAAGTTACCTTTAAAAAGCATGTACTACATCTCAAAATAATGCAAAATAATAATGCAATGGTTATACATTGTCATGATTATACCATACTAACTCACACGCTATTAAAAAGACTTCCTATTGATACCGCATACATTTTATTTATTTATAATTAAACTAGAAGCTTATATTATCCTATCTAGCCCCTATTTGTTTCGCTAATTCCAAATATACACATATTTAATTTGATATAACCCTTGATCTAATATAACAAAGAGTATAAAGATTTATCATCAACATTCACACAGTATAAAAATATAAATATTAACACAAAATAAAAAATTTAGCATATAGGATATTTATTTTTTTAATTGGGGCATAATGACATGATTATACCATGGTAACTTACACTATTTCCAAAAGTAGTTTTCTACAACTTCCCCATATAGTTTAATTAACTATAACCATGGCCATCCCCTAATTTCACTAATTTCAAATACATAAAATATTAATTTGATTAACATAAACTTAATAAAATATATAGGGGACACTAAATTCTAACACTGGTATCCACACAGAAAAACAAATCTTAAACATTAAGTCAAATGACCATTTTTTCATAGATGCCAATTACTTTTGGAGCATTTTACTTACACTACATGTTACAATAGAAAAAAGGGCATGGTATAACAGTTATTGTGTCACTTAAATCACCAAAGAAATACGACAACTATCTCGACGTCATATTTTGGGAGAAGCTTTTTGTATTTTGATCTATATATCACTAAATGATCAAAGAGGAAAGAAATTTTAAAAAAGTAGGACAAATATAATGACGTAAACTATCAATTTCACACTAAAAAACTTCCTTTTCTAGATGAAACTCCTAAACTAAATTGCACATGTATGCATAGAGAGAGAAGGATGATCCTATCAATCCATGAACATATAGTTTCTTGTTGTAGTAATACCATTATGTTGAGTCTAGAGTTGTAATTGCTTGCTTGCATCTCCAATATTTAACTTGCACATATGTAGGAAATGGATGTTATGAGATTAAATGAATATTTAAGTTACTTTTACTTGTAGAGCAATCAAAATCCAATGACTTTCTAAATCATCATAAATACACTATCAAACATATTTCTGGTAACAACCTATGTGTAGCATTTCCGAGATAAATGAGAACCGTCGTAGGATAAAGATTGTATATGTATGCTATACCAAGTATACAAGAATAGATCACATTTTTTCAAGTATATAGATGGCTTTAAATTAGGATATAACTGATGCTTTTCTTAATGTAAAAACTTGGTAATGGAGCATAGAAGACTGGTAGCCTACTATTGTTTTTTTTTAAACGAAAACATCAGTTGCTAGTAGGGAACCAGTTAGGAAACAAATGAATGTCTGAAAGATAAAATTGTTGCCCTTGAGGGGGACACACATGCCATTGTGTTGCTGAGGATGGTTTCTTTAAGCAGAATTTAGCAAGCGCATCTGTGAGTTTGTTTTGATTCCTTCTTTGGTGCACCACCTTCTGTATCCCTGCATGGATCAAGGCATCTCTGATTTTTATAGTAAGAGTGCGGTATTTGTCAGGAGGGTCCTTTAGATGTGAAACCCATTGAACAGCATTCCAAGAGTCTAAAATGATTAAACCTTCAGCAAGTGTGTTAAGAGCAGCAAGTTGTACTCCATGCAAGATAGCCTTCAGCTCGCCTTCCATGGCATCCGAACCAGGACAAAGATTTGCAGAGCCCGTCTTCCACTGTCCCAATGAGTTTCTAGCTATAGCACATATACAGGTCGTTTGTGTGTTGCTTGCTACGTGAATAATGGTTGTACAGGTTCGAGTAGGTAGAGGTGGGCTGATAATGTTTCCTCCGGAACTGTGTGATTGGGTCATAGCACAGGTGATAGATGAAGCTTCAGTAATACAGTTGACAGCCACCACCGTAGGCGGTGTACTTCTTTGCTCAAAAATAAAAGAGTTGCGGTTCTTCCATATCCTCCAACATGCTACTGCAAATTTTGTTTGCCAGTTCTGGATTCGGTGGAGTTCTTTGAGATTATATTCCATTCATGAATGAATGCTGCTACTTGAGAAGAAGAGATCAGCTTCCGTTGGTATAAGCTTGACCCAGATCTATTTAGAAGCTTCACAGTCACGTATGGCATGGAGGCAATCCTCGTCTGCGGCATTACATCGGGAGCATGTGGGAACTTCGGTAAACTTCTTCAGAGTTCTGAGGACATTAGTGGGCAGGCGGCAGTGTAGCAAAAGCCATAAATGTGTTTTGATTCTGTGAGGTATTGGAATCGACCAGATGGTTTTGAAAAGAGGTTGTTCTTCTTCCTGCCAACTACATACAACGGCGTATGCTGAGCTGGTTGTGAAAATTCCATTGTGATCTAGCTTCCAAATTCGAGTGTCATCCCCGTATGAAGGCTTGGGGGTAGGCATGTGCAGAATGGAGTGAACTGTATCCGCGTTGAACCAAAAATTCAGAAAATCAGTATCCCACGTTTCATCTTCCTTCACCAGGCTGGCGACCTTGAGGTCAAGCAGGTCCTCTGGGATAGTAAGGTCAGTTTTGATGAAAGGTTGATGGCCACTTCCAACCCATTCATCTATCCAGGCCAGGGTATCCTCCCCCGAGATGGCGATCCTTCTGGAGTTGTTAAAGAGAGTGGGGGTGAGTCTTCTAATACTCTGCCAGAGGTGGGAACCGTTTGAGCTTGGTTGTCTTCTACTGTGGTATTTACCCACCATGAGATCCACCCAAGGGATGCTTTTTCGAAGCAGAAATGTCCACGCCATCTTCATAAGAAGGGATGTGTTGAAGTCCTTGGATCGTTTGATGCCAAGACCTCCTAGCTGTTTTGGTTTTGTAACAGTCTTCCAGGAAACCAGGTTTAGGCGCTTGTTGTTGCTGCCGTTCCAAATGAAATTCCTAATCAGTTTATCTATTTTGTCACAGGTAGCTAAGGGGAGTTGGATCGATTGCATTACATAGCAAGCCTGTGATTGTAACATTGATCTTGCGAGAGTAATTCTTCCTGCCAAGGAGAGTAAATTATTCTGCCATTGGTGAATCTGTTTATGGATTTTCTCGGTGAGGTTGAGGAAGAGTTCCTTGTTTTTTCTTCTGTGAATTATCGGAACCCCAAGGTGACGGCCCAGATTTCTCGTTTCCTGTATGCCTAAATTCCTGCATACCCGATTCCTCATATCCCTAGGTGTGTTGACGGAGAAGAAGATCGCTGATTTGTCGTGAGAGAGGATGATATCATCTTAAGGCAGATGCTTCACGGAACCTTTTAAGGCAGGCTTTAATATTCTTAGCTTGTTGAAGAGATGCTTCCACGAAGAGGATGATATCATCCGCAAAGCTAGTGTGGGTTATGGGGATCTTGGCTTTAGAGATGAAAATAGGTGTCCACTTCCCAGTAGATACTTCAGATGCTATGAGCTGACTGAAATGCTCTAAACAAAGGACAAAGATATAAGGTTATAGGGGATCACCTTGTTTAACCCCACATGAAGGTTTAAAGGAACAGGTGGTATCGCCATTCCATAGGATGGAAGATTCTCCTGAAGTGATGATCTCCATAATAATGTTGATTATGATTCTTGGTAGGGAGGTTCTTGTGAGTGTATTGTGAATGAACTGCCAACTCAGTTTATCAAAAGCTTTAACTAAGTCAAGCTTCAATGCCAGGGATTTCTTGGTGCTAGTTTTTGACTCCATGAAGTGTATAACTTATTGAACTAGGGCAGTATTATCGCTAATCCTTCTCCCGGGAATGAAGGCAGGTTGATGGGGTGACACCCAGTCCTTGAGAAAGGGTCTGATTCTGGTTGTGAGCACCCTGGATAAAAGCTTTGTACAAACATTATTCAGAGATATAGAGCAGAATTGAGAGCAAACCTCTGGGGTAGTTGTCTTTGGGATGAGAATGATGAGTGAGTCCGTCGACTTGGGGGGCAAAGGAATGCCATGGAACGGACTTTGGATGAAAGTACAGAGATGATTTTTTAGATTATTCCAGTTTGTTTGATAGAATGCAGCATCGACTCCGTCGGGGCCAGGGGCTTTGATTGGAGACATGGAAACTAGGGCATAGTGTATTTCTTCTTCGTTAGGAATGGAAGCCAATTCAGTTTCCTGGTCTGAGGTTAAGCGATTGTAAACACCCGGGAAGGATGGGCACTTCTGTCTTCTCAAGTTCGCATTAGCTTCCTTATATACGTTGGAGAAGAAAGATGTGATTAGTTGCTTGATTATTGCTTCATCAGTCGTCCATTCGCCATTGGAGTCCTTGAGGCAAGTGATTTTGTTCCTTGCTCGACGTGCTTTGGTGAGAGAGTGGAAGAACCGGGTGTTGTTATCCCCAAGTTTTATCCATTCGCATCTGGATTTTTGTTGACTATCAGCTTCCTCTCTTTTGAGGATGTCATCCAGTTTTGATTGCAGGGTAACAGTTTCTTGTGCGATAGCATGATCGAAGGAGATGGCTAGATTCATTTGGTTCCATTTGATTTTGTTCGATATTCGGTCCTTTTCCATCCTGTCGGATTTCCTGGTGGCAGTGTCCCATTTTCTTGCTTTAATAAGGAAGCTGGTGTTGGCGGACATTAAGTCTTGGTCCTGGGGCCAAGCAGCAGTGAAGAAATCTTCGTAGCTCAGAGTAGAGTACCAACGCACTGAGGTTCGCATAATATGGTGTTTGTTGGTTGAATGATGGTCGATGCATGAAACCATTATAGGCGCATGGTCGGAATGATTTTTTTCAAGAACACTGACCTCCTTGCTTGATGAACTATCAATCCAAGATTGATTGGCCAACGCCCTATCGAGACGCTCGTGAAGGAGCCCATGTCTGAAGGTGGTGCAGGCACCAGAAGCCTCAGATCATACAGTCCGCAGGTTAGCATAGCTTCTTGGAAATCCCTGTTGTTGGCAGAGTCGAAGGTGTTGCTGCCGTATTTCTCAGAAGGGTGCATGACCACATTAAACTCGCCCATGGCAACCCACGGTTCCGTGATGGAATGGGACAAGGTACAAAGCTGATTCCATAGTAGCTTCCTTCCCCCCCCCCCCTCGTAGTGCTTGCATACACAAAAGTGAATAAGGTACCATTAACATTGCAATGAACAAATTGCTGATGTGAGAAAATGATGTCAAGGTTGATGTTGTGCTTCCACAGCACCCAAATTCCCCCCGAGTATCCAGTGGCTTCCACTCTATGCGAATGCGCAAAGCCAAGCTTCTTGATGATATTCAGAGCCTTCCTTCCACTGCATCTGGTTTCTAGAAGGCATAAGACAGAGATGTCATATTTAATTGCCAAATCCTTAGCTGCGTTTTGAGTGTCCTTGTCGTAGGCCCCTTGAATGTTCCAAGAGATAATCCGCATTAATCAGTATGGGTGAGTGTTGACGTGCCCATCATTCTGGCATCTTCTTCGAGGTCATGGATATGAGAGGTTTTACCCCGTTTCCTATTAGATGAGATGGGGCTGGAACTAGTTTGTACCACTTTTCTATTCCTTAAGTGAATACCTACTGAGTTCCTTTGGGTGCTGCGATGGGGATGAGGTAGGGTATCCAAGCCGGACGTGTCTCCCATGGAGAAGACTGTGGTGACGAAGGGGTGCGATTCCTGTGATCTGCCTGCGACCAGGGCATCTCTAGTTGGGTGTACTGCAGTGTGGTGGATGTTTGTTTGCTCATGCACATGGTTTGTTTGCGGCGATTGTCTGAATTCCAGTGAGGGTCCTTGTTTTTGTTCATTGACTGGTGTCACCTTGTTCTGCCGTGAGTTTCTCTTCCTTGTCTTCCAATCTATTCCATTCACAATCCTTTCCGCCACATTGATGACTTCCATTCCATCGTCTTCTTGAAGTTGGCCATCCAAGCTCTGAAATTTGTTGTTGTTATTTCTCGGTTCCTTCTGATTAGCTGCTTTGTTGGTTCTTTGTTTACGTGGGATGGGGCGAGCATAAATGAAGTTAGTGAATCCCTGGACAGGTGGAGGTAGAGGTTGCGTTGAGGTGTCTCTCGAAGGATCAGATTTTCGGGCTTCGTTTTCTGTTGTAACTCTTTTAGAACAGTCTTTTTCCAAGTGTCCTGCCCTTCCGCAGAACATGCAGATATAAGGGATGTTCTCGTATTCAATTTGGTATCTGTTTCCCTCAATCAACACTTGCGGGGTGAGGGGTTTGTACATGTCCAGTTTGATAGCGATCCTAGCGAATCGTCCGCGGCGTTGTGATAACGTATTAAGGTCAACCTTTATGGTTTTACCTATATGATCTCCAATTTCTGACAGGAGTATTTCCTTGTATAAGTGTATGGGGAGGTTGGGGATGTGAATCCATGCCACTAGGTTCGTGGATGAGGGAGACTCCGGAGAGAAATCTGGTTGCCAGCGTTGGACGGTGAGATAGGACCCAAACAGAGGCCATGGGCCTCCTGTTAGAGCATAAAGGTAGTCATCTTCCCTCTGCAGTTGGACCACAAAGAAGTCATTTGCCAAGTCTATGAGATTGAAGCAGCCTTTAGGTTTCCACATCAGTTTGATTCTGTCTTGTAACGTGAGAAAGCCAATATCTTTAGACATTAGTTTCACTATGACAGTGAACTGCCATGGTTTTAGGAGATTTTCTCGAGCATCTTGTTTCAGACCGAAGGAAGGAATTCCATTATCAGAAGATACGATTATATCTTCAGGCTTCAGAAAGGTATTATTGTCCTCTGGATCGATCCTGGTGTATCTGTAGTCTTGAGACATGTTCCTTCCCACTGATTTGCTATAGGATGGCCTCTGTTGTTGGGGGATAGGTGAAGACGGTGGACCAGAGTTCTTGCTAGGGAGTTCAGGGAACTGCGATGGTGCTAAGTTTTCTGTATTAACATCCATAGCGTTGTTGTGATAGGGTGAGAAGGTAGTTTGTTCCGTTCTGGTTCGGGAGAAGCTTAGATTCAATCGTGTGTTGCCAATCGGAATGAAGACTGGGCTGCAATGGGCGTTCATGCTGTTTCCTTGCACAGCGTTGCCGCCGCCGATCGTGTCTGAAGTCATGCTTTTGTCAGCCTCTACGTTTTCCGTTGCCTCCTCCATCCCTTCCATTGCGTCACTCTCTCTTCCTTCCTCCCTCACCTCATCGTCCAGTGGTCGCGTACCTCCATAACCTCCTCTTCCTCCATGCATAACCCTAGCAGAGTCGCCTCCGCGCATAACCCTAGAAGAGCCGCCAGAGAAGACTTAGCCTACTATTGTTGAAGATTCAAGAAATGTTTTTAATCATTTCATGGACCGAGAGATGATCGAAATTGTTTCACTATCAATGAAAATATTTTCAATATTTGTGTGGTTCAAAAAATAATAATTTATGATAGAAATACTAGCAGACTAGTTATATGTAAATTTGGTGTTAATAATTCTAACCCTTTGTCTGTTGTATCCACGCAATTCAGGTTCTGGAGTCCTTGATTTAGATTATGGAGTCCTTGGTTGCCACTACATGTTAAAAAATAAATTTGACAAGAAGTAATTAAAGTCAGTTCATAAAACTTTTCTTTGAATAAAAATCAACTAGAAATAATATAGAGGATATGGAGGAAATCAATACTATGGAGGAAGCTACAGAGAACAATATATTCATCGTCTGTGTATTATATGCTCCTTACAACTGATTCAGCTTCTCAGATCCGCTCTTTTCTATTCATTACTCATCATCACCCACTTTGGGTCTTTGGCTCTCGCTGTTGGTTTACAATCTGTTCATGGTAAATAATTGATTTTGTGACGGCTTCTAACAGGTATTTAGTCTGACGTCCTTTTCATTAGATACTAGTTTATATCAACTGCTAATTGATTTTTTCACTATATTTTTTTCAAAATTATGGAGTCTAAATTCATTAGTTTAGGCAAAAAAAAATCAATTTATTGGTCTACATAACTAAAATTTCAAACTAGTAGTCTGTGTGAGTTTAATTGTGTGGTGCCCTCCCAAACAAAAAATCCTGGCTTCGCCACTGAATACAAGAGAATGACCCCAGAAGATATGGAGGAAGAAGAACACACAATCGTAGAACAAAGGAAAACATATTGAAAAACAAGCTACGAACGACAACAACATCTCGAATCGGAAGGGAGAGGATGGAAACAACAGAAGGAACCAGAAAGTGACGTCGGGGAAAGAAAATCACACTGCTGTTAATCCTGGAGTAGAGGAGGTCATTACTATAGAGGATATGGAGGAAATCAATACTATGGAGGAAGCTACAGAGAACAATAATAAAGCCACCGAGAAGGAGGAAACCATGGTAACAACAAGGATGAAAAAAGATAAGAAGAAGAAGAGATTAGATAAATCCCTTCGTCCCCGGAAAACAGACACCAGTAATAATATAATCAGTAAAAGGAAAGCAAGAAGCAAACCACCGAACCCCCCCCCCAACACAAGACGCGGAAGTCCTAGACATGAACTACATGAATTGGTGTTTGTGGAAAGGCATGAGGAAGAGTAGATCAGAAATGAAGAAATGAAGGAAAAAGAAGTCCCAGCTGAACTAAATAAACGGGTAACTATAATTTGTCTTAATGATTAATACACTGTGCTGGAATACTTGGGGTATGGGAAACCCCAACACTGGTATAGTACTAAAGGATATGATTGCCCTGTATAGAACATTGTTGGTAGCCATTATAGAACCTAAGATCTGTGGCACAGATGCAACCAAAACCATTCAGAACTTGGGATTTACAAATTCCTTTCGCTGTGAAGCAAGAGGTTTTACAGGTGAGATCTGGCTATGTTAGAAGGAGGAAGTGGGTAACATAAGCGTCATAGACAGATGTATCATTTTTCAGAAACATAGTCCATTGTGATGGGGGCCATGGGGCCACACTGCCCTTAGGGCCCGTTTGGTTGGGCTGCACTCAAACGTGTGCAGCTGCAACCGCACACTGTTTTTCAATTCGGGCGTTTGGTTGTGTGTAGGCCCAACCCACACATGGAATTGAAACCCACACATGCTTTTCGGCCCAGTACAATATTGTGGAAACGAACCGCCCCAAATTTGGGCGCGGTTCATTTTCCACGTGACGAAGCACGCTAGGGCTACCGCTGCCCTGACTCCGTCCCCTCTCCTTCTCCTACCTCCGTCTCCACTCCTTCTCCTACCTCCGTCTCCTTCCTCCTCCATTCCCCTCACAACGACGGCACACTAGTTCATCTGGCGGCGCTAGTTTATCCAGCGGCGACGACGGTTCTCTTTTAATAGACAACAGACTATTCATCTGTGCTTTGAACGTCATCGTCAGCAGGTGCATTCCCCTCCCTCACAACATTTCCACTGCCTTCTTCCTCTGTTTCGCCCGTCTTCGTCTTCATTTTGTTATAGGTTTCGGCCATCTTCGTCTTCATCTTCACAGTTCAGTTCCATCCGGCGTACCTCTCGGCCCTCAACGCCAACTGGGCAATCGTCGCATTCAACAACTCATGCGTTCAACATCTCGACTACACTTTTTTCTTATTAGGAGAAAGTAGTATCTTCTCTTTCATTTCTTCAAGCAACTGGTCTTTGTGTTTGGTTGCTCTTTGCAGGGCTTGATTACTTTGGCTCTTTGTGAGCACACTATTATTTTACTTCTTCGTGGAATACATAAAACCTGATATGAGTGCATGTGTGCAAAAGCGACAGGAACGGTTATGAAATAGAAAAAAAAAACTTTGCATATGATCGTTCTCAGAACTGATATGAATATGAGTGCATGTGTGCCAATTATTAGTATATAACATAAATACTTCTAATCTGTTGTCTCCACTCAGCCAAAAATAATACTCCTACGGTAACATCTCCCTAAATTTAGTTCGGATATCTATCTAAACCATGTTTGAAAAAATAACTGAAACCTACTTAAAAGTTGTTAATCTCTCAGTGTAAACTTCCTCATCTATATATTAGTCATCGACCTTCCTCACCACATAAACTTTGGTCTGGCTTCACATACAATTATTTTCTCTTTCATTGTGATCTTGTCTGGATTTTTTACTGGGTTTTCTGCTGATTTTTTTAGTTTGATATTTCCTGCAGACTGAACAGTCATGCCATTCTTAGTTTTGCAGAAGATTTATTATGCTTATCACAAATCATGTTCCATTTTGTCTTTGTTTTATGTTGATAATCTACAACGTTACTTTGTGCAGGATTTGTGACTGTTGGAGAATGGTTCTGTTATGAAGAAGCTACTTGACATGGATGAATGCTAAAATATACATGATGCAAGTTTGATCTTTTTAATTTCTTTAACAATTGATTCAGCTGTAATGATCTATGATCCCGCATTTTGAATTTTGTAATCACAACTTGGTTGTATGCGCCGCAAACATGGAATTTGTGCTTCTGTATTTGGTGATTATACAATTGATCAGTGACAAATTCGTTTTGGTTTGGTAATCACATGAATTTTCAGCAGTAGATGAGAAGTGTAACAAATTTAAATTCTGATCGTTCTGTTCACTTTTGATTTCCAGTTGGCTTTTATTACTTGTTCTTCCAGATTTGATAGTTGGCCAGCTGTTCCAGAGTTAGCAGTTGACCAGCCATTTCAGTTGAATAATTATCAGTCCTTGGTTTGAACACTAGTCGTTTATGGGTCTGCAATTGATTGAAATTTTCTCATATATATTTGAGAGGTAAGATCACCAGTGGTTACTAGAATCTGAAAACACACGCAACCAAATAGAAACAAATGAACTGGTGGAATTGGAGCTGCGTCCAACCAAACAGCGGTAGCTGCAGTTGCATCTCGTTACTTCTTAATTCATGTTTTGCAATTGTGTTGCGTGTTGCAACTGCATACAACCAAAATAGCCCTTACTGGTGAGGCAAATCAGAGGTCGAATCGAATGAAACCTCAAGCTGATCGACCACCACATGAATAATCACAAAGAGAGGAGAAATCAAACTGATACTGAACAATTAATGGGTAACATATAGAGAAACTAACCACAGATCGAGTTTGTATGCTGAGGAGGCAGAAGGATGACCGGTGACCACGGTGTCCTTGTCTAGCTCCTCCGTAGGGATGGCGAGATCGGAGCTTCTGGTGAGGAAGAGG